>OZ023300.1:8819345-10100096 GCA_964007245.1 Hypomecis atomaria
ATTAAAACGTCTATGATCAGTTTTCTAGCGTTATATTTCAAGAGACATTAACAAAACAAGGCGACATATTGTCAACAAGCAACGTTCAATACAAAGAAAGATCCGATTCTATGTCGAAAAGAGCGGTTAATGTATAACTAATCGAATCAAAAGCTTTATCATACCTTTAAGCTGACATTTAAATCCTCACCAATACAATACACGTTGTAATACAATCGTAAAGATGAAATTCACGACGATTCGCATCGGCGGCATTTGTTTTTTTTCGCTAATAATCCGTAAGCGGGCGGCACCCCTCCCTTTGGGGCCGCGCTACCACAGATAATCAAGCTGGTGTTGCTAGTGAAAAACACGTAATTTCTAACACTTGCTTGATGAAATCGTTTTCAATTTTCTTTACATGTTCACAACATTTTCGCCATTCCTCTCCACCAATTTGAGAGAACGCTTCTTCTGTTAATAATTTTATGTCACTTGCAGGCCTATTTACATTTTTATCAGCAACTTTTTGCTTCATTATACCCCCAAATCATTTCTATGGGATTTAAGGTGCAGTGATAAGGCGGGAGCCTTAAAACTTCGTGACCGTGCGATTTTAATACTTCATCTATCTCATATAAGGGCGCAGACATGTTTTGTTTCACTACTTCAAGTAATTGACATTTACGCCAAAGATCATCATAATGTATATCATTTGCACGAAGCCATTCTTTTATATCAGCGATACGATTGGCTTGTGTGGGTGGTTTGTTATAGTAGATTTTGTTTGTTTTTTATAGTAGATTTTTAAACATTTATTTAATTTTTCCTAAAAATCTTCTTGGCTGTCATATTCGCCTAGTACCTTCGACTAGTGCGAGAACGCTCGCCTTACGATTATGATTACTTATGATAATATGATAAATATTAGGTATTGATTACTTATGATTCGCATCTGTCAATTAATTATATTTTTAGCCAGATCTATTAATGTATAGTTTGTCAGATTTTTGTTCCAATTTTAAATTAAATGGTATTATCAGACATACTCGTAGATTTAAAAATTAGTAAAGTTAAGCGTAAGTTTGTAGCTGTACCTAAATTAATGTACTAAATATTGCACGCCCGTTAAGGGTCTACTATTGGTACTAATTTAACCATAATGAACATCTTTGTACATAGTATTGCAATAAATGATTCTTATTCTTACCTATACTTCCTCTTACGAGCTTCAGGCGAGTTTTCAAATCCGATCATGGATCGATCTTGGATCCCTTAGCAGGGGCGTATCTATGATACGGGGCCCCGGGCTACAGGTGCCCCTAACATGTGTTAGCAAAAATTAGTAAAATAATATCCTCAATGTCACTTAATCCCGTGCTTCCCGGGGAAAAAAACTGTCATACTTTCAGAAATGCCAAAAGTCAATAGCATGGCAAAAAAAGTTTTCCTTCTCTTTTTTGCCCTATTCTATTCTCACCGTTACTACTCCACTTCTACAGCATTTTTTAGTGCTATAATCTGCGCCTTTTTCGCGTTGTGTATAAGTTGAGTCGACGTTTATACGACTAATCACGGGACTTATATAGAACTTGTCAGCAAAACAAGAACGTGGTTGCGACTGTTATAGCACAACATTTTGCTTCATTTGGGCCCCTTAACTAATTTTGGTGGGCCCCTCTAAGGCATGCTACGCCACTGTCCCGTCGCAATGAGTTGTTAGGAATTATACGGATTTGTTCAGGGTGGATATCTGACGCCGACATTAATTTGACTCACAAGTATACTAGTAACCAGTAATCATAAAAGCAATGAAAAATCCTTAAATAGAAAAAAGAAAACAAAATTTTCATACTTAATAATAAACAAAGGAAGTAATTATAATTAGGCATCTTTGTAAGGAATCAATACATGTTATTTTGAGATTCGACTGATCTTTGTTGTTGTTATCTGTTTTTCCTGTGTTTTGTTTTCCTCAAATAAATATCTATCTATCTATCTAAAATAACTATAATAGCCCGAGATCCAACATCCCGCTCATAGCGTACACGGTTCAAACAACAGACTACTATAGATATACAAACCAATTTTTTACGTAACTATATGAATAGGAAAATATATTTGAATAGGGTTGCCTTGCAAAATTTGGCTGCAAGTATTTGAAATGTAATAATGTTTAATTAATTTATAGGAAAGCATATCCTTTATTTGTTTTTTATATGAATGTATTGAATAGGAGAATACCTACATATACGTAAACCAGGTTGCCTTGCGAAATGTGGCGGTGGGATCTCGGACTACAAGTACTTATCCGCTATTTTAGCTAATGTCGAAACAGATGTCTGTTTAGTAGATACAGGTTGCTCCAAAACGTTGTTTTAGTATTGAACATAACTAAGTAAATAGTTTTAAGTATTTATTAAATTCTAAATATGTCGAAGGTTTTAAAAACAGTACATTTGTGATTTCATTTAATGTCGGGGTCAGCTCTCCACCCTGCATGCTACTAGCTTTTGGATAAAGGACGACACCGTGAGGCATCCTGCTTACGTCTGTAGAAGAATTTCGATGGCATATGTGAATCTCTATCATCACGCGCTGGCCTATGGTATTTATGGTGAATGATGCCCAATCACCCTTTGTGCGTAGGCCTATGTTCAGCAGTGGACCATTAAAATACCGGTACAGTAAGTGAATATGTATTAGATAATTTTTCTATGTTTATTTTTATTTCATTAGGTATTCTATCTACCTACTGTTAACGATAAGGTGTTACGACTGCGAGCGCGGCGCATATCATCAAGAAGCAATTTACTCCTCTCGCCATTCAGTCATAAAAACTTTATTCACACGTGAGACTCTAACCAACCCGCTTAAAAAAGTAAACGATTATGATTATCAGCTTTTAAACGTAACAAACTCGCGCTAAGAACTGCTTAAGGGGAAAATGTTCAAAAGCTCGGTACAATTTAATATGCTAGAGCCGTTCAAAAGCTTTTCATCTTATCCTATAAACAGGGTGTTATCCGCACCGCGAACTTAAAAAAAAGATCATTTTCACCCCAAGTGTTGCGATCGGGACCAGTGGAACGCGTGCGTGGGAAATTTGCACTTTTCATCTTTCAGCCTGAATCTTCTCTTCAGTACCCCGGCGTCAGCCGTCGAGTTCGGACGTGTGTTCTGTGTCGGTCGTGGTGAGATCGCGAGTGAATGATATTACGATGTCTAGTGCCGCAGTTATTTCGAAGTGTGAATGGTGAGTGTTTTGTGCCAAGGATTGAGCCTGCTGAGCCGCCGCTAAAATGTAAGTAGGTTATTAGACTGCATTCTATCCGCAGATGAGATGTTAATTTATACACTTTTCATGGTTCTATTAAATGGGTAGGTATTGGTGAATGAAAGATAATTTATGGAGATCTCTCATCTATGCATATTTTTCACAGTTGAGAAAATTCTGGTTTTTCATATTGTGATAACTGATTAGACGACGTGTAGTAAAATTTAATATCCATATTGATTTATAAGGTTTCAGTAGGTACATGTAAACGAGTAACACATAATTTTCACGGTCGTCTCAATTTTTCTAAATATTTAGGTATTACCTACATTTTTTTTTGTACTTGAGAAGAGTAACTATTTGTACACATTATATATAGTAGGTGACAAATACCTATTTTTATAATGATTGAGCGATGCATTGTAACCACATTGTAACATTTTACATAAGGGGAAATTAATAAAACTCCTGACAATTTTTGTATTGTTTGACATTGTTAAGTGCTCACATTGTGTTCCTATAACAAATAAATGAATTGAATTGAATTGAATGTTCAATGTCACACACAGTCATGTCATTTGAACAGATGGTTGCAGTTTTTATAATGTAATTGCGCTTGCATGCTTTGTACTGCTAAAATAATCTGTTTTATTCGCATAAAATATTAAGTAAAAAAATCAGATGAGGACTTGAAAATTGTTGAACAAAAATATATTTTCGATTATGTATTACCTACGTATATTAAGTGAATTTTTTTGGGAATCATTTAAAATACAAATTGTTGACAAATATAGTATTCAGTAGTTTTTGCGTGAAAGAGTAACAAACATCCATACATACCTACTAAGAAACTTTCGTGTTTATAATAATATAGTAGGATATTTTGACTCTATAATGTAAACTATTGGTAATTAAATGTCGCAGATAGATATATTTACACATATTGTGTTTGACCTAAAAGAAGGCTGGGTGGTCGGTACATGCCTCCTAACTTCCCTCTTACGAAAAAATAAGGATATTCTTATTCAGATCGGGTTAGTTTCCCACTTGTATGAGGAATGTGACAAATTCCACTTCGCTATGAATAGTTGTTACAAAGTTACTTTGATGTGCGTATTATCTACAGCCTAGACATTTCTTTAGCTGTTATTTATTACGATCGACATTCTCTATCTATTTTAGTAGCAATAACAAATACTCTACATGCCTTTTTATGCGAACTTCTGTCACAGAATACTGATTGCATTACAAAATAAAACAAAAAAAGTATTTTTCGACAAATGGCATGCTTTATTACAATTTAGTTGTTTAATTTAGTACTTGATTGGTGTCAATTTTAACACCTATAAAATAATTTCATATTCCTATAGAACATGAGCAGAACTTATGCAGTAAGAGTTCATCTTTGAGAGAGTTGTTCTCAAAGGTGATTTTCAGCCAACTCGCATTTAGCCAGTGAAGTAGAATTATGTTTTTTTTTCTACTGAGCTCAGTAGTACGAGCTAGGATTATTGAGTGGTATAGTTTAATAGTTGACCAAAAACATATCTAACTAAAACTAAGTTCATTCTCATTTGCTCACAAACAGGCAAAATACTACTCATAAATATTATAATTGTACCCAAAAATATTATCCATGAGTCGTCTTTTCACTCACTTTTATCTTATTTACCTACTAGGTATAATTACTTAGTGAGTGCAAATAAGAATTGCATAGGCTCGTACTTTTTATAATTTTAACTTATGAAGTGAATGTATCGTTGTCGTATTTGAGATGTATTTAAAGGACTAGTCACAAAACCGGCTAAACTGCTAAAGCATAGATATATAATAAAATTAATAAGATAAGGACACAGCTAGGCTAAAGTAGTAGGTACTCACGTACTTTGGACACAACATTTGGACTAGTTTTTAAACCCCAAAGTAAAAATGACGCGGTGTTAGATATGTATGTATAAGTTTGACGTGTCTGTCTGTGGCATCGTAGCTTCCCAACGGATGAACCGATTTTGATTGTGTTTTTGTTTGAAAGGTGAATTAGTCGGGAGTGTTTTACATATGTTTCATGAAAATCGGTTCAGCTGTTTCAAAGTTCACCAATACGCACTAGGCCAGCGTGGTAGATATAGCCCAATCACCTTTCGTGGGTAGGCCTACATCCTGCAAAGGGCTATTAAAAAAACTGGTACAGTACAGTACAGTTTCAAAGTTATCAGCTTTTTTGTTAGGTGCGGTAGGAATCATATTGTGTTGAGGTTTTTTAAAATTTGATCTTGTAGACTAGTGTGCAGAGGATTTTAGAACTCTTTCATCGACGAGGATTATACCTTGCTTAAGGAATAAAATTGCGCAATATCTTCAAAACTTAGACATGAATTGGTAGAATAATATTTTGTTTTGCTTTGTAAATACAGTGTTAGCCAAATTTCCAGTTGTATATCACTGTGTTTACCAAGATTTTGAACAAACTTTATATCTGAAAGCGCAGATTCTTTACTATTAAGGAATCCTTACGTAGGTATTATAAATACAAAAGGTTTATTCATTTGTAGGTTTGCTTGTTACACTTTTACGCAGTTACAATACGATAATGTTTTATACGACATAAAATAGATGTAGTACAAAGATCAGAAAGCGTCATAGACTACCTTTTTACCCGGAAAAATAAAAGGTTCTTATGGGATAGCACAAAAATCAAATTGTCATGCGGACAAAGTCGCGAGCAAAAGTTAGAGTGTAGCTATAAAGGCGCTTTTCTGAACATTTGCTTTGTGGATAAGACATTTGCGCTTTTGCGGGCGAATATCGACACGAGAGCGGTCTTGCAATGGAACCTGCATTGGTGCCGCGGGCCATTGACCCATTCATGGGAGATGTATTTACGGGAACATTAACTACTACGTTTTGCCCGCGGCTTCACCTGCGTGATATTTTGATTATTATTCTATGAACTTTTTAATTTTATCGGGATAAAAAGTATCCGATGTCACTTTCCGTCTTTCAAACTATGTCCATGACAAAAATCAAGTTAATTTGTTGCTACGTTGCTGCGTAAAAGAAGAACCAACCAACAAATACACTTTCGGATTTATAATATTATAGTAAGGATGAGAACATTTTTTTATTTAACTGATTCCGACAAAGAGGTTTTGATTTCAACTAACTATTGAATAAGATTCAATTCTCAAAAATGGGAATACTTTTAACCATCGATGGAACAATAGGGGTAAATTATAGGTAAGATTGACGTGCTTAGTTAAATATATGTGTACTTATAAAAATTCGTCGACACCACGCTGACCCAGTGCGGGTTAGTAGATTCACATACGCCATCGAATTTCCTCTACGGACGCATGCAGGTTGCCCGATGTTTTCTTTCACCGAAAAGCCAGTGGTGTGAAATTCCGTACATAGATACGACCGGGATTGAACCCACGACCTCACGATTGTAAAGTCAGTGTCATTAGCACTAGACCACCACAGCTTTTTAGAAGGTAGTAGAATATAGTGACATAAATATTTTATAGTCGGTTTACTTTATGTGCTCCACCTTTTGAATTTAATAAAGAGACGAGTCAATATAGACGAGTCGAGATAAGCAAAACGTGCCGATGAACGTGTTACCTAACCACGGTAATTATATCTACATTACCGTGACCTAACAGTCACACCTGCCTTTCGTAATTTTCACGCTTTCCCGCATATAGGTACGAGTAACACGAGTTTTTCTTACTTGAAATACCTTTAATTTGTTCAAGTATGTATTTTAGTTAGCGTTTAAGAGAGTAAATTTTTACAACGTGCACTAAGATCTCTTACAACTATTGCTATAATGATGACGATGAAAACAGGCATCGTAACAAGTTTATAATTACTTTTCAATAGTACGCAATGTAAAGATCTACATACCTACCGCCTACACGTTGCAAATGTGACCAAACATGTGTCATGTATCAGATATTTGTGGACACATGGTCGGCCATATTAATCATTAGTGCTATACGTACTGCATTTTAAGTCCAATTGAATCGCACACCAAAAAGGTCGTGCCATTTATAATGAGCTTTATTACAATAGGGCTAAAGATCAATATAAAATGAAGATGAATAATATAGAATTATAGAGCATCAGGCAGTCCCAATTAGTTGGCTATTTTAAGAGCATTTTGCACTGGTCAGATTAATCTTCCTGATATATAAGTAAAGGATACCTACATAATAATGTAGTAACATGGTCCTGCAAAAATGCCATGGCAAGTTATTTTTTATTAATAAATATGTCGTGGTGGTCTGTAATAGATCGCTCGTCTTGGAACGGCGAGGTATAGAAAGTCCGCGGATGTGAAGTTAGCTACAAGCTGCGCAACATCCAATCAACGTGCAGCTTAATGTGAGTTTCAGTCAGTATTAGATATTGCGCAGCTTGTAGTTAACTTCACATCCGCCGTCTAGACTTGTATGATTCAGCCTATAGTGGACTTAAATCCGGTCAAAAACTTACCAATGAGTTCTTTGGAATTTATGTACCATGTCTCCAGACTGTGGTTCTACACCAGCATTTTACCAGAATCTGCTCTTGAATGGCGATTAAGTTGGTAGTTTTACAAACTCCATCGAATACCTAAATACTCGTACCTACACGGACTTATGTATATGTACTCAAGTTTTCTGACGCTGTTTTCCTTCATGTTTTGAAATTAGCCGCAAAAACATAAAAATATATAGAGACAGCTGTGGTGTGCTTAACCCAGAGGTTAAGCCATTGTAACTGGATAAGTAAATATGTACATGTTTAAAAGTAATTACTTTGTTAACAAAAGGGCCCATATTGAGTAAAACCCTAGAATGAAATTGGTATCAAATAAATAATATTTCACTGCGAATGTCATGAGGTTGAATAACCTTCATCCACAGCCTTCTTTATCCCACTGCTAGGCATAGGCCTCTCTCTTACTGTGCCACCACTTTTTGAATAACATTGTACGTACTAAATTATTTATTTAATGACCTTAGAAAAACAAATAGATATTAATTTACATGTTTTTTTCTTACATTGTTTAGTTACTTCTGAGCGTAATGAGCATGTACCTATTTACGTGATGTGAATCCTCTATTATTAAAATACTCCACAATAGGTTTATAACATACATTTTACATTATACTGTTATCTTTCATTCTGCTATTTATTTTTATCTCACGTAGAACCGCCACCTATACGCACAGTAGTTTTCGACAGTTGTGTGTTACCGGTGATGACAATTGAACCGACACGTGGTCTTTTACTGTGGGCCTTATGAATTAGCTCAAGATAAGCCCAACGGGCTACGGAGAGGGCTATGCTCGGCGTTCTCTGCAAGTTCGAATCAGAAATGAGGAGATCCGTAGACGAACCAAATTTACCGACATAGCCCAGCAGATTAGCAAATTAAAGTGTCAGTGGGCAAGGCACATAGTTTGGAAAACAGATGGCCGATAGGCCGTAAAGTTCTCGAATGGTGACCACGGACCAGCAAGCGCAGCGTAGGACGTCTAACGGTTAGGTGCACTGACGATATAATAAAGATCGCAGGAACGCGCTGGATGCAGGCCGCTTCCAACCGGCCTTATTGGAAATCTATGGAGGAGGCCTATGTCCAGCAATAGACGTCTTACGGCTGATGGATGGATGGATGGACAACCTATATGAAATTTTGGTATCAAGTGTGTTTTACTTTTAAAGAAAACAATACGCTTCTTTGGCAGTCGGGTAAAAAATAATACACTTTTCGAGGGGATGAGGTAGAATAAGTTCTCACGAGTCTAAGTAGGTACCGTTATGTCGTTGAGCAAAATCGGTTTGCCGTTTCCGAAATCCACTTATTAAAGACACTTGTATTATATAAGTTTATCGATTTGAATAAATGTAAGTACTCGTACACTGTCGTTTCCATCTAGTAAACGGGAAGAGGTAGAATAAGGTCTCACGAGTCTAAGTACCGTTATGCCGTAGAGCAAAAACGGCTTGTCGTTTCAGAAATAAACTCATTCAAACAAACACACATGTGATATGATTTTTGTTTAGAGTGCTTTCCACACTAAATTTTATCTCTAAGAGTTATCTTTGTGATAAACACTTCAAAAATCTGAAGCGAACGAAGGATTTGAACCTGCCCCTTCGGATCACTAGCCCGATGCTCTAATAACTCTGAGATAATTCTTTGAGATATAATCTAGTGTGGAAAGCACTCTAAACAAAAATCATATCATTGATTTAGCAGTGCGCCACCTTTCGTCAATCTTCAGAAGTTCTTATAACTTCTAGGTGATAACCTGTCTAATACGGGTATCACAGGTGGCGCCGCCAACGCTATAAGTTGGTGGTAATGATAGGCACTTCAGAAATTTGGCGCTTACGTAGGAGGCGGTCTAGCTCAGTTGGTTAGAGCGTCGGGCTAGTGATCCGAAGGGGCAGTTTCAAATCCTGCGTTCGCTTCAGATTTTTGAAGTGCTTATCACAAAGATAACTCTTTGAAACACACATGTATTAAAAAAAACGAGTTGCACTCCGGGAGTGCCGGCGGCATATGTGATAGAACTACCGGGAAAATTTTGTCCCGGTAGTTCTACTAGTAAAACTAATAGTAGACTTACAGGATCGACCTAAAACTTTAACATTAACGTTGTGCATATTTGAATACTTTGGAATGATCTCGGAATAATTTCGCACGAATTGCTTAATTTATCAATATACTAGCGACCCGCCCCGGCTTCGCACAGGTGTATTTTACATATGAATTTTTCACTTGAATCACTCTATCTATTAAAAAATCGCATCAAAATCCATTGCGTAGTTTTAAAGATATAAGCATTCATAGGGACAGACAGACAGCGGGAAGCGACTTTGTTTTAAACTATGTAGTGATAGTAAAAAATACCTACTATCATTTATGTGGTAAAATACAATATCATTATATCACACACCCACTCGCACAAGCACCCTACGAAACAGCAGGAGCAGGCATACATTATCGCCCCGCGGTAGAAAGAGAGGGCGATATTACGCCGCGCCGGCGTCTCTACGTCTTACTTTTCGATCATTTACGCGTGTCCTGACGCGAGCTTTTATATTTTACCATCCCAAAGAGTGCATAACGCCGCTAATAAAGTTTTCACTTCAAAAATATCGAGAACTCTAGTGAAACAAACACAACGATAGTGACGATATGATTTAAGACACGTACAATTCGTAAGTACGTATAAATAAATAAATATTCCTACTACGTAGTATCTAATTAAATAACAAGAGAACCAAGCGTTTCGAATCCACATTCCTCATACGAACAGCCAGAATGAGGATACGAACTGCCAAAAGGCAGACAAAGATAGTCTGTCTTTCCGCTAAAGTACAACATGTCTTCAAATCTCGAGTATCATCAAATTCAAATAGGTATCTTCTAGGTAAGCGTGCTACATCCTAGACCACATATCTGCTTAACATCGGGCAGTATCTAGTCAAACGCAAACCAATATGAAATAAAAAAACCTAGGTATTGTACTTTTACATTTGATGTGGTTAATCAATCCTTACATATATACAAAGTGCCTTTCCCTAATTTGAACTGTACCTAAATAGCATACCTAATTGGCGACTAATTCATCTCTATCCATAATCACCGCCCATATGCCCGCATTTTCTGAAAACTAGGGCGCGAATCCAATTCTACCCTCCAAATTAATCCTATCCAAATAATGCGGCTATTCAGCTCAAAGAAAGCCGTACGTTTGTCCAATCAGTTTAACAAAGTTGTGGGCTTGTAAGGGACAATCAAAATACGCGTAGTCAAGTCTTTAGTTTTCTAATGATTTTAACTTGTTTTATCGCTAGTTCTTATAATAGTGGCTAGTGCTGTGCTGACGTTAGTATAGTAAGAAAGTCGCACAGCCCTCCAAACTGTTAGAAATCTAACAAAGTTGTAAGCTTGTAAGGGACAATCAAAATACGCGTAGTCAAGTCTTTAATGTTCTAATGAATTTCACATGTTTTATCGCTCGTTCTTATAATGGCGGCTAGTGCTGTGCTGACGTTAGTATAGTAAGAAAGTCGCACGGTCGTCCAAACTGTTAGAAATCTAACAAAGGTGTGAGCTTGTAAGGGACAATCAAAATACGCGTAGTCAAGTCTTTAATGTTCTAATGAATTTCACATGTTTTATCGCTCGTTCTTATAATGGCGGCTAGTGCTGTGCTGACGTTAGTATAGTAAGAAAGTCGCACGGTCGTCCAAACTGTTAGAAATCTAACAAAGGTGTGAGCTTGTAAGGGACAATCAAAATACGCGTAGTCAAGTCTTTAATGTTCTAATGAATTTCACATGTTTTATCGCTCGTTCTTATAATGGCGGCTAGTGCTGTGCTGACGTTAGTATAGTAAGAAAGTCGCACGGTCGTCCAAACTGTTAGAAATCTAACAAAGGTGTGAGCTTGTAAGGGACAATCAAAATACGCGTAGTCAAGTCTTTAATGTTCTAATGAATTTCACATGTTTTATCGCTCGTTCTTATAATGGCGGCTAGTGCTGTGCTGACGTTAGTATAGTAAGAAAGTCGCACGGTCGTCCAAACTGTTAGAAATCTAACAAAGGTGTGAGCTTGTAAGGGACAATCAAAATACGCGTAGTCAAGTCTTTAATGTTCTAATGAATTTCACATGTTTTATCGCTCGTTCTTATAATGGCGGCTAGTGCTGTACTGACGTTAGTATAGTAAGAAAGTCGCACGGTCGTCCAAACTGTTAGAAATCTAACAAAGGTGTGAGCTTGTAAGGGACAATCAAAATATGCGTAGTCAAGTCTTTAATGTTCTAATGAATTTCACATGTTTTATCGCTCGTTCTTATAATGGCGGCTAGTGCTGTGCTGACGTTAGTATAGTAAGAAAGTCGCACGGTCGTCCAAACTGTTAGAAATCTAACAAAGGTGTGAGCTTGTTAGGGACAATCAAAATACGCGTAGTCAAGTCTCCAATTTTCTAATGATTTTCACTTTTTACTGACTACCAAAAATGAGGAGGTACTATGTTCGTCTGTATTTTTTTGTGGATGTTCATCGATATTTTCGTCAATTTTGAACTGATTTAAATATTTTTTTTCGTAACTCCCAAGTTCTCTAACCTATGGTTTTCGTTTTCGTTTGTTTTCTCCCGTGGTCCCACATACATTTTATCGAATCGGCTGTGCGGTTTTCGATAAATCAACAACAATGTACGGATGGCGAATGACGATGGATGTCACATCGATTCGTGCAAACTATTTGAATTGTGTTTGAATTGTGTGGAAGTCGGTGGTGCGATTTTTTAAGAAAAGTAATTATTTTATCGTCGGTTCTTGGCCGTTTGTGAATGGGGACGGTAGCTGGACCGCAACTACATCCGCAAAGTGCGTATGTGGTCTTATAATAGTCGTTAGTGCTGTTTTACCTAAGTAATCTTAGTTGGCGTCTTATTTATTGTAGGTTGGTGTACATTGATTACAACAGCAACAGTGCTGAGTGCTGACACAATACAACAATCTTTGTCGATTTATGCCATTCGTTAAGTAATTGGCGCTATTTATTGGCAGATGGTTGTCAATTGACGCTAATCGTATTGTGTTGATTAATTTCATTGAAAATTAATACATAATAATAATTATTATGTACCTTTCATTGATGTATTTTTGTCGTTTGTAGCTGTGAGTTGCGCTGTTGTTGTTGATTGAATAATACCTACCAAACTACTACTTATCGTAATTGTTGTATGTAAATGTCGATTGATGTTATTAATTCTGCTATTTGATGCTAGTCCTAGCTTATAATATGACCATGAAGTGAGAACAATATCCATAGGTCAAAACACGGCTGTTGTTTTGTAAAGTGTAGCACATTCCATAAAAAAACAACTATTCCGTACAACAGATGAAGCTGGGCAAAACGTATGGAGCAGCAATTTTTTTTCGCGATTTCGCTTTTGGTCGTAAAAGTATATAATTATCCTACTAATATTATAAACTCGAAAGTTTGTATATATGGATGTTTGTTACTCTTTCACGCAAAAACTACTGAACGGATTCAGGTGAACTTTGCAATAATAATGCTTATGTATAAGAATAACACATAGGCTGTAATTTATAAAGATATTACTTGAAACGAAGTTCGCCGGATCAGCGCTAGAAATATATAAAAGGATAGTAAAAGTTGTTCGCAATGACGCATGTACTTGTAGGCACACCTCTGAAAGTCCATTCATTTCGCAAAACAACAACTTTCACAGATAATCAGTAAATGTAAGTAAACGGAAGAAAGAAACCAATTTACAGCCCGTTCACACATGCTATCCGTTTTACTGTTCCGTTTTATTGGACATGATTTTTTTCTTCAATGGTGTAAGGAGTAGATCTTTGACTTGTTGAGCTTAGGTATGGTATGAGCGAATTAATTCACACACCACACAGTATTCAAGACAATAATATCCAATACAAATAATAAAATTTCCATTCCCTTATAGGGTCATAGGTATGTATAACAAATATAACAATACAAAACATGCTAACTAAGAACCGCATGTAAATTTCATATGGTGCAATAAATGATTTGAGTTTGAGTTTATTATGAGCCTTTATTATTATTAGCCTTTAGTCCAGGTTTTGCGTAGTTTACTTAAACTTTCGCGTTCTCGTGTGGCTCCATACATTTTGGTTAGTTTTTCCTCGTTTCCGCCAGGGGCGCTGTAAAAAAAATATATAGAACCATACGAAAACAGCTGCAATTTACGTGTAAACTTGGACTCTGTGTACAGTAAAAAATATAGTTCGTATAAATAATCATTTTCCCCAAAAAATGGCATAACGGGCTTCAACCCTGGACAGGATTCGAATAGTTCGCACGGATCAATGCAGTAGGTAATTTTCACCTTATTGATGATTTATCAAAAATTGCTCAGCCGATTTCGATAAAATTTAAATGGGACCATTTTTAAGTATGATCTACCAAACAAAAAATAATTACCAAAATCGGACCACTCTGTAAATAGTTATGCGTGGCATGAGGTTATGCCTGTTCAAACATAAGAAAATATAATATAAGTGTCGACTTGTACAATGTACACTTCCTCCGTTTCGTCGATAAATAAATAATGACATTCCGTTTTGTCATCGAATACTGTATTGACGGACACTGAAAATATACGTTTTAATATTGTGTGTGGGGCAAGGGGATTCGTTCGAGTAAGTAGCGTCGGAAAATTAGCGGTGGTATAGACCGAATCATACAAGTCGGCGGATGTGAAGTTAGCTACAAGCTGTGCAATATCTAATCCTGACTGAAGCTCACATAAAGGTGCAGGTTGATTGGGTTTCGCTTGTATCTTACTTCACATGCGCTGACTGGTATGATTCGACCTATGTAGTTACATACTGCGAATTTTCCGTGTAAACGACTCCTCCATACGAATACTGGATATGTTAAACCGGCCGATACGTTGCCTTTGTATGAACAAAGCATATTTTTTGTAGTATCCGTTAAAACATGTAGGTACTTTAAATACGGACAGCATGTGTGGCAGGCTGTTAGTGTTTAAAATTGTAATGTACCTACTTACGTCAGGATCGAGGACACTGCATTGCCTTAAATGCCTCAATGCGTTTTAAAGATACTCACAAGCAGATATGTTGCAGTGATTCAACGTGTTTGTCAGACGATGCTCTTCAAACCGGTTGCGAATATAGTTGCATCCAGTTTTTGCCATTAATGGTATAAGTTATTACTTAGGTCGCCAGCTTTCGACCACATTTTTTTAGATACTCATTTACTGTGTCGTGTGAAATCTTTACACGGCACTGTAAACGTAAGTACTTAATAATGGCCCGAGTCTCTAAGATATCATTTTATTTACCATTATGACCAATTTCGCGATTCAAAAAAGTTAGGTTCAACGATAGCCTAGAATAAGTCCGCCCTGTATCATGTTATAAGTAGTCAGATATTCGAGAACTATATGCAATAGGCATGATGGGTAAAAAAAACGTAATAATAATTAGTTCGTGATTAAGATAATCAAAAAATATTGGACACGTATTTTTTCTTTTATCAATAAAACAATAAATGGCAGAGATAAACCTTGTCAAAGTTTGGGAGTGGGGGTCGTGACGTCACTCACGAAAGTTATACATTTGAATGACACTCGTGACGTCATGCGGAACTTTAACGGGTTACATCTTCATCAATTGTTGTTTAATTGACATAAGAAAAATTATATGTCTAATATTTTTTAATAATCTATCTGACAGACAGATATTTTTAGTCATCATTACCTATTTGGGTACCTATTCAGACATCCTAACTAATATTATAAATGTGAATGTAAGTTTGTTTGTTACGCTTTCACGCAGCAACGGAGCAACGGATAGACCTGATTAGTTCAAAGGTTGGAAAGTGACATAGGCTACTTTATATCCCGAAAAAATAAAATGTTCCTGTGGGATAGCATAAAAATCAAAAAACGCGGGCGAAGCCGCGGGCAAAAGCTAGTACTTACTTAATACAGGTTTCAAAATACATGACAAGATAATACTGAAACGTACTTATATTATACTTATTACAGATAATTATACTTATTTGGATGTTCAATCGCTGTAATAGTAGTTTATGCAACTGTCATATAATGAAGGGTATTAAAACACGAGTGTGAGTTTATGAAACGTCGCTGCGCTCGTTTCATAATAGTAACGAGTATTTTAATACCCGTGTTATATGCAGTTGCATACACTACTTTATCTTCACTAATAAAAAAAAAATTAAAAAAACACATAAGTATTGCGAAACATTAAATTCACGCGTACGTGTATTGTCATAGTGAACTTGGCGCCATTAAAATCTAACCAATGAGAGCGCAGCTGCGCGCGCAGGGCCAATCAGGAGCGAGCGCGCGATGTTATAGTGAGATTTTACGATATCGATGTGGATATTATAACATCATGTGAAATTGCTTAAATTGAGTGTTTTGTTGTCTGCGCTATAACAGTAGTCATTATAAGTCAAGTATTGGAAACATAAGTAGAATGTCACAACATTAGTGTAGATAAAATCTTTTAGTGTGGTGTGTTATTACCGCATCCGCGATAATATAAAATTGGTATAATTGCAAATCTTATCTCCTCCGCCTGAACACACCGAAATTATATACGTTGATTATTTATACACGACACGGTCAATGACACCTTAGACGGCTTATTTTTTCGTGAATGATGAATCCAATAATAAACATTTTCATATAAAATGAAGCCAAGACGAGACTACAGTGTACACTATCAAAAAATTATTACTTAGATATCATGTAGAGCCAAGCTTCTAACTCTACGGACTAAACTCTACAAGCCCTTACTTTACAAACTTTACACCCACCCCTCGTGCGCGAGTCCGACTCATACTTGGCTGATTATTATATCAACTATCACATCTATAATCTGCTAAACATAGGCTACGAAGGGCGATTGGCCATATCCACCAAGATAGCCCAGTAAAGTAAGTTCTTATAGGCCGGGCGGCTACCCCTGGTGTCATAGGCCGTCTGAAGGCCTCTGACTTGGCTAAACGGTGAAAACAATCGGGACCTACAATTTAACGTGTCATTCGAGCTACGGCAGTGCTCAGTTGGAAAATGCCACCCGCGGTCACCCATCCAAATACTGACCGTGCGGAACGTTGCTTAATATAGCCCAGCGCGGATTGGCAGATTCACATTAAAAAAAAATCCACAAACGTAATTTGTACCGCATGAACGTTGCTTCACAAAACACATTCCTTAATCGATATCAGTAGTTATATTTCACATTCCAAAGAACACACTGCTACCGGACCGAGTTTGAGTCAACGTCTCATGCTTGTAACTAGCTCCTACCAGATTAGCACAACTAAAGATTTCAAGCCATCTATCCATCCATCAGCCATAAGAGCGTTTTCGCATAATCCGACCCGATATCGGGTAAATAAAATGTATGAGTATGTACCTGTGTTTTATATAGGGTTATTCCTATTCAATCAGCATTCTTTAAGGGGCTTATTCTGTACATCAAAACTAACAACTTTTGTTCTGCTACTTTTGTCAAAACTCAAAAATAAAAAAATGTTGTTCCAAAATATCGTTCACCTTCGACAAAATGGAATGGCTGTTATTTACTTGAGTTCTGACCAAAGTCGCAGAACAAAAATTGTTAGTTTTGATGTACATAATAAGCCCCTAATAGGATGCTAATTGATTAGAAATAACCCTGTATTGTCCGGCCCGATATCAGAAATCAGCCGGCCCTACACCGATATGTTGGCGGCACCATCGGACGCCCGCGAGCAGTCGGACACTAATTTTGTACCTATGTGTGCTGTACGTGTATATAAATTGTCTCTGCATACGCAGCGCCCGATGTGCGGCGGCCATTTTGAGCTTGTTAGCTAGTTTAGTCACGGTAATCATATCATTACCGTGGTTTGGTTATCATGATGGCGTCGTCATCGTATCGGTTAGATTTTGTCGGAAATACTATGTGAAAACAGTACCTACATGGCAATCGGATGAATATGAATATGAATATGAATCGTTTTTATTGCACCATAAATACAAATTCTCTTAGTCTAATTTATAAATGTATCATTTATATAAGCCTAGAGTTACATATTCATGGACCCTGTATTAGGGTATTGCAATTAACTTAAACACTAAGGTAATGGGAACAACATTAGCTGAGTATTTTGTCTTATTTTACATTTAATAATTTGCGGTGTCGAAACGTTTTTCGTCTAAGAAGTCTTGTACTGAGTAATAGCTTTTGGATATGAGAATCTCTTTTAGTTTTCTTTTAAAAAATTTTTCGTTTGTTTCGTTTCTGATGTTATTTGGTATCTTGTTGAATATTTTTATTAGCATGTACTCTGGGCCTTTCCTGACTATTTCTAATAATGGTTCAGGTGCAACTAGTTGGTTTTGGCGTCTAGGGTTTGTTGAGGCAGTGAATAGGTTTAGGTGTTTTTTTGCAAATAAAGCTGCTTCTAATATGTAAAGGCTGGGAAGGGTTAGTATTTTTTGTTCTTTAAAGTGCGGTTTGCAGCTCTCACGTTGGCGTATATTTTTTATAATGCGGAGGCATTTTTTCTGTTTTATGAATAAATCGTTTGCATCGGTACTGTTGCCCCATATGATTATACCGTATCTTAGCCAAGCATGGGCGTAGGCATAATAAGCATTCAATGCGGTTTTGGTGTTCGTATTGGTTTTTAGAACGGATAATGCGTATACGAATTGTGATAGTTTTGATTTTAGTTTCCCAATATGATTTTTCCAGTTTAGATGTTTGTCGAATTCTATGCCTAGGAGGGTGCATTTGTCCGTTTCTTTTATTTTCAAGGTTTTACAAAGTTTGGAGAGATTTAGTGGCTTTTTTTGGTGGGGGTAGAACTGTATAATTTTGGTTTTCTGAGTGTTTATTTCGAGATTATGTGCTTTGATCCATGATTGAATAGTGTTTAATGAATTGTTTATTTGGGTAAGTGTATTATTATCGGGTGAACATTTGAAAATAAGGGAAATATCATCTGCGAATAGTACATGGGGCGTCGTGATTATTTTTGACAGGTTATTTATGTAGATGAGAAACAAGATTCCTGCTATTACACTCCCTTGAGGTACGGCATTATTTAATATGCGGACTTTTGATTTTATTTCTTGTTTTGTGTGGTTGTCTTGGCTGTAGTGGTCTATTTGTACCAGTTGTCGTCTATTTGTCAAAAATGAACGTATCCAGTTCAGGGGTTTCCCGCGTATACCTATTTCCTGTAATTCTTTGAATAGTATGTTATGAGAAATTTTGTCGTATGCTTTAGCCAAATCTAATAGTACTCCGATGGAATGGTGTTTTTCTTTTATATGGTTTAAAATGTGTTGGTTGTATTTGTATATTGCGAGTGTTGTAGATGATTTTTTCCTGAAACCAAATTGATTCTCATCCAGTAATTTATATTTGTCTAGATATGTGTATATGCGATCGGATATTGGTCGTTCGAATATTTTTGATATTGTCGGTAATAGTGCAATGGGTCTGTAGTTGGTGACATCTGTGGCTTTTCCAGTTTTTTTTAGGATTGGTCGTATTTTTGCTAGTTTTAGTTTTTCGGGAAAACATTCTTGATCGATAGATTGGTTAATTAATTTTGTTAAAGGATCTACGAGTTCTTCTGCGCAAGCTTTTATAAGTACTGGAGGGATGTCGTCTATTCCGCTGCTAAATTTGTTGGGTAGTTTTTTTATGATTTTATAAACTTCTGTTCTTGTAACGGGTGACAAGTACATCGAATTTATAGCTTGATTTCGTGGCTCTTTATCTTTTTCGTTTTGAATAGTAGTTTGATGCTGGCATGTATTTATGTTTGTTGGTTGAGGAGGTATACCGACAGTTGCAAAATAGTCATTAAAAGTGTTTGCTACTGTGATAGGGTCTTCAATGGTGGAATTTAATATTTTTAGTTTTATGTTATGAGCTCTTGTTGTACATGGCTTTTTGTTAGTTACTTCTTTGATAATGCTCCCCATAGTTTTGACCTTATTGTCTGAGTTTTCCATTTTTTTAATATTATTCATTTTTTTTGATACTTTAACCATAGGATAGGATATGCCATAGGACGCATCGATATCGGATCGAAAAATGTGAAAACGCTCTAAAACGTCCACTGCAGCATAAAGGGCTCTCCCAAGGCTTTAAAGTGAATAAGAAACGTGGTCTCTGACTGTGGGCCTTATTAGTAAGCTCCAAGTAGCCCAACGAGCTATGGAGAGGGCTATGCTCGGAGTCTCTCTGCGGGATCGTATCAGGAATGAGGAGATCCGTAGAAGAACCAAAGTTACCGACATAGCCCAGCGGATTGGCAAGTTAAAATGGCAATGGGCGGGGCACATAGCACGGAGGACTGATTACCTACCTATGGGCAAAGAATATATAATAATACTATGGGGTCAAAAAGTTCTCGATTAGAGACCACGTACCGGCAAGCGCAGCGTAGGACGTCCACCCACAAGGTGGACGGATGACCTCATTAAGACCGCAGGTTCGCGCTGGATGAAAGCCGCTACGAACCGGTCTTATTGGAGATCTTTAGGGGAGGCCTATGTCCAGCAGTGGACGTCCTATGGTTTAAAGGTCCTAAGGCTTTAAATTAAACAAATAAAATATAACTAGGTAGGTACATTACCGTGAGTTGATTATTACATCGATTTACTTTACAGAGAGTAGGTATCTACCTAAGCCCTATATTTTAAAATCACGATTACCGCTTATTAGATTGTTGATCCCACTCCACTCTACCATATGGCTGGTAAACAAGCCCACAACCTTGATATTTGCACTACGATTTGTACCGCAGGCCATCGCCAACTACGACATCGAATTGGCAGCTTTACAACGCTGTTATTGTTTACTTACTATGTTATCGTTCGATGCAGGAGCTGCATTGTGTAACGCATCGCGTTGCAGTTTAGTTGGTTTTAGAATGCCATACTTTAATGCTGATAATGATTAAATACTTCTAGGTATAGAAACACAATACATGTATCTTGAGTTCTAGGAATAGAAATCCTTATTAGTCCTTACTAATATTATAAATCAGAAAGTATATTTGTTGGTTTGTTCCTCTTCCACGCAGCAACGGAGTAACGGATTGTCTTGATTTTTGGCATGGACATACTCGTACATAGTTTACGGGAAGTGGCATAGGTTACTTTTAATCCTTTGAAAAAAGGTTCCATTGGTATAGCACAGAAATCAAAATAACACACGGCGAAGCCAAAACTAGGATATACATTCATCTTGATATTTTTAGGGTTCCGTACCCAAAGGGTAAAAACGGGACCCTATTACTAAGATTCCGCTGTCCGTCTGTCTGTCTGTCTCCAGGCAATGAAAATTTCAGCTTACTTGAGATACATCTCATAAACCGTTATAGCCAGAAAGCTGAAGTTTTCACAGATGATGTATTTGTGTTGCTGATATAACAAAAAATACTAAAAACAGAATAAAATTAATAATTAAGGGGGGCTCCCATACAACAAACCTGATTGTTCAGACGTTTTGCGCTCTATATAAATAATGGTAACAGTTAGATGCTTGAAATTTTCACAGAAGAATTACTTGTATATTCACTTGAATTATAAATAATAAAATTAAAATTAAATGAATATTTAAGTGATGACTTATGGCACTGAAACGTGGTCTCTTACTATGGGCCTTATTAATAAGCTCCAAATAGCCCAACGAGCTATGGAGAGGGCTATGCTCGGAGTCTCTCTGCGAGATCGAATCAGGAATGAGGAGATTCGCAGAAGAACCAAAGTTACCGACATAGCCCAGCGGATTGGCAAGTTGAAATGGCAGTGGGCAGGGCACATAGCGCGGAGGACTGATGGCCGATGGGGTCGAAAAGTTCTCGAGTGGAGACCACGTACCGGCAAGCGCAGCGTAGGACGTCCACCCACAAGGTGGACGGATGACCTCATTAAGACCGCAGGATCACGCTGGATGCAAGCCGCTACCAACCGGTCTTATTGGAGATTCATAGGGGAGGCCTATGTCCAGCAGTGGACGTCCTATGGCTGATGGATGGATGGATGGAATATTTAAGGATACATACAGTACGGAACCCTCCGTGCGCGAGTCCGACTCGTACTGGGCCGATTTTTTTATTTGTAGCGAACTTATTGCGGTTAATCTAGATCTAGACTTTCTATCCATCCGCGTGGATTGTATACATATAGCCTACTCACTAATCGCCCTTCTTGGGTGGGTCTACACGCCCGTGGATAATAATTAAAAAATCTGGTATACAACTATACAGTAACATCAGTTAATTGGTAGATACGTACCATCTAAAGAAAGTACATTAATTATGTTACTATAAAAATAGTAGGTATCTACTAAGTAACTACGGTACCTATCACTAACCGTAGGTATAAAAGCTAATCCATGACAACTGCGCATCTACAGCTACCCAATGAAATGAGTTATTGAATTAATTGAACTGTGTATCTAAATAATCTAAATAATAGGTATAAAGTAGTATGTGAGATTGTTTTTTTGCTTCCCAACACGCGCTAAAACTAAATTCCGGATGAATACATTAGCCGATAAGTAGACATATCATCGCAGAATATACGAATGGTATCATCAACAACTTATTACCACAGTGTAAAAATATACAGTAGTCCAATATCTTTGATATTTCCTAATATTTTACATACCTATATCTGGATCTATACTGTGGTCTCCCAAGCTCGGAGTTGAGAATCCGTTTGTAGCTTAGGTATATTTAAGGAAAGCTATGGTTTTATACATCTACATGCTTATTTATGTTTGTCTTCCAAGAACAAAACAAAGAAAAACAAGTATAATTTTAATTATTGAGTTTGAGTCCCTATATTTTGAATCGTTTTTTCATAACTGAATAACATTATATAATTATGTAAAATAAAATGTAAAGTTATTATTTACGTGACAACTTAATGTATTTGGTACTTGCGCATGACTTCGTTACGCGAGTATAAATAACTAAATGTTACTGTAAATTATTCAATGTAAATAATGAATAATTAATTTTAATTTAAACTGATTGTCTTTTATGGTTGTAAAAAGTACATTGTATTTCTAAATAATTATTATTTTTATTTAATTCAAAATACTATAACTTACTACTAATACCTACCTATGATATTTTAATTACCTTTAACAAAATTCGATCAATAATAATTTGACTATGATTATATAATACGTACATAATCATACATAATAAGTAGTATAAATGTTTTTAGAATAAAGACTAAAATAATAGAAGCCGTACTAAATTAGCAAGAGTCAAAAGTACATCACTTTGTCCCGCTTTAAACATGAAAGGTGTGAGAAAAAGAGGCACACACCCGAACTTACGTAATTTCGAAGGATTGCACAAACATAGCATTGAGCTATCTCAGCTGTCCAAATTCAAAAAGGGAAAAAGTAGGTTGGTAAAATGATCAGAGATTTGAACCTTCTGCCGGAACTAGAGGGTTCAAATTTCCGATCATATCGCAAAAGACAAAGTGGAACCAAATTTTAACCATTTGACATTCCAACTGGTAATTTTGACGTTTGCCGACAATGTGTTTTTTTTTGTTCCACTCGCTGTCTCGTATGCTGTATTACCAGATATGAATAAGACAGCTGTAACGTAGTTTTTATTTGAGTAAAATTTTGCAAGGTTTCTATTACTTGACATTCTTCTGAGTAATAAGCTACGAGTATGTATGTGTATAATCCTGTTTCGCCTGTCATATCCTGTGCCATCCAGACTTTTTAGTTGGTCTACTGTTTAATTTGTAATCTGTGCTAGTACATACTTAAGTAGATAATTAGCTTAGTAATTTGAATAGACATCTAATGACTTGACAACTTGTAGAGCAAGTAACCTAATACTGAAAGCTAATTTATCTATGACAACATTAATTATCTTTTGCAACTACAGATGTTTGTGAGTTAGGATTAATATAACAGTTTGATTATTTATTGAAGATATGTTAATTAATTAAATAATTGTTTTTAGAGTAGAGTATTAACGTATTTTAGAGAATCATTTTTGTGACGATTAGTCAGAATGAAGGTGATTCTTAAGAATTGAAGTAGATATCTACGTTACACAATTTTGAGTCGGAAAAGCCAAGATTTTGATTTGTTTTTCTGCTCGTACGAAGTCTGGAGTCTCTGTATCTAAGTAAATTATGTGCTCTTGGAAAATAATAGGTATTCAATGAGTACCTATGAATAAATTGTGTAAAATAACTAGGATTGAGACCTTGGACAAGAATCTGAGATTTTCTATCAGGTAGGTACAAATGACTAGGTATGCGGTCTTTACCTAGCAATACCTACCGACGACTTATACAAGGTTTTTCATAAAGTGTGTACGAAGCTCAAAGGGGGTCACTAAATCATCATTATGTTTTTTTACTATGGGCAAAGAATATATAATAATACTACGTATGGGGTAGGGTATGCTATGGGGGTAACCCGGAATTAAAAAAAAAAAAAAATTACAGTAGTCTCTTACAAAATTGCAACTCAAAATCGTTAGGATATATTATATCGATTAAAAATGATTTTCTTTCTCGAATTCTGAGTTGTCCCTACAGCAAAAGTGGCAAAAAATTACCTTGTATTTTATGAGAGCCAATGAACTTTTTTATGGACAGCAGATTTTTCCCCAATTTTGGTGGTCAATCATAAAGTAAAAGTTACAGTTACATACAGTTTAAAATGATAAGAAAGTGTATGTATAGAGGTATAAGTACCTACCTTTGATAACCCCTGCGCTTTACAAAGCACCAGCCTACACGTAGATCCTGTAGTGAAGTATGTAGTTACAGTACGGTACGAGTACATTATCATAATCTCTATGCCCTATAATAATATGGCAGTTGTTTGTATGTATGCGGACTTAACTATGCGAAATAAAGGCCGATATGTAGGTAGTGCTTAATGCCACCAGTTAGGTTTCTGCGCAGATTAAAGACGATTGGAATGCCTACTTCTACCTACCTACCTACTTAAGCAGAATAATATCAATAACAAACCTATTGCATGCTAATAAAAGGTCAGAAAAAATGTCATTGATTACCATATCCCTTAATAATCATTTTATCACTGTTAAACGCATATCTACAGCTTGGTGTAGATATTATTTACTCTGAAAAAACTATTCTAAAATAAGCATCCTGTTTTTCTGCCGTTTTAATGGATTTTTTTATCATTTAAGCATTCTGAGGTTAGACTGCACACTAATTTGATTTCAATGCTTGCTCCTGCCCTTATTCGATGTCGAGACCATTTAGGCATACGTCCTAGCAGACTGTCAGTTTAAAAATAGAGAGACCTGCGAATAAAAATAAAATCATCCCAATCCATTTTTAGGGTCCCGTACACAAAGGGTAAAAACGGGACCTGTCTGTCTGTCACCAAGTTGTATCTCATGAACCGTGATAGCTAGAAAGTTGAACGTTTTACAGATTACTAGATAATTTTTTGATGGAAGATTTGACTAAAATAAGAAAAAAATAATTAAGGGAGGCTCCATACAAAAAACCTGCATTTTTAAACCGTTTACGCTCAATATTATCAAATAATAAATTAAAATAAAACAACTATTTAGGCTCCCATAGAAAAAACGTATTTTTTTGCTCGATATTAATTATGGCAACCGGTAGATGCTTGAAATATTCACAGAATTTTTACGTTTATCCTCCGTGGCTAGTTGTATATTCACTTCAAAATTAAATAATTTGATTAAAATAAAATATATTATGGGGGGCTCCCATACGGTACGGAACCCTTCGTGCGCGAGTCCGACTTGCACTTGGCCGATTATTGATAAAAAATATTAGCGTAACAAATTCAGCATAGTTTTCTGAAACTGCCGCGTAATCATATACCTACTTCCATTGTACCCACCGATCAATTCAATCAGGCCCTTTGTGTGTAATGCCAGCTATAGAAACCTGGCTCCTGACAAAAGCGTGCTTCTATTTATTCGATACAGTATTTTGATCTAATGTTCTAGCTATTGTGTAGAAATCTACAAAGCTTGCTCTCTGTTGCTCTCGCAATGAATGCTGTCAATGAGTTTGTTTTGTAGATCGCTTTATGTTTGCAAATGTAATACTTAACTTTGATCCTTCTGCCTATATTCTAAAGGGAAACGGAGACCTAAATTTGATATTTGATTAGTTTAGCTAAATAAAAGGTATGGTTGCTAGGAACAGATCACAGTAAGTAATAGACTGTAAGTGCATGCATTCTCACAAGTTCATCGTAGGAAACAATTTCAATGTTAAAAATACTAGACATTAACAATAATACTTAGGTAATATTGAATTTGAAATGGTGACTTATTCTCTACTAGCGACCCGCCCCAGCTTCATCCAGGTGTTTTATACAATACATATAAACCTTCCTCTTGAATCACTTTATATATTAAAAAAAAACCGCATCAAAATCCGTTGCGTAGTTTTAAAGATATAAGCATACATAGGCATCTGTGCCAGACAGCGGGAAGAAAATTTGTTTTATTCTATGTAGTGATGTTACCGAATTACAGATGTTTATTGTAAGTATTTTGCTGATTTCGTTTTTGCAATTAGGTTTTTAATTACCTATTGGTTTATGTTGTACAATAATTACCTATTGTACTCACAATTCCACGATACAATTTTGCCACTGTAATTGGTTTGATAAACCTCAACGAAACGCCGCAATACACAAAAATCTTAATGAGATACAAAACTATTTGACATGTGTAAATTATTCTGAGATTATTTTTGATTATGTACTTAATCATAGACTTACAGATTTTTTAAGACTTTTAAAAAGTAATTTCACAATGTAATCTAAGTTGAATTCTGTGTAAACGCTTTTAGAATAGCAATTTGTTTAACAAACGAGCATCTAAAAGTTCTCTGCGCAGGAATAAATCCGTTTCTTAGGTCCGGAGGGCTCGGATCCCGTAAAATAATATGGGTTTATTTAATTGGTCAGCCATGTCTCTGGTCAGCAAGTGGTTAAAATATTAACTTTTCACGATTTAAGATTGGATCAGTTATTTTACTAATTTGGGTATGAAACAAAAATAACAACGGTCTACAAAAATATATTTTTGTATACGTATTTTTTGTTGCCTGATATTTCTGCGGATTTCTATATTTTCAAGTCCACAGTTTTCGAATATTTGCATGAAAGTTGTGAACTGCCTCTGGTTTTTATGATTTTGCCTTTTTCATATTTATTAAGTTGCACTTTCTTAACAGTTTCATTCAGTCATCTGCATAGATTTTCTGAAATTGTTTTGAAAATCTGGAGTAATTATAGTGAGGAACAGGGATAGCGCTTCCAAAAGGATCTAAGAGACGGAAAAAAGGACAGGTATTAGGGCAAATGTGACCGTCTCATAATGGCATATTACTGCTGGTCTTTAAAATGAGATTGTCCTCTAAGTAAATAAATCATTAATATATTTTATTTTAATTTAATTATTTGTTTATGAAAGATATATATACAACTTAATATTCTGTGAATATTTCAAGCATCTTCCAGTTGCCGTTATTATTATCGAGCAAAAAATCAGGTTTATGGTATGATGAGTGCCCCCCTTAAATGTTTTTTTTTATTTTAATTTACTTATTTATTTGTGAACATTTGACTAAACATTCTATAAATATTTCAAGCATCTATCTGCCACCGTTATTAATATCAAGCGAAAATCGGCTAAAAATTCAGGTTTGTTGTACAGGAGCCGGGAGCCCCCTTAAAAATGTTTTTCTTACTTTAGTATTTGTTGTTATAGCGGTAACAGCAATACATCATCTGTGAAAATTTCAACCTTTTAGCTATCACCGTTCATGAGATACAGCCTGATGACAGAAAGACGGATAGACAGACAGCGGAGTCTTAGTTCCCTTAGGAGTTAGTTAGTGAAGGTTCCGTTTTACCCTTTGGGTACGGAACCTTAAAAACCAGAGCCAATCTTTCAAAACCATTCATAGTTTCGTGAACTGTAGACGTAGAGCTACTCCAAACCACTCTTACACGAAGGGCAACAAAACCACTGTTAACCAGTGATATAATCGTTTTAGTTAACAGATTAATTAAACATCAACAACGCTGTAGAGTTTCGACCAAAATTGAGCATAACACGTACGTTAGTTCAAGCTCATTCTACATATTCTCTTGATCAGTCGTTCCCAAAGTTGTCTGAGCTATGACCTATCTAAGTATAACAAGTTAACAATACCTGGACCCACGTCTAAGAAAATTAACCGTTACTAATGCGAATTAAAAGACTTTTCAAAGTTTTCAATTAACTAGATACAAACAACTATTATATTTAATTAAAAAACCTCTTTTTTAAAACAATCTTTTACGGAACAAGTACTTGCCAAGACGAATCAAACGAACTGAAACTCGATAGGGTTGCGTCGTTTCATTGCAGAGTTCCTATGACCACCTTCCAGCTCCATCATCAGACCCTAGTTACCATTGAAAGACAAACTACTCGCCAAGACCATTCAAATGAACCCAAACTCGACGAGGTTGTGTCGTTTCATTGATAAGTTCCTTTGACCACCTTCCAGCTCCATCATCATATCATCATAATATTGCATTATCACGCGATTTAACCATGTATGCAAAATTTCAGCTCAATCGGCAACCGGAAAGTGGATCAAATTTAACTTGCAAGATTTGATTACAGACCGACAGACAGACAACGGGACAGGTGAAACTAAATAAAAGCTTGTCAAAATGTGAAGGATGAAATTGTTTCCTATGTTTTGACATCAACTTCAACTAGAGTTAATTTTAATCTCAGTAAGTTTGTTAAATCTAATTTATTTCGGTATTTAGTTTTAATGTAGTAACCCATTCAATATTCGCTCGCAAAGTTTGAGAAACCCTGCTTTAGATGAATGCCAGAAGCTAATCACCGACTAATGATCTCAGAAAGATAAGCTTCTTATGAGGAAAACTCTGAGATAGATTTACATACCTATATCATTAGGTATGAGTACCGTACTGAATTAATTATTCCTGGCTAAAAATAATTTGATGATCATTAAATAACATTTCTGTTTTTTGATGCTCAATTATTTATTTGTGATTGATTGAAATTTGATTAGCTGCTAATACATTTTGTTTTCGTTATAACATTATCACTTTGTATCGACTTACTGCTAGGCATAGGCCTCCTCTACCTTGTGCCATTTTTTCCTGTCTCGGGCTAATCTCATCCACGCATGACCAACGCAATGGAACTGACGTTAAAACTAGTAGTTCTCCGAACAGTAGACCTCGCATCTGTTTAACAGAATTTTTATTAGCTTAAATCTCGATTCACTCTTGACCAATTCCGTTCATACTTGTCAGGATTTACATACAAACTATCTTGCCTAATATCATCAAAATCGGTTGATAAATAGCGCTACAGAAAATGTTCCCTCTTCTTGAGGGAAATACTCAAACCAATAAAAAATTACTGACGACAAAAAATCAAAACAATTATCGAATCCTTGTCCGTGTTGTCCGAATGTCAAGATTAAGTGAAAAATGTGACATGTGGTGGATAATCAACATCCAGATAGATGAAAGCAAAATTGTCGAGTCAAAACTGAGACGCTACGCTCACTTCGATAGTTCGGTCAATTAGACTTATGACGACAATATTTTTCCTGCTGACCGTTCAAATCGCAGTCATAAAATAATACTACGATGAAAATTACGTATCAACCTCGCAAATCTTTCAGAAGGGTGGAGATAGGGTGGGAGGCTATTTAATGCTAATTTTGGCGTAAAAATATCGATGCAAAGGGGGATTTGTTATCTGGAATGTTCGGAGGAGTCGTTAAATTTGACGCAAAATAGAAAGACGACATTTAAGTGAATGACGAAATGTTTAACATAGACAAAAATATTTGAAAATGGTTGAGAAAATCAATTTATTAAATCATATGGTCTGGATGCAAGCCGCTACCAACCGGTCTTATTGGAGATCTTTCTCTCGTTTCACATATTTGATTATTATGTGAAACGAGTTGTTTGTTTTTCTCTCGTTTCACATATTTGATTATTATGTTTATGTGATTACTTTATAACGTACCTACTTTAAATTGTGTAATGTTATGCGGTTCCGACTTTTAGGGTTTTTTCATAAATGGCTCTGTGTGGTACCTACACTTATTAGGTATATTATTGACAATGATGTTATTATTGCATGCCAAACAGGTAGAATATGGCGGTTTATTGTTCTTATCTTACCAACTTGTATTACCCATATACGCAATAAAGATATATAACTATGACTATGACTATCTTTAGGGGAGGCCTATGTCCTAGCAGTGGACGTCCTATGGCTGAAACGAAGGAAGGAAGGATATGGCCTTTATAGGGTACTTCGATAATCTTCTTTTTGTTCATCAATAGGCCGAAAACTAGACACTGTATTCTTTTATACCTCTTTAGTATTTACCGCGGATTTTTATCCCTTAACACACCGTCAGTGACAAATCAATCAGTGTCTGGTAAGAAAAGAAAAATGGAAATAATTTCATGAAAGGATTTTAATTTTATAGTGTATCCCACACTAGGTTTATCTCAAAGAGTTACTTTTTATGATAAACATTTCCCTATAAGTTGGTCAAAATAAACACTTCACAAAATTCGGCGCGGAATCAGTACAGCGGGTTAACTCAGTGGTCAGAGCGTCGGGCTAGTGATCCGAAGACGCAAGGTTCGAATCCTGCATCCGCGACGAATTTTTGAAATGTTTATCATAAAAAGTAACTCTTTGGAAATAATTTCCTCACGTAGGTTACTGTCCGTGGTTGTTGGTGTATTTACGCTATTAGCCTTATTTCTATAAAGACTACAAACCATACAAAAAAACCTGTCACGATCCGTGCCGATTGAAATCATCACGATTTATGTATAAAAAAGTGAATCGCGGGGCAAATCGCTGATGACTCTTTTTGAATGCCCCTTTTCGCCCGCTCTAAACAATGCGGGGCGAAAGAGGGCCTTCAAAAAGAGTCATCGTCGATTCGCCCCGCGGGCCGAACAGCTTGCGGGGCGAAACGACGATAGAGCCTTACGCGGTTCCCAATTTAATCGTGACAATCCGCCTTACCACAAAAGATTTAAACACGCTTTAAACACTGTCTAACCGTGCAATTTGTACTGTTAAACATTGCGTGCGTAAAACTTTTGTGGTAAGACGGAATAAGTTTAATATTGTGCAAAGCGGCGGCCCTACGGGCGAGAAAAAATAAACAAAGATTAAAACCTACGGGCGAGCGGTTCGACGTAGTATATAGGTAGATAGGAAGTGAGTAATTTGTTACCCAACATTGTATGAAAATTAGACATTGAATGTATTAAGCCTCATACTTAGTGCAAATTTTATTTATAGAAACGCTGTTTAGTTAGTAAAAAATTGTTGCGAATTTTTTTTCGTCTTGTCGCTGGCCGTTGGCCGATCATGGATTTTAGTGATTATCTTTATTTGAAGTTGGGAGCGTGGAAGGGCGCTGGTATGGGACGCAACATGCGTCGATACCTTGGCCCCTTCTCGTCTCAGTGGGACAATTCAAAGAGCCGGAGCCGCAGCGGAGGCTGCCGAAGACGCTAAGCGGCGCAAATACGCATCACTCGCAAGTGAATATGTGTTTTCGCCGCTTGGCGTCGAAACTTTTGGTCCGTGGGGTCCATCCCAAATAAAGGTTTTTTTGTTTTACGCGATTCCCGATAAAATCGGGACTGTATGTTTAATTGCGCGAAGCGACGACCCTCCGGCGAGCGGTTCGATGTAGCAGACAGGAAGAGGACAATTTGTAACTCAAAATTGTGACAGTGAAAGTAGTGAAAATTAGACACTTTTTACTTTAGACTTTTCTTTTTACCATTAAGATCCATAACTTACTGCGAATTTTGTTCCTGAAAAAAGTAAAATAAAATATTTAGGAAATTAATCTTTCACGTGTGTTGGTCGGTTGGGTGGGTCGTTTGGTCGTTGGATGTCCATGGTTTTTGGCGTATAATTGCCATAATATGCAATGTTTTAAGCTCAATGAAAAATAACAAAAGTAGCGTAATATTGAGACATAGTGATTTATGTAATATGCGGTTCCCGATGAAATCGCGACAATAAGTTTAATTGTGCGAAGCGACGACGCTTATATGGAATCTATACCTTTACTCAACGCTCTATAGTGTTGAGTTCGGGTATACCATAAAAATATGAACCGTCGTGTTAAGGATTTCAAAATATACCCGACCGCAACATCCGTTTGGGGTAGGTATCAGATAAAGGGATGTGTATTTTGTAGGCTAGGTTAGGTTTATTTATTTTTTGTTTTGTTTCACACCTAATCTATCAAGGCGGTTCGCTTCGGGCACTTCGCCGGCCGCTGCCGCGGCACGCTCGCTTCGCTCGCTCGGCTCGTGCGTTGTTTGTCATGTTCTAACCTAACCTATATTTTGTTTCACACCTAATCTATCAAGGCGGTTTGCTTCTGGCACTTCGCCGGCCGCTGCTGCGCGGCGTACCGAACGATGGCTTCGTTGCGGTCGGGTATGTTTTAAAATACGCGGGGCGTATACTAAATCTCAATGTATACCCGATATCAACACGCGACAGTGACGTCACAAATGTTAGATAAAGGTACGCTTTATTGAAATGATTTTAGTTTACTGGTTTTGAAAATATACCCGACGGCAACGCGGTCTCTGACGTCATGAGAGTTGTGTGAAGGTATAGTTTCCATATAAGCAGCGACGACCCTATGGCGAGCGGTTCAACGTAGCAGAGAGGAAGTAAACAATTCGTTACACAAAATTGTTTGAAAATTAGACACTATCCTTTTTATACCATAACGATAAGAACGTACTGCAAATTCTGTTTCTGAAATCTCTGTCCAAGAAGTAAAATAAATATTTAGAAAATTAATCTCGCTCATAGATTGGTGGGTTCGGCTGTTAGATGTCTATGATACTTGGCGCATATATATATGCTATTCGAGCTCAATAAAAATGACAAAAGTAGCGTAGTATTGCGATCACCATTTATGTTTGAACGATTTATGTTTAACGTGGTTCCCGATGAAATCGCGACAATAAGTTTAATTGTGCGAAGCGACGACCCTACGGCGAGCGGATTCGACGTGGCGGCAGGAAGTGGGCAATTATAATATCTGCATGGCTGCGCGAACAAAGGAACGATGTTCAGTATTATTGCAATTTTATTAGTAACTTCTTTTGATACGCATTTCTTTATATAGAAACACTCACTGGTACCTTACGTGATTGACGGGAGTTAAGTAGGTACAGTGACATTAAATTTCCAAAATACATAGGTAGGTACAAGTAGCGGCACGTAAGTCTAGCGCTGAGGGTACTGTGGAGGGGATGGCTGCGCATGGTGACCGCCATATAAAACTGCGCAGCCATCTCCTCCACACTTCGCTCAGCGCTAGACTTATATGCCGCGACTTGTAACTGTGGTAGGTAAGCATTTCTCATTGCCATGAAAAGTTTATTTTCAATCAGTAGACGAGATCGAAAAGGGTGTTAATTTTTCCGTCCTTTTCGACATGTTAAGAGGATGGCAGACGTGCGAGTAAGTTCGCGAACTTGTGGCTCGACGACTAGTCACCCTAAGTACGCGTGCTTTAAAACCGTCGAGAGAGTTCGTTGGTGATTCGACAATTTTGAAATTTAGCTCGTAACCCGCTCGTACTGCCAGACAGCACTGCGAGCCGCGAGCCGCGATTTTGTTTCGCCTCGTATAGATTTTACTATTGCTAATCCAGATTTTTTGTCATTTCTGTTATTATTTGACTTGTGGAATTACTTGTACGGTTGCTACATGCCTGAAATAATGTTTTTTTTTTAATTATAAAAAAAATATACGTAAGGAAAGAGATCCTAGTTTTGATACTGTCAATAAATATTCAATTTTAATTATTAATAGAAATTTTATTTTATTGTTTTTAAAATGTAATTCGATATTTGTAATTCCTAAATAACACAAAGCTTTTTCTGTCGACGGCATCGCAATACAGAGTGAGTAAGCTTCGCGTGTGTCACCAACGTCGAGCCGACTAAGTTTGTGATCTTAAAAGCCGTGTACTTTAACTTCGTGCGTCTATCACCGACTTTAATCCACGTCGAAATACATTTATCAAAGCATGTTAAAAAATAAAATTATATATTTTTAACACGAAAAAAATGTATTTCGACAATCGGAAAAAAATCTCGGAATAATTAAAGAAATGAAGAAATGTATTTTTAATAGGAAACATTTCAGCTTGACTTCAATTAATTAACTGTAACAAGTTTCATATCCAGGAAGCCTTGTACTTTTTTAGGCACTTTGAGCTTACCTACTTGTAAGACCTTCAGTGATAGGTACGTTTCTGTGCCATAAGTCATCAGGTCATCACTGATAAATCACGCACACACAAGTACACACGTATAACATTCCTCCTTTTACTACTGCTTCAAAATATACACTATTAGACTCGGAGACCTAAATCCTACTTAACTGTCAAAGGTAAACTGTAAATGAAACTACCTGTCTAGGTATATTATTAGGCCATTGTTCAGAAGTTAATTGAAACCCGTCTGAAAGCAGTCGCTCAGGTACGTAATCGTAGTTACAGAGCCTCGACCTCAAGCCTCTACTTCAAGAGGGATAGGTATTAGGCATTATTATTATGCCATGCTCTAATAAAACAAGGAGAAATGCACAGTTACTGAATTAACTGTATTAGTCTTAAATTAAGTCCTCATTGGTATTCATGTGTATGTCTAGTCATAATCATGTTTTTTTTTAATTTAATCATTAGCTATAATGTCGATAATTGACCGAGCTTTAGCGAGGTCTCTGAGTCTACTGGGACGAGCCGGCACTTGAGCTGTCAAATGTATGTTTGTATGTTTCTTTGTTCGACGATAACTCAAGTACCGCTCAGCTGATTATTAATTTAGCATGCACGTAGTTTATATATATATAATTTTTAAGTTCGAATATGAGCATCCTCTGTTCAGTGGTGTCGACGATACCAGGACCGGTGGTAAAAAGAGGCAAAACGGCGCCACTTTCTGCGGGAGTTGCGGAGTAATATAACTGCACGCTCGAGTATTTTATTTAAAATTGTAAGAATAACCGCTCATGTTAACGCAAAATTCAGAATAATATTTTGTTTGTAATTGTTCAGGCAAATTTCATGATAATATTTAATTTGTAAAAATATTAATGTAATATCAAGCCAATATATATATACGCCTAGCGCCACCTAGTGCTATCAAACTGTAAACTTCACTTAGCGGTTGTTTTTGTAACTCTTTACTCAGGTCGATGTCATGTTTGGGCAGTATTGCATGGTGTCGCCACTTTGTATGAAATAAACTCATAGCTTGCTTTAGACCGATTCCGCGACTGTTCGGAATTAATTCATTCTTATCTCACGTCCGCACGGGTAGCATGGCAAAGGGAACAAACAATTTTATCCACTTTTAATGTCAGTTGTCATTGTCAATCCATACTTTATTTCCGCTTCGAGGGGATATAATGGTGGAAAGACAATTTGTCCCTTTGCCATGCTACCCGTGCAGGAGCGTTCAGATAGAGTAGGAGTTGTCGCAAACATTACTGTTCTATGAAGCCCGATATGCTATATTATGCGACTTCTGTGAGTGTTAGATTCCATTCAGTATGACCAGTGTAGCATAATTCAAACATTGTAGCAGAACAATAGCAATTTTAGGCAGAAACTTATATTTTAAATATTTCACCTAATGTAATCTATTTCATTTAAAATTGTTTAAATAATCGTCCAAGTACGAGTACGACTCGCGCACGAACGGTTCCGTACTGTACGAAACCCCCATAAATATTTATTTTATTTTAATTTAATTATTTATTGTTAAAGTGAATATACAACTAAATATGCTGTGAATATTTCAAGCATTTACCAGTTACCATTATTAATATCGAGCGAGAAACGGCTAAAAAATTAAGGTTTGTTGTATGGGAAAATAAATATAAATTTTCAGCTTTCTAGCTATAACGGTTCATGAGATACAGCTTGGTGACAGACAGACAGACAGCGGAGTTGTGGATATGTGGTGGTGCGTCGGCGGTAGGTTGCGTCGTCGAATAACAACTCACTATACGAATATTACGTATTTATTGTCTCCGCATAGGCTTAACACACCATACAAATAATTGTAAATAATAGGAGTATGATGAGTGACAGAAGGCCCCAGTAGTGTCTCGGAGAGATGGCCCGTCCATCACAGGAGAGCCGCCGGATCCCACCCTGTAGCAGTAGATACCACAGGAACTGGAAAGGTCACTGCAGGAGACCCCAGTGATAGTAGAAGCGTTTGAGAGCTCGTCCGTCGACAAAATGAGGCGCGTTGATTTGCACGCGATGCTCAGTTAAAGTGGGGTCGTGCCGATATTCAAACAAATTATACCAATGACAATCACATTTTTACGAGCACTTTCAATGTTCTGTTGAAAAGAAACCATTAAAATCTTCATAGGTTTTGCAGTTGCATCTATATGAAATCCGAGAAAATTTTGATGTTTTGACAAGTTGTCAGAAATGTCAGAGTTTTAATTATTAGGGTATTAGGGCTTTTTTCCTTATTCAGAGGTTTTGAATAATGAGGTACTATTTATTGCCAGTCGGATAAGAATGAGTAGTCATTTAAAGTAGGATAAAATTATATGAAACTGTATTTGTGTATTTTCATCGAAATTTAAGGAAGCGGATCAAATATCAATTACTAGATTTGACCCAAAAAACAGACGGGTAAAGTCAAATAAAACAGTTTAACATTTTGATAATAAATAATTCATAAACTTTTTTTGTAAGCAAAACCTTATTAGTTGGAATTGAACATTAATCTCAGAAAAAGAAGCAATAACGCAAGCACACATTAAATAAATATTGCATTTGACTAGCGTTGTTGCGATAGGCGATAGTCTGTCAAATTCAGTTAGTCGATTGTAGATAGTTCTATCGAAAATATCGAAGTTCAGCAGTTTACTATCGATAATAAAAATCATGCAATAGTTTTGAATATTGGCAATGCTATCGATAGTATCGAATACCTACTGTACTAGCCTTTTTAATAGTTCACTGCAGGACGTAGGCCTACCCACGAAAGGTGAATCGGGCCATATTTACCACGCTGGCACAGTGCGGGTTGATGGATTCACATACGCCATCGAATTTCTTCTACGGACGTATGCAGGTTGCCTCACGATGTTTTCCTTCACCGAAAAGCCAGTGGTGTGAAAATCCGTCCATAAATTCTGAAGAACTCATTTGACAGACGGACAGACAGACGGACAGCGGAGTCTTAGTAATAGGGTCTCGTTTTTACCCTTTGGGTACGGAACTCTAAAAAGAAGTCGCCTAACTTTCATACCAATATTATTATATTTTTTTGAAATCACAGTATTTATGATATAAAATAGGAATAGCGCGAGGTCCACGTCCGGGGCGGACTACTAGTTTAATTGAATTACATTAAAATAAAATGAAAAATATAAAAAAATAATAATGTAAATTAAACTATTCGGTGTATCCTTAGACTACGGACGTAAATTATATTAGGTATAGCAATGTCGTAAACAACTCATCCTTACAAATATTATGAATCCGAAAGTGTGTTTGTTGGTTTGTTCCTCTTTCACGTAGCAATGGAGTAACGGATTTACTTGGTTTTGGCATGGAAATAGTTTGAAAGACGTAAAGTGACAAAGGTCACTTTTTATCCCAGAAAAATACAATGCTCCCATGGGATAGCACAAAAATTTATATACCACGCGGGCGAAGCCGCGAGCAAAAGCTAGTATAATTATAATTACCCAAAATCGTAAAAAACACAGCTATTCCTTACAAAAAGTTCGTGTTCTCTTGACAAAGTAGGACAGCAGATAATTGAACATACGTCTTTTTTTTGTGATAACAAAAGGTACCTGATGTATGGTATTGGGCTTTTGTCGAATATTATTTTTGTCTTGATTTGTTGCGAAAATATTCCATACAATTTATAACTCTCCTCTAGGTTCAAAGAAAACATGACAAGTAAATTGTCTATTGTCGGGGCACAATCGCAACTTTGACAGGCTGGCACGTTTTCCAGAATGCTAATTAACCGTATATCCTGAGGACTTAGTATAAGTTTTATAATGAACCAAAACTATAGTAGGTAAGTTATCTACACATTGAGTAAGTATTTATTAATGATTATGCTATGCCCTATGAAACAGGGTACACATGTGCATGTACACCTCTAAACAGACTTAGTGTTAAGTAATTAGTCTTAGATTTAAGTTCTAACTTGTACCTACTTATTCATATATGTAATGTATGCATAAATAAATAAAGAATAAGTACCGTGTGTTCCATAAATTTCTGTACGGCGATCCTGTCGGAGACGATGAAAAAACCAATGATAATGTATGGAGTCACACAGCAATTACTGTAGTTTTGGTTTAATAAACTTATACTAAAGGCCTCTGTACTATGTGCCGGGGCAGTACAAAAACTAAGCGCAAAAAGGTGGACAACATGCATGACCAAAAAGCTGTACAAATCAGCGTAGAAATGGACGTATACATATTAGCGTCCGCGTCGTGGGTGATTCAAATTATCATTAAGGAATTGCTTTGGAACTATTTGAATCATCCCCTTTTGGTTTAGTATAGGCCGAATCAAACATTATGGCGTATGTGAAGTTAGCTTGCATCTCAATTTGCTACTGCGCAAATATTATGATTACCACGTAAAATTGTAGGTCCCGGTTGTTTTACCCGTTTAGCCAAGTCAGAGGCCTTCAGGCGGCCTAAAACTCTGACACCAGGGCTAGCCACCCGGCCTATACGAACTTACTTACTTTACTTTTACTACTGTGATTACAGACGCCATTACATTTGATTTGGCATAAACAAGTACTCCTACACAACCTTTATGAAAAGCCCTGTTTAAAATTTTATCTCAAATTAACTTGTAATATAAGCTCAGTAAGGGCTTTTTTTATAAAACAAAGAGTAGAAGCCCCATGTCAACCAAAAAGTTACTCTACTATTACAATACGTATTCAATTACGAAAAACATAAAAATAGACTGTGTTCGAAATAAGGCAAAGTTCACATTTCAATGGGCTCTAATAGTGTTGCCTACATTACTGTTTTAACAGTAGATTTGCTATTTTCACATCTATTACCCTGTTTTCTGGTTTACTCCTAATTTTTACTGGTTTTCTATTAACGTTTAGTGCCACCTTATCACACTATGAAATAAGAAAAGCCTGAAAATACTGGAGATAAGGCAATTGAGGATAAAATAATCCTCATTCCTCATACGAACAGCCAGAATGTGGAACGCTTTGCCTGGGTCTGTCTTCCCGCCAAAGTACAATGTGGGCGTCTTCAAATCCCGAGTAAATAGGTATCTTCTAGGTAAGCGTGCTACAACCTAGACCGCTTTTCTGCTTAACAACAGGCAGTAGGTGGTCAAACGCAAACCTATTCTGAACGAAAAAAAAAAATTACTATGTTTTTTGTTTTTTATTAGGTTGTAATCCTTAGTTATAGCTATTATGACAATGTTGGCCCTAGTTACTAATAAAAGTAGATAATAGTAAGAGAAAAGTAAGAAATCGGCTTCTTTTCACCCTACCTACTGTTGTCTACTCGTACTGTTTTTTTATTGGTAGGCTGCTGTCTTTTAGTTTTCTAGGGTTGGAACCCTGGGCTCTATTCCGTTACATAAACGTAACATTCTCTGAGAGCTTCTGAAAATAAAATTACCTAGTTCCGCTTTTGTAGTTTTACTTTCTTTGTGCAATACCGGGAAATCACTATTGCGTGGAATGGGATGTTGAAATAAGTTTAATAACTAGGTACAATAAGTAGCGTTGTTTTGTTCTAAAAATGCCTGCCATGCTAAAAATTTATTGGGTTTATTTGATCAATAAAGCTTTTCTGTTAAATTTTATGTTTTTATCTTGTTATTTATTTATTCAACAAAATCATTTACTTTTGAAATGTAGCCAAAAAGAGACCACAGTTTGCACTATCAAACAGTTGTCAGATCTCATGTAGAGCCAAGCTTCTAACTCTACATGCCTTAACTCTGCGAGTCCTTAGTCCACAAACACTACAGCTTAGTCAATAATGTGACTTGGCTGTTCTTTTACTCAAGACCATCTGTCAGTTAGTCAATCACACCGAAGCCTACACCATAAACAGAAAAAGTGCCAAGTCAATGACCTATACGCATAGTTAAAAAATTGTCTACGTAATTTTTTTTATACTGATACGTGCCTTTTTTAACTACAACAAAATTCAATACAACTGCTTTTGCTAAAACGACAAAATTGAACTAATACTACATACAAAACAATTAGATCAACCAAAGATCCTAGAAGGTCTAAAGATCAAGACCAAATGCTCAAAAATAGTTGAAAGTTGGTTTTGATAGTTTTTGATTTATCAAAAGAGGAAAAAAAAACAAATACTATGTATTTCAGTTTTTTTTTAAATTATCTACGCCTTTGTATAATTAATTTAGCAAAATTGTTTCTACCAGAAATCACAAAAGAAAAAAAAACTACAAGACGTGTAGTAGTAATTTTATGACAAGCAAATGCTTCACATAGTTTTTGAAATTTCATACGTTACGATTTTTTATCTTTATTAATTTAGTATTCCGCCGAGAGTTGCGTGGAAAAATCGCGTATAAAATCCCTTCAATAGTAGGAAAAGCGTAACTATAGTTTAACCTGCACTGCACTAATCTCTACACCCGACCACCCTTATCAATCTAAACCGGAATAATCTCCCAGGGTTCGCACATCACTTTGTTACTCGTATATAGGACCCCATGGGAATGCTCCATTAGCTAAACGACCATCTTCTACTCAAACCCCACTAAAACACAACTACATTTTCCAATACTGCTTTTGTTCATAAGCACAGTAGTAGCTCCATCATTCAGCTGTCTTGATAAGTTGGACAAACTGTAGTAGGGCGTTGGATTACACCAATCCCTTCAAATCCTCATGTTTTAAGGCCACTAACAGGTTTCGCACTTAATTATTTATTTTAGTTGTATACGGGTTTCAATGAGAAAATATTTTACAAAGATACCTACAGTAAACACTTAAACAGTATTCGTGTCGTTCGTATGAAAATAAAATACCTACTTAGATCACTAGGAATTGATGCTGATAAGTTTTTGCCAGTCAATATTAATTGATATATTTATCAATTTAACACATGTTTTAATCACAATGTGTGGTAGGTAAAACATAAATATACCTTACGTCAAAGAACGTTTATATAAGTATGATATTATAATCTCATGATTGTGTTGAATTGATAAATATATCAATAAATAATGACTGATAATAATTACTATTAGCATACCTAATATACAGGGTTATTCCTAATCAATCCCTTTAGGGGCTAATTTTGTACATCAAAACTAACAAAATAATATGGTTTTGCGACTTTTGTCAAAATTAAAAAAAAAATGTTGTTCCGTAGAAAAATATCGTTCACCCGCGACAAAATGTATGAAACAGCTGTTTTTTTTTAGTTTTGACAAAAGCAGCAGAACAAAAGTTGTTAGTTTTGACGTACAAAATAAGCCCCATATAGATGCTAATTGATTAGGAGTAACCCTGTATGTAATAGTGTAAAAACCGACAAGAACGACGGAATACCAAATACAAGGTAATTATTGTTTTACAAAGTGCAGGGATTTTTAAAAGGTGTAATATGTATAATGTAGTATGTATATGTCTACTAGTAGTTCTCTTAACAGTAGACCACGAGACACATCTCTATGACTGAATCTTCATAAGCCTGTATCTCGACTTGCTCGTGACTAATTTGGTTCATAACTGCAAATCTTGTTAGAATTTAGTTATTAAACAATCTTGCGTAATATTATTAAAATATCCCCTTTTTAGGGTTCCGTACCCAAAGGGTAAAAACGGGATCCTATTACTATGACTCCGTTGTCCTGTGTCGCTGTATATGAGCCCTCCTTGAACATATATTTTATTTTGTTTTTAGTGCTTGTTGTTATAGGGGCAACATAAATACATTATCTGTGAAATTTTCAGCTGTCTAACTATCTCAGTTCATGAGATACAGCCTGGAGACAGACAGACGGACAGCGGAGTCTTAGTAATAGGGTCCTATTATTACCCTTTGGGTACGGAACCCTAAAAACATTCATGAATATACGGCTTAGTACACTAGTTCTGGATAGCCTAAAGCAGCATAAAGCATGTGTACCAGGTTTCGTCGAGATTTGTTGAAAAATGCGACCTGTAGACGAAATCTAACATCCAGACAGACGAAAGCAAAATTCGACGTGTTAAAACCTTCGCTTCGCTTCGGTTCAATTAAATTGACATGTAATGAACCCGGAAATGCAAAAACCAACTAGATGCCGCGGCTCATCCAAAAATACCAGACGCAGGGCATGCGATGGCCATCGTTTGAGCTTTTTAGGACTTAGTAAGTGAACTCAGATTAAGAACAGACGCAGAGCATTCGCTGCCCTCTGCAATGGCTATAGTTTGAGGTTTTAATGCTTACTAAGGCCTTTAGGCTTCAGATGGACTTAAATCAAAAAACCTAGTAGGTATAAAGTTACAGATAATAAAGCAGAGTCTGAAAAGACATATCAAATGTCAAATCCAAGATATAATGCATTGATTAGTTTGAAGGCCGCTATTGCAAATCATTATTCAGTGACTGGCAATATTGGAGGCGGAAGAATTCTTATCTCTTCGTCGATCTATTAGGAATAGCTGCTTAGTGCCAGTCAGTAGGCAGAACAATGAGCTGACTTCTAACTTAGATGGAATATTAAAGAGATTTAAATTTTTATAAACAAAAAAGTACACTCTGTGCGAACATAATATCTGCCATACCTACAGGCAATAGTTAACTACATTAGGCCCCCGCTGCATTGATTTGATGAACTGATGCGATCATTTCATCGTGTGTGCCCAGCTTCAGGTAGTGGTTTAAATATGGAATCACCAATTCCTACCTTTTAATTAACTAAATGAGCTCCCAGTTGGAGTGATGCGAAAAAATGATCAGTTTCACTGACCGTGTATGCCCACCTTTGGAAATCCTGGTTCTTTGAGTACCTATTACTAAAGATTATAAGTCTTTCAGACGATCTAAAACTAATAAAAGTCATAGCCAAAAACTATTTAATTTCTCACGAACAAAATTACTAGCAAAAACTTGATTAGAAGTTGATTGAAAGTAGCAATAAATGACTTTGAAGTTAAAATCAGTGGATATATTACGAGTAGATGTCTTATTATTCGATCAAAACAAAAAAAGATTAATCACACTCAACGCGAATTGAAATAATCAAATTTGTGAACAAAGATTTTCTCGTTCCATGAATTTAATGAACATGTTTTAACCTTTACTTAATCGGCATCATTTATCAATGACAAAGTCTACTTGAAATTAATATTTCACATCATATACTTGAATCTACACACAGAATCTACACTTGTATGAATGTGGATCAACTCTGGCTCAGACTCTACTAAAACGGAGTGGAGCGATAGGTATATCTGTGGAGCTAGGTACAGCTTTAAAAGTAGACCGTGGATTCCCTGCATTAATGATAAATTTACTTAAGGAGAAGTTTAACACAAAAACGAGCGGACAAAAGCAGTGTTTCGGACTACGTTTATTAATTATGTTTTCAATGGGCAATGGGATGGTAGAAGAGAAAAGCTACTGGGGATGCTGCCGTAAGGTGGTTTGACTAAGTGGACAAAGAACAGGGCATAAACATATTCAAGATCATGTCATATATGACGTATACCAAGCCAAAGACAAAGTACTACCAAGGTACTCACGACGACTCTCCGCAAAGAGCAAACCTGAGAAGGAGGCAATGGGTTTACTGACTATAAAGCTCTGCTCAGTTCCGCACATCTTTCCACTTCGCTTTGGTGGAATCTGGGCTATGGGGTCATGGTCTCCCAGAGCGGTCAGGGCCCTTCGTTCAGCAGACTTATAAGCAGATTACGCTATAGAATCTACTTATGGAATTTGTTTGTTGTGGTCATAGCTTTAGGAATGTAGAGGTGAACAAATAGTGAAATATAGCAAAGATTTCTCTCCACTAAGATTGTATAATAGATCCAACAAAAACATTTTCATGTGAAATGTAGCCAAGACAACATCCCAATTCGCACTATCAAAAAGTTGTCAAATCTTATGAAGAGCCAAGCTTCTAACTCTACACGCCTTAACTCCTTACTTCACAAACTCTACACCTTTAATATATAATTATGTGACTTGGCCGTTTCGTTGTGTTAACAAAAGTTAACAGTAAAATTATATTTTCTGTACCTACTATTAGCTAAATACACGGTTTTTAGAGTCCTGAATACCATTTAGGTAATAGGAATACACCAAGTTGCACTAATGAATCATTTTATTTATCTGCTCAAACTCCACTTTATTACATGTTAGCCCTACAGCGTGTTTACATTATGATCATGAGGAATGTTCGCCATTAGTTACGTGGGTGGTAACGAGAAGCGGTACCTATCGCAGGCCACACCTGCAAGGACAAGAACTAGTCAACGACTTATTTTTAACATACCTACTAACTGCTACTCATAATGCAAAACACTAGGTATTACTAAAAGAATCCGAAAATAACAAAAGGTGGAGTCATTTTAAAGAAGTAAAATATATTTCGTCGCCTTGTCTATCTGAAATAATAAGTCAATGCATGCAGCGCAAAATCAGGCAGTATTATAGCAAATTGTTGTTTTTTACTTACAATGTAAGTAAATCTTTTGTAAGTACTTATTTTTACATGTTTTTGCGAATAAGTACGTAAGAGACAGAATATCGCTCTATAGAGGCAATGTCGCGGTAACCCCGATGGCGCGCTTGGTTATTTAAAGACATCGGATTTTATGCTTTTGCGTGTTTGCAAATGCAAATGCATATCTCTTTAATAAAGGCGTTAATGCATATTTTTTGCTTTTTTTTCCCCAATCATGCATATTTCATGTAGTAGCGGGCGGTACCTACAGAGGTTTTAGATAAGATTCGCACAAAGTTAGACGTTATTTTGGGTATAAAACCCGAGTCTCACTGACATGACGGACATTAACGTCTACATCAAAGGCTCTTGTCGTACCGTACCCTAAACAAAGCGAGGTCGTAAAGAAGATCTTGCAAAGAGAGCTCAGACTATGTACAGTAGCCCAAAAAAAGCTTTTAACGGTATTTTATGCTTAATTAAAATGGGATTTCGTATTTTCACATTAGAATTTGTTCAAGGCCACCATCACGCCGCCATATTTGACAAGCAATGTCAAAAGATAATAAGATCCGAAAATTATGAAATTCCTTGAAATTGTGATTTTAAGTAAAGAAAATAATAGAAAAATCCTTTTTCAAAACAAACTAAGCATATAATTAAATACTGTACCAGATTTGATATATTTTTGCATTATCTTTTTGGAAAAATACTTAATCGTATTTGTACCTACTATCACAAAAGCTTTGTATAATTTTAAGAATATTTAGCTGTTTTGTACCGTACCGTACTTAAATATATAAAATATATTTATTCAGTTTTTAGTGCACATTTACACGCATTTTTTGGAACTTTGTTAGTAATTATCTATTTATTTACTATATGGCCATTTTGTAAAGCCAATCTGAGCTTTTGTAATATGTTTTTTAGCTTTTATAGACTTACAATACAGAAATAACATTATTCAACACTTACATTTATTTCACTGATGTAACAATGACAACTTTCCGTAGCGTAACTAGCTATCAGACTCACCTTAAGTGTATAGCGCGAACGCGCGACCGGTTACCTACCAACTTTTTTTGTTTCTTTATTATTTTTATCCTTGCACTGTTCCAGTACTTCGCAACAGACCACAATGAATTCCAAATTATTTATATAAACAAGCAACACTGCCAAAAGTTTATAAAATTACGACACCCTGAAGAGCATTTCTGCTCTAGATTAAAATACTTGGGCAGACTAATAAGCGCGATACTTTTCCTGACCCAAATAATAAAGTTTGGTGACCTCAGACGGCGGGATCAACGGCCAAGGATGCCAACTTGTTCCGCTGTTTGCTCCGAGGGGATACATTTTTGCGCCTTGATTGTTTTATTACGCTCGTCACAGATCTAAGAAAGTTGGAAGGGTATAATATATACCTACAAAGAGTTAAGAGCTCAAAGATGCAGGGATACATATTTGCGCCTTGAAATGGCATTAGTCAGAGATCTAAAAATGGTTAAGGGTACAGTCAAAGATGTTCTCTAATCAACTATGGATATATTATATACCAAGAGAGCTAGGATAAAATGGAAATGTTATTATTTATAATGTTGACATAAGTTATCACAATCAATACCCTTTGCTGCCTTTTCGTTGTATAGATTCTAGCTCTAGAGTACTCTAGACTAATATTATTGCTGTAGGTACCAACCTTTTTAATAGTCCATTATTAAACATAAGCCTACCCCGCAAAGGACGAAAATATACCCTACAACTATTCACAAATATGTCAATATAAGTTTGAAACAGATCTTAAAACCAGTCAAAATATTGGTATCATAAGAAAAATAATTTAATTACAAAATTAATTAATCATACTGACTTGCCTTCAAAAAACCGATCCGTTCATGACATAATAATACTGTAAATATAATAAAAAAAAAATCGGCCAAGTGCGAGTCGGACTCGCGCACGAAGGGTTCCGTACCGTATGGGAATCCCATTACTCTTGCCGTTATTGATAGCGAGCAAAAAACTCCTAAAATCACGTTTCTTGTATGGGAGCCCCCCTTAAATATTAATTTTATTCCGTTTTTAGTTTTGTTGTTTTAGCGGCAACAGAAATACATCATCTGTGAAAATTTCAGCTGCCTAGCTATCATGGTTCATGAGATACAGCCCGGTGACAGACAGACAGACAGACAGACGGACAGACGGACATCGAAGTTTTAGTAATAGGGTCCCGTTTTTACCCTTTGGGTACGGAACCCTAAAAATAGCCATGAACATTTTTCGTTAGGCAAGCAATCACAGGCGTGTTTATAAATAAACAATAATTCATAAAAAATACGTCTTATCTGGTTATCACGTGAGTGAAGGTCGATCTTCAGCGGCTCTTAGGCCATTATGTACAGAACAGACGTCTCTCGCGTGTCGAGTAAAGAGAAAAACCTCTAGATCTGGTAAATAGAGATAAGTGTATAGTTGTATACACAGTATACACTAGACTCTAGTCTAGTGGCTAGAGGTAGATTCGCGTTGATCTGCTGTCTCGCTCTGAGGCAGCGCAGCCGGCGGAGACACGATCCTCAGCCGAGGCATGCCTCGCTCTACCAGAAAAGAGGAAGAACGCTGTCCCAGTCCGGTCCAAGTAGAGGCTGCTCTAACGGATACTGTACAGCCTACTGCTATGGTTGCCTTGAGACCGTACAGATACAAAATTTATACTTTTAACCTCCTATGGCGTGACGTTTGAAAAAAAAAAACATTAAATTTATAACGGAAACTGTAAAACAAAACAACCAAGTAACGGTTGCAATTAAAATGATATTTGGATCCATTCCCGACTTCTATTGCAAACTGAATCGAACAATGTATCGTAATGTCACCGACAAAATGTGTTTGCAATTGCATTGCCGGAACTAAATCGATGGTTTATGTTTGCCAGCCAGCTACACAAGTAAACACCAGTGCTTGCATTATTTTGGACAGCAATACACTTTGATAACATTTAATTTTAGTCAAACCTTTTAGAATCGATTTCGACGTCATTAGTTCAGTGTTGCCAAAGTTGGACAAATAAAAGTTTCTGTGATGTAAAACTAAGTACGTAGTAAATATTCTGTAGAAATCAATTTAAAAACCGGCCAAGTGCGAGTCGGACTCGCACACGAAGGGTTCCGTACCGTATGGGAGCCCCATACCTCATGCCGTTATTAATAGCGAGCAAAAAACTCCTAAAAATCACGTTTGTTGTATGGGAGCCCCCCTTAAATATTTATTTTATTCTGTTTTTAGTATTTGTTATTATACCGGCAACAGAAATACATCATCTGTGAAAATTTCAGCTGCCTAGCTATCATGGGTCATGAGATACAGCCCGGTGACTGACAGACAGACGGACAGACGGATATCGAAGTCTTAGTAATAGGGTCCCGTTTTTACGCTTTGTGTACGGAACCCTAAAAAATACTATTTCAACTTATGGTCCCGCTACTATTATAAGGTCTTGAGATCAAATCTATGAAACGGACTCTTTTTTAGTACTCTTTCGTTTGAATTTACCGTTTATACAGGTTTACCCAGAATTGGTGTAGGTACTCGTATGTAGGTACTAGAGGAAAGCAGGTGGTTCTGGCCATCATTATGAACAACTTTTTCGACCAACCCATTGCTTAAGAATAAAAATCCATTGATATATGATTAAAATCATAATTATAAATCCAATAATTAATAAATTCTTCTGTTTTACACATTTTGTCAATTGTAATGTTCATAATGGATTTCGTCACCTCTTTTTGACTCAGTACAGGTCAATCAAATAGCCCTGTATAAAATTTAAACATAAAAGCACAGACTCTAGACATTCTAGAGTCTGTGATGAATAGCTAATTTATAAATAAGCAAAATTAACCTTTTCCTGTCAACTGACCTACTGATTAACCATATTAGTGTCATGTTGGATTGTACAATTTGTTTAAAACTGATCAGCTTACACAATGCTAATTGGAATACGAACATTGTCATCTGACATGAAACCAAGAGTATAATCGTAAATAAGTATGAGTACTACGCAGGTCAATGGTGTTCTTTGTATTGTATTATTTGCTATTTGGGGCTGCTTCAATTATACACGCAGTGGAGGTTTTTGAGTAGGATTTTATTTTATTACTTCTATAGGTTTTACAACTTAATAATAATAAATAATAAATATTAGAGGACATCTTACACACTTTCTCTGACCCCAAACTAAGCAAAGCTTGTGATATGGCTGCCAGAGACTGATATACTACATAGACATATTTTTAAATACGTACTTATATAGATGGTACCTAAATAACACCCAGACACAGAGCAAACACCTATGTTCATCACATAAATGTTTGCCCTGGGTGGGGATCGAACCCACGCCTCTTTGATCCAGAAGTCAGGGTCACTAACCACTGAGCCACCGAGGCAGTCACTTGTTCTTATATTTTTACACTGGTTTTTATGGTTTTATTGAAGTATTGTACAGCAGACATTTTTAGAAGGAAGTTTTACCATAGACTTATAGAGGAAAAGGATGTTGCCATAGACATAAATAGAAAATAGAGATGTCGCATTAAAACGATCGATTATTTCTCAACAAATGGACTGTGTTTACTTCGACAGTATGGGATCGTCACCATTATTATTTATTACCTGCGTGTTTCAGCCCACTGTTAAGGCAAAAGTTTCCTCATCTCTATAGCCTCTCTTCATATGCTATCCCTGTATTGAGCTATTCTCATCTAGATGTTGCCACATAATTTCTGGAAATCGTCACACTACCGCTGTATGGGTGTTTTAGGACTACTATAGTATATCCGTCACGTGCCTTGGCTATATGGATGGAAAAAAATATTGATGGTTTTGATGGACTCTTGTTTACCCCGATTTGTTTTCCAGCCCGTCGCATGTTCGTGTTAAAACTTGCGTGAAAAATGTGTATAACGAATTGTTTACTCTAAAAACTACTGTTATAGAAAAACTATTTTTTAAGAATATAAATGGCTGACGTTGTAAAAGCAAGTATGCTTCATTTTCTAAAGGATCAGCAACTGACACAAAATATATGTAAATGCTGATATTGTTAATTTTTGGGGTTGGTCCCACAGTAATATATTTGGTTTTAGTTAACATAGTTTTGTTGTTTGAGCTTGGTACAAAGAGTATAAAAATTTAGCTCTGAAAAATCCAATAATTATAAAGTTTTAACTTATGATGGTGACAAAGAAATATGACACATAAAACGATGCAAGAAAGATTTTTGTTTATAATTATTTTTCGCAAATATTCTCAACATCGACTTCCACCGTGTACAGAATTCGAATAGTTAGCACGAATCAATGTGAGATCCATGTACATTATTAATAATTTATCAAAAACGGCTCAGCTGATTTCGATGAAATTTGAATGGGACTACATTGGAAGAATATTATTTCGAACTATTTAATATTTTTTTTAATTTGTTCACAATCGGCGTAAATATCGATGAACATACACAAAAAAATACATACAGACGAAGGTAGGAACTACCTTCTTTTTGGAAGTCGGTAAAAAGTAAGTCAGCACATAAGTTAGAAATAACTACATGATGTTTCTTAACAGTTTTGTAAGAAACAGCATTTAGTTTTTAATTTATATTATAACGTCAAATAGAAATAGCACACGAAAATAGGTATAAACATTCAAAAAAACGCGTGTGTGATTTTTGTGGCATAAATTTATTTTTGCGATTGTTTCTCAATTGGAACCACTTATCCTTGTAGATTAGTCCCTTTCTCCCTCATCCTTTCTCGCTCAGTGGATTAGAACTGGAGGTCCAAGCAAACGAAGTTTGTTTCTTCAATATGTGTATTTGTTTTTCGATTCTGCCGACTAATGAAGCAAAGTTGGACGGTGTTTGCCCGAAGGAAACTTTATCCATTTAGCAATAATGTCCCTCCGACTCACTGACTCGACGATATTTCCGATATCGAGGAATTGGATAGTTTATTTGTTATACTCGTATCTACTAGACTTCGATCAAATGCTACCGGATTTAGGACCAAGCTCTTTGGTGAGATAACGTGACAACATTAATAATTGTCACTTGGTTATTTTTACTCGACTTCCAAAAAGGTTCTATGCCGTCTGTTTTTTTGTGTATGTTCATCGATAATTTCGCCAATTGTGAACTGAATCCAAAAAATCTTTTTTAATTCGAAAGGGTATACTCTCGAAGTGGTCTGTTTTAAATCTTACAGAAATCGGCTGAGCCGTTTTTGAAAAATAAACAATAATGTAAACAATTCGAGTGAAATTTTCGAATTTTGTAAACGATGTAAGGCGGTTTGCCATTTTTTGTGAAAAATAATTTATTCAAGTTGCAATCAGCTCTCCCACAAAATTTATAGAATGTGGATAGAGCTCCAAAGGAATTTAGAGTTACCCCTGTAGTAATTTTGTTGTAGGTAGGTGCACCGGTACGAAGAGACAATTTTTAGCCGCTACTTTTTCTGCCGACTGGCCAAAACCAAGGCCTAGAATATGTCGACATATTCTAGGTCCTAGAACAATAAGTTTGAAACGGTACAATGGTATCTTAAGAGGATTCTGAATCGTTTTCTGTAGAACATCGAGAAAAATCACGGTACATTTTTGATAAAATTTACGTTCCCGGAGAAAACTCTTTTCACCCCTTAATATTGCACCTAAGGTACATCTTTTTTTCGGAAAGCTTTTTAGTTTCTGCACACTTTTCAGCTAAAGTTTTGCGTGAAAATATGACTTTTTAGAGGCTTACTAACTTGAAGGTCATTTAAAAAACTGTAAAAACTAACACGCATAAACCTAGCTATTGAAGTGCTGATTACATGATAAAAAAGTAACTAAAATCGGATATTGTTTAGAGGTAGACTACAGCTTATTGTTTTTGTATGGCCAAGTCGGCACTTCACAATTGCCTAAAATTTTAAGTCATCATTGTAACGAAGTGTAGCCATGGGACTATCCCCAAAATAGTGAATAAAATCTGCTGGTACATACAAAATGTTCATTATTATGACAAAATATACAGATATAACAGCTGATTTTTCTCTATTTCAATATAACAATAGATCTTAGTTAAAAAGTCTCATCCACTCGTTACAGATAAAAATGTACAATATACATACTATGACATGCTTAATAAATGTAAATTGCTGTATACGCGCATGCGTATTTACGTCGACAAAAAATAACAAAAGTTTTAAATTACCTATACCTATATCTGACAATGAATCGCGATCACGTCCCGGATATGAGCGAATTAAAATTCTTTATGCACAATAATTTTGCTGTAAGCATAACTTTAAATCCTGAATTCAGTAATGATTACACGTTACTCATATGCATAATGGTTAAACGTTTAGACTAATTAACCTTTTGTAATTTGTTTAGGCATCAACCTAATTGAGTTTCTTCCGAGTTCTCACAATACTCGTACAAAAGACTAATCTATATCGGATCTAGCTAATTGACATAGTAACTTTGTTCCTCTATCCCACTGAATGTCTACTCGTATTTATTACTATTTCGACGATTTTCTCCGAATCAAGTCGGGGTGCTTAGGCTAATACAGAACAAAAGTAATGAAAACCTGTCGATTAAAATTATATGTTGTTTGTAATGTATTTAATTTGTTGTATAATTGTGGATGTGGCCGCATTAATTAATTAGGTATTCTGATAATTTAACTTAATCATTGCAATCATAGAATATTAGGTATGTCGTTTACCGTTCAAACGACCTGATAGAATCTAAATACCTACATCCAGGGTTCTCTATTGATTATTTCTTTACTTAAACGCCTTGTCTTTGTCCTAGTGAGCAGAGAAAGGTCATGATAGAATATTTGATAACTTTACGATATTTTCACACGTTTATTCCCACATTAAGACCAATTACAGAGGCGCCAGCGTAAATTTAATAGCAACGTAAAAAGCGTTCTCTCTATCGAATACCTTAAGTGAAAAAGAAACAGAACTATGCTATCTAGCTAATATAATTACGATGCGCCTCTGTAATCGCGCTTACTATTTCACTAAAATCGACAAAATACCTAACTCTATATTTCTAGCACTTGTGATATTTCCGGTATTTTGAAAGATATTATACAACAATCGTGAAAGTTTGAAAGAGTAATATTTTATTTTAGTGTTATAATGCCTAAGTCGTCGTCGAGTGTCTTGTAGTCATATATTTTCGACAACAAATAGAAAACTGCGTGGGCGCCGTCTGTCGTCGAAGTGACCGTGATTTTTTGAAATAACGCAAAATAGAATTTCTTTGGAATATCGCATCCATGAACTCTACTAGCTACTAACTAGGATTTTTGTATCTCTTCTATACCCATTTACCTGATAGAAGCTGTTGTACGTACTATAATAACAGTGGGCATTTCATTATCATAAAATTACGCATATGTTTTATAGTATTTTACAACCTTATATTTAGTTTTACCTGTCTTGTTGTCTGTCTGTTGGTCTGTAATAAAATCTTACAAGTTAAATTTGATCCACTTCCCGGTTATTGATTGAGCTGAAATTTTGCATACATATGTAAATCGTGTGACAATGCAATATTATGATGACATGCTGCTGATCTGATGATGGAGCTGGAAGGAGGCCAAAGGAATTTAGCAATGAACAACACAACCTCATCGAGTTTGGGTTCATTTGAATGGTCTTGGCGAGTAGTTTGTTTTTTAATGGAAACCAGGGTCTGATGATGGAGCTGGAAGGTGGTCATAAGAATTCTGCAATGAAACGACGCAACCCTATCGAGTTTAATTTGCCTTGGCGAGTACTTGTTCAGTAAAAGCATTCGGTTAGGCAATTAAAAGCTTGTTTTATAAAAAAGGGTTTCTTTAATATAATACTTGTTTCATTTGTGAAAGGTATGATCCCGAACTCCGCTGCAAGCAGCAGTGCTGCCGTTGCACTATTTTTCCTCATATTGCTGCCGCGACATTTCTGCGTGTCTGTGCTGCGACAGCACTACTGCGTGCAGCAGAGTTCGGAATGATACCTTTAATCCCTTATTTTGACGGATATAGATTTAACACTACGAAATTTTTCAACGTGTCAACTCTGTCAGTTTAAGAGATTTACTCGTAAAAGCAAAAATAATTACAAAACTTAATTTTATATAAAACACAATTAATTTTATGAATTTAAAATACGTCGTATCGTACCTATAGTTTTTGAAAATCCACACAAGGATTTTTGTGAAATTGCGTGAGAAAGACCTACTCGTATTTGACGTAACATCGACCGTTAACTGGTTGATCTTTGTACGTAATGGATGCCGAATGCTAATTCAATAGATTTGCCGCCATCGTATCTCTTAATTAAGGCGCGATTGTTCGCACCCTTGACAGCATCTTCCTCAACCCTCGTCGTGTCTTTGGACTAATTGGTATTCGTTCTTTCTTAAACTATCTCTCCCCTTTTTCTTTTTCTCGACGAGGTAATACAGAGCACATTTATTACAGTCTACCTTTTAGATTACTAGCTTTTTCCTGCAGCTTTGCCCCCGTTATAATTTGGTTTTATGTTCTATAGGAACCGTTTATTTTTCCGAGATTAAAGTAGTCTATTTCTATTAATCTCTTCGATCCGCAAGTCGATCCCTCCTACTTTTGCTGCGTGAAAAAGTAATAACTTAAAAACATATTTTCTGATTTATAATTTAAAAAAATAGCGACCTGCCCCAGCTTCGCTCAGATGTACTATACATATTATAAACCTTTCTCTTAAATCACTCTATCTATTAAAAAAAAACGCATCAAAAAGTAAGTTGCGTAGTTTTAAAGAAATAAGCATACATAGGGACAGATAGAGCGGGAAACGACTTTCTTTTATACTATGTAGTGTTAGTACGAAATAGCAGAATTTAAAATATTAATACGAGATGTTTCTCTGGATGATGGACATTTTCTAACATGATGATTTCTATGACAACCCAGACTCATCGACTTGGTTTTTTTTTGTTTCCCATACTCTAGAGAAAGATTCTAGAGAAAGCAAAATAGAGCACGCTCTAGACTGCAGATGAACAACTAATGCTTCTAGGCTAAGGAACCGAATGTAGATTTCTTTGGCTAGCTTTTTATTTGAGATCGTTGACTTTCAGGATTGAGGAATCAGGACGACGATTTGTAATCGTAAGACAGGACGAGAGGAGGAGAGACTTTATATCCCATTATATCCAATAATTCATACAACCGGTAGTGTATGCGTTGTATACATCTCTCTCACAATCTTTTAAAATTTAGCCATACACTTAAAATGAAATCTGTATAGGAAATAGTTTAGGTAATGCCAGTATTACCATCAAAATACGATTGGAATAAGCGCGATAACTAAAACAAAATGAATTGCAACAAATAGATTTATTTTAACCAAACTAAGATTAAGATTTAAAATTAAAATTTTAACCAATACATATTATGCTAAGAGTATAGATTATCCTATTTAGAATTTCATGGGCTGTAGGATAGCTTAACTTGTATACGTACTTGTATTTGGCATTAACATAAAATGTTCGAACTTGTAGCATAAAATATTCCCGAAATTGACGTGGTCCAGTGCCTATGGCAGTTTCATAAGTCACTGGTTAGTATCAGTAAACACTGCTACGAATTTACGTGTAATTCAGACATTTCGAAGGTTTGATAGGTTTTGGGCTCGAACACACCTACCGAGTGAAAGGCCCTTTGGTCCGAAATATGAATTATTAAACACGTAGGGTTCTGATATGGCGTAATGTGAACTGTGAAATAGGTCTCAGTCGAGACCTAAACATACCCACACCTACATACGTGTGTACATTTTGGAAAATTGATGATTATTGAATATTACTGACCCCCTCTGGAGCCGTATTTTCGGATTAATAGAAAATGAAATTCATAATCGTATCTCAATGGTCACTAGCCGGGCTATTATGCGCGCCACAAATGATTTCGTTCGTAGTGTCAGAACGAGACAGCGTTATGGCAAAGTAGGTATATAACAGTCACTTTTTCACACGTCGAAATGAGTTCTTTTCGTCACTTTTCGTGGTCGCATGCTTTATAGCTAGGTCAATTTTGTCAAAATATTGTTCATATTGTTTGTTGGTTGAAAACAATTTTGATGCATATTACCAGTCGATTCACAACAATGAATATTACCCCACTGTGCGGACTATATCTAATTGCACACAGTCTGCTGATTCAGAGTCAGTCTGTGCACGGATATGATTGCTCAAACTAAAACTCTACGAATCGTAACAGCACGAAACATTTTGAGCGACTCATCGGAAATGAGCTCGATTTTGATGCTATCTTGTTAAGAGAACTGACTGTACATACAAACATCGGACCGGACGAAATATATAAGACTGCACGAAGAAAATACAACTTGTAAGAGAATTGACTATAAGCGCATCGGACTGTGTTAAATATATCTGACTGCACGAAATGTTTAGATTACACGATTTATAGTTATCGAACTGCACGAATAATATGCAACTATATCACGATATTATACGAGTTACGACTTACCTTGTTGACTAGGAAGTTAATTTCGTCCAAAATGAGCGATCTTGTTAAGAAATTTGACTGTACAAGACAGGACTGCACGAAATATGTCTGATTGTACGAGCAATACACGTGATTAGCAAACCTCTGCGATTAGTAAGTTCTATAAAATTACAATTTAAATAACCGACCTTGCTGCTGGACGTCTGGCCTAGTGCGGGTTGATGGATTCACACACGCCATCGAATTTCTTCTACGGACGTATGCAGGTTGCCTCACGATGTTTTCATTTACCGAAACCGGTTCAAAAATAGAGCCTCTTGCGTGGGGATAACTACAACGATTAAACAACTTAAAATCTGCCGGCAAAAAAGTCCTAACATGCTACAATAACTCAATCATAATCATTTACTTTATTTTAGCAAAATAACCGGATTTAAGTAGGTAGAGGTAGAGTCGAACGAGCCAACGTTTAGCCCACTGGACAACGTATTACCTACTATAATTAAAATTCGGAAGGGGCAGAGATATTGTATTGATCTCTTAAAATCATACAAAAGAACTAATGACAAAAAGCAAGCGTAGCAACGGTCTATTTTTCACGCAGGCCATATCCACTTCGCATTCTTTTCAAAAGTTTTCAAAAGTCTCGAACACATTAAAAGTTAGCTTTCTTCTCATAAGTTATCAACGTAATTTACAGTTTCACAACACCTAAAGCTAAGTACTAATAATAAAGCTTTAACTAGCTAATGCTTGTTAGTCTGCGAATTCCTAGTTAAACCTAATTTGCTCCAAGACTTATGAATTTAGAAATTCTCAAATAAACACCCCATCGGTATAAGATTGCCGCCGTCTCCTGCCAAATGAAATATTTACAAATTCTGAAATTCTATCATCTCAAGTTTTTTTGAGTTATCAAATACATAAAAACCTACGATTTTAATTATACTATTGGCCGATGAAATAATTAGCAAATATTTCGCATTGCTCTCGTCTGCTAGTGCATAAAAACCACCACAGAACGCGAGCTTTCTTTGTTAAAGCTAGTTTTCTTCTCAAAGTTAATAATTAAAGTTAAGTAATTTAGCAACATCTAAATATTAAGTACTAATAATAAACCTATTACAAGCTAATGCTTGTTAGTCTGCGAATTCCCAGTTGAACCTAATTTGCTCCAAGACTTATGAATTTAGAAATCCCCAAATAAACACGGCATCGGTGAGAGATTGCCGCCGTCTCCTGCCAAATGAAATATTCACAAATCCTGAAATCCAATTATCTGGCTCCAGCACTCTGGAGGTGACTTCACGAATTGGGATCCAATTAATCTATTAGCTCTTTTACACGCAAGTAAATATATTGGATTTTATCCTAAATGTAAATACTGAATGAACTGCCTACTTTAGTGAAATTTTGTCTAATTCGGATAAAAGTGTTCTAGGTAAAACAGCAAAATGCGGAGTTTCCAAGTAGAATAAATATATGTAAATATATAACGTACAATATAATATTAGATACCATAAGGTCTGTAGCACTATTGATAGTGTTTAGTTTTAACAGTAGCATGTTTTTGTAGAATATGTCTATTTACTCGGGATGGACTCGTTTACTGGACATAAAATTGGGACCTATTTGACGAATCCATAATATCATACAGCAAACGTCCATTTTCTATTAAGTTTTGGCACCTATCGCACACACATTTTAACTCATTAAAGTCATTAAATTACAGTAATATTTAGTGTACCTAAGTAGCAAAGAAAATGGTCACAGAACTGAGCTTACCTTACTATAAAACTATCTTCTGTGACTGGGTAATCAATTATTCATATTTTTGGATGGCCGTATATCTTAAAACCTTATAACCTTGTTTCCAGCTGACCCCTGGTGGGACATAGTACCATAAACCTTTGTGTTATAAACTCTGGGTATAGGGTTTCTAAGTGTTTAGAACTACCTACACACTTTTATACAATGAGACCTAATTACATTAAACCACACATCAGGTACATAGTCAATAGTAAAATTATATTTATTTTTTGGTACGGGATCAACACTGAATTAGAAAAGAAAAATGCAATTCTATTTACCTGTTTTGTGCGTGCGAGAATTTCAACTCTTTGAAGCATAGCCGATTGTAAATGAACTTTTTATATGGTACAGCTGATAGATAGTTTATATTAACAATTTTGGAGTTGGCCACTTAGTAAAAGTTGCTCATAATAACATTCCTTTATTATTCGTGATTTTAGAGTTGATACCACACTAAGTAAGTTCGTAAAAACCGGGTAGCTATATAGCCTTGGTGTCAGTTCTTCTAAGCCACCTGAAGGCCTCTGACAAGGCAAAACGGTTAAACCAACCGAGATCTACAATCACACACAAAAACTTGTTTATAATCACATTTTTTCGGTAAGACAATGCAGTTGTGATGTCGTAAGCATATCAAAATTAATAGATCTGCTTATTTATTCATTGCTTATGGAAATTGCATGGTGTATACAGATTTTTCCTCATTTACGATTTTTGCCTCCAGCCTGCCTGTTCTGAACAATTCAGATACAAAAATATTTTTATAGTACAAAAACCTGTCTCATTATAACTGACATGAACGTATTTGCATGGCAGGTACACAATTTCAGTTACATAAAAATAAATGAAAGCAGCAGACACCGTTTCTTTGGACTCTGAGGTTATGCATAGTATTATTTTCTGATGTGCCCGTTTGACGACAATTATTTAAAGGGTAATATCTGTGCCGCATTTAAATTAGAATTGATTATTCTAATTTAAATACGGCACAGATATTACTCACGTACTCTTAAGGTGGGCATACACGATGCGATGATTTGATCAAATTTTCGCTTCATGCCAACTGGGAGCTCATTCAGTTAAAGTAAAGGCAGGAATTGGTGGTTCACGATTTGAACCACTTCCTGAATGTTGATTAACTCTTGTAATTTCAATTTTACGCGAGAAATGGTCAGAACTAAAGTTGCTTATAATTTGATTTCCTACATTTTTGTTTCTCATTAACTTTTTCTATGATTGACATTTTTCAAATAGAACGAAAAAGGTATCTACGAGTAGATGTGCAATTTTCTAGCTTCTATAACTATAACGCCCCGTCGTTTTTGCGTAGGCGGCAAACAGGGTTATCGGGAGAAAAATACGGCAACAGTCACTGAAATGAGATAGGTATTTTTCATGACAACCACATTATCCCTCTGGTTGTAATTGTAATAGCTCTATGATCAGATATAGGTACGCCAACCTATAATGATCCGGCTACATCTACGCCCAACGGCGAAGTTATCGTCACTGGGGGCTCACTCAACTAATTCAAACGGTAGTAATTGGTCGTTCACGATTTGAACTACTACCTGAAGCTGGGCACACACGATGCGATGATCGCATCAATTTATCAGATCAGTCCAGCGAGGTCCTAATATAGTTGCATTGTCGGTAGGTAGTTACTCGTATTGAGGAATCAAAATGACACCCCTATTTTATTCGAAAAATATTGATTTAACAAAAAAATGATGGGTATCAAAGTTGCAGAAAATCAAATTTCAAACAACTATGATTCTGATGATTTCTCATGAAAAATTGAAATAACACAAGTTATTGAAGAAATAAAATGATACAACCAACTATTTAAAAAAATATCGATCCTACAAAAAGTTGATGGGAATCAAAGTTGTAGAAAATCTAATCGTTAACAACTTTTGTTCTGAAAACTTCTGATCAAAAATTGAAATAACACAAGTTATTGAGAAATGAAATGGTACCACCAACTATTTAAAAAAAAACGATCCTACAAAAAGTTGATGGGAATCAAAGTTGAAGAAAATCTAATTTCAAACAACTTTTGTTCCTATAACTTTGGCTGTAAAATTGAAATAACACAAGTTATTGAAGAAATGAAATGGTACCACCAACTATTTAAAAAAAATCGATCCTACAAAAAATTGATAGAAATCAAAGTTGTAGAAAATCTAATTTCAAACAACTTTTGTTTCCATAACTTCTGCTGTAAAATTGAAATAACACAAGTTATTGAAGAAATGAAATGTTACCACCAACTGTTTGAAAAAATATCGATCCTACAAAAAGTTGATGGGAATCAAAGTTGTAGAAAATCAAATTTTAAACAACTTTTGTTCCACTAATTTCTGCTGTAAAATTGAAATGACACAAGTTATTGAAGAAATGAAATGGTACCACCAACTATTTAAAAAAATATCGATCCTACAAAAAGTTGACGGGAATTAAAGTTGTAGAAAATCTAATTTCAAACAACTTTTGTTCCCATAACTTCTGCTGTAAAATTGAAATAACACAAGTTATTGTAGAAATGAAATGGTACCACCAACTATTTAAAAAAAATATCGATCCCACAAAAAGTTGATGCGAATCAAAGTTATAGAAAATCTAATTTCAAACAACTTTTGTTCCTATAACTTCTGCTGTAAAATTGAAATAACACAAGTTATTGAAGAAATGAAATGGTACCACCAACGGTTTTAAAAAAAAACGATCCTACAAAAAGTTGATGGGAATCAAAGTTGTAGAAAATCAAATTTTAAACAACTTTTATTCTGAAAACTTCTGATGACAATTTATGTAACACAAGTTATTGAAAAAACAAAATGGTACTACTATTTATTTAAAAAAAATATCGATCCTACAAAGAGTTGTTGGAATCAAAATTGTAGAAAATCAAATCTCTTGATTTCCTACAACTTTGATTCCCATCAACTTTTTGTATGATCTATATTTTTCGAATAAGATGGTGGTGTCATTTTGTTTCTTCAATAACTACCTACCAGCAATGTTTAAGTACATGATGATACTACATGGCCCCTGCTGCACTGATCTGATGAACAGATGCGATCATAGTTTCGTGTGAGCCCAGCTTCAGGTAGTGGTTCAAATCGTGAACCACCAATTCCTATCTTTTCATTAACTGAATGAGCTCCCAGTTGGCATGAAGCGAAAATTTGATCAAATCATCGCATCGTGTATGGCCTTTATGTAATTTCTACTCAAGCCTAGACAGCGTTTGCCGATTTTCTTCAAGATTTGGGTACTAGCACGCGGGCTCGTCTCGCATAGCAATCAATGTGCGAATACCACTTTACTTAGTTTACATGATCAAATATTTTAAGGAAACTAAGTCATCATCACAATCATTTGTTAGCACCCACATATCCATGTTTATCTTCACGATGATTTAACAAGTTTTAGTAAAAATATGGGCATTATGCATCCAACAAGATTTAGAGACAATGTTTCGTGCTATTTTTTCGTTCCGTCTTTAGTTTATAGCCTAGTAGGTTTTTAAGGAATGAAAAGTTTACTTTGACATTTAACTGAATCTGAAATTTCTACATACTTTTTGTATTCATCCAAATTACCCTTAACTCTTATAAATGCGATTCCGTAGGCGATTGCACGCCGCAGCCCTAGACTATCGCGTAGGTTGTGACTCTAGGTACTGGTTTCTTGATATTCCAAGGAAAATACATATCTAGCTAGCGACGCGCGACAAGTAGTCTGCCACAGTAGAGTCGTTCGACGACACTGTATCAGTTAATACTTGTCTGTATCTGTATATTTAGTTGTAGGCTGATTTTAGTCTCACGCCGACCGACCTGTATCCACTTCGCGATTCGCCATGACTGTACACGCTGATGACGTCTGCTCTGCTCGACACTAGAACGCTTGTTGAAAGCAGAGACGCTCGTGCGATTGTCGGCGCCGACATCTACGCGGCGCCGACGCGCGACGCGTACGGCCGCGTAGCTGTCGGCGCCGACCACCGTGCGCGCTGATAGCTACGCGTCATTCAAAAACGCTTCCTAAAAGTTCATATATCTCGGCCATCAGCGCCGATGGTGCGCGTGCGGTCCGCGTGAGACTAAAATCAGCCTTAATCAGCCATAGAAATTGTACCTAACTTTGAACAGTTTTGGGATAACATTAATACTTTTCACAAACTTTATACCACTATCTTAAGTCATTCAATCAATTTTGATCGCGTGACTTAGAAGTCATTTTAAGTTATCAAGTTCAATTTTAACTTGCTAAAGTCATCCCTATAAATAGATACATAAGGAGAACAAAATAAATTAAATAAGTGTATGCAGTCGTAAATTTACGTAGGTGTTGAGCTGACGTACGCCCTAGGGATTGGCTTGGTATAAGCGTTGATTCTCAAATATTTCGCCTACCGCCCCCAGCCCGGGTAGCACGGCAAAGGGAGAAAACCATTTTATCCACTTTTAATGTCAGTTGTCATTGTCAATCCATACTTTATTTCCACTTTGAGGGGATGTAATGGTGGAAAGACAATTTGTCCCTTTGCCATGCTTTCCGTGTAGAACAGGGTTGTTGATTGATGTATGATTTATTAAAAGTAATAAGCTTCGCAATAACAATGTTTTGTTTATGGAAGAATAAACATATTGCACTTAAGAGTAGTTAACCGAGAAGAAGTTTTATTTTGAGGTCCCGATATTTCTAACACGACTGTGTTAGAAATATCGGGACCTCAAAATAAAACTTCTTCTCGGTTAACTTGCCATGTTCACGGGTGCGTCGGGTGCACTATAAAAACTTCATAACATCAAGAGGTAACTTGCATTGGTACGGCGTCCGATCCCTTTAAACCCCTTGTATTTTTGTAGAGGCTTATTAATCAATTATTATTAGCTGCTTATCCGCCTGTTTTTGTATATATTGTATACTCTACATTTTTTACAACTGGAAGTGAAATCAAAAATGCTTTACATACATTCGTTCGTGATATTATTATCTAGCTATCAAATTGTGTAGTCAACATCCATCTAAGCCAACTCTTCCACAAAAGAGAGATTTTCCTGTTCTGTGAACTTTGCATAGCTAGTCGGGCTTCTTTGAGCTTACTAATAAACTTGCTCAATCGCGCTCACATTGAAACCAAATGTATGGTCTATCAACTTTGGGAAACAGCCAACCACAGAATGCAAACTATAGTATTTAATCCACACAGACACGAAAAAACTGAGATAGGCATTTGTGACTAAGCCCTAGTTTCCACCCATCGTTGCTTTGTAACGCGGCTAGTGCATTCAACGTCCATTGTTTATGTTCCAAACAAGGATGTTTTAAGTACTATGCACAATTAGATGACGATCGAAAGCCTAATATTGAAATTCAAACAAGTATGTTTTGTACAGTCACATCTTTTTTAATCGACTTTAAAAATGGAACTGCTTTTATGTGTGTTACGGCATAAGCATAACTTTTTTCGACGAAAATAGTGACTCTTTTTTTTTGAAAGCTGGCGCTTCTCATGTCGTCCCGTTTAAAGTTAATTTTAAAGAGCAATTGAGATTTAACTAATGGTTTTTAAGCTATCTATTAAAAAGTCTAATTAATTTAATTCAATGTGACGTTATTTGTTACGTTTTTGTCAAAAATAATACTAAATATTATTCAATTTTATTCTTAAAAGTAAAGTGTAAAAAAGGAAAGAACCGGAAGTCTCTGTATCTTTCTTACTTGGTCATTAGTTAGAGACAACAGTCTTTTTTGGGAAAAGAAAAAAACAAAATGACAGGATGGAATTGAATGTCAGGTCGAGCGTCATTATATTAAAAATAACCGGCCAAGTGCAAGTCGGACTCGCGCACGAAGGGTTCCGTACCGTACCCCTTCATCTAGACACGCGGAAGCGTGTCTAGCCGTGTATTTTATTCAATTTTATTCTTAAAAGTAAAGTGTAAAAAAGGAAAGAACCGGAAGTCTCTGTATCTTTCTTACTTGGTCATTAGTTAGAGACAAAAGTCTTTTTTGGGAAAAGAAAAAAACAAAATGACAAGATGGAATTGAATGTCAGGTCGAGCGTCATTATATTAAAAATAACCGGCCAAGTGCAAGTCGGACTCGCGCACGAAGGGTTCCGTACCGTACCCCTTCATCTAGACACGCGGAAGCGTGTCTAGCCATGTATTTTATTCAAAAACATTTATTTTTGAAGGGAATATACAACATGATATTCTGTGAATATTTCATGAATCTTCCTGTTGTTGTCACCGTTATTAATATCGAGCGAAAAACGGCTAAAATGCAGGTTTGTTGGGACCCCATTAAATTTTTTTTTTCTGCTTTTATTATTTGTTGTTATAACGGCAACAGAAATACGTAATCTGTGAAAAAATCAACGTTTTAGCTATCACGGTGTATGAGATACAGACTGGTGACAGACAGACGGACAGCGGAGTCTTAGTAATAGGGTCCCGATTTTACCCTCCGGGTACGGAACCCTGAAAAGAATTAATAAGGATGAGTGAACATTTTGCACGCTATCCACGTTATTTTTCTTTTATTAAAGCTTAGGTATGCCCATACTCTTCCACTATGTCACAGGCACTGTAACTACGTAAACAAGGGTGGTGATCCAGTTGCAATAAAACATCCTTAGTTCCAAAAAGGTAACTGAGTGATATACGAGTGAAGTATGAAACTAATTTAGAGTTTGACGTGTTGTTCTGAATATTTGATACTATGTGGTCATTTGTTTTGTTGTTATACGTTTTGAAATGCATAAAACAACGCTAGTAATATGTAACGTGATATTTGCGATATGTTAAAAAAATATCAAAATTTGCGGACAGAATTTTTCTGTTGCTAAAACTGTTGTGAAACAAAGACGAATTAATGAGTAAAAGTAATATTACTGTAATTGGCTTATGGTTTTGTAAGTTTTTAACACTTTTTAATCCTTATTTAAGTGAGTCGAAGCACAAATATGTTTATTATGTTTCGAAATATATAAAATATGTATATTTCAATATTGTCGCATATTACTATTAACTATCAAAAACGGCCTTCGAAAATTTTTGATAATCGTTTGCTGGCTTAAATCAGATTCTATTAAAGCGGAGCGGAGCTGAAGTGTACCGAGCTGGTAGAGCATAGTAGAGCTGGTAACCCTAACATAATTGCACAAACGCCATATTTGTTTAGATACGATAGTTTTATTTTGCACTGAACCAATGTGGCGTTCAGTTGACTGAAACAGGTGTTACTTTGCGCTCTAGCTTCAAAGCTGTATGCTAAATACAGTTTTCGGTCATTCTTCAATTTAGCGATTTTTTCTAATTACTGCTATCTTCTTTTTTTGTTTATTTGACTCAAACTGAAACGTTTAATTTGATGTAATTATAACGCTTGCAAAAGCATAAAACGCTTGATATAAGCATGCAAATATGCATGAAAAATTGGCAGAATATGCAACCGAAAATAAGAAGAAAAGTATGTTTTAGTTTTTTTTTATTTCAAAATCAGTATATATTTAGTAAATTATCCTTTGATAGGCGATAATAGGTACAGTAACATTACATGACATTAAAATTATTTAGTATTTTTGTAAATGTATACAATCATGTATTGTTCCTAATGTTCAGTGGTCAAATTGTGTCTTCGATCTTAATTTCTTTTTTTTATAATAAATTTGTTCGGATTCACGATATTGTCACTTTTATCGCATTATGGAACATAAGGTGAGTGCATTTCACTCGGAAAAATGTTGTAAATGTACCAATAATATGCATCATAACTAAATTTTAGGTAAAAAAGTAAGTAAGTTCGTATAAGCCGGGTGGCTAGCCCTGGTGTCAGAGTTTTTAGGCCGCCTGAAGGCCTCTGACATGGCTGAACGGTTAAAACAACCGGTAAAATATGCTATTACCGCTAAAGATGGCTTAAATATGCATATGCAAACATGCAAATGCATATAATCCGGTCTCTTCTGCAAGCTGCAATACGTAAATACTTGCTTATCGGAGAAAGGCTAATAATTCAATTAATAAAAAATAATAAAGGGTACCTACAGTAATTAGGCAAAAACACCAAATGGCCGTTTTATTTAAATTTAAGGATCTTATTTAACTGAATATCCAAAATATTTTTAAATCTAAAAAAAATTGAAATTAATCTTGATCTGGAATGTTTTTAACTATTAGAAAAAAGTAAATTTGAAACAAAAAAATCAGCACTGTTTAATTCTTCAGGTGGAGTTTCCGCACATCTCCGCTTAGCTTTAGTAGACTCTAGGCGTTATCTAGGGGTACAAAAGATGAAAGTGATCTGCCACTGCCTTTTAGGAGCACCGGATTTGGCGCCGAGCCATCGGATAAACGCAAGATTTATATCTTCAGCTCAATATCTATTTAATACAAGACTTTTTATTGTGTTTCTTGTGACCGAAGATATTTATAGCCATTCTTTCACTATTATTAGACTGTCTTTCTCACGCGACATTGCTGCCCGAGACTTTTTGTCGTTCTAAATATTGTGTATCTAGTTCTGCCGGGTGCAAGCTAATAAGCAGATATCATGTTTATCGAAAACATTAAAACATTTTGACATACCTACGTACCTAAGCATACTTAAAAGAAAATCATTCTTTGCATAGTTAGCGTACGTGGTGTTTATATATTTTAGCCGACTTTGTATGTGTCTATTTAGATTGCTACGTGAGGCACATACTAATGCAATATGCATATAAGTAAACTCGATAATACGTGTAAAGACCGTTTTGCGCAGGTAAATTGCCACAGCTATATTATAATACTCATATAATTATGTAATTTGCAAGTCATTTTCATATCTTCAAATAATTAAATTAATGTAACTTGATTTTCTCTAAAATTTCGTGCAGTGAGTGATTAAAATTACTAATTAAGTACATACATAAGGGCTTAAATAAATATTAGATTTTAATTAGAGTTCTTAAACTGCCTCTGGTGTTATATTCATGTTTGTTTAGGTAACTGTACCTATTATGTGCTAATGGAAATTAATAAGCTTCAGAGTGAAATGATACTCAAATTAATATGAATGAAGATTAATCTGTACTTTATTAAAGTTCAAAATATTAAGTTACTTTCTCGTGAGTTTTGCAAATGTTATTAAAATGGTAATTTTAAATAGTTCAAGATGTATGTATTCCAAAAAGCATTAAATTCGCATTTTCTACAGACCCCAAAAATATGGAGGTGCGTACCTAATCATCTGGCTCTCCAAAAATATTTATTATGATTAGGTTGGTATATTTAAAATTGTGGATCGAGTAGGACCGAGGCAGATGGCATATATAGTAAGAGAGAGACCTATATCCAGCAGTAGTAGTGAATTTACTAGCGGTACTTTTTAGAGCGGGCGGCAAAGTGATCATATCAGGGTTCCGTACCCAAAAGGTATAAACGGGTCCCTATTACTAAGACTCCGCTGTCCGTCTGTCTGTCTATCACCAGGCTGTATCTCATGAACCGTTATAGCTAGAAAGCTAAAACTTTCACAGATGCTGTATTTCTGTTGCCGCTATAACAACAAATACTAAAAACAGAATAAAATAATATTTAAGGGTTCCATACAACAAAACTGATTTTTAGTCATTTTTCACTCGATATTAAAAATGGTAACAAGTAGACGCTTGAAATATTCACAGAATATTTAGTTGTATATTGACTTCAATAATGAATTATTAAATTTAAATAAATAAATATTTAAGGGGTGGCTTCCATACAGTACAGAACCCTTAGTGCGCGAGTCCGACGCGTACTTGGTCGATTATTTGTCTATGCTTATAGTTCCTTGACTGAAGTTAGAGACAGATCAAACTATTTATGGATATTGTCAAAATTACTTATTTCTTGTGCCATTATTTAATCAAAACAGTGCCCAGAAGTGAAAAGCAAAACTCTGTGGGTGTTGATGATGTATGTTTTTCTCACAATGTCTCTAAGTACAATACTACCAAATAATGATCAAATAAATGGGTTTATTGGCAGTGGACGTCTTATGGCTGAAACGACATCGACAACGAAATGGGTTTACTGAAAAACGAACTTGGATCAAGCTACTCTCGTGAATTTATTTATTTTCCGATGTCTTTATCTTAACGCGAAAGTAATTAGATGTATTTGTACATACTTACAAATAAAACGAATACAAAGCAGACTTTGTTCTGTTCCGTTTCATTTTCCTTGTTATAAGTATCTACGTCGTTCTATCAAATAATTTAGTAATAATGAGTCTATTACGACAATTGGTCCAATGAAGGTAATCTGCGATACTCTTATAACAGCACTTTGTCTTTTCGTAATAGGTATCGTTATTAGTAATTTAGAGAACATTTTAGCGTCTGTGAGAGTTGGAATACCTATTTGAACTCATATATGTGTATAATTATGTCTTTTTACTGTGATAAGAATTCCTAGGTTCTACGTACATTTAAAAGATTTATTTGTGTTTAGTTTCTTAGTACTTATACCCACTTAATATTGAACAGATTTGTTTGCTTTTAGTATATCAGAGGTGGCTGAATGCAAGCCGCTTCCAATCGGTATTATGGGAGATCCATAGGGGAGGCCTAGATCGCTTTGCAAGGAGCAGGAACTTTCAGAAGGATATGTGATTCATATACTCATCATTATCGAATTTTTACTATAGCCAACTTCAAAATCAGATTTCCACAGTTTCTGAGTTGGCTCTATAGTAAAAGTTGTTGGTAACAACGAGCTTGTAAACCTTTGCACTTCGCAAAGGAACACCTTGTATTTTCATGCGTTTTGTCAAATAAATGTAGTTATAAAGATCTTTTTATACTAGAATCATTATTATGACTACGTCTAGTATGTACGATTTACGTGCTAGAGAATATTAAATTGTAAAATTAAAAAAAAATAATATTTCTGTAAACGTTGCACTGTACGTACTCGTACCTATAAGCTAGAATAGGACAAACAATACTTGTATCATAACCTAGAGATCTCTTTAAGCTGTAAGCTAGACTTTACATTTCAAATGGCACAAAAGTGATTACAAAAATGTAACAAAATTGAAACTTTTTCTATTTATAATACCCTCTAATTCCCGATGTCGCCACCGTCGCATGCTCTCCCGCTTTCCAGAGTGTTTCTACCATTAGCTGAATTTCAGGCCTGAATTTATGAATGTCACGAGCACGCGCCCGCAGGGTTGTCGCTCGCGTCACCATCCCTCAAACTGAAATTCAAAAATCTGCTGAAGAGGTCTGATAGTTGATGGGATGAGGGTAAGGTAGGCGAGAGAAACATAAATATTTACATGGAGCACATAGGAGGCCTGCAATCTGTATTCCTTGTAGGTACTTATTTTCATTAGTTTTTGAAAATACGAGTATATCTATCTTATAGCAAAGATATAGGTAAAAATAACGTGTCACAGTGTTTATTATGGACTTTCTCCAAAACGGGCTTACCGATTTTTATAGACTTCCAAAAAAGAGGAGGTACTATGTTCGTCTGTATGTTTTTTTTTGTGTGTGTTCATCGATATTTTCGCCAATTGGGAACCGATTTAAGAAAAATCTTTTTATTATTATTATGTACTACGGGACTACTCGCGCACTCAAATTACGAGATAAATAAATACTCCTTCCGTAATTTGAGTGCTCGATTAGTCCCGTAGTAGGTACATAATAATAATGTGTTCAAATCGCGTAAGTTTAAAAACAACAAATCTGTTTAAGTTTGAAAGAGTATACTTCCGAGGTGGTCTCATTCAAATTTTATTGAAATCGGCTGAGCCGTTTTTGAAAAATCAACAATAAGGTACATGGATGTCACATCGATTCGTGCAAATTATTCGAATTCTGTACCGGGGGAAGTCGGTGTTGCATTTTTTTGCGAAAATAATTATCATGAAATATTTATATTTGTCGGGTCTGAGATTTTGAAGCTAATTTTTGTACCCAGCTAGGGGTACAAAAAATAAATTAAGGGTGGTATTATCAAAATTTTTTTTTAAAGCAAAACTAAGTTTTCAGCTACTTAGTAGGTGGATACAGAAATTAGATCTAATGCTATTAGTGTTATGTAGTAACAAATATTACACGCCATTCTATTATTTTTATTAGATATTATACGAGTAAGTTATGTTGAAGAGAGCTTCCAAATAATAGAAAAAACATTGAGTAGGGTTTCATGTCTCCATGAGCTAGAAAAACCTGACGCATTTGTTCAAAAGGTTCCTGTTGGTTTTTGAGTAAATTAGATACAACCACATAATAGGAAAAACTAGGTCTTTACTGTGGGAGCAGTTATAGTTAAGAATACAAATATTATTCAATCAGCATTTCTTTACCATATTGACGTATTCAACAATATTCCTATCCAAGTTTAGAAATAAAATGTATAATTGTATACATATGCCGTACTTTTTCAACATTAAATGTTGTGCGCTTTTTAACGTAGTTTTAAAGTCAAAATCACAACGACCTTAAACCTGGGTGATTTGATTCTTTGACAATTCGTGAAAAGTTTTTCATAATGAGAAGCTAATGGCTTTCTCTTTATCTATCTAAGAAAAAAATGCGAAGTCGATGTCTACCCATCTACGTATAACTATGGTTGTCTCAACCAAAGTAAATATTGTTAAACTTAAATACGATCAACAATACCTGCCTGTCTCCGATACCGTCCAATATCCGTAAGTTTGTACCAATTCCGTAAAACTCAAGCATAATATTGAAGTTGATGCGATAAACAGAGAATAGGCCCAATTATGAAGGCGCCATCGTAAATTTATTAGCAACGTAAAAAATGTTCTTTATATTTTAGTTTTATCAAGCATTCAGACACAATGACACAATATAAGTTGTTTTAATTTTTAACAAGATATTTACAAATTAAAACCTACATGCTGAGGTGCTCATGTAGCTGCCGTTACTAGGGTAAGTTAAAAATAGTATCGAATAAAAAATTTCACAAAAATAACAAAACCGACTTCCATCTTATAGGTACTAAATTCGATTAGTACGCTCGAATTGATGTATACAACTTTTACATTATTGTTATCTTTTCGGAAACGGCTCAGCCGGTTTCGATGAAATTTAAATTGGACCACTTTGGGAGTATACCCTTTCGAACAATACATTTTTTTTATTCAGTTCACAACTGGCGGAAATATCGATGAACATGCACAATAAAATACATACAGAAGAATATAGAACCTTCTCTTTTTGGGAAGTCGGTTAAAAGGAGAAAAGTCTTTTTATAAAGTCTATTGCAGTTGACAGCAACAATTGTATTTGCTCAAGAACAAGTGGAACAAAAGGCGAGTGTGACATAACGTCAAATTCCATAAATACAAAAGTTGTGGGCGTCTCTTTGTGTCTCTAAACTCTATGTTCAGACAAAATAAATATTATTCCGAAACATTCAAAATGATCACCTGGGCCTGACAGTGTCCTTATTCTTATCGGCCCCTGTAAGCAGCATTATTATAATATCACGTTGAATAATGAAACGGACATTTCTCGAGAGTACTCAGTAGATAGGCGGAATGTATACTGTTTACGAAAACATGACGGACACAGTGAATGTAGTAGGATTTCTTTGAATTCGTCGTATCTACTCCATCGTTGTAAAAAGAAATTAACATTTACAACAATGCAGTAAGAATTCAAAAAAACTCCTACTACATTCACTGTGTCCGTCATGTTTTCGTAAACATGATAAAAAATCGGAATTTAAATTCACTGTCAAGTGTCAGTGTCAAATGGACAAACTGCACTTTTTACAACGATGCTAAAAATGGAGTTTAATGTTGTACGATGTGTAATGTTGAGGTGTAATGGATTATGCAGAGTAGGTCTCAAAAGATACGATATGACTCTTATTTTTTTGAGCTAAACTATAATCGTATCGTTTTTTTTATATTATTTTTTTCTAGAATCGTTTTTTTTTAATATTGTGCAGCCTTCTTTTTTGCACATTAATATCCTGGTGCTAAATATGTAAATAGGGCTGCTAGTCTAAAATGAGCTTTACCTTAGGTATGTACCTAATGACTATGCACAATTGCACATGCATAAATGCAACACCCTGTAGGATTAATGAATCATTGAACGATTAGATAACAACTAAGTAGATTGATTAAACCTTAAGTGTTTGTGAAGCTATTAGCTCTAAATGCCGCTTTAAGAACCATTCAGTACTAAAATAATTATGATATTTTATACATTTGGTAAAAATATGTTTAGTAATCTTATACGAGGTCATTGTATCGTCCGGTAATAAATTGAGAGGGCTTGGGATTAATTGTCTTTATGATTTTAACTTTCATTATGACACCAACCCAGAATTCTTAAGTAATAATTAACTGTTACATACATTTTGTCCAAAGTGATACAATTTGGATCTGTAGAATTTGCGCGATTTATTTTGGGTTGCGAGTCTGTCCATTTTTTATAGGATTCATTTCGGAGAGTGTGCATCTGAGATACATGACCTTATTCTACTCGGACATTTACCCATTTTTACTACAGGACAAGTAGGAAGACGCCACATTACCACCCCTAACACTGTCGATTTTCTTTCGATACGTACGAAGCGGTTTGACTCAACATTTCTGATTCGTACCGCCAGGGAATGGAACAGTCTTCCTGCTCTCCTATTTCCTAAGAGATATAATCTAAAGTTTTTCTAGGTAAGAGTGAATAGGTATCTTCTAGGTCTGCGTGCTTCATCTTCGACCACAACGTCGCTTACCATCAGGCAAGATGGTGGTCAAACGTGGACTTATTTGCGTTAAAAAAAGTTCACGACTTCTCTCAAACATAATAGCGTAGGACGCTAAAAAACAAATAGTGCCACATTTGACCACCGACTCGCCTGATGGAAAGCGATGTTGTAACCGAGGATGAAGTAAAGTCTAGCTTTAAAGATATCCAGATCGTAATTGCAAGGAAACAATGACGGAGGTAGGGCATCTACTAACCCTGGAATTCACGTTGACTTTTGACATGTGTGACAAACTGCTTCTCGAAAAATATATTTTGCTAATAGTCTCGTAATCTATGCTGCTGACTATACATCTTGTGGATTGTGAGTGTTTGCTGTTTTCTTCGTCTTATCAATTTGAGTTGTCCCTAATGAAGTTTCTTCCAAAACACTAAAAATTCTAAAATTCTAATTCTAAATAAACTTCAATAGACTCTTTTTTATTCTTCTTCTTCTTTATTCCACTAGCCAGGCGTTGTTGGTTACCAAGGTGGGGTATTTTTTTTTATACATGACATCATCTAGAGACTTGTTCATGACATGTTCATATGGCTAGTGGGGTGGAATAAAATAACTTGGACTCCTTGGACATACCATATTATAAGTAAGTAAGTTAGGTATAGGCCGGGTGGCTAAGCCCTGGTGTCAGAGTTTTTGGACCGCCTGAAGGCCTCTGACTTGGCTAAACAGTTAAAACAACCTGGACCTACAATTATTACTTGCTGGTCACATAAATTAATTAAATTTTGTTGGATGTGTTATTATTAGCGCCGCTCGGGGAAAACTGCTGCTCATCGAGCGCCACTCCGCTCATAGATCTCTCTTGTAAACATAACCGGGAATACAGAGTGATGAATGAACTTATTTATATTCAGGTACACGGTCCTACACATTCAATGAATAAAGAGATATTTTAGATTATTATATTTACGCCCCGTAGTGATCTTACTGTAAATGTTCTATGTTTCACAGAGTTACCATGGAATTATACATAACGCCGGTAGGTAAGCCTCATTTAGGAAGATGAGAAAAATGTATGGAATTTCGAAGGTGCAGGCGGAAAACTTGTCTGAGACAAAGTTAATAAGAATTGTGATAGCATTGGAAGCATACAAAGTTCAAAGATAAACATATTGAAGCTCTTGTATGTGAGCAAAGTATCTTCAATAAGAGGTATATGTATACGTTAATGCTTGTCAACCTCTGAGTAGCTACGGACTAAGCTTTAAGAGTAATAAGCTAGGGAATGCTTCCTAGTTAGTACCGACCTCTTCATAATTATGTAAGTAGTGTAAGTACATGTAACTTTGTTTAGTAAAAATACCCTTGTCTTAACAAGCGGTGCAGCAAGGGGAAATTAAATTTTCTTTCTTTTGAACATTTTCCTCAATCTTGTACATTAGTAATTATTATTACTACCATCATAAACGCATAGGATTTTACCTACCAGCTCAAAGTAATGTGACAATTAGACGCTGCATTATCACAGTAAGACAAACTTAACACCACGAGTTTACAGCTAATCGACCGTATTTAGTTAGTAAAAATACCCTTGTCTTAACAAGCAGTGTGGCAGGGGCAAAATATTTCTATTGAAAATGTTCCTTAATCTTTGCATTAGTGTTTATATTATAATAATATATTCCTACTATCGTAAACGCATAACACCAAGTAATGTGAGTATTAGACGCTGCATTATCACCGTAAGACAAACTTAACACCACCAGTTTACAGCTAATCGATCGTTCACACCGAAACAAGCTTTATCCTCTGTAATTAATGTTTAACGGCATTACCCGCTTATTGTGTGTAATGTAATAACTTTGGCCATTATTTTGACACATTGGCCGTTAGTTGGTACTCACTATGGTCTATTCTACGCTCCTGTGATATCTAGTTCCCGGATTAACAACAGTTCGTAATGTTTGACGCAAGTAATGTGTACCGGTAATGTGTCGAGTTTTAGGTAACATATGTCTTGTTACCTACTGTTATTGTTATTTGTTTTGAATTACTTAAGGCAATTATGAACCGCGAACTTGGCCATACAAAAACAATAAGCTGTTATTTACCTCTAAATATTATCCGATTTAAGTGTTTTTTTTTCCATGTAATCACACATCAATCGTTAAAGTATGATTCCGAACTCCGCTGCAGGCAGCAAGCAGCAGGCAGCAGTGCTGCCGCAGCACTACTAGTCCCCATACAATCTCTATGAGTTTATATGAGATTACATTCCGAGCTAAGCAGCACTGTCGCGGCAGCAACATAAGGAAAAGTAGTGCTGCGGCAGCACTGCTGCCTGCTGCTGCTGCCTGCAGCGGAGTTCGGAATCAAACCTTTAAGATTAAAGTTATATCAGGATATATCAAGATATTACAGTTTATAAATGACTTTAAGGTTAAGTCCCTAAAAAGTCATATTTTTACGTAAAAACTTGGCAAAAACTATATTGACTTACTATACAGAAACGAAAATCTTTACTGAAAAAATATAAGACATATGTACCAAGTAGCGTGCAATATTTCTTATTCAAGTGATTGACTGAAACATAACATTTCGTTACAATTTACGGGGTGAAAAGATTTTTTTTCCGAAACGTTAATTCCATCTAATTCGGCCAAGTGCGAGTCGGACTCGTATATTCGGACTCGGACCCCTTAATATATTTTGTTAAATTGATTATTTATTTTTAAAAGCAATGTAAAAACAACTTAAAATTCCGTGAATATTACAAGCATTTTCCTGTTGCAGTTATTAATATCGAGCAAAAAATATCAAGTTTTTTGTATGGGAATATTTATTTTACTTATTTATTTTTTAAATATAATTTCGACTAAATATTCTATGAATATTTCAAGCATCTACCTGTCACTGCTACCAATACTGAGCGAAAAATGGCTAAAAATTCAGGTTCATTGTATGGGGGCCCCCTTTATTTTTTTTTCTGTTTTTAGTATTTGTTGTTATAGTGGCAATAGATATAAGTCATCTGTGAAAATTTTGACTTTCTATCTATCACGGTTCATGAGATTCAGCCTGGTGACAGACAGACGGACGGACAGCGGAGTCTTAGTAATAGGGTCCCGTTTTTACCCTTTGGGTGCGGAACCTTAAAAAGGACCTAAAATTCTCTCGAGGTAATGCTTAAATCGCGAAAACAGTGGTCGATTCACATTCCTCTTAATACAGAAATACGTACATCCTGCAACAAATATAGTTTGTCAATGTCAGACCGCGTTTGAGCAGCGCTGCGTGACTACGTTGCGCGTCAAAATATTCTCTAACAGGCAACGACGTGTATAATGTAAAGAGGAGTGACGGTGCATTGATTTGCATCGCGCTGATTCATACAACATATACAATAAGTACACAATTACTAAATCTATTTTTGACGCCATGTGCCACGACGTGCAGTGCGGCGTAGCGTTGCTTTGGTGCGGTCCAAGTTTTAAACTGGGTAAGTATGTGTCGTAACTAGCCACATTTTCTTTTCATGTTGTTCAGGTAGATAAACTATCTGCAGTCAACCTTAGATATCCTTTATTGACCGAAGCGAAGCTAGGGTATGTGCTTTAACACGGCGATTTTTGCTTTCGTCTGTCCGGATGTTGATTTTTGTCTACAGGTCGCATTTTTCAACCTACACAAGTTTAATTATTATACAATAGTTTTTACCCGCGGCTTCGCCCGCATGATATTTCGAGGCCCTACCTTACCATCCTTAATAAAGGAGGTGGAAAATAAAAAAAAAAACGATTTGACATTTGTTCGATTCGACTAAGGATTCGACAGTTATTTTTGACATTTCTTGGAGCGCACGCTATAATAGCTGGCAGATGGCAGAATTTTTCCTACTTACTTAACACTATTGTTATAATATGGAAAATTTACGCCTATAATTTATAATTTATAGCCTATGAATATGTGTTATTCTGATATATAAGCTATATAATTGCAAAGTTTCATCTCAATCTGTTCAGTATTTTTTGCGTGTAAGAGTAACATCCATCCATCCATCCATCCATCCATCCTTACAAACTTTTACGTTTATAATATTAGTAGGAGATTAGGTAATGAATCTTTTTTTGTTGTCGACGATTTTTGATTATGGTATTTCTATCAACAGGAGGGAAAATTTGCTGTCGCGCTATTTATCACCCGATAACGATAATATTTGGCAAGGTTAATTAATATCTAAATTCTAATAAGATTTGCGAGTATGAAACAAATTGGTCCAAAGCGAGTCGAGATATAGGCTTGTGAAGATTCAGTTAAAGAGATGAATCGCGAGGTCTACTGTTCGGAGAACTACTAGTCACATAATAATATAATTTACATTAACCAATCAATAGTAATGAATTTTACTAAATACATTTTAAAGCGAATACCTCACAACAATTTAGTTCATGAAATCGTTTTCGAGCACTAAACATCGTGACCATAAACGTTTATTTTTAAATCTAAGCGCAATGGCCTGCGAGAAATAAACAACAGACATAAACCGCGTACACCGCGTCTGAGGCTTCCAACGCGAATGCATTTCGTTTGGGTTTTACAGTGTTAATACTGTAAATTCTGAAATAAGTATGGTTACTCACACTTATTTATAGTTGGCGGTGCCGCATAGTCCAGAAAATGCAAGAATAAAATGTAATAAATGCAATATTGAGGAGAACTGTAACAATGCTATACCTACATACTTAAATTAATTTAAATTACGAGTAGTAAATTAGTAGATTATGCACCTAGAGAACGAAGGTGTGTCTTGTGTCACGGACCAAATATTCAACCCTGAACGTATCGAGGGAATCTAGAGTTAACTAACTCTAGATTTTTAGCTACGCTAATCTAGAGTTGTATTTTCTGGACAACGCGGCATGATATATCCTCGCTACGCTCGGAAGTCCCCGAGCGTAGCGGAGCTTAAGGCGGTATGAAAAAACTTTTTCATCCCCACATCTCGCAAAGACTATTTTTGCTCTTCGATATCTGAGTGCAAAAGTCGTTTTTATCCACTAGAGTGGAAAGTAAAATTGAATTTAGAACATCGTGTCCACTAAGTTTGTGATTTCAAAACATCATTAAACTGAAACTGTTAAAAATGCGCTATAGTTCGGCCGTTCAGAGAATGCGTTCCTGACAAGTCATCTTGAAAAAATGTTTTTGTCCGATATCTCGGAAACTATGTACTTAAGGGCAAAAACATTACGATCATTATTGTAGAAAATAAAATTTCGCATCTTTTGTTTCCAAAAAACTTTTTTTGTAAAACTTACCGTTTACGATTTATGGACCATTTAATGTTTTAAGGTCCATTTAATGAAATTTCATGAAGTTTCATTAAATGGTCCATAAATCGTAAACGGTAAGTTTTACAAAAAAGTTTACTGGCAACAAAAGATGCAAAATTATATATATATAACGGGACAATAGCTTTAAGTTTAATTTTAAATAGTGCCACTTAGTATAAATTTCGAAGGACTAGGAATGGAAGTGGCAACATTCCTGGGGTAACGCTTGTGACAAACGCTGTTGATTGATTCTAAGGAGGTTCAAGTGACACTGACATCGCATGATCGGCCGATGGGCGGGAAAATGCGAGGTGATATGTCAGATGTCAGTTGTGGTTGAGTGAGTTGTAAATAGAGCTTGTTCGGAAGAGGTTGTGGAAATCTGAGATTAGAACGGTTCAAGCCTGGTGATTCTTGATAGAATGGTAGCAGCGTGCGTTACGCTGCGGAACGCCATGTCCTTCGCTTAAAGTTCTCTATAATTGTAATCATACGTAATCTTCTGTGCAATAAACTGATTGTTCGTGACGTCGCCTTTATCTCCTCGCCCGCTAAACCCACGCCACGCCACACTGAAGCATTGTTGGGTCAGTCAGTGGTATAAAACATTACCACATTGAAGCAGAATCATAACTGATGCGGTGCCTTTTTATGGATCCGATATCAGAAGGTGGGATCGAAGGGCTAGATCCTGAGGAGATGCAGGATTACAAGAAAAATCCTTCGACTGCATTAATCATTGTCGCCTATGAATCAGAGCTATATTATCAAGCAAATCACAAAAGAAAATGGCGAATGACAACAAAGAAGACCACTATGCTACAATACAATCTACACGGAAAGAAAAAGAAGAGCAGAACTTTCTTCGTTAACTGTTACCCAGAACATATCGCTCCAGCCTATTCGGAGAAGCGGGTCCAGGGTCCAGGGAAGCTGGGAAGGGTCACCTTCGACTAGCTGCCAATCTGCGAGAGGCTGTCTGGCAAAACCCCGGGTGAGCTCGTCCAATTTTAGTTAGATAGTAGTTCTGCATGTTTTTGACTAAATTTGACTTAGTTGTGTTGTGTGTTGTGTTTTCTAGTACCGCGCGGTATCATAACATTTTACTTTCGGAGGTAGGTCAAGGAAATATTTTAAGTGATTCTTAAATTCTCTGTAATAATAAAAGCGAGGGTAAGAAAAGCTGAACTCATTTAATTTTTGTTGGTGGGTAGTTCGAAAACTGCATCTAGGCTGAGTCGAAGGGATGCAGTTGTCCGGTTCTCTGCGGAGATCGAAGGGACGCTGTTATCCGGTCTCATGCCTCGATCCGGTATCTGATAAGCGTAGGTGGGTTGTACGAAAGTTGCATCTGGGCTGAGTCGAAGGGATGCAGTTGTCCGGTTCTTGCGAAGATCGAAGGGACGCTGTTATCCGGTCTCATACCGATGGACTGGAGTCAAAGAGACGCAGTTGCCGATTCTCGCATTTACTGGGTGGTGAGTGCGGTTTGAGGGACACTGTTGTCCAATATTGGGTGTGCGATTTGGTGGTATTGGCAAAGAGTTGTCCTAGTGAGTGTTGATTTTCCTACCCTACGCTAATGTAAAGAAACAATTAATGATTATTATTTACCTTGTCTAGTCATCTCTTGTTTACTATCTTATCTAGTCATCGTTTCGAACACGATTAAAAGTAACATTATGTAAGGAATGGACGTGTTGTCCGGTCTCGGGTATGGGTTTTGTTGGTTTTGGCGAATAATATTCCTAATGAGCGCTGTTTTTCAGACCCTATGCTAATGTAAAGAAACCTTGTCTAGTCATCTCTTATTTACCTTCATAGTTAGTTATCATTTCGAACACGTCTAAAAGTAACATTATGTCAGGAATGGACGAGCGGTAAACGAATATTCTATACCGACATTTTTGAATAGTCCAATGTTGAACATACGCCTCGCCACGCTAGCCCAGTGCGGGTTGGTGGATAAACAAACATTCACATTGCTCTTTTGTTACAGATACTGATGATAATCGCCCGAGGACGTGCGAATGTCAAGATGGCCGTAACGGGACAATAGCTTTAAGTTTAATTTTAAATAGTGCCACTTAGTATAAATTTCGAAGGACTAGGAATGGAAGTGGCAACATTCCTGGGGTAACGCTTGTGACAAACGCTGTTGATTGATTCTAAGGAGGTTCAAGTGACACTGACATCGCATGATCGGCCGATGGGCGGGAAAATGCGAGGTGATATGTCAGATGTCAGTTGTGGTTGAGTGAGTTGTAAATAGAGCTTGTTCGGAAGAGGTTGTGGAAATCTGAGATTAGAACGGTTCAAGCCTGGTGATTCTTGATAGAATGGTAGCAGCGTGCGTTACGCTGCGGAACGCCATGTCCTTCGCTTAAAGTTCTCTATAATTGTAATCATACGTAATCTTCTGTGCAATAAACTGATTGTTCGTGACGTCGCCTTTATCTCCTCGCCCGCTAAACCCACGCCACGCCACACTGAAGCATTGTTGGGTCAGTCAGTGGTATAAAACATTACCACATTGAAGCAGAATCATAACTGATGCGGTGCCTTTTTATGGATCCGATATATATATCTTAATGTTTTTTGCCCTTAAGTACATAGTTTCCGAGATATCGGACAAAAACATTTTTTCAAGATGACGTGTCAGGAACGCATTCTCTGAACAGCCGAACTATAGTGAGCTTTCTCCCTCAACAATCACGCGAGAAGCATTTGAAACAGTACGATATGTGGACGAGTTTAGTTATTTCCTCGCTGAGGTGGGATGAAAATTTACGTGTTGCACTCGAGTGCAAAGATTTTTGACCTTGTGCTCTTTTGATTCCCTCGCTAAAGCTCAGGATTCTAAGTTTAGAATCACTCGATGCGCTCGTGATTCAATTTTAGAATCCTTCGCTTGCTCGGTCATCAAAATTGAGCACGCGGTTAAAAAGCAACTTTCACTTATGTATAACAAATAACTAATTTCATACCGCCTGTTCGAAAATTATCAGTTAAATGTCATAAAATCTCAACGTAAAACTAGACATTATTATCTTGAACACCATCTCGATGGCGGTGACGTTGTAGTGTGATGTGTGTGCTACGGTGCGTGTAGCGTGTGTGGTGGTTTTGATATTCAAAGAACCGCCTTATCTTACTTAAAAATTTCAAGTAAAACTGTACAAGTGTCTGTTTTAGTTTCATTGACAAGCTTCTGTATCAACTTTTCTGCATTCTTTGCTGAATTTCGTTGAACTTTGTTGACCTACCTACGTAGGTATACTAAAATACCCAAAAATGCCACATAGGTAAATCAGTCAAGCTGTTTCTGAGGCTTTCTATAACAAACAATAAGACACGCGTTTTTTAAATTTAGATTAAACGTTTTTTTTTTGTATAAAAGAACAAGTAACACGAATCACAATCCTAAAGCTACTCCATATGTCTACTTACTCTAATTTGATTAAGGTAGTATCTACTAACATGACATCTGTAAACAGATTAACATGTAGATCAGATTGACAGTACAAATGATCGGAGTACAAACCTCGTTCCTACATTAGCACACTAACGTAATCAGCGGTACAATAGTGACAACTGACACAGGTTCGGGGATCCTGCGTCATTACCATATCTGAATCTACGTGTACGGCGTTAAAGTGTAGGTAGACTTGAGCATTTGAGAGCAATACGAGCTTTTTAGGGTTCCGTACCCAAAGGGAAAAACGGGACCCTATTACTAAGACTTCGATGTCCGTCTATCCGTCTGTCACCGGGCTGTATCTCATAAACCATGATAGCTAGGCAGCTGAAATTTTCACAGATGATGTATTTCGGTTGCCGCTATAACAACAAATACTAAAAACAAAATAAAATAAATATTTAAGGGGGGGCTCCTATACAACAAACCTGAATGCCGTACCGTAATGGTACTTGGTAGATGCTTGAAATTTTCACAGAATATTTAGTTTTATATTCCCTTCAATAAAAAATAATAAAATTTAAATAAAATAAATATTTAAGGGGGGCTCCCATACAGTACGGAACCCTCTGTGCGCGAGTCCGACTCGTACTTGGCCGATTATTAATTAATTACGGGTTAACTTAAACTACAATTTTCTAAATGATTTTTAAAATGGTATCTGTTGGTGTTATTTCCATACAAATCGTTGTTAACGTGAAGTCTATCAAGAAAAATAAAAAATAAAAACTCGTAGTAGAGGTATCGCATTATGCAGTAAACATTTTGCATGTGGAAGTGGAGGTGCTTATTATTATTTTCTAAAAGAATATTTTTTTGTGACATTAATATATGGTTTAAAAATATTATTAAACATCTTATTATCTCGGTCTGACGAGCGCAATACTTTGCGACATGCCTAGTAGAGTTTAGGTAGATTTGATTTCAACTTTTCATACTTTTATTTCATCCTTCGTGGGTAGGCCTACGTCCTGCACTGAACTATTGAAAAGGCTGGTACAGTGTACTTTTATATAAGTACTAAGCTAAAAACGTAATTGAAACTACAAAATTAGAAAATATAATATCCAATTGAAAGTCTGTACATACAATGTCCAATGAGTACCATTTATTCTTATAAGCATGTGCTTGTTGATAGTATGTCTGAGTGTATTAAATCGTCTGAATGTAGAGCAGATTTTCAGATCTATCTGCACCTTTATACGCACTGCATATCTTCGTATTTACGTTCAGCGAGATAGCAAATATGTTCCTGTGACTCCTCGAGCTTTCACCTAAGCTGACGATGTAATGTTTTAGAGCAGAGCTGGCGGTCATTACCACTAAGGTCATTAAAATTGCCAGCTTCTTGGCTTGGTTTCAGTTTAGTCAGAAGTTGGCAAAAGTTTTAAAATGGTTTGAGCAGCTAACTTTGTCTTAATTTATAGCAATATTGTATTACGCTGCAGTATAGTTTTAAATAAATTCGGTTGAAATATAAGCTTTTATCTAATAGACTTATTTTTTAATATAAGTATTTAATAATTATAAGCCTGTTACCTCGTAAATTGCACGTGTTCATTTTGGTTTAGAATTCAGAATTCGCTTGTCGTGTTTTTATTTTAGGTTATAGATAGAAGATAGAATATTATTTTGTAAAAGGTAACTTTTAACAAAATAATTTTCTATCTATATTATGTCGTTTAAAACATTAAATCATAGTACAATAATCTGCATAGGCTTTTTCAACATATAAAACATCAAAAAATAATTAGGTACCTCCATCAAAGAAGACGAAGAAAACCGTAACGACTTTTGCGAATAAGAACACGTAAGTCATTTTAATTTCAATTTTCTCTAATCACGTAAGCATGAGGAAGTAAGGACCTTATTCGCCAAGACCGCCAGCTCCTGCCTTAATATAATGTATGCTGAGCTACCCTCATTATACGGTCGTTGTAATATAAGCCTTAATTACGGCAAATAAACGTGAGAAAGCATTTGGACGGCTACAGACACAGAGTAGGGCAGAGGGGCATATCTAATGACTTTTTTACGGTGAAAGGTCATTAAAAATTAGATTTTTCCTGTTGTATGGCGCTTTGCATGATTAGGATATACCGATACACAAAAAGCAAAATACCAGCTTCAAATCGCCCACACCAGCCGCAAAACGCCGACACCAGCCACAAAACGTGGACATCAGCCAGAACCTGCCACTTTTAACCACTGACATTAAAATTTGTACGAATTCGTATGAAAAAAGATTATAGCGGCCTTTTCGGCTGTGGTCTAACACTACTCACTCTGTTCTCACTCAGTGGCAACATATCAAGACAAGAATTGGCAAACGAGTTAATGAATGGTAATTTAATGAAAACGTAATGACTCTGCAAAGGGCTGGTTTCTTCGGCTCGATGTTTTCGGAGTTTTTATATGTGAAGATAATTATTTAAATAATTGCAGAATACTTAAAACTCAAGGCATTAGTTTCTCATGCCACATAATGCTGGTTTCAGCCACAGAACGCCAACTGCAGCCAGAAAACGTTAACACCAGCCAGAAACTGCCAGTTTTATGTGACATTGCACGATTGCGAAATTGTATGATTGGCATTAACGACAGTGACGGTGTTTTGTAGTTGTGGTCAAATCTCGGTCAAACTCACATAATTATGCTAGTATCGGTGTTATAGCTTCTCTGTACTTACTCAGTAGCTACAGATCAAGACAGGAGGCGGCTAACGGGTTAATGAATGATAATGAAAACGTAATGACTCAATTTTTTTGAATTTTTTTGAATTTTTTTTGAAACAATTTTTTTGAAATCTTTTCGGTGTTTTTGGGTATTAAGCTGCCTTAATTTGCTATTCATTTTTATTTGCAGGCCTAGTTGTCTGTGCAGATAATTATCTTAATCAACGCAGAATGAGTTTTAGGCTAATGTTAAAAGCCAATTAGCTAATAGATTATCTTTGTAATACGGGACTTATCGAGCAATAAATGGTGAGATTAAAAAAAAATTAAATACTTCTTTTTCCCGACGTTTCGGCCACGTTGCATTGGTTGTGGTCACGGGCAGACTATAGATAGGTAGATGCTAAACCGTACCAATCAAATTTAAATTAGGTGAGCATTGACAAAGATGAAAGACACTCCTAGCCTACAATGAATACTGGGTGCCGAGTGTGGTTACCGAAGAGCTTATGTAGCCAGCGTCAGTCTTAACTGCTGAGCTTGAGCACGATCACACCGTTGGGATTTGAACCTAGACCTTACTGCATGCGGGAAAACGCCCTAGAATATGTTAAATCCTAACTAAGGCGATGTGTCATAAATCTTTCAAGTTACTGTCTCACAATCGTTTCGAGAAAGAACGATGTAGTGCTGCCTCAACCATAATAGTGTTCACAATGGTGGTTCTGATAATATTACATACTTGTGAGTATGTCGAATATCAAAACTCATTTTTTTGGAATCGGTTAAAAATAAATACAATTTATAAAAATTCTTCAGATGTTGACATTCAAAACTGCTTTGAAAGTTCAAAATACTCGTAGGCGTTCTAGGTAAATTTCATTAGTAATTGAACTTTCAAGTATGAAAAAATAATGGTATTGTAATATTCCAAAAGTTTCCAGTTGGAACTACCGCTAACACCCCAATCAATAATTAAAAGTTTCGCTATACAAAAAGTTGGAATAACTTTGTTGGGAGCAATGGGGACGCTTATATTTGAATTTCCCAATGGGCGGCATTTCGGACTGTGCAATGTTTATTACAGTACTAAAGCTTTTGTGCTACAGAAAACATTTTTTTAGAAATACCTACATATAGTAGATTTTTAAATTTAATTTATCAACTCAGCGTGAGTGTTGATAGGTTTTTTGGCATGCGGGTAATTAGCGTATAAGTAGAGCTTCACAAGATCAGGTAAGTTTAGTGCAAGCCACTTTTAATTGATTCTATTGAAAATACTTAAAGAGACACTAACCTAAAGAACACTGTTTAACCATGCAATTTGTACTGTTAAACATTGTTTAAGGCGTGCGTAAAACTTTTGCGGTAAGACGGTTTGACTCACGTACCTACATATACTGAAAGACGTACACTGCGACTAAGTAGGTACAGAAAACCTTTATTTCATTGATTTTCAAGGATTTTTAAACTATTTATTTTTCTTCTATTTTTATCTTTATGTCCGTCAGATTTGTGCACCGACGTAAGAGCGCTTGTTCACGGCAATTTGTTTAACCGGACAACGGACCGTTTTTTTCACCGAATTCGCGGTAGTGTATTGTTTATAATCAACGTCAACACAGGTCCATCCGGCGAAAAATGTAGGCATTTGTTTATTTACGGCCCATTGAAAAAAACGGCCGTGAACAAGCGCTGTAAAGATGGTAGAAGGCGGAATATACCTATGTTGCCGCATCTATAGGCATGTGCCCTATGTTTAATTCAATATACAGTATATAATGAAAAAACAGCAACTAGACATTAAGCAAGAGAAACAAGTACATCATCTTACGATTGACGCTATTACATTTTGATTTATTTATTTATTGGTCAGTTCATAGTCCTGCGGGGCAATTCTGTCAATCGATCTCGTTACTAAAGTGACACGTCCTCGAACCTGTCTCGTTTTTCTTACAGTTTTGAGCTGTCGGAACTGTCAGAAAAACGAGAGAGGTTCAAGAACGTATCACTTCCGTAAAGAGATCAGCTAACAGAATTGCCCCGCTGTATTAAATAAATAATCTGTGATCCACTACTGAGCAAGGTCAAGGCTAAGTAAAATAATAGCTTATAGCCTATAGTCTGACCGTTTAACTGAGTCCACGCCTGCGCGGGTACAGGGGCGCGGGGGTAGACGACAAAGGGGACTGAGACAGGTGCGGGCGGCGGGTCCTCACTCGTCAGACTATAGCTTAGCGTTTGTTGATAATTTTTATTTTTTTGAATAATTCTCAGACTAGCAGGTTTTTTTCACGATGTTTTTCTTTCCCTTGTTTCCCTTCGAAATTTAGTCTCTGCAAAACAGTGTAATTGGGATTTGCATAAAGTTCTAGTTGGGAAAAACAGTCTTTGCAGTTGGCAGTTAAAGGAAGGCGCGGGAAGTTAGTGCAGTTGCGATTGTGGAAGGGGCTAATTGGGCGCCTCGGAAAAATTGAGCTCTCGGCGCTCGTGTCGCCGGTTTTAGTAATAAAACTACTTTACAATGCTGTGAAAATACTATATTTATTGTAAGTTTACAACTGCTTTTCAATAATTTTGTAGCTGTTTTAGAGGAAATTTAGAAACTGCATTAAGGCTTAAATGGTGGTGATCGTAGGTTCAATCTATTATAGTTAAGTAATAGATACTTGCTTATGCGTTCCCTTGACAGATATGATGACAGATCCACCCAGAATTTTTAACCGACTTCCGAACAGGAGGAGGTTCTATGTTCGTCTGTATGTATTATCATCGATAATTTGAACCTAATCGAAAAATTTTTTTTTAGTTCGAAAGGGTATACTCCCGAGATGGTCCCATTTAAATTTTACAGAAATCGGCTGAGCTGTTTTTGAAAAATCAACAATAATGTAAACAATTCGAGCGAAATTTTTGAATTTGGTTCACGACGGAAGGCGGTTTTGCCAATATTTACGAAAAATAATTATGTACTAACCAGTGCGAATCTATCCGCGGCACTCTGACGGCACAGCACTAGGGACGCCCCACATTTTGAGATAAAGAAGATGACAGAATAAAAATTTGTCGTATTTTTTTGCTTTCAAGCGTAGTAGGTACAAGTAGTGAGTACTTTGTAAAATAATAAGATCATGGCTGTTACTCTCATAACCAGTAGTTTAAATCAGGTTCTTGTAGTGATAAGCCTTACAAATTGATGAACGCCGGCTGCATGGACGAAAAAGCATGTATCTTTGTCACGTTCCGCCTGAGCCGAGCGTGCAAGCGAGAGCGCAGAACATGCGATAGAGAGGCACGATCGGCCCGAGCGTTCGGCTTGTGACGCATATGACGTTATCGCGTAAAATTATCGTCCGTAGGTAAACCGACTTTATGGACAACAATTTGTTTTATTATTTGGTACATTCAATGTGCTGATTTCTTCTTTTATTACTTTCAAGCTACAATCGACTATAGACATTCTAAATGAGTTTATTCTGTTTTTTGTATTTGTTGTTATAGCGGCAACAAAAATACATCATCTGTGAAAATTTCAGCTATCACGGTTCATGAGATACAGCCTGGTGACAGACGGACATCGGAGTCTTAGTGATAGGGTCCTGTTTTCACCCTTTGGGTACGGAACCCTAAAAAAGATGCACTGAGTTGACCAAAAAACTTACGGAACTCTCGACGCACGAGTATAACTCGCACCAATCAAGTATCTATTGTTCCTCTCTTATAAAAAAATAACATTCATCTCGTAACAGATATGTACCACTTAACCACCCCTGACCGCTTTATTCATTTAGCTGATGGCGGAACCCCGCCAATTCGGTCGTCACAGACCGACATCTGAAACCACTATTAATCTATCAATGTCTGACCTATGGAAAAATGCCTCTAGCTTTATTGTTTTTTCTATCAGCAGGAAATCTTGTGGTAAAAAACAAAAGCTATTTCCCGTTTGTAGGTAAAAGCGTCTCGGTCTATTTATAATATTGCTGTTTGAGAATAATTATTTATGAATCAAAAGTCGCTGGCTAGACATCATGATAGCTATAAATCTATGATAAATCAAAGCTGTTGTAAGTATTCTATTGAACATTTCATTTCATTTATTTCCCACAATACACATTTCTTTACAGGTTTCATGATTTGATCTTCTTTTGCTTTATTGACTTATGACTAGATATTATTATGATATTTGAAAAAAAAAACGGATTTTCGTTAAATTTCATACATTTAGGTCGAGATTTAATGAACTTTTTGTCTGGAATATATGATTTTTTATTAAAATTTTGGGGCTAGTCCTATTAAAAGTTATTCATAATTATGATTTTTGAGTACCTAAGTAAAGTACAAATACCTCTGAATGACTTTGCAAAGCAATATTCTTCATTGACATAAAGATAACATAAGTCATCCTAAGTTATAAATATTAAATAGGCTCGTAACTTCTAAACATGGATTTGGTTGTTAAACTCGGTGAACTTATTTTGATGAAATCTAGACTGTATTTTTCGGGTGAATTTCAAATACAAGTTCTATTACAAGAAAAGGTCGATATTCTCATTATTGAGCACGTTATAGGCTTTCATTTGATTGTATTACTCTCTTCGACCTCATTGCTTCGATTCTTGGCTGTGTTTCGGATTTTATTGCTGCTTCACTTTGATACATATTTATTTATTTTGTTGCAAAATTCAATGCTGTTATTTTCTTGTTTTGAACATGATTGAGATAGATTTTTTAATTGACTTATTTATTTTATTAGCTTTGATATAACATTTAGGTTAGATGTTTAGATGATATGCTCTAGGATTTTTTTGTGGAATTGTATAAATTGTGTATGTATTCAACATTTATGTATTCAACATCGTAGTGTTTCACATTTTGTGGGCTATTGAGTACCAACTACAAATTATAATTTGTATGCGCATTGGGTAAAACGTTTTATTAAATTGTATATGTTGTAATGTAATCTTTTTTTTTATTCTGTTACAGGTACGTAAACCATACTTTTGGACCCATTCCGTGAGAAAAAGTCAGTTCAGCAGCCTTTAATAGATAGTTTCTTTTAAAGGTTAATGAAGTAAAATGTTGAAATCAATTTTTGTATGTTACTGGAGCTCATCAACGCAATAAATCACGGAAATAAACCGTAAGTTATAATTTTTTTTCTTTTTCATTGAATTATTTAGAAACAAATTTTGGTTCGGTAATTGTGCATCAAAAGTAAGCAGTAATTTGTTGTTGTTTGTTTATAAGCCTAAATTATCCCATTGTTGGGCAAAGGCCTCCTCTCAAGATTTCCAGTTTTGTCGGTCTTGTGCTGATTCCTGCCATTTTGGATCAAAGGTGTTCAGTTCGTCTCGCCATCTAGCGGGGGGTCTGCCACGAGGCTGCACCAAGTTGGGGCTCCATTTGGTGGTGATTTTTGCCCAGAGATCTTCTGGCATGCGGCTGACGTGCCTGTAAGTAATTTATAATTTACCATAAGCTTTATTGGCTATTATACAGGCTCTCAAATAGATTTTTGTTTATTCGTGAACGATTCTCTTGATCAGATTCAGCCGCAAATGATATAAGAGCGGTTCGTCACCGATCCATTGAACATGGACGTATGTAGTGGCCGGCTCATGACGATACGCATTCGCACCTCGCATGCAGATGAGGCCCGATCATGGATATACTTTAATAAAAATGGATGAGAAGCAAAGTCCTTTTTCTTATAAATTATTAATATTTATCGCAAAACAAGGCTAAACCGACTTCCATCGTATACAAAATTCGAATATTTTGCTCGAATGATGTATACAATTTTTACATTATTGTTAATTCTTCAAAAACGGCTTAGCCAATTTCGATAAAATTTAAATAGGACCACCTCGGAAGTATACGTTTTCGAACTAAAAAAATATTTTTTTTGATTCGGTTTACAATTGACAAAAATATCGATGAACATACACAAAAAAATACATACAGACGAACACGGAACCTCCTTCTTTTTGGAAGTCGGTAAAAAATAACGTATTTTGACCTATGCTAGACATACCGGATGACTGGTATGTCTAGCATGTGTGTGACGTAAACCTACATTACGTGGTGCGTATATAGGCACAATACTTTTAAATCTGTCTTCTTTAGCCAGCCGTATCCGGGCAAAGCCGGGGCGGGCAGCTAGTAGGTAATAATAGACAAGACGCAAAGTCAAAGTCATCGTTGAATAATTATTTATCCCAAAAAATGGCACACCCGACTTCAACTGTTTACTAAATTCGGATAGTTCGTACGGATCGACATGGTAATTTTCACATTATTGTTGATAAAAAATTTTTTTTTGAAATCTTTTAAAAAGTTATGCTAATCACGCATACTGCTAACTAAATAAAAAAATACGCGTCGACTTGATAACCTCTTCTGTTTCGTCGGTTAAAAATAAGCTCTACATATAAGCATAAGCAGCTTGAAGTCTTGAAGCTGTCTACCGTGTGTCTACACACAGTAGACACACACACAGCTACATTGACGGTACATTTAGTAAATCGGATTATCAAGACATTTGAAGAGTAATTGAAACGTCACTCATAACAAATGTTATCTTTGTTTTCTATATTTCAAAATGATCAGCCCTGGGACGCTATAATGGTTTCATCCGAAAAAATAGGTGTACGAACCACTATCCGCCCTTCCGCTCGAACAACCATATACCATTTTCAATGCTCGCTCTCGCTCCCACTCGGCTACGTGACCATTTACGAATACGTTCAGCCGCCGAATAGTCCAATTATAGCTTTCCTGTGTTGTAGTTTCAACTACATCAAATACGTTTCTTTCATCCATGGGTCCGATCCCCGATCACACGTCACGTTCATACAAACTCGCACCGCACGCAAATTAATATTTAACATACTCGTAATACGGAATTGCTAGGGTTGCGACTGGGTTGTAGTTAATTTATCATGTCTAATAAGCGTTACAAAGATTGCTCTTTTATTATTTTATTAGAATGCGCCCAGCGGGCTTGGTATATCAGTGACTATATGACCACAGATCAAATTTGGGAAAATTCTTTGGTGTGATTGATATAAAATAATGCATATGCATCCTGAATTATGGATAGAAACTGTATTCTCAAGGTAAAGGTTCTACAATTACAAATACACATAATAATATCTAGATAACCGTCTGCGTTTAATAATAAACCCTTAGAGATGATTAATAAACGTAGATTTACTTTTGAGAAGTTGTTCGTGTTTTGTATTTAACAAATGAATTAAAATTGTCAAGGAATGAAAAGATTAAGCACGGACTATCTACAACGAAAAAATTTTGCGTTTATTAAAAAAGCGTCTAATGTATAGGATTATTTTTGTAATCCACGAAAATGCCTTAAAACTTAGGAGCATAAGCTCTAGTTATTCGTAATCCAGACTGCATTCTATGATAGTATTTCTATTTATCTCATTATTATATTCAAGGCATTGTTGAGTTGTACGCCATGAAAGGAAATGAGAGTGACCTGAGTCTTGGTTATAACATGTTGATTGAGACTGTTTAGTGAAGACGGTATTGCATTAACATTGCTACTAATCGTTCATGGTAATTACATGATACTTATACTTAGCATAAAAAGTTTTTTTTTGTAACTTTACCTCTAATAGTAATCGATGGTGTAGTAGCCTAACATTGAAACTTACTCCAGATTTGTAGACTATTTTACCTGTAAAATGTATAGATATACAAAAATACGGTCACTTGGTGTAGTCAAATTTTGGTTAATTTCAAAAGTATTTTAAATTTGTTTATACTCGTAGTTATAGTTGAATAGAGTTATTCAATTGATATTAGTAGCAAACGTATAGGTATCTACATTTATAACTCAAGTTCTACATGTTACTCATAATGGATTACTTAAATCAGTGCTACCGAAAAATTTAGCTAATTTCTGCTTCGAATAAACGAACAAACCACAAACTATTCTACTTTATTGCGTATAATTCTTTCTAGGAAGCGCCCAACTCTGAAAAAATATTAGGTAGTAGGTAACAGTTCTAAGTGATTGCAGGTAATATATCTTCGAGAAAGTCATTTCCCTTTATGATTGTGCCAAAATGGCTACCTTTGGAATGGTCCTGATAGTCTTGGGTTAGCTACTATCGAGTACTTAATCTTGCTGTCGGAGTTTTTGAATCTATTCCAAAAGGATATTTTGTTTTTTCCCCGTCGTTCTTCAGTTTTAACCGACTTCCAAAAAGGAGGAGGTTCTATGTTCGTCTGTATGTATTTTTTTGTGTGTATGTTCATCGATAATTACGCCAATAGTGAACTGAATCTAAAAATTCTTTTTTAGATCAAAGGGGTATAATCCCGAGGTGATCCCATTTACATTTTACAGAAATCGGCTTAGCCGTTTTTGAAAAATCAACAATAATGTAAACAATTCGAGCGAAATATTCGAATTTTGTACACGATGGAAGGCGGTTTTACCATTTTTTGCGAAAAATAATTATGGTTCTACATTTGCGGTCGTTCTAAAAAGAACCAATATGTACAGCGATGTCCATCTTTGTCCTATCTTTGCTTTGCTTTGATCTAGTGTCTAGATAATACAAACATATATATTACAAACACTGCTCAGTTTTTACCGGCGTTTACGAAGACATATAAATATAATTATTAATATGCATTTTTGCCGTTGTTTCACACTTTTTGTTCAGTATTGGTGATCCCGAGGGATACAAAGATATGTCTATCTTTGTAGCAAATTTGATCCAGTATTTCATAAATATTTGTACCTAATGTTGAAACACTGCCTACTTTTTACTGTGGTTCGAGTTAAGTGACTGGAATCAACGTTTTCATCCTTTCCGGGCTTTTTTACATGGACTGTTTAGATACTATCTTCAAGCGCACAAGAGCCTAGACGTCCACTTACGTTACTTCGCTTCGTTGAATATTCCCACTATTGCTATCTAAATAAGACCTCGAAAGCTGCATAATATACTATTTTAATATAATTATATGGAGCAATCATCCTTCTTGGGTAGGCCTACGTCCTGCAGTGGATTATTAAAAAGGCTGATACAAGTACAGTAAGATCTAGAGTTTCGTCGGCTCGTAGCAACCCTAAACAAGCCGTGTGCACACAAAATACTCATCAATGAATGATTAGCAGGCGCTTTGCGACCAAACAGATTTTAATTACTACGTTATATCACAAGGGATTTGTAAAATCGGTGTTCCACCTGCCAATAATTTATATCACAGGTTGAGGTTATTAAATATTGATAATTAGCGTTTTATGATGGTTTTGGTTGTGATTATCGGTTGTTTTGTGTAACATTTTGGTTTTCTAATTATTATTGTAGTTTGTATGTTGCACTGAATAATTTTTAGGTTTCTTGATAAAAGCAACATGACGTGCGTCACGTTGCATCACATTTCGTTTATTTTAAACTTTTTTTTTTTTTTTTTATTCTGAATAGGTTTGCGTTTGACCACATACTGCCTGTTGTTAAGCAGATATGCGGTCTAGGTTGTAGCACGCTTACCTAGAAGATACCTATTTACTCGGGATTTGAAGACGCCCACATTGTACTTTAGCGGGAAGACAGACCCAGGCAAAGCGTTCCACATTCTGGCTGTTCGTATGAGGAATGAGGATTCGAAACGCTTGGTTCTAATGCGCGGAATGTCCACCATAAAAGGGTGGCGCTTTGGTCGCGTCTGTCTAGCCGTACGATAGAAGAAAGGGGCAGGTGCGACCAGATTGTGCAACTCCTGGGCGCACTCTCCGAAGTGGATCCGGTAAAAGGCCGATAAACACGCTACCTTACGTCGATGCTCGAGACTTTGCAGCTGCGACATAGTCAGAGTGTCGTTGTCGATCAGCCTCTTGGCTCGCCTCTCAATCGACTCCAGAGCCTCCAGTTGATATTTGGCGGAGCCATCCCAAAGGTGAGAGCAGTATTCCATGCACGACCTGACTTGAGCTTTATACAGACTAAGCAGTTGCTCAGGTGGTTTTTATTGCATGAGGAAAGGAAAAATACATATTAAAGAAGTTGGCTTGCTTTAGTGACAACTTGATTTAGTGTTGTCCAAATATAAGACTTAAAATGATAAGATTAATTTTACCACCTTTTTAGGATTTCGTACCCAAAGGGTAAAAACGGGACCCTATTACTAAGACTCCGCCGTCCGTCTGTCTGTCTCTATCTCATGAACTGTGATAGCTAGAACGTTGAAATTTTCACAGGTGATGTATTTCTGTTGCCGCTATAACAACAAATACTAAAAACAGAAAAATATTATTATTTAAGGGGGGCTCCCATCCAACAATCCTGAATTTTTAGCCGTTTTTCGCTCAATATTAATAACGGTGACAGGTAGATGCTTGAAATATTTACAGAATATTTAAATAAATATTCACCTTAAAAAAAATAGTTAAATTAAAATAAAATAAATATTTAAGGGGACCTCCTATATAACAAACGTGATTTTTTTGTTCGAAATTAATGACGGCAACAGGAAGATGCTTGAAATATTCACAGAATATTTAGTTTCATATCCTTAAAAATAAATCATTAAGTTAAAATAAAATTTATGAAGGGGGGCTTCCATACGGTACGGAACCCTTCGCGCGCGAGTCCGACTCGCACTTAATGCCTGATTTATGTTCTTCACAGAGTGTTGTGATCGCTAAGCAATAAAGGAATAAGTTGTCAAGTGTGTGTCGAGACACGCGACACGTATGATAGGCTTCCGTAGATGGTGACGATCATTATGATGATGATAACAACTATTTTTTGTGATGTCAATAGATGGTATAGTGCAAGAGAAGCATTGTTGGCTAAAAATAAAGGAGATATTGCAAATATGCATAGAAATTGGGCCACTAAAGGGTACAGTATTTTATAATTTGCTTTGTTTCTATCGAAAAATGATTTGCCCGTTTTTTTTTACAATAACAGTGTCCATTAAAAGTAATTTCGTGTATTCAGGTATTAAGGTTACATGTGACCAAAATGACAGTACAAATGACTGAACAAAAATCAAATTGGAAAATGTGAAATTACTCATAAATTAAGCATTTGATGCGGTTGTTTTACTCTGCGCATTTATTTATCATAGTTTAACGGATTTTTTGAGCTACTGTACCTAGTCTGAGCCCATTTTGAAATATCTCCTTTATGTGGTCAATGAACTCTGAGCTATATGCAAGTATAAGAATTTCAATTTTCCTTTATACCTCAAAAAGTTATGGTTCCACAGGGCTCAAAATAATTTTCAGATAAAGTTTTTAATATGAAATATAAACTCAGAAAGTTTGAATATTCTATCTTGTATACTTTAGAAATTAGGGGGACACACACACTCTTTTTTCAACTTTGGCACCCTATATCTCATCAATGGTACACGTGATAGAAAATGGTTCAAGAAGCCCTTCATTCTTCATTCATTTCAGAAACCCTGTTCAATGATACCCCACTTAACGGGTTGAAAAAAATGTTCACCCTCACTTTACATGTATAGTACCCCTTAAATACACAATTTTGGATTTTAAGGATTCAAAATCGAGATCTATATTATATATAAATTAACATTGTCAAATTTCATTCGACTTGCTTTATAAATGTGGAAGTTATAAGGCTCTATAATATTCGGACGGATGGTCAGACTGACAGACGGACACAACGAAGTTATAAGGGTTCCTCGTTTTACTACGGAACCCTAAAAAATACTATAATACATACTTACTTATTCTACATCAACAGCAATAAAACGTGAATGAAACACTGTTAATACTTACGAGTAGATATCTATTGCTAGTAGAACTGTCAAAAACGCATAGTGCCAGAAGGATGAAATATTTATCGAAATTACATAGCAAATAGTAAATACCTACATATTTAGTGCCAAGATCGAAATTTTGTTCCCTTTTTAACCGACTTCCAAAAAGGAGGAGGTTCTATGTTCGTGTGTGTGTATTTTTTTTGTGTATGTTCATCGACTATTTCGCCAATTGTGTACCGAATCGAAAAAATCTTTTTTAGTTCAAAAGGGTATACACCCGAGATAGTCCCATTTAAATTTAACAGAAATTGGCTGAGCCGTTTTTGAAGAAACTAACAATAATAAAAGCAATTCGAGCGAAATATCCGATTTTTGTACACGATGAACATCGATAATTTCGCCAATTTGTGAACCGAATCGAAAAATTCTATTTTAGTTCGAAAGGGTAAACTCTCTTGGTGATTCCATTTAAATTTTACAGAAATCGGCTGAGCCGTTTTTGATAAATCAACAATATAATTATAATTTTGTACACGATGAAAGGCGGTTTTTCCATTTTTTGCGAAAAATAATTATGACTTTAAAATTGTGTAAATAACGCGATGTAAAAACAAAACGAGTGTATGATACATTAGTTTCCTTTTCACAATGCAATTAATTTACACAAACCATTGCGCAAGTTAATATTACATTGATGGTTACAGTTCTAGTGGTGGCGGAGTATTGTAACATGCACGAGCTGGATTCATGCCAAAATATTGCTCTATATTTATTTAATATGGATGAGCTTTCAGAATCGTGGTTCGTTAGGTTATTTTTAGTTCATTGATTGGGTAATTTAATTTGTAAACTAGGTAACTATTTCGTTATCATCATCATTATCAGCCGTAGGACGTCCACTGCTGGACGTAAGCCTCCCCTATGGATTTCCAATAATTTCGCACGGAGGGTTCCGTACTGTATGGGAGCCCCCCTTAAATATTTATTTTATTATTAAAATGAATATACAATTAAATATTCTGTGAAAATTTTAAGCATCTACCTGTTACCATTATTAATATAGACTGAAAAACGGGTAAAAAATAGGTTTATTGTATGGGAGCCCACCTTAATTATTAATTTTATTCTACTTTTAGCATTTGTTGTTATATCGGCAACAGAAATACATCATCTGTGAAAATTTCAGCTTCCTAGCTATAGCGGTTCATGAGATACAGCCTGGAGACAGACAGACAGACGGACAGCGGAGTCTTAGTAATAGGGTCCCGTTTTTACCCTTTGGGTACAGAACCCTAAAAAGACAGCAAAATCGGTTCTCTTTTCAATAAATTAAGTGTGACATACACACATAAAGAGAGGGTTCTCTGTTCGATTGTATGTTAATCGAACTGAGAACTTCCTTTCTGTGAAAGTCGGATTGAAAATGAAAGGTACACATTTAGCGTACCTACATCTATCACACTTTTCATTTTTTTTAAATACATTTATGCAAAAACCGATTTTAGTTTTTAAATGTTAGTTGATTGGTGCAACCATTCTTGAGCCATTTCAAAACCCTAGTAGTGCATTTTAGAACAAATTTTGTGAGTAATCTTTATACTTTGTAAATTATGTATTTTTATTTCCCCTTTTCGATCGGTCTCCGAGGCTACTCCATCTTCAGAAGTGACCTATTAAGAAACCAGTCTAATACAGTATACCTAGTATTTTTATGTTAGTTTAATATTAGTTGCAACACGACATTATTTTCGAAATTCAAAACATTAACATTGAGCATAAAAGATTTGCCCATATCGCACTTCGTCGTGCTTACATTACACCACTTCCGATTTTCCGGTTTCAGCATGATATAATGACGGGAAAACGTTTGTAAATGTTAATTTTGGGCGTGTGTGCAAAAATTATGGCGTTATTTGTGCGAGCATACATTTTGCCCGCGCTTACCCTCGGCGAGAGCCAATCTCGTCCATTGTTCTCCACATAGGCCAAGAGCTGAAGCCCTATTTTTGTAAATGATCTTGTGTTTTTTTATGGTAAATAGGTAGGTATTTAATGTTGTTATAAGAAAATAGACACCACAAAAGCTGAAGTCTATACTTCGAGGTAATTCGAGAAGTTAACTGCATACGAGAAATGATTTTTAATTTTATAGTGCATCCTACACTAGGTTTATCTCAAAGAGTTACTTTTTATCATAAACATTTCAAAAATTTGTCGCGGATGCAGGATTCGAACCTTGCGTCTTCGGATCACTAGCCCGACGCTCTGACCACTGAGGTCTTTTGAAATGTTTATCATAAAAAGTAACTCTTTGAGATACACCTAGTGTGGGTGCACTTTAAAAATATAAATCATTTCATGGATTTAGCAGTGCGTCATCTCTCGTCAATATTCAGAAGTTCTTATAACTTCAATTGAGTGATTTGTTTTTCAACCTGTTTAATACGTGTATCACAGGTGGCGCCGCCAACGCTTTAAGTTGGTTAAAATGATAAACACTTCACAAAATTCGCTGCGGGGTCAGTATAGCGGGTTAGCTCAGTGGTCAGAGCGTCGGGCTAGTGATCCGAAGACGCAAGGTTCGAATCCTGCATCCGCGACGAATTTTTGAAATGTTTATCATAAAAAGTAACTCTTTTTAACTGCATACCTTCATGAATGGAGAAGCAAGAAAAAAGATTGAATCAACGACATATCATTATATTATTATCATCCAGAATGTGTCACTGTTAAACTTTAGACCAACACAGAAAACGCGTGGAAAAAAGTGTAGAGGTATGCACAAAATTATGGAAAGCTGATATTTCGTAAATAGTGCATGTAGGTGCACAACACGTTTCTATGAAACAGTTGTTGCCATTACAAAGTAGTTAAGTTTCGCTGCTCCAGCTCCTGGTCTATTTATATGACGCCCTCGTCGAGCCTTCGCTGTAAGGTGCAAATTACGCACAGACCATACTCGTATAAAGTTTTGACTTATCTTACGTTCTTTTTCATGTAAATATACTTTCAAAGATTGTAAAAAAATGTAAGAAAAATGGGCCAGCTAATAGAATTAACAAAACATAGTACATTTACAGGATTATTCCAGTCTGTCCCCCGGATCTGTCCCCTGGGAGACAATGAAAGGAAAAATTCTTGTCTTTCGGCATGATTTTACTCCTTAACAGGTTTATACCTACTTAAAAGTTGCTCCTACTCAAAAAGCGAAACAGAGAAATCAAAAAAGATGATATTATTTACCTGCGGCTCATCCCAGTTTTGTCCTTTTTGGAAAGGTCTATTTATGTGACTACCTGATCTTTTCAGATAGTTAAGTACAGTAGTGGTCCCAGAGATAACAAATATGGAATAAACTCTTTTGTCTTCTTTTACCCAAAACTTTTCGGTTTTTGAATAATACATATCAATACACAAAATATTGCTAGGAGACGTTCAAAGGTTATGCATCATTATTTTAATAAATTTAAAAAAATGTAAAAATATTTTCTTTTAAATCAGGATTTGTGCCCAACAAAAACAAATAGGTATAAATATATTATGCTATTGACAACACACACATATTGCCGAGACTTGGTTCTAATGCGCAGAATATCCACCATAAAAGGGTGGCGCTAATTTTTTCGGTCGCGTCTGTCTAGCCGTAATAGAAGAAAGGTACAGTGGGACCAGATTGTGCAACTCCTGGGCGCACTCTCTGAAGTAGACTTCAGAGACTGATAAAAGGCTGATAGTCACGCCACCCTACGTCGATGCTCAAGACTTTGCAGCTGCTATGAACTTGCTGTCAAAAAAAGATTTTTTTGCTATTGTATTATTAGTCACAACGATGGAGTAAGTACGAGTAACTAAGCATAGCTTGTGATATGGCTGCCAGAGACTGATATACTACATATACATATTTTAAATACATACTTATATAGATAGTACTAAATAATACCCAGACACAGAGCAAACACCTATGTTCATCACACAACCTACCTACCTACCGCTATAAGACACTGTATTGTAGAGTATTTTGTAGAACAACATTTTATTGGTAGCAAAAAGTTATAAAAGGAGAGAAAGCTGTGTGACAAACACTCTTTGATGTAATAATGACGTAATGAAGCGACTGATTTTGCGACGTTTTGATTCCGAGGATTTTGAAGCGTATTTTCTATTTATTTGGTTCAGTGGTTTTTATCCACAACTTTCCTGTTCCTTACTATTATTTTGATAAAAGATTTATGCTGCTTCTCATGATGGCTCTTTTGGCGGGAATTCGATGAACGTCTTCGGGAGTCATTCAAGGAAAGATAAATATCGGTTTATACGGGGTAAAATATGTTACCCTCTCATGTATGTTTTTCATTTAACGGCGACAATGATTTCTGTAGAATAAGGTCAATATTTATTCATTCATTCATTCATATTTATTTATTGCTACTGTTACATTCAAGGTCTTAATTAAGATATTATGTGCTTACAACTTAGTCGCCCTTGTCGGGCATTGCAAAATTATAACTTGCTGGGGCGCTCTCTAAACGTTTTAATCAAAAAATAACATTTTATTCATATGGTCTAAGTTTAAGAATAGTTAATTACTTAGATGTTTAGTGGCAAGCAATTATAGAACTATTAAGAGATCGTCATACACATAATAAAATAATATAAATACCTACTTGGCAATAAGCCTATTTATTACTTTTGTAGGTGGTAACTTCAAAATATTCATCTAGAGAATAAAAGCAATGTGATACTAAAAATTGTTTTAACATTTCGTATGGTGATTGGCAGTTTATTATATATTTTAACAGCCATGTAATATGGGCTTTCATTAAAAAAAGTTCTAGATATGGCAAATCTAAGTTATCTCTATATCTAGTGTTTAAGTTATGGGTTTCTTTTGTTTTAATAAATGTGCTGTTGTTTTTATTACGTATGTACACACTATATCGTGTATCTATAATACTCGTGAGTTACACAAGGTATTTTTCAAAGAACAGGGATTTAAAGAGGCGTATACTCATACTCATACTCATTTATTTGGTAAAAAATATTTTACAGGTCAAACACAATTCATAAAAATAAAAATTAACGATTCAAAAATAATCACTAGAAATAATTTCATTATTCGCATTAAATAAATAAATTAATCAACAGAAATTTTATTATCATCAAAGAATTCATTTACATCGTAAAAAGGTATATTCATACCTACTCATCATACAAAAACAATATTTACAAAATGTAAGAAATAGCAGATTTTTTCTCGGTTTTGGTGTTCAGTGTCAGTAAACGTTGTTCAAGAGGAGTAGGTATTCAGATCTTGGACATTCCCCGCAATTTGCAAAACAATACCATGTATATCATGAAAGAAAAAACTAATCGACGTAATTTAAACTTGTAAGTATGTTTCCGATTTAACAATTTTAGAATATATTTTACAAACTCGATTATTTTAAAATTCCTAAAAATTTATCAATTCGTACAATTCATGAAGTTTTTTTAAACACAAAGAGCAATATGATAAAAGACATAAACTTGGTCAGCCAAAAACACGCATCCCTCAGCCCGACTGTTTAAATAAAAATAAAATATTCCCCAAAATAATGGCCCGCAAAAAGTACAAATCACCGACCGCTTTACTAAAGCCAACACGCACTGTTTTTGACAGGGTTACCTAACGAAGCAAGTCAAAAAAGTTTGATAACTTTAAAACTAATAAAGAATTAATTAATTTAAAGTAAAATTAATTTAGTTGATTCTGTTTTTAACGTGGCGAATAAAATAGATACATTTTGTGAAGAAAACCGAGGACTGGATGCAAAAGAAACACCAATATTACAACTTTTGTCTTTATTTAGGAACTCACAGTGTTCTCTAATTTTAAAAATTACTCTTGGTCTTAGTCTAGACTTGTCTTCACTCGGACGGCTCGACCAGAATGGTCTTAAAAACCCGTGCGAGTTCCTGACCATGACTTCTTTTTTTAAATTTACCTACTTTTTATGCCTGACGACTTCCTTTGTAACAGCCAACCACAGCTCGTTTCCTGCTGCATTTAATTTTTAAAAAATCTGTGGTTGATTTCGAATTGTCCATTAAAAACCACACATTTAAAATAGGCAAGTTTTGCCCAAAACCCAACAATTTTTTGCTATTACACGGTACATTTTTTGTTATTAGGCACGGACAGGTAGAAATAGATAATGTTTCTTCAGATCCCAAAAAAGCTAAATAGAATGAAAACGATAAGATATAAGGTATTTTGTTATAGTTAATAATAGCAGTAAACTTAGTAAGAAACTACAACAAAATACAATACATACTAATTACTTAAGCTAAAATTACATAAAATACTACTACATAAAAAGTTATTGGATCTTCCACAAACCCTTAAGGTCTAAAGATAATCCAAAGCTCAAACTCACTGCTATTTATACAGCGTGCCCAGAATGCTGGCAGCATTGCCACGCTGAATGTTGAGCCAAATAAACACCAGCATTTTGGTCATTGCTATTAATGGAACAATACAATACAATACAATACAACAACACTTTATTGACACCAACAAGAAAACATAACAAAAGAAACAAAGACAGAAAAGGCACAAAAGGCGGTCTTATCGCTAAAAGCGATTTCTTCCAGACAACCTCTCTTGGATGCAAGGAAACATAAAGACGACAAGGACGGTGTAAACGTAAAAAAAAAAAGTAAAATAATGAAGAAAGTTACTACAAATTCCTAATCAACAATAAAATAAACTACATAATAATAGCCATACATAAATACTTATAATAATACATACAATAAAAATAAACATACTTAGATGCATAAATATATTACAAATAAATTAATGACGAGGAGTGATATGAGTATCAGTCAGAGAGAGTTTAGAGAGATAATGTTGCTGAACCTGGGCCTTGAAAGATTCAACGCTCTGTGCACGTCTGATGGTCACAGGAAGGTCATTCCAGAGAGCTACAGCTCGGACACTGAAAGAAAAATCATAAAAAACAGTAGAATGAGATGGAGTGGAAAGAAGGAGATTGCTAGAAGATCTAAGATTGACAGAGTGAGTGTCACAAAGAAAAGTGAAGCAAGAGCGTAAATATGAAGGAGAAGAAGGTTTGAAGAGAATGCTATAGAGAAGGGAAAGTATATGAGTATCACGGCGAAGACGGATAGGGAGCCACTTGAGCTTATTACGAAATTGGGAAATGTGGTCAAATTTCCGGAGGCCGAAAATGAACCGTATACAAAGATTTTGGAGTCGCTCAAGCTTGTCGAATTGCTCCTGGGTTAAGTCGAGATAGCAAGCGTCAGCATAGTCTAAAATAGGGAGAAGAAGGGATTGTGCTAACGCAACTTTGGTAGCAGTGGGAAGAAAATTGCGAATTCTTCGTAATGATGCAGAAGAAGCGTATAACTTGCGCTTCACAGACTGTATTTGAGGATTCCATGAGAGACAACTATCAAAAATAATACCAAGGTTTTTGACCTCGCTACTAAAAGGGATCGTAATACCGCTAAATACAATTTTATGAAGAGAAGCTTGATCGATGCGTGCAATCATCCTAGAGCTACCAATAATGATGGCCTGCGTCTTAGTGGGATTGACTGTGAGCCCGAAAGATCGGCTCCAACATTCAATACGGCGCAGGTCATCATTAACAGCTGCCACAGCCTCATCCAAGTGATCGATTGTAGCTTGAGAGTAAATCTGCAAGTCGTCTGCATAGAGATGGTAGAGAGAAGTGATGTGAGAAGTAATACCATTTATAAAGATAGCAAACAGGAGAGGAGAAAGAACACCACCTTGAGGAACACCGGCATCAGTAACGCACCAAGAAGAGAGCGTATCTTCAACACGTACACATTGCCGGCGGCCATACAAATAACTATGAAACCAGTCAACAGCTGTAGGAGATATGTTAATAGTGCGGAACAGAGCAAGAAGGATATCGAAATCAACAGTGTTGAACGCATTGCTGAAGTCGAGAAAAGTAAGCACAGTGAGTTTCTTGTCATCCATTCCCCGTCTAATGTCATCGGTAATTTTAACAAGAGCAGTGGAAGTGCTGTGGCCTGATCGGAACCCAGACTGCAAAGGATTAAGGAGATTGTTACGAGTTAGGAAGTGATTTAATTGCGAATGGACTAGGCGTTCAAGGACTTTGGATAGGAAAGGAAGAATAGAGATAGGACGGTATTCAGAGAGTGATTTAGGTTTGGGTTTTTTGGGGATCGGAACTATGTGGGCTTCTTTCCAGCAGGAAGGCACCGCACTCAAGGAAATGGAAGTGTTCAGTAAGTGACATAGGATAGGTAAAATTTCATCAAGGATTGGGACAATCATATTACGACTAATCTTGTCACTACCAACAGCATTCGAGGAAATGGACAAAATACTCTTCTTAACATCACTAGCAGCAAATTGACTAATGACAAAAGGGGAATAGCTGGGTGTTGGGATGGAAGAAAGATAGTTTAAAGTGGCAAGTTTATCGTTCACATCAATATGTGACGCCGAAGAAAAATGTTGGTTTAGAGAATTAACATCAAGGTCACAAGGATTAGAAGTTTTTTGAGACTTTCCAACACCCAATGAGCGTAAAAATTTCCATACTTTCGCAGGATCACCATTTTCGACAGATTTATGGATGTGGTGGCGTTGCGCATCTCTACACATTCTATTGCAGCGATTCCGAAGGACTTGAAATTTTTCCTTATTAGCATCACTAGGACAAGCTTTAAATTTACTCTTAGCCACCGCTTTTTGATGAATCATTTTTTTAATATCGTCTGTTAACCAGGGTGCAGGTAGATGCTTCATCTTGACCGGACGAATGGGAGCATGGACATCATAAAGTTGTATCAAAATAGAGTTGAATAGGGTAGTCTTATCCTCAATAGATTTGGCATCAAGAACTGTCGACCAGTCAATTTCGCTAGCATCATTACGCAATTTCACAACATCCATGGCACCGAAGCTGCGTTGCAGAAGAATTTTGGGCTTATTTTTAGGAGGGCGAATTTTGTAAGAGAGATAGATGACATCGTGGTATGATAAATCATGAGAAGTGTGCAAACATTGTCCGTGTTTGGCAACATGCTGCAAGGAGGAGACAAACATCAGGTCTAATAAAGAGGGAGTGGAATTGGGGAAATGATGGGTGGCGCTCAGAGGTAGAATATTCAGGTTGCTAGCCTGAATAATTGATTTTAATTTAGAGCAACGAGAGTCTAATTTGAGCAAACAGGTGTTAAAATCTCCCATGATTATGGTGTGGGAGTAAGATGGGAGGAGATCTTCGAGAAGATTTTCAAAAGTAGAAAAATAGTCAACAGATTTATCAGGACTGTAATACACTCCCAGAAGTATTTTGGAATGAGAAAGGAGAATTTCCAGAAAAAGATGTTCACCAGCATTAGCAGGCGGGGGCTGTACGGAAGTGCTGACAACAATTGGAACCTAATATTACAAAAAAAATATGCGTACTATTTCAACATTTTTTCATATTTTCACTGATAATAAACTCAGAAATGCAGTGTAATCTTAAAATAAATACTATCTTGCATGTTATTGGATTATTTATATATATTTATCTATTTACACTTTATTGAAATTCCCGTGAAAACTTCAAATTCGTGCAACAGTGGATACATTATAACATAAAAATAATATCACAAACCACGATACCGAAAATGTCAGTTTGACAGTAAGAGCTTGGACTATCATCACAGAGATGTGCGCCAGCCTTCGAGCAAATATCTACAGAGCCACAGTCCCTAAGAGAAAGTAGTAAAAAAAGTACCGATCGTCATACATACCGACATAGATATTTACATTAAATGATTTACAATAACCCGTTTTCTCGAATCTCGACGTTATTCACCTAATTAGTGCTTGTAACCGAGCACTTCGGCATCGCGCGGCGACTAAAAAGCTTGCCCACTACGTAGCTTGGGCAGGGTTTTGTCTCGGACACTTTTTTGCACGATAGTGACACTATAGATATTTGCTCGAAGGCGCCAGCCCTAACATAACAAAAAGCGTGGGCAAGTCCAACAACGCAAGTGCGTAAGCGTAGTAAGCGTAATTACCATTTTCCCGTGTCAATAAAATAAATTTCGCGTATCCGCGGAATTTTTAACGTTATGTAAATTCGTAACACGCAAACTCGCGGCTCGGCCATTAGTCGGATCTGGCGCCGGGCTGCGAACTGCCAGCCAAGCGAAATAAATGCAGCCTCCGTGTTTATACCACTTTATTGCCAAACGATGCCCATAAATGCGATGCGCTGAGTGTATCTATCTGTTACACTTTGGAGGTAGATTTCGGTTTACTTACTTATCCACCAGCAAAACGTTGCAAGCAAACGTAGCAAATAGATGTAGACAGAATCAATACCTTTATGGGCAATTTGGATATTCACTTACCCGATCACTCAACACGATTCCTCGTTATAACTTGGTTTGTCAGATCGCCCTGAAAGCAAACTATTTTTTAATGTTTTTTTTTTAAATTATTTATTGCCGCGAAAAAAATGCAGCCTCAGCGTTTATACCACTTAATTTCCAAAGGATGGCTTTAAATGCGACGCGCTGAGTCTATCTGTCTGTTATATACTTTGTAAGTAGATTGTAAATCGTAGTACCTACGTTTACCGACAAGAAAGACAGACGACGTCTAGGTACGAGTATTTAAAATAATTTAGGTATTTATTTACGAGTATCTCGTATTCTATTGCGGTAAGTCTCGTAGTATAGGAATAAAGAAAGAAGACTCAGTAAATATGCTCCGGGAAATCTAGAGCAAATCTTATTTGCGATGGATTTATTAAAGCTGAAAATTAAAATGATGATATGATTAATTCAGTACAGCGGGGTAATTCTGTTAGCCGATCTCTTTACTGAAGTGATACGTTCTTGAACCTCTCTCGTTTTTCTGACAGTTCCAACAGCACAAAACTGTCAAAAAAACGAGATTGGTTGACAGAATTGCCCCACTGGTGAACGTATCTAAATAAGTACGGAAATTGTTTAATTTACCTAAAGCTTGTGGTGATTCTCAAGCTCTGCTAGCACAAATAGCACAGTTCAGATTTTGTACCACAAGTACTTTGTACATGTGTTACTGTTACTATTATAGTACTTATATATCAATAACAGTACAGGGTAATTTCAAGTTACTTCGGTATTTTTTTTTTTGTTAATATTTAATACTTGAAAGGTTTCCCTTTCAAGTATTTAATAAAACATTTACATATTACCTGCCAATATAGTATTTGGTATCACTTTTTTACTACGGGTGTGTGTTGGTGGTAAATGGCGGCAAAAACCTACCTATAACTTTTTGTGGCCATAAAAGAAATTGTTATTTGTTAGATTTTTTAAATTTTGCAACCGATTAGCGAAATTTACCTCTCTGACACGCGTGGAGTGCGCTACCGCAGCTTTTTTATTCGTCACGTCTTCGATGTTTATGTGAACACGATGTTTCAGGATCGGTAATCGACGACAACGTTCCTTTGACAACAGACTTGTCTTCAACAGAGACAATGCAAGTTGCAAATCTTTTATAATGTGTGTGTCTTTGTCGCAAACTTCAACAGGTGCGCTGTATACCTTTTTTTACGAGGTGGATATTTGGATATTTTCGAAAGATACCCAATTGCTTTGGGGTGTAGTTGGGCTATGTGGTATTGTATCCACTAAAACTTACACGGTGGCCAGCATTTGTGCGGTCTTGGGAGCTCCGGTAACTCCAGGGAAACGCACCGGTGTTCCCAGCACTTTATATGACTACTCGAGCCTAATAACAAGGCTTGTACGATCCTCTACGACAATGGTGCCACACACGTTGTCGTCCTCCCCAAGCCCGTTTGAGTGGATGGCCAGAACCCTATCTCTAACTATTCACGAGCCCAGAGGTCCCCTTTTAGTACGCTCTTACTACAGGCAGTGTATACTGATGCCGTATCCTATTGCCTCGGCATCAGGGCAAAAATCTAATGTATACCTATTGTTATTTGTGCGCTATTTGAGAAGCTTAATTTGTTTTGTAGTGCTTATATGCAAACAAGTAGGTCTTATATTTAACTATGTTTCGCTTTTCAACTAGCCACACCTGTCTCCCTTACGCCTTTGCAAACTTGAATTAATAGTATAAAAATATCTCTGACTAATTAAAAGATTTAAAAACGAAAAATACTACAAAATGTGTGTAATTTTATGATAAATATACATTTTACTTATTGGAAATTCACGTTTTAATTTTTTTTTACTAATGTGGCCTTGCGGGCGTGGTGGTAAATTAGCGTATAAAATTCCCTTAAATGTTTTATTTACTTTCTTTAAAAAACTTCATGTATTACGCCTAATCTACTATAATTGCTATATGAATGCAATTGGATTAATTTCAATCCGATGAAGCTCCAAAGATTGTTCGAATGCTCGAAACCATTAATTTATAATACATACGAGTAACTCCTTTATTTGTAGCACTATTAAATAGCACCTTTATTAATAAACTTAATATTTCTACACCGATAATCTATTATTTTTGATGTCTCTGAAAACACTATTTCTTAGCATTTAGTACGCATGTGTTAATTACAATTAGTAAGAGCCCTTACGTATACTCTCACGTTCCGATTTGGATGAAGCCAACTAAATCGGGCCGACGTCTAAAATTACTACAGGTACAGATGTCTCAACAATGTGGCGTAGTGCGGCTGGCTGGATGGCACCGACCAACCCCTTTACAAAAATTAATAAAACAATGTAGGATCAATCACGTTCCACACGATCCGATTTGGCGGTTGGCTCTAATCAAATCGGAATGTCTGTATCAGGGCTTTTTATAGGTTAGATCCTTCGAGCAAATATCTACAGAGCCACAGTCCCTAAGTGAAAGTAGTAAAAAATGTCCGAGCGCCGTCATACATACCGACTTAGATATTTAAATACATTAAATAATTATTCACAATGACACACAGACCTAATTAGTGCTTTTTTCATCGGGCAAAAGTGCCTTTATTAACTACAACAAAACTACATTACTACTACATAAAAAGCCTTGGATCATCCACAGACCTTTGAAGGTCTAAAGATAATCCAAATGCTCAAGCCCACTGCCAGTTGGCAGCGTGCCCAGCATGCTGGCTACATTGCCACGCTGAATGGTAATGCTTATGCGTTGAGCCAAATAAACACCAGTATTTTGGTCACGCGTCGAAGTGTTGAAATTAGTGCTTGTAACTGAGCACTTTGGCATCGCGCGGCGTTATAGTCGGCTTACAATCCTAACGCCTAAGCCTAAGCCTTACGACTAACTAAAAACCTGCCCACTACGTAGCTTGGGCAGGGTTTTGGGTCAGACACTTTTTTTGCACTATTGTGACTCTATAGATATTTGCTCGAAAGTAAGATCCGATTGCCTAAAATCCTTTTGAGCAGCATATTCATTTAGAAACAGTGAAATGTTGCATGTAGCACGTTGGTTGCGTGTAAAATATTTGTAGCTAAAATACCAAGAAAACTGAGCCAAAAGATAACCTAATCCAATTTTGTGAAAATCCAGCACAGGTACAAAACTCTTCTTCAAACTCATAAGTGGCACCTTTTCATTAAAAATATGTTGAATAAAATTCTGTAGTCTTCAGGTACATGAAAACTTATTAGCTTGTTTATTCTACAAGACAAGTAATCTCCATACAACTTGTTTAGCAGAATTTGCTCCTACCATAGATATTTAGAGCAGGGCTTTCTCTTTACTCGGAGGCGTGAACTAAAATGATATGTATGAAAAACTCATACACCGCAAAATGCATGGCTATAAAAATAAGTTATAGAAAGCAGTGTTGTGTGAATGGATATGTACAGGGCTCTTTAGAAAGGGTGTGCTAAGCCGAAAGTTATTCAGTCCATAATTAGAACAAACTTTACCATCTAGTTAGCCCGAAATTCGATAAAAAAATCTGCTGTTCCGTGCTTTTTGTCAATGCCGAGCTCCAATATTGTATGAAACAGCTTTTCTTAGCTCAGGTTACTGTCATCTGTGGGTGGTAGGTAATTGTGTAATTATTTAGCTATTGGCGTTAAATGTATAGTTGTGATTGTGAGCATATTATTTAATGCTAATTTAGTTGTCCGCTACATCTAAGAAGATTGAGACAACATGAGCCATGTTATTTACAAACATTCTTGATTTAAACACAGTGTTCATGTTCATTAGTTGTTGGAAATGATTTACTTATATAAGGAAATAGGTCTATCAGAAGTGAAATTAAAAAGATAAACACCTAATTTATCAACAAAAGTATTTAATTGTACAAAAATATTTAGCGACAAATATGTCCCGTCCGATGTCCACTAGGTACGTGATATCCCATAGTATGAAAATGACACGTCTGATATCATAAGATCTGTGGCTCCTACATACAGCTTTATAAATCTGTATAACAGAAAGGTGGCACAAAGAAGTAACAACGCTGGGGAATAAAAGTTGGGTTTGCGAGCTAGAAGGTTCTCGACAATAATTTAGATTTACCGTATGAAACTTGTAGTCAAACGAAAGGATGGAAATCGTATCAGCACAGTTAGTGGAAGTTTGTAGATTGTGCTGAAATCATTATTGTTATAATTTTCTTTCAGATTTTCAAAGGAATTTGTAAGGTGTAGAGTTCTGTTGAAATCAGTAACTAAGTAGGAATGTAATGAGCATTATTGTAGTTTTAGTCTGAGGTTTTTTTTTTCAGTTTTGACAGAGAAAATGACCTTTCTTAGCCCTTTTGGCCTGAGATATTTTACAATTTTAAATATTTCCCAACAATTTCGTGTAATTGTTACTTCGCAAAATGTACTAAAAAAAGAAACGCTGAAGTCTTAATATAAAACTTTAATTTCGGTTAAAATAACCTAGAAAGTGTGCAGTTAGTTAAATGTTCGATAGATAACAGTTTTTCGGACGTACTCGCGCACGAATAGTTCCGCACCGTGGAAGCCCCCCCTTAATATACCCATTTTATTTAAATTTACTAATTATTTTTGAAAGGAATGTAACTCTTAATATTTCAAGCATCTTCCTGTTGCCGTTATTAACATCGAGCAAAAAATCACGTTACTTAAATTGTATGGGAAACTTAATTATTTATTTCGTTTTATTTTAATTAATTTATTTATTTTTAAAGTGCTATTTAACTAAACATTCTGTGAATATTTCAAGCATCTACCTGTCACCGTTATTAATATCGAGCGAAAAATGTTTGAAAATTCAAGTTTGTTGTATGGGGGAGCCTTGCTTAAATATTTTTAGTGTTTCACTATGGAAACTAGCGTGGTTTTCGCACATTTTAATTAAGTAAAGCACAGGTGTTACTCACGCTGCATTTTAGTAGAAAACTGCTACTATAGTTTCGATCGCATTTGGCGATCTTTCTCAAGGTTGGAGTACTAGCACGCGGACGAGGAAGATCTTCAGTGCGCGCCGACGCTACAACATACTCTGCCCGCTGCCGCCCCTGCCCCCGCACCGCAACTGCTATCAGCGCGAGCGCTGCGCGCCGCGGCTCGCAGTGCTATGCGAGACGAGCCCGCGTGCTAGTACTCCAACCTTAAGAAAAATCGCCAAATGCAATCGAAACTATAGTAGCAGTTTTCTACTAAAATGCAGCGTGAGTAACACCTGTGCTTTACTTAATTAAAAAATTTTGTGTATGTTCTCAGAGCGGCAACAGAAGTTAAGTCATTGGTGAAAATTTATACGTTCTAGCTATAACGGTTCATGAGATACAGCCTAGTGACAGACAGACAGACGGACAGCGGAGTCTTAGTAATAGGGTCCCGTTTTTACCCCTTAGGTACGGAATCCTAAAAATCAGAAACGTCCTCATGTTAAAATTCCATCTACCGTATCATGAAATGTATTTACGTGGGTCAAATAGCCCACTTTACGTGTTTAGACTACCCGTTTGGTTAGTCCACTTCCTACCACGATATGGGTACAAGAATAACTATTGCCGTTGTTTTAGGAACTTTGTTTACGGAGCTCAGGTTTCAATCTTGGAAAACAATTTTGGCACTTATGTTTTCATTATTTTGAATGGTTTAACAATGTGTTTTTATAGTTTTGTAAAGTTTAAGGAAAATGTAATAGTGAAAAATATTCTTTTTTATATTGAATTGGCTTATAAAACAAACAGAGGTATTTAACGTTCATCATTATGAAGAAACTTTGGGTCGACTTCGAAATCTTAAAAAAATCACCTGTTCTGTACAGATAGTGGAATCGCGATTTCATTCCTACATAATTACACACATCTGAAAGTACAAATAAGGGAGAATGGGGTAACTGCAACACTTAAGGGATAACTGAAATAAAACAAACTCAGATTAAGTACCGGGTGCTTTTTATTGATTTCAAAAATAATTCAATTTTTTGCAATACAAAACGAGATTACCGAATAGTACGTGGGGTAACTATGGACGCATGTGGTGTAGTCACGGACACCGACAAAGAAGACCTCCCTACTTTGAAATGCAATACCTACCCTGTAAAACCTTAGGAAATTATGGAGCTACGAAAATGCAAATGCACTCTATAGTTTGTATAGTAAAGTTAGCTAAATTCAATGTCTGTACCCGATCTGAAGTTTTTTTTTATCGGGCAAAAGTGCCTTTATTAACTACAGCAAAACTACACCACTACTACATAAAAAGCAGTCCACAGACCTTTGAAGGTCTAAAGATAACCCAAATGCTCAAGCCCACTGCTAGTTGGCAGCGTGCCCAGCATGCTGGCTGCATTGCCACGCTGAATGGCAATGCGTATGCGTTGATCCAAATAAACACCAGCATTTTGGTCACGCGTCGCGTTCACCAGACGCATTTGAAGTTAGTACCTACCTACTCTTTTTATTGTACTCGGAATATAAGCAGGAAGTATGGTCACACTGCGTAACAGATAGATAAAAGTGTCTGCTGTGTTAGAAACTTGGCTAGAAGTTGTCTATATTTTTAAAGCGCTCCATGCAAATACCTAGAAAAGTTTCAGTGTTGTTTCGAAAGTTTAAGTTTCTAGAGGTAAATAATATTCTTTTGAAATAATCTTTGCAAATCTTATACCTAAATATACAAGAGACAAAAAAGCAGCCCTATTTTGTCTCTGTCATTTTGTCGTAAGCCCAGATTTTGCACCATGCTTCAAAATAATCGTTAAACATGGCAACAATGGTCTGTAAAAAAAATGAATCGGCATTCTTATTTACCTTGTAGAATAATATTTGTCAATTGAATTTTGTTTAAATGGCCGCCATGTTGTTAAATGTCAATAAAATACGATCGGAATATATGTACCGACTTAAACTCTGGGTTATTATTAAAGATAAAATAAAAGATAAAGAAAGTAAAATAAACACTAAGGAAATAATAGGTCGCCCACTGATAAACTTTCTCTATATGGATTTCCAATGAAATCGGCCGAAAGCGGCTGACGTCTAGTGTGTCCCTGCCGTGTTTATTACGTTTATCGTTGGTCCACTTGCCAGTGAACGTCCTACGCTGTGCATGCCTTTAATTGGTCTCCATTTCAAAATTTTACGGTCCTATCGGCGTCCAATCTTCGAACAATGTATTTTGCATACTTGCCATTTTAACTTGGCTATCTGCTGATCTTGGTAGAGATATGAAACTCTATTTACAACATAATTTATAACAAAATAATACCTATATCTATATAAGTAAAAATGAATCGTGGTTGTCAGTCTCGCTAAAACTCGAGAACAGCTGGACCGATTGGGCTAATTTTGGTCGTGATATATCCAAGGAAGCTAAGGGAAGGTTTAAACGGTGATAAAATTAAGAATCAATCGAGCTTACCTGTTAAGAGAAGATTGATGATAATTATCTGAAATCACCGAAGAAGAGACTGCATAGCTCCTTATTCTTCTATTTATTTAATTTACTCAGTTGCAGGCATCTCTGGTGCGCGTATTATTTCCACAATTTTAAAGTTTTTTTTTTTTTTTTTTATAGCAACACTGTTCCTTTACGTCATTGGAGTTCAAAGTAGAGACGTGGGAACATTTCGCAACCTTTTACGTAGGGGTGGAGTCTTGGCAGAGCCTTACAGGAAGGACCAGCATAGGACAGATTTATCTTTCTGGGACTTCCATGATGATATCGATCGAGGCTTACCTGTATTATACTGATACCTTATAATTCCCTTGATTAAATGACTCTTCACTGCATAGTGTCACCTCCGGGCAAGGGAGGGAGGGATTGAGTCACTATGCAGTCTCTTCTTCGGTGATTTCAGATAATTATCATCAATCTTCTCTTAACAGGTAAGCTCGATTGATTCTTAATTATCCTTCAATCACCTTGAAGAGACTGCATAGCTCCTTATTCTTCTATTTATTTAATTTACTCAGTTGCAGATGTTTAAAGGGTTGTGAAATGTTTTTTTTTTTTTTTTTTTTAAATATTACCTCATGGGTTCGATACATGGCAAAAGATATATAATATACAAGCTATTCTTCTTAACCAGATAAATCACATTTGTCTATTTGACCCAAATGTTATGAATGATCTGTTATTTTTGCTATTGCTTGACCCGAATATATGTATATTTTTGTACTACCTATGACAAAGATCAACATTTTCATGTTGATCTTTACCTACCTAATAGGATATTTTGTGTTACTGTTGTACACCCAAAAGAAGTGAAGTTATTTGTATAATTAAAGAGTATGATGGTTAAAGAACAATTGGATCAGGTGTAGAAAAATATTTTTGGCCACAAGTACCTGCCTACTAACTTGATAGTTGCAAAAGAACAAACAGAAGCTTCAAGCCAAAATTGTCAGGGCTCAAAAGTCTCATCTGGTTCAATGAATATTAATCTTCATAGATATTATCAATTATCTGATTTGATAAAGCTACCTTATATTGGTTTGCTAAAACTTGTTAATTGCGGCTTAAAATTTATTTTTAGACATCAATATGTATATGTATTAGGCATGGTTATGATAGTGGTATAATGATACCTAAACTGTTTGTTTATTTAATTATAATGGCCTCACCATAGTTATGTACTTACTTAATCATCTCATTTTCTAAACCATTTTAATATGGTCTTAGTTTAAGTAATACAGCCCCCAACGATGGATTTTTTTAAATATTTTGATAATATTTCAACTTGTCTGGTGATTTCCAGAGTATTTTCTTCCCAAAGGTACTTAATCTATACAGTATTAAGTACAAATAATATCTAAGATTTTTAATCTGGTCACATGTTGCTTTCTTTTCTTTCTTTAATCTAAATAGCTACTGTGTAGTTAGAAAATAAATATTTATGCCAAGTAATCCCTGTCATTAATTTTTCCTATATTTTACAATTCCTGAAAGAAAAAATCAATGTATACCTGCCTATACCTAAATTGTTACTCTTGTCACTTACTAGCATACCTAATGTAAGACTACAAAACAAATTATGGGTGGTACATATTCCTTATCTTAATTTTTTTTTTTTTTTAAATAGGACTTTCATAATGGGTGATTTAGTGGCATTTATTTAGGGCTAAACCTTACATTTTTTAAGAAAATAAAGTAAAAAATACTAGGTAGTATTTTGAATTTGCACATAATTATTGGTACTTATCTATCTAGTCATATATAGCTCACCCAACTACATTAGGTGAAAAGAAGCTTTTCAAAATATGTACAAATAAAAAAGCTGTAAAGGTATACCAGCATAGGCCATAGTAATATTACTGCTCCTGTCTGAGTTTTGAAATATTCCCACTCATAAACATCTAACAAATTTCGCTGCTCTCATTATTCTTTAAAAAATATCCAGCAAGATGTATGTCATAACACAAGCATACTATACCACATACCCTATTATATGTATTATTTTGTCATACAAGATGAAATAATGGGTAGGTTATGTAACAAGGTCGGCCAAATTATTTAAGATCTTGGTACTGTTTTGTTTTGTACTCTAAGTACCTAGGTAGGTATACAATATACAAATTATACAATTATGTATCTTCCTACTTATTAGTTATCATTTCACACAGACAAATCTACTTGAATATTTATGTTATTAAATATTAAAATTAAAACGAAAATTTCTAAGACATTTTATGATAAAGATTTTTAAAGACAGATTTGAATCCTGTGAAAATTGGATTTTTATTTATTTGATGTGGATGTCTTCAGCATTAGCCTAATTATTTTACTTGAATATATCTGTCATTATTGTTCTGACAACTTTCCTGGATTATGTTTCCTTTATTTTATATGTGATATAATTCTTCAGTACTTATCATTTTTACTAGTGTTTTTCTACAATCATAGTCTGTTGTCAATTAACGGTTCTGCATGGGAATAGGAAGTTTGAAAAAAATATAATACCTTTTTTATAATTACTCATCCCCACAAATAGAAGGATGAGTATGTAAAAAAAGCCTAGGGAGCAACAATGTCTACAGCCTAATGTCTAGGTTCTTGACTCATAATTCCACATTTCCACTTTAGTTTAAATCATAAGATGGATAGAATACCTACTGTCTCATTTGTGGATAAACTTCAGTAGGTACCAAAAATTTGTTAAGCAATAATTATCATGGAGTTTATTGCTTCGTAATTGCTATTTATAGGTATTTGTTCAAGCCTGTTCAATGGATTGTAACGACAAACAACAATATGTCAAAAAGGAATAGCAGCTTTTTTCAGGTGGATATACTCAATACTCAAGAGGAATACCGAATTTTATGATATCACAATTATGTCCTTCAATTACAGGTGTTATATTTCATGGCATAGTTATCACAGTATTTCATTATACATTCTGTGTAAGGTATTTGATCCCTTGAACTGAAATTACTTCCAAGTTGCAGTAAATACCCAGTATTGAAATAACCAACAAGCAATACCTACATAATTGTATGAGTTAATAAAGTCAGCTTAATTAATTCAATAAATACATAAACCTAGCATGTCCCTCATGTTACATACTAAGTAAACAATATCTAATAAACACATTATCATGGTTTTCTGAATTTCTGACTATCATGATAACTATCATGTAATATGACATTTAAGAATTGATTTTTGATGGGATACCATTATGGTTAGATCCAGTCTTTCTAAAGCCTTGAATGGGTATTTGTTTGAATGCCGGATAAACATACCGACAATGAAATATGCATCATGGCGGTTTCTATTAATAAAATCTTTTCCAAGATAGGTATACCCAAAGGAGAAATAAAATAAAGGGTTATAGACTCCACGGACCACAGCGTAGTAACTACTGATATAATAGTCTCTTTCATATTATGTTTTACTCCTCTATTTTTAGGGCTCTGAATATGAAGCTTAGCTTTTAGATCTTTGATTTAAGATATGAGAGAGATACTATTAATTACTAACCACAACAGTGAGTGTTTCACTTTGTGTATTAATGTATAATTATGTATACATACTATGGTATGCTTATAAAATATTATGTATAAACCCAATAATTTTGTATAAAATATTGACACTGTTCCGTATCTCATGTAAGGTATTTGTGTTATAGGTACCTAATACCTTAATATCTCAATTTTCTTATTTTTATGTTTTGCAGTTGAATTTTTAATACCTAGGTATTTCACTTCCACTGGGTCATGGCCAGAGTGGTAGTTGTGGTTCTATCGCCCTTGGTGGGTAGGCCCATGTTCGGTGGTAGACTATTCAAGTCCGGTACAGTATAAGTATGAGTACCATTTCTTGTCCCAGAGGTGATTCTATTGATGTAATTATGTTACTTATTATATATTCCAGACACCCAAGTTACCTGGTGTTTGGTAATAATTCTTTATGGATTGAGTTTCATGGTACATTCAAACAATCTATTTATTTCTAGCTTGGCATAACTAAGAAGAAAACAGAAATAATTGATTTCTATACTTCTATTTCTATTTGGACTGTCTGGGTCTGACTGAGTCTTGAATACATAGAATCTGAGTTATTAAAAAATAGAAGAAGAAACATATGATTGTACTATTTTGCATTTGGTTCATTATGAACTTACTGTTAGGGAAGACTTTTAATAGGTGGTAGCTGTGACCCCTTGTCTCTTCCTAAGCAAAATATGGCATGGTGACATTCATAGGTACTTATATCCTAGGTGATTAAATCTTCGGTCTATGATAATCAGTAAAGCATCAGTAAATACTGTGCATTTAATAGCTTGGTGTTTACCATGCTGCGGTGAATATTGTATCCTTTAAAGGATGCTTTCTCTGTGCGTTTAACCACGCAGGTTAACTCAAGACAGGAAAATTATTATTATTATTTTTTTTTTCTGTGTGTCTTTTGACCACTTCACCGTTGAGGATTTTTTCAGAGGTAACTTTTAATTATATTGTTCGTCGAATTCTCTCGGTACAATTGTCCAGATGCAGTACCTAATCTACGTAGTATTATCTCTATCTTGGTAAAATTATATAACAAAAGAACATACCTATTTTTCCGGTCTGACCCATTGGTCATACATATATGTATGTCATTTAGGAATGGAAGTTCCATTGTGGAGCTCATCGAGTTCTATTATCTATATAATCCAGTTTTCTTACTGTATTTTTGTTGTTAAAACAACAAACGTGACAATAAGTCAACAATGTTATAGTTATGAATTCGAACCGCGAGATGCAAAGATGAAAGAAAGATGCACTTTATGCTAGGCACTCGTGGAGACAAACAATTATCTACTTAATTAAATGGGTTCCCCAGTCACTATTTAGGACCCTTTAACTGTGTTTAATTCATTTTTGTTTTGCACAAAACGCAAGAGATATAGGTTAGTTTTTTACCGCACATATTTTTATGTCCACAATCATTTTACACAGTCTGTGATGTAAGCCTCACTTGTCCTCGTCTGCAGGTTATCTTACACGATATTTATACAATAATTAGTGGAATCGGCTTAGTAACAAAAGCATTTTTTATCGAGAAGACGATAAATAAGCCATTTTACGTCGCGACATTTGAGACACAATGACGTAAAGGAACAGTGTTGCTATAAAAAAAAAAAAAAAAAACTTAAAATTGTGGAAATAATACGCGCACCAGAGATGCCTGCAACTGAGTAAATTAAATAAATAGAAGAATAAGGAGCTATGCAGTCTCTTCAAGGTGATTGAAGGATAATGTATAACATTTGCGAGAAAAATAGTAAAAACATTAATTTTGTTTTCCCATACAAATTGATCCTTCATGTAAAAGTTATCATTGACAGTTGATAGATGGAGTGACGAAGTTCACCGGGTCAGCTAGTTTAAAAATATATTTACGATCATCCATTTGCTTAAAGCAAATGAGAAACGTATATATAACAACCGGTTGGTGCCACCTAAATCCCGACTGAAGATGCACGCCTCTAGTACTTTGGTGATGTCTACAAATATATATAATAAGCTACCTGAACGTATTAAAACTTGTAATAACAATGCATTTACTAGAAAACTAAAAGCATTTCTTGCTGACAAAGCGTATTATTCACTCGCGGATTATTTTAATGAAAATGACAATGTAACACGCAGCTGATATTCTTTGTTTATTGGAAATAATAATAGCGTCCTCCTCTTTCCTAATGAATTATAATTTTAATGTGACCGACCGTGTAATTTTGCAATGACAATGTGGATATAATTTTGTAATGATAATTTAATTTTAATTTTGTGATAATGATTTGTTTTGATTTTGTAATGACAATTAATTTTTAATTTTGTAATGATAATTTAGCAATGATTCTTCCCAATGTAATTAATAATTTGCCACACCCTTAAAGGGTCATATGTATTTGACATTGTTATAACATGTAATCTAAGAACCGCATGTAAAAATTACATATGTTGCAATAAATAATTGAATTGAATTGAATTGAAACATTGCCTGAAATCGAATCCATGATCTCTGTTCAAAATAATTTGAGATCGGATTAAAACGCAATCCAATAATTTAGCTAAGCCAAAATACAATTTTGTAATTACCAAGGAACATCCAATTAATCTCGGGCAATGTTTAACTTTAATTTTTCCAAGTCGCAGCACGAAATTCGGAAAAACATCGTTAATTCGAACTTTAGCCCCATTATATTGATATACGAGTGCCGACAACAATTTACGGTACAAGTTTTATATTTATTCTCTAACAATTGGCTCTTTGTTTGTATTTTTTATGTAAAGAACTGACAATTACTAAAGTAAGTGTTTAATAAGTATTAGTTTAGTAAGATTTGTGTTTTACGTATCAAGAGAAGCTTTGGTTGCCTACAGGTACATTTGAAAGTACATACCTTTTCTATAAGAATTGTACATATGTGTGGTTTCAGTATTACTGGGCCTTTAAGCATATTTGTAAACCGAGATCATTCAGCATTCACCAACCCGCACTTTGGGAGCACTCAAAAAAAAAATGGCCGTTAAAGGTGATAAATTCCTTTGTCGTTTTTTTTTTGTGCCTGCGACACAGCTTTTAAATCGTGCGTTTCAGTTAGTTTGAACGCAGCAACAGAGTTTTTTTAAACGGAAGTCATTTAGTCAATTCGACCATGCTCATTTTAACGCAGTGTTAGAAGGCATACAATCCGTTATCGCAAAAATCTGTGCTTTGACGTAGGCACCATGGGAAAGTTAACGAAGACACAGAATTAAATTTCACAAAGGCCTTTGTCCTTTTTTTTACATACGATCCGTCAATGCTGAAGTATCTAATCATATGCAGGCACAAATGCAAATTGACGAAGTCACAGAACTGAAATTGACAAAGGCCTTTGTCCTTATTTCATATACGATCCGTCAATGCAAAAATCTGTGCTTTGACGTAGGCACCATGGGAAAGTTAACGAAGACACAGAATTAAATTTTACAAAGGCCTTTGTCCTTTTTTTTACATACGATCCGTCAATGCTGAAGTATCTAATCATATGCAGGCACAAATGCAAATTGACGAAGTCACAGAACTGAAATTGACAAAGGCCTTTGTCCTTATTTCATATACGATCCGTCAATGCAAAAATCTGTGCTTTGACGTAGGCACCATGGGAAAGTTAACGAAGACACAGAATTAAATTTCACAAAGGCCTTTGTCCTTTTTTTTATATACGATCCGTCAATGCTGAAGTATCTAATCATATGCAGGCACAAATGCAAATTGACGAAGTCACAGAACTGAAATTGACAAAGGCCTTTGTCCTTATTTCATATACGATCCGTCAATGCAAAAATCTGTGCTTTGACGTAGGCACCATGGGAAAGTTAACGAAGACACATAATTAAATTTCACAAAGGCCTTTGTCCTTTTTTTTACATACGATCCGTCAATGCTGAAGTATCTAATCATATGCAGGCACAAATGCAAATTGACGAAGTCACAGAACTGAAATTGACAAAGGCCTTTGTCCTTATTTCATATACGATCCGTCAATGCAAAAATCTGTGCTTTGACGTAGGCACCATGGGAAAGTTAACGAAGACACAGAATTAAATTTCACAAAGGCCTTTGTCCTTTTTTTTATATACGATCCGTCAATGCTGAAGTATCTAATCATATGCAGGCACAAATGCAAATTGACGAAGTCACAGAACTGAAATTGACAAAGGCCTTTGTCCTTATTTCATATACGATCCGTCAATGCAAAAATCTGTGCTTTGACGTAGGCACCATGGGAAAGTTAACGAAGACACATAATTAAATTTCACAAAGGCCTTTGTCCTTTTTTTTACATACGATCCGTCAATGCTGAAGTATCTAATCATATGCAGGCACAAATGCAAATTGACGAAGTCACAGAACTGAAATTGACAAAGGCCTTTGTCCTTATTTCATATACGATGCGTCAATGCAAAAATCTGTGCTTTGACGTAGGCACCATGGGAAAGGTAATGAAGACACAGTTTAAATTATGCACAACGGCCTTCGTCCTTTTTTCACATACGATCCGTCAATGCAGAAGTATGTATGTATGTATCATACATATGCAGGTACAAAATGCAAATTGACGCAGTCACAGAACTGAAATAACAAAGGCCTTTGTCCATAATTCATATATACGATCCGTCAATGCAACAATATATGCAAGTACAAAGGCAAATTGACGAAGTCACAGAACTTAATTCGACAAAGGCCTTTGTCCTTTTTCATTATACGTACCGTCAAATCGAAAATGAGCAATAAACAATTCATTAAAGTTAAATTAAACGCCGCGTGTAATGCGTATACGCTGCGTCTATTGCCGTAGACGCTTGCACAAAGTACCCTGTCCCCCGCATCCCACTTCGTCGGCGGCATGGCAGCTCAGCGGCGTCGGTCGAGCCAGTCGAGTCCTTCACCAGTCCGCAACCGCATGCGTTCGTTCGGTTCGGGTGCTAGTTTCTAGAATGTTCTGGAGCCGGTTTATCTGGAGTTCGGTATTTTGGTAGAAATTTTCTTTGTACGCTAGTTTATTTAATACCGAAGTTGACTCTCCGACCAATATTCTGGAGTTGACCGTGTTTTTTAAAAGTGAGAACTCGAAATGGATTTATCTGAGTGGTTGGAAGAGGCCGGACTAGGCCATCTGGCTGATAATCTAATTGGTAAGTGTTTTTCCCCCTTTCCCTTTCGTTTTTTAGACGGATCACGGAGGTTAGACGCTTCAGTCTGGCATCAGTTCCGCTGCGTCAATGTATACAAAAGGGGGCTTTTTGTGTGCCCCCTCACTGAGCATATAATACACTCCTGGCCCCCTTTTAGTCACTCTAACCATAGAGTACATTAAACCGATCTTCCAGACTGATGGATCAAACTGACGCCAAACTGATCGTCTAACCTCCATAGCAGGTCCGTAGCTTCGGTATTCTTTCTTTTTGCAAAGTTTTCGTAGTGAGCGGAGTCGGCCGCCTGTTTATTTATCCACACGGCTCAGTAGTCCAATTTGACAGATTTCAGTTGCCAACTGCCTTCTATTCAGTCCGTTTGCTGGAAGATGGCTTCTTGACTTATTCTTGATACTCCCATCTTTTGCAGACCAAGGGATGACATTGAATTATTTATCAAAAGCTTCCACAGAAGAAATCAAAGAGTTGTGTCCACGGATGGTGGATAGGATAAAGTTGAGACTAAAACTAGATGCTTATAGACAGGTTTGTTATTCATATTCATTTATTTGCACCATGCGTGTGTCCATGATCCGTTTTATATCTGAGATCTTGCAAGTACAAATATACCTACTTACAGAGGGTTGATAGTAAAACATAGTGATTGTAAGCTCAGTGGTTGATAGGAACATTTTTATACTTTATACCTATTTTTTTGAATTAGTAAATTCAAAGATATGTTTTGTTTTACGTTCTGGATAATGACACAGATTTAACTGTGAGTTGAATACCTATGTTTTCTTATGGTCCCATCATTTTAGGTATGTATTGTTTTTCAGATCAATAGTGAGGCGCCCACACCCACACTCCCGTCCCAGGATCCACTGCAGTTGGATGAAGTATTAGAAGTATTAGAAGGGGACGCCACAGAGTCCTTGAAGGTTAGCTTAATGGTTTTACACTATTTATTCTGTACCGAGCCTTGACAACTGTAGTTGTTTAACATCAGTAGGTAGGTAGGTAGGTACCTAGGTACTCGAGTAATGATTAGCCTGCTACTATCATAACAATATTATGCTATAGTTTGTAAGTTTGTTTGTTATACAAGTAAACGGCTGAAGGATTTGGATGAAATTAGGCACAAAAGTAGGCTACTACCCGTAAAAGGACATTACAATAATGAAGCCTTTACTACTGTATTTTTATCTTCAAAGTAATCAGTACATAAACTACTTCATTTTTATATCTAGCATCTACAACAAGTAATATGAGATATTACTTACATAGTAAGTTTTTCAGCAGCCCTTGTCAGCAGATTTCCACACATCTCATGCCTACCGTGATCCATATTTTCCTGTGGTTTATTTCTAATACAAAACCTATTTCTGTTTCCATCCTTAGAGGGTTGTGGTCTCCTATGCTCTCAAATTATACAAATGAATATTGTTTTTCAGGTCAGAAGCAATCCGCCACCCACACCAGATTTCAAAAGTACTGAGACGCCACCCACACGGGAGTCCCAGGATCCACTGAACGAACTAGAAGTTACTGTCGGGGACGCCACAGAGTCGTTGAAGGTTAGCTTAATGGTTTTACACTATTTATTCTGTACTGAGCCTTGACAACTGTAGTTGTTTCACATCAGTAGGTAGGTAGGTAGGTCTGTTGGGGCTGAGCTGTAGGCTACCAACGGGGTCCATAGGTATAGTGTAAAGGCTGTTAGACCAATCGGATTACGAACCTTTCAGGACAAAAACAAACAGGCCATAGATACAGGAAAACAGGCAGTACCAGCAGCGCCCTCAACCCAGTCACCTCAACTCATCGTGATTAGTGGTGGATTAAAAAATTCCTTGACGGTGAGTTAGCATCTACACTTATTCCCCTCAGGCCCCTCACCTCTCAGACACCTCATCCCCCTCACACCTATGATTTACTTTTTTTTAGGAGTTTGCAGATGAACAATGGGAGTTCGTGCAGGAAATTGGCACGTTACAAGATAAAAAGCCGCTGCAGGAGCTACTTGGACACACAACATTTGGAAAGAAATTGCTGGAGAAAAATAAACGCTCTGAGCCCCTCACTCCCAAGGATCGAAAATCACTTGTTGTGTTAGTAGTAGAGCATCAACTGAAAATTTTACCAAGTGTCAGAGACACAGTTCGCCAAGAAGTGTGGAGTAGCTGGGCAAATGAAATTTGCTCTTTGTTTCCTGGAGAGCAAGCGGATGTGTACTACGTCCCTTACCGAGTTAATGAGCGTCAGGCTTTACCGGCCTCCGGTCTGCTACACAACAGACTCATCACTCATCGCCGTTATTTGAATCGGGGAGAAAAAACGACGAAAAAACGCAAATGCAGTGATAGTAGTGCTAGTACAAGCAGCAGTGACTGTCAAGATACTAATTTGAAAAGAGTACGGCCTCTTCCATCTGTCTGTATTTGCGAGTCAGCCAGTGAGTCTGCCAGTGATTCTGAAGGAAACATAAAATGGCTTGAGGCATCCTCCTCGCCATTTGATAAAGTTGTCGAGAAATGGTCGCAGACATTCAAGTTGAGACAAGAACTACTGAAAGAGAAGTCCATTGCAGATTATTTTCAACAATTTCCTGCTTTACTGTCACCGAGCGGTCACAGGCTGGTATGTAAAAAATCATCGATTGATATTTAATATTGCACCTACATACATAATCTGTGTTTTTACAACCTTTTTATTGTTTCATTTCAGTTGGAAAACGATTTTGATCAAGCATATCCATCACATTCGGATTTGTTCAACGAAAACTTTCCAATAATTAAAACACGCCTGTTGGAGCTGCTAGTGGAGAAAGGCTCAGACGTCCGGGCAGAGCCAGCAATTACCAATCTGTTGGAATTAGCTACTGGTAAGTTTTTAGTGTTCCTTTACCGAAGGTAAAAAAGCGGGACCCTATTACTGACCCCATGATGTCTGTCCGTCTGTCTGTATGTCACACCCCGTTTTCTCAGCCGTTTGAAGAGCTAGAGCGTTTTTACGCCTAAACGACTGAACTGATTTCGATGGAATTTGGTTTTATATATAGTTTATTATATATAGTTATGTTATATAGTTATGTTATATAGTTATGTTAGGTTATATATAGTTATGTTATGAAGTAGGGCTGAAAAGAGTCAGCCATTTTTGATAAAGGCTCTAAATAATTAAAAAAATATATTTTAATAGGTGGAGAAGAGCAAGCCAGCATCGCTGCACTGAAAAGTATTCCTTATCTTCTCAAACAAGTTGCCCCCATATCTACAAAGATCAAAGGCAAGAAGAAGTGGAAGCCTTCACGCACAGAAGTGGCCACATCATTCATCGCCTATGTATCGTCGCCGAGTGACATCGAGAGATGCATCAGTGATCGTGTCACACTCACTGAAAAAAAAGGTATATCGTTTGGGCCTTTCATTATTGCAGTGGGACCATCATGGGATAAAATCCAACAATATGAAGTAGTAGTGTATAAAACACTAAGGTATCAATACGCCGATATTAAATCAGCTTTGACATCTGCTTTCAAAATTTATTTTGCCTTGGACATTGAATATGCAGCCGATGCTGCACCTTGTTGGATGCTAGTGCAGCGGACAATGTTCAAAATCACAACCAAATTTGACTCCCTGTACGAAAAAAGTGTAACACTGAGAGAATTGATCAAAGACTGCTTGAAACATTGATTTAAAAAACTAGTTATCAAATTTGGTTGGTGACTATTTTTTCTACAGTATAATTTAATTATCACGAAGGTAATTTCTTATTTAAGTTTGAGGCAAAACCTCACTATATCTGTCGTACCTATAATCATTAATTTTGTATAATTGTTTTTGACATTCGATCTCTTTGACTTTTAACTGTAATTAAAATGGAGGTACCTTGCGCGCTATGCAGCCTTGTTTTCGATACTTTTAGGCATCTTAAGTTTCACATGCACAATCGTCACACTTCGGTAGACATATATTCCTGTGCAAGCCCAGGGTGCCTTAGGTCCTTCAGTTTGTTTGCATCATATCGACGTCATTACATGACAAATCATCTCAATCCCCAAAACCAATCTAATGAAATAGAACTTCCTGTCACTTATAGCTCGAATTCCCAAAGTTCCATTCTACAGAACGTTACTAATGATGGTCTCGTTAATAATGATGGTGAAAGTTCAAACTCAGTCAGTTTTCAGAACATTAATAATAATTCTCCACCTACGGTAAATGTTACATCATTCCATAAACATTTGGCCGAGATAGGATCAAAACTTTATGCAAACCCTCAAGTGCCACAAACAGTTGTTGATGAAGTTTATGATGATGTTTCAAAATTGCTTAATCATGTACTGCCATGCTTACCTTTGGAACAGTCAGAGAGGATAAAAAATGTTATTACTTCGCTTGACACGCAATACAAAAGACTTAAATATTATGAAGAAATCGGGACATATATTAAACCTCAGGCGTATTCTGTTGGTACAAGATTTGAGTATGCTAAGCGTAATGGTAGGAGAGTGTATGAAGGGGTTGAATGTGAAGCACATTTTATTCCACTTCGGGATGTTCTAAAGCATTTCTTTTCTTTGAGGAATATTTTAGATGAAACCTTGCAGTACATAAATACATTAACGAACAACACAAGTGACTTCGTTCAGCATTTCTTACAAGGTTCTTTTTGGCAGTCACGCAGAGAACTGCACGGAGATAAATTGGTTTTACCTCTTTTTCTTCAGGTCGATGATTACGAACCACTGAACGCGTTAGGCAGCCACAGTAGCATTCATAAATTGGGTGCAGCCTACGTATCTTTGCCTTGCTTACCACCACGCTATTCGTCACAGTTAGTTAACATATTTTTGGTTTTACTATATCATTCCTCAGACAGAGTTCAATTTGGAAATCGCATCGTATTCAAACCCTTAATTGATGAATTCAACTACTTGATTACAAACGGAATTGTATTTGATATGCCTCATTTTAAAGGGACTATCTATTTTGAATTGGCACTGATTCTTGGTGATAACTTGGGAATACATTCTATAATGGGTTTTAACGAAAGTTTCTCGAGTAATTTTCCTTGTCGAATGTGCAAAATTAACAAAAGAGACATGGTTAAGCAATTTTACGAAGACGATTGCCTGTTAAGAAATATAGATAATTACAGAGCAGATTTAAATTTAGATAACCCATCTCTTACTGGAATAAAGGAAAAATGTGTTTGGCTAAATATTGATAATTTCAATCTTTTTAATCAAATGGGCTATGACGTCATGCACGATTGGTCCGAAGGGGTGCTTAAATACATTATGAGTTCACTTGTTGTTGCTCTAATTGATAAATGTCACTGTTTTACAATAGACCTCGTAAACAACAAAATAAGTGCTTTTGATTACGGACCAGATAAAGCCGATGCACCAGTAACTTTGTCAATGGACCACTTACGTAAAGGTAATTTGCGTTTATCGGCCTCGGAAACGATGACATTTTGTAGGTACTTTGGAATTATGTTTGGTGACTTAGTTCCCCGAAATAACCAATACTGGGCTATCTACACTCAGCTGATGCTTGTCCTGGATATTGTGTTATCTGAATCATTTTCTGCCAGAAAATTACAATACTGTAAATACATGATAGCAACACTTTGCCAAATGTACACCAACTTGTTTGAGAAAACTATCACTCCTAAATTTCACAATTTAGTCCATTACCCGTCTGCAATGTTACGATTAGGCCCATTGAAACACCTGTCGTCAATGCGATTTGAAGCGAAGCACCGACCTAATAAGTTAGCTTCGAAATCTTCAAACAATAGGCGTAATATGACGTTGACAACAGCGAGGAGACATCAGCTCAAACTGAATGACATATTTCTTAGAAACCAAATTAGCAGCAATTTATCTTGTGGTGTTTCAACTAATGTCAGGGAGACTGAGGCACATGTACTTGCACAGGAATTAGGCTGGAGTGATATTAGCAAAATAAAACAAGTTTCATGGGCGTCAGCATCTTCAGCTTGGTATGGAGAAAACTCTGTCATTGTAAATAAAGTTGATTCAGATACTGTACACTTTGCATTGATACGCACTGTATACATGTACGATAATTCAAAGATAGCCTTTAAGGCCCAACTACTGGAGACTGTTGTGTTTGATGATCATTTCTATGCATACCAGGTTAACGTTCCTTATCATATTGATTCAGACTTATCAGTCTATATTAAGTACGAGGATCTTCAGCATCCTCATCCTTGTAACTTGGTGGTGGTGGGATATCAGAATCCTCCTGAAAGTTACGTGGTTTTGACAAATCCACTTTAAAAATCGACGCTCAGCGAGAGTGCGAGAGCTTAAGACGGAAAAAAGAGAAACACAAAATCGAAATCGGTTCAGTGGTTTAAGGGCCGACCCACAGCTAACTAGCGCCACCACAAGTTTTAAATTAATATCTCGCAATCTACAACACTTATCGGCTTTTCAAATGTACCGATTGTAGACCTACTCAAGGAGTATTTTTGGGTATCAGTAGTAGTTTAAAATACTTCACCATTTAGTTATTGATATAATAACTGCTAAAAGTGGTCACTTTTAGCATTTATTGTATCAATAACTAAACAACGAAAGCTTTGGTGGTTCTAATTAGGTCTATAAATACTACATAGTTAGGTCTACAATCGGTACATTTGAAAAGTCGATTAGTGTTGTAGATTACGAGATATTAATTTAAATTTAGTGGTGGCGCTAGTTATAGGTTCGTTTTTCACATCCATCCATGTTGTGTGTTAAAGTAGCTCCTGCAGCGGCTTTTTATGTTGTGAAATGAGACATCTAGTGAGAGCTGTAACTTTTGTTGCTCCTTTTTCCGTCTTAAGGTGAACCCTTACTTAATTATAGTTTGTTTTGTTTTTTATATGTAATTTTTTCTTTTACTTTAGATGTGTGTTATAGTATGATAGTATAATATGATAGTGTAATTATTATAGTATCTTAATTATAAGGTAAGCAAAGGAGGACCCCAAATTTGCCACTTTGTCATGTCAGTTCGCCCGCAGCACAGTGTCCTACGTATAAATAACCCCAAAATCAGACATTCTTTTTTATGACTTAGGATTTATGAAAAACTAAGCATCAGAATTCCGTCGATACCCGGCTACCAAAATATCTCCGGTTGAAAATAAGGCTATTTCAGGATATTTTCTAATCCTTAGTTGTAAAACAAAAATAAAGCTCACCATATTGTGCTCTGTATCCAAATGCACCTTTTTATATAGTATGAAGTGTTGTAAGTGGTCTGGTTTTTTCACCACATTTAAAATCGGTTTTACAAAACCAGACCACTTACAACACTTCATACCATATAAAAAGGTGCATTTGGATACAGAGCACAATATGGTGAGCTTTATTTTTGTTTTACAACTAAGGATTAGAAAATATCCTGAAATAACCTTATTTTCAACCGCAGATATTTTGGTTATTTTGGGTAGTTGGGCATCGAACTCTATAAAGCCTTAAAAACCCACCTCTACATAGGTGTTAGAGTATTATTATGTATTAAGTTGACGCACTTGAGCCGCTTAGTATGTGAGCACTCCACTAAACGCGGTACCACTAAACGTTGAGCATCGGTTGACCGCACTATTTTCAGTGATTTGTGCATTTTTGAACATTGCTCACATGCTAAGCGACACAAGTCCGTACGCACCTTTACAAACTTAATAAAATAGTTGCATTTTTAGTCACTACCACAATTCATCTGTGTCACTACAGAGCTATTGATTATAATGTGATGGTGGCGCTAGTTGGCTGGAATGATACCCTCAAGCTAAGGGCAAGACGATGGGAAAAGGAGAAACACAAAATGACAGCTGTCGCTAGATGTCGCATTTCACAAATTCATGAAAAATCCTAAATTTATGAATGAAGTACTTGCGAAGTCAGCACAGTTTTGATTTCACGATAAGCCTACATTATTACCTAGCTTATAGATGCGTTTTTAGATCTAGATCTGAATGAATCCTAGATATGTAAAAATATTGCACATTTTTAATTTTCAAGGATGCATTCATTTCTGGATGTGAAAACACACCAATGAGGATTTGGAAAGCTGGATAATAATGTTAGCTTCCCGTGAAATCAAAGCTGTGCTGATCTTTCAAGTACTTCATTCATAAATTTAAGATTTTTCATGAATTTGTGAAATGCGACATCTAGCGAATGCTGTCATTTTGTGTTTCTCCTATATCCATCTTAAGGCGATGAGTACAGTTTACCACCGATACACTAGCGCCGCCAAGTTTACGAGAGTTATTGCTTCAAAAATGTAACAGTAATTTTTTGCATTCACAAATAAATATTTAATAAAAATAATTTCACTTGTTTTCATTTACAGGTCTGCGATGCCTGAACTTTCGTGGCGTTGCGTCAGCGTGAGCAGAACCCCGTTACAATCCTCTGCGACTTGTGCAGGGTGAAGTGGCCGTCTCAGCTTAATATGTCCCTTTCTCAAAATGTCCTTTTCTCAAAATGTCCTTTCTCAGAATGTCCTTTTCTCAAAATGTCCTTTTTTAAAATGTCCTTTTCTCGAAATGTCCCTTCTCGGAGTGTCTGTCCGCAATATGTCCGTTTCACGGATTTTACAATACTAGGTTTTTGCCCGCGACTTCGTCCGCGTGGAATAGTTATTTTGGCCAGGTTAGGTTAGGTTTGACATTGTCCGTGTGGAATCATCAACAGCAAACCTAACCTAACCTGGTCAAAATAACTGTTCCACGCGGACGAAGTCGCGGGCAAAAACCTAGTATTGCATAATCCGAGAAACGGACATATTGCGAACAAGATACTTAGTCCGAGAAGGGACATTTTGAGACAGGACATTTTGAGAAAAGGACATTCTGAGAAAGGGACATTTTGAGAAAAGGGCATTTTGAGAAAGGGAAATTTTGAGCTGAGACGGCACGTTCATCCTGCACAACTCGCAGAGGATTGTAACGGGGTTTCTGTTCCGCAAACGCCATGACAGTTCAGGCGAAAACGCAGCGTTAAAACACATTTTGATAGGGACATACGCAGCGACAAGGCACCTTGTGATAGGGACATGCGGAGCGTCAAAGTGTAGATAAACGTAGTGACAATGCACCTTGTTATAGGGACATAGTCTGGTTAAACGCAGCGACAAAGCACCTTGTGACGGGGTCATATCAGCTTTGGCGTTAGAACAAGGGGCTAAAGTGTAGATAAACGTAGCGACAATGCACCTTGTTACAGGGTCATAGTCTGGGTAAACGCAGCGCCAAAGCACCTTGTGACGGGGGGACATATGCTTTGGCGCTAGAACAAGGGGCTACGTGACATTAGACGTGGGGTTAATGCAGTTCAGCAACACACACAGTAGACGTAGGGACAAGGTAACATTGTCAAAAGAACACACCAACGTAGACATGGGGACAAAAAGAGGGTTAGGCGGAATGTTCTTACATAGTAAACGTAGAATCAAAGTACATAATACGAGGCGACATAATACTTTGTACAAGGTGGGATCTGCATGTTCTCTCACAGTAAATGTAGAATCAAAGTGCATAATACGAGGCGACATAATACTTTGTACAGGGTGGGATCTGCATGCGTTTAAATTTGCTCTGTCACAGTGTGTAGGTTCTTTAGACGACTCCCCAGTGTTAACGGATTTTGAACGCCGAGTTCATAAATTTTTTTGAGTGAGCGTGGTATATGAGGCTCAATCGGTTCTATGTTCGTTTGTCGGTATGTATTATTTTTGTGTATGTTCGTCGATAATTTCGCCAATTGTGAACCGAACCAAATTTTTTTTGTTTCGAAAAGGGTACACTCCCGAGGTCCCATTTAAATTTTAAAGAAATCGGCTGAGCCGTTTTTGAAAAATCAACAATGATGTAAACAATTCAAGCGAATAATTTTCGAATTTTGCACACGATGGAAGGCGGTTATTCCATTTACTGTGAAAAATAATTAATTGTTCAGGTTCTTTATGTTCAGCAGTAGACTGTTACAGGCAGGTACCGTACAGTATACCAAAAACATAGAAAAAATATCCATGACCAAACACTATTTAAAAAAAACTGAATTAAACTTAATATCATCTGTCAAGTAAGTTACAAGCTGCGCTAATCCCCAGAGCTTGCCGCTGCTAACACATAAATTTTGCCACTGCGCAACATATCCATTCATAGACGCCATTAAATTTGTATCGTGTAATAACAATAATCTGCCAGGTACTAGTCGGACTCGCGCATGAAGGGTTCCGTACTGTATGGGAGCCCCCCTTGAATATTTATTTTATTTTTATTTTATTTGATTATTTATTATTAAAGTAGGCATGCAGCTAAATATTTTGTGAACATTTCAAACATCTACCTTTTACCATTATTGATATCGAGCAAAAAAAAACGGCTAAACATTTAGATTTTTTATATGAGAGCCCCCCTTAAATATAATTTTTATTCCATTTTTAGTATTGTGTTATAGCGGCTACAGAAATACATCATCTGTGAAAATTTCAGCTTTCTAGCTGTAGCGGTTCATGAGATAAAGCCTGGAGACAGACATACAGACGGACAGACGGACAGCGGAGTCTTAGTAATAAGGTCCCGTTTTTACCCTTTGGGTACGGAACCCTAAAAACACGGTTAATAAAAGCTTCAATGAATCCAAATCCTGTCAACACATTCAATGAACAAAACCACATTCAGTAGCAAACAATCCTTTGACTTCCAGTACTGTGCTTAAAACTGCCTTCTAAATGGAGATTGCAATCAGTATCTCAAGCTACCAGTCCATCGAAGCTAAAGTAAAGGCTTGCATTGGAAACTTTTCAACGACCTCTCAGCGCTTCGCTCAGTTAGGAATAATTCACGTCACACTGGACCAGGAGTTTTGAAACGTTAGAGAATGAGCTTTTTAGGGTTCCTTACCCAAAGGGTAAAAACGGGACCCGGGACTAAGACTCCGCTGTCCGCCCGTCTGTCCGTCTGTCACCGGGCTGAATCTCATGATCCGTAATAGCTTGACAGCTGAAACTTTCACAGATGCTGTATTTGTGTTGCCGCTAAAACAACAAATACTAAAAACAAATCAAAATAAATATTTAAGGGGGGCTCCCATACAACAAACCTGAATTATTTTGCCGTTTTTCGCTCAATATTAATAAAGGTAACATACACACGCCTGAAATATTCACAGAATATTAAATTGTGTGTTTACTTCAATAATTAATTATTACTTTAAATAAAATAAATATTTTAAGGGGGCTCTCATACAGTACGGCACCCTTCGTGTGCGAGTTCGACTCGCACTTGGCCGATTATTAATTTTTAAAAGCTTTTATTATGTTTGTTCTGGTGGAATCTTGCTACTCAAATTTGAAGTAGATATCTTCAACTGATTGAGCTGAAATTTTGTATACACGTTTAATTTAGAAAACATTACACGATAAGCTATGTGACGTTATTCTAAATCTAATATGGCGGACCATCCAATATGGCGGAATAGATATTTTTAATGCATTTCTACAATATGGGTATCAAATAAAAGGGCTTGTTGAGAGTAACTCGAAACATTTCTGAAATCACTCTTTTTTAGTTTTAAGTTTTTAATGCTTTCCTGGTAGCCTGTAATTTAATACCCATACCATAGGGTATGGGTATTAAATGAACCCTTTCATGAATGACCCTATGCTTACTTTCAAAGAACATAAAAATATTTTTTTGCAATAGCATGACCGACTTCAACCGTGCACAGAATTCGCGAATATTTCGCACGGATCGATGTAACATTTTTCATATTATTGTTGATTTATCGAAAATAGCTCAGCCGATTTCGATAAAATTTAGATCGGACCAATTTCGAAGTTTATTCATTCCAATAAAAAAAGAACTATTGAAATCGGACCCATTAAGTAAAAAGTTATGCGTGGTTAAACATTAAAAAATACGTGTCTAATTTAGTAGATTTACCTACCTCCTCAGTTTCATCGGTCAAAAATTACATTCAGTAGCAAACAAACTTTAGACTTTCAGTGCTGTGATTAAAACTGCCTTCTAAATGGAGATTGCAATCAGTCTGTCAAGTTACCAGTCCATCGAAGTAAATAGGCAACCCAAACTAAAGCCTTGCATTGGAAACTTTTCAACGAGCTCTGAGGGCCTCGCTTAGTTAGATAGAACATAGAGATCAGCCGGGCTAGTATGCGTGCCACGAATTATTTCGTTCGTAGTGTCAGAACGAGACAGCGTTATGGCAAAGTATATAACTGTCACTTTTTCACACGTCGAATTGAGTTCTGAAAAGAACTAGCTTTTCGTGGTCGCATGCTTTATAGCCTGGAGAGACCTCTTTAGTCTTTACGGCAAAAGTAGCGCTCATAGCGTACGAGTATACGAGTACATATATAGTTTGAATAGGTGTTCGTCAGTGATCATTGAAGTAACGTTAAACACGGTCAGTTTTCAAATGGGTGACCGCGGGTGGCATTTACAACTGAGCTTTACTTACCGTGGCTTGGATGACACGTTAAATTGTAGGCCCCGGTTGTATTAACCGTTTAGCCATGTCACAGACCTTCAAGCGGCTTAAAAACTGACACCAGGGCTAGCCACCTAGACATATACACGAACTTAGTAACTTACGGCTAAAGAGAACCGTACAAGCGTCTAGCTTACGCCGGTGTGATAGGACACCGGTGCCCGGTGTGTCTATAGAATTATAATTATAATTACATTTTATTACACTTTACGTATCAATATTTTTAACGCGTGGTAGTATAATTCCACTGTAATAAGTACACGAAAATATCATAATTTTATGCGGACGACAAGTCCCATCTCTGAGATCTGTAGTCACTACATAGTAACAAAGTCGCTTCCCGCTGTCTGTCCCCATGAATGCTTATATCTTTAAAACAACGGATTTTGATGCCGTTTGTTTAATAGATTGAGTGTTTCAAGAGGATGGTTTATATGTATAATACACCTGTGCGAAGCCGGGGCGGGTCGCTAGTTGGGAATAATATTTACACCGGGACGGGACGTGACGGGTCAACTTATTCAGTTCATCATACACTGGGTGTGTAGTAGACACACAAATCTTTTATATTTTACCTATAACATAACTCAAAGCAACATTTTAATCTTAAAGAATATAGATGTTATCAAGATTTAGTACTAATACTACGAAAGAGCCGTGGTGGTCTAGTGGTAGTGACACCCGCCTTACAATCGTTAGGTCGTTGGTTCAAATCCCGGTCCAGTACTAATGAGTTCTTCGGAATTTATGTACGGAATTTAACGCCGTTGGCTTTTCGGTGAAGGAAAACATCGTGAGGCACCCTGTATACGTCAGTAGAAAAAAATCGATGGCGTATGTGAATCCACCAACCCGCACTGGGCCAGCATGGTGGATATGGCCCAATCACCCTTCGTAGGTAGGCCTACGTCCTGCAATGGACTATTAAAAAGGTTGATACAGTACTACTAAAAATAATAGCAATGGAATAAATAATAGGACAGCAAAATTTTGTCCTAGCCACTGAATTTAGGAACATGATCGTTAAAACTAATTCTCACCTGTATCTAGCAACACTGAAACTAGTTATATACGATGTGTGTTCAGAGCTCGTTAGTTAGGAACCATCCTCAACTTCGCATTAACCTCGACTTAGATTCATTTCCTTTCGAGGAACTAACTTATTGAAGCCCGACCAACTAACTCGATTTATGAAAGTGTTCGCTATTTCTATTTATTGTCAACGGTATTATTTCAGGTGGCTTGGAATTAAATTTCTGGAAAATATACATTGTTATATTCAACGGTTCCATGATAGATTGATGAGTTATTTATTTAGGTATTCTCACACTTAATCTAACTTATCAGGACTTAATCTAAGTATGGGCACTTTGGGTGTTTTTGCCAGTAGGTCAAGCGTGCGACCACGGAAAGCCACGAAAAGAACTATTTTCGAAATGTGAAAAAGCGACAGATATATATACTTTGCCTTAACTCTGTCTCATTCTAACACTTGGAAAGAAATATTGCGTGCCGCGCATCCTAGCCCGGCAGGGCACCATTAGGGGAGGCCTGTATGACTACGTTGACATTTGACATGTAAATTGGTTAATATTCACTCTTAAATATAATGTGTTGTGCAATGTATACGCCAAAAATATCTAAGAACAAAAATTAAAACTTAGGAATAGTGTCACAAATCTCGGGTTTATCGCTAGAAACTATCATGAAATGAATGGAGTCGCCATGTATCGTTCACTTTCATTAACAAACTAGCCAAATGACACTTTTGGCAATCGTCATCGTTTGTTTATCTATACGGGGTACTTGTTTAGATTAAACCACCTCATGAACAGGACCAATCGCCGTCCATGGGTAGGCATATTTTCAGCAGTTGACTCTAAAACTGTAAAAGACGCGCAATTAATAAATCTAGGATACGAATACGATCTACCAGATGTTAGAATATTACTTATTATGGAGCCTGTAGTTAGATACTTAACACAAAGTTTTTCAAGCATGCATCCATGCACAGTACAAGAACGTGGCGAAAACCTAGTTTGCTACAAAACAAAAAAAACATACTGAAAACGTAGCATAAATAATTATTGTATTCCTCCAAGCGAAAAGGTCAGCCAAAAGTTACATTTTGATCATTTATTTCGGGGGAAAGAATACATTTGTATTATTTCTGCTTCATTACGAGATGTAGTTTACACAATGCCGTTTTTGCCCTAGTAAATCAAGCTAATGATCAGATTTTTTTGGGAGGCTGGGTTTTATTTATTTTTCTGCGTTTGTATAAAATATTAGAAGATTGTTACGCAAAAATGCCGGCTGGCATAATTTTTTTGCTGCTTGCAAGTTTTTCAGTTCCATTTGTGATAAACATAAAATAAATTAGCTTAGAATTTTATACTAATTAAAATTTTAACATTTATTTTTTAAATAGGCCCAAGTGCTTTTATTAAACAAGTAAAATAAAGTAAAAAAAAGATTATCTTTGACAACATACAGTGGAATACATATTTCATATTTTCATATTATAGACAATATAATATACATTAAATTCTTGTTTTGAATAAATATTTAGTGTATTTCCGCTCTGTCGTAGTCATATAAGTTAAGGGTACCATTCAAAATCCAAATTAAATCACAAACAAAATTAGTTATTAATTACCAACCTGTATCATGGTTCGACTATAGTTAGGTTAAGGTTAGGTTAGGTTAGACCAGAAAAAAAAAGTTAGGCTTAGATATGTTCACAAAATATTAATGAACCTGAAACAAAATTATAATTAATCCGTTAAAAATAATAAAAATAATTAAACCTGTAACAAAAATAGTGATTAGTGATTTCTTTAAAAAATGTGGTAAACCTGAAAATAATATTTAATTAATATGTTAAAAATTACAAATATAATTTATTTTTTACAAATAATGGTATAAAATAGTTGAAAAAATACTTAGTCAATAAATAGCACCCCTATTCTTACTGTACACACTGTGTGTTTCGCCTCTAAACGAGGCATCTTCAGGACGTGTTGACTCTTCGAGCCGATTTTTTTTTTCTGGTCTAACCTAACCTAACCTCCTAACCATAGTCGAACCATGATACAGGTTGATGATTAATAACTAATTTTGTTTGTGATTTAATTTGGATTTTGAATGGTACCCTTAACTTATATGACTACGACAGAGCGGAAATACACTAAATATTTATTCAAAACAAGAATTTAAAGATGAACTTCCGCAAAGTAACCCTGATTCAATAAACTAATATGCATTAAGTTAAAAAACTACAGTAACCACACTAAGTCTAGCCAGTAGTTCCATAGGCTCTAGGCCCGTTTTGTGGATACCTAACATATCGAGAATCAACGCAACTTATGTGGAGGTGTCCTATTTAACGAAAATACGAGATACAACTTACTACATATATAAGCAAAAACTACAAACCTACTTAGAGTTTTTAAGCTGCCAGAAGACCTCTAACATATTGAAACGGTTAAAACTACCGGGATCCGCAATTCAACGAGTCATCCGATCGACGGCAGCGCTTAATTGTAAACGCCGTCCGCGGTCACCCATCCGTAGACTGACTGTGTCGGACGTTGCTTAACTTGGGTGATCGTTAAAACTATTATTCAAATATAAGCTATGTAACGAAGAAATATCTATACTTCCAAGATTATTCACTCGTGTTTTAAATGGCACAGACCTTGATTCCAAGGTAAAAGCCCGAAAATTCCCTTATGAAACAGAAAATTGAGAAATGTTGTCCAAGTAGGTGCTTCTTATGCAGGTTTCAGAAGTTTCACTGTCCTATTTTACATGGCGCTAGCGTTCCAGAAACCTTGGCTTACTCCTAGTTTATGTTTGCATATAAAACCAAGCTTATTATAATTTATTCTACCGAGCTAGGTTAGGAGATACTCGTATAAGGTATCTCATAAAACAAAATGGAACATATTTTTATTTATTTTTATGGTAGTGTATATGGGAGATGTTCCTAAATTGAGTTCCCTAAGCTTATAGCGAATTTACTACCTAACAGTATTCATATAGGTCGTTCGGGAGATTTTCATTGCTAAAGACTAGAAGATACGCGTGGAGATAGCGCCTCAGTAACAAAGTATCAAGTGGTGTATCATTACTCGTAGTAGGTATCACTAGTATAGTATTTAGAATGTTCTAGGGTTGGTTAGCAATAATTTGATATTGTATAAGTGGAATAGATACAATTAAAGGTATACCTAAGCATGTTTGAAAGTCAATCTATAGTTTTAGTTTAGTACCTGCCAACTTAAAGGATGAAAAACCGGCCAAGTACTAGTCGGACTCGCGCATGTAGAGTTCCGTACCGTATGGTAGCCCCCCGGCAAAAAAATCACGTTTGTGGTATGGGAGCTCCTTAAATATTAACTTTATTCTGTTTTTAGTATTTGTTGTTATAGCGGCAATCGAAATACATCATCTGTGAAAATTTCAACTCTCTAGCTATTGCAGTTTATGAGATACAGCCTGGTGACAGACAGACAGACGGACGGACAGCGGAGTCTTAGTAATAGGGTCCCGTTTTTACCCTTTGGGTACAGAACCCTAAAAATGAACTAAATAAACCAGAAACATAGCCGAGAGAAACACTCAAAATACGACCGAGCAGCTGAAGTCCTAAGAGCCTCATTCACCCCATTAGTCATTTCATGCGATGGAGCCATAGGAACTGAATATAACAGTTATTTTAAAAAACCCGCATCAAAGCTGAATGAGAAATGGGGAAATGCATATTCTCAAATAGTGTACTAGGTGAAAGTGAAAATACAAATCTCAGTTATAAGAAAAGTTTCAATGAGAGTAAGAGGCACGCATAAACTTGTTAGGGCATTTCAATGTGAAGATGGAGCAGGAATACTTTACTGACAGTCTGATCTCGTGAAACAGAAATACCTGTATGAGTTTTTTATAATTTTATATGTTTATGTGTGCAATGTTCTATGTAACTCTGTGTTAATCGTGTTTGATTATATAATTACTAGCTTCTGCCCGCGGCTTCGCCCGCGTGGACTACCCCCCTGGAACCGCTTATTTTTTCAGGATATAATGAACTTGACCAAATAAGACTAATAATTATTATTAGTATACTTTTTGGTACAGTTTTACTAATTTATGTCAAAAAAGTAACTTGTTTTGAGTAATTGGCATAATGTACTGTACTTTACCGGTCTTTTAACAGTCCATTGCTGAAAATAGACCTACTCACGAAGCGTGATTAGGTCATATCCACCACTCTGGCCTAGTGTGGGTTGGTAGATTCCCATACGCCATCGAATTTCTTCTACGGATCTATGCAGGTTGCTTCACTATGTTTACCGTCACCGAAAAGCCCGTGGTGTGAAATCATATACCTACATAAGTTTCAGAAAACTCATTGGTACGGGACCGGGATTCGAACCCACGACCTCACGATGAGTAATTAGTAAAATATTATCAGTAAAAACTTAGGTACTACCTAGAAAATATTAACACTAAAAAGTAGGACTTAACATTGGGATCGTAAACAGGCTTTTTTAAGCTTGTCAAAGGTCAATTTGACGTACCTACCTACCTAATGTCGACTATTAAGAGAATCGTGAATCGATCAGTGTTTTCGCGTTTTCTGTACATCGAGACAATATTCGATACATTTTTGATAAAATTTACGTTCCGGGAGAAAACTCTTTTCACCCCTTAAATTGTAACAAAATATTGTGTTTGTCCGCCAAGAGCAGAAATACATTTTCGAAGCGCGGTAGAAAGAGAACGGGAATGTTACTTCCTCTCCTATACCGCGCTGACGGTCTATTCTCCCTTCATTTTACGAATTTTCGATCAGGTCACGTGTTCTGACGCGAGTTTAAAAAAAAATATTCCAAAAAGTGCACAATGCCGCTAAAAAGTTTTCACTTCAAAAACCAAGTAACTATAATCTTAGCGATTGAAGTGCTGAGAGAAAAAATCACTTTAATCGGACAATAAGCCCGATTACAGAGGCACCATCGTAATTATATTAGCTAAATAGCATAGTTCTGTTTCTTTTTCACTTTAGGCATTCGATAGAGAGCTTTTTACGTTGCTATTAAATTTACGCTGGCGCCTCTGTAATCGGGCTTAATACATATTTAGAGGTAGATAACAGTTTATTGTTTTTGTATGATCAAGTTGGCGCCTTACGATTGCCTTAATTACACAATTAAAATAAGTTTCGTTTATTTCATTTGCCATTGAATTTCAGATGTGTTCTTTGTACTTTCTAACTAAGTAGTTATGTAGTAGGTACTTACGATGAGTCATATCATCGGGGATAAAGCAATACCGCGTAAGCAGCATCGGTGATATATTATATCATTAAACATCAGGACACTTTCTGACTATCCAATTGATTTTTCGTCGTCCGTTATAGCCATCATGCAACAAAAAGTACGTGCGTGGTCCCCTCACTACTTAAGTACTGAATAATGTTCATTGTTCAAATTACGATGGAACTTGGACGGGGAGGGGCGGGAAATGGGACAACCGTGGTGTAAACCTGCGTCGTATGGGTCCGGACGGGACACGTGTCATACACGTAGTAATATAAACAGTTTCATACGACTTGTATGCAACGGCTCACATTACGCGGCCCGAGCACGCGGCGAGGCGCAGCGCCGCGAGTGCGGTGACGGGGCACGCCTCGTGCCCGGCCCGTTCTAATATAAATCATCCCTTATTGTGGCATAATCTATGTATATACCAATTTTCATCACAATATCTTTAAAAATTAAGATATTTCCATGGAAAGTTTCATCCCCAATTTCACCCCCTTAAGACATTATTTTCAAAAAAATCATTGAAAACGTTATTTTTACTTTTAAATGAACTAATTCAATACCAATTTTCATCACAACATATTTAAAAACAAAGATATTTCCATAGAAAGCTTCATCCCCAATTTCACCCCCTTAAGACATCATTTTCACAAAAACATTGAAAACTACATTTTTAATTATAAATTTATAATTTAAATACCAATTTTCATCACAACACCTTTAAAAACAAAGATATTTCCATAGAAAGTTCCATCCCTAATTTCACCCCATTAACTCGTCCAATTCAAAAAGATATTAAACACGTCATTTTTAATTTTAATTGACCTGTTTAAATACACATTTTCAAAACTATCCTTTCTTAGTACACCCCTGCGCATCAAGACAAAAACACTTTCCAAATTTCAAGGGTCTGCGACCAGCGGTTCAGGCTCTGCGTTGTCTGGCAGTCAGTCAGGACATTGGTTTTTATAGATATAGAAGATTGACGTAGTTCCTCTTAAAAAAAAAAAAAGAATGAACCAGTGGAATAGCATATTGAAATATTAGTGGGCAGGGCATTTAGAACAGATTATATTATTGTAAGTCAGAGTTGGAAGGAAGGACGGAGTCGCAAAATTTTCGCATGGACACCACTTACCGGCAACCGCAGTGTAAGACATCCTTTACAATGTAAACTGGTCAGGATTGCGCTAGGTGAAAGTCGCTTCTGTACATAGGTCTTATTGGAAATATATGTACATATTATATCGTTCAAGTATTGTCATAAAAACCCTAGAGCCCACTAAGTACGTATCTATACTAGAGTAAGTATCTATAAGTACATATATACAAATCTAGGTGCATTGAATGGGATGAAAAGTTCAGTGGTATGCCATCCGCAATTTACTACGAAGCCCCCAAATTTATGAGTGTGTTTAAGCGCAGTAAGCTAGTGCATAATAAATTTGAATGTGTGAAATGCAAACAGTGCTGAAGTATCAAAATTAATTGTCCTACACACAATGTGTTTAATCGACATCGTATATGTGGTGCTTTTACGATATTGCCTAATGAAGCTTAGGTAAAAAGAATAAATACTAGAATTTTCAGCAAAGGTTATGTAGAAAGCCGAAATGGGCTAATTTAGACCACAATAGAATTACTTACTTAGTAAAAATGATAGTAGAAATGGTTTATAATGATTGTTTGAATCACCCGCTTCCGGTATATCTTTTCTAAATAAGCCTCCACATAAGGATATTGTTAACGTTCGTATGAACTTTATAGGTGACTTCCGTATATCAAAATGAACATTTTTTACTAAAAGACAAACCCTAAAAACTTAAAAATACATAAAAAACAAAAAATGTATGAACAATTACCGTGAAAAATCGTTTAAATATTTAGTAAGTATGTGTGTCGTAGAACAAGTACCATATTACGGATTCATGAAATAAAATTAAATGAATTCATATAAATGCCTGACAACCAGAAAGGAATAGAAAATAATGACGTAGGAAATCAATTGTAATTTGAAGACTTTTTCATACTTAACAACTTCAGAAAAGAATAAGTACAAAGTAAATAAATACAAATTATGATGAAAGTAACTTCTCAAGAACTTAGAACTTTTGAACAGAAATCCTAATTTTCCTTCTTTCTGCTTATTGATTTCCTTCGTAAAATTTGCTATGTAATAAAACTGATAAATTCAAAGACAAAATTGAAAGCTAAATTTTCTGAAGAGGGAATCGCACTGATATGATTAAATGGGTTCTAATGTCCCAACTTCACAAACAAATCCGTTTTCAACATAGAGATCTAGACAGATGCCTCTTCTCTTTAATACCTACTCGACGCGCAAGGCTCTCATATACCGTAATATGCATGTCAAACAGTGCATACAAATGCATGCGGCAGAATGCAGTGTAACTGAGGGCAAAGATAGCGTAGCATACCTATCTGTCAATATGGTGGATCTCTTTGTAACAGATCAAAGATCACGACCGTAGGGGCGCTCTGTATGCAAACCGGTTCTATCTGTTGTTTTTTAATCCATGGAGGAGGCTAGTTTGAGTTCGTATTGTAAACGAAAACATTAACATAAAATTGTTCCTTTTCGTATGGCTCCATGTATTTTTGTTAGCTCTTCCTCATTTACTTCAGGGGCGCTTAGCAAAAATGTACGGAGCCACACGGATACTAAACTGTAGCTAATGTATTATGTACCTATATAATCTCAAACTAAACTCCCTGGCTGGACAACGACGATGTACGGCGAACACGATAATGATAAGCGTATTGCGAATAAGCGATTTATTATGCTCTGGGAGTAATAATAATTGTGTAATTATTGATCACGCGTAAATTTACGTGCTAAATTAAGTCCCCGCTAGATTGTGTAGATACATGTCCCATTCCGTGAGATCTGTGGTTTCAAACTAATCGACCCAAACGATATCACTTTATCTCGGCTTGATAGTCTCTGAATTAATCTCACTAATGATGAGCTACTAATTTCCTTTAATTATAACACTCTCCGTAATTGAGATTAGATTTATTTGCTCAGTTAGGCATAAAATTACTATCTATGTTCACGGAAATAGATACGAAAGATTTGACTTTAGAAATTCGAGTGAGACAATTTATATTTTTGTTACTCATGATTATGAAGAACATTGAAGTTGAAATGGCAGTGGACAGGGCACATAGCGCGGAGGACTGATTACCGATGAGATAGAAAAGTTCTCGAGTGAAGACCACGTAGCGGGAAGCGCAGCGTAGGACCCCCACGCAGGGCGACGTCATGAAGACCGCGCTGGATGCAAGCTGCTTCCAACCGGCCTTATTGGAGATCTATAGGGGAGGCCTATGTCCAGCAGTGGACGTCCTATGGATGATGGATGATGAAGAACATTATTATTATGCTACAGGAGTAATCGCGCACTGAAAATAAATATCTCACTATCCCAATGTTTCGCTCGAGTTGCTTTGATCGTGGTCACGGGCAGACCATAACAGACGATGATATGGGAAAACAACGTCTGAGTGGTCAGCTAGTAAACTCGTAGTAATTGATAAAGAAGAATAATAACCGCGCTTAGTAATCTCAAAAAAAAAATCTTTCTAGTTTACATTTTTTGTGGAAAAAGCTTTGGGCCTCAACTTACGTTAAAGTTTTTATGTGTTAAATCCAGGGTTTCCCTGAGCGTACGTTTCCGAAAGTTTTTCGTCGCTATAAATGCTAATAGCGGGATCTGTGGAGCTAGGGAATGAATGCCAGATATGAAAAACGGTGAGGTCATGCGTTCACAGGATGAATAGTAGACAAAGAGATAATACATGCGTTTAAATGAGAGGTAGTAATAGTTGGTTATCTTTGATTTAGCAATTAGGTATTTTTAGTTACTAAACGATTACCGATTTGCCACAAAAGATTTAAACACGCTTTAAACATTGTTTAACCGTGCAATTTGTACTGTCAATCATTGTCTAAGCCGTGTGTAAAACTTTTGTGGTAAGCCGATAAACCGTTTAGCCACGTCAGAGGCCTATAATTAGCTTAGAAATCCTGACGCCAGGACTAGCCACCCGGCCCATACGAATTTATTTAGTCAGCTAGATTATACTTAATATTATTAACTATCCAAATTCTACATACCCCACATTGGTAACATCACGATTTTTTTTGCCAAAAACACAACGTTTTCTTCTGGACAAGTCAGAGATTTGATTATTTAGCAGCGTTAAAAATAGAACTAACTACTCAAGTACTCACCTAAATCATATAATTATGATGTTGGACTACTAGTTGGATATTGTATAGATACTACAGCAGCGTTGGCATTCAAAATGAAAAAATCTGTAAAAATATTTCTTTGACTTTTTGCTCGAGAAAAGTTTTCGTCATCAGGTAATCAAATTTTAAATATCGCCTGACTTCAGCTCTTTAAATTAAAAAGTGCATCTTTCAAACAGTGATCGTTTACTTTGTAATGTGTACGGATCATCCAGATTTATTTTTCAGAATACACCGCCAATGATACACATCGATTGTTACACAGTGTATTGATAGATTGTGTATTAAGTATAGACTGCTTGAAAATTCTTATACCCGTGTTAAAATAGTAACTTAGTAACTATAACTTAGTTTCTATTTCATAAAATAATAGTTACTTATAAACACAATAATAATACAGTCAAAATGCCGACAAAGAACCACCAAGAACAAAAAACTTACCTCAAAACGTCAAAAGAAATGCTCAGTCATCCGCTATGGATCCTGGTCATCAACAGAGTGCAACGTACTTCAACTCAAGTGTGTCATTGTCATTGATATAATTTCCTCTTGACTAAGGAGCTGGTAAATGATCGACTTTTAAATGTCATTTGCTACACGTGCACTATGAACGTGATTTAATATTAATAAAAATAACTACACAAATAAATTTCTATAAATCACGGTTCTACCGAAAAAAATCTTTGACAATTATTATTCCAGAAACCCTAACAATGGATGAACATGATTTCCAGATAGGTATAGGTAGTTGTTTCGTCTCCACTATGAGAAACATTTGTGTTCAGGCTCCAGTTCGCAACCACCTACGGTAAAACTTTGTAATTGCGTTGTTGTAGCGCCTCCGAAAACTGCTTATTCTATATCCTAACTAGTGACAATTAAAAAACATGTAGACAGGTTTCTATAGTAGTCCAATAATAAGTAAGACGTATTAGATATTGGATTTAGACCACCAACTCTAGAATTTTAACACTATGATACGATTTGGGTCTTGATCCAAAGCCAAAGGGTTCAAAGCCATACAAAAACAAATGAATTTTTCTTCATCGGCTAAGTCTATTAATAAAATTTGGAAATAACAAGCACGACTGTCGTAGCTATCAGTTAGCCATAGTGTATACTTACTAATGCCACAGTGTATACTTACTTACCAAGAAGATATGTTTGTTTATTTTTACACTATTTGTGGAACACAGAGTTCTGGAGATTTCACATTCTCATTGTCATGTCAATTTATGAAAATACATTTTATTGCCTCAATATTTAGCGATAAAATGGTCACCAAAGCTCTTCGATACCTTAGGTCAAATTTTGAGGAATACATTATCGTCGTTTGAATGGACAATACCTTTGAAAAAAAGAGGGAATCTATTAGTACTTCGACAAATACGTATTTAGTCCAAATGCTTATTATTCGAAACAATTAGCAAACTACATTTTGGGTAGGTACTCAGCGACAAAAAGTGTACCATGCTACAAATAAATCAAATTCTAAAATATATAAATAATAAGCCCGATTACAGAGGCGCCATCGTAATTATATTAGCTAAATAGCATAGTTCTCTTTCTTTTTCACTTTAGGCATTCGATAGAGAGAACGCTTTTTACGTTGCTATTAAATTTACGATGGCGCCTCTGTAATCGGGCTTACTCTCTCTCTCTTCTTTAGACATTTACTTATATCGCAAAACCAAAAAAATTTGGTCATGTCATGTCGATGATATCACAAGGTGGTGTGATCAACCATTACGATTTACTTTACTCTTTCAATTTGCCCTGTCCTCGAATCTGTTTATGGAATTATATTTTCAATTGAACGCTGCCATAACTGGGAATGACATGCTAAACTGTGAGTCCTGCGGGGCAATTCTGTCAACCGATCTCGTTACTAAGGTGACACGTTCTTGAACCTGTCTCGTTTTTCTGACAGTTTTAAGCTGTCGGAACTGTCAGATAAACGAGAGGGGTTCAAGAACGTATCACTTCAGTAAAGAGATCGGCTAACAGAATTGCCCTACTGGTGGGTGATTCTGTATGAAAACAAGCGCGTAACGCGCTCTAACGTGCTCTTTGTTTTTTAAGAAGTTCGTGTGAAAAATATTTATTTTCAAATAAAATAATTTAAACTCGCTTTTTAATTTATTTTAACTTAATTTTACATTTATCAAACATTACTCCAAATTAAATTCACGCAAATAAAAAAATATTTACCGCGTTACGTTACGTTTTATCGATAGAGAATCAGGCCCCTGGTTGTTTAAACCGGTTAGCCATTTCGGACTTTTAGACGGCTTGAAAACCTTGGCTAGCCATCCGGCTAACTGTGATTACAGGAGTTATAAAAACTTTTGTTTTATGTCCGTAGCCAGAAGGGCTACTACCAGTTCATACGCAAACGGATACTACAGTATCTACTTTTCGTGTGGCTCCATACATTTATGTACAGTTTGACCTGACGGAAACGAAGAAGAACAAATAAGCCAAGTGCAAGTCGGACTAACGCACGAAGTGTACCGTACCGTATGGAAAACAGACAGACGGACGGACGGACAACGAAGTCTTAGTAACAGGGTCCCGTTGGTACCTACATTTTGTGTACGGAACCCTAATAACAAAAAATATGGAGCCACACAAAAACGATAATTTTCATTACCCACGCAAATTCTGGGCCTCTGATAGGTCTAGTAATATTTGTTCAGATGACTAGTATCAACCATAAAATACAATGTTCTGATCGTCATCTCTAGATGATTTATTAGCATAATGGGAATATCATTATCATCAGCGTTCGAGTGCGCAGTGTTAGTGACGCGTGAATAATGCAGTGATTGATTATACGAACATGGTGATATCATCAAACCGCGCTTTAATTGACTAGCCATGGGAAATACAGGGTATTATGGGGCTGAGGCACTGAATTAAAGGGAGATTTTAATATGACTAAGGTAACTGTTATTACCGTAATTAGAACCTAATATTTACATAATACATATCTCAAATTCTCAATCCACAATATGCTCATCTGGTTTAAGAGCACGATATCAAAATTGTGTTTCTCAGAATCAATACACGCTGACGACTTCAGCTGATTTTATAATCAACGCCACCGCTACCGGTAATATTAATATATTACACACGTCGCGTCGCAAGTTCCTTTTTCTTAGAGACTTGGCTGGACACGCTTCCGCGTGTCTAGATTATTTCTTATGTTTCTCATAATAAACACATAAATGTACGAGTATGTCCTATTAGTTTACAATTGAATTTGTGAGAAGCTTGTATCTTGCGAGTTTTAGCAGTGTTAATCTTGTTGTTTCTCAATTTTATGAACGAATTTTTTTAGGGGTGAAAAGAGTTTTCTCCCGGAATGTAAATTTTATCAAAAATGTACCGCGATTTTTGTTGATGTTTTACAGAAAACTCGAAAGCACTGGTCGATTCAGAATCCTCTTAAGAGTTAAATATGGCCTGCTAGACAATTTTTTGTTGAACGAAAATTACTTTAGAAAGAGATCTACCCTGAAATTATTGAATTTCATTCCCAATCATCGTTGATGAATTTAGTTGCAAAATCTACGACACTTTTCACGGTGTTAAAATCAAAATTCTATATCGAGCCGGTCAAGCACTTGATTATCTCACAGTATGCAGTGATGGCGTCGCAGCACTCGCAGCGCATAAAAAAGTCACGAAGCTTGAAATAGAAGCTACAAATGGGAAGAGAGTCTTCACAAAAACAAAATTGTTGATACCTAAGCAAAGCAAAGCCTATCCAATCAAGATCGCTTTCTAGCTTAATCTGAAAATTGGTTTTAAAATGAAAAGTCATTCGAAAGACTTTTGCTCCGAGCCACGTACCTATTTGATTTTTCTTTTTCTACATTTGTAATCACGACAGCCGCCGCTGTCACGAATTTTAGGAGACAATTTTGAATGCGAGTTTTTCTTGCGCACAAAAATTCCTTTGGGCTAACAATAGTAGAGGATAAAAAGGGTACAGGTTAAGGTGTTTAAAAAAAAGTGATTTGCTGTACTGTAGATCAGATATGGTCATTAGTTTCTAACTTATATTTATAAAATCATCATAATCGGTAAGATTGGTGTTGTTACGAGCTATTAATTGTGAGCTTCTGGGCTCAACTCTCCCTCAAATTTTAGTGTTCTGGCGGTCTTGCCTGTTTGTCAATTTTTTGTCGAATGCTTAGCTTGTCACCATAGTCATACTACTCTATAATTACAAGTACAATGATAGTCTAGAATATGTCCCTTATAAGTACGCCCCGTATCGACTGACCAAAATATAACTTTGTGCTGATGAAACATTTTTGAGGCAGACCAAACTGGTTTTGGCCATAGCCGAGAGTTTGGTGTGCAAAAAATATTTACTTTGTGTTCGTGCTAAGAATAATGCTAAACAAATATAATAGTTAACTGTTCGTTGGTGGGTTAGTCGGTTAGAAATAGAAGTAGATAAATTAGTAGGGCGCTCGTCAATTAGAGTATATTTAGAATTGACCTTTCGGTTTGGGAAGCACGGATTTAGCTAACCTAGATGCAAGCACGTGTTCGTGGATAGAGACAAACTGCTCACTAGAATTTTCAATTTCACGTTTGATATACATTTGTTGTCACTAATTAATTTTACTATAGATTTTTTTTTAAAATGACACAGCCTATTTCGATGAAATAAAATTTGATAAATGGGATCACCTCTGAAGTATGATCTACCAAATAAAATACAGTACGACTGATTTCGCCACTGTTCAATTAAACGTTTTTTTTAATCATTCGCAAGATTGGAATAGATGGCTTGAAATCGCTTTTGAAAAATTAAACAAAAATACAATGTAGAATAAAATTATACAAACTATGTAGTTGTGTAGTGTAAAAGTTATTGTCATTCCTATTTTTCTCAAAGAAAAACAAAAATATTTAAATTAGGGTTCAAAATGATAAAAGCGTTCTTGGTTCCAAATGAGAAAGCGAAGTCCCTAACGAAGTAGGAGCCGACATTTGAACACAAAGAAAAACGAATTGTTGATACTAAATAAAATGAGAAAATACTTAAAGTTTTCTGAAAGGTCACGAAAGAAAAGTTATTAAGTAAGTTACGGAAGTTGGCTTGAGGTTTATAGTGCACAAAATTACATATTCTAGGTAAAATATAGGTACTACTAGTTTTTAACAACCCACTTATAAAACTTAGTAGAATAATTTTGAATGCTGAAAAGTATGGTGTTTCTTCGACGAAACATGTCTGGAGAAAGTTTTATAAGTCTACCTTCAGTTAAATGGGTCAACTTAAGGAAGTAGTATTAGGTCGGGGAAAATGTATTTTCGCATTATAGTATGTGTGAACTTGTAATAAAATCTCTTTGGCTATAATACTATTTGTATCTGGCTGGTTTTGGTATCATTGAAAGTTTAAATTTTAAAGAACATAGTTCCAAATTCTAAGTAGGAAAATGTGTTATTTTTATTTGTTTTTCGTACTGTCAATGTAAAGATGAGTGAATCTAATGAAGAAATTCGATACATTTTAAAATTTTACTAAGAAAAAGGTAAAAATGCTACGAAAGCCGCGAAAAAAAATTATGATGTTTAAGGACCTAGTGCAGTGTCTGTGAGAGTAGCACGAATTTGGTTTAAGCGTTTTCAATCCGGAAATTTTGATGTCAAAGACGCATGTCGCTCTGGTCGCCCTATTACGGATAAAATGGATGCCATTTTTGAAAAAGTGGAACAGGATCGGCATATCAGTAATTATGACGTAGCTGAAGAAGATTTGAAAAAAACTGGGTACACAAGCTCGATATTTGGGTACCTCACGAGCTCACTGAAAGAAACCTAATGAACTGTGTACTCATAGTAGACCTCACACATCTTTAGCCACTCAGCAAAAATTAAGAGAGTTTGGCTGGGAGGTGTTAATGCATCTGCCGTATAGTCCTGACCTTGCACCTTCAGATTTCCACCTGTTTCGGTCTCTTCAGAATTCTTTAGGTAGTGTCAGGTTAACATCACGAGAGGACTGCCAAAACCACTTATCGCGGTATTTTGATCATAAGTCCCAAAATTTCTATAGCAATGGGATCATGTACCTACCAACAAGATGGCAAAAAGTTATCGAACAAAATGGTACTTACATACTTTAGTTAATGTGAATAAACTATATTAAAAAATGTTTTGAATTTTCTTCAAAAATGCGAAGAAACTTTTTCCCCAACCTTTTATTTACTTTTGAAAGTTTATTTCGTTTTGAACTGATAAGATAAAGATTACCATGTTCGATTCCCTACATACAGCATTTAATATTGTTTCTGGGTTTGGTGTTCATTATTTATCGATGGCTTTGTTCATGTTTCATACCATTTTTCACAAACAGAACTAGAATAAGTAGGTCTTCCGGTTTTCTTCTAATAATTTCATTTCACTGTACCACATGGCATCTGCCGCTTTAAGAATGTCTGGTCTTCCTCTTTGCAGTATAAATTATATTTTTGCCGATTCATTAGATTTTTTTAAAATGATAAGCACTAGCCTACTCTACAAAATTTGATGAGACTCAGGAGATACTAGACCATTTTATTTCGTTCAAACCATTAATTTGAATTTTACCTCCGAGAGAAGGTTGGAAGAACGAGTGGATCCTCTTTGGGAATTTTAATTAATGCGAGATTTTCTTTTAATGCAATATTCTACGAAGCGCTTGTTAATTCCAGTCAAAAGCTTGAGGTTGAAACTCAGTTAAATAAAGAGGTAGAGCTGGCTTGCCTAATATTCGGCTAAAGTTGTAGGCGCTTAGAAATTTAGATTGCATTGTCAAGTTTTGGGCCAGGTATCCTTGACTATTTTCAGGTACGCTTTTTACTCACTTAAGTGTCGAAAATATTTCATGTAGGGATGTTCAAACATTTTTTTATTTTGTATAGGTTTGCGTTTGACTACACACTGCCTGATGTTTAGCAAATAAGCGGTCTAGGGTGTAACACGCTTACCTAGAAGATACATAATGTGCTCGAGATTTAAAACACCCACGTTGTAATTTAGAGGGAAGACAGACTCAGGCAAAGCGTTCCACATTCTGGCTGTTCTTATGAGGAATATAGATTCGAAACACTTGGTTCTAACGCGCAGAAAGCGGAACATGGTACAAGAATAAAAAACAAGGATATAATATTCTTTAATTGCTATTGTAATTTGTCAATAAGCCAAAAAGATTCATTTTCATGATGTTGCCTGGTTCACGGACAAATGACTGTGGGAAGTCAAAATTTGGGAAACGCCACGCCTTGTTTTTGTTCAAACAAGAAAATATTGGACTTTCCAATATTTATTTGTGAATGAGTATTTTGTAGTCTTGTACACACTGACCTTCAATTCAGTTTGACTGTACTGTATCAGCTTTTTAATAGTCCACTGCAACCCGGGTAGCACGGCAAGGGGAGAAAACCATTTTATCCACTCTTAATGTCAGATGTCATTGTCAATCCATACTTTATTTCCTCTTCGAGGAGATATAATGGTGGAAAGACTATTAGTCCCTTTGCCATGCTTCCCGTGCAGGAGGTAGGTCTACCCACGAAGGGTGATTGGGCCATACCACGCTGACCCAGAGCGGGTTGGTGGATTCACATACGCCATCGATTATTCTACTGATGTAAGTATGTAGGTTGCCTCACGATGTTTTCCTTCACCGAAAAGCCAGTGGTGTTAAATTCCGTACATAAATTCCACAGAATTCATTGGTACGGGACTGGGATTTGAACCCACAACCTCACGATTGTAAGGCGGGTGTCATTACAAATAGACCACCACGGCTACCACTAATTTGACAGCCTTATAGGTAATGCTTCATTCATTCGATTTTCGAACAGTCTTAATAATACTTTATTTTTAATTCGAAGATAAAGAAAAAAATCACAATCACATTCATTTACCTACTCGTATTCTCCTCTCTAATCTAGAACAAGTTCACGATTTCGTCAAAAATTAATTTAGCGAAAACTCAATTTGGTTTTCAAATTTTTCTGAAGTTAATGTAATCGAATCCGAAAATCGGTTTTGAGTTAATATAAAAGTTTGTGAGCTGACGCAGGTTTGGGCATTTGTTTTATTAGAATCAGGTAAAGTGGAAATCGAGCAAATAAAAGCTACATTTCTTTTTTTAGGGTTCCATACTTAAACGGTGGTCACTAACGCATTACAAAATGTAGCCGTCCGTGAGTTGGTTCATCTTTTGTACTAATATATAGTGAGATTTACAAGTAAATACTATAGGTAGGTATTCGTTTTTTAAATGTAAAGGTGTATTTAAATGTATTTTCATTCTCAAATAAATAGTGTGGTGGGTACAATACAATTTTAAAATAGGTACATATTTAAGATGGAGAGTCTATATGAACTATTTGAAATTTATTTAATGTAATGTTACATAAATTATAAAAATACAACACTGTAAGACCTAGATCTCATCAAAAACATAAATGTGAAATGGGAGCCAAAGTGTCGCCACCAAAACTTTGGCTCCCATTTCACATTTATGTTTTTGATGAGATATCATAACTTTTTGTTCAGAAATAATTGTTAGTTACATCATGATTATCATAGTACACTTATCTCTGAAAAAGTTATCTAGTATTTATTATATTACTATCACAAATGGCATGGTTCATCTATCGAAAATCTCAGTGCCTCGCGACGCTACCGCCATTTATTGGAGTATTGGTTAGGTAAATTTTACAATTACTTTGTTAATAGTACTAATTATCAATAATTTTCAGTTTTTAGATTTTTTCCTTTATGTATGCCCGATAGTCTACCTTGGTGCCAAATATCAAGATTCTAGGTCATCTGGAAGTGGGTTAGGTTTTTGATCTATAAGTCAGTGAGTGAATCAGTGAGTGAATCAGTCAATGAAACACGAGTTTTTAAACGTTAATATATCAATAACTGATTGAGCAAAATTTATGAAATTTGGATTCTTGATAAGCTAAAAGATTTTAGTAAATGTGCCAAATTTCATGTATGTAGGCTAAATTGTTTTTGAGTTGTGAGGGGGTCAAAAGTAGCTCCAAATGGTTTGTGTCATATTACACACGGCCGCTGCGTCGCCAGTTTTCTTTGAACACTTTGGCTGGACACGCTGCCGCGTGTCTAGATAAGGTGTTAATCTAAAATAAATACCTGATTGAAATTGAATTAGAGTAAATCAACGCATGGCAAAAAAACATCTCCATCAGTAATGAGATAAATACATGGATTTATTATATAAACCAACCTTGAATAAATACAATACATTTTATGGAACCGACCATGGATAGCCATCAACATTGCAACTAATTGTAAACCTGTAAACATGTAAGCACGTCCGAAGTAAGATTAATGACTATTTTACGACATTACGACGTAATTATATGTTTTTAATACATGTCCACTTCGCACCTGCTATTTCTTACGTGGGATCTGTCATGTATTTTGCATAGTTTTGATAGTGCATGATTTTTACATCAAAATAATGTTTCGTAAATATCACAGGGTGTAGTGTTAAATCGCGCAAGGTTTTAAACTATTTTAATGTCGTAAGCAGTTTTACGGTTTTCTCGATAGCAATTATTTTTATGAGTAAGAGTGGCACCCTAAACGCGCTACGACTGCGGTTTATGAAATGCGGTTGTATTTTTATGAAAAATGCGGTTTCTTACATTTTTCCGTGTTGTGACAGCAGGACGGCGCGGCAGCCGGACTGCAACCAAAAAAAGTTACCAAAAAGTTTGTTGAAATGTTAAGTTTTCCAAAATCTTTAATAAATCAAAGTTGCAAGATGAGAGTTTAATAATTACGTTGTTATTTTAAAGTTCACCCATGTATTTCTTAAGTCCTGAGAAAATAATTTAAATTGATGCTGTATTCCTACAAATGGTCAGTGAAAAGAAGCGGCAAAATGCTCCCCACGCGCCCACCGACGTTACAAGAGAAAAGGCGCCCACTCTAGGGCTTAGAAAGACTGGCATCTTTGTTAAATTAACTTTATTTTGCAATGAAGTTTTGGAGTGTAATGTAAAAATCATAAAATATTGTTAGTGTCTATAAGATAGTAATCATAAACGATAACAGAATATAGTGCTTAAATAAGGTTATTTTATTTCTGTAAAACATTTAACAGCAACTCTCATAATGTGCCAACAGCCATAATATTTAACATTAAATAATTTTAAACTCACTGCTTAACTCTCTAATAAAAAAAACGCTACTGATAAACAAAAAATTAATATTCACGAAGAGTGTCGGAGCAAATTCATATTTTATTTACTAAAACGCGCTCCGAAACCTAATTATAATTCTCACATCTCATTACTGAAGTGAGCACATCCCACCCCGGTTTTGGAACGCATTCTTTTCACTAAGAATTTTAATTAGAGAGGCATTTCTTTCAATAAGACTTCGCGTAATTTCAGGCCTCGGTTCTCATAATTTCATGAGTTTTGTTGAATATGGATGAGATGAAAGAAAGGGCCCCGCTCTAAAAGGGCCCCGCTCTAAAAGGGCCCCGGAGAAAGAGCCCCAAGCGAAAAGGCACCGTGTCATTGTGCCGTTCTGCGTTAAAGTACGGGTTTTAATTATGCTGCAGTTGGTACAAATGCAGATAACGATGCGCTTGGTTCATCAACTTATATAATACAATATAATTCTATGACAAGGGCTGGGGGTTAACAGGAAGGCATCTGTTAGGGCTTACTGTTAAATATTGAATAAATTAGGACGTTAAAATGTTGTTAAAACAAAACTTGAAGCTATAGAACTAACTTATTCATACTCGGATTTTTTACTGTTTAAAATGAGAACTAAAAAAGTACAAAGACAAAATTGTACATTGGAAAAGTCGTGATAACAAAATGTATGCGACACTTTGTTTACATATTCGTATTAAACATTTTAGTGAGGTCATTCACGGCTGTACTACCACTATGTGACGGATACCGCTATCCTAGGAAAACAGAGCTTCACGCGACGTAACATAGTATTAGGATTTAGGTATAGGCACCAACTGCTATCACTTCTCTCAGAGAACAAAGTAGCCACGTATAGAGAAGTGTGAGTCACTGAATAAAGATGAGTTGAAACTCAAATAAATGCAAAAATATTTATAATATAAAAATAAATATACGTCGGTCATTAATATATTATATATATTATTATTTTTATACGTCGGTCTAGAGAGAAAATAATATGAAACTCTCGTTTGGTTAATTTAAAATACCACTCGTCTATTTGTATGTATGTAGTTACTCGTACCTACTTATTATTTTTCATATGTGCGTTTTTCAGTTAAAAAAAAATTCTGTAAATATCTCTATTCCAAAGCCTCTCAGGGCTAACTCAGGAAATTAAAAGAACCTTTCTTAAAATTGAAAATAAACGTCAGCAATCTTTCAAATTTTTAAACTGTGTCTAGCAATAATTTTACATAGGAAGTGTTTTAAATTGAATACAGTTCTAGAATTTCAATTACCTATTAATATATGAAATAGCATTTTTATGAAGTCTTATCTTCACATTGTCAGCATAATCAAAAACAAGATCAAAAATATGCAAAACATATTACGGTGACTTTCCACAAATATAATTCTTTAGAAAATAAGTCTTTTGTGAAACATTGTCTCAAGGACATAATTATTATGTTGTATTACAGGTACTATCGTAATCCTAGGCTTTACATAATTCCTTTATTTTCCTGTGAGCTGACTTAAAATACTCGGTTTGGAAGAAAGTTTTTGACGCCAGAAAAGCTGTAAAGACTTCGAAATAAAAGTAGGCTTTCTAGCCTACAGTGCGCGTTACTTTGACGGCATGTTTTGAGTGAACTCAAAGGGAAATAGTAAGTACATACCTATTTAGGTATAAAAAGGTTTCTGTAGCAGTTTTAGGAAAAAAGTAGCCAAATAAAAACCAGACTCTGGTCGAAAATTCTGTTTTAGATGTTTGGCTAGTCTAACTAGTCTATTAACAAACTATAGTGTTAGTACTAGCACTTAAATCAGATTGGCCAAAATCAAGTTTGTGTAGGACAGAGTGGCTACTGCGGCTAGCCCTGATGAATAGTTTATAACATTCCTAAACATTTAAAACATTCGGGCCCTCCTAAGCGACTTCAAAAAATTAGATTCTCGATTCGGCTATTTGTATGTACGTACCGCGATTACTCCGCCAATGATGAACCTATTCTGATGATTATTTTTTTGTTTGAGTTAACATACTTTAGACGCGGTCCTATTTTAATTTTATTAAAATCAGCTGAGTTTTTTTTGAAAAATCAACAATAACCTGAAAATGGCACACTTTGATTGGAACTATTCGAATTTTGTACGAGTGAAATTTATTGGCGAAATATATATATTTTTTAATGATATATTTGTCGGTAAAACTAGGTGTAATTATACAAAAGTCTTCAATTATTATTATGCTCTCTAGCTTCTACCTAAAATAGGTTTACAGACGTTTACAGGGTTTATATTTATAATGTATTTTTGTGTGTATATTGATTAGTAGCATAACAAAAATACATTGATTTTTACTTTGACCGTACATTACCGTGGATAGAAAGGCAGGCTTGTAGGCAAGGCTTTGAATAGATGATGAATAATGTCTACGTTATTTGTATCATCCAAAACTCTCTCCATTATTGAAGTTCAGCGAAGTTTCATTTTAAATATTTTCGCTAAAAATTCCACAAACTTATCTTATTTTGTAAATGGACTAAGGTTTCTATTTTGTAGCGAATCTAGTTTTAATTTAAATTTGAGCTGTTTTAATAAACATAAGGATCGAAATGTCTATTTCTAGAAATAGGTACCTAATTACTTTCCCCTTTACCTTTCTGAAAACTGGAAAACTTATAATTGGTAAAAATATCTTTGATCTTTTAGATCAACAACTGCTTTAGGTAGATAATTATCAAGAAATAATACACGCTCACCAATTTAACCAATCTCCGTAATAAAACAATTCTACACATTCTAAATAAAAACTATTTTACACCAAGAGTTCATTCAGACTTAGTTCAGATTGATTAATAAGAAATATAGATTAAATAAAATAATTAACAGAATTTTAATATACCTACCTATGCTTAGATACTAGACAAGACTAGTAGACTTTACTGTGTCAAAAAACAGTTTGTTGATATCTTCTGTATGAATAACTTGATTTTTGCACCAATTTTGAAAAAGATCGCCAAATGTGGACGAAGCTATAGTAGACTTGCTGTCTGCCATAAAAAAACAACGCATCAGTAACACCTGTATTATATAATATACCCTAATTAAAAATGTTCTTCTGTACCCCTAATTGACAGAAATATAGGTACTTAATTGGACTTAACAATTTCCTTGGGAACATGAATCATACAATTATTGACACTTAATTAATTCTCTTCGTTTTTCACGGAATAAATTGTAAGCAAAAACTACTCAGTTCTGCTTGTTAGTTAAAAATAACTGGATTGTGTATCAAGCGAGTTTTAAAGGAGTGAAGCCACATTATAATGAAACAAAGTTAATTAGGGTTTCGTGCGTTCCGTCGTCAGTTTGATGACTATGAATTCATTGTAGGTATTTTTACAAGGTTTTATTTAGTTTCACCTGTTTCGTTGTCTGGAATAAAATCTTGCAATTTCAATTTCATCCACTTCCCGGTTACTGATTGAGCTGAAATTTTGCATACATGTGTAAATCACGTGACAATGTTATGATGACATGGTGCTGATCTGATGATGGAGCTGGAAGATGGCCAAAGGAACTTAGTAAAAAACCGACACAACCTCATCAAGTTTGGGTTCATTTGAATAGTCTTGGCGAGTAGTTTGTCTTTCGATGGTAACCAGCCAGGATCTGATGATGGAGCCGGGAGATGGTCATAGGAACTCTGTAATGAAACGACGCAACCCCATCGAGTTTTGGCTCGTTGATTCGTCTCGGCTCAGTGCGGGTTGTCGAATTTCTTCTATAGATGTATGCATGTTGGATCACGATTTTTTAGGGTTCCGTACCCAAAGGGTAAAAACGGGACCCTATTACTAAGACTCCGCTGTCCGTCTGTCTGTCTGTCTCCAGGCTGTATCTCATGAACCGCTATAGCTAGAACGCTGAAATGTTCACAGATGATGTATTTCTGTAGCCGCTATAACAACAAATACTAAAAATAGAATAAAAATAATATTTAAAGGGGGCTCCCATTCAAAAAATCTAAATTTTTAGCCGTTTTCGCTCGACATCTATAATGGTAACAGGATGTTGAAATATTCATAAAATATTTAGCTGCATGCCTACTTTAATAATAAATAATCAAATTAAAATCAAATAAATATTTAAGGGGGGGGGCCCATACAGTACGGAACCCTTCACGTGCGAGTCCGACTCGTACTTGGCAGAATATTTCTTCATAAAATAGACAGTGTGAAAGTCCGTACACAAGTTCCAAAGGACTCATTGGTACGGGACTGGGTTTGAACCCAAAACCTCACTAATGATAGCCGAGTGTTTCTACGGGTATACCACTAGACCACCACGGCTACTAGTAATAGTATATTTCGGTTTATAAGGATTTCTTTTTTTTTTAAATTTTACATTATTGTATATTTCACATGCCAAGGAATGGCAAAATAGATGGGTCAAATCCTACAAAATAACACCTTGACTGAACCAAAGAATATATAATAATACTACTCAATTTTTTATGAAATAATTATCAGTTATCATTAATTTATCACTACTGATTTTCGAACCACTGCTGCGTCTTTCCGTGAAGGATTCCGTAGAAGAAATTAGATGGCGTATGCAAATCCAATCCGCACTGGGTCACCATAGTTGATATGTCCCAATAGCCTGTATACGTGTATGTGTAGCAATAGACTATTAAAATGCCGGTACAGGACAGTATATTATGCAATATACACTTAATTTTCATCATTTTCAGCTATAGTTCGTCTACTGCTACACATATGCTTTCCCTATGAATTTCCAATAAAACAGTTTGGAAGTGGCTTACATACAGCGTGAACTACCATCATTTCTATCGGTTCCGTAGTATCTCAATATCATACCGTTCCGTATAGCAATTCAAAACGGAAACTAAATCGTTCTTCCTAAAATATTAATCCAGATGAATTATGACTTATCCTCAATTTGAAAGACTCCATAAACACCGATGGAGCACTACTCGAGATTGGACGATGGGCCCCAACCACCTGACGGACGACAGACACAAATCGCTCATTTTTTCTACACAGAGATCCTAAAACGAGTCATTTACAATGTTCTTTTATTATCTCGAGCGATTCGGGACGTCTCTGCGCCATTAATAACAGACAAAAGGACAGAAGGCTTTCGGTCGGCAAATTTCCTTTACGACTGAGCACCTCATTATTTTCAATGAAGAAGTAAATTTGCGTTTTTCATTTCGCCAATCACCAATGTAGAGGTTCATCTGAAAAGCATAATGTCGCGAAATGTGTTCGTTTGTCGCCGCAGTGTTCCCGCGTCAAATTAATTTCGTTCCGTTTTCTTTCTTTTCTCCGATGGTCCCTAATTTTGGAGATTGGTCTCTGAAGGAAGATGAACTTTTATTGGTGGGTTTGTTGAATTGTTTGGTGAAAGTATATGGAATTTTACATTACGAATAATATTTTGTGAAAATACTCAAAAGGATAATTTTGTTTGTTCTGTTAGTCACGTTAGAGCCATGATAAATTAACATGTAAATTATATATTGATCTCAAGTACAAAAAAGTAGTAAGTGAAATGCAGTTTTCCATGGAAATAAGTGATTTCGGATCATACGAGTTCTTATACTATACGTTATATGTTACGTCACAAATTTTTGCACCTAACGCTAGGTATAATAAAATAGTGATTTTAGTATTGGTTTAGCTTAAAATTACTACTATTACACAGTTACTGTGCATCGCACACATGCACCCGGCCCGGTGGTATATTTAGATTGTCATGTCATACGCTTATGTATGGGGTAAATTATGAGCCTCAACAAGTTTTTCAGTCTTTTAAATATAGGTACATGTCTACCTACACACGTGAGAGCTTATTCGTTTTTATTAACATACACATTACACGTATGAACATTTAACTAAATAAAAAAAGGACCACGTACATGCTGGTACCTATAATCCTAGCTGCACAGGAAACGTGTTAAGATTACATACGAGTATTGTAATCTCCCTTCTGAATACAAGGTATTTGTAGAAAGAGGATTTTATAAAAATGGCACTATGAGAATTGAGAATTATGACATTGTACCCCAGCCGTGTAAGTATTTACACGTTATATAAATAATATAATTTACACAATAATTTAGCATTAGAAGTTAGAAAATTGTACGTTAGACTACGTGCTGCTGTTTTTTACCATTTTTTTTTTTAAATTAATATCACGAGCAATCCATAAGTACGGTTTGTTCGCCGCCATAAAAGGGTCTAATTGAGCCATGAGCCAATTTGTATTCTAGCTCAGCTCTAAAATGCTAATGCACCACGTATCACCCACTTTGGCTTATCCCGAGATATATATTTCCAGCATTTTTAGGGTATAAAGTAGGTCGTTAGTCAGTTTGGGAACTGCGAATTGCTCGAACTGGGTGCTTACGGCCAGTGTGTACAATCCCGATGGTCAAAACGCGGCGCGCTGATCGTAATATATGTTCGACTGTTCGTGCTCAGTAAAATATCTTAAGTACAAATGCAATATGTCACTAAATAAACGGGTTCAGAATAGTGGTCAGATGGCCTACTGATATAGACTGCAGGATTGCTGTAGTGAAACTGCCTTATTTTTAAAAGTCCAGATCGGTTAAAAGTCCAGTCAAACCTTTGAAGGGCTATTGGGCCATATCCACCACTCTGGGCCAATTCGGATTGGTAGATTTAAATACGCCGTCAAATTTTCTTCTATAGAAATGTGCAGGTTTCTTCACGATTCTTCCACCACTCTGGGCCAATTCGGATTGGTAGATTTAAATACGCCGTCAAATTTTCTTCTATAGAAATGTGCAGGTTTCTTCACGATGGAGACTTCACTGAAAAGCCACTGATGTGAAAATTCGTTCATAGAACGAAAAAATTTAGCCAGATACCTATAAGCCCACAACCTCACGCTTGTAAGGCGGGTGTCACTACCACTAGATCACGATGGCTTCACGGTGCATACACCACGTAGCAGGATTGCACTTATCCCTAATGAGTTTGTCAAGTTTTTCACGAGCTCGATAGAGTTAGCGTAAACTACAATTGTCTAAACTCTATTGGATTTGTACAGCACTACGTATTGGTATTGAATTGGCATCGCTCAAAATCTTGACAAACTGTCACGCTTAGGGTACTGACTTGCAGGGTACTTATGCCAGTGTTTACAAGCATGGCTATGGTCGAAATGGTGCACGCAGGACTAATGTACTTATATACATAAATTGGTACTCAGTAAAATATCTCACAAATACTCACAATAAGTACTCAACTGATTGAGACCGCAAGAACGCTTTGGGTGCAAGCAGTTTATTTTCGGTCCTATTGGAAATCTATAGGGGAGGCATGTGTCCAGCAACAGGTGTCCTATGGGGTACTAGATGAAGATGCTACTTTTCATTGTAAAACTTGTAATAATGCTCCATTTCTATGGGCTCCATTTCGGCGAGTGTGCGCACGAACTCCACGACCTAATTCCTTCATCTCTTTTTCACTACAGAATAAGCCGGAAGTCGTTTTATTACCACCCTTACATAGTCGACATACCACCTGATCGTACTAAGCGATTCGCTTCTTCCTTCATAATGCGGATCGCCAGAGATTGGAATGCCCTACCCCCATCATCAAGGCTCAAAATCTAGTAGCCAGCCGGGCGAGTACTCGTAGCCTTATTTTGCATAAAGTAAATGCTTCAAGAACCTCGATATTACATGAATTTTTGACAACCACTTTTTGGTGTCACACTTTTCGATATCACGCATATGTGTTACTCACATCACACGCAAATATACTGCAAAAGCTGCCATCACAGTTCATGTTTTAAATCTTTTCATGATACAGTAGAAAAAAACATATCATTATTATATACGATGGGACTAATCGCGCACTAAAATTACGAGATAAATAAATACCTCATCATCCCGACGTTTCGACCGAGTTATCATCCTGACGTTTCAACCGAGTTGCATCGATCGTGGTCACAGGTAGACTGGCTGACTATAGTAGACTACCCGTGACCATGATTAATGCAACTCGGTCGAAACGTCGGGATGATGAGGTATTTATTTATCTCGTAATTTTAGTTCGTGATTAGTCCCGTAGTATATAATAATAATCTGTTCAAATAGCGAAAGTTTAGAAACAACAAAATAAACATATTTTTCTAGTCTATAATATTTTGATAAATTTTTCAACAATCACAGGTATTTTTGTTCGAGTATCTCACTGTTTGGTATCACGGACATGCGTTACTGATCACACGTACGAGTATGTGGGCTGCAGCGGGCTGACATCCCAGTTCATTACTCAGTGCCCGAGGCCTTTTGTTTCACGCTCAATATAAACTCATTTTTTGCCGGGTGTAGCCGGACAGGATTGGGTCCAGTCAACGTTGTTATTTATTATGGAGCGGTCAAAGTGCGCAATCTTTTTCCAAGTACTTCCTACCGCTATGGAAATATGCGAAGCTTGTGGTTATTAAACTGCGCTTATGTAACCTTCACTTTGTATTGGCATGAATATTACAGTACATTCTATCGAAAATATATGTCTGTCTATTTGATAATAAAAATATCTTCACCAGAAAATGGAAGATGGATCTTCTCTACTTTGTTCTTGTTGAATGTAAATGGAAACTTATTTCGGATGTTTAGCTCATTTTGTCATTTCTGTAGGGACGTGTTGGATTATTAGTTATTGTATGATTCTGTATTGTTTTGACTAATTAGGCTTAAATATAGAGCGCTGTAGTGCTGTACCAAGCTGATATAATGTCTTTGCGTAAAATTATCGTGTTTACTATAATATGTACCTATATTTCATGGTAGTACTGTTATTTATAGTCATACTATTGACTCAGTACTAAAATAACAGTGTTATATAATGTATATTTTATTTGTCGATACAATTGGTAGCAATTAACAGATACAGGTTTGAAGGTACACTCAATCTGCCTTTTTAATAAACGCAGAGTTAAATATAGTAGATGCATCGTTTGAGGCCAATGCCCCAAATTTGGCCGTTTGATATCAAATATATTGCATAAATATGACTTAAAAAATGCTTATAATTATTGTAACACCATTTATATTATTTGTGTATATGTCAAAGTATAAAAAATTCTTCAAAAATATTACCTTTTTTAACATTTGTCTACACAATCATTAAAATTTAAAGTGACCAAAAATTACAGTATGATGACCATAACCAGTGCATCTACCTTGAAGTACTTGTAGCGGAAGTGTGCGCAAGCGTTCCCACAATACCGACGCAGATGCGCAGAGAAGAAACACCCCAGGGTTTTTTAGTGGGTACACACCGCCTCTGGTGGAGGGATTCCCACATAACCACCCTGCCTCCCCCGGGGTAGGGTGGTAACCGTAAAGGATTTTCCCTGGGTAAAAAAAAGAAAGTCTGCCTTTTGACAAGTGAACCAAAATTATCAAAGAAAAAAAGAAACTAACTTATTGAAAAGGCAAGTTGTTGTCACCGGGTTATCTACGCACTATTTTTTATATATTTGATTTTGCTACGGGGTTACATCAGACGTAAGTTTTGTAATAGGTAGAATACGAATTTGTACGTGCCAAGGTTAGGAAAAGATACTATTCGTTTATGTCAAAGTCCTCGTAATAAATGCTAGTATTCTAGCGTATTCACGTCTTGCGTTATACATTATGTAATGTACATTCTCCGCTCGTGCCTCACATATCACAGTGGTGAACTATGGTGAACAGTATATTATGTGAAGGTTAATAAAAATATACTCCCGAAAAATAAAGAACGCAAGACGTTTAGATTCGGTTTATTTCACAACAATTTTGATTAAATTCTCTAAACAATAACTCATCAGCTATAGGACGTCTATTGTTGGACACAGGCCTATGGACCTTCCAATAAGATCGAATAGAAGCGGCTTGATCCTGCAGCCTTATTGAGGTCGTTGGGCTCCCTTGTGGGAAAATGTCCTACACTGCGCTTGCCGGTAGATCTAGAGAACTTTTGGACCCCATCCTCATCAGTCTTCTGTGGTATGTGCCTTGCCCACTGCCGGTTCAACTTATCAATCTGCTGAGCTACGGTGATTAAAACTACAATTTTGATAACGAATTTCTTATTTCTTATTGTTTGTGGTTATGAATAAAGAGTTTTGTCTGTCTGTCTGTCTGTCTTATTTATGTGATGAGCTTATATTTCCGAAAAAATAATTAATATTATGTTGGTTTGATGTCGTCGGGAAATATTTTGTAAACGGCACGCCTTCAATTCTCATCCGTTATGTAATCAATATACCACTACGTGCTTTTGAAAATGATTCAGTATTCAATCTGATATGTTGATCCAGATCCCACTGATTGAGGATTATCTGTCAGGCTTTTTGCAATTTTCATATACGAGTACATTCGAAATTGTTCTGTTGCAACAGCGTTTTCATGAAGAGTTTATCGGTACTGGTTTTATAATAAGCTGTAATGACACAGGTACTAACTCAGTACAGCAAGTCGAAAGTTTTGCAAAACGGATTTTTTTAATGTCTCAAATCCGAAGTAAATTCGTATAGGCTGCGTGAGTAGTAGTAGCTGAGTTTTTAAGCTGGTTTGAATAGTTAAAACAATGTTTAATGCATAGCAAAAAAAATATTTACTTTAAGTCGATCGATTAAATAAATAAAATCGGCCAAGTGCAAGTCGGACTCGCGCACTAAGGGTTCCGTACCGTATGGGAACCCAATTCCTCTTGCCGTTATTAATAGCGAGCAAAAAAAACTCCTAAAAATCATGTTTGTTGTATGGGAGCCCCCCTTAAATATTTATTTAATTATTTGTTGTTATAGCAGCAACAGAAATACATCATCTGTGAAAATTACAGCTGCCTAGCTATCATGGTTCATGAGATACAGCCCGGTGACAGACAGACAGACAGACAGACGGACAGACGGACATCGAAGTCTTAGTAATAGGGTCCCGTTTTTCCCTTTGGGTACGGAACCCTAAAAATAGACGCCACATTTCATCTACGTGGACGATTTGGCACCTTCTGATTTTGCCAATTTTTGTCGTCGATGAGCGTGATTTTATGTATTGTACAATCCGCTACAAAAACGTTTTAATAATTACCGCGACGACGTTACAACCAACTTGCATCGGTCGTGCCGCCATACCACGACCGATGCAACCTGTAATCAGTTCACGTTTAGTCCCGTAATGTAAGCATAATAAATCATACTATCCAATGAAAATAAATTCAAATAGACATTCAATGGCCTCCCAGTTTGGTCACTATAACTTCTGAAATATTTACAGAGGTTGTCAATATTATTTCGAAGTTGATAATGTCGTATAACTCAGAAATATAATTTCATTCAAGCAACGCCCACTAAAGCCAACTTAGTTTGTTTAGGCAACATGAATTGAGACAATCGTTTAAGTTTAATTTATGTAATCTCGTTCTTAAGGGAGACACAGTGAGTTTATTGTCAGCTTTACTTTTTGTTTCAGTTTAGTGTCAACGGAAAAGTAACCATTACTTTATGCAAGGTATTGTTTCGCGAAGTGCAGGGATTTGTAAATACTTAAAATTTAGAACAACATTTACATTGAAAGTTACTGGGAAATCGTGAAAAAAGATCAGGGGTCTTGTTGTGTAAGCGCTCTGACGTTCGGCTTCGCTTTTTCTCCTGATTGCGCCAATTACTCACGTCGCGAAAGCGATCGGGAGTAAAAGCGAAGCCGAACGTCAGATCACTTACACAGTAAGGCCCCTGGTGTTCCTTACGTTTTGTTTGGACAACAGTTATTTTTTTGCGATTTCACATTAATTTGGTCTCGTAAGTAAAAGTTGTCCATATCGATGAACTGGTCCTTCCACTTTGCAAAGCAACATTCTTTATTATTTTCCCTGTTTGTAAGGTTCCGCAGTAAAACGAGGAACCCTTGTAACTTCGTTGTGTCCGTCCGTCCGTTATAATTTACCTAACAAAGCCTTATAACTACCACATTTATGAACCAAATTACATGAAATTTGACAGTATGATAGTTTAAGTATAGATCTCAATTTTCAAAAATTATAACTTTTAAAATTATGTATGTACTTTTAAAACTCCCATACACGTAAAGTGGGGATGAAAATTTTTTCAACACATTTTCCGAAAGATGCCGATTCAAGACCAGTGATCGCGGCAAATTTTTTAAATGTTTATCACCGAAAAAGCTCTTTGAGATAAACCTAGTGTGGGAAGCACTATAAAATTAAAACAATTTCATTGAAACAAGAGCTGAGCATGTCCAAAGATCGGGCTGGAGAAAGGATTTTTTTTTTTGTGTAAATTATCCTCTAGGAGCGACCTTAAGTAACTAGTTAATAACCTCTATAAGGTCAAACTAAGACATGAAACTTTATGAAAGGTCAAACTCTTGTCAATATAACAAATGCTTCTTTCAAGTTGTCCAAGTATAAAATCCTTGTAGGGTTGAATGGGTAAAAATAACAAACGTGTTCAAGACGTGGTAACTTTGTCAAAGTTGAATTTATTAGAAGAATAATCGACTTTTACTTGTTTTTATCAATCCGGCAGATTTCCGGCAAATTTTAATATTTTTTCATGTTACGCGATTACCATGAACAGATTTTGATGTTTTTTTTATTTGGTCCATTATATTACACCGAACAAACAAAATCATCATATATGTTATTCTGAGTATGTTATTGAAATCGGTTATGTTTAGGCAGGTTTTTGAAAAGTCAACCATAATATAATAATTATTTTTCGCAAAAATGTCATAACCGCCTTCCATCGTGTACAAAATTCGAATATTTCGCTTGAATTGTTAACATTATTATTAATTTTTAGAAAACGGCTCAGCCGATTACTGTGAAATTTAAATGGGACTATCTCGGGAGTATACCCTTTCGAATTAAAAAAGAACTTTTTGAGTCGGTTCACAATTGGCGAATTATCGATGAACATACACAAAAAAAATACATGCAGACGAACATAGAACCCCCTCCTTTTTGGAAGTCGGTTAAAAATGGCGTACATCGATACGTGTGAACTATTCGAAATTTATACGATTTTAGTCGGTTGTGCTGTTTTTGGCGAACAATAATTATGTACGGAACCGGTTTTCAACAACAACAGGAATTGTTTTGTATTTTATTTTCGCAATTTCGAGATCCTCCCATAATAAAAGTCAGTCGCATGAGTACGCTGATGTCCTATACTATGTCTACGAGTGAAAATCACGTACCGACAAGCGCAGCGTAGGACGTCTACCCACGAGGTGGACTGATGACCTCATCAAGATCGCAGGATCGCACTGAATACTAGCTGCTTCAAACCGGTCTTTTTAGAGGTCCCCCACCTATGTCTTACAGTGGACTTCATCTGGCTAATGAATGGAATATGCCTATTGTCAAGAGGAACATCCGCTATAAATCATAACACTAAAGTCAGTCTAACTTGTTCCAGGTAAGCTGCAAAACGTCCAGTCTAGGATCACGGGTGAATCAACAGATCATTCAAACTGAATAGCTGCCCAGTTTGGCGTCCAGTTTCACAGCTCCGAACAAACACGTCGGATTCTGGAACAGCACGCACTGTGTGCCCGTTTGCTCATTATAATGCATTTGGTTCGGTAGGGAGCTTTAACTATGTCAGGATTTGTGATAAAATCATCATTTTAGACATAGGGGATCGTTTGTTAGGTCAGCAATTTTCAGAAGAACCAATTGATACAAAGTTTGCAGTTGTATGTTACATTCGTTTTTCCATTATGTGAAGTTTCAAATCATGTAACTTAATACATAACATAATTATAAGTAACATAACTATAAACATACTAACTTAACTGTAAACATAACTTAACTATAAATTAATAAATAACTTAATATTTACATACACAGTGGTTTGGCCAAATAGCGTTTAAAATTAACAGGAGCGTAACCTAATAATATTTTTCTTTGAACTTAGTACGAATTTCCAGGAGAGAAAAATAAAAGTAATTACAAAATAGACTAGTTCAGTGTCAGAACGTTCCGTGTAGTCCAATCAAAGGACTTCCGGATTAAAAATCTAATTCGGTCCCAATACTGCCTCTCTCATTCAGATTAACTTTACTTAATGTAAAATCCAAAAGTAAATTTTTAGGTTTGATTATTACTCTTTCACGCAGTAACGGAGCACCGCACCGACTTGATTTTAGGCATGGACTTAGTTTAAAATTTAGGTATTATCTATATATGTATGTATTTAATAATATGTATATGTAGTATACCAGTCTCTGGCAGCCATATAACAAGATTTGCTTGGTTTGGGGTCAGAGACCGTGTGTAAGATGTCCCATAATATATATATTAATAATTACAAAGTTAAAAAGTTATTAATTTTATAAAGGTTAGAAAGTGACATGCTAGTCTACTTCCAAGAAAAATTAAAGGTCCTTGTGAGAAGCCGCGGGTAAATCTAATAGGCGAATAAAACGCTTTCCCGTAATACATATTAGTCGGTCGACTGCGGTAAAATCAAAGGGGTTGTGACCACGCAATAACATTTCCTGGCCAAAAGGGCCGGCTTGCGGCAATATTTTTATTGTTTTATTCGGAGAGCGACAGTAAAAATGAAAGCCTTTGGTTGTTAAGTGGCGGTCTGGTCCGATGGTCGTAAATTCAAGGGGAGTGGAAACAGATTTGCCGCGAGCGACAATTGCGTTTTGACATCTCTTATATGCATTACAATGAATTGGAATGAATAAAACGGATCTTTAAAAAAAGTGTAATGAATTTGAGGTGAAAGCCTGGGAAAGTTTATTCATAATAATATTATTGAACCTGCACAGGTACACACCACGACATACTCGTAGTTTCATCAACGACAACGAGTCAAAAAGTGACAAAGTTACGGTGGAAATGACGACGAGTCTGTCACATTTTCACATGTCGATAAAATTATGTCGTGGTGCGTATGTGCTAATTGTGCTGATGAAAGAACTACTCTGCCAAACCAACAAACTACCAAAGTTATATTTTTTACAAACTATTTTGAAAATACTACTTTTGTTTACATTAAAGAAAAGTAAACATAAAAATTGTATCAGCGAAAATGTTGCTCACCAACAATTTTACTTAAATATGTACCTAACACACGTAAAATAAACTGAAATATTCCTTTTTTTTTCGAAGACGGTTTACTAACTTATTTTAAATTGATGTAGAAAAGATTAGAAAAAGACTAAGTAAATATACAGATGTTTCCTTAATTATCCATCTCTTCTTGTCTAATCCATGACTGTTTTATTTTTTACACAGCACATAGAGAATATTCACGGGATCACTTGGCACAAGTTTGTGGGTCTACTGGACCCACTCCAAGACCGTAAATTTTATGCATTTCAACCCGAAATGTAGTTTTTGTGGCCTCCAGAGTGCGAAAAATAACTGCGCACGGTTTTAGTACAAAGAGCGAGAGTTATTATAAGCCGGCTAGACTAGGCATTTTTTCTGTTTTCTGGGAGAATGCTCGCTTAAAAACTTGAGGCGTGGGTTCAAACCCAGTTGCATACTTGCATAGTTCTTTAGAATTTATGTACGGATCGACATACACTCTCTTGGATTTTAGGTGAAGGAAACCACTATGAGAAAACTGTAAAAGAAATTCTGGATGTATTTGCGGATCCATGGTGGCTATTTCCACTTACCTTTTATAGGCAGATCTTTGTTTAGCAGAAATCTAATAAAAATATTGATACAGTACAATATACATATAAAGTAGGCTGTACACATTTTTCGAACGTAACATCGCAAATCATCAGGCTAGTTGGTGGTCAAGCGCGGATTTACACAATAAACAAAAACCTGTACTAAAGTACAACCTTTTAATAGCCCAGTATTGGACACATGGCTGTACCATATTTAACCAAAGATTTTCAAACGTAGGTACTCTCAGATAAACATCGTTTACTGCTAAAAAAAGTTCCCCCACAAAGTTATATTTCGTGGCGTTATTTTATTGTACAATTCCTTATTCTCATTCGTATTATAATCAAGATTCAAGAACCTTTTAACCTGATTAGTGTTTTAAGGAAGGCACTAAAATTTGAAATGTCGCACTTAGTGGCTGACTTTAGGAGTTGGCTGGCGTCCAATATCAAAGCAGGAAATCTTTAGGTAAATACCAGGAATACCGAACTATTTATGGGCTGTAAAGTAGTGTGTAGTTCTTAGATTAAATGTAGGAAGTTCTTCTTAACTTTAATTTCCAAAGCATTATTTATTATCTACTAGTTGTTACAAGCTGCTTCTATCATAACAAAGAAGCTTAGCTTTTTTCGGATAAGAAAAACATAAAAAAAAAACAAATAACTTAAGTTAGTTCTACTTATTAGGTACATCAAGATGGCACTGTCTTAAAATTTATTAAAACAATTTAATGAAAACCATGTTGGGTACCAATTGTTCAACTTCAAAAAACCTTGCTACTAATATATCTGTTTATGAGGAGGTAACAAGTGTAGTAATAGTACATTATGATATAAGTGCGGTAAGTTGAAAATCACAGCCGAGGCACGTATGTCATACGACGTTTTATAACATATTTGCGATGAAATTTTCAAAACTTTTAGAAGACATGCACTGGAATGGAGCACTCTGACTCGGAGTGAAAGTCGTGCATCAGTCGAAGCATCGTGCGTTTTACATTACATTACCGCACAAGTGCCGTAATGTCTGTCACACTCGCCGCGTGAAAGTAGGAGAAACGAGACCACAGAGTTCTGCAGTCGGTGGCGGCGTGCGTTTTACATTACAATAATGCACAAGTGCGTAATGAAATACATTACGATATTGAAATTGGTGTAATTACAGCCACTTTACGAGCAAATATGTTTTAAAGATTTTTATTTTATGTTGCGGTTTTAGTTAGTGAAGAAAGATTCAGTTTGGGAACCAATTAAAAGTAATTTAATTTGTAGGGTTTCGGACCACAAAAGGAAAGAAAACCATCAGTCGTCGTTTCAGCCATAGGATGCTCACTGATCGAAATATGCTATCCTATTACAGATAGTTCAACTCAGTTGTGCGCGCGGCCCTATGTGTGCGCGCGACGACTGCCGCGTCACTGCCACACGAATAAAAGTTGTATATTTACAAGCGCACGCACACATAGGGCCGCGCGCACAACTGAGTTGAACTATCTATATATGTATAGATCTTTAATAAGACCGGTTCGAATTAAATAGTAAGAGAACGTCAAAATACATATAAGTCATCGACAACTTACCGCACCAACCATTAGGTGCGAAAACTTTTCCAATATTACGAGAATGTCTCCAAATCTTTGACCAAATGACATTAATGGACGGGCCTGATTGCGTTCAGCGAAATTTAATTAAAACTATATTACAGATCAAATATTTATATTGTTGTTTTTAAACTTTCGCGATTTGAACACATTATTCTAATTTACTACGGGACTAATCGCGCACTGAAATCACGAGATAAATAAATACATCGATCAGGCATCGACCGTGGTCACGGGTAGACTCTAGACTGTGGTCAGTCTACGTGACTTAGATCAATGCGACTCGGTCGAAACGTCGGGATAATGAGGTATTATTTATTTATCTCGTAATTCCAGTATGCTATTATTAGTCCCGTAGTATATTATTATAAGAATAATATATTTCTGTACTTAAATGCACTCAATTGTTTTACAACAAAAAAAAACACAGAATGTTTTGATTAATAAATTAATTTTGCGCTCATTTTTGAAACGGAACGGAATGCATAAAAGGCGTGTTTTACGTTCTGAGGTTGAGTGAGATATACCTAGTACGAGTTTGTAGCCTACATGATCGTTTTCACAATCGTGCTTCGTGCACGTCCTTTCATTTTATTTTGGTCGAAGCTCCAAATCAATAAATCTTCGAAGCAACGAAGTCATAAAAAAATGAATCAAGTAGAACGCCTCAGTAATATGGGTTAGGTAGTGTTCACGCTCCACCGACGTCGGATCTTTAGTTACAGCGCGTGTGGTAAGCTTTTCGTTGCTAGTGATCCGTGAAAAACCCCTAAATGGAATTTTCGATACACGCTCTGTTCCGGTTCGTTTCATTAAGTGAGCCAAAGGAATTGGTTAATCATTGCTAAATGTAACAGAACCCAAGATACCTACGCATTAAGCGAAACGAGATTACGACCGAATCTTTTAATGTTCTAAACGCTTTTGTGACTGAAAGAATATGAATTAACAGTCTTATTGCGTAATAAATTCAAAGTACCCTGCCACTTCAGGCTTGATTATGCGCGTAAAATTACAATATCAGCTTCGCGCGTTCTTATCAACTTTTCCTTTCCCATAAAACGACGGTCACTTCCCGTTTACGGCAACAAAGGCCGTAATAAAACACCCAACCATATTCTATGGAATACTGGAGTATCGCGGCAGTCCCTCGGAGTGATTGTTTCGCCGTAATTTTCAATAAAACCCCTATAAATCGAGTTCAGCCTTAAATTACAAGTTTTTGATAAACTGCTCGGTACATTTTTCAAGTGTCGCGCGGGACCGTACCGAAGGATATTTTACGTCTTCATAAAAAGGAAATATGGTGGTCCGAGGTGTTTATAGATGGAAATTACTCTGTACTGTTGGTTATGAGGTGTAAACTTGGGCGAGAGAGCTCGGAGCGTGAAATATTTTGACAGCGCTTCGTAGCGCCTTCGCTTATGCAAATTCCCACCAGTTTTATGAGCGCTCGGTTACTTTAGTTTTTATATGGAACTGTGATAGTTACGAGTATGTTTAAGATTGCAGAAAAATATGCAGTACTTTTACACGAGTGTCATTCACGAAGCAACTCCACGAGCTATGAAGCTAATTTCAAATTTCATACCTATTATAATAAATTTGAGCGCAGTTTTAACGAGATATACAAAGCAACAAAAATTGTTTTTACAATTTATTTTGAGTAGGAAGTTATGTTATTTGAATAATTACACAGACCTAGAAATTTCGTCATCGAAAAAAAGAATTATTCTTCTAAAATTATGCGATTTTGAAATCGATCGTAGGATTATTTTATTTGTAAGGTTTCAGTGAAGAGGTAAAATACTCGTTATAAGTATTTAAGTACTTGCGAAAACATGCATACACATAGCGTTGGTAAAACAGAGTAGCTTAAATCTAGGTCAACAACTGGCGCGATAGCAGCTTAGTTCTCTTCCAGGCAACTTTTGGTTGGAGAAAAATGTACAGTTAGGAATCTGTGTATAAGTTAGATATAGGTTATACTAAGACATTTAACAGATAAACTGGCATAATTTATAATATTTCTTATAATTTAGATTTAAATTTAGCTAATAAGTTTTACCTTGTTTTGCTACACCCTATAAAACAGAATCCTCATGTAGATGTAAGCATTTAAATTAAGTTCTATACGTTAATACTCTCTTGTTGGTGCAAATAAACGCTCTGATTAAGATTCCCCACAAATATCATTGAGTACTGATATAGGACCTACTTATTGTAATGTACAGGTTCGAAGTGAGCGCATAATAGTTTTTATTATTTTTCGCCAAAAATGACACAACCAAATTCAACCGTGTACAGAATTCAAATAGTTCGACGAAACGACTCATGTATAAATTTTAATATAAAGTATTGTTAATTTTTCAAAAACTGCGCAGCTGATTTCGATAAAATATAATACATATAATTATGAATCCATCTCTTAAGTACCTATGATCTACCAAACAAAAAAAAAAACAAAACAACTCGGTTCATAATTGGCAGATTAATGGCGTAATAAACCTACATACATATAAAAGACATACAGTTGAATTGAGATTGAGAACCTTATTTTTTGAAGTCTGTTAGAAAGTGGACCTAGCTAGAGGCCGGAGGGCGGTTACAGTCTAAAAACGATTACATTAATTATATTCAGTGAAATTTCGCAAAAATCCTAAAAAGACAGCAAAATCCCCAATCCGATCAAGGAGTAGGTTATTCTTTCATCTTCCGCTTTGTTTAATCAAATTGAATCGTACAGCACTCTATAAATTCCGTGCGACGAACGACGTATCGCGAAGGGACGTTAAAAACTCGTAATATCCTGTATATAGGATCGGAGAAAGAAATAAACAGTTACTAAAGTCCTGGAAATTCATTTACTAGTTATACAGTACATAGAAAGACAAACAAAGGGAAATTAATAATTGTTTCTCTTTAACTTAATAAGCTACCAACATCTGCCGTCCACGTATTTTTATGAAATTACATAGATGATTTGCCGAAAGATTTCTTTGAAATTGGTTCAATATAAACCATATCAGCGATATCATTTAGAATGTAGCTCTATGAACCACTTGTTTACCTAGATTCGACGATTTTGATCAAATCTAGAGTAGGTAGATACTCTAGATTTGATGAAAATGTTTTTTGAAGTTGAAATGCAGACTAAAGAAAGATCTTTACGTTTCGTATAAAATCCTATGATATGAGAAACTTACAACTCATTATCATTTTAGTTGTAAGCTTTTTAGTTCACAGTTGAACATAAGCTTCCAGATTTATGTTAGGACCTGTTGAATCACGTTCCTGCGGTCTCAAACAGAGAGTATTTCCTTTATCATAAGTCTCAGCTAAGCTAAAGCTAAATGACGAATTCCCGTACATATTTCAGTTAAAATCAAATAAAACATGTTCCTGCCGTCCCTTCACGTTGTATTTCCTTTACCGTCTCAGCCGTAACTACCGCTGATAAAAAGGAAAAGAAACTCTTCTTTACACAGATTTGAATAAGATCTCAAGCGGTCTTAATCAAGTTGACTGTCCACTTTAAAGCAAAATCTTTTTGACCAAAGCTAAACTCTTTATATTTGGACTTAGTATTATTTATTTCATGCATCTTAGGTACTGTCTCTACTTCTGTCCATCTATAGCCGTGACAGAACGCCGCGTGTAAGCCAAGAGGCGCAAATACTTTACGACTTTATGCAGATTAAACGGATTTACGCGCACTCACGCATATTTTGCTGAACTCCGCCGTTACTAGATGTAGATAGATGTTTCTAGAATGCGCTGCTAATAAGGGAAAATGAGGTTTTTGTGCGCTTTTCTGATTAAACGTAAAACTCCCGAGAGCCCGAGCTTAGTACGCAAGTGAGTCCTTTGTAACGTGTGGGCTATTTTCCATGTTGTGTTACGTTAATTTATATCCACGAGATAAGCTAATTTTATAAATCAAATATAAAGATTTTTCAAAAGTCGATAAAACTGATATCAGCTGGACAAATGAAATAATCTTATTGTGGAAAGTGACAACTTGACTACAGCTGAAAAATTTACGTGATAATTATTTGTCACAAAAAATGGCAAAACCGCCTTCTATCGTGGACAAAATTCGAATATTTCACTCGAATTGTTTACATTATTCTTGATTTATCAAAAACAGCTCAGTCGATTTCTGTGAAATTTAAATGAGACTATCTCGAGAGTATACCCTTTTGAACTATAAAATAATTTTTCGATTAGGTTCAGAATTGGCGAAATTATCGATGTTCATCGTGTCCAAAATTCGGAAATTTCGCTCGAATTGCCCACATTATTGTTGGTTTTTTCAAAAACGGCTCAGCCGATTTCTGTAAAATTTAAATGAGACTACCTCGGGAGTATACTCTTTTGAACTAAAAAAGAATTTTTCGATTCGGTTTACAATTGGCGAAATTATCGATGAACGTACACAAAAAAAACATACACAAGAACATACAACCTCCTCCTTTTTGGAAGTCGGTTAAAAATAGTTAGGTACATTTTTGGAAAAGTGTACTGATTTGAACACCCAAAAGTGTTGTGAATTAAGTACAAGAGTAGTCAGAAAAATTAAAACCGAAATTAAAAGCAAATAGAACCAACTACTGCAGTTATAAAACGTGCCAAATACGAGTATTGTCAATATTAACCATACTATTGTAAGTATTCATATCTTGTGGTGACAAACAGCGATTCATTATAAACACAGCTCTTCAAAAACCATTATATTTGTGTCACCAAACAAAAATATCTCACAAAACACATGATAATGAGTTACGAAGTGACACTTTCATGCAAAACTTTCCGTGCTGCAAAGAGTAGCTAACTCAGTAAGCCAGTTCATATTTTCCGGCACTTCAGATAAGAACAAAGTTGGACACTTCCCGGACAAGCGACTGAAATACAGTTTCTGACCAGGGTAGCCACATTCAGGACAATTTCCCGAATAGTGGGGAATTTGGCTAGGATTGACGATTTGTGTCGAAAATGATCAGATAAACTTTGCAATAATGCTTTGTTTTGCTAAAAAAAGATTTTTGCAATAGACGTGTCTTCGGGAATTGTTCACGTGATATTAGAAAATTGAAAAGGGGCAAGGCTTCAGAACTGTTATTCCTACGTTTGGAGACAAATTATTACGACTTCGGTGGCTCAGTGGTTAGTGACTACTGGGTTAAAGAGGCGTGGGTTCAATTCCCACCCAGAGATATTTTTGTGATGAATATGGGTGTTTGCTCTGTGTCAGGTTGTAATTTGTTATTAGTAATTATCTATGTATGTATTTAAAAATATTTAAATGTACGAGTATGTAGTATATCAGGCTCTGGCAGCCCTATCACAAGCTTAGCTAGTTTGGGCTCAGAGATCGTGTGTAAGATGTCCTCTAATATTTATCTATTATTAAAGAAATATGTGACTTGTGTTTTAATTGTTGAAACGAATTGTTATTAAAAAAACATTCCTTAGGTACGTAATACGTGGAAAATATAACTGTAATTTGCGGGAAATATAAAACATTTGCATAGGCAACCCTATTTCTGACCACGCCAACGCTGACCAAATATAATTTAGATGCAAACTTAACTAACTTTAGGAGTTCTATACATTCATGGAGCGAGATCTCGTTAGGAGTGTTTTACTCGATTGCAGGCCACAAAGTAAACTTTATCATAGAGTATGTAGATTAATATGAATTGAATTGGGTATGTACGTATTTCCCTGAAACTTAAAATGTAAACTTAACTTTACTATAGGAGTTCTACACATTCATGGAGTGAGATCTCGTTAGGAGGGTTTTACTCGTTTGCAGGCCACGAAGTAAACGTTGTCATAGAGTATGTAGATTAAAAAATTGCATTGGATATGTACGTATTTCCCTGAAACTTAAAATTTACCTTAACTTAACTTTACTATAGGAGTTCTACTCAATCATGGAGCAGGCCACAAAGTAAACTTTGTCATAGAGTATGTAAATTAATATAAATTGCATTGTGTATGTACGTATTTTCCTGAAATATGTTTTATGAGTAGGCGTGGCAATGGTTAGTATATTTTTACAAAAATATTGAGTATTTTTTTGGAAGTGCACTTTTACGTTGACAAAAAAATAATCAATTAATTGTTTTTGACTATATTTATTGTTTCTTCGTATTAAACGTTTTAGAAATTAAAACTAGTGATCATCACTAGAGAATTAAGAGCCCCGGTGGTCTGTAATTTTCCATACAAACGTATTACGCTGTTTTCGTCCTGGAAAATACTTATGGAGCTTCAATTTTTTGTCATAAAATTAAATTTAGCTTTTTAGACTACTCTGTCTTTTCTATTTCTTGATAAGTTAATTATCAGGCAAAATATGACCCTTCAAAATCACAAAAAAAATCACCATTATTACCGACGTCTTTAGAGACCTACCAGAAGAGACTAAATAATATCTAACAAAATATAAAATGATAGAATCATGAACACATATTTTTTTAAAATTTTGACATAAAAAAATACTTGATAGATCTAGTTTTCGAAGAAGAAAACAGCGTAATACGAAACGTTGTCTCGCCATGTTTTTTGTAGGTATAAATCGCTCTGAGCTGCAATTGTCCCTATCGCACGATGCGGGGGTAGGGTCGAGGTGAGGGAGGTTCGAACCTATACGTACACAAGCACTAGGGATGTAGTAATAGTCGATATTTTTGTCGATGCTCTAGTGATGTCCATCGATATCGATGTTTATTAAAAATATTAGTTATTTTTTCAAATCCTGTGATTTGACCGTTGTATGTTTGTTACTTTTGAAGAAAAGATTTTATATTTGGAATATAGGCGTTTAGTTGCTGCGACATATTGCAGCGATTATACAGAATATCGTGCTGTATCCGCAGACATCTAAATGAGTTAGGCGCAGAATAACCAATTCTCATAATGCCCAAGTAATGCTCAATTCTACGAAAGCATAATTCTATGAATGCCCAATTCTCAAAGTGGCAACATAATTTTTATTAGGAATTTTCTAAAAAAAAATACAATTTAAATACATATAAGGGCTTACCGGTACCTAAAACAACCTCCGTTTGCGAGTTAAGGACATTATAACTTTTACTATGGGACCGACCAGAGCCGAATCCGCGAGAAATATCAACTATACCATGAAAAAAGTCCGTTGATGATGGACAAAGTGCATGGAACAGCTGGTTTTTTATCGCCAATGCGGAGTTAATTGTTCTTTTCAAACCTATTACCTTTGCCCTAAAGAGGTTGTGCTTTTCATTACCGGTGTTTTTTTAAAATGAAAATGTGTTTTTAGGGTTCCGTACCCAAAGGGAAAAACGGGACTCTATTACTAAGACTTCGATGTCCGTCTGTCCGTCTCTCTGTCACCGGGCTGTATCTCATGAACCATGATAGCTAGGCAGCTGAAATTTTCACAGATGATATGATTCGGTTGCCGCTATAACAACAAATACTAAAAACAAAATAAAATAAATATTTAAGGGGGGCTCCCATACAACAAACCTGAACTTTTAGACGTTTTTCGCTCTATATTAATAACGGTACCAGGTTGCTTGAAATTTTTACAGAACATTTAGTTTTATATTCCCTTCAATAATAAAATTAAAATAAAATAAATATTTAAGGGGGGGCTCCCATACAGTACGGAACACTCGCGTGCGCGAGTCTGACTCGTACTTGGCCGATTTTTTCCATTTGAAATTATTTTGCCATTTTGAGAATTGAGCATTCTTAGAAGTGAACATTGTGAGAATTGGGCATTTATAGAATTGGGCATTCGTAAAATTGAACTTTCTTAAAACTATGTGCCATTATTAGAATTCTGCGCCTAAAGCGAAATAATAGTTCTAATCAGGAAAATCACGTGCTCTCTAAAATCGTGTAATAACTGTAACGTATAAATATAATTATCCTTAGTCCACTTACCTAAGCGAAAAACGTTCTATTAAATTATTAAATTATCAAAGACACAACATCAAATAATTAAAAAACACATTATCAGTCACATTACAAATACAACAAAATAAATAAATCTGTATCTAATAAAATAAATAAGTTCTATGCTGTGCTTGCCAGTATAGGTAGCGCCACACAAGTCGGCGGATGAGATGTAAGACGCAGATGACACTTCGCCGTAATTTGCTAATTATTGCGCATGTGCGCACAATGCCGACGCCGCGCGACGTAGTGGTAAGCACGGGCGTGCGCGCGGGAGGCATGAGGTTGGCGGGCGGTTGTGCCCGTGCGGCGTCTTGTCTCTCTGGCTCCTGCGCATACCTATATTTTGCCTATTGCGCAGCGTTCTGCGCCTAACTTTCCATCCGCTGACTTGTGTGGCGCGGATTATACGTGAGATTCATTCGAGAAAACAGCCCCATTGGCTATCCGTTCATTGAACTATGTGCCTTGCCCTTTGTCATTTTAACTTGCCTATCCGCTGAGTTTTGCTGAAAAGTGTGTAGTAATTTGTGGATGTTCTATTCTGTATTTATATGGTGTGTGCTACGCACTGCTGCTTTAATTTGCTAATAGTTTCAACTTTTTTAAACTTATTCAAAGTAGAACCTAAGTATGACAAGCAGTTCTCCAAACAGTAAGCATTGCATCTGTTTAATTGAATTCTTAATTATTTTTTATACTACGGGACTAATCGCGCAATGAAAATACGGGAATAGTTACAATATAAAAGGCAAGAAGTTTTATATGTCCAGCTATACAGGGTTATCCAAAACTGGTGTACTAAGCCGAAAGGAGGTGATTCGGACTATTATTATGAACAACTTTTAATATATATATGTGGCCAAACCGAAATTCGAGAAAAAAACCAATCGTGTCATACCTTTTGTCGAGTCCAAGTTGCAGTTTTGTATGGAACAGCTGATTTTTAGTTCACGAAATCCGCAGCTGGACCCATATTCATATATTCATATTATTTTATTGGTATCAAAATACAAGATACAAGTCAGTCCAAACCAATTACAATTGTAGTTATAATTATAATATCCTTAAAATTTCAGCTTAGCTAAAGCAAAGCATAATTATCTTAAAATAACAATAACTTAAAATAGCTGTAGTTAAATTAATTAAATTGTATATTTAAATAAATGATTAAATATTAAATCGTAAAAACAAAATGATAATCATTTAATATAAATCTGAACAATGCTACAATATCGAAACTTAAAATGACAAAAATTGCATAGTTAATAAATTAACAAATATGAATTTGTAACAAAATATAGTAAACATAGTAAACTTTGTTCATAATAACGAACGTGTAGGTAGGTACACCTCTGAAACTTCCTTCACTTTGTAAAACAAGACCTTGTAAAGAGGTATCGTGTATCCACCAGTAGACGTCACGTGACAGAAATGATGATGATGAATTGAGAAACCTTTCATTTTGACTGGCCTACAAAAAGAAAGGGATTTGCAATTTGTGTATGTTCTGATTACTTCACATATTCGATTTTTCTGAGCCAATTCTCAAGTTTATTTTACAAGTTTTTGTTTAACTTGCAATGTATGTATGTAAATAATATATTTTTTTGGGTCAAACCATGCAACGCAATTTCGAAGCAGATATTGAAGCTATCTGTTATTTATTACGTACCTAAATCTCTTGAAAGATTTTATACCCCAAAAATTGTGTAATATTCAAAATTTATATAAAGTTTATAAGTATATTTTATAGTTTAGATTCTTCTTTTTGGACTATTTAATTTAAATAAAAGCTATTTAAACTTTATTCATTGTCTGTTGAAGAATTATGTGCGTGTTTTCCTTAAAAAAAGTTATTTGGGATATCTTAAGTTAGGTATTTGGTAGAATTTTCAGTACGTATATTGCAGCGCCTACAGAAATCGATTAGTTAAATAGCTATTTTTGTTCGCAGCTTTTGGCTTGAGGTCAATTGTGTAAAGTTGGCTATATATAAAGGTTTTTTCAAAAAATATTATTCGAAAGAAAATTAAAATCAATATACTTCGCCTCTATGTGTAAAAAATAATGTAGCTTTCTAATTCGATAAAAAATATTCAGTATAAATGTTTTCGTTTGCCATGCGCTATCCCAAAAAACCGGAGCTTATGTACCTACCATATTTTGCTACAATTCAAAAGAATAAATCAGCCGGCAGCCTGAGCGTAGAGCGCGGGCGGGCGCGGGAAGGGCGCGGGCGGAGATGGTGCGCAGCACACACACACAAATACAATTGCATCACACCACACATAGAAGCTCCTGTCTTGGGGGCATCGCGACAGCAACAGTTTAGTTCAAATACCTACTTCTCAAATTCCTTGGCGCTCAGCTATTCTCTTTTTAAGTTTACCTGTGTATCTGATCGTTTTAGTTTTTTTTTTTCCATAATAGTAAAGGCCAGAACGTTAGCGCATCGTTTCAAACTGTTATTTATCAAAATCTCTTTCGACCGTTACTTTTTTAAACAGTTGTATTTGTTGTTGTTAACAAAAAATGATTATTATGTTTGTTTGATATCAAAAAACGTATTTTATACGTTAACATAAAATGGTAGTATAGAGGTCTCCACTAGAGTGTCAGGATCCTTAAACATTGGTGTCATAGTAATGCCACTTATGACAACCAGCTGGATGAGCTTACACGTGAAAGGACAATCTAGGTCTCATTACCCATTGGTGTCAGATGGAACAGTCAACATCAGCTGCTTGAGGCTCCACATAAAACTCGGTTAAATGAAAGAGCGAGTCACCAGAGAGTTCTAAATTGTTGTTGTGGCCAAGTTTCCGTTGTTCTGCACAAGTTCGCTCTGTAGGCGTCAGATGAGTTCGGCAAACGTTGTCTGTTCTCAAGTGATTTGGCGTTTTCATGGAGTTTGGTTTAGTTTTCCTTTTTTTTACGTAGCGACCATTGATACATATATCGTCATAATCGTCATCTTTGACGTGTCCGTCAATGGAAAATAAGGTTGATGATTCTGTATGAAAACGTGAACGTTACATGTCCTAAGTTACATTTTGTTTTCAAGAAGTTTGCGTGAGACATATTTCTGTTTTCAGTTTTGTAACTAAAACCTAGTTTTTAATTTATTTTAACGTCATATTTGTCTAAAAATTGCATTTTTCTAAACGAAATTCGCGAAAGTAAAAATATACTTGACAAGTTACGTTATTTATATTATTTCGATATGGAATCAGGACCCTGCACGGGTAGCACGGTAAAGGGAGAAAGCCATTTTATCCACTTTTAATGTCAGTTGTCATTGTCAATCCATACTTTAATTCCTCTTCGAGGGGCATATAATGGTGGAAACACATTTTGTCTCTTTGCCATGCTACCCGTTCTGGCTAGCTTCGGTGATGAGCTCTGACGTGGCCCGAAAAGCTTTTGTTTTTAATTATTTTAGAACACATATTCATTTATTCACTGTGCCCAGATATCTAGGCTTCATTTTAAATTAAATTACTTTATACATTTGATTGCTAGAGTACTTTGATAGAGATCAAAAGTTTTTCGAATGGTTGGTATACTATGTAGAGGTCATGTTTTTACAAAATTGCGACATTTGTATCAGGTTATACAAGAGATCATTTCAATTAAATTCCAAGCAATTTGTTAAAAAAGTCGCTACTATGCGCATAAGTTAGCAACTTGGGAATAAAATGCATATAACACAAACTCACATAAATGTATTAGATAAATTACGAGATCACTTCAGATATTTTTATATCGAAAATTTAAGATATCTTCTTAAATTAATCTGAATGTTTTGATCCAAGCAACGTATTTACTAAATGGGATCTTAGAAACATATCTTGTCTTTATCCCTTTAAGAGTAATACGTACTTTCTATATGATTTTTATCGGCGCTTACAGTCGTTCCAAAAATTAAATGGGCCTTGGTATTCTGAGACTTTTAGCACCAAGGTGACATTGTGCGAAGGACTTGTGTTAAGTGTTTCTTTATGCTAAATATTACTTTGGGATGAAGTCAGAATATATTTCACTCCTGTTTGGTATAGTTTGGTTTTTGTTAGCTGACATATAATCATAATGTACTACGAGTACATTTGGCCAGTGCGTGTTGGACAATTCGTCTTTAATTGGGTAAAGGCATCTGAAGGAGATTGATCTTTCAAAACATTAGTGTTTCATTCAATTAAGGGATTTTACACGCCAATTTACCATCTCGCTTAATCAATTCCACATAGATAAAGAAAACAAGCTTTTTGAATTTAAAAAAAAATACTATGTATAAATTTTGTTTATCATAAAAATACACATATTATTTGTAGTATTTTTCGTTTTTAAATCTCTTACGTAATTTGACTAAAATACGAAAGTAAGAAACAGTTTATTTTATCTCTTTTGTTAGATCTTAAGATAAAAAAAACCATTTAAATACGTGTTATGAATATGGTTTTTAGAATAGCTCTGATTCCGGGGCACTAGAATACGGCATCGGTATCCCCTGCCTGTAGTAAGAGCCTACTAAAAGGGGACCCCTGGGCTCGTGGATGTTCAGAGTTGGGGCTCTGGCCATCCATTCTAACTGGCCCGAGGAGGACGACAGCGTGTGTGGCCACGCTGTCGTAGAGAACCGCACAAGCCTGGTTCCACTACCAGGCGAGTAGACACGCAAAGTGATGTGAGCACCGGTGTGTTCCTTTTGGAGATCCCAGAGCTCCCTTTCGTAAAAAAGAGTTTTTTAGAAATTGAATGCCTATGTACCTATTCAAACTTGCAAATGTGGGAGTGAGACAGCAGCAACTGTAGTCAGTTGAAAAGCCTTAATTAGCTTAATGAGATAGAGTAGGAATTAAGAAGTAAAATATTTGTAATAAATTCTATCTTCATCCTAAAAAAAGTTTGGTAATAAATTTCGAGTCTGAAAACATCGCTTTTTAATTTGGGAGCGTGCTCAGATAAATCTTTCAAAAATATCTCAGAAAATAATCCAAGAGAATCTTTCAAGAAACATTTTAGAAAACAAGACGTAATTTCGTTTTATAATTAGAGAAATGATGAAGAGTCTAACCAATTCCATTCTGCTATTTATTGTGTGAGTATTTCAGACCAAAATTATCCATACTTATAAAAGAGTCTTTTTATAGGAGTAAGTGTATCAAACAGTAAAACGTTGTGCTAAGGGTAGACAAGAAAATAGTACGGAAAATTCGGTCCTGTGAACTCCTGTGCGAGTCGGACTCGCGATCGAAGGGTTCCGTACCGTATGGGACCCCCCATAATATGTTTTATTTTTGAATTAAATATACAACTAAATATTCAGTGAAAATTTTGAGCATCTACTTGTTGCCGTAATTAATATCTCATCAAAAACATAGGTAAATGTGAAATGGGAGCCAAAGTGTCGCCACCAAAAGAATTGAGATCTACACGGAGGCCAACTGTTCTGTAGAACATCCTAATCTTCCAGCTTCAACACACCTACAATATTCCAAAGAGCTTTACTTATGAAATTCAAGCTCGTGATTTGACTTGGCTAGTTTTCACGTTTTTAACTTTTAGACCCCATCGGTCATACATTCTCCGTAGTATGTGCCCTGCTCATTGCCATTTAAACTTGCTAATCCGTTGGCAAAGCCCTGTTCAATGATAAACTACTTATTAAAATTTTGAGAAATAACTATCAGTACCTACCTATAATGAATAAGTAGCACGTAAATTAATAAAACCAACTCAAGAACAAACATCTCGATCTCCCAGGGATCCTCTAGTCCTCCTTTAATATCGCATTCTCGAATTTCAGCACGAAATCGATTTTGCCAATGTTATTGAGGAAAACCGATCTCACACAAATATTTTTCCATTAATTAGCATGTTTATTTATAAAAAAAAGTTTATTGATCATGTATTAACGCGTGTCAAAAAACGAAGCGTTATGTTCTCTTTATGTAGAACCTTTCATGATTCCGTTGAAATTTCTCTTTGTGATAATGTAGCTATTTTATTCGCCACCAGGAAAGATTTTTAAGGCTCCGTACCAAAGGGTAAAAACGGGACCCTATTACTAAGACTCTGCTGTCCGTCCGTCTGTCTGTCACCAGGCTGTATCTCTTGAACCGTGATAGCTAGGCAGCTGAAATTTTCACAGATGATGTATTTCTGTTGCCGCTATAATAACAAATACTAAAAAAAGAATAAAACAAATATTAAAGGGCGGCTCCCACACAACAAACGTATTTTTGTGCCATTAGCAAACAATGGCACAAAGACATAGTACATAGTACATAGTAATAACGACAACAGGTAGACGCTTGAAATAGGGACGCGCACTTGGCCAATTATTTACATAGTTATAATATAAAACCGCTTCCTACCGTCTGTACACTTAGATCTTTTAAACTGTACATTACTGTACAATGTTATTTTACAGTTTTTGTCAATAGACAGAATGACGTAGAGTCGTAGAGAGTTCAGTTCTTTATAATATTCTTATAAGTTATGTACTTATTGGTACATAACTTATACGTACGGGTTTATCAATATTTTACTACGAAAATAAAGTATAATGTGCTCCAGCTCTATGATAGCAGATAGCGTAATGGGTAGCTACAAATTCCATAGAAAACTGTATTTAGGCAAAATCTGCCGAGCATGTAAGTCTAGGCGATTAAGTAGATAAAAAATTGTCAAATAGTGTCAAAATGGAAAATACCTTTATCACAGTTTCGTTTCTCCATCTTAAGAAATTCGCGTTTCTCTAGGGGCACATACGGCTACGAGTAAATCATTTTTATGCGGAATATATTTTATATTTATAAGGGATATGATGACGCGACGGGAGGAAATAGCTGCAAGACCTTTCGCTCTCTATTACCTTGGCTTATTTCTACTTATGGCTGTTCTTTCCAAAGTATTACCCATAGAATTATAGTACGAGTATGTAATTTTCTGCTTATTTCAGCTAAAGAATATTCATATTCATTTATTGGCAAATTACAAATTACATATAGGGATACAAATTATAGTATTCTTATGTGATCGGTTGATCCAAAAGATTAAACATATTTTTAAATGTTAAGTGGAAATAAACCTAATGAAGATTTAGAGTAAATATTTACTACTCAGACGGCAAGTAATAAATATTTAATCTAAATCTTCATATCAATGAAACAGTAGCTCTCTTATATTAAGATTATAATAGTTCCCTTGAATTCAACTATGAAATTAAAAAAAATAATAAATCTTAAGCCATTCAACGCCGTGGTAGTCTAGTGGTTATGACACCGGCCTTACAACCGTGAGGTCGTAGGTTCAAATCCCGGTCCCGTGCCAATGAGCTCTTCGGAATTTATGTACGGAATTTCACACCACTGGCTTTTCGGTGAAGAAAAACATCGTGAAGCAACCTGCATACATCCGTAGAAGAAATTCGATGGCGTATGTGAATCCTCCAACCCGCACCGGGCCAGCGTAGTGGATATGGCCCAATCACCCTTCGTGGGTAGGCCTACGTCTTGCAGTGGACTATTAAAAAAACTGGTACAGTGTTAGCCCTTCAAAACCAACCAATAAATTAAACGTCGAAATTTGGTCCAACAATGAACCATTGAGATCGAACTATGAAGTTCCATGTCCAATAAAATGCCTACATTAATAATCTCAGCAGCTCGTTCTAGATCCAATTCTACAAATTAAACTCGCCCAACTAAAGTTTCAAATAGGAATAAATGGTCCGAACCGAGGACCTAATTAAAGTACTTCGGGGCGAGTACTAAGTTATTTGCCTTTGAATCGGCCTGAATACATCCGGAGCGTCTCATAATGAATAGGATTAACTTCACAGCTCCTATACCCGTACAGGGTCGTAAGCAAGGATGAGGCAGGGAAAGAAAGCTAAGAAAAATATAGACAACGCTTAAACTTTAAAGCGTATGTAGGCATCTAACGTTTGCCAGCATGAAGTTGTAATAAGTGCTAGTATAAGCATAATGATAAATGCTTATTGTAGTACAACTAGTACGCCATAGATAAATAATATGTTAACGCATTATAATAATAATTGTTAATAACTATCTACTAGTTTACTTTGTATACTAAGCGCCACACAAATCGGCGGATGGGAAGATATGCGCAGAACGTTGCGCAAAAGCCGAAATATAGGTATGCGCGAGAGCCAGAGAGATGAGACGTCGGGGCACACCCGCCCGCCAACCTCATGCCTCCCGCGCGCTCCCTACGCCCGTGCTCTACCACTACGACACGCGCGACTAGGGAATCACATCGAAGTGTCATCTGCGGCTAACTTCTCATCCGCCGATTTGTGTGGCGCTTAGTATACGATTAAGTGACAAAAGAATACGTTCGCCTGTTATTAAACGTTATAGATATGCACAGCCATGCATGAAAAGTCTACACTACCCAGAAGTTTGTACTATACGCGTAAATAGTTCAAAATTCTACGCGGTGCAAAACCATGCATACACGGTACAGCAATGTACTCGCCACCAAAATACATAGGTTTCGAAATTAAATCTCATGTTACTCCGAAATTTTGCTCGACACGTTTCTCTTCAATCTGGAACAGAATAATGCTTGCAAAGTAGTGATTGGCGATTGAATGACTGTCAAAAGTGTGGCAACTTACCACTAACGATGTCGTCCTTGCCGATTGTAAAACACAGTACTTGCCTTAACTCTGAGCCCTAAGTACACGCCTGACGGTAAATACATTAATTAATTAAAATAGCTACTTTTATATTTTTATTATAATTCCAAGTTTCTAAAACTTCTTTTCATTTGGTTCCCGGAAAGAAGCTTTTTCATTAAAGTACCTACTTACTTATTAACTTCTATGTGAAGTGAAATAGATTTCGGGTATCGTTATGAAATTAAAAAATAATTTTATATAGCTATTGTTAAATGTTAAATTAGTAATGTTAGTAACTAGTCAATTAGTAATCATCGAGCAAGTATCTAGAATTCTAGATACCTACTGGCTCGATGATTGCCTACTAACCATGGTTTTGATGAGTAGACAACAATTTGATGTTGGTGATATATTTATCGAAAACAAATCGTTTTTTCATTTGGACCACATAATCTTAGTATTCTATTTATTATTCTCATATGCTATTTAACTGTCTAATTCTAATATGTGGAATAAATATGAATATTAATACTAAATAACTTTATAGTTAATAAAAATACCGCTTTTGTAGTTAAAGTCATAAAAACATGTCTTTATTCGTTACAATAGTGTCACTTCCGAGATATTGTGCAAACAAAAATATTCTCACCCAGTAAGGTAATATAGAAGCAAAGGTATTAAGATAGATATTTAGGTATTATTTACTGTATTCTTTGTATTGCAAAAATGTTCAGAAAGTTTTCACAACAAAGAAGTTAACTGCTCAAAATCAGTTCAATGTAGTGCAATGCTGCACCCAGCTCCGTACGTATATCTCCGTACGTTTACTGTTTTAGTTGAGTCTGACCCGTACTGTAAAATTTTTCAATAAAAGACTTGTAAAATATTTTAAAATGGGTTTCATCGCAAAGAAGTTAACTGCACAATATCTCTCCGCATAATCGCTTGTTCGAACGACTTTAAAATTCTCAAACAAAGTCATAATTGAATGGGATTTCAATAATCTTTGTCGCATTCGTTTGTGAACTGAGGCGCTGGATGCACTCGAAGTACACCAGCTTGTTAAAATGTTCACTACATTTTTATCAAAAGAATTTATAGGATTTTTTTTCCGGTACTTGTACGTGTCTTTGTGAATAATGTAGTTGGTATCTTAAATTTATCTCAGTAACAATTTATTTTGTAATTTTTATGCGACGAACATACATATTTACGTATAAGCATTGCCATTCAGCGTGGCAATGCTGCCAACATGCTGGGTACGCTGCCAACTGGTAGTGGGCTTGAGCATTTCGATCATATTTAGATCTTCGAGGGTCTATGAATTATCGAATTGCTTTTGATGTAGTAGTAGTTTATGTAGTTTTAGATTATAAGTCTTGTATTTAGTGGTAGTTAATAAAGGCACTTGCCTTATTAAAAAATATTTTAGTACATAAAAAAAAAATTAATAATTATAGGCAAGAGTGAATTGAATAAGTAGGTATCGTCTAGAGTTCATTTACTTCATCACAACATCGCTTTCCACCAGGCGAGTTGATGATTATATTACGTTATTACAATAATGAATTAGTATTCTATTAGGTACGTACAAAAATAACCATTTTCCATAACATTATTTTAGGGTTAGTTAAGAAAATTTATTAATTAAGGAAATCTATACGGCATTTTGGCATGGTCTTACAGTCAAATTACAAGTCAAACGGTACATTTCACATATTTCCGTTCCGCTTCACTTTGGAATAATTTGGGAGTATTACTTTCGACATATTGTCAGAACGAGATAGTATATATCTGTCACTTTTGCACACGTCGAAAAGAGTTATTTTCGTGGCTTTTCGTGGTCGCATGCTTAGCCTGATTTTATAAAAGACTAGCGACCCGCCCCGGCTTCGCACAGGTTTATTTTACATATAAACCTTCCTCTTGAATTACTCTATCTATTAAAAAAACCGCATCAAAATCCGTTGCGTAATTTTAAAGATACAAGCATACATGGGGACAGCGGAAGCGACTTTGTTTTATACTATGTAGTGATGATAAGTAATAGTAGGACACGTAACGCATATGTTTTCATACATAATCTCGCTGCTGGCCCGCAATAATTTCCAACAAAATTTACAATTTGAGTAATAATATAATTTCTTTCAATACAAATACTTAATAGTTATCATCTATTCTAGTACAGAAAACTAAAAGTTATTGAATTGCAAATTTTGTCAACTAGATTGTAATAAATTAGTGCCTCAGCGTTGCCCAAGATATACAAAATGACTTATTATTTTATTCTAAATCTGAGAGGTTTATATTCAGCTTAATTTATTTAGTTAAGACTGGGCCTGAACTGAATAAACTTAACTAAACTAAGCAAGTTCGGACGTTTGAGGGACATTGGGGAGAACAAATTTAAGACCGAAAAGCTCAGTTAAACTTAGAGTAATTAAACCGATTAGGTACCTGGAGCTGAAAACGTTATAAATATTTGACATACTTGCTATATTATCCTGTTTTCACTAACATGGATTGTCAATGCTCTGTCTCCTGTAAATTGGTCTTGTGAAGGTTTACGAATACATCTTAGTGGGTTCTTAGCTTTGAGCAAATATCTATAGAGTCATAATCGAGCAAAAATAGTGTCCGAGCCAAAACCCTGCCCCAGCTACGTAGTGGGTAGGCTTTTTAGTTAAGGCCGCTGCATACGTAACGAGATAATACCTCGGACGGGGCGTGAACGAGAACGGGACGTGACTGCCTCGTTCGAGACGGGAACGTGTTTTTAATGCATACGTACCGTAACAGTGATTCGGATCAACTGTTGTAAAGAAGGAAAGATGGATTTTTCATTTCAAATATTGGCTTTAATTGCTATTGCTCTAGATGACGAAGTAGTTACAAACGTCCAACACTACTTTTCTCTCCGGAACGAACCGAGTAACTGTGCATACATAGCGGAAACACGGACGGGACGGGGCACGTGCGGGGCGGGACGTGCTAAACATCGTTGGCGACGATATTTTTCCCGCCCCGTCAGTGCCACGTTCCCGTCCCGTCCGTGTCTCCGTGACATATGCGCTTCCATATACATTTTGTATGAAATGATATTTCTAAAATTGCCCGTTCCGTCCCGTCCGTGAAAAAACCCGTCACGTATGCAGCGGCCTTTAGTCGTAAGGCGATTGCAAGCCGACTACAACGCCGCGCGATTCCAAAGTGATAGGTTACAAACACTAATAAGGTGACATAACGAGATTCGAGAAAACGGGTTATTGTGAATTATTTAATGTAAATATCTAAGTCGATATGTTCCTATGACGGCGCTCCGACATTTTTTGACTATTTTCACTTAGGAACTGTGGCTCTGTAGATATACAAATATCTACAGAGTCACAGTCCTTAAGTGAAATCTTAGTTTAAAAATGCTTAGAGCCCTGGTGGATCGCCTTAACATATTTTATTTAATAATTCCGCATTTCTTTAATCTTTTAACAAACATCTTGTAACAGCAGATTTTTGTTTTGAGTGCTGACAAAAGTCACAGAACAAAAGTTGTTAGTTTTGATGTACAGAATAGTCATAGTCACAGTCATAATCATTTATTGATAACACCACTGTTACAAGTCAAATTTTAAATCCAATTAGCAATAATATCAATCAATCAATCAAAAATTTTTATTGACATAAAATAAGGTACGGGTAAAGTAATGAAGCCTCTGATTCCCGAACTAGCCAGGGGCTGTACTACGGGAACCAGCGTCTTCTCCTATATTGACGACAAGTTAAGTCAATTTACTTAAACTTTCTAATATTATTTATTTAAATTTAATTAATACTATGAGACGTATTATTTAAATATGAGTTAAATACTAGTCTAAATATTATCCACTCATATATCCAATCATATATCTCAATACATACAGAAAACACTTCAATGTCATATACATCGTATATGAAACTAATAATTATAATGTCAAAGAGTATAGATTAAATGTCACAATAAATAATAAAACATATTATAAATATCAAATAACAAATTAATCAAAATTAGGAATAAGCCCCTAAAAGGATGCTAATTGATTAGAAATAACCCCGTATAGCAGAACATTTTGCCTGAAAAGTGGTTTTCACCCGCACAAGGTGTATATTGGGCTTCAAGATCTGTAGGTATTTGTAAGGATTACCCGGAGTCCGCATCAAACCCGAGGGACAGTTGAGGATTATAGTCGCACTTTCCCCCCATTTGCCACAGTTACCAAGTGCAGTGCAGCTTTGAGGGGCTGTTGAGATTACGTTTACGAAGGCGCAATGGTAAGTGTTTTATTCTGATACGTTGTCTATAAACGGACAGCTTCTGATGTGCCCCTAGCTTCACTAAAATTATGGTTTGTGTAAAATATATAAATACTCGTACCTATAACTGTAAAAAAGACAACAAAACATCTTTCGATAAAATAACAAGATTTTTTACTTAAAATTGATATTCTTTCAAGTAGAAAGGATGTAACAATATAATTAATTTCAGACTTAAAAACTAGATCGCTTTATTTTGAGCTTTTAGGAAATTAGGTTGTGAGATATAAAACTTATACGTACATACACATACATAAGTATACATGTAAGTACGCTAATTTTAAAAGATATAATCTGGGAAAAGTCTAGACAAGCTGCCAGAACGGTACTAAATCTGTGGAGTATGACGCTATACTTACCTATTACAAAATTAGATCGTGTGAACAAATATAATTTAGAAAAGCCGCTAGAATTTAAAAAAGAACATTTAAGAAAAGCATCATAAGATATTTAATTTTGTTTTTATCGTAGATATTGCTAGAGCTGGCAACCTTCAGGCGAAGTAGGAAATTATCAGGCACGTTGAGCCCTCGCACCATTGTTTTTCACGACGCGATTTGAAACGAGGACAATACGAGGAGGATGTTCAGAATGTGTGCTATGTGTGGCAGGATTTCAACTTCGAACTGTTTCACGAAGTCAGTATCGCCGTTCTTTTTTCCAGAAAAGATTTTCCAGGTGGACCATGTCTCACATCTTATTTTCTCCTAACACAAAGAAAATGTGACAAAATTTTATCATCAAAATCCGTAGCCTTTTTTATCCCTGGGTATAAGTTTTTATAGTGAGTGACATCTTTTTCGGCCATGTGCTAATCGTGCCCATGCCTAACCCGCGATTTTCACAAAATGGTCTTACCACCGGACGATCAGATAATCATGCTTTTTGCGAAGCATATTTATTATGAACTAATAATACATATGCTTCGAAAAATACTTATACTTATTTGATCGTTTTTAGTAAATCAATAAACCCATGTTTTGCTATATTTGTTTATTGATTATTCTATTCTATTTATTTGACGTCGTAGACACAATGGCCTACCTTGTTGAAATGCAGCTGTTGAGTTAGTTACGGTGTTTAAAACAACAAAACATTGAAAGGTTTATTGTCTGATTAAGTAACAAATCACTAGAACCAAATAAAGTTTAATAGAATTGGGAATAGAAGATAAGTAAAACAAAAAAGCTTACTCGAAGTTTTTTTTAAGTTGATTGCAACAAAAAATAAGTAATAACTCGAAAATTGAATTTCAGAATGTTTGAAGTTAAGAAAGTTTATTTTTTATTATGGAAACTGACGTGGTTTTCACATATTTCAATTCTTTACTGAGCTTTATATAACGGGAATGCACTCACGTTTATTTTCATAGTTATTACACACGACATCGACTTGGCATTTTTTCTGTTTACACACGACTATAGTTTCAATCGCATTCGGCGATCTTTCGATTTTTATTTTTTCTACTGACTCCAACTTTATACTACTGACTCTAACTATAGAAAGGTGCGACTATAGGACAATGTACTCTGTAACTGCGGGTGCTGTCTACGTGTGCAATTGTTATTTTTGTATTCTTTGTTGGAAAGAAAGTATTCGGTCGTGTTGAACATTTTTGATCGTTTTTATTTATAGAGGAAAAACCACTGTGTAGCAAAAATCTACTCGGGCTCAATTGGTTTTAAAGGTAGACACAATTTTAGTTTGGGCATTTTGTTTTTACTTGTATGGAGGTGCATGTAAAACTTTACGTTAAAGATATATTTTACTACATACATACTATAGCATCGCTTTTGAATTTTAATTAATTTATTTGAATACATGGTCAGTTTGGTAATGTGCTCAATAAGTAATTTTCTAAATTCCTGTTCTTGAATTTTGTGAACAGCGAATATTTACGAATTTGATAATTATAGGTATATCTCTCGTACACTTGGAATGAAAATCTTAAAATATTTTTTTTTATTGATATTGGTATTTATTTACATAACTTACCTCTATAAAACACTGAGTTGTCATTCTATAGACAAAAAGAATAAAGTAAAATGCTGAAGAGGGCCTATTGTTAGCAATTCATGGGGAACATTGTAAAGTACCTACATATCACTTAGCGCTGATTTTCAGATGAGTTCAATTGCTTGATGATCACTGAAAAAAACTGATAAAGTGGATAAAAATAGAGTTTACATTTTTTATTTTAAAAACATAGAACAACGCGTAAAATCTCCACTCTATTATTTAAATGTCATATGTAATTGCCGCACTAAGCGAGTATCTAGGTGGTAGTTGCAAGCAAAGTTGTAGATCGCAAAACCAAGCACTTTGCACTAGAGTTTCTCCAGCATGTATTCGCACTTTAATCCACTTTCATTAAGCAAACCGCTAGACAGTGAATGCTCTAAGTGTCTCTCAATAGTAACAATCTGGTGTCTTCAAGTTGCGATTGAATCGGTTCCATTTAGGCAAATGTTTCTTGGCGAGACTTCATTATTTCTTAACATGAGAGTTGAAACATAGGTAACTGTTATGATGATATTCATATGCATATTCATTTATTTGCCACGTCTAAGTGTAACATAGGTATTTTATTAAAATTGGACTTACAAACTTAGTCGCCCTTTTCGGGCATTGCAAATGGTTTAGCGCTATGGCGCTTTTTAGCAATAGGGTAGATAAAATTAAATGTGTCTACCGAATTACTTTATACTATGGATACAGGGTGTCGTAATCTAATAATAGAGAGAACGTAACGTCGTTTTCTTGTGGCCTACATAACTGGTGGCTTCAATGTATTATTTTACCGAATTTTTTTTTTTTTTTTCACGAGTTTTATTTTAAAGGTTTAATTTTGCCATGTAATATGGGCTTTCATTTAGCATTTTGGTTCCGGAATATGGTAGGCTCAAGTTGTCTTTATTTCGAGTGTTTATACTATGGGTGTCCTTTGTTTTAGTAAAGTTTTTTTTTTTTTAATTTAAATTGATGATCCACAGACTCCAGGGTCTGTGCCCTTTGTTAACTAAGTTAAGTTACAATTGAAAGAATGCGACTGTAAAACAGAGATGGGTTAGTTTAAATCTTACTTTAAGTTAGAAGTTTCAGTGCATTGCCTGAATGCCGCGAGCAAACCGGCGACCCGCATGCAGCACCCGATCACGAGTGTGACGCATGAGCCAGCCATCGCTCTCCTCGACCATATTTGAGGGAGGAGAACGACCCGACACACGACGCCGCCGCAAGAAGGAGCCTTCGATGGCGAGCATGAATGCTCAGGGCATGCACGCAATGCTAATTTCTAAATAATTCACATAATTTCTTAATATTACACACTTATTATTATTTATTTTGTGAAAGCGATAATCGGCGGAGTCCGAGGCTACATTTCCGTGTGTTACTCGGTGGTATTTACTCTACTTGTGATCGCTCCCATGTCCTATTACAACTCTATTGCCTCCTCCCGGCCCAGAGCCCCCATCACCGCCGCGTTTCGATCTCTGATGGCCATCTGCTCGCCGCACGAATCGACTGATGTCACACGACGTGATGCCGATACCTACTACGCCGACGACATCTTCGATGTCGTGAAAGTTCCAGTGTGCCGCGATAAATTTAGTAAAGTTTGTAATATTTTTAAAAACAAAATATATAATTCCTGAATGTAAAGAGAGGGTAATGGTAGTATGTCATATTTTGCGAAATAGGGTCGGCAACTTACGGTATTATTTATATAAGTAAGCAATTATTCTTAAACATTTCTTCTGCATTATAAATTGTTCTTCTGTATTAATACTATTGCCCCATAAAATCTCAACATATTTGTATCTATTTAACCTAGACTAGATGAATCCGATATTATTTAAGATCCGATCATGGATGTATTAGTTAGGGTAAAAATCCTTGGATCCAAGGATTTTTTAACCTAACCCGATGCCCGATTGATGATTTCATGCCCGATATTTTCTTTTAATGTACTCAAAACAATGCCGATGTCAATATCTGTCTGTCATATCTAGAACTCTTGAACAATATACTATGAAATAGTTATTTACCGTATAATTACTTAGCATACTGAAACGTTTTAACCTCGTCAGAGCTACTTTCTGCTTAGATCCAAGAATATACTCGAATACTCAAATAATAATGTTTGAAAATAGCGTTTGTTCCCACAACTATAATAATAAAAAATATTAAATTTTTAGCTTACCTAGGTACCTAAGTATTTCCGTGTACAGTACAAAATCCCAATTGCTCTATCTTGGCAGATGTGAGGTAAACGATCGTGTAGTCGTGAGATATCAGTACAGTGTTAAGCGTTAACGTAGCGATTCTCAGGCGATTCCCATTTAATGTGAATGAATATCATGTACAAATACGATCGTTTGGTTCTGTTAGTATTGTGAACAAACAAACGTTAACAACAACTGTTAGGCGAAAGCTTTAAAACGGAGTGGGGTGGAACTAGCGTGAGTGTTATACTTATTCCGTGAGCCCACCCCATAAATGTCATACATGCTTAGCAAAGAACAAGAGACAGATCTTATCACGTCTGTGTTTTCTTTCTCGTTAAAGAAATATGGCGTTTAAGCATTGCATTCTATGACTAAAACGTTCTATTCCGCTTAACTCAGCTGGACTTTGGTGGAGTCTCGGTGTTAACAAAACGTAAATGACTAGACGCGCTCCTTCTCACCAGAAAAGATTTGAACACGCTTTAAACACTGTTTAACCATGCAATTTCTACTGTTAAACATTGTCTAAAGCGCGCGTAAAACTTTTGTGGTAAGACGGGTCTATTTCTTAGTCTGAACCATAATACCTACCTAATTACAGATTTAGTCACCACATGAAATGAGTAAAAACTATGTTGACTGCAATGTGAGGTTGCAAAATCTTGATTATATTATAAAATTCATTATTAATACAAACACATTAAGTTAGATTAGGCAATAACGCTTAATATCTATAGGTACTAGTTTTAGTTGAAACAAAAATCACTTTCCCCACGTTAAAACCCCCGGTAGATAATTTTTAATTACACATTTGACATTATCACATTCCCAAACCATTTCACCGTGTCATAATCGTTTATGTGCTAATCACATAGAGGCGGAAAAACGGTAGAATGTTACCTTTATTCATTATTTACGGAAACTTGAAAACAAAAACACGGCTTTCACTAATCTCCTTTTCATAGAACTCTTATAAAAATAATGCGGTCGGTTTATTGGATTAAGATGTTATAACAATTTCAAGGTTAGGATTATTTTGCTATAAAATAAAGAAAAAAATCCGTTTGGGAGAAATTATTTAATGAAACTGGCAAGTCCAATAAAGTATATAGTATTTATGTTGAAAAATGGTATGATATAATTTACTTAAATTGTGATAACAGCATTAGTGAACGGCGCGGAATCAAATTTAAACATCTAATAACAAAAATGAAAACCTTGTTACGTGTGAAATATCGGGTGTTTTTCGAAACGAACGTAACATTGTTAGCCTCTATATTTGTTACGAAATCGTTTTTGTTTTTAACGCCATTTTGTTCATAATGGCCTATTTTAGGTAAAATATCATTGAAATAAGTCAAATAAGGCAAACAGTTGCAAAATGCATGTTTTATTCATGCGTCTGGACAATGCTAAGTAAAACGAATTCTCGCAAAGCCCTAAAGATAAAAGTTCATGATCTAATTTCGCCAAAGTGCTTCAAAACGCGGAAGCTGGAACAAATATTAAAGATTTTCCGTTTCTTGACTTTTTCCTATATTTTTGACGCAGCTCTTACAAGTAGACTCTGTCTGCGATTGTCGTATCAAGATGAGGATAGTTGAAGAGCTAACTACTTGAAACTTTGCTCTTTTTTTACAATTGCTGATCACTTTGTGATTGACGTTATCATCAAGTGTTTTTGTCCATCCATCCATCCATCAGCCATAAGAAGTCCACTGCTGGACATAGGCCTCCCCTATGGATCTCCAATAAGACCGGTTGGAAGCGGCTTGCATCCAGCGCGATCCTGCGGTCTTAATGAGGTCATCCGTCCACCTTGTGGGTGGACGTCCTACGCTGCGCTTGCCGGTACGTGGTCTCCACTCGAGAACTTTCCGACCCCATCGGTCATCAGTCCTCCGCGCTATGTGCCCTGCCCATTGCCATTTCAACTTGCCAATCCCTTGGGCTATGTCGGTAACTTTGGTTCTTCTACGGATCTCCTCATTTCTGATTCGATCTCGCAGAGAGACTCCGAGCATAGCCCTCTCCATAGCTCGTTGGGCTACTTGGAGCTTATCAATAAGGCCCATAGTGAGAGACCACGTTTCTGTGCCATAAGTCATCACTGGCAACACACACTGGTCGAAAACTTTCGACTTGAGGCACTGAGGTATGTCGGACGAGAAGACGCTACGCAATTTTCCGAACGCTGCCCAGCCGAGTTGGATTCGGCGATTGGCCTCTTTCTTGAAGTCGGACCTACCTAACTGGACTACTTGTCCTAGGTAGACGTACGAGTCAACGACTTCAAGAACCGAGTTCCCAACAGAGATCGGGGTGGGTACAACATGGGAATTACACATAACTTTCGTCTTGTCCATGTTCATCTTAAGACCCACCTGTTGAGAAACCCGATTGAGGCCTTCGAGCATCGTGCTGAGCTCTTCCATCGATTTTGCCATGACTACTATATCGTCGGCAAACCGAAGGTGGGTGAGGTATTCGCCATTGACATTGATGCCGAATCCTTTCCATTCCAGGAGCTTGAAGGCGTTCTCCAAAGTAGCCGTAAACAGTTTCGGAGAAATTACGTCTCCCTGTCTTACGCCTCTTTTTAAAGGGATCGCCTTGGAGCTCTCTTCCTGTACTCGGACCGACATAGTGGCGTTATTATACAAGCACTTCAACACTTCGATGTACCGATAGTCAATACGGCATCGTTGGAGAGACTCGAGCACAGCCCAAGTCTCGACCGAATCAAAGGCTTTCTCATAGTCCACAAACGCTAAGCAAAGTGGCAAGTTATACTCTTCGGTCTTCTGTATAACCTGCCGTAGCGTATGAATGTGGTCCATGGTACTAAAGCCCTTTCGGAAACCGGCTTGTTCGGAAGGCTGGAAGTCATCAAGCCTGCGCTCGAGACGATTCGTAATGACCCTTGAAAACAGCTTATAAACATGGCTCAGAAGCGAGATGGGTCTGTAGTTCTTCAATAAGGTGTTGTCACCTTTCTTGAAAAACAACACCACCACGCTTCTGTTCCATGCTTCTGGCGTGATGCCCTCGAGGACGACGGTGTTAAAAAGCTTCTGGAGGACTTTTAGTACAGGTGTTCCACCCGCTCTCAGGAGCTCTGATGTGATACCGTCATCACCCGGCGCCTTGTTGTTCTTAAGCTGATTCAGGGCCATTCTAATCTCGTACAGGCTGATGTCTGGGATATCTTCGGTGAAGTGTCGGGTCAGCTTGGCTCTTGGATCTTTGGCCGCGCTGCTAACAGGCTTAGCGACCGAAGCGTATAACTGTCCATAGAACCTTTCGATCTCCTCTAATACCTCTGCCTTGGTCGACGCTAAACTTCCATCTTCTCTCTTCAGCTTTGTCAATTGGCTTTGTCCAATAGACAAATCTCTTGCGAACACTTTGGAGCCTTTGTTCCGCTCTATTGTCTTTTCAATATGTTTAGTATTAAAAAGACGGATGTCGTGCCGCAAGGATTTCGAAATTTGTCTATTGAGACGCCTATATGACTTTGCATCATCGGAAGACTGCAATTTTAGCGAGCGTCGTTCGGCCATGAGATTTACAGTGTGATCGGAGAATTTCTGCGGTTTATTTGAACGGCGGGGTCTAAAGAACTTAGCACCCACCGTTTGGACAGTTTCTACGAGCCCGTTGTTTATCTCGTCCACCGACGCAAGGTTCTCTAGGCAAGCAAAACGATTCGAGAGCTCGAGCTGAAAGTCCTCGGGGTTTTGGATATGTTCACGAGTAGGTCGGAGCGTGGACTTCATCAGGCGGGACCTTTCGAGCTTAACATTAATATCTAATGTGCCTCGTACAATTCTGTGATCGCTGCCGGTTTTCACCCTGTGGATCACGGAGACATCATTAAATATTCGTCTCTCGGTGGTCATGATGAAGTCTATCTCGTTTTTCGTGGAACCATCAGGGCTCATCCAGGTCCATTTCCTGTGAGGCGGCTTCTGGAAGAAAGAGTTCATCATAAAGAGTTCCTCTCTCTCCAGAAAGTCAGCCAGCCTCTGGCCCCTAGGGTTTCGTTGCCCATATCCAAATTGCCCCACCCTCAGCTCATCGTCGTTTTTTCTGCCCAACTTTGCGTTGAAGTCCCCCATAACAACAGTGAAGTGGGTCTTAGACATATGAATGGCCCGACTTACGTCCTCATACATAGTCTCCACCTCATCATCTGGGTGTGACGATGTCGGTGCGTATACCTGAATGACCTTCAGCGAATACCTCTTGGATATTCTGAGTATTAGGTATACCACCCTGCTCGACACACTTTCGATGGTAATAATGTTGTTGGTGAGGGACTTGTGAACGAGAAAGCCAACACCACCTTGGGACCGTTGGTCACCTTCCCGGTAGTAAAGCAGGTTGCCGGATTTTAAGGTTATCGTGTCCTCCCCCTCTCTACGGACTTCAGACAACCCCACAATATCCCAACGCAACCTACTCAACTCTTCTTCCAGCTCAGCAATCTTCTCGTCAGTCCTCAACGTGCGCACGTTGTGTGTTACCAGGGCCAGTCGTCGTTTACGGGAGTGGTAGCCGGGCGTCTGCCAGCGATTCTTAGCACCCCCTTCTCCGCCGTTACCGGGGCCGCTACCGTAGCCCCGGGCTAGCGAAGCTGCTGGGGACTGGGGGCCTGGTCTTTTTGTTTGTTCCATATTGGGTATTTGCCCGTAATCGCCGCGCTGGGCAAGCGTGGTGGCGATCGCAGAAACGTAGCTTCGCGACAGGGATGCTGCTCCCCATCCCTGCCCTGTGCCATTTTAGCTACGTTTTTATTTGAATGGTTATACCGCCATTAGTCGGTTCCGCTGTACCTTAGTCGGCTCCTACGACACCTGGTACTAGAGGGGGGTGCTATTCTACTCTGCCGGCACCCCACGGCTAGCCTAGTGTTTTTGTCAATTTATTGTTTTAATTTTAAGGTAAAATTACTACTTTCATAGTCAAACTTCAAATTCAAAAGTATTCTTTGGTTTTTACCAATTCGTTAGGGTTTTCCGGCAGATTATTTAAATAAGCAATGTAGTAGTGTGTAATTTTTTACTGGCAACAAAATATGCGAAATTTTGTTTTCTACAATAATGGTTTCCATGACTTTTGCCCTAAAATAAATACTTTCCGAGAGGTCGGCCAGAAACGTATTTTCGAGATGGCGCTTGTAGTTCCACTTGGATCAGCGTTTTGTTATTTTATGCTCAGCAAGTGATCCTAAACCTTATAAAAAATGGATCCTAGACCAAAAAACCTCTATTACTGACCTAACAAGTTTAATTCAAAAGCAATCGACACTAATAAAGAGGATTAAGCTGATTGTATCAATTAAATGACCCGTTTAAATTAATTAACTGCTACAAAATGGCTACATTTGTGGTTAAACGGCAACGCTATATACGTGTGTACGTACGTACACACCGCTATTTCTATGATGTGAAGCGGTTCTGTGACTAAATTTTACCAAAAATGGTCCTACATTTGAAATTTAGTGAATTGGCTTTTAAAGTAAGTAAACATCGCTTTTGAGTAGCTACTTATACAGAGCTGAAGCCGACATTAAATGGAATCACATTAATTTGCCTTCTGTTTCAGAACTTTCCACATAATTAGAATTTAATAAATAAAGTTTTTTGCTAAGTTATATACAATTTTCTAAAACAACATTTTGGAGCAACATGCGTATCTAAGCAGCGATCCAAGTTATTTGTACATTAGTCAAAATAGCGGGAACAACTATTTTAATTAGTCTAATGTCAAAATGACATAAATGAATTCCTTATTAGCCTAATTACTTTCTCTATTTATTAATAAGTTTGTTTGAAGATTTCGATATTTTTTAATTTAAGGATTAATTATTTTTCTTATTGCTTTTATGATTACTAGTTAGTAATCATGTATATGAAGTTAATAATAAATAGTCAATCCGAAGTGGGTTAGGTACCATTTATTATAAACTATTATTTTAAAGAGAAATTTATGCTATTTTATAATGGAAACTAACGTGGTTTTTAGCTAAGCTAGTGTGTTACAACTTTGAATTTTTGACCTAAAACGTTATTCATTCAAATAATTTATTTTTTAAAATGTTTTTCAAAAAAAAAAGTAGAATTTAAAAAATAATACAAAATAAAACGGTACGAAATTTCCACTTAATGTGACAGTTTACAATACTATGTCAACAACTTACTTTTCTGCTGAAATCTACTGACTGACGTCGCTTGTTTTCTACTTTTGATACTGAAATCTACAGCGCGGAGCTTGCAAAATCGCATTCCTAGAGGATGGGCAGTTCCAGTAAGTCTTTAGAATAGGGTTGTTGAGGAAGTGATTATGAGGTAGAAGCGGAGGAAGAGGAATTGTCACGCGCAAATTTAGAGGATGCGGATGAGGAAAAGGATATTTTTTGAGGAAGAGGATGCGAAAGAGAAAGAGGATGATAGGAAATTATAAATACTAGCAGACCCAACCCAAAAGCCGCTGTCCGGTTTGTACACAACTAGGTACATACATACACAAAACATAATTAAAAGTGCATTTTCCAGTTGACCAAACTATGAATCTAAACCATTCTATGCGACGCGCATGTGCAGTGAAATTCCTCATAAATTCCTCTTAAATTTTGATGAAGCGATATTGGAAGAGGGTTTTTTTATTTTTATTTATGAGGTATGCGGTAACGGTTGAGGAACCCAAAATATTGCGGAACTTCCGCATTATGAGGAAACGGAAGAGGAATCCTCAGCTACCCTACTTTAGAGTCACCAAATGTACCTCGAAGTCCTCCAAAATTACAATGCTTTCCCAGCGCAGAGCTTTCACCAAATGTTCTATCTATCCTCGAAAATCGTAATCCTAGGACGACAATGACCCAACGTGCAGGCTCTGACTTCAGCAAAATACTTTACCGTCCTCTAAAATAGCAATCCTAGTCCCAGCACCAAAATCACATTTATTAACTCTACTGATACAGTTTTTTTGTAAAAAATACTGAAAATCTACCGCACTACCCTAAACTACACTAAATTTACATCGAACATCTACTAAGATAGTATTCTAACCACACCAATACGACGCAAAGTATAAAACTCTTTAAAATAAATAAAATTTGAACAGATAGGTAGGTAGCTAAAATAAAATTCCCTTCAACTTTTGCGTCGCTAGCTCCCCTTCTAATACAAGCTGCAACCGAGTGGGCATTTGGCAACGTTGCTGAAATTAAGTTATCCAGTGACGAGCGGGATATTTATTGCAGCCCCGATGCAGCGGCGGTTAGCGGTCCCCGATATCGTGCTGTTGATCGCCTCTGACTTTTAGCTGAAAAAAAGAAATTTAATAGAAGTGCTGGTGTTATTTTGTGCTGTAGAAAGCTTGGTTAAAATAATATTTCTGCTCTGAAAGTATTCACATCCATATTTCAGAGAGTTCTAAGTAGGTATAATGGTATTAACAATATTACATTAGCAAAATGAGGTATTAATTCAAAATTGTGTCTTAATTTGAGCTAAAAATTGATTATGATTGTCAATAAAAAATGTGCATAGTATTTCGACTTTCTTTTATGTGTACAATGAAGTTGTTGTTTCAATGGAAAACTTTTTGAAATTAGATATTATTTACTTATTATTTTGCATTTAACGTTCATTTTATTCCTAATTTTATTTAATAGTATGGATGTCTTTCACATAAATTATAATGAAAAGCTACCCAAATATGATCAGCACATAATTGTGTCACATGAATTAAATAACTACACTTTAAGCCCGATTACAGAGGCGCCATCGTAATTATAGGTATATTAGCTAAATAGCATAGTTCTGTTTCTTTTTCACTTTAGGCATTCGAAAGAGAGAACGCTTTTTACGTTGCTATTAAATTTACTCTGGCGCCTCTGTAATAAGGCTTAATATTTAGTTACATTTAAGTTGTTATTGTCAATGGCAACGTTAATATTTAGTCACATTTCACACTCAACCTCCCCCGTATCCTCAGCGCTCCACTTTATTAATAACATCAAAGGTTATTTACTTGGCTGTTTGTACAACAGTCGTTTCGTTTAACGGTCCTCCTTTTGATCAAACCCTCCAATAAAACTGTAAACAAGTTAGGCAAATACGGGCAAATTATGTCGCTGCTGTCAAACGTGGGGGGAACGAGGAATGGTGATATGTAAAATTGGCGCGGTTTGATGTTACGAAGCTTCAAGAATTCGTAATAACAATTCTGAATGTATGAAATACTTTCATATCAAAGCATGTAGGCAGGTTTCAGCTCAGACCAAATAAAAAATCAAGACAGAATGTTGTGAACAAACAAGTGAGGCCGGCAAAACTATGCCTCGCCGTGTACAGACACAACACACACATGTACACGTACAAAGAAACTTTGCCTTGGCTCGTCAGTCGAACTAAGGCGGCGCTGAGTGCGACACCGACGCACTCACACATGTCATCACAAAAAACCGGCCTCACTTGTCTGTTCACGACATTCCGTCTTGATTTTTTTTATTTGGTCTGAGGGTTTCAGGTGTGGGCGGCAGTTTTACCTGTAATAAGTAAGTCGAGTGCCTACCATGGACGTAAATATTGCGTGATCGCAGCGAGCGCAAAACTTTTTGATGTTTCATCAATTTAGGGTTCAAAGTAAGAAAATAAATCATCATTGTTATTTCAAGCGCAGAATAAATATATTTATACTTAGGTATAGTTAATTGCAACTACGAAATAATATCACACTTTTTTTATTTCATTTGCAGTCTACTTATTTATAATTAAAGTGCTTAGAATTTTCCCGTGGCATCGAAAGCGTATTTTTTTTATTTTTGTGCTATTCCAATATAAAAACTACTATTTTTTTCTAAAATAAAAAGTATGACCTTTAAAGTGCTCAATATTACCTTTAAATATTCTTTTGCATACAAAAAACCAAGTCGATCATTATCTTTGTGGTAGCGTGAAAGAGTTTTATTAAATTAGTAAGGATTAGTGTGCCTATGTCCAGCGAGTAACAGTTTAATTTATGTTAACTTTCTAAGATGTACCTACGTAATCAGGTGTTTCTTTTTGTTACAGGTACGTAAAATACGTTTTGGATGGGCATCATTCGACACATTTTCGACAACGTTGGCTCAGAAAATCCATATTTTTCACACAATTCACGTATCTGGAAGTACTCGTAACTATTAGTCCATAACTTATTTCATTCCTTATTCTTGCTTCTTGCTATAATACTGTACTAGCCTTTTTAATAGTCCACTGCAGGACGTAGGTCTACCCACGAAAGGTGATTGGGCCATATCCACCACGCTGGCCCATTGCGGGTTGGTGAATTCACATTCGCCATCGAATTTCTTCTACGAACATATGCAGATTGCCTCACGATGTTTTCCTTCACCGAAAAACCAGTGGTGTAAAATTCCGTACGTAAACTCTGAAAAACTCATTGGTACGGGACCGGGATTTGAACCCAAGACCACCTCCTGATTCCTAACGATGCTGAAGGATATTGAAAAATTATATTTTGCAAAAAACGGCAAAACCGCTTTCCATCGTGAACAAAATTTGAAAATTTCGCTTAAATTGTTTACATTATTTTTATTTTTTCAAAAACGGCTCAGCCGATATCTGTAAAATTTAGATGGGAGTATATCTTTTCGAGCTAAAAAATAATTTTTCGACTCGGTTCACAATTGGCGAAATTGTCGATGAACATACACAAAAAATACATACAGATGAACATAGAACCTCCTCCTTCTTGGAAGTCGGTTAAAAACTTCTATCAATAAATATCTACCCCAATTTGACGTTACATGCCACTTAAAATCAGACCATTTCCTTCCCGCCGCAGCATTTAAGCTCCGGGAGTGTCTACACGGAGCCCTTTTGATGGCCCTCGTTAGGGCGGTGTCCGGTCGCTCCGTCAATTTGCCTACATTAGGCCGCGCGATCGTGTGGACCCGCCTTTAGATCTATAAGATTCTCTAAGAATTAAGGTGATTTAATAATGACTGGTTTTATTGGGTCTACTTCTAGACTAGTTTTGTCAAATCTAAGACGTCTAAGTCCAAATATTGTATTTTGAGCTATAGCTCTGCTAAAAGTTTCAAGGCACTGTACTAGAGATACCTACTCAAATAAACAATTTATTAGCGTTAGGGTGGTGCCCGCTCGTCTCGCCGTCAATTTGCCTATATCAGGCCGCTCGATCGTGTGGACCCGTCTTTAGATCTAAAAGATTCTCTCAGAATTAAGGTGATTTAATAATGATTGGTTTTATTGGGGCTACTTCTAGACTACTTTTATGAAATCTTGATATGACTGACTAGTCCAATGTTACATTGTAAACTATGGATACGATAATGACATTGCTGTTTAAGGCTTTAGTTACGGAGTAAAGCTGCTTAAGTATTTACTTAGGGTGCTGCCTGGTCGCCACGCTATCATTTGCCTACATTAGGCAGTCACTTGATCGTGTGAAGCCGTTTTTTCTAAAAATTTGAACACATATTATTTTGACTGGTTCCACTTTTGCTAAATCTTAGGATTAATACAAGATTTTCTTATCTACCACTTATTAGCGTTAGCGGTGTTCGGGTTCCTTACGAATAACTTGCCTAAGTATATTTGGCCATAGCGTCGCTTGATTGTATGAACCCGACTTTCAACCTATTAATATTGATTATGTTGGATTTATTGCCTTCAGTGTAGCTTTGTAAACTCTTGGGATGGTTACTAAATCTTAGGATTAATACAAGATTTTCTTATCTACCACTTATTAGCGTTAGCGGTGTTCGGGTTCCTTACAAATAACTTGCCTAAGTATATTTGGCCATAGCGTCGCTTGATTGTATGAACCCGACTTTCAACCTATTAATATTGATTATGTTGGATTTATTGCCTTCAGTGTAGCTTTGTAAACTCTTGGGATGGTTAGTTAGCATAAACTGACATTATATTTTGAACTATACGATAGTAAAATTGTTACTAATTTCGCGTCGTTGCCAATTTACGGAAATAAAGCTACCGCTCGCTCGTGTCAACTCGCCATTATACCTAGATTGTCTCTAAGAACGATTTTTAGATTTAGTTCTAATCTGGTTTCATCTCATTTTGATTTACCTAATAAAATAAAAATCTGATATTATGATCTCATTAATGCAAAATGCACTATTGCAAAATAAAAGCTTCTAAATACTATACTAGAGCTAATTACTTAATATTTGTTTAACTTAATTACTATATCTAAAAACTTACCTATTATTCGCGAATGAAACGTTGCGTTAGAAAATTTTCTCAGCAATTATCTACATAATAATAAACAATGAACCATCCGTTCTAAGTAGGAAAATAATTCAAACTTGGATTTAGTTGAAAAATAACTATGATTAGGTAAGGTTTAGATACCTACTTCAGTTTGAAATAACTTAAGGTTGACTCTCACACATGACTGACTTGAGTCTCAAACAAACACAAATATATTTTACTAAGCTCAGACTAGGATTGTCTTCTCTGTCTACGTTACTAAACAATAATCATAACTGACAAATCAGCAGTCGCAATGACTTAAAAAAATTAAAATTAAGATCGAGGGAACGCGCTGGATGCAGACCGCTTCCAACCGGCCTTGTAGGAAATTCATAGAGGAGGCTTCTGTCCAGCAGTGGACGGATGGATGACTTTTAAAATACGCGAGTGATTTCCAGCTGAGAATAAAGTAAAAATTGTGCGAAAACCGCCTTGATTTCCATAATAAACTTACTGAGTAGAGTTTGTGTAAAAAGAGAAACCGTTGGGCGTTACGGTGAACTAATAGATTTTAATCAGCAGCCAAGGTACCAACTAATTGGTAGACGCGAGTCTACTGATGCGAACCGAATTGGTGTCTACCAAGTATCAACCACTTTTGAGCAGTGTTTTCAACGTAATAAAATTAGTAATATTGCACACGGGCGACCTCACCTACGACGCTTCTCTTTTTGCACAAAGTCTATCTGCAATTATTTCAGACCAATACGAGTATAACTGTCCCACATATCTCTTCCACAGCAAAATCAACGGCACGATAACAATAAAACCACATCAAAAGCGGTTGAATATTAATTATGCGTGCTAATATCTCGGATTAACCGTGTAACAAGTTGTTTGCGAGTTGAACATTGTTTGTCGAGAGCTTAGGTTTCTGTTTACTGCCGCTACGTGACGTGAAACCCTGTATATGTAAGTACTGCGCGCTTTAGGAATCACATCACACTATCTTATTTGAGATAAGGACTTGGTCTTTAAATCTGTTATAAAGTTGTTTTTAATAAGGAAAGAGCGCTCATAGAGTAATTTGACTAGGTTGACTAGGTGTTTGTCGGCGATCACCAAAGTTAAGCAACGTTCGGCACGGTCAGTTTTTGGATGGGTGACCGCGGGTGGCATTTCTAACTGAGTGCTACCGTAGCTGGAATGACATGTTAAACCGTAGGTTACGGTTGTTTTAACCGGGAAGCTATGTCAGAGGCCTTCAGGCGGATTAAAAACTTTGACACCAGGGATTAGCCACCCTGCCTATACGAACTTAGGTACTGCGGGGTACCCAGAACGACCAGAGGGGTTAGTCCAGGTTTACACTTAAATTGAAACTCTATACATTTTTGTACTAACCAAAATGTATGGAACCACACGCGAACGCAAAAGTTTAAGTAAACTACGCAAAACCTTGACTAAGGGCTCAGATATGCTTTTAAGATGAATTTCCTAACGTACCTGACGTGAATATTTTACCATTGATTTTACTTAGATTTTATGACAATGTATAATTTTACTCGTCTTTTTAAAATCCATTGCCTAATAAAATACGTGTCCTAGCATATCGAAATAACTGTTAAACCTGTGGTAGGATTGGAATTCTCGGCGGGCAAAGCTGGTGGTTAGACATAGTAATATTAGTTATGTAGCGGTCGGACTTGCGGCTAGCTTTGAAATCGTGTAGAACTTTGCCAATAATTTCGAGTTTCGGAGACTCCTAGCCATCCACAGGTAATATTCATGAGCTAAACCTCTGCAGGGGCGGTAATGGCCAGTACAATAAACGATAGGTACAAGTTATACCTATATGGTATTTTGAAATATGCAAGGGTTTTTACAGGAGTTTGTATGAGTTTATACGTACGTAAATATTACACACTAAAATATTCTAAAGAGTACGCCAAGGGAAGTTAAGACACCATTCATTCGTTCAAAATTTAAGAACACGACACTTGTAGCCGTAGTTGTCTAGAGGTAGTGACACTCGCCTTACAATCGTGAGGTCGTGGGTTCAAATCCCGGTCCCGTACCAAGTGAGTTCTTTGGAATTTATGTACGGAGTTTAACACAGCTGGCTTTTCGGTGAAGGAAAACATCGTGAGGCATCCTGCAATACGTCCTTAGAAGAAATTCGATTCGATGGCGTATGTGAATCCACCAACCCGCATTGGGCCAGCGTGGTGGATATGGCCCAATCACCCTTCGTGGGTAGTGGGGTAGGCCTACGTCCTGCAGTGGACTATTAAAAAAGGCTGATACAGTACAGTACTTGTCGGTGGAGCAACTTCTACGTCTTGCGGTCATCCGATAGTGTCTTCAGCTTCCTGTATGACAACTCGTCTATTTTCTCTTTAATTTGATTGAAAATCTCTTCGTGGTCTTCACCTTCCTCTCTTTCCTTTTATTTGTTTATAGGCGAACAGTGTATACTGATGTGCCTATATCAAGCAGAGTCGATAAAATTAGTATTTATGTGTTAAGGATGTTTTTTCCTTCTTTATCCAAAGATCCAGTCTATTCTTAAATGTGTTTATTGCTGAGACTACATTCTCATTTTACAAATCATTGCATTATAATTTACATTATGTAGGTTGTCATATCGTACTGATTTTACGACTGTCTGCCTAATCATAGAAGGTGACCGAATATCCTTCTTCTATTTTCAACAATTGTTAGAAGTTGTCTTTTTTTATGCACTATATTTATCACCTTTAGCATCGTTAAGGTCTTTCAATCGTCTGTAAAATCAATGGAATAGTTATCGACTAATAGATGACTAGTTTCTCAGACTAAGTCTTGGAATTTGTTTGTGCCAACCACAAACCAGATTCTGGAGGAGTAGAACTTTAAGATTTATCGACTTAAACATCCTTTGAGCCTGATGTTATATCGATTGGATGTTTTTGAGTCAGTTTATGAGCTATATTATCAAGTTAGAAGACAAAATTAATTTATTATCCTCTTTTATTATGTTTATCGCGTATAAGATATTTGTATAGATAGTTTTCTGTGACTTATGACCTTTCTTGTGTCCTTCAAATATGAAAACCTGATCTGCTGCCCCATTCCCAAAGGACTGATTGGTCATTAGTTAATGACCAATCAGTCCTTTTTAACCGACTTCCAAAAAGGAGAAGGTTTTATGTTCGTCTGTCTGTATCTTTTTTTTGTATGTTCATCGATATTTTCGTCAATTGTGAACCGAATTGAAAAATTCTTTTTCAGATCGAAAGGGTATACTCCCGAGGTGGTCTCATTTAAATTTTGCAGAAATTGGCTGAGCCGTTTTAAAAAAAAATCAACAATAATGTAAGCAATTCGAGCGAAATACCCGAATTTGGTATACGATGAACATCGATAATTTCGCCAATTGTGAACCGAATCGAAAAATTATTTTTTTGTTGAAAAGGGAATACTCCCGAAATGGTTCCATTTAAATTTTACAGATATCAGCTGAGCCGTTTTTAAATAATCAACAATAATGTAAACAACTAGCGAAATATTCGAATTTTGTACACGATGGTACGGTTTTGCCATTTTTTTGCGAAAAGTAATTATTCCAAAATTACTAAATCTTAAAATATCTTATATAGGTTTTATAGGTTAAATATCTAATAGAGGTATCTTTTGTGGCGACTTTCGGGCAGCAATCAAACAATAAGATTCCTGTTCATTCCAGTTTTATCTCATACTAGCTTAATTGGACCGCAATAATAATAAACTAGATGCTCATTGGTTTCTCATTGGAAACCAAATATGCTATCGTATTCAAATAATTATGACACGTATATATATATAGCTGGCAACACAGGATGGTATTTTAGGAGGACCAAATCCGCGCAGGGATGGCAACAGTTCATACAAAATACATCGACCCAATTGGGCTGAATTTTCGTCATGGGATTTTCAGCTGCGTTCCAGATTACGAGTACATAATTATCGAAATTGTACAATTTTAGCTCGCAGGTTTTGAAAAAATGGATGTCTAAAAGTCTTAGCTTTTTAGCTAGAAGTTTTTTATACTAGATCAGGTGAATTTCAGATAGCTTCCACTATGGGAATGCACTAGAACAAAATATACCTCCATCGTTTGTGGCAACTTTCGGGCAGCAATCAAACAATAAGATTCTTGTTCATTCCAGTTTTATCTCATACTAGCTAAATTGGACCGCACTAATAATAAACTAGATGCTCATTGGTTTCTCATTGGAAACCAAATATGCTATCGTATTCAAATAATTATGACACGTATGTTCATATAGTATGTAACTGGCTACACAGGATGGTATTTTAGACCAAATCCACGCAGGGATGGCAACGGCTCATAAAAAATTCACAGACCCAATTGGGCTGGATTTTCGTCATGGGATTTTCAGCTGCGTTCGAGATTACGAGTATATCGAAACTGTACAATTTTAGTTCGCAGGTTTTGAAAAAATGGATGTCTAAAAGCCTTAGCTTTTTAGCTAGAAGTTTTTATGGTGGATCGGGTGAATTCTAGATACCTTCCACTTTGCGAATGCTCTAGAACTAAGTTTTCGTGGAACGGGTGTGACTCTAAAGTACTTAAAAGTTTTAACCACATTCCCAATCATTGATCTGTCTTCTAAAAACGGGAGCGAATAAAACCTACGATTGAAGATTGTGATCGACAAAGACTATAGTTTAAAACCAAATTCTCAATACAAGCAAATAAATTGTTCTTTTGAAAAGTCCAACAACTTTCAGGGTTTACCTATGTGCACAGCGCATATAGGTAGGTACGCCCCTGATCAATAACGTTTACTGTAGGATTAAAAATGAAATGGCAAATACCAGCTGTTCCATGCATTTTCTGGAGAGTCAATGAAGTTTATGTTTGTATCACTGCTGTTTTTTGGCGATTCTGCGGTCAAAAATGTATAAAAAGTATTTCATACTGATGAAAAACATAAAAATAAAATAATAAATAAATATTAGGGGACATCTTACACACGGTCTCTGACCTCAAACTAAGCAAAGCTTGTGATATGGTTGCCAGAGACTGATAAACTACATATACTTATTTTAAATACATACTTATATAGATAGTAACTAAATAACACCCAGACACAGGTAAAAATAACACAGGTACCTAAATATAAGTGTACTTCTAAAAGTCGCTCCGAAAATCGCTCTAAAGCCGCTCTAAATCGTTCAGATTCAAGATGAGTTAAAGCTACGTTCGTATACAGACATAAGTTGGGACAAACCAAATTTTTCTGATGACCCTTCTTCGCCCGAGATGTTTTGGATCCAAATATTATGTACTATCAGTTTAAAAAAAGGCCATCCCGATTTAGACTCCATTTAGTTTATGACCAATTGGAAAAACACAGACGATATTTTCATGGTTTTATTTAATGTAATTCACCAAACATATCAATTCAACTCCTATAATTCAGTAACACTAGAAAAAAAAACAAAATACAATTTTAAATTGCTACTACTAATACATTTTGCAGCTACCATTCATATAAGAGTTTCATAAAGCAAATACTTGTGAAATGAAATGAAAACAAATTGAACGTTTCTCAATTGGTTTGTAAGTACGTAGAATTGAGTTGAAAATTTAAAATACTTGTCTAAAAATACTTAAAGTACGAAGATGTCTGAATAAATATACCTTAATTTAGTTTTCTCGAGGTATTTATTTAAAATATAATATTATTTCAAAAGCGTAAAAGAAAATATGCTGAATGAAATACAGATATTTCGTTTATAAGACGCAAAAGTTAACGGGTTCATAACTTAGAAGCACTATAAAAAAGGCTCTTGTTATCTAACTTGGAATTTGAAAAGTTTTTCGATCTATCAGAATTTTTTTAAAATATTTTCATCGCAAAAGATCACTAGACGGTATTTTTTGCTGCGTAAATGAAGTATCTGTTTCGCCTTTGTCAAAGGGGTTTGCCCTTTCGGGGCTAGATCTAGCCCTTTTTTGCCTTATTCAGCCCTTAAAATAATGATTTAGCCCCTATCCCTTTTTCTAGCCCCCAAAACCGTGTAAGAAAACTTTATTCTGGCACACAGTACAAATACTTAGAAAAATACCCTAACATGTGCATGTTTCAAATTGCTGCGCCAAGTATTTCAAATTTTACCGCGATTACACATAGTTTACCAGCTAACCGTAAGAAGCGCTAGTGAGCCGGTGTAAGCTTCTCGAATGTATGAACCACAGAGTACATTGTTAGATTTACAAAGTATGAACCTACCGTTCTTCTCTTGAGTATATTTTTTCTATATCAGGGGTTCCCCGGGAGTCCAACTACGATTTTATCCTTGTCTTAGGTTGTCTTACATTAACAATTTTACAATATTGCTATTTCATTTCTTTTTCGTACCGAAGTGCTGAATTTCGAAGAAAATCAGTGATTCAGTTACATTACTTGCCTTTCTTGGTGTTATTACATGTGCGAATTGCAAAAATGGACGTTCCTTTAAAAAAGAAGACTCATTACGCTCAGCATTGTAGAAAAGAATGGGAGAATGACCCTGCATTTAAAAAATGGTTAAAACCAGTCATTGGAAATGAATCCAAAGCTATGTGCATTCATTGTAAAATTGAATTTACAGCAAAGTTATACGAAGTGAAGCGTCACTCTGAGTCGAAAAAACATGTAGAAAAATTGAAACCATTCTCGACGGGCCAGACCACGATTACTATACAAAAAGAAGCGGAATCCAAAGGTAGTGTACATAATGCAGAAGCACTCCTTTCGCTCTACATCGCAGAGCACGCAGCTGTTGTCCAAGTCGATCATCTTAGTCAAATGTGTGCTATAGCTTTTCCAGACTCCAACGCTGCTTGTGACATGAAACTACATCGTACTAAATGTGGTGAAATCATAAGAAATGTGCTAGCGCCCCATTTTAAATCGGTGCTAAGGGAGGATATTGGTGATACCAACTACAGCCTTAAAATTGATGAGTCGACTGATATTTCAGTTCAAAAATATTTAGGCCTTGTAATCAGGTACTATAGTAGATCTTTGAAAAAAATTAATACAACATTTCTTTCAATCACAGAGTTAGAGACTGCAGATGCTAGAGGAATTGTAAATGGGATCGTGAAAACTATTCAAGACATTGGTTTAGACCTTCAGAAAATGGTAGGCCTGGGGACCGACAATGCCATGGTAGGAATAAATAATGGCGTTTACCAAATTTTAAAAGAAGAATATGGTCTAAAACATTTGGTTTTAGTGAGATGCGTTTGTCACTCGTTGCAACTCGCAGTCAGTCACGCTTCAGAGGAAACGATTTCGCGGAACATCGAGTACCTAATAAGAGAAACTTACAATTGGTTTTGTCTGTCGCCTGAACGCCGTCTCCAGTATGCAAAAATTTATGTAACCATAAATTGCGGAAATAAACCATTAAAAATTTTGAAAAAGTGTGCCACTAGGTGGCTTTCCATAGAACCTGCCGTGCAGCGAATTTTGGATCAGTGCGAAAAATTAAAGCTGTTTTTTGATATTGCCAAAAACAAAAATAATTGTTTTACGGCTGAAACGCTGTTTAACATGTACAACAACCCATTCTGGAAGGCATATTTGGTGTATATAAAAGCTATTCTTGCACAAGGACAATACGCGTTAAAGGCATTTGAAGGACAAAACAGTGACCCAACAAAACTGTTGCAATCTTTAGTGAAATTGTTAGAGGTCCTGTGCGATAAAATTATGATTCCTGGAAGACGACACTCCATTGATATTTTCAAAGATAATATTGCCAATTATTTAGATCCGATGCCATACCTTGGCTATAACTATGAAAAGTCAATTGAAACTTTCAGTTTAAATGATAAACAGATGATTAGAAAGCGTTGCATGGATTTCACCGTCAAACTGACTAAAGAATTGCAGCAACGACTTCCCGACAACATACAGACACTTCAAATTATAAACATTTTAAGCGTTGATCATGTATTAAAACCAGATAAGGGCATGGAAATAATTAAATTAGCTGAACATTTTGGATTAAACGGGGATACCATTGACAAAATTATTTCACAGTGGAAAAACATACAAACAAACAAATGGGAAAACAATAATGACACAGTAAAATTTTGGCACGAAGTATCGCAATATAAAGATGCAGGAAATGATAATCCATACCAAGAACTTTGTTCATTGGCATTTATTATGCTCGTATTGCCACACTCAAACGCAGATGTTGAAAGGGTATTCAGCACAATGAACGTAATAAAAAATAAATTACGAAATAGAATGAACTTTGACACGCTAAATTCTATCCTACAAATACGATTTGGTCTCATAAAATTCGGTCAAACTTTCTACACCAACGATATCCCAAAAGATGTCTTAAAAAAAATAGGATCTAAAGATAAATATAAATTTATTTTGAACAAGGTCTCTGCTGATAATCAATCTCTTCAACCATCAACTTCGCAAAGTACAAGTGAACTGTACGGCGAAGAATCCTCCTCTGACGAGGAGATTGAGTTTTAAAGTCTATTCTTAATTTAAGAAGTTGATTTTTTAATTATAATACGTTAACAATTGTTAAAAAGAATACTTTTCTTGGTTTTCAATTAAAAAAAAACGAACTTTTCCTATATTAGTTTTTTTGGCCAAATCTAGCCCCCATCTAGCCCCTTTTAGAACTCCATTTAGCCCCTAAACCTGACACCGAGTTGGCAACCCGGCCTTTGTATCTTGATACAAGTGTGCTTATCAAACTTGTAACAAGAGAATAATTTGACAATCTTGCAAGATGTTTTCAGTTTAGATTGGACGAGTAATTTTATTTTATATTCAAGCTCTAAATAAAGTATAAAACAAATATGATGGTCTATAATGTCTATGCCTACTGTTGAACACCATTTATATATCAATCATCTTTATATTATTAGAATATTTAGTGTGCATAACTTCAAAAAGCTAGAGCTTCAGTGAGACTTGACTCAAAAAAAATCAGTCAAAAGCTGTAAAAACATTGTTGAGAAAAAGTCAGACGTCTACGTATTTAATTAATTAGGCAAGTGACTAAAACGTGACAGGATCGCAAAGTTTTGCGTTCAAAGAAGATAAAATTAATACATTACCTTTGGCCCCTATCACACACGTGATGGGCCCGATAGTTTATAACAAACTACCAAAGCACATCAGGGAGGCACTGACTTTGATAGCTGAAACACTGGCTTATCGAGCAGACGTTCTACAGCTTTAATGAATTTATTACATTCAAATCATAGATTTCACTTAATTTATGTACATTGTTTATATTATTAATTATTTTATAATTAAAATTTTATGTGTTTAAATTGGAAGTTTTATAATAATGTATTAACTCCATATTTTTGACCTGTAACATTGTTATCAATAAATTGATTATGATTATGATTATCTTGAATCTTCTAACCAAATTCACGCCTATAATAGATAAATTGTATGTAAATGTGTGAACTGTGAAAAACGTCTCTTGGATTTAGTTGCTGTATTTATATTTATGTGTAAGTATTCTAAAGCGTCTTTGATGTGTGAAATTTTAGAAAGGTGCTGTGACATCATGATTCTAATCATAATTGTTACAGACACGATTATTATGAGTTGGTAATTACTTGTCAGATTTATTTTATCCAAATTGATCGCCAAATCACTAATACAATCACACAGTTCAGCCAAAACTAAATTTTTGGTCTACTCGTTCTATACAGCTGTAGGTACACGTAGGTATAGCGATTCACACTCATGTGTCAATCAAACTTATAATTATGATTATGCCTGGCAGGAGCTTGCTCAAGACATACAAGAGTGGCGACAAATAGTATCGAAGGCCAAGTCACTATTTGTGTTGCTGCGCAATCATAGTTAGTTTTAGTTAGTTATGTCACAATATTTTACTCGAAACCCAAAGATTTTTCCTTTACCTAATAAATTTTAGAACACTAAGCCCAGCTTAGTGTTCTAAAATTTGACCACCAGTGCCTCAGACAATTACGCAGGCCGGAAATTAAACAACGGCTTGACCGCTCCAAGCGAAGGTTTATTAATACTGAACGAGGACCCCTAAAGAGACCCCGCCATATTTGATGATTGCCAGAACCCTAATTGAGCTTGATATTGGGTTCTGGCGAATTTGAAGAAGACATTTTTGTGTGGTAATGAGATACGGAAGGCCGGTTAGAGATTATTGAAGCTCTGCATATTTTTGTTGTTACGCAATTGCGAAAAAGACGGGTAATACTTGGGATATACTTATTCACCATGTTTATATTCGCACTGATTTGTCGTAAAGAAAATAGATGAACCGATTCTAATGGGAGAGGTGACGTTAGATTGGTTTTGACTCGGAGAGACAAAGGCAAATTTTTGGTTTAGAATTTCATTTTTAAATTCATCATTGTTTTAAAAGCACATAATGATCTCAATTTCTGGTGATTTCATTAAAATGTATTTAGTTTTGTTGACATTGTTTACAATCAGTAACACAGGGATAAGATAGGACGCTCTGATCAAAATCAACAGATTTCGACCTATACCTTTGAAAAGTTGTGTAAAACCGTGGATTCTAAAATACGTTTTAAGGGTTCCGTACCCAAAGGCTAAAAACGGGACCCTATTACTAAGACTCCGCTGTCCGTCCGTCTGTCCGTCTGTCCGTCTGTCTGTCACTAGGCTGTGTCGTAGGAACGGTGAAAGCTAGAACGTTGAAATTTTTCAGATGATGTATTTCTGTTGCCGCTAAAACAACAAGTACTAAAAACAGAAATAAATAGATATTTATATGCAACATACCTGAATTTTAAGCCGTTTTTCGCTCGCTATTAATAACGGTTGCCGCTGGATGATATTATTTAATTTTACAACTAAAATAAATGTTAGAAGGGGCAGAAACATGATTTTCCCCATACAAGAAACATGATTTTTTTGCTCAATATTAATGACGGAAACAGGAAGATGCTTGAAATATTCACAAAATATTAAGTATAATATTCCCTTCAAAAAATTTTTTTATTTGACAACTTATATTACTTCTAACAAATTAATGTCGATTGCACTACTAGGCTGAACCTGTATCAGGGCAACCTGTGAACCTGATTACAAATAAATAGTTAAAATGAAATGTATTAAGGGGAGGCTACCATACGGTCCAACGAGCCATGGAGAGGGCTATGCTCGGAGTTTCTCTACGAGATCGAACCAGAAATGAGGACATCCGTAGAAGAACCAAGGTTACCGACATAGCCCAGCGGATTGGCAGGTTGAAGTGGCAATGGGCAGGGCACAAAGCGCTGAGGACCGATGATCTATGGGGTCGAAGAGTCCTCGAGTGGAGACCACGTACCGGCAAGCGCAGAGTAGGACGTCCACCCACAAGGTGGACGGACGACCTCATTAAGACCGCAGGATCGCGCTGGATGCAAGCCGCTATCAACCGGTCTCATTGGAGATCTTTAGGGGAGGCCTATGTCCAGCAGTGGACGTCCTATGGCTGATACCATACGGTACGGAACCCTTCGTGCGCGAGTCCGACTCGCACTTGGCCGATTATTAGAATACCTGGGTAAACTGAAAACTTAATTTCCTAAGGAAATCAAGGTCTCTTCACAGGGCTGGCACTCAATTACTGGCGACAAGAATTGCAATAAAATGCAAATCGCACGATTGCACGCTAAGCTCCGAGCCATCGACAGGGCGCCACTCGTCCGGACCAAGGGCCTTATTGTGTAAGTGCTCTTACATTCGGCTTCGCTTTTTCTCCCGCTCGCTCTCGTGGCGTTAGTAACAGGCGCGAGCAGGACAAAAAATGAAGCCGAACGTCAGAGCGCTTAATACAATAACGCCCCAGATTGGTTCTGAATATTCACTGTTTGATTTTCCATTGCGTTAAGGGAATTGGGTTTTTTCAACTGACTTCCGATTTCTGTAAATAAGTAACTTTTGACTGGTGTAAACGATAGAAATTATAATATAAAGAATAGAAAGAGTTAGAAGTAATGAGAATATATCTTAGGCAATGAGATAAAATCCTACCTGATACTATGTACAATAAGGTACATGGACAACAAGGTTAATGGAAAGAACATAAAATTAAGATGTCAGCAACAAAATATATAATAATGCACCGACGTTATTATCATTCTTAATGTTTAATCTGCCAAAAGCAGATAAACGGCTTCTCATATTTCTCAAAGTATTTCAGTTCTACTCCAATCTCATTTACAACCTATTTTCATAAAAATAAAAATCAATACCCTAGCTGCCTACACAAAAAGAAACCCTTAAACGTGTTTCTGCAATTTTCCACTCTAACTGCTAAGCAAAAAGACGTTTTCTGAGTTATTTTTCCGCAAAACCTTGTACAGTTAGTTTAGCCGTTCTCAAAACACATTAAAAGTAAACGAGAAAGTCACGTATTCATTGTTTTATAACTTTTATGGCACTTATAAAAGTATCGGAGCTCGCGGTAGTTTGCGAAACTTTCCTGAGGGTTTTAGCCTTTGTGAATACCATATTCTATTGCATAATATTTACAAAGGTACGACGAAGAGCCTCGTTTGGTGTAACGCCAGGAAACTTCTTGTAACTGTTATTATTCAGGAAGGTTTATACTACGAGTGTATGTCGAATTTGCATGCCGTTGATGCTCGGTTCGAAGTTCGGATTGCAATTTCAAATGTCGACGTTTTTTTGGATTTTGTAGTTGTTTTATTGAACATAAATTTGGTGTTTGTTATCCTAGGTATACTATTCTGACTATAGTCTTTTTCAAATAGCTAGTCACTTATGACACTTCCGAAATGTCAGCTGTCAAACATACATTGATAATTATAATGATGTACTGCACCTATATTCGATTTGTAATTACCGATTATTATCGATTTTACGTACTTATCAAAGTTATCGAACAATATACCTAAAAGTGTTTTGTGAATTTATCTACAAGTCAGTAGGACTTACTTAGACTATAGGTTTAGAGGAATCAAAAAGAAATAAAAAAGTGACAGGTAAAAAAAAGATTTATTTGGGAAATAATGTCCTCGCCACTTCGTCATCGGAGCTCTCATCTAATGATGAATCATCATTCATCATTTGACGAATCTTCCAGATTTATAATCATTTGATTATATTGTCTATGTGAACATCGGAGGTAAATGAAAACTAAGTTTTTCATACATTTTTGTATCGAATACGCACTACATATTTTATAATTTTTGTATTAGGGGTACAGATTAACGATAACCCTTGCTTATATCTAGTCGATTAATATGTTTTGTTTTCGATATTCTTCGATTTCAACAATAGTCGATTTCCCAGCCCTCTTATCATGACGTCACGATCGGCAATAGCACGTAACACAACAATTTAACGAATTTAATATTTTATTAAATTGAAAAGTGAACGCGAAAATGTATACGCGAATCAATTACCTTTATTCTATTTCTTGCGTCCTTTGTCGTTTATTTTAGTAGTTTTTCTTGTAAGTTTGCCTAATGTTTTCACTGATAAATAGAAATATTCAACTTTTGGTGTGACGTCACATGACGTATTTACGTGATAATTTACGTTCTATGGACCTGTCATAAGTGACTTGCTATTTGAAAAAGACTATAGCTAGTAGGTACTTACTTACTGTAGAAAGATTTAGCTGTTGACAAATACATACAAGAAAATAGCATTTGGACAAGTTACGAGTATTTTTTTACTGTAGGTAAAATGTATGTTATCTTAACTTGTCATTGATCAAATTATATTGCTTGATATTGATAATTTCAATTCATTTGGTCGTACCTAAACTAATGGCGTTTCAGTAACAGCGTCTAACAGCGTTGTTTAATATAAATAATATTTATTTGTATTTACCTATTGTTAGGATAGTTTCATATTCAATAAATATCGAAAACAAACTTATCAATTGGTTTAGGTACAAATAGTAGATTCACCGTCCAAATACACCTATATACACACACTAACATAAATAAAGTTGCTCAAAATAGCATGTCTTCAGCTTTGTCCTAAAAACTTGCAGTTATAATAACTAAGCAATTGTGTGTAAAACTATACATTTCTTTGAAAGATATGTAACAGCTTTTAATAATAACATAACAAAGGAGATAATCACGAAGTCCAGAATAAGGCTTTCTTTTTACCAAGCGCACCAGACACTACATAGGTATATAGCGAAAATATACATATCACAACATAGGTACGCAAAATGCATGTTTACGAAATAAACTTACATTGCAGAAATATTGTAGACTTGTGTGAGCGAATCTGAATAGGTAAGTGATTTGTTATGTACTGCGAGCTTTTATTTTGTAACTAGCTTAAAACCCGCGGCTTCGCCCGCGTTGTCTTAGTAGACAGGCACTTGCTAATGGAAATAGCCCGCAGTTTGACCCGCGTTTGTCTTGGTACTTGCTTAAAATTATAAAAGGCTGCCGGTTGGCCTGCGTTGTCTTGGCACTTGCTTAAAATAATAATAGGTCGTGGTTTAGCAAAGCATTATCGTATAACGTATTACTTGCAAGGATAAGGGATGCCTATGGTTTGGCCCGAATTGTCTTAGTATTTAGCTAAAATGATAAAAGGTCGCGGTTTGGCCAGCGTATTCTTAGTACTCGCTTAAGATAGTAATTTACAGCACGCAGCTTAGCCCGCGTTGTCTTAATACTTCCTCAAATTATAATAGCCTACCGTTTGGCATACGTTGTCGTATTACTTGCAATGATAATAGCCCACGGTCTGACCTCGTTGTTTGAGTAACTGCTTAAAATGATAATAAGCCACAGTTTGGCCCGCGTTGTCTTGGCACTTGCTCAAAATAATAATAGTTCGTGGTTTCGCCTGCATTGTCGTTTAACTTATTACTTGAAAAGATAATGCCTAGTAGGCATTATCTTTTCAAGTAATAGGCATTGCCTACGGTTTGGCCTTCATTGTCCCAGTGTTTGGCTAGAATGATAATAGGTCGCGGTTTGGCCTGCGCATTCTTAGTACTTGCTTAATAATATGGTAATTTATAGTACATCGCTAGGCTCGCGTTGTCTAAGTACTTGCTTAAAATTATAATAGCCTGCCGTATGGCTTGCGTTGTCGTATTACTTGCAATGATAATAGCCCATGGTCTGGCCCGCGTCGTTATAGTATTTGCTCAAAATGATAATGGCGCGCGGTTTGGTCCGCATTTTTTTAGTACTTACTTTAAATGGTTATTTCCCACAGTTTGGCCCGCGTTGTCTTAGTACTTTTTTTGCTTAAAATAATAGCTCGTGGTTTAGCCCGCGTTGTCGTATTACTTGCAAGGATAATAATTAGCCCACGGATTGGCCTGCTTTGTCTCAGTATTTGCTTAAATTTACTTGTGTCTAAAGCTTATTATGGAGTACGACAATTTTTAGATGATAAATTGCAAAATATTCGAAATAAATTTAACAATAATGATTGTATAATGTTTTCATGTTCTTATGATTATTTTATGGCCATATTGGACTTAACTGATAATTCAATATTATTGTGATTAGTATTAAGATCTTAATGTAACACAGTTCAACAGTAAATGTTCTTTAAATTTAACAGCCCACGGTTTGGACCGCGTTATTTTTAGCCCCCGACGAAAAAGAGGGGTGTTATAAGTTTGACGTGTCTGTTTGTGTGTCTGTCTGTGGCATCATAGCGGCCGAACCACTGAACCGATTTCAGTTTAGTTTTTTTTTTGATGAAAGGAGACTTAATCGAGAGTGTTCTTAGCTATGTTTTATAAAAATTGATTGAGCCGTTTAAGAGTTATGGTGGGTTAAAGTGGGGATGGAAGAACCAAAATTCTACAAATGTGCCCAAAATGATAGATAGATAGATTAATTCTTTATTGTTTACACCATAAAATACAAACAAAGAAAGAACAACTTAAAAAAACTAGTGGCAACAACAGGCGGCCTTATCACTAAAAGCGATTTCTTCCAGGCAACCTTAGGATGGAGAAAAGTATTTGAAGATAAAAAACGACGGGGTGTGCTTTAAAAAGAATGAAAGGACAATATATTTTTAGCATTTGTTGTTATAGCGGCAACAGAAATACATCATTTGTGAAAATTTCAGCTGCCCAGCTATCACGGTTTATGAGATACAGCCCGGTGACAGACAGACAGATGGACAGACGGACATCGGAGTCTTAGTAATAGGGTCCCGTTTTTTACCCTTTGGGTACGGAACCCTAAAAAGGCCTGTACAGGTATTCATCATGTTTCATTAAGTCATTAGAAATTTAATTTCGATTATTCTGAACCCAATGACAATCTCGCCCATAACCGTTTACCCAGTCAAAAGTGATCGAGACACTTGTTGGACTTTCAGACATTCTCTGACCAAGTACAGACGAAAAAGTAGCACACAAGAAGGTACATTTTATTTGAGAAATACATAGTGCACCTACGATAGTGCACAGACGGCAGGCATGTTCTAGGATTCTATTATACTCATCATTTAACTAACTTGACTTTGACTGCCTCGGTGGCTCAGTGGTTAGTGACCCTGACATCTGGATCAAAGAGGCGTGTGGGTTCGATCCCCACCCAGGGCAAACATTTGTGTGATGAACATAGGTGTTTGCTCTGTGTCTGGGTGTTATTTAGGTACCATCTATATAAGTATGTATTTAAAATATGTAAATGTAGTATATCAGTCTCTGGCAGCCATATCACAAGCTATGCTTAGTTTGGGGTCAGAGACCGTGTGTAAGATGTTCCCTAATGTAATATAAAAAAAACTTTTACACTATAATACCAACCCAGAAATCACTTAAATAAAATCAGCTGTTCAACACAAAAAGTTCATCGACCCGAGACAAAACGTAAAGAATAGGTTATTTTCGCTTTTTCAGGGTAGTTCCCATAGTAAAGTAAATAGTTATTAATCCGTATGTACCCTAAGTTCAAGTCTCTTGGCTCACAAAATAAAATCGTTCATAAACTATTAGGGGCCCATTTTGCCGAATCCCGAAGGACCCACTGAAATTTTCGGGGATAGCAGTAATTTGTGTTATTGTCTAGCGTCGTACCAAATTTCGTTAGAATTCATTTACCCCTTTTATCTTAGCTTTATAACTGATTATTTTGGCTATTGCTATGAAACCCTATGGATTTTCCGGGATGAAAATAGGTACTGTATTGAAACATGTTGCGTGCTTCCCACATACCTACCAGATTTCATTCATAACCGTTCAGTTCGTTTGATGTAATTATTGATGCTTTTTTCACCAACTTTGGGAACTTATCTGACCCCTTAGATAAGGCAAATTCGGAAAAACGGGAAGAAACGTAACTTTTATTTTCTTTGTAAACGCATATATACAAAGTTTTAAGTCAATCGGTAAAGGTAATAAAAATTTAAATGCAAACGAAAAGGGCTCGTTTTACCCCGTTAGAGGTCGATTTTTCGAAATTTTCGTCCATTGTGCTTCATTACGTTGTACATTGTTCCTATGTTCGAAATTTCAAGGTTCTATCTATAGCGGATTGGGTTGTAGCCTAAACTGATTAATTTTGGCTGTCCCTAAGGATCCCCCTAGAATTTCCGGGATAATAATAGTTCCTGTGTTGAAACATGTTGTGTGCTTCCTCCATACCAGATTTCATCCATAACCGTTCAGCTCGTTGGATGTATTAGACGCTTTTTTCACCAACTTTGGGACCCAATTTGACCCCTTAGATAAAGAAAATTCGGAAAAACAGGAACAAACGTAACTTTTATTTTGTTTGAGTAGCATGTTTACAAAGTTTCAAGTCAATCGGTAAAGGGAATAAAAAGTTACATACAAACGAAAAGGGCCCGTTTTACCCCTTTAGAGGTCGATTTTTCAAAATTCCGTCCTTAGTGCTCCATTACGTGGTCCAATGTATCTTTGTTCCAAATTTCATGTTCGTATCTTAAGCGGTTTGGGCTGTAGGCTGTCTGTCAGTCAGTCACTCAGCGAAGCCTTTTATATAATAGATTATTAGCGTTACGCATAGTAGTGATTCTAAATGGAGTTTTGTGTGAAATTTTGTCCCGCTAAATTGACTCGATATATCCCATCTTGCAAGAATTGTGGGGTAACATACCCACTTGTCTAGTTAACGCTTCAGTGCAGGAACCACTACCAGCAGAAAACTTTGAGCATTTGTTTGTTTAATGAACAAACAACTCAGTGCAATCGAAATGGAAGCTCCTAGAGCTTGGAGGAGCGTTAGAAGTTAGCCTACTTACACGGGAGCCAAACTACTTTTAAACTCAAACTACCCATATCTCATAAAGACTAGAAAATCGGCCAAGTACGAGTCGGACTCGCGCACGGAGGGTTCCGTACTGTATGGGAGCCCCCCTTAAATATTTATTTTATTTTAATTTTATTATTGAAGTGAATATAAAACTAAATATTCTGTGAAAATTTCAAGCATGTACCTGTTACCATTATTAATATAGATCTAAAATCAACTTTGTTGTATGGGAGCCCCCCTAAATTATTAACTTTATTCTGTTTTTATTACTTGTTGTTATAGCGGTAACAGAAATACATCATCTGTGAAAAACTTCAGCTTTCTAGCTATAACGGTTCATGACATACAGCCTGGAGACAGACAGTCAGACGGACAGACGGACAGCGGAGTCTTAGTAATAGGGTCCCGTTTTTACCCTGTGGGAACGGAACCCTAAAAAGGGCATTAAATTTGCCAAGTGCTGTATATTCAGTAGATATCAAATTAGCAGAAGAACTATCCTTACTAATATCCTCACTAATATTATACATTCGAAAGTGAATTTGTTGGTTTATTAGTTTGTTTCTCTTTCACGCAGCAACGGAGCAACGGGTTGACTTGATTTTTGGCATGGATATAGTTTGAAAGACGAAACGTGACATAGGCTACTTTTTATCCCGAAAACATAAGAGGTTTCTATGAGATAGCACAAAAACCAAAATATCACGCGGGCGAAGCCGCGGGCAATAGTTTCAAGTCAGTGAAGTCACATCACACGTAATACCTACTTAACTCTTAGCAAACGGCGTTAATTTTAGACGGGGCACGTTTCATTCAAATGTAGCAAAGCTAGAGAGTGTTTTTTTTTTTTTTTTTAGTTTTTCAATGAATCCTACCTAAGATAAAAAACATCATAATTTGTTAAAGTTATTTTGTAAATACTACAAGGACTAAGGCAAGCTCAGAATCCTTGAATAATTTCCGCTCCAATCGTCTGTCTCGCCTGGAGCCGAAATTAGTCAACCCATAACTATACCTATATAGGCGAGGCGAAGCGGGCTGTCGGGAGCAAACATTGCCCTGACACGGTTGAATGCCCGTACTGGGTGTTGCATCCGGGTTTAAGAACTGAAATTAGGTAGATAGTTGTAGGGCAACTAATAAAATAATAATAAATAAATATTTGGGGACATCTTACACACGGTCTCTGACCCCAAACTAAACAAAGCTTGTGATACGGCTACCAGAGACTGATATACAAAATATACATTTTTAAATACATACTTACATAGATAGTAACTAAATAACACCCAGACACAGAGCAAACACCTATGTTCATCACATAAGTACTTGCCCTGGGTGGGGATCGAACCCACGCCTCTTTGACCCAGAAGTTAGCGTCACTAACCACTGAGCCACCGAGGCAGTCAAATAGGTACCTACCTACTTACTTTAGGAATAATATTTTTCCTTGATTAAGCAACGTCCAGCACGGTCAGTCTTCGGATGGGTGACTGCGGGTGGCATTTACAACTGAGGGCTAACGTGGCTCGGATGACACGTTTAATAGTAGCTAAGTCCCGGTCGTATAAACCTTTTAGCCATGTCAGAGGCCTTCAGACGGCGTAAAAACTCTGACACCAGGTCTAGCCACCCGGCCAATACAAACTTACTTACTTTTATTATTTTTCGCCACAAATGGCACAACCGACTTCGACCGGCGAGTACATAATTGTTAAAAAGCATAGTTCGCACGAATCTATCATCCATGTAGGTAGTAACTTTTACGTTATTGTTTATTTTCCAAAAACTACTTGGCCGATTTCGATAAAATTTAAATGGGATCACCTCTAAAACATGATCTACCAAACAAAAAAAGAAGTCCGGTTCACAATTGGCAAAATATCGAAGAACATACATAAAAATACATAACCTCCTTTTTGGAAGTCGGTTAAAAATGGGTGATGAACTCCCGGTCCGTGTTGAGGCTTAGCTCAAATTATTTTCAAGTATCTTTCTGAGCGTCTGATGGATGCAACCACTATGCTGGACACGCTGCCAACTTTGGCCATTTGGATAACCTAATTTCTGTTTATGCAGTAGGTACTTAGTAGAAGTGTAGTTACTGTGGTTTTATTGCATTTTGTAGTGCTTAAGTTTAAGTAGTAGTACAAACTATTACTACTTGTTTTGCAAGAACACCCTGAATGCAAGCTGTTTCCAAGATGTCTTGTTAGTATAGGAAAGACCTATGTCCAGCAGTCCAGCTAGCCCAATCCTAAAGCTAAATGATGTTCAAATATCGTAGATTACAAATGAAACAAGCTTTCAGGACCTGTTGAAAACAAATTGTTGGTACCCTTTAAATAATATAGCTTCATAGCTACATCAGTGGGTGACATCTTCTACATCTAAAAATCGTTTTGTATTGAGAGTAGTCATTTTACATTTATTGTAATCATGAACTCGCTGAGAACTGTAGGAAGAATCTGGGATTACAATACTTACCTAAAAATTACGCACAAAACAGTTTTTCACCAAGCTTGCCCATAAAATAAAGTATTTGAGACCGCCAAAGCTTTCTGAAAAACGGCAAATTGAAGAAGAGAAGAATCCAATTTCACCAAAATGAATAATTTCATGAGGCAGTCTAAATTAGAGAGATTTATTTGCGATGAAATGAAAAGAATCTTACAAGTGTGGTCAAATTGCCAGTAAACCATTTCCGTTCCCATTTCATTTAGGGTTTCAATATTTCAATTTGTACAATTCAAGTCGTGATCGCAATAATAAAAATAAAGCGGTTTAAAATACACTAAATATTTACCAATAACATTTAATGTTAGTGCCTGTGATTAAAAAACATTGATCTCGAATTTTTCATGTGGTAGGTATTTAATTACAGAACATTTTCCGTTATCTATACCAATATTATAAAGAGGAAAGATTAGATTGTTTGTTTGCATCGAATAAACTCCGAAACTACTGAACCGATATGAAAAATTCTTTCACTGTTGGAAATATATACTATTCCCGGTGAACATAGGCTATATCAATTTTTTTTTTTTAAATTAGGGATTATTACTATTTGTCTTCTTTAGCCAATCGTACCCGGGCGAAGCCGGGATGGACAGCTAGTGGAGTTATAACATGAATCGAAAGGAGAATTAATTATGTGTTTCATTGTTCTTATTCTATCATAGGGGGATTTCAAATTTCCGTAAGATGACATAATTACAACAAATTCTACATAGAGCTGATTTTATTTGTGTAGGGTAAATTTGCAGATTTTAAAATAATGTGTTCAATATCCTAATTTGGCCAATTTCAACCTCTTAAAAAGCCACGAGGTTCGGAGTAAATAAATATGCCACCCGGTAAGCCAGGGGAATCTCGTGAAAAATGCAGGTCTTACTGTCGCCGACAAATTACACACGCATTTTTGCGAGGTAACTATTAAAATAACATATATTTTTTCGTAGGAACAAAACTGACAAAGAAATCTATAGGTATATTAAAAACTACACATGTTGATAATACTAATTAGTTATGTATACTTACTTTAGTGGTGTAAAGTAAATTTCTAGCTGTTATCCAGGTTTTAGATATGTAAAGGCGTTAGATACCGAATTGGCTGAGCATAACGCCCCAAAAAATATGGTGCTGCACACACGTTTTGAAGGGTTAGATATATTAAGCGTAGGTACGCGCACAATGTCAAAGACAGTGGCTGCTGCCGTGTTTTTCTCCCGATAGTGTCAAATTTCAATCCAAATTTGACAGTTTTGACAGCTCTGGGCAAGATTTTTCATACATTGTTGGGTTTTTGAAGCGATAACAGCGCTATCTGTCTGGTATCTGGTTGTATTCGTTCTGTGCCTACAGGTGTAGTACGAGTACCCTGTTGCACGGAAATTAGTTTGGAATTTAAAAGTTTAAGAGTTTTACCGTTTTGCTTATAAATTGTCATATTAATCTAAAACTGTGCTTTAAAGTGATTACCTATGTTTAATTCTGTCACGACTGGACATTTTATTTGATTTTGGAAATAATTTCGGAATGCAAAGTTTCATTCATGTCTCCTAGAACTTGAGCCTTGTATAAAATGGGCAAAAAACTGTACTATAATACATCAGGAGTATTTTCCATGTGAGTTTTGCTATGATGTAGGATTCTTGCTTAGCACTATCTCTCCGTCCAAGTACAATCTGGGAGACTCAGGGACGTACCATTTATTACTTGCATAAGGAGTTTGCAAATCGAGAGTAAATTTTATTTTGAATTGAATTTAAATCCATTCCAAATCAAACCCACCTACCTACTGTATTATGTATTGCTGTGTATAGGTAATGGACGTGTAAATTAGCTTTATCTTTAGATGATTAGTAAGCCCCATCTCTCTTTAAGATCAGTCAGGACGTGGTCACACGGTTATAATCTAGAATAATTTAGATATCATATAATTTAGAAAAAAAAAAACTGTTCAAAAAACTAGTTCGCATCCTTACTTTTAAAGATTTCGCTCCAAACGAGCATCCCCTGAATCCCGTTTCGGTCCAGAACTAAGCCCTGGCGGAAAAAGGCCTCGTCTCTAATGCTTTTTAATCCGCCCTCGAAGTTAGTCGGTCTCGTGGTGGCCGACAATTAGAAACATCCTTTATTTGCACAGTCGATTCGGAAGTGCTCCAATTCTTGTTCAGTGGTCTGAAACAAAACTAGCGCGGGATCTTTAGAGCAAGGTCTGACTGGGCTATTTCTGGAACAAAAGCTTTCAGTTTCTCTGTTAGATCAAAGAACGTGTTTATTATGTACGGTAAGGTCGGTAAGCATAAAAAGCTGTGTAATTACTGAATTCATCATCATCATCCATCATCCACAGCCTTCTTTATCCCACTGCTGGGTATAGGCCTCTGTCTTATAGTGCCATCTGCTTCGGTCCTTTGCTAATCGTGTCCAGGTTCGATCATGTCGTAGAGCTACCTTGCTGCCGGACGACCCACGCTCCGCTTACCGTGTCTAGGCCACCACTCTGTTATCGCCTTGCTCCACCTGTCGTCACTTCGTCTTGCCACGTGTCCTGCCCAGCTCCACTTAAGATTCGCTATTACGGTTCCGACATCTCGGACTTTCGTCCTACTTTCGATCTCCGTGTTGCGAATACAATCTTGGATTTTATTTTTTTAATTACTGTGTTATTGTTATTTTATTTATATTTAACAAACATTACTCTCTAAGTGATATATATAAATAAATGTCATTAATAAACTATAATATACTTATCATCATTTTTATTGGCCTTACAACGTGTCTATTGCAAATGGTATTAGCCTGAAAAGGCTACTTAGGTATCCATAGTTGCGAGCAAGCGATTGCGAAGCGAACTGGCACGCGAAACAATGTTGGATATAGTTGATAATAGATGTTTATTTTGTAGTTTTATAAAATAAAGCGCTTAATACAACAAACAAAGTGTTATGAACATGTCATTCTCAGCGATCACAACAACATGAGTTGGAATTACCGCATCGGAATAATAATTACTTTAACACTAATTTTTATTCTACGTGTTGGCAGGCGACCAACAACGGCTTCTCTCATAAAGGTTGCATTTCGTAGCTAATGGAACCATCGTTGTATCGCGTGTATAATAATATTGTCGCTTACCATCAGGCGAGTTGGTGGTCAAGCGCGGACTTATTCGTAATAAAAAAAAATGTCTTTAGATTATGAAGCATTTTCAAAACCGAAAATGCTGATACGTTGTAGTATTGTAGTATAGAAATATCTGTTTCTAAAAGTTTACTATTTTTAGCGAGCAATAGAGAATACCAATTTATTCAAGATTCTTAGAGACCTATGTTGTACTTTGGCGGAAAGACAGACTCAGACAAAGCAACAGATTGTGCAACTTCTGGGCGCACTCTCCGAGGTGTATTCGATAGAAGGCTGATAGACACGCCACTTTACGTCGATGCTTGAGACTTCGCAGCTGCGATTTAGTCAAGGTTTCGTTGTCTATCAGCTTTCTGGCTCGCCTCTTGATCTACGCTAAAAATAATAATATTGGCAGTACACGGTCAGAATACTTTTACTAAGAATAATCTAGACAATTTAAAGCACCCCATGTTCCACGTAATCTCAAATGCAGTTTCAAGTGTGGTTCAACAGAGCTTCAATCTAAGATTCATACACTTCATTGAAACTTCCATGAGAATCCATCATAATTAATACTACACTAATGTTTTATTGTTCTTATGCAACAGAACCATAACATTCGACAGTTCCGCGGATAAACAATTTACTAGTAAGTTAGTACCTAATTTTACGACACCAATGCGGTCTCTATCAACTAACAAAAATCTTTTATGGCTGAAGTCAGCAATATATCAAGCAGTGACAGGCAAGGAACATAAGAAATTATAGCTCTGGCATAATGAAAATATATTTGGTTTTCCTTATTTGCTTTACGCTGTACATATTGGTGCGTTTCACGGGTTTTGGCCACTTACTATTGATTAACTGCTCCTTATGCTTTGTTTGCATCTTCTGCTTTTCTTCAATTCGTACCGTTTCTTTTTTGACTGAAATGTTAGGGTTCTTTTAGAGAGAAACGATACAGTATTCAATGGGAAATGCTTTTAAACGGCTTCAGCGCCATTTTCTTCAGTTATTGTCTAAATCTGTAGACTAGAGTTTTCTACCCTAGATTCAGTAATTCTGGAGTTTTCGTCATACTCATGGTATGATGGCCATGTCAGAGGCCTTCAGGCGGCTTTAAACTCTGACGCTCAGGGCTAGCCACCCGGTCTATACGAACTTACTTACAGATGGTATAGTTATGGTTTTTGTCAAACTTATTCCTTTAAAATATTACTTTGGAGAAAAAAGAGTTGTAAAAAAATAGCGATGGTATATTCTTTTTCTTAGCCATATTATGTTAGCGCCTCTTGCCGTAGAATACCTGATAGTTACTTCTGAAAGGGTCCTACACCGTAGATACTTAATAGTTTGTATGAAAAGTAGCTAATACCATAGAATATAGTAGTACTTAGTATGTGTTAACTAATGAGATGTTTTGTGGGCAGTTCGCCCTACGCTATTGAAGAGAATAGACGTTGTAAAAAGTATAAAAAAACTTTAATTTAATTCCTCCCCTTCTGTCACGTCCATAACTAAATATGGGTCTCCCTTATAGAAGCTATCGCCAATTAGACCGGTTAGAAGCCCTTGCATTCGATTCAATTTTGTGGTCTACATAAAGTCTTATAGGTAAGTACGCTGCACATAGGATGTACACTTTGTTGTTTGGGCTACAACTATACAGTAGCTTTACAGCAGTTAGGTAATGCAAGCATATCTGACACTTTTATTTATTTTTCATTCAGAACATCAAACGTGATATTTTAGTGGGAATGACTGGTTACGATGTAAACTACTTTGTTGGCTTCGACAGCTATGATCGAAGTTAGTGACAATTTACAACAGTTTTACACCCGAGCATGTTCTTTATCATGTAAGTTCTGTAAGCTATCTCAACCGCGAACAAAATCCCTTCATCAACTCAGTTCACCAAACTTTGTAACAAATAGACAATACTTTGATGTCAGTGTTTGTTTGCTAGAGAATAGATGCGGGCGATCCACTCTACTTCACTTTTGTTCTATTCTACCTCAAGTTTTTGTGATGAGGAGAGTACGTACATTTTAGATTGACAAAGAAAATTGCTGTCTAATTTGTTTTCTTTTTTGAACAAATTTTGGTTAATTTCATTACGTACTCGTATAATGTAAGCTTTTATAGATAGAGTTTTGGCGCTTTCAGAATCATTCTAATATTTGTTCGGAAAAAAATGTACTGTACCGGTTTTTTAATAATTCACTGCTGAACGTTGACTTAAGCATTTCAAGGGCGATTGCAGTATATCTATTACACTGGCCTAGTGCACCACAGCCATGACCGTGGGAGAAGGTCGATAAATTCACATACACTATCGTATTTTTCCTACAGACACAAACATATAATATGCAGGTTGCAGGTGTAAATATGTGCTTAGATAAACTCCATTGACCTCATTGGTACGATCGGATACGGGATTCGAATCCTCGCCTCACGCTTATTAGTCGAGCAAAGGACAGGACCAAACGTTTGCAGAAGCTGTATTTATATTTTCATCTTATTTGGTAGACCTAAGTAGTCCTTAAAGTATTTTAGTAGAATTAAAGATAGTCTTGAATACGTACAAATAAAATACTTATCCAGAACGCCACAAAGTCTAGACTGTGTTATTATGTTAACCACAATTCGGTACTATCCTTTTCTCCGATGTTATTGTTTTCTATTTCGAAACAATCTCATCTACGTGTAGGTACCTGAAGTCGTTTTCCTTAAATAATCCTATTAATTTGTATTAGGCACCTGTTCCATTGCCAAAAATGAGCGAAAAGTGAGTAGATAAGCGATAAACGACATGAAACGAGTCGCGATCAACTAAAAGTATGTGAGAAAATAATTCCATGCCCAGGTGGTCTAGTGTAATAACTATTTGAACGAGTTCTTTGGAACGTGTGCTCCGTATCACAGAGTTTTTTGAACTTTGTATACGGACTTACATTTTGGTGAAAAAAAAACATAGTAAGTAAATTTGCATGTGTCCGTAGAAGAAACTGAATGGCATTATGTGAGTCCACCAATACCACTACTGGTAGCAGATAAGTCCCGATTGCTCCTTGAGAGTAGGCCAGTAGTATTTCTCAAGAATGGCCTGGCTTATACAGGCCTATGACCAACAGAAAAATGTTAAAAGCACGGTACGCTACGAAACTCGTTTCTCTCGTTATCAGTGGGACAAGTACCTTTCCTTTGAAAAAACTGTATCGAGGAAAATCATATCTATCTACAAAAGCCCGACATTTTGCGTACAAGAGGAAAACAATATACGTCCCTCTTCATTACTCATGTATTTTCATTATCTATTCTTTCTTTTGAATAAAATACGTTCGAAGTTGAAGCCAATCCGTCACAAGAGATAGGGCGTTTTTGCGGAGCTCTAGAGGGCTTAAGGGAATCTGGTTGATAGTCTCGAACCTCGCTTTATTTTGCTGATTTTTTTAGTCTCTAGCAAGTTGTCGAAGACGTTTACCTTACTTTGTCGGAATCGAAACTATAAGTACTTCAACATTGTTACTGTCATCATCATATTTATAATCGTATATCAGTCAACATAACAGAATTGAACACATAATTTAATTAAGTTGACTTCCTCGGTGTTTCAGTGATTAGCGACCCTGTCTTGGTGATGAATATAGGTACGTATATATGCTCGGTATCTCCTGGCATGAATTATACGAGTACCAGAAAAAGGTGCCAAACGAGTATTTTACCTATAATTTGACCTCATCTTCCTCCTAAGGTCTTTTGCTCACTGCTGAACGTCGTGATATCCCGCCTCTGTCGTACTTCATGGCGTATTTTGTTTGTGTGTGCCTAACTGTTTTGTCCCGAATAAAATTATCTGTATTTCTGTATAATATGTTTCCATCTCTGATGGTCTTCCGCTTGGTGTATGGCGTCAGATATGGTTTAATTTGTCCAACTAACACAAAATACCATAGGTAGAGCTAGAGCTATGTGGCTTTAGTTCTAGTGCACCACCGCTAGTACTACAGAACGAACTCGAAAACTAACTACGGAAATACACGTTGCTGGAGGTGAAACGCCACAATAGTTCATATAAAAGCAAATTAGTACTTCAGGTTAAACTTTAGAGCCTGCCTCATAAAAAGTGGTGACGTGGTGAAAGCAAAACGATATAAAGCAGTGGCTACGAGAGAGGTACTTTAGGGATCAAAACCTACTTCAATTGGCTTGAAGCTAGAATTTTCTGGGCAATGATTTTGAAATGTTTGTTAATTAAAGTCGAAAAAGTAATCAATAAATGTGAAAGAGAGGGGAAAGAAGCACTGGTATTAATGACAATTGATAATGGTGACGATTTGATCGTCATGTTTGTGTTTTCAAATTGTTTTATTAACTTTTAATTCGTGTCTTTGTTTGTTTGTTACAAATCTTCAGAAGTATTTTTTGCTGATTTTAGTAAAAATAGATAGAAAATGAAATATATTTATTCATGTTAAGAATTTGGGATCTAAGTCTTTTTAATCGCCATTATCTGTTAAACAATGGGGACCAATGACTTCATCAGAACTGCAATTTGGCGCTGGATTCAGGATGCTTCCGACTGGTTATTTTGGAGATTTATTGGGAAGGCTAATGCCCTGCAGTGGACGTCGTATGGCTGATGGATAGATGCATGGATGCTTAACATCATGCAGGATGTAGTCAAACGCAAACCTATCCTATGTAATAAAACGTTTCCATTCATCGATCAGCCGTAAGACGTCCACAGCTGGACACAGGCCTCCTCTAAATATTTCCAATCCTCCTCAAATCCTCTATAGATTATCCCATATAAAAAAACGTTTAAAACAAATAAATAATTTAAGAAGCACAGTGCAGATAGACCTCAATATTTCATACTTTCTAGTTAAAACTTAAATTAAAAATTTAAAAAACCCCCGACAACCATTTTGGGAACATTTGTAGAATTTTGGTTCTTCCATCCCCACTTTAACCCACCATAACTCTTAAACGGCTCAATCAATTTTTATAAAACATAGCTAAGAACACTCTCGATTAAGTCTCCTTTCATCCAAAAAAAACTAAACTGAAATCGGTTCAGTGGTTCGGGCGCTATGATGCCACAGACAGACAGACAGACAGACACACAGACAAACAGACACGTCAAACTTATAACACCCCTCTTTTGCGTCGGGGGTTAAAAATGACTTGCGTTTTATAAATCCAAAAAAAATGTAAAATCGTTTCCGAAAGCCATATTTAACAATCTTTACTGCTCCATTGAACCGAGATTAGCATCGAGTACGAAAATGAGCCTAACATTTGTATAAAACGTTGTCGGTCGGTAAATAAAGTCTTTATCACTTAGCCGTTTATTCTACAAGTGCTTGATAGACTTTCTTGACTAATTTATTTAACCCTTACCCAGGTACAGGACGCATAGGAGCCACGTCAAATTTTATTTTTTTCTGACAGGCAGAGTACGCGCACAGTCCACTTAAATGTATCCGAATTTAGTCTATGGAACAATCTTTTTTGTAAAGAAAAAAAAAACTGGTGTATCCGAACAAACTTTTTTGAGGTTACGTGTCAAACATTTTCGAGCGATAAATTGCGAATTATGAGCGTTTTTTTTGGACAAATACTGTAAATATGTCGAAAATAAATACGGTGAGTACGTTGTTATGCTATTATTTTAAAGTTTAGGGGTAATTAATGACGTGTATAATGTTATTTTAGTACCTAGTTTGTTTTTGAGGGAATTGTGAGCTCCGCAAATATGTGGCACAAATACGTCCACTGCCCACCTACGATATTTTTTTTGTAGTTATTTATTTTGTAAATTTATGATTTCAGGACCTTCGTCAAAGAAAATTGCGAGATGCTGAAATCGAAAAATTTTTATCGACCCCACCAGGTAGCTCTCTCGATTCCCTATGACAGTTGGTCAAACACTCCCCATCCAAGTTGTACCGTTTCCGAGATATTGACGTTTTAATTTTGTATGGCGGCCATGTTTTTTTGTTCGAAAGCCATCTTTTTTTCAATTCTCTAAAGAGGTCCCAGGGTTTCTTCAATTTTTAGTTCAAGTGCTTTAGGAAAATGGTTTACCGTTTTCGAGATACGAGGGCATCTCACCATCAGGGTACGACTTTCTTCCAATTTAGAATTTTTCCCAGAGGTTGTGAACCACCCCCAACATGACCCTATGTTCACTTTTTCCCTCACACACCTCCTTATACCCTTTAGGTTTCTCTATGTCAGTCAGTGAGTCAGTCAGTGGTAATTAAGCTTTATATAGTATTCATTAATTCATTAATTAATAAAACTAGTATTTTGGGCGGTGCGCGGCCCGCAAGCGGCCCGCGAGGCAATCTTTTAATATTTTGTAAAATATTTTTTTTTGTCATTTCTTATAGTTTCATCAAAACTACTTTCGAACCAATGTATGGCGAAAGTAAAAAAAAAAATCCGCCATCTTGAATTTTCATCGACCCCACCAGGTAGCTCTCCCGATTCCCTATGACATTTGGTCACACACTCCCCATCCAAGTTGTACCGGTTCCGAGATATTAACGTTTCAATTTTGTATGGCGGCCATGTTTTTTTGTTCGGAAGCCATCTTTTTTTTCAATTCTCTAAAGAGGTCCCAGGGTTTCTTCAATTTTTAGTTCAAATGCTTTGGCAAAATTGTTTACCGTTTTCGAGATACGAGGGCATCTCACCATCAGGGTACGACTTTCTTGCAATTTCGGATTTTTCCCAGAGGTTGTGAACCACCCCCAACATGACCCTATATTCACTTTTCCCCCCACGCACCTCCTTATACCCTTTAGGTTTCTCTATGTCAGTCAGTCAGTGAGTGGTAATGATAAAATACTAGTTTCATAGGTTTTAAATGGTCTTGTCTGATTGAAATTAATGTAATTTTATTTTTTTGTATGGGCAGAGGACTTATAGGGTCCACCTCATTTTTTTAAATGAAAATATTAATATAAAAAAAAACCCAGAAATTAGTTTTTTTAAAACCCTTTTATTTCCCATAATTTAGTCTTAGAATACCAAAGTATGTTCAACCTGGGTAAGGGTTAAGGATGAACATTTTCTGTACAATAGGCCCAATTTTAAAGGTGCCATCGTTTTAATAGCAACGTAAAATTGTGTTCTCTCTATAAAATGCATAATATAGTGAAAAAGAAAACAGGGCTACTCTAAATTGCTATTATAATTAATGACATGAAATGAAAATGAAATGAAATATCTTTATTCGACAGATAGGTAGGTACAAAGAACTTATAAAATAACGAAAAATAAAAAACCTCAGCTATAAATGTTGAGTGCTGGTAGGACACAACCCAACACTCAACGCTGGTATTCTGGTGAGCCTCTTTAATTCATGGGTAGATTTAACTATAGAGCATATAAATATTAAACATACAAAATTAACAAATCAATGACAAAGAGCGAATTATGATGGCGCCACTAAAATTGGGCCTAATACCTACCTACTAAAACACAAAATATAATAGGCATGACTATGGGGTTATTTTTTTTTTAATTTTGTATGGTAGTGCCACCAACGATGAGACTTGAGAAACCATTTTGGTTTGTAATAAATATACAAATTCTGAATAATAGATATACAAACGTTTATAAAACGTTTAATAGATATGCAAATTCTGGATAGTTAGTTTGTACACGAGTGTGCCTGTTCAAGATCCGACCACTGAAACTTGTCAAGTCTCATCTTTGGTAGCACGAACTATTTGTTAGTTAAATTACAAAAAAAAAATATTAGACAGGTTTATTTCAGTGAAATAAAAAATAGCAGAAATAAAGCGAATCAAAGTTCAGGAGTGATGTCACTTTATGGTAAAAATCGGCCAAGTGCGATTCGGACTTGCACACGGAGGGTTCTGTACCGTATGGGAGCCCCATTCCTCTTGCCGTTATTAATAGCGAGCAAAAAACTCCTAAAAATCACGTTTGTTGTAGAGGAGCCCCCCTCAAATATTTATTTTATTCTGTTTTTACTATTTGTTGTTATAGCGGCAACACAAATACATCATCTGTGAAAATTTCAGCTACCTAGTATCATGGTTCAAGAGATACAGCCCGGTGACAGACAGACAGACGGACATCGAAGTCTTAGTAATAGGGTCCCGTTTTTACCCTTTGGGTACGGAACCCTAAAAAGACTACCAAATTTCGTCACGCGGAACTATAATGGGATTTATCCATCGAGCAAGTATATATTATATTTTTTTGTTTAAATGACAAAATAATTATGTCGTGTGCGTGACGTGTGCAATAAATTTTGATACAATTTAAACCACTGCCTAATTATACTTTTTAAGTAATATTATTATCGTGGTATCAAGGACGCCATTAATGAAAAATTTGTTTCATGTACATATTCTGTCAAGATTTACTTAAATTTTCTTTTCAATGCATCCTAGTGTGGTATGTTTAGTAATTTGGTAAGTAACATGTATGTTTTATTAAAACAGAAAAAATGCCACGTCGATGGTTTTATTCGTACATTTTTTATCCCACTAAGAAAGAAAATTGATTTCCCAAGTGCATTGAAAGTTTGTAAACAATATAATCGGCCAAGTACGAGTAGGACTCGCGCACGAAGGGTTCCGTATGGTTTCCCTTAAATATTTATTTTATTCTGTTTTTAGTATTTGCCTAGCTATCATGGTTCATGAGATACAGCCCGGTGACAGACAGACAGACAGATATTTTTTTGGATATGTAAGTACTATCGTTAAGAATAATTGTAAAATGACTTGCCTAATGTGACGGAATGTTATAAGGCCAATAAATTACTACTATTACTATTACAGACGGACAGACGGACATCGAAGTCTTAGTAATAGGGTCCCGTTTTCCCCTTCGGGTACGGAACCCTAAAAACTACGCAACAAAAACTTCAGAACCGACTATCGATTCTTAACACCATTTCATTGAAACTTAATTCAACTCTATTCAAAATCTTTGCTAAGAACAAAACGTTTTTCTATAGCAAAATAACCTTCATTAAGTGTTGAAACTTATTCCAATATCAATTAATTTCTGTCTGCTTGGTGCAGAGGTTACTGAAACCAGCGCTTGAGTGTTTCTCAAACTTAATACCCCTTTTAGAGTTTAAACTATCCAGTTGTAACTTTGAGAACTTTTAACGAGAGTCCTAAGTGACAGCTTTTTGAATCATAGCGGGGCGTTGAGCCGTTAGAATCACTTTGAAACAATTTAATGTAACTTTGTGCAGCCTGCATTTTATAGCCCTTTGGGAGAAATTGAAAATCTCGTAGGGACATTAAAATAAAACGACCGAACTCTTGCACTGCGAGATGCAATGTGAACTTGTTACATTTCCTGCTGAAGACTTTTGAGTCTGAAATGTAAAGCATAAAATGTTATTTACTAATCTTTTCAGTTGAAGAGGCCAAGTCAGTGGATTTTTATTCCTGAAAGCTTGGGCTTCATTTCACGGCGAACTTTTTAACTTCAATATTTTCAAAGTTATGTGCATAAATTTTAGATGACGTGATTTCTATTAGGTTTCATTTAAGTGGTGAAGAAAAAACGTCCTATCCAGCAGCAAGACACAATTTGGTAAAGGAAACACAACGATGATTTTAAACTCCTACTGCAATCTCATAGAGCTAGTCGTATGTACTCGTAGGTATAAACTTCCAAAAATCTAACTTATGCGCTTATACGCAGTTTTATTCGAGTACTTCGAAAAAATAAATGTTTCAAGAAACTCACTAAAAGTTCCTTATTTTTATTACAATGAAAAAAAATTGTTGTACGACACCATATAACTAATTTATTTACACTCACCAAACGTTGCTAACTTTTATGCTTAGACTAACTTTTGCCAGCGGCTTTTTTTTTAATTTTTGTACTATCCTACATGAACCTTTTATTTTTTCGGGATGAAAGTAGCCTATGTCACTTTCCAACTTTTGAACTATATCCATACCAAAAATCAAGTCTATCCGTTGCTCCGTTGCTGCGTGAAAGCGTAACAAACAAACTTACATCCACATTACAATCACTACATAGTATAAACCAAAGTCGCTTCCCGCTGACTGTCTGTCCAAATGTATGCTTTTATCTTTAAAACTACAAAACGGATTTTGATGCGGTTTTTTTAATAGATATAGTGATTCAAGAGAAAGGTCTATATGTATAATACACTTGTGCGAAGCCGGGGCGTGTCGCTAGTATTAAATATAATGCTTTTTGCTTAATGCAAATATGTATAATGTGCCTATTAAAGACCCGTTAGTTTCGCGTGACGTTTTAGGTGACTTTTGGCTTACTTTGCCTTTGTTTGTTTAAATTGACTACATAAAAAAATCTTGTCCAAATTTTTTTGTAATCTGTACGTACTTTAACGGCAACACTATGTAAATATTTATCAATATTACCAAGTCGCCACGTCTATATTGCATTCGAGTACTTTGAGAGAATAAAAACTTTTCGAAAATCTCCCAAAATTTTCCTCTCTTTTTATTACAAAATAAAACCAAATTGTTGAATGGCCGCCACAGTTTAACGTCCAACCACACAGTAAAAACAGCCCCTATCCACCATCAAAATTCAAGTCGCCAAGACTGTAAAACTACTTGACCGAACAGTGAAACGGGCTTAATTGCTTGCCCTGCCGCAGGGATGGCTCTAAAACGTTCACTTTCCAACACTAAGTGTTATTCAGTTATTTACGAGTGTTACGGACAGCCCTACCCATTAGGGAGGTCTCGTTAACGCGCGTAAACAAAATCAACAGCATATTAAAGCGTGTAGGCATAACTTTGGCTAACAGCTTAGGGTAAGATCGGATCGAGTTATTTACTCGTATTTCAGAAAACACTTGACTTGAGATTATCGTGTGAAAAATGTTCTATGGAATGTCTCTGCTTTTCAGTAATAACTGCAGTATTAAAGTGATAGATAGATTGACTCTTTATTGATACACACAAAGATCTTACAGCGTACAAAGAAACAAATGCTTAAAATTTGTAAAACAACAGGCGGCTTTATCACGAAATGTGACGTTATATTTATGCTGCAATCAATAAACTGCCTTCACTTCAACTAACTACACTTGACTGTAGAAATATTGAATAAAAACTGCGATAAAAATATAGGAACGCTGTTGTAACTGTAACTGCTACATAATATTTAGGATAAAATAGGATCGCTATTTACTATTTTAAAGCTAAACTGTAATTCACGTCTCCATTAGGTCTACCACTTGGCCCCATTATGCTCGTATATCACTTGCTATATTTCTATAAAACCTAGACTCTACAAAAGCAGAGCGAAACAAAGATGTAAGAAGTGCATAGTGAGCCGCAGTAACAAGCCGTAAGAGTGTTTTGTTTCTCTTTTCAAGTGAGGTTTATCTTGTTCTTTCTACGATGGACTGAAGTTGGAGTCTCGATGCTTGCCTCTTTACTGGTCGGCTACGACCTCGCCGCTATGAGCGGTAGCGGAGAGGAGGTGACGAGCAGTAATTACAGTATTAAAATGATTGAATGACGCCACGAGTGCCACGACGTCTGCTTCGACCACTCGGAGACCCCACCGACATCGCCGCTGCCGCAAAGGCCCGAACTCATGACGGACCAGTTATTGCAATAGACTTTGATGGCCACTGTCCGTAGGGAAACTCTGAAAGGGTGCGAGATCCCAACACCCTCAAACTCAAACTCAATTCATTTATTGCAACATATGAAATTTACATGCGGTTCTTAGTTAACATGTTTTGTATAGTTATACATATGACCCTATAAGGGTATGGCAATTTTATTATTTGTATTAGAACGATTTAATATTACGTTTTCTAGATTATCGTTAAAAAAACCCTCTCAGCCGGTTGTCTGATAGCTTTGGTCTACAACGCTGTACCTGTCTCTTTATATATTCGCTCTACTACGCTTTGGTAGAGTTTAGTCTTTAAGGTCATATATCTTTTGCTATATTGCTATAACTACCGTTAACACTTGTAACATTTTCATGTTATACGCTTCAGATATTTTGTATAATAACCTTGGTTGTACTCGTAAATGTACTCGGTAGAAATAAAATTTGGAATTAGCAAATGGTTTGCTGTATTTTTCTGGTCTGCAATCTGTGGCTAGTAAAATAGAACTGACAGTTTTGGGTTATTATGACAGTCACAAAAGCTTTTCTTACTACTAATTACGTTTGGATGCAAAAAGAAGGGTATTTCATTTCATTTATATATCATTAATTACACCTACCATAACAGTAAAAAACCAATGCGATAGTGTATAAAACAAAAAAATTCATTAAAATAGAAAATTATAAAATGTCAATTTGAATAATAAAAATAATGTAATAATAATAAAATCAATTCATAATGTCAATTAACATTAATAATGTCATCATAATATAGTCATTATAGTATTGAAAGTTTAATATGTTTGTACCTACTTATTTAAAACGTTGTTTTTCAAATATTGCTTTCACAAGCAGTATACACTCATCATTTTGCAATAAAATAAAATACTAAGAGTGTTCATACATACATTTTTTGCATACCGAAAAGACGAATATGGCGTTAATTTTTTGTATTTTTATCATCCTATTGTTTCTGTACCCATATGCGCAAAAAAATGTTTATAAAAATTTAAATAAATTATCGTAAAATACTTAAACCAGGTGTAACATACCTATAAAAAGTTCACTTAGTGTTGACAAAATGTACGGAACGGATTTCGGGGTTGACCCTATCCTTACTAATATAATAAATCCGAAAATGTGTCTGTTGGTTTGTTACTCTTTCACGCAGCAACGGAGCAACGGATTGACTTGATTTTTATTATGGACATAGTTTGAAAGACGGAAAATTTCATAGGTTACTTTTTATTCCAGAAAAATAAAATCTTTCCATAGGATAGCACAAGAATCAAAACACCATACGCGGGAGCCGTCGTCGGCAAGAGCTAGTGGTAAATACTGTACATATGCAAGTGTTGTACCTGCACGCCCGAAGTATTGTAACGCTTAAAATTGACCAAGTGCGAGTCATATTCTCAGACAAAGGGTTCCGTACCGTGTTGGAGCCCCCTAGGCCCCATTCCTCTTGCCGCTATTAATAGGGAGCTAAAAAACTCCAGAAAAATCACGTTTGTTGTATGTATGGGACCCCCCATTTTAAATTTATTCTGTTTTTAGTATTTGTTGTTATAGCGGTAACAGAAATACATCATCTGTGAAAATTTCAGCTGTCAAGCTATCACGGTTCATAAGATAGAGCCTGGTGACAGTCAGACAGACGGACATCAGAGTCTTAGTAATAGGGTCCTATTTTTACCCTTTGGGTACGGAACCCTTAAAAACCGAGTGATCCAAAACCTTAATTCACTGCTAACCGGTTAAGTCATAGTCGTAATAATTCCGTAAGAGTTTCGGTTTTCGTCACGACAATTTCTCGACATCATGCTGGGAAGGAATCGTTATTACCTAGGGCTGTTATTCCGAGCCTAATAATAGAATGTTTACTCCTACGTTCTACCTAAGAAATAAGTTTTGGCTAGACATTCAGTAGGTGGAGCAATAAAAGGGTGATAAAATTGTTGTTACAAAAGTATTATTATTGTAATAATAAACGCAGATACGATAAACTGATGGATATATCGCTCCGTTTCTGTAATTTGTTTTCGTATTTGTTGATGTGGTTAATTCAATCTTGAACTATAAAAGGTTTTGTATTGTTATTGGTGGTTTTGTATTCAGTAATACTTTTAAAATTAACTTTTAACTTATTTTTCATCTCATATATATTACCTTTACCCGCGGCTTCGTCCGCGCTTACTTTGTGGTATACTTATAACGCTCACAAATAGTGTTTTTTTCTATTGGTATAAGAATTTCTAAAATAGGTTCAGTGAACAAGAGACAATCCCCTTTTTTTTTTCTTTTTTTTTAAGCCAGGGGAAATCTTTTATAGATACCACCACACCTCGAGGGCAGGCGGGTGGTTATGTGGGAGTCCTGCCGACTGGACAGTATATCCACCAAAACCCCTGGGTGTTCCACCACTGCGCCTGGTGTCGGGGCTACGGGCACGCTTGCGCACTCCTCCGCGGCACCCGACAGCGCTGGCCCAACTCGGGCCCCACCACTGAGCTTACGCTCCCGCTAGAATGACGATGTGTCGAACACCAGACACATCGCCACCCACCACCTGGGACCAACCAGCACTGGGCGTCGGACAGCACCCGTATCCGACAGCCCTGGTCCCGATGCAACGGGTCAATTAAAGTGGCCCCGTGCCTGCCACTACGGCTGCAGAGGATAGGGAGAACGGCCATCGCGATACCGACACTCCTCTTCCCCCGCAGCCCCACCGCCTCCGCCAACACGTTGGCGGCACCCGTTAGGGCCGCTGGCAGGACGGATAGACAGCGGCACACTCGCCGCCCGTCCATCCCGTCGCCGCCCCCGCCTCGATGGGCTCGGCCGCGGTATCGCGACGAGCGCGACACCGCAGTCCACCTCAGTCGGCAAGCCGACCTACTGTGGCCAGCCTCCGCACGGGCTTGTCTCCGGCCAAGACCCGGAGAGGCCGGCCCCACCTCGGGTTCCTCTTAGCTTCACCGTGGCCGCCCACAAGCCACAGCTACTAAGCCCCCCCGCCACGACAAGGCGGGAACCCACTCGGGGGGGAAGAGACAACCCCCTACAAACTTTACTTTAGTACCTACATAATTATTAATAGAGATAACATTTTTTTATCCCACAATAGGCTAAAACATGGGCTGTCGTCAACTATATTAAGACCTTTGTAATTAGAACACGACTGCCATGTTTTCACAAATTAATGATCTTGAATCATGAATATTGATTGTAGAGTTCGACTATTTTAAAATTTTACTGTATTTGTCTGATCTGGAACTCTATATGTTCTCAACCAACTATGAGTACTTGTTTGTAAACTCCGAGCTCGATTTTCATTCAGCGTTTACACCAACCGAAAATAAAACTGTTCACCACTGAGCACTGTATCCAAAAATAAAAGCTAGAAAAGTGCTGTAGTAGTAGTTTACCCACTATGCCACTGCAAGTTTCAAACTTTAGAAATACAGTTGTAAGACTATTTCGGAGAGCCAGTGTATTCAATTAAGTTTTTGTCACCTGTTTGATTCAATAAAAAAACATTTAAATTGAAAAAACCTGTAGATTCGTCAGGCTGCATATAGTTAAGGCTGTATAGTGCATAGACTGCAGTGTGTCACAAACAAGTTTACAAGATCTATCACAAGTTTATTTGTAAACTGTTCACCACTGAGCACTGTATAAAAAAATAAAAGCTAGAAAAGTGCTGTAGTAGTAGCTACCCACTATGCCAGTACAAGTTTCCAACTTTAGAAATACAGTTGTAAGACTAGTTCGGAGAGCCAGTGGATACAATTAAGTTTAAGTCACCTGTTTGATTCAATAAAAAAAAAACATTTAAATTGAAAAACTACAGGTTTCGTCAGGCTGCATATAGTTGAGGCTGTATAGTGCATAGACTGCAGTTTGTCACAAACAAGTTTACAAGATCTATCACAAGTTTATTTGCATTTTAACAGTGTACTGTAGAATATAGATTAGATTCTGCTATCAATACGCTATCTAAGACATAGTGTCATAATTTTTAGAATCATAATCCTAATTTCATATCGAAACGTTACTAAAACCTACATAAGCAGATTATTTTATTACATTGGCCTTCTATTATATAAACTAACCCACGACTGGTCACGGACAACTTATTGTGAGGTGGTATATTTCTCATAATATTTTCAAAAAAATTAAGAACTCCGAAGCAAGCACGTTTCTATATAACAATTTTCTTCCGTCGTTTGATGCCCAAATCCGATGGAGTTGAAAAGTTTTAGAATGAAGACCACGTCCCGGCAAACGTAGCGCAGGACGTCTGAAGTCATTAAGACAGCAAGACCGCGCTGTATGTAAGCCGCTTCCAACTAATCTTATTGGCGATCTATAGGTCAGTCTTATTTCTAACATAATTTCTTATTTTTGACGTGACAACGTCTTTTAATTGGTTTGCCGGGTGACACTTCAAGAAACTGCGTTACGCTCCCCGCTCACACTTCATGCGCTCACAATGAGTTCATTCGTCTCATTCGTCTCAAAGTCGTTGTCACGTAAAACTTTCGCCCGTATACCGACTTTACAGGCAACCAATTTTTTACAGTAGGCGTCTTATGGCTGAGAAGAAGTTTATAGTCATCAACCTTAAATCAGTATTTCAGTCTCAATATGTGGTTCATAAGTCTCTATAGCAGCTTTAACACTAACTATGCTTATTTTGGGGTCAGAGACCGTGTGTAAGATATCCCCTAGTATTTTTTTATTTAGTTATAAAAAAAAAACAATCCAAATGTTAGCCGTTTGTTTGGAATTCAAACACAGCAATAGAATTAGCATGGACGCAAAAAATTAGCTACAGATGTCACCCTTGATATCAATAACAGGCCGTGCCAGCATTACTTCTATATGATTGATGTAATAAAAAATATAAATTGGCAATACATACATTACGCGGGATTGTATCGGGCGTACCAAGGGGACGCATATGCATGGAAATTCTCCTATTTATTGCGGAAACGTTGCCAGTTTAATGTGAAAAATACCCGCTATTTCCGGATAGCTCGCTATTGGGATGTGAAATGTAGGATATGAGATGCGAGGGAATGAGGGATTAAAATTCTGTTTAACGAGTTGGTTCTGAATTTAGTAGGTACAAATATTATAGTCCTTACAGACCAAAATACGAAAATCCGACGAATGTCAAAAGTCAATGATGTGAGAAACCGTACTGTGTGACTCAAACTGTAGGAATCTACCGACTCTACAAGGCAAAATGAATTGTGATTGTTTTTCAAATTAATCTAAATACAATCATTTATATCGTTACCACATTTCGTTTGTAACGACACCACACGTGAACAAGTGAAATTTATTAATATATTGAACATGTGGCTACGCGTGATGACGGCGTATGGAAACGTGAAAACGGCGCGCGGCGTATGGAATAGATCTCTGATCGAGTATTTTCCAACAGTGGATCTGTAGATTATGCAACAAGAGAACAAAGTAGTGGGCAACAAATTGGAATTGTCCAAGACGAAGACAGCCTACGTTCTAGTGGTGCACTCTACTTTTTATACCTCCGGCGAGAAAATAAAACCCCAGGGATATGAGTAATGCTTCCGTCATAACTCACTAAGTATAGTTATAATCCAAGCCACACAAGTCGGCGGATGGGAAGTTAGACAGACGCAGATGACACTTCGCCGTGATTCGCAAATTATTGAGCATGTGTGCACAATACCGACGCAAGTGGCGAAGTGGTGAGCACGGGCGTAGGGAGCGCGCTGGAGTCATGAGGTTGACGGGCGGGAGTGCCCCAGCGTCTCATCTCTCTGGCTTCCGCGCATACCTATATTTTGCCTTTTGCACAGCGTTCTGCGCCTAACTTCCCATCCGCCGACTTGTGTGGCAAGGACTATACTTACTAAGCAACTCGGTATTGTTCACAATAAAATAAAACAAATAATGAATGTACCTAGGAATTTTCATAGAAAAGCACACAAATCCGTAATAAAACAGAGAATGTAAATACTACGTGAAAAACATCTGACCATGGACAGCTCTAATATCATGGCATAATACGGGCCTTACAAAGAGGGTTTAGTTTATAAAATCGAATGAAACCTTCTGACAATGCCTGTTGCCGTACAATTTAAAGAGGTTTTTATTCGATTTATTAAAATATAACCTCTTTACGATACCCGATTTTCATACGAATTAGACGTTTATTTAAATCACTAAACTCCCTAGGGAGTTTCATACAATACCTATATTATTGCCATAGCCATCGAGATTGTGTTAAGATAGTTGTCTTGTTTTAAGTTAACATTGTAAGACATTTAATTGGTCATTTTGGAACAGGTGGTAGAAAAATAATTTTAAGCTTTCAGGTAGTTAGGTAGTTGAAACAAGCTGATGACGATGAGGTATGTACAATTGTTATTGTTAGTGTCAGGAAAGGTAGAAAATGTAGAAGATAATTTCTGTTAATTATTAATCCTACATAAACGTTAGAATCATTATTCAATCATTTTTTGGGTTGTCTGTCAAAATATAGCACGATTTATTTTTAGTAAGACAATTAAAATTTAAATACGGTGAAAATGGCAGGATGATAAAATCTCCAATTTGCCATGATTACAGTCAACCTTTGAATTTCCCTGGAATCCTTTAAAGTAATATGAACACTGTTTTAATTATCAACCCTTAGTTTTACCATTGTTCCAGCTTAGTTTTCATTACAAACTTGCCCCTAAAAAAGGGAAGGGTTTGGACAACAGACCCTTTCAAATGTAGGGCAGATAGGCAATATTTTGTGCTTGGGATGAGCTGTGGATTGGAACGTGGTAGAATTGCCATTTGTTAACAATATTTTTTTTACATGGATTTCATTTTAACCGACTTTCAAAAAGGAGGAGGTTCTATGTTCGTCTCTATGTATTTTTTTTTGTATGTTCATTGATAACTTCGCCAATTGTGAACCGAATCGTTTCAAATCCATTTAAATTTCACAGGTATCGGCTGAGCCGTATATAAAAAATTTAAAATAATGTAAGCAATTCCAGCAATATTTTCGAATTTTGTTCACGATGGAAGGCGGTTTTGCCATTTTTTGCGAAAAATAACTATCACAATTTCAATACACACATCTTGAAGAAGCACTGGACGTATGCCGCCATGCTGACTTATGCTTGCAGATCTTGTAAGTTTTACATGTCAAATATTTAATAGAGTACTAATTTTCGCCAAAAATGGCACCACGGACTTCAATCCTACACAAAATTCGAATAGTTGGCTCAGATCGATGTATGCCATATTTTAGATTTTGTTGATTTTTCAAAAAAACAAACCATCGATTTCGATAAAATTTAAGTGGAACATCTTCTGCCCGGGTAGCACGGCAAGGAGAGAAAACCATTATATATCCCACTATTCATGTCAGATGTCATTGACAATCCAGACTTTATTTCCTCTTCGAGGGAATATAATGGTAAAAAGAACAAGAACAATTACATAATTCCTAAATATTACCTAATCCTAAAGAAGCCGTGGTGGTCTAGTGGTAATGACACCCGCCTCACAATAGTGGGGTCCTGGGTTCAAATCCCGAACCTGTACCAATGAATTCTTTGGAATTTATGTACGGAATCTAACACCACTGGCTTTTCGGTGAAGAAAAACATTGTGAGGCAACCTGCATACGTCCAGAGAAGAAATTCAACGGCGTGTGTGAATCCACCAATCCGCACTGGGCCAGCGTGGTGGATATGGCCCAATCACCCTTCGTGGGTAGGCCTACGTCCTGTAGTGGACTATTAAACAAGGCTGTTACAGTACCTAATCCTAAAATCGCATGCATAAAATACAAATACATAATTAAATTTGACCTTTACAACATTAGGTATTCATATTTTCATGCAGAACAATGATATATAATAAGATAATATCTGTGGGCCCCAAACTAGGATAAGCCTGTATCTTGGGCGCCCGGGAGATACCAAGAGAAATATATCTAATGGCGCTGAGGTGTGAGTACCTATGAAGTCTTATAAAATCTTGTTTACAAACACATATTTTTTTGTGGGCACTAGTTGCCGTAATAAAAGCGGGTAAGCAGAACAATCATATCAGTGGAAAGACTATTAATCCTTTTGCCATGCTTCCCGTGCTGAAGCTATGATTTACTAAAAAATATAGTACTTAAGTTTAGAATTGGCGGAGTAATCGCATAAAATGATACATACATTTTTAAATTAGAAAACACAGCAACAATGAGGTTACGAAAATAGTATTGTCGTGGCTCAGTAATTTTGACTACAATAGGATTGATGATTTGTTATTTGACTTTTACATTAGTTATAGAAACACACATACACTTGTTAGATCAGGGTTAAAAGAGGCGGTTACTTTATCTATTTTCTATCAAAATATCATTGTCAGGATGGAAATCTCACTCGAAACCAATGCAGCAACCCTGAATCTAACATAATAACAAAGAAACTAATCAATCTGATCCTTTAAATGTTTGTGAGGGTAGTTACCTAACTTGAGGTTTCTAAATTAGTAAAGGAAACAAGTAAATAAGTATATTTTGTTTATTATATTACCTCATGGGTCCCGAGAGGGTACCTCCATGTATTGCAAAGACTCTAAGCCACGTTCGTAAGGCCCTAAACGTCTTGAGAAGAAGTGGCAAGAAACTCCGACGCTATCAATATGATCTTTTAATCTTTTGTACAATGATAAGTCACATAATTTAGATATTACACAAAGTACTTAACTTTAGCAACATGGCGACGTTCACTCGGCTTGGCTTCGAATATAAAAGTACCGACACTCAGCATAACTAGCTAAGCGAGACTCAGGGCGTCAAAGATTTGTCCAACGTTATTATTAGGATACTTGGCGAACACTAAGCGATACTATCAGAGACCAAAATGCTCTAAGAGAACTGCAGCGATATCAAGAGATACTAAGAGATACTAAGAGACGAAGCCACGCCAACAGACTGTTTTATACTAATTTCACAACCTCCCACCATGCCTTACCACCACTGCTCGATGTCAACATTTACACCGACCAATAGGGAACGAGCAAGATGGCGGGAACCGCGGCAGCCTCAATTTAACACTACTATTTATACATCAAGCCATCTTAAACTGCGTTTCATACTTATTAGAATTATTAGAACAATTATTGATACATTTCAAGTCATCTATGACACTATGAAATCACAGTAAATAGTGTTTGTAAAGAATAATGGCTGACATTCGGACATCATAATATTTCACAGTCTTATTTAGTTACTAGCAAATCTTAGATTACTTAATACATTTTGAAAACCTTATTAAATATTATCCTTACATTTTAAACTATCTATTCTATCTATAACATTATAAAATTACAGAATCTGATACAATAGTCAATATAAACAACAATGGCGGACGCCACGTTATTTCTGTTTTATCTATTGACCTACCAATAAGTCTTACATTACGTAATACACTTTGTAATCGTTATTAAATATTATCCTAACATTTTAAACTATCTATTCTATCTATAACATTATAAAATTACAGAATCTGATACAATAGTCAACATAAATAACAATGGCGGACGCCATGTTATTTCTGTTTTATCTATTTACTAAAAAGTCTGATATTACTTAATACACTTGGTAATCGTTATTAAATATTATCCCATCAACTATTAGAGAATAGTTGATAGGATCACAATCACTTTAACCACGGAATAACACATTGATAAACAATATTACAAACACAACAAGCAATGGCGGATATCGTGTCTTGATTTGTCTATGCATAAAAATAGAAGGTAAAGATATAGTTTTAGACCCATAAAGGAAGCACAGCGGCCATTTTAAGTAATATAGAATATTATAATAAAATCCCTAATCTAACACACTCATATCAAACACACACAGGCACACACGTGTGTTGATTTTCTAAATTTAATTTTGTTTTGTATAACTTTTTACTGCTGCAGATTGTATAACGGGAGAAGCCATTGTTTCTGAGATACAGTTCTTAACTAGTTCAGAGCCAATGGATAAGTAAATACCTATGGTTAGAAGTGTTTTAAGGCAAATAAAGTTCTTTATTTATTTTATACTTAAGAAAAATCTACAGTCGAACTGAGAAACTCTTTTTTGACGTCGGTTAAAAAGTATTTAGTAGCTGCTTTAAAGTGTAACACAAACTCCTGTATCTTTTGGCGATCTACTCCAAAAGCAATATAGCCTTAGTGTAGACGTATGCTAAATATAAATAATCTGGTCGTTACTGTTTCCTAGTCCTTACGAGATGTTCTTTAGACCGATTCTAACTCAGGAATATTAATATACTTACAAAGTTTCAGTGGAAAGGAACTATAGCTACGGATCGCGGATCATGGAAGGAAATGGGGGAGATCTTTGCCCAGCAGTGGGACAGCATAGGTTAAGAAAAAGGTTTCTTAAAAGTAGGTTTAGTAGAAGGTAAACAAGAACTATTGATAACGTTTCAAGATTTTTAATAGTACTAATAAGTTGTCAAGTGTGTGTCTTGGCATAGTTTTCAATATGGTCTAAAACTCAAAAAGTTTGAGGATTCTATCTTGTATACTTTAGAAATAAGGGTTGGGGGACGGGACGACGACACTCTTTTTCAACTTTGTCGACCTATATCTCACCAATGGTACATGTGACAAAAATCGTTTAGGAAACCTGACATTCATTTTAGAAACCTTACTCAACGACACTCCATATGAGGGGGTTGGGTTAGTAAAATTCATCTCCTATTTACATGTATGGGAGCTACCGCTTAAATATACAGTTTTGATTTTTTTAAGTAATTAAAATTTATTCAAACTATCATAATATCTAATTTCATGCAATTTGTTTGATAAATGTGGAAGTTGTAACGCGGACGGATATAACGAAGTTATAAGGGTTCCTCGTTTCATTACGGAACCCTAAAACTGACAAGTTTTACGGAATGGAGCTAGGTAAATATGAAATCCATAAAAAGTGTAGCCGTTCTGTGTTGAATAAAGCTCACTGAGTTGTTCCGCACCCCATGCAAATATTGCAGATCTCAATGATTTTTCGTAGTTTCGGCAAAACGAGCACAAATACGATTTCGCCGTAAGTTTGGTTGTGTTATATCTAGTTTGTTTATCTTGTTGATCCGAGAAAAGGTGAAAATCATTAGTCATGACATGTGTTCGATGAATGTCTTAAGATTACCTACGTTGATTTTTGGATTTGGGCATCACCTTGATATAAATAAACAATTCGAAGTCAAAGTACACGATTTTTTAAATGTTTTAAACATATTGATGAAATCATAAATACAGTTTGTAGCTTTCATTGAGTAACTTGACTTGGTGTTTCTTTCTAATTGTGAAAGTGAAGTAATTTTCAGTAGCATATCATTTACAATTCAGTGCTGCCTTGGCTCAAAATGCAGGTCCCAGTTGTTTTAGTTATTTTTTGACCGACGAAACGGAGGAGTTTCTCAATTCGATGCGTATATTTTTTTTTTATGTATAACTACGCATAAATTTTTACGTAGTGGTCCGATTTCGATAATTCTTTCTTAATTGAAATCGACAAGATCCACAAGGTGGACGGATGACCTCATTAAGACCGCAGGATCGCGCTGGATGCAAGCTGCTTCCAACCGGTCTTATTGGAGATCCATAGGGGAGGCCTATGTCCAGCAGTGGACTTCTTATGGATGATGCATGGATGGATGGATGAATTGAAATCGGCTGAGCCATTTTCGATAAATCAACAGTAATTTGAAAAATGTTACCTACATTGATCCGAGCGAAATATTCGCGAATTCTGTACACGGTTGAAGTCGGTCATGCTACTTTTTGGCAAAAAATAATTATTTAATTAATTAGTTATGTGTCTGAAACCTTCAGGCGGCTCAAAAACTTTGACACCAGGGCTAGATAAATGACCTAGTTGAAATCACTCAAACAAATCCTTACCCTTACTTCCTTACTAATATTATAAATCTAAAAGTGTGTTTGTTTGTTTGTGGGCAACAAACAAACAATGTTTGTCACGCAGCAACAGAGAAACGGATAGACTTGATTTTTGGCATGGATTTAATTCAAAGGTTGGAGAGGATTTTTATCAAAAAATATCGCACAGCACCAAAATAAATAAAAAACACGCGATCGATGCCGCGGGCACAAGTACGGATATAAAAATTTGTCATAAAAGATGTAACGTTATTTTAGACTAAAGATTATTTTAATTGACTGTCGAGTTTTGTATTCATATTGCCTGAAAGTCTTTTTAAATAAATTTAACATCAAAAATAACTTTCCAAGAATCTGTACTTAATTACTTTATGCAAACATTATTTGAAAGTTAAATATTTATCTAAATGAAAACTTTTAGATGGAACAAGTCGTTTTAGGCCGAAACTTTTTACTTGATTTTGTATAGTTTTGAATATTTTTAAGATGAAAGCTTCTGAGAAAACTCAATGTAGATTATATCAATTATACTAAAATTGAGTATATTTGTGATTCAATTAAATTAATTGGCTGGGTTGTTTACTTTTGTATCAAAAAAAAAAAAACAGAACAAAATGTCACATTACATGAAATGTAATTGTAGGTATGGCATTTTTTGTGCTATAAGTGATATATCTACGTGTCTTTCGATCTTTCGTAGAAACTATCAAAGAAAATATTTATTACAAATTAAATAAATAAATATTTGGGGACATCTTACACACGGTCTCTGAACCCAAACTAAGCAAAGCTTGTGATATGGCTGCCAGAGACTGATATACTACATTATATATATATTTTTAAATACATACTTAAATAGATAGTAATTAAGCAACGTTCCGCACGGTCAGTACTTGGATGGGTGACCGCGGGTGGCATTTTCCAACTGAGCGCTACCGTGGCTCGGATGACACGTTAAATTGTAGGCCCCGGTTGTTTTAACCGTTTAGCCATGTCAGAGGCCTTCAGGCGGCCTAAAAACTCTGACACCAGGGCTAGCCACCCGGCCTATACGAACTTACTTACTTTTACTATATAAAATTATATTCTTACTTAGTTTTTAGATATTAGGTACGTGTTTGATGCCAAACCACGCGACCACGTGTAGTGTGTGTGTGTGTTTTATTAAATTGTTCATATTTTTCAGATTTGTAATAGTTTCTTATGTCACTTTGAACTTTCGTAATTTGAACAAATTATTCTTATATCATTGTGAAATATTTTTCCTTTTCGATAATCTATTATAACTGTTCATAGTAACCTATTTTTTATTTTTAATATAGGCACTGTACTCTATATCATTCACTTCAAAAATATTGAACCAATGTATTAACGTAATTCAGTTTTGACATGTCTATTATGCAAAGTTTCTCTACAAATTAAAAAAAAAAAACTTTACAATGAAAATATCAAAACACATGCAAAGAAATCAGTTAAGATCTAGACATTATACCTTATATTGTCATTCACTGTAATGAATAGTATTACAAAATGTTGTATAAGATTCAATAAAATCGCTCTATCTTTTTACTTTTATTTCCATCTGGAGTTTCAGCTTGTCCCACGGAAAACTAGTTGATCCGGAAATTTAACAATCGGGTCACTTAGTTCGGGTCTGATTTTGTCCGAAGGTTTTATCATTTAAATTATTGAGACCTAATTTAATTAGGTCTGTATTCAAGGGTTTTTGTAAAAAAGAAATAAAGATACCAAAATGTGTCGAGATTTCAAAAAAAAACGAAACTGCTTGAAATGGGTAGTATTTAAAGCGTTGTTTCAATCGTTACTATACTCATTCCTAGTTTTTTCAATGCTAATTGAAGTAGTAAATATCTATCATAAATTCAACACCTGACAAAAATGAAATCTGTTTTACCCTCAGAAGAATTACTTATTATTCTAAGAATAACAAGTAATTCTTCTGAGGGTAACCCTTTTACCCTTTTATGTTTAGTCAGGTCTATTTTGAATTAAACTACAACCTTCAAATTCCCAAATCGCATTCAAGAACTTACAGTCTAAATTTCAGCTACTAAAAAGATAATTTTAGTAGCTGAAACTGAAACTACCAAACATTTAGAAAAAAAATAAAAATAAATTATGCTGTGTTCAAATAGTCCAAAGGCGTTGGGAAAAGGCCTTGTAAACAGACATTTGGATCATCGATACGACAAAGAAGAATAGTCCAAACCAAAAAAAGAAATCAGGAATTTGTTGTATTATTGAAAAGCATAGTAGACTTTATGCAAATTACGTTACGATAAATTTGATATTCACCAAGGATTCTTCCAATCACGGATTCGAAGGTTCAAGGAGATCCATTAATAACAATTAAGGTGTAAATCATTTGCGACACCTTGCCCCGAGTGAGCTTCATTAATATTAATAGGAAAGTTATAAGATTTCTAGCGCGTTCCCTCCTTGTCTCATCCCTTTTAATTGGATTCTTGGAGAGTTATTAATCGACTGCGGTAGATAGTTTTGCGGCCTCTTCATAGTTTCAATACTACAAAAAAACATTTAAAAATACTTTATTGATCCAAAAAGTAACAAAAGAAGCAAAGATAGAAGAAAGGCACAAAGGACGCTGTTATCACTAAGACGAATCTCTTCCAGACAATCATACTACGCTCTTTTGAGAGTGGTTATTATGGTCATCATTATAATGTAAAAAAAATATTTGTTTTATTTTATATGGGCCCCGTAGCAAAAATAAACGAATTTTATCAATATTGCTTATCTAGATGCAGATATAATATACTTCACTATGTCTAGCCATCTCCCACTGTCTTTCTTCCATTTGTTTCGTCAAGCCATAATCAGATACAAATTACACTGAACAATATAAAATACAGAAAAAAATTGTGGATTTTTTGCAAAATTTGCCTGCCGGTAGGAATTAAAAAAAAATTAACTGAAGAATTATTTTAAATTAAACTTCTTAAAGATAAATATTAACCTAATTAACAACAGAAACAGTAAAAGTTAATTTTGACTCTTACCAAAAACAGTAAAAAAAATTAACAAACATTAGCCAGGGGCGCAACAAACAAATTGAATTACAAACAAAAGCTCCCAACAACAAATGCAATCTGCAACTTTTTCCTCATTCCCAAACAAAATATAATTGTCCAACTTGGAAAGAGAGAAAAAACAAACAAATCACTTAAGTGGATTCCTGTCCGCAATGATGAAACAAGACAGAGAACGCAAGCCTATCAGCGGAGGTTGTTAGGGTGGCCATACACGGGTTATTCCATCGCTCAACGACAATTACTTGAGCAATCATCTCTTTGAAGCAGTCAACGCTAACTGCTCAAGAAATTAACATTTACAATCAATAGCAAATTATGTAATGTAATTTTTACAAAACTGGCACGAACTAAGTCAGGTTAGAAAAGGATTTTTCTTAGTATCAGAGCGACCAAGATACATGTCAGAGATAGATTTTTGATAAAATTTAAACCGCACATTAATGAACAATAATTAATTGTACTATTTTTGAACTAAGAAACACGGTAACTACTGGCGACAGCAATTGACAGCTCCAGCAGTACGCCTGACTGCTTTAAAAGGTTGCAACCAACTGCTTGAGCTTCGTAAATGTTTGTCTATGAAGTCCATATTTCACTCAATTTCAATTTCAAAAAGTCTTTATATAACATAAAAGTTACAAGAAAAAGTACAAACACTAGTGTAAGTTAAATCCTAGCCGTACATTGCAATATAATATTTCGAATAGTTTAGCGAGCACGTAGGCTCATATCAAACTTAATAAACATGTTTGTTAATTTCAGTATAGTATTTAGGTTTACATATTAATTGGCTTAAGATGAAAAACACGTACTCTTTAGATGGAGAAATACGTATTATGTTGGAAATATATTTCACTTATATTTCCATATTTCACTGCGAACCTTGCCGCAGTCGGTTCTTACTGCTCCAAGCAATACGTGTATGGCGCGCCTTAGTTGTGTTTATAGGGCCGTAAAATAGGCTTAACCTAATTTTCTTGCTTCAATCAAATTGAAATGGATCGTCTGCATGTTAATGATATCAATTTAGTATGGAGGATCAGTTCATAAATAAAATTATGATGGAACCCACGCCACACATAAAATATTTGTATTCCGCTGTCTTCCAAGAGAGGTTCACAGCCTCATTCTATTTTTTTGTGTTTATGTAACGCTATATTTTCGAGATTGAACCTATTACGCTTTCTTATTATGTTTCTGTCTCATACAATGTTGGAAGCTTACAAATTTTCTAAGAACTTAAATTGCGTTTCATCGTTCGCATCATTGAAAAAAAACTCGCAATGCAAATTTCCAAAACCTACATATAGCATTAGTTCATCACAAAATTACACGTTGCTTGTAGCACTTTTCGTTTTTAAATATCTTTATGTTACAATTATAGGTACGAGTATGTTATATGTAGATAGGTACTAGGGTATTTTTTGTACTTTATAGGGTTCCGTACCCAAAGGGTAAAAACGGGACCCTATTACTAAGACTCCGCTATCCGTCTGTCCGTCTGTCTGTCTGTCACCGGGCTGTATCTCATGAACCGTGATAGCTAGGCAGCTGAAATTTTCACAGATGTTGTATTTCTGTTGCTGCTATAACAACAAATACTAAAACTACAATACAATAAACCTGAATTTTTAGACGTTTTTCGCTCCTATGCAGTACGGAACCCTTCGTGCGTGAGTCCGACTCGCACTTGTCCGATTTTTTAGTTTAAATTTGACAAAGTAAATAAGAAAAAAAAACAGTAAAAAATCTCTAACGGCCAGTGCTAGCCACTCGGCTCGTATATACGAACATAAATAGTTATTGAAACTTCTAAGTAATAATAACTTAAATTTTTCATGATTTATATGTGGCCTATAATTAAATTTTGTGTAGGTAGGTATAGAAAGGAAAATAACCCGAACACCTTACGAGGTTTTGTTGCGATAAAAGCTCTTTATCAAATTCTTATCACTCAGACACGTTTATATTCTTTATCTCTCGAAACATCTAGAGAGATTGAATTTTCTTTGTGCTCCTATTTTGTTACAGCCCGCCATTTAGATTGTGGCAAGCATAAATTCTTTATACTACCCAAAGATGTTCTACGCTTTATTTTATTATTTATTATTTATTTTTAATATCTAAGAAACTAACAGCTTATAAATAACAGCTTATAAACTTAAATAGACTAATATTAAAGCTAATTACAAGTTTCTACTGATAGAGATATTTTGAAAATATTAAACGCTTATAATTTTGATTTGAATTGAAACTAACAAATCGTACTGCAACTTAGATAATAGAACTCAATGTCACACTCGTATATCAGAATAAATTAAGATTTCATTCCTATTCAAATAAGTTGTTTAAACATTACTAAAAAAGCGGTCACTCAGCTGCTTCCTAATTGAACGAACATTAGAATGGAATATATCAATATCCAGGTCATGTAGTAAATTATTGTAGGTGCCACACGCACGACTTATAACACTGTTTTGGCGATAATTGGTTGATGCTGCAGGAGATTTGAATAGGGGGCTGTGCCGAAATGCTCTGGGTGGGGTAAATATATGGACTTTGCTCAGTAGGCTGGGACAATCAAAGTTAGAAGTGATAATTTTGTTAAGAAAAAAACATCAGATGTTTCTCGACGATAATATAGTGGAAGGAAATGATGTTTAGCACAAGATTGTAAGTAGTTTCTGATCTTAGTTTTAGTTTTATAGTTTAGGAAACGAATAAATTTCTTTTGAACATTTTCTAGACGATCAATATACACATTGTATCTAGGATTCCAAATTTCAGATGCATACTCCAAATGACAACGTACATAAGTGCTATACAAAATTTTAAAAGATTTTACCGATTTAAATTCTTTAGTAGATCTCATAATGAACCCGAGAGCTTTAGAAGCCTTTTTTACAATGGCTGATATATGCTCGTCAAATATCAACTTAGGGTCATGAATCACTCCCAAGTCTCTCATAAATGGCACGCGAGATAAAGTTTTAGATGAAAAGCTCACGAAAAGCTTGCTGAAACCACTTAACTAATTTATCTATAAAACCAAATTTTCTGACAGTAATTGCGTATAAATAAAATAATTATTTTTCTCATACCGTACTCACAAAGCATTTCTTTTTTTTTTTTAATTTAATGTAATTACAATTTATCTCACCAGTCACCACGTTTTTGATTGACTTAACTGCTCAAATTTCAAACACTTACCTTCAGGCGCGGTAGGGGAGGTGGTTTGGGTCACGAGGATCATTCATGAGGGTTCATGCCCCCCACCCCTCTGGGCCCATGTCGATCTCTCTGCCCACTGCTTAACTTCACTTAAAATCGGCATTTTGTTGAAAAATTTGTGTTTGCTTTGTTCTCGCTGTTTCTATGTTCAGCGGTTTAATTTGCTCACACCTGGCGTCACTTCAAATCTAACTTTTGCTAACAAATCATCAAAAAAAGTTTGAGCTCACTGCTCTAGTGCTCAAAAAGTCGGTCACGGGTCCAACGGGGGTCACGGGTCTTTTATCAGGCGATGGTTTTTGCCTAGATCAACGTTATCTATTAGAATTTTCGTGCTTGCTAAACTTGAAAATTTTACGCGATCGCTGCACCGCGCACCACCCGGCTCTCTTTTGGTGTTACTGAAAGGATCGTAAAGTTTTCGCGCTTGCTGCGCTCGCGCATAATAGCCGACCATTGGTCTGTTTTGCTCATGTCTTATGAATGAAAAATGGGCTGATCTGATTTTGATTAAACATATCTAAGAATTAGAAAAACTGCTTTTAAATGAAAAAAAAATGCACATCGGATTACAGCTACGATGCTACAGACAGATACGTAAAACTTTTAACACCCTGTCGTTTTTGCGTTGAGGGTTAGCAATGAAAGTGAGTAAAACGTATCTATAGTATAATATCATTGACTCTACTCATCTGATTTATGCTGGTGTTATCAAAACGCCAAACTTTTGTTAAAAAACGTTCTTGCTGAAAGTAATTTTTCAGAAACGAGATTAAAGGGCTGTCAAGAACCCACAACTTCGGAAGTTGATGGGTCGGTCATTACCTATAAATGAAGTTGCGTTTGAAAAGGGCTTATTTTAAAAGGTCGTGGGTCATTTTTTACAAGAACGCGTGTTAAGGTGGTCTATTCTTACTTGGAGCGGTATTCATTTCAGTTCCTTTGAGGAAACACCGGAACTCGGTAGTTGTATGGTGGGCTTGATTGACGTGAAGGTTTTGTTTTTGGATAAAAATACTCGTAGATAGACCTATCGATTTATTCAGAAAGGGTGTAATAAGCTTTAGATAAAAGAGGTTGATTTAGATAATCGTTATGGACAATTTTTACTATGGAACCTAATCGAGAATACGATAATTAGCTATTCCATAGGTATAAGGTATTATATTAGGCATTTAATTCCAACAAAACTTAATAAACATTTCAGAAACTATTAAAATAAAACTTCCTAAAAAACTTACACTAAAACTTATAATAAAATAAAAATAAAACTAATAATACTTTGTAACATTATAAGTTTTCTTTAATCACCTAGAACACCTTTATCCCTTCCACACTTCTACTACACCTCGTTTAAAAGCTTAAGGTCACAGTAAATTATTAATGCATGCACGGAAGCACTCCGAATAAAAAATAAAGCTCCCAAACCCACGATATTGTAACCACAAAAGAACAGGCCAACAATTATACGCCAAAATATATACTTTAGGCACCACTTTTTTGCCGGTGAAGCGCCTTCTTTATTCCTTTTTATTCCCGTTGATATACGAGGCAGTCGTGTAAAGCGGTATATACATGTACGAGCATTTGTTGCTTTGTATGCTACGAAACTAAATTTGTTTGCACGTATAAAAGTGCTCATAGATACATAAGAGAAAATCAAAAGTTTTATCATAAACGCTAGTTTGGCATATTTCCTGTAATAATTATTTTACGCAAAAAAAAATGGTAAAACCGCCTTCCATCGTGTACAAAATTCGAATATTTCGCACGAATTGTTTACATTATGGTTTAATTTTAAAAAACGGCTCGGCCGATTTCTGTAAAATTTAAATGAGACCACCTCGGGAGCACAACCTTTCGAACTAAAAAAGAATTTTTAGATACTGTTCACAATTGGCGAAATTATCGATGAATATACACAAAAAAATACATACCGACGAACCATAGAACCTCCTCTTTTTGGAAGTCGGTTAAAAAGAATTAACTGACAGCTACATTGATCTATGTCTTGCAACATAAGTCTGTACTAAGTAGATACGTAGACCGATGTTAAGTAGTGTAGGTAAAATTAAACGCTGGGTATGGTATTATTATACCTTCTTTGACGGTGGTACGGATTGGTATGATAGTAGAGGATCACTCTTCTAAGAACTGTAATTTATTCGAATTATTTCAAATGAATTGTCGAATACAAAATTTTATTTTATCAACTTATTAAAGGTAACAGTTTCAATTTCTGAGCCTTGGCAACTGAGGTAAAAAATACATGGCGTGTGTGCACTCGATATTCAAATCAAATTCAACAAAAATTTTGCTCCCAAACAAAGATGAACTAAATGATCGTGTTTGCGATGTTTATGTTCACACCGTCACACGTGAGTACTCAGCTTAGGATAATTCAGACTCGGCCGTTCAAGCCCTCGCAGTTTCAATGGAATTACAGTTCGCACGTTTGAGTGGGAGCTACTGAGATCTGCATTCCACATTTCGAGCAGAAATCTCACGAAAAAAGAAAAGCCATCTATTATTTGAAGCAATGGGACCAAAAGTCCGGGTCACAATAAATTTAATATGCCTTTAATTTAAATTTAATATTTAGCAAAAAAGTCTACGTAAAAACGTAGACTTTTTTGCTAAATTTACGTGCAGAAAGACCTTAGGTCACTTTTTCTTGCAATTTGTATTATAACCTACGAGTACATAGTTCCCAGCAAATACAGTAAGAGGTGGATAAAATGTTTCGTAAAGGATACACGGTGAACGCAGCTTTAACTTTTGCTACAATTAGTTTTAAATGAATTCTAGAACTATCTTGCATAAGCTTTGCAACTCAATAAGTCTCTATGACGCTTGAGTAAATCCCCATTTAGCATCGTGGGCTCCCCTATTTTAACTAAACACTCGGAAAACACATTAAGGAAAAGTTTGGCTGGCTAAAACAGGCTTAATAAAAATAATTACAGATGTTTACAAGGTCTTACTCTGAAATTTTCTTAGACTAGACACAAAATTTACACAACAAAACAGTTAACAACTTAAATATCCTTTGTTTTCAGCTAACGGTATCATTTTGCAAAAATGACCGGACATTTTGTTTACTTACGAAAAAAGGGAAAACTTTCAAGCCAATCGCGTTCACAATTCCAGAATCCAATTTCGAGGAAATTCTAGAACTAGTACAAATTTAAATTGGGGGTATAAAATTTTCGTAGCTCCTAATATTATTATATTATGCTGATAGCTTCGGTTTTGATTTCTATGAAAACTTGTTCCGGCAATAAATTCTGATGTTTTATTGTGGGCATATTGCTAATACAATGCTAAACAAAATTTTATGTGAAGCAATTGATGTCTTACAAAAGATTCATAATTGTTTATTGATAAAACCGTAAAAACTGGCTTCAAACGACTCTATCTAATTCGGTGATATTAAACTAAAGTAAGTTCTTATAAGCCGGGTGGCTGGCCCTCGTGTCAGAGTTTTTAATCCGCCTGATTCAGAAGGCCTCTAACATGACTAAACGGTTAATATAACCTACAAATTGAGTTATTATTAGTTCGATATTGTCGAATTAAATAGGACTAAACTACATTTTAAATCACATTAATTCAGTCAGTTCAGCATGTGAAACGTCCCACAACGTTTCACATGCTTCTTATATTAAAGCTAATAGCTGTAGCATCGTTTAGCATACACACAAAAAGCCGAATCGATAACATTATTTTTTCTTTTATAATACGGTTGTAAAAAGCAAAAGCATATTAAAGTATTAAAATACTCTTTTGATAGAGTTCCGGACCCATTCCCAAAATGACATCGCACTTATCACTCCGACACGTTCCGTCAATATAACACGCTCCCTCTCAAAATCTATTTACAGCAAAATTCGAAATTAATTACCAAACACCTTAAATTCTCGGCTCATTAATTACCCTACGCGAAAACTCAAACACAAAGTCAATTTAACACGAACATAGATTGGCGCGAAGCTAGTACGGGAAGGACCTCAAGATGGCAACTTCTTAAGGTATACAGTTCACAATTCTAAGTTCTCTGGTTCCCAGCTGCCAGCAAAAGTTTCAAAGGCGAGACATTATTTACCACTGACAGTTAATTGTTTCTTAATTAACGCTGTACAAGGTGCTCGGATATTGTTCGTTAAAAGCCACAGTACAGGGTGCGGCGAGATTCGATTTAAACGAGCACGATGGGATGCAAATTTTGAGGGGTTTGGTTTGGAGGATTTGTTGGACCTTTGAACGGACTCGTTTTGGTTCAATACGGAAGGCATTTGCTTTATTTTTAATTGTTTTGCTACTCTCTCTCTCCGTCTCTACGTTGCTACTCTCTTTACCTTTCAACTCCAAAGATCCATGCATATAATCAAGTCGAACCAGATTTTAGTTGATACGTGAAAGAGTAACAATATCCACGACAACACTTTCGAATTTAAAATATTAGCAAGGTTGTGTAAGTTTGTATTTTTTGGAATGATAGAATATTTTAAAAGAAATTCATATTGTTAAGCACACAACATAATCAATATTAGTAGCTAATGTTAAGAGGAATCTTTTTTGGTAAGCACCTATTTCACTAATTTATAACGACATTAAGCGCGATGACAGAGGCGCCAACTTATTTTTATTAGCTAAATAGCATAGTTGTGTTTCTTTTTCACTTCAGGCATTCGATAGAGAGAACGCTTTTTACGTCGCTATTAAATTTACGCTGGCGCCTCTGTAATCGGGCTTATTTTTATAAAACTGAGTCTACTAGGTAGGTATATAGTTATATGAAAAAACTAAATGCGTATTAAAAGCATAAATACCATTTTTGGAACACCTTTTAGTCCCAACAAAGTAGATTATAATCAACTCTGTAATCTATCCGTTCTTTTGTTGCAGGTAAGTTAAAGGAGAATAGAAGAAAATTAACTGCGCGCTGATAACCCGGAACTAATAAACAACAATTAATAACACTGATTTATTACTTGGCGATAAATAAAACGAAAATAAGGTAAAATAAAATAAGGTGCCACCGCTTAGATTATTTATTAGAAGGCTTTTAATTTTTTAGGCGAAAAATGTTAAGATCAATGTAAGTCGACAAATAAGCATTTGTGTTTGTGCGTGTTAGAATAGCCTAGGCTGGTGATTTTTTAGTGGTAAAATACCTCAGGAAAAATAGAATTTATCATTAGGATCACATACTAAGTATAAAATCACAAAATGCTAACAAATCTAGGTGGAGCTTCAGGCGCCATCTTGAAAAAACGTTTTTGGCCGATATCTCGGAAAGTATGCACTTCAAATAGAACAATAAGCTGAAAATGCTGATATAATGTTTCAGTGACAGTTTGTGCGGTTATCTTCAACAATACGTTAAAAAGTGTCCTGATCGGTTTGGATTGGTAATGCCTACTACTTTTTGAAAAATATACATTGGTACAATGTACGAAGTGCATTGAACTACTACTTTTTGAAAAATATACATTGGTACAATGTACGTAGTGCATTGAAATGAAACGATGTACTGTGTTGTATTTTTCAATTTACATCAATAGATCTATATCTACCTGTATCTGTAAAGTAGTAAAAGTGGTGCCATGATTTTTTTTTTGAATTCAATGCAAGTAGAACTTTACTGTGAATATTATTAACATCAAAAAATGTAGGTGAAAGAGTCTCGTCCGAAAAAGTAATGGACAAATTCAGATTCAGTTAAAAGTCAAAGCTCATTTTTTGTTTTTTAAAGGGCTAAAACCTTTTATTGTGCATCTGTTTACAATCAAATGTTAAAACTACAGAATGACTGCAATACCAACGAAACTGTCCGCATGTACTCGGCTCATCTTCTTCAGTTTAGAGTAAGTTACCCAGTTTTTTTATTACTCATACCTGAAGATGCTAAAAACAAAACATTAGTCCAAATAAATCGCAAATAAAATACAGGAACAAAATTAAAAATCACACGACCCATATACCACTCCATTCACGTGTGCATTTCCCGTTCTTTATTCGATACGAGGTTACCATAGCGGAATGACGGGAGAAAAAATACTCGAAAAAAATACTTACAAACATGAAACTTTGTTCTAAGTCATTCATATGCGAACTCGCTCCGTGGGGTAGATTGTCGGAGAGGCGGTGTTCATCTGCCTAAGGTAGTTTAATTTATTTTATATTTCAGCAAAAATTGAAATTGTTTTTATTGTCTGGGTTAGTCACTTGGTCTATCCGGTGTTACATTTATGAGCAATAATACGGAGAAGTTATGTATTTATGAAATAATGGCTGTACCCCTAACTAACATGCATAATGGTATTTGGTAAGCGAAAGCACTCCAAACCAATAACTACTATAAAAAATTATTGAGTAAGTAAACAGTGCTCATTGATATTTTATAAATACCCAATAAAACTAAATATGGCCACCAACTCGTCTGATGTAATGCGATGTTGTAGCCGAAGATGGAGAATGTAGACACACACAAAAGAACAATGTAGAACAGGTTGCTGAAAAGTGTACGCGTAAGTGTACGTGTAATATATTTGAATCTTTAGGACAATAATTTACTCTTACAAGCATTTTGAACTTCCATATTTTCTAAATTTCACACAAAGCATTATAATAAGGGTATTATGAGGGACTTTCCATAAGATTATTGACGTGCCAAAGGTTTTCTACCTACCCACATTTTTGTTTGTTTGACATTTGCCTACCTGCGTATTTGTGCATATTTCCGTTTTTGCTTTGGTTTGTAAAGAGGGTGGGGGAGGGTTGTTAAGTGAACGGATTTCGATTAGGCAAGGTGTTTTGTTCGTTAATTAACGGTGATGAAAGGATTGCTTTGTGGAGTTTTTTACCTGACAGCCCGGAACATTGATGATTATCGTGTGTGTTTAGGTGTGTTTTTATAGCAGCTTGATAGAAATTCGTATAAAGAGTGACCTGAGCTATTTTTGAAAATTCTACTTATACACAAATTAAAAGTATTAATTTCACTACGGTTGATGTATTAAACTTCTACGCCGAAATAGAGTTGTTGTTAAACGCTATTAATGTAATTGTGAATCTGTCCGGAAGCCTGTCTTATTACATCTTTGAAAAAAATGGACCGATTTGATGCTGTTTTAATAGATATCATCATAATATTTTTCATCTATAACAAATTAAAAAATAATCTGAAAAATTTCATGAAGGAAACTTTAATTTTTTTAATGTAACACTTGTTGTTTTTGATTGCTTTATGTCACTAAACACATTGGCAACGAATATAGCAATACCCCGAGTTATCGCATAAATACTACATAGTATAAAACAAAGTCGCTTCCCGCTGTCTGTCCCCATGTATGCTTATATCTTTAAAACTACGCAACGAATTTTGATGCGTTTTTTTAATAGATAGAGTGATTCAAGAGTAAGGTTTATACACAGTCAGGTCATACATTCTGTCACATGTTTGATATAAAATAATTGAAACAAGTTTATTCATTATGTAACCATTTATATACCAAAATGAACTTAACAAAACATAGATTCTTATGACGATAAAGTTTATTCAAAATGACCTCCGTGATTTTGAATACAGGCCTTCAATCTGCGCGGCCAGTCGTCTATCGCAGCACGAACGAGGTCCATGTCAATATCGGCGGCTGCCTTAATCAAGGATGCCTTGAGTGACTCCAAATTGGGATAAGACTTTAAGCACGCCTTTTCCTCCAAGTGTTGCCATATCTTGTAATCTAACGGACTCAAATCTGGACTGGAGGAGGGCCAGTCTTCGTGCCGGATGAAGTCGATTTCACGCGCCGCCAGCCAGTCTTGTGTGCTCTTCGCTCTATGAGCTGGCGCCGAATCTTGTTGGAATACCCAGTGCCTGTTATTGAACATGGTATGAGAAACAGGTTCCACAAGGTTCGTCAGGACTGTATTTTGATACACAACTTCATTCGTTTTTACACCTTTCTCACAAAAATTTACCTCTGTTAAGCCCCAATAAGAAACTCTCATACAACCATACCATGAGCGAGGATTGAAAATGACCTCGTTGGACACGCGGAATACGGTTGCTCGCTTCTTCACTACTGTGTGCGTACACCTTATCATTTTGTTTGTTGTAGCTCTCTTCTACGGTAAAAATTTATTCATCCGAAAAAAGAATTTCCCGATATTTTTTTCCCGCGTACCGCTTCAACAAAGCGCGGCATCTCTTCAGTCTCAGGTCCATTAGACGAGCATTTAAACGATGTCCCGTTTTTCTTCGACATGCCCGAAGCCCTAAGTCTTCATTTAACACCCTTTTCACCGTGGTTCTGCTTAACCCCATCTGAAGGGCCAACAGTTTCTGCTTACGTTTGGGATTTCTTTGAATTCGCGCCTTCACAGCTTTTATCACTGCTGGAATCCTAACAGACCGAGGGCGACCACTTCTTGACCTGTCATCTACACTAGAGTCTTCATTGTATCGTTTGATGGTACGATAAACTAATCTTTTGGTTATTTTCAAATTTTTCAGTATGTCAAAAATTTGAATTGGCGCGTAACCGCAACGATGCAACGCAATTACTGCAACACGGTCTTCTTTAGGCGTCCACTCCATATTTAAAAATGAGTAAAATTCTAAAAAGTATTCATTTTTATTTTCATGAACAATTCGAAATTCGAATTCAATAAACTTTTTTGTGGCCAGCATTCTAAAAGAAAAGTTTTTACTGTGTGACAATACTTATGACTTGACTAGGTATGTATAATACACCTGTGCGAAGCCGGGGCGGGTCGCTAGTCAGCAATAGTAGCAAATTGCGAGGTAATTCGTCTTAATAGTATTGAATAGTCGTTCTCGTTAGCGGCTGTCGTAATCACGTCGCTAAGTACCACTCAAAGCGTGCACTCCGTTTGTGACGTCAAAACGTTTTTCCGTGCTGCTTTTGATTTTAGGGTTCCGTACTTTGGCTGAATTTTTGTAAAGGCGAAAACTTACTTACTCCTCGGCGCATCGACCTAAAATGATTCTTAGTCTCTGAATTCAGGCTATTGATCACGGCGGAAACATTTATAATTACCTTACTGGGGTTACAGTATTTTCAAATTGTTAAATGGCATCTTTACATTGAAACGCGGAAAAAGCTAGCAAAATTTTATAGATACTATAACTTCCTGGCCGTTGTTATTTAATTTTAAACTACTAAATTGACTAATACCGCAACAGTTGCAATTATAAATTGCGAGATAATTCGTCTTAATCGCATTGAATAGTGGTTCTCGTTAGCGGCTGTCGTAATCACGCTGCTAAGTTCCACTCAGAGTGAGAACTCCGTTTGTACCGTCAGAACGTATTTCATCAGCACTGAAAAACGCAGCATGTAAGTTTGATATCTATTTCTGAACCACTATCTCAAAATAAAGAAACCCGTACACTACCGTAACACCTTTGATTGATTTGTTGATTGTTCTGTCCAGTTCAAACAGGTACATACCTAGGTAAAACTAAAATCTGACATATTATTTGAAGCCTTTGCTTATAAATACGCATTTTTAATATTTTAAGACATAACGTACAGAATAAATAATGTACAGAACCCATATCTAAGCAGCAGAGTCCCGCATCCGGTTTTATTTCCGTTTAACTCGGCTCTGCGGCTTTGTCTCGGGAAGGCTGCAATGTGGCTTTTGAAATGCTAATCTCGTGGCTTCGCTGCACCGCTGCCGTCATTCAATTATTAATGACTTTTGAAAAAATTGCGCCGACTATGCAAGCGAGCTAGCAATTCACGTGTGCAGCTAGAACCCTGGAATTAATATGAAAACTTCTTTTAATTTTGCTGCTTTTATAGTTGAATGAAACTTCTTGACGACTGTGAAGTTAGCTACAAGCTGCTCAAATTACCGTTTCTCTTGCAGCTGACAACGATCTTGCCTTAGAAACGACTGCCTAATGACTCACTTCGTGTTTGTAGACGCCAATAAGTTTGATTCGTCCTACAACATTTTTAGCCACTTCTGAGACTACATATTCATATACTCGTATATCGGTTAGGGTAACATTGTGCCATATAAGGACCAGATTTCACCAAAACAGCACGGAGCGAAGCCAGAGAATTCTCGTGTGCATAAATATAGCGCGTAAACTAAGAAGTACCATATCTGCTTAGTGAAGAACAAAACAGCTCCAACCCAATCACGTTTTGTTTCTGACTAAACAGATATAGAATTTATACCATGTAGAAACTTACGAACTATACAATGATCTACCTAGCTCCGCATATTGCCGCTCGAACTTCGTAGTCTGCAATTAAGTATGGACGCGGTTTTACGTAACATAATATGTTTGGAAAACAAAGTCGATCATACTAATTGTTATTTGAAATACGTGACATTACAAATTAAACATAAACCGTTACTGTTCCACCAACTGCTATTTATTTAACGTTATAACTTAAACCACACGCGCATAAATTGAATGTGAAATTCAATTTAAGCTCTCATTACAAACAGTAACTTACTGATGGGCAACAAACATGCACAGTTGTTGGGAGATACATTTTGTTTTCAATTTCATAACATACTCATATTTTAGGAGGGAATTAATTCTTCTAGTAGGACTTAGTAGACTAAGTGCATTTTGTTTTTTAGATATAATTTATTATATTACTAGCTGTCCATCCCGGCTTCGCCCAGGTACGGACAGAATTTAAACTATAATAAACAAATGCTATTATAAATAGAGATAGATATAAACTACCCTATCTCTCAAGTTTTATCAAACTGCACATAGTATGCAAAATTTGGTTAAAATCGGTTAGTAGTTTAGGAGTCCATTGCGGACAAGCAACGTGAAGCGTAATTTACATACCTATAGATAAGATTAAGATTTGATAGCTACGCAGTATAGCGTTAGCTAATTGCAGTTTATAATTTCATCCTATCAAAATTGATAATTTCTTAAATAATCATTATTGAACGTGGTTTTCGCTAATAAATAATTGTATATACGATCACACATTTTCGTGGTAATTGTTATGAGATGTGTACCAGATGTGTTTTCTGGGGAACATACGGTCGCTTCTCATTATAATCATTATGAAAGCTTATGCTATAGACCACCTCACTTGGTCTGCAAAATGCGAGTTGGTAGACTCAACATAGTTTGTAGAACATGAAACTCTCAGACATGCCAGATTTTTTCATTGTGTTTTCTGTCATTTACACTATAGGTACTGATACATACCTAAAATTTTACAAATGTTGTCACCCGTTGGCCGCAAGATGTTCAAGTATATTTTATTCTCATACAGAGATTGGACGACAAAGCACAAAAATTAGTCACACAACAACACTTGGGCATTTAGTCTTGTAGAAAGAAACAACTTTCTCGAGCAATAAAACCAACAGTAGCAATGAACGCTGTCTGCACTCTGCAGTTACACCTGCACAGAGCAAAACTTTTCCCTTCGTCCCATGGACGTACTAAAGAGTGGAATGAAAATACACAAAATTGCAAATAAATAATATAACCAACAATACCGTACATATCAATTATATAAAACGTAATTGGTGTTAATACCGTGTTAATTGAAATAAATAAATTGAAATAAAAGGCTTCCCTGAGTGGTTGACAAACGGTCTACAACCCATACCGTTAAAGATATAAACTTGAAATTTGGTATATCTATAGGCACATTGAACGACGCAATGTAGCACTAAGAACGCATTTTTGAAAATCTAACCTCTAACGGGGTAAAACGGGCCCTTTTCATTTCTATGTAACTTTTTATTCCCTGTACCGAATGACTTTGTATGCTTTTCAAACAAAATAAAAATACGTTGGTTCCTGTTTTTCCAAATCTTCTTTATCTAGGGGGACAGATAAGGTCCCAAAGATGGGGAAATAAGCATCAATTACATCCAACGAGCTAAATATAAATTACAAAAGAACGCGGACCAAACCGCAAGTTATTTTATTATTTTAAGAAAGTACTAATACAACGCGGGCAAAACTGCGGGCTATTATCATTTTAAGCAAGTAATTCGACAACGCGGGCTAAACCGCGGGTTATTTTTATTTTAAGCAAGTACTAAGACAACGCGGGCGAGGCCGCGGGCTATTATAATTTTAAGCAAGTACTAAAACAACGCGGGCGAAGCCGCGAGTTTTAAGCTAATAGTTATATATACATTAACTGACGATAAAATGTTTCGAAAAGCTCTTTTATTTTACGATTTGTTGTTCATGATAAGTATATTATCGCACTTTGTAAAACAGTAGGTGCTGCTTTATGTATAGAATAGAAGCTTATTTATACGATATTTTATGAAAATATTTAAAATGTTTCGCAATTTCAGAGCCCCTCTTTATACTTCTATGCTTTGTACACTGATTACAGGACGGCTTCAGAAGTTTCGGTAAATACTACGTCTCTTGACAGTTTCCTTGAAGAGTTGGGAGATTATTTTGAGAGACTCGCCGGGGAGAACTTTGCTTGGTAATTTGGTATCTATAACGAAACTATGACAAACTTCTGGTTTAAATGGACTGTGATAAGCAAATAAACCATTCACCAAGTGTTGCCTTGCAAGAATTTTCAGAGAAATAATTAAGAACAACTTAATTAAAAGAAACTATAAAAGCCCAAAATGCTTGAACGCCACAAAAAATTCAATGACTCTCAATAAAATGCATGGAATAGCGGATTTTTTTATCTTAAGAGCAAGAATCAAAAATAACATCTGCACCGGGGTGAGGATAGTGTTATTGAGATCATGTGTACGTATTATACATACGTGTGTACCTATTTATAATCACGCCTAATGCAAAGACCCCTGTAGTTCTAATGCGCTTAATTTTCGCTAGATATCGCTAGTGTCACTTAGGAATTTGTAACAAATTGTGCGGTCGGTAATTAATAAACCGGCACTACGCCAGTTCGCGACAAGTCACCGGAGGGAACTCTTGTCGAGGTGAGTAAAAAAATGGCACTTTGTGTTTAGTGCCACTTATTCAATAAATTCAATGTAGGTAAAATAACAACTTAGAGGTCATTTAAGCAAAAAAAATTGAATAACTATGAAACTATAACACTATGCAAAACTTTTTTTTAAATGCTTCTCCATGGATAAATAATTAATATTTTTATTGTGTGCCACTGTATTCTGAAACAGCATTAGTTAAACTGTTATTTTAAGCCGACCAAGAAGCTTTATTTACATTGTTTTAGTTCCATTTCACCCATACAATACAAAAAAAAAAAAACTTTAAACGGCCATACTGTAAAATGGACATTTTCGTATAGTGCCATTTATATTCTAAGGGTGCGAATGTGTTTTAAGTATTTGATAGTATTTATGTTTAAATTGAAGTGTCTTTTGCCTACTCTTCTTTGTCGATTAATTGGATATACCCATATTGATTACACATAATTATATTACAGAAAAAATCTCAAGATATCTCACAGCAGATAAAACTACCCATAAATGTCATAAAAGTTCTTCAACCAAGAAGCGGTACCTTGAAACCGTGTAACCAATTCTTCAGACCAGGGGCCTTATTGTGTAAGCGCTCTGACGTTCGGCTTCGTTTTTTCTCCTGCTCGCGCCAGTTACTCACGCCAGGAGAACGAACGGGAGGAAAAGCGAAGCTAAACGTCAGAGCACTTACACAATAAGGCCCCAGTTTCGATCTCGCCGCTCGCTTCCAATAACATTGCAAATGTGCATCGATTGCCACCGGAATGCAATTACCGTTCCGTGAAACGTTTGACAAGCAATCATTTGGTGATTTCGAAATGTAGCTAGGCACCGTTTTATTGGTCTCTTGTTTGTAACAATAATACACATATAACACGCATAGAGATTTCATACAGACTTTCTGTCTAACTGATGCGTTCTATGACACTGAAGTATATGTAGCAAACATATAGAATGTAATGTTTTGTAAGCACATATAAATAATAATGATTTGTTGCGTTCAATGACTCATAATCATGTCAGTATATAAGTAATAATGAATTATTCCCGGCTTAGTTATAATATAGTACAATTTTGATGGTCCAATTGATTTGATGAATCAAGTATTTGACGACCGTCTGCGTAATGAGAAGATAATTCTCACAATACTTGCTAAACACAGTAATGAAATGCGAATCAGTTATGCAGGATCAAACACCGTCTTCACGATACATTTTTGAATTGTTTCCCTCCCATTGAATCCCAAAACGGACTCTTGTACCTTTCTTTTCTTAAATTTTAGTAGGTACCTCATCGCAGCAAAGAATCTTGATAGAATCCAAGTCCGTCCAGTAAAAAGCCAGGCTTTATTTAAGTTGTAGCAGAAAATCCTCCTCGTACGTCATACCCTAATAACTGTCTTCGCTGAGCCCCGTGCTCCATCATTAGTTATTATTATCTTAGTTGCAAAGTGGAGAGCGGTCAACGGACTTCCTTCAGTGTCAAAACTTGCGACAGAATTTAAGCTTTGTACAGATTTTCTTTTATAACACAGTACCTTAAGGTTTAGTTTAAGAGTACCTAAGATTCAACGTGTTTGAGTATTTTGTTGTTTTTTTTAGTTTAGTTTTAGTTTTAAAATTATATAGATCCGTGCTCCATCATTAGTTATAATGATCTTAGTTGCAAAGTGGAGAGCGGTCAACGGACTTCCTTCAGTGTCAAAACTTGAGACAGAGTTTAAGCTTTGTATTCATTTTCTTTTAAAACTGTACAAAAAAGGTTGAGTTCAAGAGTACCTAGATTTCAAATTTTTTAACTTAGTTTACGTGTATATTTTACAAGTTTGATGTTTTTTGGCAAAATACAAACTTTCATAAATTAATCAAGTTTGTTTTAAAAATGACTTTACCCTTAACACCTTGCTCTGTCTTGCCTGTATGCCTTCTCTTTGTTTTCTTATCGTTCTTGAGACTTTTTATTGGAATGTTGGATAATAAGTACAGGTAATAATTATTAGGTAGATTTTATATTACCTCTTGGTCCTATATCCCGACAGGGAGGCCTTAGAAATAGAAGAGAAATACACTACAGTCAGACAGTAGGTACTCACCAACAGCACCCAATATTTTAAATCACGGGAATGTACTTACGTTTATTTTTAACCCCCGACGCAAAAGAGGGGTGTTATAAGTTTGACGTGTCTGTTTGTCTGTGTGTCTGTCTGTCTGTGGCATCATATATAGCGCCCGAACCACTGAACCGATTTCAGTTTAGTTTTTTTTGGATGAAAGGAGACTTAATCGAGAGTGTTCTTAGCTATGTTTTATAAAAATCGATTGAGGGGTTTAAGAGTTATGGTGGGTTAAAGTGGGGATGGAAGAACCAAAATTCTACAAATGTGCCCGAAATGGTTGTCAAATGAAAGATAAGATATTTTATCAGTGGTAGGACTCTGTCTAGTCTGTCGGGGGTTTTTTAAATTTTAAATTTAAGTTTTATTCATAGTCATAACATAGAGAAAGATCGCCGAATGCGATCGAAACTATAGTCGTATTATGTTATGAAAAAGTTCTAGAGTCCTGCAATTTGACCAAGCGGACTTTTTTCCTGTTGGACAAATCAGTTAGACTATCAAGTTTGACTACCCGGAAGAACCTAAATAAACCTTAGTACATTCTCGTGATATAAAATATTGAAATGTGTGAAAATATTTTCGAAGAGTTCTTACGGAAAAAATGGTTGCAATACAAATAAATGAGAATTGAAATTAAAACAACGTTCAATGTTTTGTTAAAAATAATTTAATGTACTGTTCCGATAAAATTCTACTGCGCAAGTTTTGTTAACGATTGATTAACTAAGTACAGAAGTTTAGCTCCCTCAGGTTTCGTATAACAGAATCGGGTGTATAAGTTTTGTTAGTGCAGGTCCACACAGTGTAAAGTGGCAAAGGTGCGGCGCTTGTTTGATGCCGTTCACGACACCGAAATTGTAGTAATCAATAAAACTAGATTTAATTAATACGTGCCAGATCAATTTGGATTGTACGAGATGAAAAACATGTCAATGTATTAGGGAATATTCTTTGCATATATCATATCAAAATGTTAGCTGTACGGGGGTTGAAAAAAGTACACATTAATAATAATAAGCTGCATTTTTCTGTGAGAGTTTTCAACGCCGTTTGTTGCAACTACAAATGGCACTGAAACCATCCCTGAATCTTTTGAAATAAATATACCTATATCAGGAGTTTTTTTTTAATACCATAATATTATTAATATAATGTATCATCCTTGTCGTGGTGGTCTAGTGGTAATGACACTCGCCTTACAATCATGAGGTCGTGGGTTCAAATCCCGGTCCCGTACCAATGAATTCCTTGGAATTTATGTACGGAATTTCACACCACTGGCTTTTCGGTGAAGGAAAACATCGTGAGGCAACCTGCATACGTCCGTAGAAGAAATTAGATGGCGTATGTGAATCCACCAACCCGCACTGGGCCAGCGTGGTGGATAATAGCCCAATCACCCTTCGTGGGTAGGCCTACGTCCTGCAGTGGACAATCAAAAAGGCTGGTACAGTACAGTATCATCCTTTGCGGTCCAATTTCATTTAACAAATCTACCGGACCGAGAGAAATGAATTGACAATAAGTATACACGTTTTTTGCCGGATTTTTTGTACAATGGAGAGTATTGCGGCGCCGTATCGCACTATGTCGACCGGCCGTTTATAGAATCGGGTATATCTATAAGTTTTGTTAGTTCACCTACTTTGTGGCCTTGCGGTTTCATTCCTTTGTAAAGTGGGTAGGGTCACGCTGAATTTTAGACGAGTTGAGCGAAATTATGATAATCTTAGGGATTTATTGTGTAGGCTGAGTTTGGTAATCTTTGAACATGAACTATGAAGTAAACCTTGCTTTTTTATGATTTATGATATATATTTTTAGTTCTAATTGATTAACTCTTAACCACCTTAAATTGCAGTTCATTTGTCTCTTTTGCAAATGGTAATATGTAATTTATAATTTTAACATTTGTTGATTTTTCAAAAATAACTTTCAATTTAATTTAATTGGGATCACCTCGAGAGTATACGTACTCTTTTGAACTACAAAAGAGTTTATGATTCGGTTTACAATAGGCGAAAATAACGAAGAACATACAAAAAAAACACAAAGATGAACATAGAACCTCCTCTTTTTTGGAAGTCGGTCAAAAGTACCTACGTTTCACGTACACTTTATCAGCTGACCTTTTGACAAGTCAAGTCTGCGTGCAACTACCGTGAACGTTTTAAGAGACTTTGAACAATAAAATTGTGATTACATTATTGTTGATTTTTCGAAAACGGCTTAGCCAATTCGAAAAAAAAGTTAAATGGGACTACCTCAAAAGTATACCCTTTTACAATACAAATACTTTTTTACAGTTGGCGAAAATATCGATGAACAAACACAAAAAAACGTACTGACGAACATAGTACTTCCTCCTATTTGCAAGTCGGTAACAAAGTATGCCCCACACTGTTCAGAGTTCCAAACAAGAATTATATTAATAAATACCCATTTTTTAAAAAGACAAGCTTTTACTGAACAAGTACTAGCCAAGACGAATCAAACGAGCCGAAACTCGATGGGGTTGCGTCGTTTCATAACAGAGTTGCTATGACCACCTTCCAGCTCCATCATCAGACCCTGGTTAGCATCGGAAGATAAACTACTCGTCAAGACGCTTCAAATGAGCCTAAACTCATACCTACAAGCCTATAAACTAAAACCCATGCAAAATTTCAGCTCATTCGGTATCCGGGAATTTGGTCAAATTTAACTTGCAAGATTCCACCCGAACTTATAATACATAGTACACATTCTGTACATCCATTGCAAGTTAAATAAAAGCTTGTAATATTGACTTACGCGCAAGTTTTGCTTACGTAGCTCGAACTGAACTGGTGTATCCATCTCAAACACATTGTAGAAGTTATTTACAGTCTCATAGTCAGGGGTGCGTTTACGCACTCCAGATAATTTTTATGCTGGATAAAAATTATTCTGAAGGGCGTCCATGAACGGCGTCATAGCTCTGGACCAATCGCAGCTCTCATATCTATTACAAACTAATCTCATCTGTCAAACTCTGGAACTATCTGTCTAATTCGAATCGATGACAACTAGCTAACCAATAAAATTCCACAATAACTTGACAAGATAAAATGTATCTACCTAAAAACCTCGATAAAACTTAGCCTAGTCAGGAGAAAAATTTATACCGTTAAGGGTGCTTGAACGGAGCCGATTAATTTTTAGCCTGGAGGTATTTTTGCCTGACGTATGCCCTAAACGGGTGACATAGACTTAACCAGGTTAATTTTTATCTTAGTCTTTAGTGCGTAAACGCACCCCTGTTCCAACCAGTATTTGAAGATAGGACAATATTACTAAGCGAAACTAAGTCAGCTATGCATAACCCGCTTCGAATCCGACGGCAACTTCTCTGGGATAATCTAAGACAAATTATTTCGGATAGATTCACCTCTATTGTGGAATCTCAGCGTAGGTATACTTGAGATTGGATGGAAATGGGTGTCACGAAGATAGAATGAAATATTTGAATAATTCACAATAACGATGCGCAATGCTCGAGTGACTTCCATAGTACTAAAGTGAAACTTGTAGTTTAAACCTTTTCGTCCTTTTAAATTAATTCCATTTGGGATAAGCGGCAAAAAATTAAGTAAATCAGATCAAATCATATTTAAATTTAAATTCATGGTTATCTGCTTACCTTGTACCCGTGCCTGTACTAAACCGAATCATAAGTTTACTTTCTTAAACATTTAAATACAGGGTTATTCAGAACTAGTGTACAAAGCAAAATTAATTAAACAGGTAATTCAAACTATAATTATGAACAACTTTTACTATGGGGCCAGCCGGAATTCGAGCAAAAAATCTGCTGTCACTTATAAAATTGCAACTCGGAATCGACAAAATGTATGAAGCAGCTGATTTTTTTTTCGATTTCCGGCAGATTCTATATTAGAAATTGTTTTTATTAAGTGTGAATCGCCTCCTTTCGGCTTAGTAAACCAGTACTGGATTACCCTGCATTTAAATGTACGAGAGAAAGTAGACTTATGATTTTACTAAATGTGTGTTATAAATTTAATATCTATAACTTACACTTTTTACATCTGTGTTGTACAATTTATAATAATCCACCAAATAATAGTTCGAGAAATGTACTACAAACGTGGAGTACAAAAAGCCAACGTGTTTCCAAAACTGACTGTTTTGTAAGACAAAACTGGAAATATTTACATCTTTACAGTCTACGCTAATAATTTGCGCCAAGTCTTATTGAGCTTTGCCGCTACAGCTTACATTAAAATCCAGTGTTTTTCTGAATCGTTTCGCTATAAAAGCCTTCCGAGAAGATGCCTTTGCGTCTACGTCACAAAACCAAACACACTTCAAAGTTGCCAAGAGTTAATTTTCAAAAGAAACTACTGACGCCGTTTCTTCTGCGGCTGTTTCAGACATCCAAAACAGTTCGTAAAACAGTAACAATGTTATAATTAATTAGTCAGTGAAATATTAATTAAAATGTCTGTCAGTACATGCCGAGAACGGAACGCGATGGAATTCCGACCCCGTGGAAGTGGCGTATGAACAGTAGGTCAGATTCCGACGTAGTCATAATACATGTTCATTAACGTACGTTTTCTACGGAAAGCTGGTCAATCCTTGGCACCATCAATATTATATTGTGCAATATTATCTAACGTAGGTACCACGACTACGAACATCTAGGTACAGACTACAGAAGGGCTAGAGATTCAATTCTTATTAAAATACTCAAAGCTTATTGCAAATTGGCGTGCCCAGAGTGCTGGTAGGATTACGACGTTGAATATCAATGCTCATTTTTATTGTTTTTAATTGAATTCTGAACAACCATTAATGGTACTAGCGACGTACTCGTACCAAATTTTTCGGTTGACAGTCAGGTGTGTAGTTTTTATTGGTAATTATCTATCTAAGTATGTATTTAAAAATATGTGTTATGTAGTAAATCAGTCTCTAGGAGCCATAATAATATGACAAGCTTTGTTTAGTTAAGGGTCAGAGACAGTGTGTTAGATGTTCTCATATATTCATTTATTTTATTTATTAATAAAATTTGTCCTACGAAGTCTTTATCTAGTAGTACATATTCACACTCATTCTACGATTTCCATCTTTTACTTATCGTTAATTTAAAAGTGCGCACGATGTCATTTCTACTAAAATAAATGCTCTTCAATGTATTTTGATTAACTGGATATAAACCTGTATTGTCCTTAGTTTCAATCTTGAGAGAGTTTCTGCGTTACTAGGTCGAGCTAATTAATATTTCAATGCCGGTGGATTTTGAAGGGTTTTAATTGTGTTTTTGCTGCAGTTGTGTTTATTTTTGTTCTGTTTTCATGATATAATCTTAGTACGTGTACGCTATTTTTAACATACTTTTTAAAGCAACTAAGTTTTAATAAAACATAGATCGGTCCTAATTGCTTACACAAGGATTTTAAAAATGCTTGGATCATAAAAACCTGGATAAATCTATCAATTTATTAGATATTAATTTACAAATTAGTTTTACTTAATTATTTATGTGTCAATATTTCTGCATTCTACATTAAAGACTATTTTTTCAGAAAATAACCCTACATAAAGAATTTAGTAAATGAATTTAAAGTGAAACCTGTAGTCGATATGCAGAAGTCGTAGCACGTTTTAGAGTGGCAGGTAGCGTTTTTAGCGTAGTCGTAGCGCTTATAAAGTAGCTGCGAGTATAGTATACATAGCGTAGCTGTAGTGTAGCCGTAACGCTTACAACGCAATTGTGGTGCATTTAGCGTAGCTGGTAACGCACTTGACGTACTCGTAGCCGTAGCCTATACGACGCAGTTGTAGCTCAACATAGCGTAGCTGGTAGCGCTCATGGCGTAGCCGTAACGTTTATAACTCAGTTGTAGAGCATATAGCGTAGCTGGTAGCGCTTACGGCGTAACCGTAGCGATTATAAAGCAGCTGTAGCGCAGATAGCGTAGCTGATAGTGCTAATAAATTATCTATAGCGTTTAAAATTTGTACTTAAAAAACTTAAAACTTATAAATGTTATTGTTAAACTGATGATAGAATTAATAAAATTTTTAACTGAGTGGCAGCGCTAATTTGCCATATCAAGCTATTAATTTGCTCATCACTACACCTAAGGAACAGTTTGTTGTAGAAATAAAGTAAAAACAAAACAAACATTCAAAAACAAATCCGCTTTGCTCCACATCAAAGCATCATTACCCTTTTAGTACTAAAAAAGCTTGTACACCACAGCTCATTCTGCCACTTGTCTCAGACAAAAGAGCCTAGGAACAGTGTCCAGGCTCTAACTTAGCTACTAAGTTAACGTCTATTGTGGGCGAGGCTCCATTAAAGAGCACTTGAGAATTCTTCACACAAAGCTATTGTTCTCTGCTAGTTTTGAGTATTTTTTTTAATAGCGATGTATAACTGGTATGCCTAAAAGAAAAATAAAAGGGCGTTAACACAAGTAAAACGAGAAACTCTTGTAGTTGTGTCCGTCCGTCGGTCCGTCTGTCCGTCCGACCGACCCTCCGTCCGTCCGTCCCATTAATACAAAGCCTTAAAACTTATAATTTCTAAAGTATTCACCACGTCACCATCTACGGAAGCCTACCATACGCGTGTCTCAACACGAACTTGACAACTTATTTTATTATTAAAACCATAGACTAACCTACCTACTGAGTAGGTTATTCTATGCTTAGACTTTTACTAAGTACAATTAAATAATATCTAAATGGTCAAGACTGTTTATGTATGACTTCTGGATGTTTTATAAAAGGCTAAAAGAGTAGTCTGAAAAATCCTGGCAGAGCTCTTAAGGCGCCATTTCCCGCAGACGTTTGTGACGCAGAGCGACAGCTGACGAGTTTTATTGCGCGATTTTAATGGTGACATCTGCATTTTGCAGTCTCTGTGGTCGTCGAGGATTGGCTAGTGTCGTGATTTTAGTAGTAGGATGATAACATTATTTTGAGAATTTTATTTAGATTGAATTCTATTTTGTAAGCAAACACTTGCATAGTTGTTTTGATTGCAAATGTAAGGAAGTTCGTGAGTGTTTGTTACGTTGCTGTCTATCAATTTATGATTAAGTTATAGGGAGATATTTTTGTCTAAGGAACTTGATGTATACATGAACGATGTTGTCAAAACACGAACCGATTTAGCACTGAAACATAGATAGAGTAAACTACTTCACAACATCATCATGTAAACTGTTTGATAAAAACTTAAAACACTTCTGTCTGTCCAATTTTAATAGGATTCATTTCGGAGACGCCACATTACCACCCCCACACTATCAATTTTCCTTCGATACGTCGTACGAAGCGGTTTGACTCAACATTTCTGATCCGTACCGCCAGGGAATGGAACAGTCTTCCTGCTTTCTTATTTCCTAAGAGATGTAATCTTTTCAAGGTCAGAGTGAATAGGTATCTTCTAGGTCTGTGTGCTTCATCTTCGACCAAAACGTCGCTTACCATCAGGCGAGTTGGTGGTTAAATGCGGTCTTATTTGCGTTAAAAAATTATATAAGTAGGTACATTACTTTTCTACTTTTAAGAAATTATACTGTATTTGATTCGTCCAAATAAACAGATTTCGTTTTGGAATACTGAACTAATTTTTGTAACTAATCATTCGATTTTTTGGGGAACTGTACCTAAAATCCCGACCGACGATCTATCGAACGATCCTAAGACCGACGCACCACTAACTACCCAGAAAGATCATCCATATCTATATATAATAAATGCGACATATTTACATCTCATTATCTAACGATCGGGATCCAGGCCGTAGGTGTATTTGCATTTATTCAAATAAACAATGTTGTCGTTAAAAATACAGGGTTGAAAAGCAAGATTTGTTCGCTATTTTCGGTATCTGGATCAGAATAATTCATTTCTTATTCATCTACCGCGTTTGTTTTACATCTTTCGTGGAACTGAACGCTTCCTCGAAATGGTTCTGAGACACTTTCCTTCCGAGAGTTGTGCTCTTTGATACCTTTGAATTTATATACTTATCTACAACCTTCTTTGTTTTTTGTTTACATTGTTGCTTTTTTCGTGACCATCAGACGATATTAATAGAGCACAAAAATATGCATTATTCTACGACAGCTAACATTAAGCAGTGCTTGGCACCTTAACTTCGTAAGTCCTGAATATTTTTTTGTAGGATTAGAACTAAAGTACTTACTAAATTTTGCTCAAATAAAAACTATGTTATATAGCTGTCCTATTGATATATGGCTATAAAAGGATACGCGAGAGTGAGCGGAACAAAAAAAAACGCATTGTCGGTCGGCATACATTAAAATCACAAGTTGGAATTTCAAAATGGTTAGTAGTGGTTCCACTTTGTCTTTTGCGATATGATCGGAAATTTGAACCCTCTGGTTCCAGTTAAAAGGTTCAAATATCTGATCATATAACCTTCCTCCTTTTTACCTTTTTAAATTTGGACAGCCGAGATAGCTCAATGATAGTTTGTGAAACTCTTTGAAATGACGTAGGTTCGGGTCATAACTACCACTGGACTACCACGGCTTTCAATATCAAATTGAATTAATTTCCTGCTGTTTTAACTTTAATCAAGAAACTTCATATCTGAAAGTGTTTACTACCTTCTGATGTTGAAGGCTCATCTTCCAAACATATTGCTCATGTAAACCACTCAACCTTAATACAAAAAATGTATCAGCTGTAAAAACTCTGTTATTAATGACGACGTTAACAATAAAGAACAAAAATTTATCCCACTTTCGTCGTCCTGACGAAAAAATACCGTTTTGCAAATCCATTGCTGATTTTACATGAAATATCTAGCAGGTGGTTATTGTTTCTCATACTGAAGTTGCAATGTATGCTCTACATGGGATAAATTAATATGATGGAGGCAAAACTTTGGATCCATACAGCAGAATATATACCTACTCGTATACAGAGATGTCTACACGTAAATAGGTTCAGTGTTGATATCAAGAACGATTTGTGCAAAACCTACAGTTAGTAATTACATAGTTTTATATTGTAGGAATTGTTTACAAAAATATAAATATCCCTCCTGAGGTCAGAATAAAGTTATTGTACTTTTGTTCACTATGATGCATTTCATAATCTTCTTTTGACTGAGTACGGGGCAAGCTCGTGTTTCTTCTTCTTATTTTTTTCAGCCATAGGATGTCCACTGCTGGACATAGGCCTCACCTAACGATCTCCAATAAGACCGGTTGGTACCTAGCGGCCTGCATCCAGCGCGATCCCGCGTTCTTGATGAGGGTGTGTTCACGTCCAATCTATCAACACTAGTGAATAACTTTTACCTAAATTAATAAATGCTTTCAAGCCTTAAACTCAAGTAAGTTTTCAATAAGTTAATACAATACAATACAACAACACTTAATGAGTTTTTTTTAGAAATAAAACTGGAATTTTCCCAAATCAAAGAGCTAGATGATACAATTCAGATTTTCATCTTGGATTTCAAAACGCTTACCACAAAGCTGATGCCGTATCTATTTCTATCTATATCTAAGCCTGCATCAAACCAATTACACATCCACCACCTGCGGAACATGTGTGAAGTTGCCGAAATGTTTTGAGCTTAATGAGTTCAATTTTCATGTTTATTATCCAGTTACTTGGATAATGAGAGGCCAGGGCGAAGAAGGGTGCCAAGATTAATTGGATTTTGTGTGCAGTTCCCCTCGTAAATAAAATTGGATTGTATTTTTGATTTTATGATGGTTTAGTTTCGTGAGTTAAAATATATTTATTTAGAATTGTGTAATATTCCGGTGTAGTTTAGTCATTTCTTTGTAATTAGTTGTAAAATTTAAAACAAAGAAAGGACAAGCATATTGCTAGATGCCGGTGGTGCGTAGTATGTTTTATTATTTTGAGCCAAAAGACGTTTACTACTAGACATCCAATTAACTTAATCTCCCAAAAAACCGCTTAAAAAAACTTGCGTTCAAAGTATTGTAGTAGGGAGTTCTCACTAATTCGACCCACTGTGACAAAGGCAGGCTAGGAGTAAAATTCACGAAATCAGTGTTACGCACTTCATGAAAAACCTGGTGGTGGTGACCTCTTATTATCAGAAAGCCGATTAGCTAATACAATAATACTACTTCTAAGCTAAGCTACCTAAGTAATCCAGTTATAAAAGCGAGCAGTAACTGCAGAGCGGAAAGCTCCAACGTTCTTTCTTCAGACTGCAAGTATTCACCCATCTCCGAGGAACCGTGTTAACTATAGCTAACCAGCCGAGCACGCTTCGCAGACGTGACCTGTAGTGATCGCCAGGCGCTGGCATAGTTCAACATACGGCTTCAACATACTTAGATACCTACTTAGAGAGAGATGCGCTTGACAGAAGGGGAGAAATAAAATAAAACAAGGAAATATTAGGGGACATTTTATATACACGAGTGACTTCAAACTAAGCAAAGCTTGTGAAATGACTGCCAGAAACTTAGGTATAATCATTGTGAACAACGTTTATTAAAAAAAACAGCTTTTCCATATAAAATTGCAACTCAGAATCGATAAAATGTGTGAAACAGCTGATTTTCTTTTCGCGAACTTCGTGTCGGCCCCCTAGTAAAAGTTCACAATGAGGGCCTGAATTACCTCTTTCCAGCTTAATACACCAGTTCTGGGTAACACTGTATAGATTATAACATCCAGAAATAGAGATATTCATCACAAAAATGCTCGCCCTGGGTGGGAATCGAACCCACGTCTCCTTGGATCAGAAGTCAGGGTCACTGATCACTGCGTCACCGAGGCAGTTTAATTGAATACTTTTCGCACATTTGTTAAGGGCATATTTATCAAGGTCAGGTAAGGGCAAATATGCCCTTGTCTTATCGAAGGTGCGTTGTACTTTAACAAGGTCCATTTCCGTTAATGTCTTAAAGTGGACTACTGTAATCTATATCGTGCCAGCTTTTGTATACTTACTATTTTATTATGTATCTATTGTACATGATCCTTTTTTCAAAAGGTTTCTTAAACACAAGTATTTCTTAACTAAAATCGTAATTGTAATCCAACAAACAACACACCAACATTTTTGACGTTTTGGTACATAGTGCAATCAACGTAATATGTTTTGTACTTTAGATTCATGGTAAAATACGAGTATGTAAAACTTTTGGAAAACCATTATTTACTTTATTTACCATTATTTATAATTTTTCAGCAAGAATATTTTTTGAAAGCACAAAATAGTATGATCTTTGTAAATCAATTCCGTCAAAACCGGGGTTTTCGATCACCCACCTCATTTTCTCTGGATCTATGTACCTATAATCTATAACATAACAATATAACAAACAAATGTTTGAAGCTAAGAATAAACAGCGTTTCTTGTTAACGCCCTGAGAACATTACGTAGACGTATCTATCTAGATACCTATAAGTATGTGCTCTACGAGCTTGCATGTTCTATGTACGTGCCACTCCACATCCTCACTGGCCAGAAAACTGCAGTAATGCACTGGTTTTATGACTTACTTTACGATGGCAATGAACAGGGACTGTTTTTATGGTGCTTGTGGGTGACGACTGGGAGGACATAATACTCGTAAAATTATTTACTCCTATTGTTATACCACGGTGTGATATAAAACACGCAATTGCTCTCCTGATGATAAACGTGCCAATACTTTTGTGCATAAACATTTCAGTCGGTTGCAAAATACTAATTTTAAACAAATTCTTATCGTATTACTTACTCTGTTGTAATGTAAATGCCATTCAAAACAGAGTAAGTAATGCGCTAACCAATGTCAGTGGCCTATAACTATCTATTCCTGCTAAACGTCGTGGCGACCCGTCTCTCCATTGCTGCGTGCGAGTAACATACAAACTTGTGTTTATTAAACACACTTTCAAAGATGTATGACCTAAGGATTTTTCAATTTCTTTAATAATTTTTTATGTAAAACATTGTATCAAATTATGGTATAATTTTGTTTAACTTTCTCTAATCAGTAGTACAAATTTCCCTTTTTAAAATTATCTGATTATCTATTTCAGCGTTTTCAGATAACATGGATCCGCAATTTCGGAGCTTTACATTTATTAGTTTGCAAAATTACCTAATAAAATTTTCATCTTTATACATACTTTGTGCGTAATTAAATACACGTTAAGGTAATGGCTTATTTATGGAAATACTTTGTTAACAATATTTTTTAAAAATATAGGGTTACTAAGCTTCACAATTATTGTAGATGAGGTACATCAGGTTGTGGGTTTCAAATGTTTGAATTAATCATTGTGAAATCATCACACATTGTAAGACTTGCAAGTATTTTAAATATAATAATATGCTACTAATATGACAAAGCTTTTATTTACTCAATTACTAATAATAACATTGGCTTACCCAAAAAGGCGTATTGGTCTATATCGGACTGGAATTACATACGCTATCAAATTTATTAATCCAAGTTCACAGAAACTAACAAAATCAAGACAATGCTTTTTAAACTAATAAGTGACAGGAAATGAAAGTAAATCGAGTATTTACACTGGTGTTACTCACGTATTTCTGAGAAAATCCATCATGAAATAGTGTCACTTCGATATCGTAAATAACAAATTCAAACCATGATTTTTGTAAATCAATAAGGGATCAATTTTCCTTTTATTCCCTCGCTGGTCAATCATGAGCGTTTCCCATTACCGGCGTGCCACCACCACAATGCATGGAGCTGAGAGGGGAGCAATACATTGCGTTATCGGCGAACAAAGCTCCTGATAACAGTAACAAAGCCGTTTGTAAATCACGTCTGCACGGCCTATGAACGGCACCGGCGATCGGCAATGCCGCGTACGGCCTGGGTCGCCAGTGTCGATATCGCAAATTTCCCCATTGATCAAAAGTTACCCGACTGTATGTGGGAAATTAAGATGTTGACAAGGTTCGCAACAGCTTATAGATAACAGTTGAAATGATTTTAGTCAAGTTTTTAGTCATCTTTCCTTGTCCATAAGCCACTGCCTATTTTTTAGTGAGTATTAACTGGCTGAATCTTCGTGAGCAGTTGCGAGCTTGTTCTCTGAATATTTTATCAATAGAGGAAGCTAATGTTGTGCTCAGGTACAAAAGATATGTCTGAATAACAGTAAGTTTCAACCTGTTATTACTCACTAAAAAAAAAACATGCGGTAGCTGCTGTACTATCCGCATCACGAATGCCGTAACTTAGGCCAAACAATTTTATACAATTAATATAGCCAAAAATATTGATAAATGCGTCGCGTTTATTCATATTGAAAACATGGACGTTCACCCCTAAATGCTACGGACTACCAAGCGTAACGTAAAATTTTTACTCAAATAGAAACTTTTAATCTTGACAAAATTTAAATCTTCAGCAAAGTATGATATTTTCCGTGCCAGTTATTGATAGTACCTACCGTCTTTACCTGACAAAATTATAGCTAAGTATAAACATTTTCCCTTATGAATCCTAAATTCCTCACCTTTTGGGAATTTCAACACAATCTGGCAACAAAACGTAGAGCACACGAGAGATTTATGGGATACTATAGTGCTGCTAGCGTCAGCTTAATAACTATCAGCAGATTTTTATTAAAAAAAACGGCTACCTGTGGGCAATGTGAACTGGACTTGATACATGATTTTAATTTACTGAAACATATTTTTAGACATAACATGAGGTTGTCTCATCCATCTAATAAGAGCCTGAAAATACGCAGAAGGTCAATGTAGGTGTACTTTGAAAACATACTTTTTTTCAGAATCAAATGATAATTTTTCTAAGGTCCGAAATTGTAGTACCACCAGCGCACATTATTCTAAATTATTTTTTATTGTACGAGTATGTCGAGTAGCAAAGTTGTCAAAAGGCAACAAAAAACCCCTGCGAATATATTAGGTTGAGGTGAATAATTTGGTTCTTAAAGGGATAAAAACAATTTTGATTCCTCAATATTTTTAAGAAAATGACGAAGTGATTCAAATCAGATTACCTGCCTTACATATACTTGCTTACTTATATCTATCGCAAAATACTTTCCACCACCTAAAATAGCTCTTAAAGTGACTTGACTATTTAACAGACGCCAATATCAATTTGAAGAAGGCAATAAAACGAACGTGAGTCCGTGGTCACGTGTGGCTACGACGATGTGCGAATAGCTCTTGTAATCATCTAGCTTGCTGCGCTACTGGCATCGTAATGGGAGACTAAATTGGTCTCTCGACACGTCTACAGACGACGTCCAGGTAAAATTTTTAAAGTCAGCAGTATGAAAAATAGCACATCACACTTAACACTAGAAATGTGTACCTATATACTACAAATTTATTCATGGTCGATACGACTCGGAATTGCGTAGCACGTTCAGATACAAGGTGGGTAGGAAGTTTCTGAAACATGAATACATTTCGACCACTTTCTTGTTGTTTGACTGAAACAACTAATAATTGAGTGTAGGGTTAATTTATCTGAAGCAATTTTAATTGTTGTGAAACAAGTAACATTTTTATACAGAAGTTTACTGTACTTGTCGACAACAAAAATAGTTAGTTATTTTATACATATGAATTAGTCAACTTTTGAGTAAGCTTTTGAACATATACTCGTATTAATAACTATTTATTGTGTACACCAAATACTTAGGACAAAAAAATATAATATTATGGTGCTTAGACCAATATACCAATTTAGCAGCCTTATTGCTGGAAACGATCACTAATATTAAAAAAAAGAACAGTCTTAAAACAGATTTGAATTTAGTATTCTTAGAAAAGACTATAAATAATGGTTAAAGACCAAGTTTCAGAAGCGTGATTTCATAACCATATTCTGTAATCGAAAGCACGTACTTGTACTCATATGAGTACCCATGGTATCGTGTAAACGGAAATTTAATATTGGAGATTTATGCAAGCAATTACCAAACTGCTGGGAACTATGCAAGTAAATAAACGGCTAAGATAACAGTTTCTAATTAACAGTTACTCTAATCTACATCCAGTAACGTATTTTGGGAACTACATTAGCTACTGGACTGGCTTGATACGGAAATATAGTACTGGTATTATGTTCATGTTGTTATATGAAGGACTAGCGACCCGCCCCGGCTTCGCACAGGTGTAATACACCTATGCATATAAACTTTTCTCTACAATCACTCCTTGTTTTTAAAAAAAAACGCATCAAAATTTTGCGTAGTTTTAAAGATATAAGCATACATAGGGACAGACAGACAGCGGGAAGCGACTTTGTTTTATACTATATTGTGATGACTATTTTTTTTGTTCATGGTGTGGTATTTATGGGTTGCAAGATGCTAAAAATATGATTTATTTCATTTATGGTGAAGTATTTACTATACATGCAGGACGCTAGAAGGTCATATTGGAGATATGTAGGAGATACTTATCTTCAGCAGTGTACGGCTATGGTTCCTATGGATGATATAATGATTATAATTGATCGTCATTGTCTTGTCATGAACACCGTTTTACGATGTTCATTGCTGAACTAACTTCTCTTTTGTATATTTCTGTAAAAACAGTTCATATATCATTTTCGCGCTCTTTTTCGTGATGTTTGTAAAGATCTGCTCCATTTGCGACTACACGGGCCACATAATGCGGTGATCAGAGTTCCATCTTATCTACCTCATGCCCTAAGTTCCCATTTTCATTACCTTAGTTATTCTAATGACAAATCCACGTTCATCAATCTTCCTTATCTCGCGCTCTTCTTTCAGTTGAAATAAAGTATTCTGTAACTAAAAACATTTTCTGATGTTCGCTCAGATTAAGCGAACGATCACTAACAAAAACAAAACTCAAAAGTTCTAGATAGAGCGCAGTTCAAACTGGAATCCGAGATTGCGTATCCAGATGGTAAAATACTGGTTCTATTTATCAAGTTTTTTCGTATAAAGGTAGGTGCAGATTATTCAATACTCAATCATTTTATTGAAATACTTGTGTATTTTTTACATTTTGTTTGTACTTAATAATATTGACTGCCTCGGTGGCTCAGTGGTTAGTGTAACCCTAACTTCTGGGTCAAAGAGGCGTGGGTTCGATCCCCACCCAGGGCTAGTATTTATGTGATGAACATAGGTGTTTGCTCTGTATCTGGGTGTTATTTAGTTACTATCTATATAAGTATGTATTTAAAATTATGTATAAGTAGTATATCAGTCTCTGGCAGCCATATCACAAGCTTTGCTTAGTTTGGGGTCAGAGGCAGTGTGTAAGATGTCCCCAAATATTTATTTATTTAATAATATGTTATTTATCAGTAAGTACATATTACCTTATATGGGGACTTACATCTTTTTCGATTAAATACGAGTTGATACTATAAAAACTATTTCTAGTAGGTAAATTAATTTACAACGCAACATGGAATGCAACAAAAAAAAAATTGAACAGCCTGCTTACATCGATCGTGAACGAACACTTGTACGTGGCGCATACAAAATTTTAAACAAAAAAAATGCCAAGTCGATGAAAATGATACAAATGTGGCTAATTAAATAAAATAATCATTTGTTCAAGTAACAGAGACTCAACATTAAAGAATTAAAAAAAAAATACATAATCAGTCACATTACATTACTATGACGGACCACATCACACTACTCAAAAAGTTCGTCGAAAAGCCATCAACCGACAATCACCAAGCACATCATCATATCAGCATAAATCGATAAACGCCGGCTGCATGCACGAGAAAGTGTTTCGTTTCGCCTGAGTCGAACGTGCACTTGATAGTGCGAAACATTTGATAGAAAGCCACGATCTGCCTAAGCGTTCTTCATATTTCAGTTGTTGATTCACTAATGTTTTTTTGGGTTACGTACCCAAAGGGTAAAAACGGGACCCTATTACTAAGACTTCGATGTTCGTCTGTCCGTCTGTCCGTCTGTCACCGGGCTGTATCTCATGAACGGTGATAGCTAGGCAGCTGAAATTTTCACAGATGATGTATTTCTATTGCCGCTATAACAACAAATACTAAACATAGAATAAAATAAATGTTCAAGGGGGGCTCCCATACAACAAACGTGATTTTTAAGAGCTTTTTGCTCGCTATTAATAACGGCAAGAGGAATGGGGCTCCCATACGGTACGGAACCCTTCGTTCGCGAGTCCGACTCGCACTTGTCCGATTTTATTTATGACGTTATCACGTAAAGTTATCGTCCGTAAACCGACTTTGCAGACAACCAATTTTTTTTACTGAGATTAGTTTTACACGTTTTACGATTGACCACATCCTGTCTACCCACCTAAACCTAAGTATAAATATTTCCTACGAATGCAGGCAACCGGTGCGTAATACGCTTGTAAACATAGTTAAAATGTATGGGAAATGTTTTATTGCATTTTGTGCTGCAAACACTCTGTCCCCGGCTTTAGTTAGTCCTTCTACGTGATAGAGTCGGGACAGTAATGCATCAGGTTTATAGGTAGAACTGTGACAGCAGTAATACTTTTCTAGCTTACTCGACGGATTTACAAAGTACGGTCGAAATTTGACTGTCGATTCAGGTGCATAATGGAAGAGGGTTTGGAACTTTTGGAAGTCTAGAGTCGCCACTGAGAAAGATTCGGGGATTGTGTACACAAATCTGGTTGACAAACATTTGAAGATCTTGACTAAGAAATGCTTGATTTTAAGTTATTTTAAAAGCTGGCGATATAGTTTTAGTTATTTTAAAACAGTTAAGCGGCAATAGTGAACTAATGAAATGTACTAATTGAATTTCGTGCTTTCGAAGAAACCGTAAAAAAGCGTTTTCGTCATGATTATAGACAGTAAGACATCTATTACTGAACATAAGACTCCCTTATAGATAGATTTCTTTTTATAGTACTGATTGGAAGCAGCTTATATCCAACATGTTCCTGCTGAAAAAATATACCTTCGTGTAAAAAGTAAATAAATAATATAAGTTCTCCATTGTACTCGTACGTAGTACTAAGAGTATGTATTGAAGAATAACAATTAAATATATTTAAAATACATTTGAACTTCATAAATAAATATTTGTTAAATGTAAGAAATTGAAAAAATCGGCCCCGCCATCACAACATTTTCAATATGACCAAAACACAAAATTATGAAACTGTCATTTGTATCCCAAAATGATGCAGGTCGGTTATAGTCCACAAAATATGCAGTGCTCTCGAGCACTTTCCCGGAAAAATCTTCCTAAAAACCAAACCACAAAAACCCACAACTATCAGTCACCGAAGCTCATAGACAGCATTATTCAGCAGTCTTATGCTCCTGAGACTCATGCACTATATTTCATGAAAACATCCCATTTAAGTTCTTTATGAAGACCTTTGATATAACCTCGTAAAGGCAATGTTGAGCGGTTATAAACTTGTGAACTTTCGCCGTAAAGCATCTTTAAACGATTATTACTTTCTGCATTAGTTATATAAATCTATATTCTTGTTTCTTTGTGAAGCGCAGACGGACTTTAGGTAAACAGCAGGGGAGTAGAGTAGCTCGAAACAGAAGCAAAGTTTTTGTAGTGTTTGAAGTCGATCGCTTAGTTTGTATCAAGTCTTAGTAACTAGAGTAGGTCAAACTAAGCGACTGAAAGCATTAGCAACATGAAGTAAACATTTATGTCAAAACTATAAACAGTACAAAGCGTATTGCATTGTGAAGTGCACCAACGTCAAATAAGCCAATAGCTTATTTTGGTATATTGGCTGGCAAAATGCACTAACATTTGTAAAACACTATCATTAAGAACAATTTTTGGAGGCCCGACTTGTAATTAATTTATTATTAAAGAAATAGTAACTTTAAAAAAAGTGTGTCATACATTTTGTCTAAAGTAAACGTTTTGTGTAAAATGTTAACATAAGTAGTCGTAAGGAACCCTCCGAAAGCTCGAATCCTCATTCCTCATACAAACAGCAAGAATGTGGAACGCTTTGCCTGGGTCTGTCTTCCCGCTAAAGTACGACGTTTCTTCTAGGTAAGCGTGCTACACCCTAGCTAGACCATATCTGCTTAACATCAGGCAGTGTGTAGTCAAACGAAAACCAATACGGAATAAAAAAAAGTCCGTCCAGTATTTGCCCATTCCCGCACAGAGTCATGCAAAACAATTTCGCTCGGATATAAATACAGAACTGTTTTTCTAACATTCGTGGTCGCGAACTTACCCAAATTGAATGATAAAAGCGTCCGAAACAGCGCGCTCCCTGGCCGCCCATAAATCGTGCTTACATTGCTATTCATATCGCCTCTAAGCAATTCGTAGAAGACAAACTTGCTAGATATTGCAACTATTCGTAACTGCGAACTGCCGACTTGTTAACTAATAACTAACGTATACGTTGAAACCTGGACTCTACCAAAGCAGAGAGGGCTAGAAGTGTGCATAAATAAGCAGTGAAATAATTAGACCAGAGAGTTGCATATAACTCTCATTGTAGGTTTAGTTTGTGCCTTCATATTTGTTGCCCATACATTTTGTTTACGTTGCTTTTCATATCGTCTCTGAGAAATTCGTATAATAGAACCTTGTCAGATATTATAACTATTTGAAACTGCAAGCACAAATCTAGGAACAACTGACATCCAGAACAGATATTTAAACTCATTACCTAAATATCTCTCTGCCCAGGAACAGAACTGGGTCTTGTACCGAAGGCAGAAGTACTACCAACTGCGCCAAGAGGGTTGTCATTTTATCCAGTGAACTCAGGGACTATAAAGTTCAGCCTAGCCTCTATTTTTTAACTTATACGTATGTTTAAGTGGTAAAGGAACCGAGTAAGAGCGTCCTAGATCTTGAGCATTGAAGATCTGTGTTGCGTAGCGAAATAATGCGATTTGGATAGTTAGTTATCATCGGTTCAAAAATTGAGCTCAGGGCTCTATTTTCGACTTCCGAACGGCTAAACCGCATATGGAATTTGAATGGAGACGGCTATAACGTATATTCAACTTTACGGATTCTCCATTCAATCTGTCGAAGATCAAAAATAGAGCCCTTGATCTGTTGCGCTTTGGTAGAGTCTAAGGTTGAAGGTTCGACGGAGTTATGGTTTAATTTCTGTTTCAATAACGGGGAAGAACGTAAGGGCTGGTCATGTGTTCTGGGATAACGCCCCGGTCCTACATATGCTACAGTCTATATGGGTGGGATACCCTTATATGTCAGATGGTTATTGTTTTTACTAGCAATCAACGTTCCATTGTCAACTTAGCGAAGCGTCAACGTTGGATCTAACATGGTGGTTTTAAGTTAACGTTTTTTACCATGTTATCTGTATTGGCCTTTTTTAAATAGTCCACTACAAGACGTAGAGTAACTGGGACACTACTGGTCCACGCTGGCTCAATGCGAGTTGGTGGATAGGCAATGTAGTCAGTAGGCATGAAAATGTCAAGAAGCAGAAAATATCTCGTAAATATGAATAAGAGACATTGTAGAATACTGTACTGTATTGTACCAACCTTTGAATAATCCACTGTAGAAGGTAGGCCTACACACGAAGGCTGATGGGGCTATATCCACCACGCTGGTCCAGTGTAGGTTGGTGTCCATTATGCAGTAAAATACAGAATGAAAAATATTTTTAAGTAGGTAGAGTAACAACAACGGTCATACTCCAACTAAAGCACCGGCTAAAGTGGCACTAAAACTTTATTTTTCTTTAAAAATCACAGTAACATAAAATGGTAGGTATTATAGTATTATTCTCTGTGTATGAAAATAAATATGAAAATAAATAATCGGTCAAGTACGAGTCGGACTCGCGCACGGAGAGTTCCGTACTGTATGGGAGCCCCCCTTAAATATTAATTTTATTTTAATTTTGTCCATACTGGACATGCTTAGCAACAGCGTCTCCATACTGAAACATAGCGTTCATACATACAAGGGCATAGCGTCAGCCGGCGAAATCTGCAGAGTCGCGACCCAGATTTATCGTCAACCATCTAGGCGCGGCGCCGGCGTACAAATAATGCACGGTCATCAAATTAGGCGGACTTCAAGATCAATTAGATGTAAGAGAAATTGTATAAATAGTGTTACAAAATGTAAATAAATTAATCGCAATCTAACGGTTGTTTGATTCACACCAAGGGGAGTGCAGTGGCGTGTCCTACGGGCGGCTGCACTTGGAGTCAAGAGGAGTGCAGTGGCGAGTTCCTACGGGCGGCTGCACTCGGAGTCAAGGGTCCACCACCGCCAGCAGTCAGGTCAACTAGGCGACCGGCCGTCGGACCTTCGAGGATCCAGACGGAGCCCATTCAGAGGCCTGCAGCGCAGGGGACAACGCCGTACCCAGCATATGTTCCGCTGGGCGGGCGGGTTACCTACCTGTTCCTTCCACTGTGGCAAGAGCTACCTAGTACCGTCACCTTCTGTGATCGTGGCTTGAGTCTGAGTCACGGCAGTGGAGAATCGTGCCTGTCCTTCATTCCTTCCCACTCCGCCTGGTACCGATAGGTCTCACGGTCCAGGTATCCCGTACCTATCTATATACAAGTATATATTGACTTCATATGGTAGGTTAGGGAAGTAGGGACACGTAGGGAATGTTAGGGAGGTAGGACATATGAGTACAGAGTAGGTTCCCGAAACGACCGAACAACCGTTGGAATAATCCATGTCCTAGCTCCGCTTGCTATCACAGTATAGCCAGGCGTTACGGCGACGGTAGTGGAGTTCCACGGTTGCGTTGGTGGGTTAGTCAGGCGTCGCACGAACCTAACCATTGGTTGTGAGGCGGCTGTACTAGCCGAAATCTCGTCAGGCTTTAGCTATTCAACGCAGTGAATGGCTAGCGCCTAAACATTTGGTCCTTCGAAATATTGTGAACCAGTAGGTAAAATTCGCGGTCCTCTTGTCCCTTAGTAGATGACTTGAAACTGACAGACTAACTTTGACGTACCTCGGGCTAGCGTAATCAACAAGCGCTACGTTCGTTGTACGTTGAAGGACTCACATAGCACTTAGCGGCCTCGGACAGTAGCAATTCGGGACCTGGCCTCCCACAAGCGGGAATCACCAGGTACTTGAGAAGGTGCAAAAATACTGATCCAGGGAGAGAAAAGCTACTAAGTGTGAGGGTTTAGATCAGGAGTAGGGCTAGGGATTAGGGGCAGCAAGAAAGAAGAGAGAAGAAAGAAGATCAAGATGGAGATAGAGGGAATCAATGAGATGCTTATGTCCCAGGAAGGGTATTTCAAGGAATTGCAAAAAATATTCAGAAATATTAAGAAGGATTCGCCATCGAGGAAAACAGGGGCGTATGTCATTGAAAAAAAGGCTCAGGCAATTGAAATCTTCACAAAAGCATCCTTGAACCACAACAGGTTGCTACAAGAAGAGGTCATTAAAGAGCACAGTTACAACAAAGCTAACTACTTTCAAAACATCAGCAACGAATACACGGAAATCATGCGACATCTCGATACGTGTAAAGTGCAAGAAGAGGTTGTACGCGAGAACGCACAACCTGGAAGATCATCTGGTGGCACGACAGCGAAGGACGACGCGCCAAGGATCACTTCTCAATTGGCTAGGATTCGTGACATTCAAGCGACGTTACGGCAGGCTAGAGAAGCGTTGTTAGAAGGCAAGAATCAAACATACTTGCAGCACTTACTGACAACTTTGCAAAGAAAATGGCAAGACGCTGAAGACCACCATTTCACGCTACTATCAGACAGTACTATCGAGCAACAACAGTATGTCCAGGAGCACGTGTTCGAGGGATTACAGCTCGAAGTTGATGAAGTGATACAAGAGTTATGTTTCAAGTTGAGCGTGCCATGTGCACAGTCAAGCCGAAGGGTGAATTTACCGAAGATAGAGTTACCAACCTTCAACGGTAAATACGAATCTTGGAGCGCGTTTAGCGATTTGTTCCGGAAAATTATTCATGAGGACGTCACGCTGTCATTAACAGAGAAAATGCAGTACTTAAAGACGCATGTAAAAGGGGATGCGGCCAAGCTTGTTAGCCATCTGACAGTAAACGAGGCCCACTACCACACAGCATGGTCATTGTTAGCTAATAGATATAACAATGAGAGATTAGTGGTAACAAAACATATAGATATAATATTAAACGCTAAGAAGATAGACATACCGAACGCTCAGAACTTAAGAGATCTGCACGACTCAGTGAACGAAAGTCTTGAGGCCATCAAAACTCATAATATTGATATATCGTCGTGGGATCCAATATTAACGAGGATAATTGCTACAAAGTGGGACTCAGAGACTAACGAAAAATATGAACATCAGTTAAAAGATCCGCACAAGCTACAGACTTTAGCGGATATGATGAAGTTTCTGGAAAGGAGGTTCATGTGTTTTGAAGCTACAGGCAATACGAAACAAAATACAATTTATACGATACCATCACTTAGCACTAACGCGCCTACGATGAATGTGAAGTCAGGTGATCAAGGATGTTGGTATTGTAACAAGACCAACCATACAATATTGGTCTGTCAGAAATTCCAAGCACTAGCACCGATGGATCGCCTCAAAGTAGTTCACGAGAACCGCAAGTGCAGGAGTTGTTTGACCCATGATAATAAAACCACATGCCCAAATAAAAAGGCATGTTCTACGTGTAACAAGCAAGGGCATCACTCATTACTCCATGTAAGTGACGGTAGACCAGGACAGGTGGTACATACTCGTACGAATCATAACAGAGAGAAGTCGCCAGTACCGTCAACAAGCAAGCAGCAGACACAAACCAGGTCTAATGTGGTGACAACACCAGACGCAGATGTGGCGTTACTAGCAACTGCCTTGGTGCAGATTCAGGCTGCAGACGGCACACCACATGTGTTTAGAGCGTTATGCGACCAAGGGTCCGAAGCAGCTTTCTGTACAGAACAGGTAGCACAGTTACTGGCATACCCGCGTAATAGAATACAAGCTGAGATAAGTGGGTTAGCGGACGAGAAACCAAAAACATCAAAATTCTCAGTGAAGGTGGAGATACAACCCGCGTTCAAAAGCGAGTACAGAGTTCCAGTAAATATGATGATAATGTCGAGACTCATTGGAGATGTACCATTACAAGATATAGCGCCAGTGGACACTACAGAAATAAAGGGAGGGCAATTAGCCGACCCCATGTACTACAAAAGAGCACCCATAGATATCATACTGGGAGTTCGAGAGTTTGGTGAAATATTAACAACAAAGTGCAGAAAGTTCAGCTGTGGGACGGTGGCTCAAGAGACAATGTTCGGCTGGGTTCTGTCAGGGATATGTAGAAAGCATACAAAGGCAATAAAAGTGCTTAGCTTGACAACTAGAACCACTGAGCTACAGCAGCTTCATAAGTTTGGGGAGCTGGAAGAAGTTAGAGATAAAAACCACAGCAGTAATGAAGATGAAGCGTACGAAAAATATTACCAAGAAACCACGGTCAGAAACAAAGATGGTAGCTACACTGTAAGACTTCCGTTCAAAGACCAAAATGTGGAATACGGGAACTCACGTAGAAGAGCAGCAGCGAGGCTGATACAGTTAGAAAAAAGATTTGCTAAAAACAAGTCGCTTCAACAAAAGTATCAGGAGTTTTCAAGTGAATACCTCGAAATGGGTCACATGAGGAAAGTACCTAGAGCAGAGCACGAACAGGGTAAAAGTTACTTTCCACACCAACCTGTCATTAATGAAAATTCATTGACCAGTAAACTACGAGTAGTATTTGACGCCTATAGTAAAACAAGTAGATCTGATATAAGTCTCAACGAAGACATGCATATAGGCCCGAGATTACAAGAAGATTTAACAACCATACTGTTGCGATGGCGTAAGCATAAAATTGTATTTATGGCCGACATAGAGAAAATGTACCGGTTCATAAGGATAAATAAACAGGATATGGGTTATCAACGCATCTTGTGGAGAGAATCGCCAAAAAATGTTATCGATGAGTATGAGCTGACAACGGTAACATATGGTACCGCTTCGGCACCATTTTTGGCAGTAAAAACGTTGCAGCAATTAGCGATTGATGAAAAAGATAGATTCCCAGAAGCAAGTCAGGTGGCGTTAAAAGATTTTTACGTTGATGACGTATTGTCGGGCCATGAAGATGTTCAAAAAGCTACGAAATTGCAATACGAATTGATTCAGTTATTGCAAGCAGGAGGATTTAAACTGCGAAAATGGTCAGCAAACAGCGCAGAGTTATTAGAGAATATACCCGAAGAAGACAAAGAGGATAAGTTGCTTACAATACCACTAGATGAAACAAGGAAGTCGTTAGGTGTGTTATGGTCCCCGGTAGAAGACAAATTCAGATTCCACATAACGGTGACTAAGAATGATAGACCAACGAAGCGGTTCATCTTGTCGGAAATAGCAAAACTCTTTGATCCCTTAGGATGGTTAGCGCCAATCATAACGAATATGAAATTGATTATACAGGAATTATGGACAAATGGCGCAGAATGGGATCAACCAGTAAAAGGAAAGATAACCTGACAAGAGTGGTCACATTACAAAAATCTTCAGGATCAATAATGAAGAGATCAATCCATACATTGATCCCATTACCTGTAAATAAAACAGAAGATGACAGGCAGACGCTCTCAGGTTAATAGAGCGAATATTTCGACTATAAGGAATGAGATGATGAATGATACCACAGATAACAATTATGACATGTAATGAACAATTATTAAATAAATGATTATGATTATGAGTCTCAGAGAAAAATCACTCCCAGTAGTCAGAGAAGAAATATCGCGAAAACTGAATGTCATGGTGGATGTTATTATTGCAACTGATTGGTAATATAACGCCAACATATACCATAAACGCGGTACAGCCTGGTTTCTATGTAGAACAAATAGATTACAACAATGAGCAATATTTTGATATTAACCAAGAAGGTTTCAAGACATGCTTGCATAGACTCGATAATTTTATTTGTTTTCCTGGAGTGGTGAAGAACATGCAATTAAAGGAGAATTGCATTGTTGAGCAACTCTTCACCAACCACTCGGAGACTAAGTGCCCGACCAGAACGTTCAAGCTAGGAATAAACACCCTGTGGAAACAATTGTATATGAAGAACACCTGGCTCTTTATTACCATTAAAAAAAAAAAAAAATGACAATTTCTGTAAAATGTGACGGGCAAAGGGAGGAGGTAGAGATAGCAGGGGCGGGGGTCATCCGTATCTCCGACAAGTGTATAATTAAAACTTCTACTCAGATTCTTGCTGCCCAACGTTTCAAGCATCATATGTCAAACCTGTAGATTTTCAGTTCACACTTATAATTCTGCCTCCAACAGTTTTAATATTACGAAAGATGTAGCTATAGACAATTCTCAAGAGATTTTAGAGAAATTGATAAAAAACGAACGGACATTACAGACAGATCTAGATACAACATATTGGAGGCAAATTAGTAACCACACATACGTCACTAGCTTTGTCTCCTCAGTAGTTGTGTTCGTAGTCATTGTATTAACGTTCCGTTATGGTCCACAGGTGGCGCAGTGCATGTTAGACACAATGCGACGACGCACCAGCCCTGACAACCAGGGGTTCGACACCAGCAGCATCCCATCCACGCCAGCATCCAGCAAGAAGGACCGTAGCAACGGTTCCAGTGGAACAAAGGCAGAGGTGTTGGAGCTGTACCAATTGAAGACCGCTCCCGGAGAGACCCCAGAATGTCCATACTGGACATGCTTAGCAACAGCGTCTCCATACTGAAACATAGCGTTCATACATACAAGGGCATAGCGTCAGCCGGCGAAATCTGCAGAGTCGCGACCCAGATTTATCGTCAACCATCTAGGCGCGGCGCCGGCGTACAAATAATGCACGGTCATCAAATTAGGCGGACTTCAAGATCAATTAGATGTAAGAGAAATTGTATAAATAGTGTTACAAAATGTAAATAAATTAATCGCAATCTAACGGTTGTTTGATTCACACCAAGGGGAGTGCAGTGGCGTGTCCTACGGGCGGCTGCACTTGGAGTCAAGAGGAGTGCAGTGGCGAGTTCCTACGGGCGGCTGCACTCGGAGTCAAGGGTCCACCACCGCCAGCAGTCAGGTCAACTAGGCGACCGGCCGTCGGACCTTCGAGGATCCAGACGGAGCCCATTCAGAGGCCTGCAGCGCAGGGGACAACGCCGTACCCAGCATATGTTCCGCTGGGCGGGCGGGTTACCTACCTGTTCCTTCCACTGTGGCAAGAGCTACCTAGTACCGTCACCTTCTGTGATCGTGGCTTGAGTCTGAGTCACGGCAGTGGAGAATCGTGCCTGTCCTTCATTCCTTCCCACTCCGCCTGGTACCGATAGGTCTCACGGTCCAGGTATCCCGTACCTATCTATATACAAGTATATATTGACTTCATATGGTAGGTTAGGGAAGTAGGGACACGTAGGGAATGTTAGGGAGGTAGGACATATGAGTACAGAGTAGGTTCCCGAAACGACCGAACAACCGTTGGAATAATCCATGTCCTAGCTCCGCTTGCTATCACAGTATAGCCAGGCGTTACGGCGACGGTAGTGGAGTTCCACGGTTGCGTTGGTGGGTTAGTCAGGCGTCGCACGAACCTAACCATTGGTTGTGAGGCGGCTGTACTAGCCGAAATCTCGTCAGGCTTTAGCTATTCAACGCAGTGAATGGCTAGCGCCTAAACATTTATTATTAAAGTGAATATACAACTAAATAATCTGTGAAAATTTTAAACATCTACCTGTTATTATTATTAATATAGAGCGAAAAACGGGTAAAAATTCAGGTTTGTGCCCTCCTTAATTATAAATTTTATTCTGTTTTTAGTATTTGTCGTTTTCGCGGCAACAGAAATACATCATCTTTGAAAATTTCAGCTTTCTAGCTATGACGGTTCATGAGATACAACCTGGAGACAGACAGACAGACGGACAGCGGAGTCCCGATATAGGGTCCCGATTTTACCCTTTGGGTACGGAACCCTAAAAAACATGATTAAAATTTCAAGTACTTCGCAATTAAGCTTCTATGAAAATAATTCATGCATTTTAAGCTTAGGTAATATTTTTTCTTTATTAATACGAGTAAAGCTGAAAGAATTCATCAAAAACTAATTTAGCAGCTCTACATGGTGAATAATTTTGACGTGCATCGAGTTTTATTCAAAGAGAATTTATTACACGTGTTTATTCCTATAAATTGAACCTGCATTTTTGCACAAAATATGCGCACTAATTAATATTCTAGCACCCAAAGGAAATGCAATATTGTTAAGTTGAGCGTACGAGTAGTGGATTATTTTGTATTGGTTCAAAGGTCCAAATATTAATAAGTTACGTTTAGTAAAGTGTTGTTGTATTTTATTGTACAATACCTACAACAACACTTTGTTGACATCACAAAAAAAAATAAGTAACAGAAGAAAAAATCAGAAGAATGACAACATGCTGTCTTGTCGTTTGAACATCATACACATTTTAACCCATATTTATACATTCACAGAATAGGAACAACTAAGTGTAATAAATTTGAAATGTATCTGTGTGTCTGCTATTCGAATAATAACTTATAGATAGATGAACCGATTTTGGTTTCTTTCTCGTGAAAGGAAGCTTGATACTGGGAAAGTAACTTGAATGAAAAGTATTTATACTCTTACCAGCGAATTTTTATGCAAAATTCGAGTAAGCCAGAAAACTTGTTTTTGGTATTATTCTCTGACTAATGTAATTTTAAATAACATCGTTTTATGTTAAAAGAAAATTTAAATTTTATCATTATGCAGCCTCTAAGTTCTGTAAAGATTTCCGTAAACCATAAAACACTACGTAGTATTTTATTCTTCTAGACTATTAAATCTTACAGAATCGTAAAATACCAGAGCCTGTAAAGTTTACAGGCTCTGATATAATAACGATATACAGCGTAAACTGTTACAAGTAGTTTTACACATTGTAAATACTTTTTACTGAAGAGAATATAATGAACGTATCATACATACGAGTACACAGTATATTTTGAATCGGAGCATCGCACTGGCACTATGCGCTTCCTGCATTTCCCCATTTCACCAATGTCCCTATAGCGACCCACTTGGTCCAGTGTCGATTTAGCGACTTCCACGTGGGCCACGGGAGGTTACCGCCAGCTGGGAGTTTTTTTGGAAGGCACCACGTAATCGCCTGGTGTGAGGAGCGTGTTTTTCCATAATTTAAGACGGGAATTAAATTTTTAATTAAATTATAATATATATTATAATCACAAATCAATATTATTTGGATCATCGACACAAAGAAGAAGAAGTTAGTAAGTTCGTTTAGGCCGGGTAGCTAGCTCTAGTGTCAGACTTATTAAGCCTCCTGAAAACCTAAAACACGGCTTAACGGTTAAAGCAACCAGAACCTACAATTTAACGTGTCTTTCATAGCTTAAACAATTGTTTTACTTATTAATTCAAAACTTAAAAGCAAGGCTTTTATTGGTAGAGTTATTGGTACCTTCCAGGTCTCATGGTTTTCTACCAGTTCTTTCACCGCTCTGTACGCCGTGATAATATCTACTTTCTTTTTTAAGTAAAAGATAAGTATTTCTTTTTTGCATTTAGATTGTAATGGAGTGTAGAAGACAAGATGACGGCTTAATACAATTTTAATTTAATATTTTTGTAAAACTTAAAAAACTCAGATTAAAGTCTTAACCCTTAACATTTTAAATCTTGCTTTTCAGCCAAACTTTTCTAATCTTATTTAATATTCCACCTTGAAAGCCACTTTAAAAGATTATCTTACAAAAGAGCCGCTATTTACTCTACTATCGGAACAAAGTAACTCCACAAAAACTGATATCGAAACAGAATTATTCTGCTCCTTATCAATATTTACACCCTTTCGAATTGCGGTCATAAAATTCTCAGCGGGTGGGGTTATTCTAGCAAATTACCTCGTAAAATATTGCCTAACATGTTTAATATTAGAATAAGATCTGTACGCACGTCAGATCTCTCGCATCTGTCGGCGTCCGACACTTATTTAATCTATGTGATTTATGGAAAATTACTCTGAGAAAATTGTTCTAATTGTGAACTCTTATGACAGCGTGATAAGGTAGTAAGTTATGTGTCACATGTACGTAGTCATTTATTAAGACGTCCTCATTCGAGGACATTGCGAATTCTACTTGATTAGTGAGCGTCCAAGTAGATGTGAGATGAGATATGAGGAGGTATTATAGCCTGAAGTTTATGGCTTAAAGTCGCGATTAAAGACTCTATTGCTTGTCATAAAACTTTCCGAATTGTTGATTAATTAGAAGAAAATTACTTCATTTTGTTTTATAGGTACTTCACTACTTTCATTATATGTGTGAGTAACATGTATAATTTTGTTATACTTGTTATTATGATTCAATTTTGATAAAATGACTAGTTAGAGGTAGGTGCTAAGTCACAAGTAGTGACATAAAAATTCTAGTTTAGTTTTAGAACAAGGATTTGTATTTTGTTTTTGTTTTTAAACTTTTACGATTGGGGCTCGTTATTCTTATATTACGCGACTTATCGCGCAATGAAAATAAGAGATAAATAAATACCTGCTTACATCCTTTTTACGAGTATCCTCGTATGAGTTTTTATTTTAATTTATTTCATGTCATTTTCTTTTCAAATCCTTATTAAAATCTTTTTAATCTAAAAATTAAAAGTTACTTTAGTACTAAAACTTTATTTTAAGTTTCACATGTCTAACAGCTTTACCCTAATTGCACCACAGGAAGAATTTTCTTTGTCAGTACATTATGTCAACTTCTATAAAACGGGCAAATACGTAATGTACTGATAAAGACCAGTATTTACATTCAGTGTTGACGATCAAAGTGCAGGAACGCCTTCCCCCAATTGCATTTTTAAAGATCGTTGTTTAACTCATAACACGTCCCTCTATGGTCATAGACTTTCCCAATAAATCTCCAATTAAGTCGTTTGGAAGCTACATGCAGCGCGATCCTGCAATCTTAATCTAAAGCTTTTTAAGATCAGAGTGAATAGTTTTGTACGTTTAAGGATACTCTTCACATAATGTAAACGCATGTGTGCGGATCAAGGCGTTTAGAAAACTAAATATGGTTAAGTAAGAATATAAATCGGCGTCTTTGGTTCTATTTGGACCTGACTGCGTAAGCGCTCTGACGTTCGACTTCGCTTTTTCTCCTGCTCGCGCCAGTTACTCAGGCCACGAGAACGAGCGGGAGGGAAAGCGTAGCCGAACGTCAGAGCGCTTACACAGTAAGGCCCCTGCCCTGGGGCCTTGCTGTGTAAGCGCTCTGACGTTCGGCGAAAATCCCAAAATCTTATATGAACTAACCGCTTTCTTATTGGAAATAACTAAGTAAGTTTTAAATTCGTGCTACAACTAGTCCAATATTTTTAAATAATCTAAATGACGAACTAATTATAATTATGATTTTTTTACCCAGTCATCATGCCTATTGGCTGGCTCCATAAAGTTACAAGCTTAGAATGCAGGATCAGAGTGAGTTTTAATACTGTATTTTACTATCTAGTTTTATCACTGTGAGTGTCATTGTCATTCGTTTTGTCTTTGTGTAAACTTTTGTACTGCGGATATAGCGAGAAATGTACCAGAAATGTACTTACTGGAGTCGTCTCCTTTTGAGATCACAGAGCTTTGTATAAAGACACCATTCATAGTGAAATGTAGAAACCATTACGGAGTAAAGCGGGAAACGATAATGTTAACTGTGCTCTTGATATAATCCACTCGTACGAAATTTCGTTGTCACACAAAGTTATACATTTGGCATGTCAGCAATAGTCATTTTCGTAAACTAAATTAGAAGCTACTTCCCTTGGTCTTAAATGAAAAATTTTACTCACGAATTGAGATAATGCAAAAATAGATATAGAGCTTAAACCATTACCTTGTACAGTATTTAAATATTTGCTTTATTTGGTTTGGAAAATAATTTTCCTATTATTTTCTTTTATAAAAGTCTCAATTTGAAGGATATTTTATATTTTCCGATCTTATCTTTTGACATTGCTTGTAAAATAAAATGGCAGCGAGATGGTGGCCTTAAACAAAAATCAAATTAGGAAATATGAATTTCCATTAAAATTAACCATTGAATACCGTTTTTTTTTGTTAATTTGTTCTAATTTTGTTTGTGATTTACTTTGGATTTTGAATGGTACCCTTAACTTATATGACTACGACAGAGCGGAAATACACTAAATATTTATTCAAAACAAGAATTTTGTTAATTTGTTTAAAATATTTTAATCCTTTTTGGGCTACTGTACAAAGTCTGGGCCGAATTTGCAAGATCTTCTTTGTCATTATAATCATCAAAATGATAACAGGTTTCCTGTGCTGCATGTGGACTTTCGTACAACAAGTTTTATATCACTCAGAAAACTACCGTCCTAGTAACCATGCATGTATGTAAGTAGTTTAAAAAAATACCTAACCATGGCTACTTTTCTTTTCTTGTTATACTTTTCAGATCACTAGCAACACAAAGGCTCTTGCTAGAGTTTAAATGTATGTACTGCAAAGTGTAAATCAGATACGTTAACCAATGAAATGTTACCTATACCTATCTAATCACTGCGATATCTAACATTCCAAGCTTTCAGATAAAGACTAGGTACATCGGAGTCAAATCAACAGAATACTATTCATATTTCAGGATATCATTGAACACATAATAAAATTATGAGCTACTATTACCATAGAGCCAGCTCTGAAATCGTGAAAACTCACCTGTTCCATACTTTATGTCGAGAGTCGACGATTTTTTTGTATGGGAATCTTATATTTTTACAATTTTCGAACGGCTCTAAAGTAAAAATTGGCCATAACAAGAATATCCTAGAATATGATCGTGTTGAAGGAAACATCAATCATAAATCTATCCGGATTTCATTTCTTGGCTTTCTACGCTCAATTTCAAGATAGTTATAGGAAGTAAGATCTAGAAACTAACCAGCTAAGGCATCAACTAAAAGTATATTTTAGACCTCTCTCCGCCCAACGTCCTCAGTATATTAGCAACTAAATTACTTCGTCTCGGTCTAGTTCTACGCTATCGCAGTTGCGGTGACCATAGCCGGTTTTACTAAGAGCCTTGTGATATAGTAGCTGTACTGCGGCGCAATGTTTGCAGAACAGTTATCTTTATAGCGTTCCTGATTAGGTGCGCTCTGGCGTCGACAATTTGATTAGCAATGTTGGGCGTGTCACATGGGCGTACAAATTTGCGAATATTCCTGTAAAATATTTAATGTTAGAGGATCACACGATAAGCCAAGTAAATAGAACCTAGTACCTCAGGAAAAACAGACGTTATTTTGGTCAACTTTGCAATAAATTTTCGATTTTAAAAAACGTTTTTTCAAGATGGCGTTTGAAGCTCCACCTGGATCTGCCAGCATTTTGTGATTTTATACTCAGTATGTGATCCTAAACCTTATAAAAATAAATTGCATGGGAAATTTAGTGCAAAGTCAAATTCAATTTTTCCTGAGTATATATAGGTTTTGTAAAAGTATGAGTAGAATTATAGTGACGTAAATCATTATTTGAAATATTAGACTCGTATTTTCTCTTTTGTAAATTAAACAAAAATTGTTGAAGATTTAAGCCCGTTAAAGTTCCGCGTGACGTCACGACTAGACTACAATCATTTATTATAGATTTTTAACAGAAAAGTGACGTCACGAGCACCCACTCGCGAAATTTGACAAAGTTTATCTTAGTCATTTATTGTTTGATTGCCAAAAGAAAAACCATCCGTGTCCAATATTTTTTGATAATATAAATATCTAACGGACTAATAGTAATAATGTTTTTTACCTTGTCATCAAGCCTGTTATTTAATTTTTAAATCGATTCAAAGATTGATAATTTGTTATAATTCAGTTAGCATTTAGAATCTTTTATTTGAGAACTTGAACAAAAAAATATTCTCCATACTCTTAATTAAACAACGTAGGTACTTGTACTCGTTTATGAAATGTAAGGTGCGACGTTTACTGAACTTTTTTTTTTTTTTTACTAGGACGACCCCAATGTGAATAGCCTCCAAGACTACAGTGTGTGTACGTACGTATCGACGGGTTTAAGACATACCTAAATAGTAGAGCTTTGCCGGTTTTATTGCATCCGGAGCAAATTTCTAATAAGTAGACTCCTACAGGCTAAATCATCCTTTGCCCACAAATCAGAAAACAAGAAAACATGTCACCGAAACATCGAGACGCACCTTTTAAAAAGACATTACGCAAGTTTGTGACAACCAACAGCTCGTGACCAAACTGCGAAGATAAAGATTAATGCCAGCAATTCGTTTACGTCTGGCCTGGTTCTCGTTACACTTGAGAATGGTGATTTGTTATGGTGAAATCTTGTTTCGCACTACCACTTGACGTTTCGGACTTTGGCGATTTATTTTTTTGAAGGTTTTTTAAACTCTAAAATTCAGAGAAACAGTGATTCTAGAATAGCGTATTTAAGAACACAAATGCAGCCTCGTACGTAATAAATATTGATCTCCACCGGGATTTGCGCTTCGTTTACGTCTGTCCTGGTTCTCGTTACACTTAAGAATGGTGATTTGTTATGGTGAAATCTTGTTTCGCACTACCACTTGACGGTTCGGACTTTGGCGGTTTGTTTTTTTGAAGGTTTTTTAAACTCTTAAATTCAGAGAAACAGTGATTCTAGAATAGCGTATTTAAGAACACAAATGCAGCCTCGTACGTAATAAATATTGATCTTCACCGGGATTTGCGCTTCGTTTACGTCTGTCCTGGTTCTCGTTACACTTAAGAATGGTGATTTGTTATGGTGAAATCTTGTTTCGCACTACCACTTGACGTTTCGGACTTTGGCGGTTTGTTTTTTTGAAGGTTTTTTAAACTCTTAAATTCAGAGAAACAGTGATTCTAGAATAGCGTATTTAAGAACACAAATGCAGCCTCGTACGTAATAAATATTGATCTTCACCGGGATTTGCGCTTCGTTTACGTCTGTCCTGGTTCTCGTTACACTTGAGAATGGTGATTTGTTATGGTGAAATCTTGTTTCGCACTACCACTTGACGTTTTGGACTTTGGCGATTTGTTTTTTTGAAGGTTTTTTAAACTCTTAAATTCAGAGAAACAGTGATTCTAGAATAGCGTATTTAAGAACACAAATGCAGCCTCGTACGTAATAAATATTGATCTCCACCGGGATTTGCGCTTTGTTTATGTCAGTCCTGGTTCTCGTTACACTTGAGAATGGTGATTTGTTATGGTGAAATCTTGTTTCGCACTACCACTTGACGTTTCGGACTTTGGCGGTTTGTTTTTTTGAAGGTTTTTTAAACTCTTAAATTCAGAGAAACAGTGATTCTAGAATAGCGTATTTAAGAACACAAATGCAGCCTCGTACGTAATAAATATTGATCTCCACCGGGATTTGCGCTTCGTTTACGTCTGTCCTGGTTCTCGTTACACTTGAGAATGGTGATTTGTTATGGTGAAATCTTGTTTCGCACTACCACTTGACGTTTTGGACTTTGGTGATTTGTTTTTTTGAAGGTTTTTTAAACTCTTAAATTCAGAGAAACAGTGATTCTAGAATAGCGTATTTAGGAACACAAATGCAGCCTCGTACGTAATAAATATTGATCTCCACCGGGATTTGCGCTTCGTTTACGTCTGTCCTGGTTCTCGTTACACTTGAGAATGGTGATTTGTTATGGTGAAATCTTGTTTAGCACTACCACTTGACGTTTTGGACTTTGGCGATTTGTTTTTTTGAAGGTTTTTTAAACTCTTAAATTCAGAGAAACAGTGATTCTAGAATAGCGTATTTAAGAACACAAGTGCAGCCTCGTACGTAATAAATATTGATCTCCACCGGGATTTGTGCTTCGTTTACATCTGTCCTGGTTCTCGTTACACTTGAGAATGGTGATTTGTTATGGTGAAATCTTGTTTCGCACTACCACTTGACGTTTCGGACTTTGGCGATTTTTTTAAGGTTTTTTAAACTCTTAAATTCAGAGAAACAGTGATTCTAGAATAGCGTATTTAAGAACACAAATGCAGCCTCGTACGTAATAAATATTGATGTCCACCGGGATTTGCGCTTCGTTTACGTCTGTCCTGGTTCTCGTTACACTTGAGAATGGTGATTTGTTATGGTGAAATCTTGTTTCGCATCACCACTTAGCGTTTCGGACTTTGACGATACAATTCGCTGTGAAAGTTTTTTAACTCTTAAATTCAGAGAAACAGTGATTCCAGAATAGTGTATTTAAGAACATCACAAATGCAGCCTGGTACGTAAGAAATGATGATCTCCGCCGGGACATATGCTGAGTGTGAGTTTTGTCGTAAACATGGCGCGCTATACGGCGAGCGCGTTAGCATGTAATTTGTATGAAGAAATGTACAGTTCAAAAACGCGCCGCTAGTGGCGCTGTACATTTCTTCATACAAATTACATGCCTACGCACTCGCCGTAGAGAGCGTCTTGTTTACGAAAAAAATCAAACTCAGCATACTGCGCTTCGTTTACGTCTGTAATGGGGCCTTATTGTGTAAGCACTCTGATGTTCGGCTTCGTTTTTTCTCCTGCTCGCTCCAGTTAATCACGCCACGAGAGCGAGCGGGAGAAAAAGCAAAGCCGAACGTCAGAGCACTTACACAATAAGGCCCCTGGTTCTCGTTACACTTGAGAATGGTGATTTGTTATGGTGAAATCTTGTTTCGTACCACTAAGCGTTCCGGACTGTGGCGATTTATTTTTGTGAAAGCTTCAACTCCTAATTTCTTAAATTGCAAAAAACTTGTTTCCGGGGTTGTTGCAAATGATTCTAATTGTTATAATTTAACAACTGAGTGCCGGCAAAATTTTAATTCAACTGAATTTGAATCGTTTTGATTACAAAATGTAGAAAATTTAAATATTCGAGTCAATAACTATTCTATAACAACATATAACACTGCACAGCTTCCTTCGGTTGGAAGGAAGCCTGCAGTGTCGCCAGTTACCGCTTTGTGAATAATTATAATAACTATTTTGATGATGCCAAGCACCAAAGTTTGCTCTCCCTTGGTTTTATTCATTTCGGAAAGATGGATTCTAATTAAAATAATGGAGATAAGCCCTACTGTTCTAGATTTAATTAACATATAAATCCAAGGAATTTAGAGGATAATATCATATAATTACTTGACTCTGATTGGTTAAATATATAGTATTGTGATCAATAAACGTCAGTCGATCCAACTTTCCAACATTGAGTTCCATCAGGCCAATTTTTTTTTAATTTGATTCAATTATTAAAAACACGCGAATCCAAATTACATTGCTCCATTTAAAACGTGATCACGCTTTAATAAAATATTCTGTAAGTAAGTCAATCAATCGTGTCAGTCGATATCCAATCACTCTCCCGCTTTGATATTCACAAACGACTCGGAATTTTTCCGTATAGGCACCTACAGGTTGTATATATGCGAATTTGCCAACCGGCTGTCAAAATTTATAGCCGGCGACCCGACAAGTAGGCATATTATTCTTAGATTAATAATTGGTCTCGCTACGCTCGACTAGATCAGGCACTATCTGAAAACATTACATCCGTAAATGTGGCAACTTTAGATTAATGATTAGTTTCGCTACGCTTGACTGGCCAGACCAATAATATAATTTATCTAAGGCGGCAACTTATTATTGAATTTTGCGTTTAAGTAACTGTCATTGTTTTAAAACATTCAGTACGTCCACGGTATACATACACAGACTTCAATGTGACTGGCCTAGTAAGCCAAATCTGACAGCTCTGGCACACTGTAAATTGCCGCATTTTCCAAATATGACTGTGCTATCTAGTCAAGCGTAGCGAGACCAAGCATTAATCTAAGATATTTTCGTTATTTATTATAGGTTTTCATTTGACCTGATCGACGCTGACGTTAAGCGAAGACGTCTAAGCGTAGGTACATAACATTTTACTCATATAAAACGTTTAATACTAGCTAAAACTGCAATCATTCACATTAATTTTACCTCCCAGTTTCGGCTGTTATTTCTTCTTGAAAAATTATATATCCAGTCTCAGCACATTATTTTATACGCAATCTAAGTGTACTCGTATATTTAACCTATATTATTGCAAGTGTTTATATTGATAATATTAACGCCAACCGTATGAATTTAATTCGAACATTTCATCAATGAATCAGCTAGGTAACGAACGGCTGTTACCGGAAACAACGGCGAAGGAACAATACCCATAAACCACACTATCACTGCTTATCATTGTCCTAAGTTAACATTTAGCCTGTCACGTCTTACTTATCTCGAGTTCCGTCAGTGTCACTGGTGGCTTTGTTAACTATCAGCATTGAGATGCTCGTTTTAGTAGATTCGTTGAGTTCGTCCACCAGGATCCCTCAGGGGATCCCTGTGAACTCATCTGTTCACTTTAGAAAATATACAGAGTTATTCAAAACGTCCGTGGTTTGGTCTAGTAAGCCAAACTACGGTAGGTTATTAAAATCATCGATGTGAACAACTTTTACTATGGGCCAGCCCGGAATTTTCAAAAATAGTTTAGATGTTCCATACATTTTGTCCATTCCGAGTTGCAAATTTTTATGGAACAGCTGATTAATTTTTTCCGAATCCTGAATTGGCCCATAATAATGACAAGTTGTTTATAATGATGTTCTGAATCAGACTTTTTAAGCTAAATACATTTTATTTGAATAACCATGTATTAAAAAAGTATTGTAAAAAACTCTCCCTAGGTTGAAGTAAATCAGTTAACCGACTTCTCTGAAAATGGCTTAGAGACGCACAAAACTACTATAGTTAATTAATCTTAAACATAACGTGAAATAAGCGACTGCTAAGCAATTCTCAAATGTGGCTTATTAGCATTGCCATTCAGCGTGGCAATGCTGCCAGCATGCTGGGCACGCTGCCAACTGGCAGTGGATTTGAGCATTTGGATTATCTTTGGACCTTTAGGGGTCTGTGGATGATCCAATTGCTTGTTATGTAGTAGTAGTAGTTTATGTAGTTTTAGATTATGTATGTCTTGTAGTGGTAGTTAATAAAGCACTTGGCCTGTAAAAAAAGCAACTTACCAATATGGCGGACATGTAGCGGCAGAGCTATTTTTACATTTACATTTTACATTTTTATTATTATCAGCTGTGTTTGGTACCTCCCATGTATACTCTTGTTTGTGATCTCTTTCCGTTCAGTGGTTGCCTGGTAGAGATCGCTGTCAGCGATAAGGCCGCCATTTGTGGCACTAATTTAAGATAAGTTGTTTACTTTGTACAATAATGGTATTAGTGCACACAATAAAGAGTTTTATCTATCTATCTATCTATTTTAGATAAATTTTCATTACCTACCGACACAACGCCATCACAATGTTTACACCCTATCCTCGATCGTATCGCATACAGTAAATCACTTGCTGGGCCCGCGTATGTTTTCCCTGCATTAAATATTTAATAGAGCGCGTAATATGGTGCGATTGTGTTGTGTTAGGTGCCGCATAAAACATTTCCTGTGTAGGCGATATGTAGCGTGATTATTCTTTTAGGATTTGTACATGAACTGTACTGTACAAGCCCGTAGCCGTCTGTACGAAGCAGCAACAAACTCACTTACCAGAGGGATAATGTGGTCGATAGAGAAAATTTGACCTGTGGGAATTTATTATGGCATGAGTTAGAAACAGACAGGTTGAAAACATTTTTTCATCCCCATTTTACATGTAGGTATAAGAACTACCTCTTAAATACACCATTTAGATCATTTGAAGTATTTAAAATTGAAATCTATAATAAGACTTTCCTAGTTTTATTAAATCAAAATCAAACTGAAAAAATTTTTGAATTTGGTACAAAATAATCCAAAAATCACATACAAATCAATCCAAAATGTGACTTCCGCCCGACTGCACCACATAATTGAAACATACGGGACATCCACTCCCATCCAATATGGTGTCCGCAAACATTCGGCTCGCAAGGACGGCAGACCACAGATTTCGTGACATAGGGTATGTTGTTTTGATCTAGCGCAAATCTAAAGACTAGTAAGTTTTGCTAACAAAATATTTGCAATAAAATCTTTTTTTAAGATCACAACTTCGTGTGACGCCAATAACGTTACTCGAGCAGCAATACAATTCACTTATTCATATCTTCTTCTTCATTTCACTTTCAATAAGATTGATTGGAAACGGTTTGCTGATAGCTCGATCTTGAAGTTTGATTTATTCATTTATTACACTTTATGTGATTGTCTTGCCCACCAAACAAAGAGAAGACCTCTTTCAATTTCTCCGTGGGCAACTCAAGTATGCGCCAATAAATCTCATATATCATAGGAGCTGTTTGACTTAGAATACTGAAAATTCAGTGTTATACTTATACGTATGAAAAAATATCGCAAGTTTAATATAATAACATGGTAAATGTGTGTGTAACAAATAAGTGACAATATTTCAAATTAAATAATATTAACATTTAGGTTAAGAATGGCATAAGACATTCATAATAACATTTTATTTGCTGTTGGTTTCATGATAGTGCTAACTTCGTGGCACCCGTAGATGATAACGTCTATGGCTGCTACGAAGTTAGCGTCTATAGTGCTACAAAGTCTACGGCGCTACGAGTTCTTTAATATAATAAAAGTATGTGCTTTAGAGTGTTTTATTAACCGACTTTCAAAAGGGAGGAGGTTCTATGTTAGTCTGTATGTTTTTTTTGTGTATGTTTATCGATAATTTCGACAATTGTGAACCGAATCGAATAATTATTTTTTAGCTCGGAATAATTACTCCCGAGGTGGTCCCATTTAAATTTGATAGAAATTGGCTGAGCCGTTTTTGAAAAATCAACAATAATGTAAACAATTTGAGCGAAATATTCGAATTTTGAACACGATAGAAGGTGTTTTATCATTTTTGTGAAAAATAATTATATCAAAATCACTAAAAATTCCTAAGCTTGAAGATACGAGTAACTCGAAAACTATTCAAAATCAGGACCCAAGCTCAATTACTTGCTCATCTTATCACAGAAAGGTAAAAGTCTATTTTATGAATACGAGTATATTATAATTAATATACCACCAGTTGCTTGCACATATTGAAAATAATATCACGCTAACACTGAGCTCTCATGATCCCAGCAAACATTCAGCAATATGAGGGCGATGCGTCAATAAATCACATTTGTCATACCGCGGCGAGAGATGGCAGCTTTTTCATCCAGCATGTAACATATTGTGACATTACTCTTGTCGATAGACTAGGGCGGCATGAATGGAGTGCTGTAAAGGCTCTGCCAGTGGATTGAATTAAAAATGACGAGGATACAGCCAAATTGATTCCCTACCTCGTTCGTAAACATCTCTTGTTGGCCAATAAATCAAAGTTAGGATTGCTTTTGTATGAATTAAGTTATATGTTTAGGGCTGGGGAGGTAATGAAGTAAGTTTTGTGTTGATTTTGATTGATGTTTCTTGATGAATTGGTTAACAATTGCTTTGTATTTTGTAGCGAATTAAAGTTATAAAATGAGTGTTTTTACTGCAGTCTGGTAGTATTATTCCAGAGTTGCGAGGGTTTAAATAAAAAAATGATTATATTCTAATAGGCCGTTACTATAGTAACGTTAGGCTTGCATCCTGTAAGGACGTGCAAATATCACTGCTGTTTTTGAAACGTTGCAACTGTAGACTTATTGAGCATAAGGGGAAAATTTAAGCATATGGATGCAATTAAGTGGCCTGCCGTACTTGCGTTACGGTTGTATAATAAATTACCAATGTAGAGAGACCCTAGAGTGTGTCAGAATTCTGAGAAATAGACAATATAAAAAAATCTACTTAAGTCGTCAAACTAGCTTTTTAATCTTAACAGAACGGTTTTATCAGTCTGGAAGATAAACACAATGTTGTAAACATGAAGTTTAAGTTTATTTCTGACTAAAATATTTCATTTTTTTTTTGGAAAAAAAAACCATCAAAGAACGTTTCGTTTTTAAGAAAGTTTCGTTTTTACCATTAATTGGTGAAATGCCGAAGATCTACCTTAAATCATTATACTGGATTATCTATAGATGTCCACTTTATCAAATCATCCATTTTTCATCAATGTCTGCAGCTAAGTAGGTGAGTATAGGTTCTGTATAGATCCTGTTTAAAAATATTTCGGAAATGTATTAAGTATTTTTAAACATTTTTCGGTTTGAGCATATTATTCTTATATTACGGGACTTACTGCTCAATGAATATGTGAAGTAAATAAAACCTACCTCCATTGACTACGACTGCCTTGGTGGCTCAGTGGTTAGTGACCCTGACTCCTAGGTCAAAGAGGCGTGGGTTCGATTCCCACCCAGGGCAAATATTTATGTGATGACCATAGGTGTTAGCTCTGTGACTGGATGTTATTTAGGTATTATCTATATACAATGATGTATTTAAAAACATACATATGTAGTATATCAGTCTCTGGTAGCCATATCACAAGCTTTGCTTAGTTTGGGGTCAGAGACCGTATGTTAGATGTCCCATAATATGTATTTATTATTATAATTTATTTCCTGACGTTCGACTGAGTAGCACCGGCCGCGGTCACGGTATTCCACGATAAGTCCCGTAATTTAAGAATAAATTATGTTTAATGTGACGTCTTACAAATCGATGAACGCAGGCTGCACGCACGAAAAAGTATCACGTTTCGCCTGAGTCGAGCGTACAAGCGAGAGCGCGTAACAAGGGATAGAGAGGCACGATGGCAAAAGTGTTCAGCTTGTTTTAGTTGTTGATGCAATGTTTTCTTATGATGTTATCACGTAAAATTATCGTCCGTAAGCCGACTTTACAAACAAACATTTTTTTTAAACATTTCAATTCACTTGCTAACTTGCAAGTCACGTGTTAATATGTAGACTCCACTGTGTACGTAGTTGTAGGTATGTATTGTGAGATGACGAGGCAGTTTGCAGGATGTGCCGCGACGAGCTTCCGCTTCGGGCTGCCAACTTGAGCGTTTTTACCATTATTCACGTGAAATGTCGGGAATAAACGGTGATAGAGATGGCTTTACTCGCTGATTTATGATGAATTTATGGTACTCAAGTAATAGTACGACTAACTGGAGATCTCAGATATTGTTTATGATTATTTCAAAGCAACTGATGTATTTTCGACAGCCACTCTACTAAATAGGATTTTGGACTTAAACTCAAATAAATAATTTTCAATCAACGGTGAGCATTCTACTTATGGTACGAGCTGCGTCTGACTGGTGAATTTAAAGAGAATAGTGAAATTGACAAAAGACAGATATTTATTGTGGCAAAAATAATACATAGACAATACGTGCAACTAAAGTATGGTTCACGGTAACCTGTTCATCAGACTTTAATGTCATATCCAAAGCCACTCTACAAAATAGACTTCTAGTCTAAAAACTCTGTAGAATCTGTGCACTGTCAATATTTTCTTTGACTAAAACTATGAGTTTTGATCTTAGATTATTTTTGATAAACCATTTTCATATATGCTTCAGACTCCACTGAAGCGGAGCGGAACGCAAATGTGCTAACCAAGGTAAAATATTGTAATATGTAAGCCAATATAAGATTTTAATGGATTCTTAAATTGTTATCTTACTAACCACATCGTTATCTCATGATTTTCTTTACGTCTACGTCTAGCAAAATTAGAACTTGGGACTACTTGATTGTTGTCTCTCTACCTCACCATAAGTCATCGCACTAAGACTCCATGTTTTACAGATACTATCTTAAAAACACTTCTTCCATAAGTAAACAACGTGACAACTCGAAAATTTATCCACGTTACCGAAACAAAACTTTAGAAACCTATCCCATGTTTTTTCGGGCAGTTTATGCCAACCCATCCGATCAATAACATAATTTAAAGTTATTTCTATAGAAAATTTGACGTAAATCGAATTCCCCGGGACGACAAACTTGCCTAAACAAAGATTGGTCTTCTGAACAGTTTTGGACTTAACAAAGCAGATCATAAATATTTCATTGTTCGTTTTATACCTTTTTTAACGCCAGAAATGTTTTGTGTTTGGAAAATTTATTTAACATGAGAAGTTTATTAAAGTTTTATTTAAAATTTTAATTTTATTTTATTCATTAAAGTTTATTTAACATTTAACGGCAATGCTTATGCTCAACGCATAAGCATTGCCTTTCAGCGTGGCAATGCAGCCAGCATGCTGGGCACGCTGCCAAATGGCAGTGGGCTTGAGCATTTGGATTATCTTTAGACCTTCAAAGGTCTGAGGATGATCCAATGCTTTTTATGTAATAGTAGTGTAGTTTTGTTGTAGTTAATAAAGGCACTTTTGCACGATAAAAAAAATTAACATGTCATGTTTCATTTCAAATATCAATTGTTTGCTGTAATAGCAAAACTTGCATACGGTAAAAACAGTATAAATTAATCACTACATACATAGTATAAAACAAAGTCTCTTCCCGCTGTCTGTCCTTATGCTTATATCTTATATATTATGTATGTATGTAAGCTTATGTATGCTTATATCTTTAAAATTACGCAACGGATTTAGATGCGGTTTTTTTAATAGATAGAATGATTCAAGAGGAAGGTATATGTATATTACATCTGTGCGAAGCCGGGGCGGGTCGCTAGTAAAAAATAATCGATTTGCCACATGAATAATTTTGCTTTAATTGGTTTCACTACATTTTTTCTACGGTAATTCATTATTCAATTTCATCATGTTTTATGGAAAAATAAATATATATAGGCCCTGTAATCCATCATCGCCCAATGCAGATTAATGAATGTAACATGCTGCTTTTGAATAATGTTGAAGCATTTCCTAACGATGTATTTCTTTAAAATGTTTTTTCAAAATATACACGAAAAGAAAGAGAGGCAATAATTTAAAATATTGATTTGTGTCCATTTATCTAAGACAGACGTCTTGGATAAATGTTATTAGTGTAATATTGAAGTGTATTTATCTGAATCAATAATTTTTTGAAACAGCCATGGTAGTCTAGTGGTAGTGATACCCGCCTTACAATCGTGAGGTCGTGGGTTCAAATTCCGGCACCGTACCAATGAGTTATTTGGAATTTATGTACGAGTACCGTATCTCACACGACTGGCTTTCCGGCGAAGGAAAACAGCGCGAGGCAACCTGTATACGTCCTTCGAAGAAATTCGATGGCGTATGAGAATCCACCAACCTGCACTGGACTAGCGTGATGGATATGGCCCAATCACCTGGACTGAAAAAGAGGCTGATATAGTACAGTATATGAATTGTGGCTCGATCTAGAGTGTTTTTAGTTTAGATCCAAGGTACGTTACTGGAAAATGATTAAATGTTGCATTTCATTTCATTTTCATCATTTATTTCTCAACATAGATACAATTATGTATACTTGTGAATGTCCAACAAAAACATGAAATATTACAATTGAAATATAAACTAAAAATTATAAAATTACATTGAAACAGGAATTAAAAAATGTGAAAATATACAAAGGTACAAAAACAAATGTCTAATTACAATTGAATTTAGAAATAAATGTCAAAATACAATTAAAAACTTGAATTGAAAAAAAAAATGCACCAACTTAATGGTTACCTATACGCAGTGATCATATAATGTTTTAATCGCAATCGGGCAATATCTACCATCCTCGCCCAGTGCGACATTTGCCATCACTTTTTTCACAGACATACAGATTTCCTCACAATTTTTTTCTTTACCAAAAACCCCATCCATTTTTATTTACCTAAATAGTACTAAGTAACAGTCCCGGATATGTTAGACTATTTCTTAGTGCACTTTGATTAATTTAGCGCTAGTTAACTGTATATTTAATATTAACTAATATAAACTGAACTAGTCAGTGCTAATAATATACGCGTGCTTTTGTGAAACAGTTTCAATATTACTTATTAGCTAGAATTGGTATAATAATTTGGTTACGTACGTTTCATGAATTGAATTACAGAGAATATTGTATTGAATATTATCATTTAATAGAAATGGATTAGTAATGACCTACCTATTGATTGCAATAACTATTTAAAATTGACTATTTGTATGGAAGTTATGTTAGAATTGCTCTATTTTCATAGTTGCTAAGTTTCGAGAAATGGGCAGAGAAAAGGTCGAAAGACTCCATTTTAGCTATTCGTGTAAGGTGTTACTTATGAGTTATGATTTTGAAATTTTACAATTATTTTTCGCTAAAAATGGAAGTCCATAATGGTACCATTTTTGCGTCTAGACAGAATTCGAGTATTTTGTACGAATCGATGTGACATCCATGTACATCCATATTGTTGATTTATCAAAAACGGCTCAGCCGAATACAATGAAATTCTAATAACTACCTCGGAAGTATAGGGTATACTTTCGAGGTGGTTTTATTTTATTTTAAATAAAAAAGAGATTTTTAAATCGGTTCAGAATTGAAGAAAATAATGATAAACATCAGTACACAAAAAATACATCCACATAAAGAGAACCTATATTGAATAGCTATCGGTAAAATACATTGAACAGCATTTTTTTCCGATATTACAGCTTTCCATTTTGAAAACAAGCAACGTTTAAATAAATGTACCATTATAATATAAAATTCATTGGATTTTTTTAATAGCCTGGGGCCTTATTGTGTAAGCGCTCTGGGAGGAAAAGCGAAGCCGAACGCATCGCTTTTCCTCCCGCTCGCTCTCGTAACGTGAGTAACTGGCGCGAGCAGGTGAAAAAACGAAGCCGAACGTCAGAGCGCTTACACAATAAGGTACCTGATTGAATATCTAGGAACATAAAATATGCACAATATATTCACAAAATCATTTGGAAAGGATATCAATTAAAATCAATCCTTTTTCAGGGAATTGCAAAATAACATATTCAATGAAATTGTAACCTTTAAATACCAAATTACCCAATATTTCAATAGCCACATTTTATTACTGCCATTTCCAAAGGTAAGAATTTGATTGAGTTACCTGTAATCAAAGAGAACCGGGATTCAACAAGCCAGGTGGAATGAAGCGGGGAGTTAATCCCAATTTAAAATACACCTTTTGTCCCATTTAAGAACCACAGCAGTGAAGGTGTGCTTCGCCGAAATTTCGTTTAAATTTGGTAAATTTCAGTAATTTCACCGTATCAAATGAATGAGGACATTGGACTAAGACTAAATTAAGTCAAGGGTTGACATTTTGCAGAAACAGGAATTAACGCCAGCGGTTCTCTGATTACATTTTGTATTGTGATTGGTATCGGGTGTATGTAATTTATAAGCGGTGGCGACAGACGGAGCGGTAATGAGCGGAAGGCTACAGAGCTAGAAAATTCTTCTTAAATCAGCCAAAGAACGCTCATTGATTGACCAAGTTTGATTTACCGATTTTCAATAAGACTAGTTGCAAAAAGTAAATATCCAGCGCAATTCAGCGCAAGCCACAGTGCGGTTTTATTGGGATCATCTGACCACATTTTTGATGAATGTCTTGCATAGCACTTGCCACAACGTAATCTCTATTCAAGAAGTTAACGTTCTTGTCAGCCTCCACGTGCTATGCTCCCCGACGACTGCTACATTAACATGCTTATCCACTAAGTAAGTAAGTTCGCATAGACCGGGTGGCTAGCCCTGGTGTCAGAGTTTTTGTGCTTATTAACTGAACTACGTAGATAACTTTGGAGCACCAGAAAATATGAGCAACGTAATCCTTACTAATATTATAAATTCAAAAGTGTATCTGTTGGTTTGTTTCTCTTTCACGTAGCAACGGAGCAACAGATTGATTTGACTTGGCACGGACATAATTTGAAAGACGGAAAGTGACATAGGCCACTTTTTATCCCGAAAAAATTAAAGATTCCTATGACATAGTACCAAAACTCAAAATATCACGTAAACAAAACCGCGGGCAAAAGCTAGTATGAAAACTATATGTTATTTAGTACAAAATCTGTAACTAGCACTAACTGAAAACCACCAACCACTGGGACACGGTAATGATATCTAAATCTAGATATCATTACCTTGACTGGGAATTAAGACGAATTGAATTAATAAACTGCAAAGTTCTGCCATTCGCAAGATACTAATCTGTTTGTGGCAAACCGGCAATAGCTTTTGCCTGTATTTTGCAGGTAATTTTCCAGCCTAGGTATTACTGCATCGACCTACTCGTATAAGCCACAGTCTTTGATCAGCGGTTGTGGCAGGGCAACTGGACCGTGCAACTAATTAATTTTACATTCACGAGCTTAATCTATGTGTGGTTTTATCGGGAAAATAAACAACAAACAAGGTATCTTGTATACTAGTAGTTCTCCGAACGGTTGACCTGGCAGCATATGTTCGATCTTGCCAAATATTATTAAAATCAAGCTGATAAATAGCGCGACAGCATATTTTCCCCCTATTTTGAGATAAGTACGCTTCTTCTAATTCGCTTCGCTTCAGTCAATAAAATGCTGTGGATTCTCAACAGGATCAGTTGAAAGCGGCTGTTTTGAGCATATCCTTGAATTTTTATTATTCATCAAATAAATCTTTGCAGGTTTGGTTTTGTATAATATATAATATAGCGACAGATTTTGTGTAGAGTTTCAAAGAGACAAGATGACAAATGCAGTTCCCCTTAATGACTTCTGTTTTAGTTACAATACATTGCTCGTGTTATTTATCATGACTTATTTTTTCATCGTGGTCCTTCAAGTAACTTTGACGTTGTATGACAGATAACTACTAAATAAAACGAATAAATATTTGTATTACTTTGTCTTTTAGACAATATTATTTAGACTTTATTATTCAAGTTTATGTCTAAAGAAACATTTCGTGAAAACTTTTGAGATCCTCATTGTTGTTTTTGACATAAACTTCTATTATAATTTCTGAGATATCAAATTCATAACAAAAGCTTGTTTTGTGTTATCCACGTTGTATCCACGTCAAATAACAACAATGTAAGGAAACTTAACGAAAGGCCATCCATCAAGTTGCCAATGACCAATGAGCATTGAATTGCTTGGCTTCCAAACTTTTCCATTCACAATAAATACTATGTCCAGTGGTTGTCAAAGTTTGTTGTTAGATAGTTAGAGGCCTATATGACAACGTCGAGGAAATCTTTTTTGAGAGCGATGGAAAAATGTTTAATTTTGGATTGAGAAACAATTTTAACTGGGTCTAAAATGTTTTGAGGCAATTATAAGTGAGCAACAATAACGCAGTACAAGAAAGAGGTTAATTACCTATACCCAGCAGTAGGACAGAAAAGACTGCGGGTTAGTTATTGGTTCATATCCGAAAAAAACAATTCAAAATACCAATTGCATGTTATATAAATATAAACCTTTTCTTTGAATTATTTTGTTTATGAATGAAAACTTCACTAAAAGTCGTTGCGTAGCTTAAAATACCTATATAAACAGACAGCGGATAGCGACTTTGTTTTATTTTTAGTTTTTAGTCAAAGTTCAAATCTTAAAGCTTATTATAATCACGCATGAGTCCTATGCAAACGCAACTAGCTAAATATTTAATAGTTATTAAATAGTTATAAAAATATAACTTTAAAAAAATGCAAGCTTTTGACCTCCTAGATATCATTTAACAGCAGAGTGCTAGCCAAGACAAGTAAAACGAGCCCAAACACGACGGATCTAACTTGTTTATTACAAAAGTTCCCATGGCCATGGCCACCTTCCGACTCCATCATTAGATCAGCTCCATGGTACCATATGATTGCACTCTCACGCGAAATACATATGCGTACAAAATTTCAGCTCAATCGGAAACCGGAAAGTTGGTCAAATTTAACTTGCAAGATTCCACCCGAACTTACATCCAATGCAAGTTAAATAAAAACTTATAGTATAAAAAAAAAAGACTGAAATCGTACTTTTACTACCCTTCTATTTTAAATAATTAACTAACCAAACGATCGCAATGAAAATAAAAGCCGCGCCAATAAATCTCGATCGCCACGTTCTCATTAAAACTGAGATTAAAATTTCAATACATATTGTATTTTCGAAGCGAAGTTCATTTTGCTCGCGTAGCGTGAATTAGGGTTGCCAATATTTTTTATGTAAATAAAGTAAATTGGTGATGAAAGGTAAAATAAAGTACCTACATTGTATCAAAATAAAGTACGATTAATTTTAGTTTAGAAACATATTTTACTTACGTTTTGAGACCACCAGAGATGCAGTTCAACAAACTTATCTGCAGGGTGATATCTGTGTCAAACGTGCTTTGATAAAGTTTAGTTTTTAAGAAAAAAAATATTTATTTACATCAAATAACACAACTCAAATTCGATTTATGGTTAATTTGAAGGTAATTTACATTTAAATTTTTTTTCTCGAAATCAGTTTTCAAGGAAATAAATAGTAGATTATGTACCAAGAGAACCAATTGGTGTCTTATGTCACGGGCGACAATTGGACCATGAGCGTAGCGAAGGACTCTATAGTTAACTCCTGAGCGCGGAAGGTGTTTTTCGCTCGGCAATTATTTAGAGTCTTGAGTGAAGCGAAGAGTTCAAGTCGCCCAAGACGAAGGCAAACTTGGTTCTAGTGGTACAAAATATGTACTCTACTTTTCATACATCCTGTGAGAAAATATAACCCCAAGAATATGAGTAATACTTAAGTCGTAAATTCACTAAGTGTAGGTACTCATTAGGCAACTCGGTATTGTTCACAATAAATTAAAACAAATTAGAATGTAGGTACCTACGAATTTTCATAGAATGTAAAAGCTACATGAAAAAAATTAGACCATGGCCAGCTCGATTATCATGGCCTAGTATGGGCATTGCAAAGAGGTTTATTTTTATTTTTATTCTATAAAATCGAACTAATACGGGCACCAAAGAGGTTTTATTCTGTGAAATCGAGTAGAACCTCCGTACAATGCCAGTTGCCGTGCAATGTAAAGAGGTTATATTAGATTTTGCAAAATGAAACCTCTCTACGATGTCCTTAAATGTTCTAAGTTGAGAAATTTTCATACGCATTAGACGTTCCAAATTGAAATCACTTTACTCCCTAGGAAGTTTCATACAACATTATTGACCTGCCATAGCCCTCGAGATTATGTTAAGATAATAATTACTCGTTTTATGTTAAGATTCTACGACATGACTGTAATGGGTCATTTTCGAACAGGCGGTATGAAAAAAAAACTTACGTTACAGGTAGCGGCACGTAAGTCCAGCGCTGAGGCTATTGTGGAGGCGATGGCTGCGCATGGTGACAGCCATACTAAGCCCGTGCGCAGTCATCCCCTCCACACTTTGCTCAGCGCTACACTTAAATGCCGCGATCTGTACGTTTTGTCGATAGAGAATCAGGCGCTTGGCCACAACTTTACTTAACTTTACAACCAAGAAAAAATTAAGTTCTGCAAAATAAAATATTTTCGCAGTCTTTATTGCCCTCATACAGTAGTATGAGATAATAACCTATAGAGTATAATTACCCAAAATAACGTGCAATACTTTATAATAAAGTACGGTTGGTAACCCTAAGCATGATCGGGTTTCCCGTGTTCACGTCACGGTTCCATCCCTAGAGGTGAAAGTGATCCATTACTAGTAGGAAGGATCACCCTTAGGGATCCCACATGGTAGGATCAAATTTTCTCTCCATTCCTTTGCATAATACCGACGTTTTAAAATTTATACGTGTAGAGAGGGTTGATTAAGCGGTTTAAGTGTTTTAAAAGTGTTGGTTTACTTAGTTTGTTTTATGTAACAAAAAAATCGAAGATTGAAAGCACTCTCACAGTAAGTATAAGCATATAGCAGTATAACAATACAACGATGTATATTTTTCCTACAATTTATGCAGAAATTCACTTTTTAGGACCTAAGTATAAGTATATTCTCTGATTTTGCTCATAGAGGTCGCGTCAAATAACTGTACATATTATAAGGCAATTGTATACAAATAAATAAAGCTAAGTTGGCGCGGTCTGTGCATCTTTTGTACAAAGCGAATAGTGGAGGACGTGTAGTGTGTACAGTCGTACTATGCACTGTTATGCCTTACCTCAACCCAAGGAGCATGATAACCTTATGCTCCTTGCCTCAACCCCACTAAGACGTGCAGGTTTTATTGGTGTGGTGGAAGTTACTGTACCTACTTTACGTTTTAATTTCGTAACAATTTGGTATGAAAAATCCAATAGATCCCTTTTACCATGATTGAAAAATCAGGGCGTAAAAACCGTGAACCCAAACGTATAAAACGCTATTATTCAGTTAGCCCCTAAGAAAATAAGAAGTAATTCACTTGTCTGGAACCGTCTACGATACTTGTAGCTGGAAGATGTTCAGATCTATTTTATCTAGACAATGCAGTATATGATTGAAGACTCTATTAGATGATTTCACGGCCTGATCAGCAATTTCTTACCTGTCTCTTTTCAATTAGTTATATTACCAAGAAATTCAAATAAATTTTAAATCACAATGCATTTTTGCAACGATGCTAGCTCAAGAATGCACCTATGTAGGTACAATGTATCTTACGGAATGTTTTCTGACCACATCATTCTAGCAGGTCCGCCTTTGTCATGCATTTACCAACATTACACAGGTATCTATTTGCAAATAACTTTTGTATTTATAACTGTTTTTTTTTATCTATACATTTTAATTTATTGATAATTCTCATGAGTAATGGAGATGGTAAAGTTCTCAAATATAGAATATAGACGTCCTACAAGTAAGCGCAGCGTAGTAAGTCCTCATATTCATTAGACAAACAAACTATTTAGTATAATTCAAGATACTTCCAATCAGTTCTATTAGCCATATCAATTAAAGACGTTTAAATCCAACAGATCCTACAAATATTGTACGAAAAAATTCAGCTTTTTCGCAAAACATGCGCTACATTTTGTTACAAAAATTTATGTTTTCCACACTAATACTTCACAACTCAAAGACTATCTCACTAAAGTCACAGAGAGCTATTTTATGTAACATAGTTTTTCAAAGTAATTCTTGAAAAATCTTTCTGCATCACTGTATTTCTTACCGCTAAAGCAAAAGCCACAAAATATTCAATTTACATCGTACATCACATCAAAGCTTATAGATGCTTTTACAGAGGAATTCCTGAGGGTCAGATGTCCACGGTCGATGGTTGTAGAATAAAGGATTCTTCTCAATATATTTAATCAGATAAGCACAATGTTTGGATTTTGTATTGAAAAACTCTCTAAGGAAAACTTTTGCGTTTAAATATAATACGGATGAGACATGTAATTTTTTTTTATTAAGTGGACGGGAATGTTACAAAACTTTTGATATTAGAAATGTGAAATGCATATGTGTTACTGTTTCTAAATACACATAATAAATGTAGAGTAAAGAGCTGAAATAAAATATAGCTAAATGGGAGATTGCAAAAATATATGTAACTTAGGCTATTACACAATATATTATGTATTATTGTATAACATTACCGTAACTGATTTACCGTACCGGCCTTATACCAAACCTGAATATTAGCTCTAGGCGTTTGTTACGTAAAGAGAATTCTCTATTATTCTGTTTAATAACAGCCTGTGGTTAAGGTAGGATTTTTTTTTCCAAAAGTATTATAGTATTAAAAATAATTGATAACAAAAATAATTGAGAAAATGTTTATCTACAAAGTAAATAAGTATTCTGCAGCCCATTAAATTGGTTTGTCTTACTATTACACTTATTTTGAAGTTGAAGTACAAATTTTAGGCCTCTGGTAAAAGATTTTCTTTAGAGCCTAGAAAACCTAGATTAAAGTATGTTAAAAAAGTTAGAGTCGATATCTAAGCAAATAAACGCAACTTGGATTTGATGTCAATCTACGAAGCCAAATGGACAGTTCACAAGTTTTTGTCAACTTTGGATCATAAGGAGACGGAAAACTTACTAAAGATATTGTCTTAATCTTGTTACCTAATAGTATAGGTTTATTTTAAAAAAAATATTACATGAATTAAAACTACCTTGAACATAATTATATATTGCATTTTTGTTTTTCAGCTTTGGTTTTTCAGAGAGTAGTAAATTAATACGAGTAGGTTATGCTTAGCTTTATCATTTATTGAAATTTTTATTTCTCTTACGTAGTTGTAAATTGTAATAGTGGTGTTAAATACATTAAATGTAAATATTACATTTTAAATCGTATCAGGTTTCCCGCGATACAGGTCCAGCCTAGTGCGAGAACCGCTGTTTATTTAGCATTGTAAACCATAAACATAAGTATTCTCTTTATAAAAATTCTCATGTACTATGTATCATATGTATATGTTAATAAATATATATTTATTTTTAATTTAATACTCTTTGTACATAGCAAACGTCCATCACTCTTAGGCAATTCCACAATAAAACAGAATCACGAAGCTGTTTTTGACACATATATAAATAATAATTCATAAATGAATATTCCTAATTCAAATAATCTGCCAATTAAACAATTTATAAGCCGTGTTGTTTTAACGTGATTGGACTGAAGCTTTTCAAAAATTAAAAATACATTATGATTGTATTTTCAAGCAGAACGTTTACATTTTTTACTGGAAAGGGTTTAAAAATGGATAAAAGAAACGAAAAAAATAACAGAGAAAAAACGGGAAAGGGATTACAAATCGAGAGACTGGCGTAATCCGGGCTTACGCTTCGGAATGTAGCCTACTTAGATCATAATAAAAATGGATAGTACCTACCTACTGGGCGAGGCGTGGCCCAGAATCCACTAAAGCGGAGTGAATAGATGTGCGGAACTAGACAGAGCGATATTAATAGACTTAACAGTTCAACTTACGGACTACAATTAGTCCGTAAAAAGGAAAGACTTGGAGGGGGGGGGGGGGGGGGGGGTTTGGCGTGCAGCTGGCGTTCGTCAATTTATGAGATGCTATCACGTCAAAAGGAAAGGTTTAGGAAAGGTTTGAAAGAGGGGAAGAGGTTCTGAAAAAATCGTAAAATATATCCAAAGAAGAGGGTCAAAAGGTTGTTGAAAATACGTCACGTGACAAATAGATAAACCAGATTTTAGTCAAGAAATCTTTAGCCGAATCGTGGCGTGGAGGAAGTGGCCTTGTATATAAACAAAACAAGCTCCGATTGACATACGATTATATGCCAAACTTCTTTTCTTTCTTATATGAAAAAATTCTTTTATTCATCGCTAATCAAATATACTAGGATAAGTATAATTATGCAAGGGACTTACAGGCTTACAGGCTGCAACGGTATGTCCAGCTTAATGTCATTGCACATTAGTGGTCGCTCTAACTCTGGGCCGAAAAGTTCCGGAATTGAATTGAAGATGATGATAATGATAATTTTTCTTCTCTCTTAATATCTTTTGATTTAAGTATACAGTCTATTGAAAGAGGATTTTCCCAGAAAAGTGGACTACAGCGCTATGTCCACTTTCGCATGTCTCTGCTGCGATCCATTTTTGTAGAGTCTAGGTCTGTTGGGCAAGGCTTACACAACCCGATCTGCGGGCGGAACGCCAGAACTTCGTCTTTGCCAATTACATGGGCCTCATTGAACTATGAGATACTTCGCCACTTTTAACTTCTACAAGTTATAGAACTCTTCAGAGTGAAGAGTACGTTGATCTGGTTGGAAATGATAGCTGCGTATTTTTGAGTAAAACGTTGTAGTTCGTTGTAGCAAATGAATTACTTTCATTCGCTGCTTTTTAGGGTTCCGTACCCAAAGGGTAAAAACGGGACCCTATTACTAAGACTCCGATGTCCGTCTGTCCGTCTGTATGTCTGTCTGTCTGTCACCGGGCTGTATCTTATGAACCGCTTTAGCTAGAAAGCTGAAATTTTCACAGATGATGTATTTCTGTTGCCGCTATAACAACAAATACTAAAAACAGAATAAAATAAATATTTAAGGGGGGCTCCCATACAACAAACGTGATTTTTAGGAGTTTTTTGCTCGCTATTAATAACGGCTAGACGAATGGGGCTCCCATATGGTACGGAACCCTTCGTGCGCGAGTCCGACTCGCACTTGGCCGATTTTTATTAATGTTGAGAAATCGTAGCGTGCGTAGACTGTGTTGTGTAGTGTGCACAACCCAAAAACTCAGTCCAACCCGCGGCGTAGCTCGGCGGCCTAGATTTTTAGGGTTCCGTACCCAAAGGGTAAAAACGGGACCCTATTACTAAGACTTCGATGTCCGTCTGTCGGTCTCTCCGTCTGTCCGTCTGTCTGTCTGTCTGTCTGTCACCGGGCTGTATCTCATGAACCATGATAGCTAGGTAGCTGAAATTTTCACAGATGATGTATTCCTGTTGCCGCTATAACAAAAAATACTAAAAAGAGAATTAAATAAATATTTAAGGGGGGCTCCCATACAACAAACCTGATTTTTCAGACGTTTTTCGCTCTATATTAATAATGGTAACAGGTGGATGCTTGAAATTTTCACAGAATATTTAATTTTATATTCATTTCAATAATAAAATAAAAATAAAATAAATATTTAAGGGGGGCTCCCATACAGTACGGAACCCTCCGTGCGCAAGTCCGACTCGTACTTGGCCGATTATTATTATTTTTTTGTTACGCGCGAGTAGATCGTACCTACTTCGAAATATTACTAGAGTCATCACAAAATGAAAGGCCCGTTTTGACATTTCACGCCCATGAATTTCTTTATTTTTTATCGGTCGAACGATTTTTTCATATTGTCCACAGACTATTAATAATCGGTTAAGGAAAAAAATAAATCGATCCAGATAAATTTTTAAATTTTTAAGGCCGACTCGCACTTAGCCGGTATTATTTATTTAAATACTAGTGTTTAGATCAATTAATTACTGAATTGCACCAGTTGCGTTGTGATCTTTATTTAAAATCATAAGCTTGGAGCTCAAAGCCGTAAATAATGGCAACATTGATTTCTATAGAATGGCTCTCAGAATCAATGACAAATAATAGAAACCGTACTAAAATAGCGAGAGAATACATCACTTTGTCCCATTTTAATTATGAAATTTAAAAGGTATTGGAAAATGATGCATAAACATTTTATAGCGTGCATATTTTTAAAACTTAAGAATATTTACTAGATTTTTAAATATTAGCTCTTACCATGTGAACATTTACGCACACGTTCAGCCGATTCAATTGTAAAGTTCCAGTTCGCGAAACTGCGTATTAGGTATTCGCGTCGCGGCGCAAGATATACGTATAGTGTAAAGGTATTTACATCTTTAAATTTACATAATAATTATGTACTATTTCTATAGAACATAATAGTAGTTTATGCAACTGTCATATAATGAAGGGTATTAAAACACGAGTGTGAGTTTATGAAACGAGCGCAGCGAGTTTCATAATAGTAACGAGTGTTTTAATACCCGTGTTATATGCAGTTGCATACACTACTTTATCTTCACTAATAAAAATAAAAACATATTGCGAAACATTAAATTCACGCGTACGTGTATTGTCACAGTGAACCTGGCGCCATTAAAATCTAACCAAAGAGAGCGCAGCTGCGCGCGCAGGGTCAATCAGGAGCGAGCGCGCGCTGTTCTTTTTTTATTTCATTGGCACAAGATCTTACCAAAGAGTTTTGTGTATGTAAGTTTAGTAGTTTCGACGAAGTTTTCACTTATAACCCAACTGTTTTCAAAAGCCAGCCTAATATCAAAATTTAAACAACTTGTATGAGGATTTTGACATAAGGCTCGCCAGGTTAATTGGTCGCGTTTTATTGATGTTATAATGAGATTTTACGATATCGATGTGGATATTATAACATCATGTCAAATTGCTTAAATTGAGTGTTTTGTTGTCTGCGCTATAACAGTAGTCATTATAAGTCAAGTATTGGAAACATAAGTAGAATGTTACAACATTAGTGTAGATAAAATATGATTACAGGGTTTTATATTAGTAATATATTAGCTCCGTGACTTACAGCGTAACTTCTCTTTATAATACTGTGAAACACGATACGGACCATGTTACAATTACAATGTGCAAACAATGTTATAATTAAAATTTGCTTGTATACCTAGCAACAAGGCTGCTCCATATTGTGTTGCTCTAGCGTGGGCGGTGTACGTCATATAGGTACCTACTCATTTATCACAGATCATAGGACACCAAAACGCTGTAGGCAATGTTTGCTTTGTAGGCCTCAAAACAGTATCTCTGTTTCGTAATCCATGCGCGATTATAGACTGTCTCAGAATACTCTACATCTAGTGGGTGAGTGGAATCTATTAGTCCGTGGAGTAGTTACACGAAGATTGCGAGTCATTGAAGTATATTCTAAAGGTACGTTAATTACAGGTACCTACCGATCGGGTTCACGTAATTCGTGTTTTATACCTATGTAGTTATGTACAGCAAAATTCGTTTGACATAGATCACTAAAGATACTGGAAAATATAAAATTTAAGTACGGAGACAGCAAACGATGAATTCTGTAAGTAATAAAAGCTTATAAAAAGTATCGGCACCGCCTAATTTTAGGCACCGAAATTAATAGATATACTAGACAGCATACATTAAGAGCCACAGGACGTTTACTGCTGGATATAGGCCTCCCATATGGATCTACAATAAAACCGGTTAGAAGGGCCGCGATCCTGCGGTCTTAATGAGGTCATCCGTCCACCTTGTGGGTGGACGTCCTACGCTGTACTTGCCAGTACGTGGTCGCTATCAACCGGTCCTATTGGAGATCTTTAGAGGAGGCCTATGTCAGTAGACGTTTTATGGCTGAAACAACGACGACGATTGTAAGAGACCACGTTTAATTGCCATAAGTCATCGATAGCAAATTAAAATTATATTCACTTCGAAATCTTATTTCATTGCTTCTTTATTAAATTTAGTCCCAAACTATTTCATTATTTTGAATATCGTTTAGCATTATGAAAATGCACACATGCAAACATTTTCCGTCGTCGTAACAAGACGACGGAAAATGTTTTATTTATTTTACTAAAAAAGTAAAATAAAATAAAACATAATTTGAGATTACATCCTACTTGAGAAACCTCCAGCCCCAATCAGATAATGAGAAATGCCTTGATTTTTGGCCGTTTGCGGGTTGACCTATGTTCAGCAGTGTACTAGTAAAAGGCCGGTAAGCAGACGTTAAATCTCGTAAATAAGTCAGAGAAACAACCTTCTTTGTAGACATAGTTCCTGTTCTTCTACAACTTGTTCTAACAGGAACAAAATGTCCCGGCAGTTCCACCATTGAACTAACAGGAACAAAATCTCCCAGAACTAGCGATAGTTTTCAATTCCCAAAGTACGAATTCTACAGTAATGAGGCTATTCAGCGAAATTTTCATTTGAAATCACAATTTGGAAAATGACACAAAATCTCGCAAGCTATCGACCGGACTATGTCAGCAATATCGGTTATCTGTAACTAACCTCATGAATTTGTAAGAATCTAACATTGGAAATGGATATTGGTTAAATTTTCTGAATTAGATCTAATTTCACCTATTTCAAAGTGATCAGGTTTTTGATCGGTAGGTATTTGATTATTGATCAATACAGGGTTACTGGTAATCAATCAGCATCCCTTTAATGGCATTTTCTGTACATCAAAACAAACATCTTTTGATCAACGACTTCTAAAATTAGTATTTTTTCTTCCATACAAAATTAGGAAACAATATTTTGACCGGTCTAAATATAATTAACCGCAAAACTTGGACCTCCGAAGAGATACTGTATAAATATGCAAACAAGTGTAAATAGATATATAAATACAATTATTTGTACATAATATTAAAAAAATGGAAGTTGAAATTTGAGAAAAGTTAAAGAACAAAAGTTGTTTTTTTGAAACACTGAATATTAGAAGGGTGCTAATTGATCACCAATAACCCTGTATTTTATATGCCTAATTTTAGTCAACTATTCCAATAAAACTGCACCATTTTACGCAAATAATCTAATAAAACCCTATCTTAACATTTATGACTTCTAGTTAGATAAACACTAATAGTGTCTGTTAGAAGATTTCAATAAATATTTATTGAAATCTTCTAACAACGATTTTTACGATTTATGGCCCATTTAATGAAATTTCATTAAATGGACCTTATAACATAAAATGATCCATAAATCGTTAACGGTAAGTTTTACAAAAAAGTTTAATGAAAACAAAAGATGCGAAATTTTATTTTCTACAATAATGACCTTATGTTTTTTGCCCTTAAGTACATAGTTTCCGAGATTTCGGCCAAAAACATTTTTTCAAGATGACGTGTCAGGAACGCATTCTCTGAACGGCCGAACATAGAAGGATTAACATAGAGGCTAATATTCAGAGATCAATTTGATTTTGCATTTCATAAAGCAATCAGTGTTTTTAAACCACAGCTCATCAATCTTTTGGTTAATTTAACCCGTCTGTTCATTGTGTTCTCACGGTGTCTCTTGTCCCCCGGGACTGGTCTCGGTGGCATTATTGAACAAGGGTTATCTTTTGCTAAGTCTATGAACATGTTTGATCCGTACTCTATTATTTGAGTAAATAGGTCAATAGGTAAATAATCTTTTAGGCCTGCGTGCTTCATCTTCGACGACAACGTTGTTTATCATCAAGCATTTTGGCGGTAGAGCACGGGCTTGTTCATTAATTTATATGCTATGAAGCTTTTTAACAACCTTTATAGAACTTAAAGATATAGTTTTAAACCAACAAAATTGAACGCATTATATTTAATTTGCTTCCTTTTATGTCAAGCAGTTTAAAAATAAATTTATTTAATAAATAAGTTATGCAATAAATTTATTCTGTTTATCTAGAGGTTCAAAACGGAATGTTTTTTTTACGAAACTTTGAACATCCTTACATAGTCCTTATCCTTACATAGTATAAAATAAAGTCGCTATTTTCGTTTGTTTGTTTATTTGTTTGTCTGTATGCTTAAATCTTTAAAACTACGCAACGGATTTTGATGCGGTTTTTTTAATGGATAGAGTGATTCAAGAGGAAGGTTTATATGTTTAAAAATTCCCGAAATTTCCACGGGGACGGGCACAATGCGGGTAAAACCGCGGGGCGCTGCTAGTATAAAATAAAGTCGCTATTTTTGTCTGTTTGTTTATCTGTATCTTTAAAACTACGCAACGGATTTTGATGCGGTTTTTTTTAATGGATAGAGTGATTCAAGAGCAAGGTTTATATGTATAATACACCTGTGCGAAGCCGGGGCGGGTCGTCTAGTATTTTTTAATGTAATCAATGTTTTCCGAATCAAAACCCATCATTCCTTTGGTTAATTAAACCTGTCCGCCCCTGTGTTCGCACGGCGTCGCTCACCCCCGGGACCGATCTTGACGGCATTATCGGACGACGACCAGCAGTCATGAAAACAATTCTACTAGTACTTTATTATGTTCATTGGTATTTATTCTATCAAACTATTTGTTACTATGGTAGAAAACTTTGAATATATTAATACTATGTAAAACTAACGCAGTATAATCTTAAATAATTTTTTAATGTCATTACTTACACTCAAAAGCGAAAAATGCATTACTAATCAATACAATTACCACAAAAAAACTATTTTTGTAAATAAAAATAAATTTTTGAAGTATTAATAATTTTCAATTATCAAAAAATATACAACTTGCCTTTTTTATGTCTTGATTGTTTCTTATATTTGACTTATAATGTATTTAACATTAAAATTTGGACTGTAATTTTAATAATAATTTGTAATTGTATGACTTGAATGAATAAAATTCACAACGACTTGTCGTAAGATATGTATAAATTATATGATCAATTTGCTTGTCAAATGTCAACTAGTCAAACAGACCTCCCTTTATTATATTCATATTGGTTCTTTAAAACTATTTATTACTTTGATAAAAAAAACTCTGAAAATTTAATTTAAACTAACGCAGCATTACAGTTTTTTCAGTTTTATCACAATACACTGGAAAGCAAAACATTCAATATTAATCAAAATAGTTATCAAGCACGTTTATAAATATTAAAAGAAAATATAATTTTGCATAAAATTTTAATAGGTTTAACGTTATCAATGTTGTCAATACCAAAACCCATAATCAGTCTTCTGGTTAATTTAACCCTGCACCTGTGTTGACACGACACCGCTCGTCCCGGGGACCGATCTTCACGGCATTATCGGACGACAACCACTTGCCATTAAAACATATCCATTTCTACTTTATAATATTCATGTATTTGTTAAAAAACTATTTTCTAGTTTGTTTTGCTAGCTTATTTAGAAAACTAGTTTTTATCTATTTATTAGCTAACTAGTATTTTAAGAAAACTCTGAATGTAATTTTTTGGTTTAATTCCTCCTCCTCGAGTCGAATTCCTCATGTCTGAGGGTCGTGACCACCACCTCCCAAAAGCTTCTCTTTAACAATCCTGCGCCATCGTCCTCAATCCTCGGCTTTTGGTTAAATTAACGCAGTTTTAATCTTAAAATGAATTCTTTATCTTATGACCTCAAAAGCAAAAAAAAATGAATATTAATCAATAAACAATTACCGTGCACATTCATAAAAATCATAAATATTAAAAAAAAGTTTTGTTTTGCATAAAATTTAAATCAATACAATAATATAAATAAGGCAAAGTCGCTATTTCTGTGTATTTGTCTGCCCATCTGTGTATCCGCTTATATATTCCAAAACTATACAACAAATTCCAATGCCGTTTTCACTATTTTTTTGGGTGTTTCAACTAGAAGGTTTGCAGCTACAATAATTGTATCTGGGCAAAGCGTACTGGCTTTGCCCAGGGCAGCTAGAACCTTATAAAGTAATCAATGTTGTCAGGATCAAAAGCTGTTTTATTTGGCTCAACGCATAAGCATTGCCATTCAGCGTGGCAATGCTTGGCAGCCAGCATACTGGGCACGCTGCCAACTGGCAGCGGGCTTGAGCATTTGGATTATCTTAAGACCTTCAAGGGTCTGTGGATGATCCAATGCTTTTTATGTAGAAGTAGTGTAGGTAGTTTTAGCATATAAAGTAGTATTGTATTTTGTTGTATTTAATAAAAGTAAAAAAAAGTTGAAATACATTTGTAATCCATGTTTTTTAAAGTCAAACCCCATCAGTCCTCTAGTTACTTTAACCCGTCGGCTCTCGCCCCAGGGATCTCGGCATTTTATCGGACAACGGCCATCATGTCCATGAAAACAGTTCTATCAGTTTCTAAGTATATACTATATATACTGGTTTTTCTTTATTTACAACCACAATTAAAGATAAACACAAAAATAAAAACTTAAATAACCTATCTAAACTAAAATAACTAATCCAAACCTAAATAAAACTATCTAAACTAACATATCCTATCTAAACTAAATTATCCTATCTAAACTAAAATATCTTATATCTAAAGTTCACTAATTAAAAAAAAATTAGATACTGTTTAAACCTATAAAATGTTTAAGCAGTCTCTAATCTCAGGCAACGTGCCTAAAATGCTGGCCGCATTGCCTCGCTGAATTGCGAGGCTGACTTTCTGACCAAAATACAGGCCAGCATTCTGGTCACGTGTGCTTTCTTTTAATCTACCCGACAAATCTTTGAATATCTCTAGAGCACCCGGCCTCCACGGTCCAAGTGTCTCTACCCCAAATGGCACAAATGAATATCCTCTGTCGAGAGATGAATATTTGCGCCGTTTGAGGGATTCTGCCGCAATAGCCGCACCGCTAGGCTGCCTTGATGTCTCTAGAAGATGTGACGGTGCCAGTGTATCGACACAAGTAGCATCCCACACCAGGGGCCGTCCCATCTTCCAGGGAATCAAGGTCATTCCATCGGGCCTTTTTCCATCGTCTCGTAGCAGACCTGTTGGTTCCAGCGTAGCTGCCACGTTTACGCTACCAAAGGCCCGAGGGATGATATCGTTTAAAGCGCTATGGCGAGCAATACGGCCGGCACTCCTGCTGCAAGACAAACCGTGGTTTACCGAGGCTGTCCACATTTTCTCCACAGACGCACCTGTGTGGGAAAACACAAGGAGCGCCGAGGCGTAGCGAAATGGCTACCCGGAATGTATTGTTGCCCAGCAAATTTCCCAAATGAAACGAAGGTAGTGCCTGCAGCCAAAGACCTGATTCCCAGCGAGAAACAGCTAGAAGACGCGCCCGATCTGTAGGAATGTTTGTGGATAGTAATTTGTTCCATTCCAAATCACAGATCGGCGTATCCCATTGTCTCTGTGACGTTAGGGTCTTGTCTTGTGGTTCTATCAGTATTTTATTATAGCCGGCGTTTTACGGATAGCTGCGCTGCGTGAGATATTTTCTTTTTAAGGTTACGTATAGAATCAACGATTAAATAACTTATAAGTTGTCATTGTGATGTAGGAAATACATAAGGGAGCGAAATCAGGCCCGCGCTAGATTAAGATGAAATGTCCCATTTTTCAAGATCTCTGTGTAGATACATAACTGGGTCTTTTTTAGAGTTCCGCAGTAAAACGAGGAACCCTTATAACTTCGTTGTGTCCGTCCTTCCATCCGTCCTAATGTTAGAAAGCCTTATAACTTCCACATTTATAAACCAAATTGCATGAAATTTTACATTGTGATAGTTCAAGTATAGATCTATACTGTATATTTTAGGGGTAGCTCCCATTCATGTAAAGTAGAGATGAAATCTTTTTTTCAACTCCAACCCTTTATGTGTGATATCTTTGAATAGGGTTTTAAAATTAATATAAGGTTTTCGTTGCCGCTACAACAACAAAATATACCAAAAAACAGAATAAAAATAAAAATTTAAGGGGGGCTCCCATACAACAAACATGTATTCTTAGCCGTTTTTCGCTCGATATTAATAACGGTGACAGGTAGATGCTTGAAATATTCACAGAATATTTATGCAGTTAAATACTCACTTCAGAAATAATTAAATAAATTATAATAAAATAAATATTTAAGGGCGGCTATCATACAAGAAACGTGCTATTTTGCTCGATATTAATTACGGTCTCAGGTAGGTGCTTGAAACATTCACAGAACGTTTAGTTGTTTGAAAAATAAACAATTAAATTAAAATAAAATATATTAAGGGGGGCTCCCATACAGTACGGTACCCTTCGTGAGCGAGTTCGCTCACGAAGCCACTTTGATCTGCTGATCTCATGGTTTCAGGGATGGGCATGGTGGTCAAAGTTTTTATGTGCTCCGTCCATTATGTAGGCGATCGACTGAGTGGTTTTTTCCGTCTTTAACTTTTCCTGGTTATTTGAGTAACTGCAAACAATGTGACCTAAGTAATTAAGAATGCGCCGAGTACGTTACTGAGTATTTTACGAGAAAAATAATCATTTTATTTAGGATATTTCCTATAAAACCCCAATATCGAAATTTACATATACTCCGCGTTATAATGTTATAAAAACTGTTCACCTAAAAAGCTATTAAATACAAGTTTTATTTTGATATTTCAAGAACATTCTTACGATTTGTAGACAAAACTTTGAACGATGTAGCCCCGAAAATAAAAGGACATTTTTCTGAAGAAAAACATGTCAGAAGAGGGTACAAAGGGTTTTCTTTGCACATTATTGTAGTATTCTTGGAATAAAATGAACAATATTTTCAACTGGACAACGTCCTCAACAAGTGTTTACGCTTTCAGGAACACACGTGTAAAAGTAATGGAATGTGTCCTTTACGAGGTCAGACACCAATAAATAGGTGTTTGTCAGCGATCACTGAAATTAAGCAACGTTCCGTACGGTAAGTATTTGGATGGGTAACCGCGGTTGGCATTTTCCAACTGAGCGCTACCGTGGCTCGGATGATACGTCAAATTGTAGGTCCCGGTTGTTTTAACCGTTTAGCCAAGACAGAAGCCTTCAGGCGGCCTAAAAACTCTGACACATCGGGGCTAGCCACCACGGCATATACGAAATTAATTACTTTAACAATAAAAGAAATCGAAAGTGTCAGTTGTTCGTTCGTTTGTTTCAGGACGTCCACTGCTGGACAAAGGCCTTCCCTATATATCCGCTGCGCTTCAGTGAAGGAACAAACACATTATAAAAATATGTCTAAAATATTTTTTTCTGTCATTGACTGTGTAATGAATTTTGTGATTTAAGTTATTACAAGCTTTTATATAGCTTGCAATGAATGTACCTATGTAGGTATGTAAGTTCGAGTGGAATTTTGAAAGTTAAATTTGACCAACTTCCCGGTTTCTGATCGAGCTGAAATTTTGCATGCATTTATGTATCGCGTGACAATGCAATAATATGGTATCATAGAGCTGATCTGATGGTGGAGTCGGAAGGTGGCCATAGGAACTCCTGTACTGAACAAAATAGATCGGTAGTGTTTGGGCTCGTTTTACTTGTCTTGGCTAGCACTGTGCTGCTACATGATATCCAGGATCTCAAAAGCATGTATTTAAAAAGTAATGTAATTTTTATACCAAAAATTAAACATGAAATATTCTATGTAAACAATTAAAAATAGGTGTATATACATCATGTACGTACCTAATATGGTAGGTACTTCGTCCGAAAAATTAGTCCCGTAGCAAAGAAGATACAATAGCGCCGGGCCAAGTCACCGGGCCAGATGGGATACACTCCAATAATAATACGCCCGTAGTCCCCGGCGCGCCGAACCAAAATGTACCCAAAATACTCGCCGCGTTGCCCCGCTGGCGCGAATGGCCAAGGAAATGCGCTGGACCAAATACCAGCCAGCCCGAGCGTCGTTCCCCTTATCTTATGTAATTTAGTATTTTTACTTTTATTATAAATTCACTTTGCTGAAAATGCAAGCATTAGATGCAAATGCTGAAAACAGACTGATATTACAGGAGTAGCTACTGTGACTCTAATCTTACTTTCTAAATTAAACTCTGGCTACATTTACATTCTAATTGGTCTAGACTTGACAGTTTCTATGTACGAGTAAAAGAAACTGTCAAGAAGATGTACATATTTTGTTTTTCTTTTATACCCAAGTTCACCAACGCTTGATTAAGTTAAACGTGTGATTACTGTTTTAAACAACGATTAAACTCGGGTTTTAGACACTAGTTCACTAACAGATGTTTAATTTATCAACCGTTGGTTAAATCTTAATCAGCATTTTAACGAAATTTTGCTGTTCAGCAAGCAAAAACCGTTGGTTAAATACAATAATCACACGTTTTAACTTAATCAAGCGTTGGTGAACTCGGGGCTAAATCTGTAAAATTACAAGCAAGATTTTAGACGTAATTTATTAGGGTTCCGTACCCAAAGGGAAAAACGGGACCCTATTACTAAGACTTCGATGTCCGTCTGTCCGTCTGTCTGTCACCGGGCTGTATCTCATGAACCATGATAGCTAGGCAGCTGAAATTTTCACAGATGATGTATTTCTGTTGCCGCTATAACAACAAATACTAAAAACAAAATAAAATAAATATTTAAGGGGGGCTCCCATACAATAAACCAAATTTTTAGACGATTTTCGCTCTATATTAATAATGGTAATAGATGCTTGAATTTTTTACAGAATATTTAGTTTTATATTCACTTCAATAATAAATAATAAAATAAAAATAAAATAAATATTTAAGGGCGGCTCCCATACAGTACGGAACCCTGCGTGCGCGAGTCCTACTCGTACTTGGCCGATTATTATTTTATCCCTATCACAACTGGACAATTATTTACCAAGTAATTTATTACCATGTAATATGTAAAATACACAAAGTATAAGTATTTTAGTTAGTTCCGTACAATAATTCAAAACAGCTTTTACTATGGGACCAAATTCCAAATCATGAACAAAAATAAACATTATACATTTTGTCAAGAATCAAAGAAGTTTTTGACTGGAGCAGCAGATTTTTTCGATATTTCACAGATGGTGCCCTAGTAAAAGTTGTTCATAATAATGAGTGGGTATACATACCTCTGAAAGCACTCTGCACTTTCCAGAGCAATTTGCTGTATAAACTAAGCAACAAGCCCTCGTGTCAAACTTCTCAAAAGCCATCTAAACGCCTCTGCTTACAAAACAAAATTAAATAAAACTCCTTCCTGTAACGTGACAAATTTAACTCTGAATACATTTCCGGGTTGTAAAGCTTCCAGTTTTATACATTCACGTATTCACCTCTTTACGGCAAACTTGCAGATATGTAATGAACGCTAATTGCTAGATGTGCCAATTAGTGACATGAGCTACTAGCTTTTGCCCGCGGCTTCACCCGCGTAGTACCTTGATTTTTGTGCTATCCCATGGAAAAATTTTGTTTTTCTGGAACAAGAAGTAGCATGTATCACTTTCCGTCTTTCAAATTATGCCACATATATTCCATGCCAAATACAAGTCAATCTGTTGCTGTGTTGCTGCGTGAAAGAGAAACACACCTAAAAAAGAAAATGAAATTAAATAATAAGGTAAAGGATTCGTGGTACAAATTACAAGAAAATACCAACTAATCAGTGGCTTTTCTGGCGCAGTTGGTAAGACCTCTACCGTGGATGCAAAGGGTTCCCAGTTCAATTCCTACGAGCAGATATTTTGGCGATCAATTTCAATATCTGTTTCAGGCCCAGATATTAGTTGTCCTTTTTAGGGTTCCGTACCCAAAGGGTAAAAACGGGACCCTATTACTAAGACTCCAATGTCTGTCCGTCCTTCTGTCTGTCTGTTACCAGGCTCTATCTCATGAATCGTTAAAGCTAGAGAGCAGAAATTTTCACACATGATGTATTTCTGTTGCTACTATAACAACAAAAAATAAAAAAAATATAATATCATTTTTTGACGGGGGCTCCCATACAGTACGGAACACTTCGTGCGTGAGTTCGACTCGTACTGTTGGACCAGAAATATAAATAGCAGCCCACGTAATATACACAAAGGGAACAAAATGTTAAAATTATATTTGGATCTGCCAAAAAGTCTTTGATACTAATAGTAACCTGTCGTCGAATGTTTATTATACTTCTACATTTTAACGATGTCAAAGTTTGGTTGAAAATGTTCCCTAAAATATTTATGTCACAATCCTTAAAATACGACCTATAAAAATGGGGGTCAGGACTTTTAGGACAAGTTGGATTTGGGGACCGTTATACTTTTATTTACTGCCCTATTTAAATGAAATAAAATTTAACAGCCAATGTTTCGACCAAAAGTGTACCATTATTGTTAAATTAAACAAACTTGCGATCATTCCAATTGTTTTTATTCTATCCTCATCTATTTTGGTCCTATTCTAAAGCTGCTTTAAAACTGAGCATACATCCTATTTAGTAAAAGAAGACTGTTCAGAAAAAAGTAGGTATACGGCAGTTAACTCACAAACCTCGCTGGCCACATGGAAATTAATAGATAATTTTCTTACAAATATGTTTTAAATTATGATAGGAATCAAGCTGGCTACTAAAATTCCTGAGGTCGGTTTTCAATTCGATTCGATCGTAAATAGATAGATCTGTAATAAGACCGGTTGAAAGCGGCTTGCATCCGCCGCAATTCTACGGTCTAGGTGAAGTCATCCATCTGCCTCATGAGTGGACTTCCTACGCTACTCTTACAAGGTCACCACTCGAGAAATATTCGAGTCCATCGGTAATCCAGTCCTCCGTAGATGTACCCTTCTCACATCTCCGCCAACTTGCCAATCCGCGTTTTAATAGCTTTTCATATAAAAGTAAGTAAGTTCGTATAGGCCGGGTGGCTAGCCCTGGTGTCAGAGTTTTTGAGCCGCCTGAAGGTCTCTGACTTGGCTAAACAACCGGAGCCTACAATTTAACGTGTCATCCGAGCCACGGTAGCGCTCAGTTGGAAAATGCCACCCGCGGTCACCCATCCAGATACTGACCATGCGGAACGTTGCTTAATTTCGGTGATCGCTGACAAACACCTAGTCAAACTACGCTACGAGCGCTACATAATAATATTTGTATGCGCTTTTCATATGATTTCGCATGATCGACCCAATGCTACAAAAAGTCTCATATTCTAAGGATTGAATGAATGCTTTACGATCCACAACATTCTTATTATAACTTATTATAATACTTTGATTTAGCGTTCTATCCTTGTACCTCGTACCTCGAAACAATTCTACTCCTACAAGTTCTATATTTACACCGCGGACATAAATTATTTATGTCAGGCACAACATAGTCTATCTCAGAGAGTAATTGAAAGTATTATTACATTGCCACATCTAGCTTTCTACATTTGCGCTGCCGACTTAAACAACTCATGTTTATGGTGACGTCAGAATTCATGACACACGTGAGATGAGACGTCACAGTGCAAAATGCTGTGTTTCCTTCGAGATAAGTATTAGAAATTACCTTTTAGCGGAGAATGTGTTATGCCGTTTCGTGAGTCTAAATTCACCTACCTGCTAGCTCTATTTACATACATCAAATTTTGAGTGATGTAAAGTAACACCAAGACATTATTTGTAAGCATACCGCGACTTTAGTAAAATGTATGAAAATTTAGAATTTTTGAATTTCAAATTTGGGATCTCCGTTTTGATATCGAATACGTGACCTAAGATTTTTCGTCTTAATTTGTGCTTGCCTTTGATTAGGTATATTATTTAATCATGTTATACTGAAAGTACATGTATACTATTTTAACTGTGGGTGGCATAATAGCAGAATAATTTAGTAACAACTTGCAGTTCTAAAGAAAACTATTTATGATTTTCTATCTAGGTACAAAGTAACTTACAATATTCCGTGTCCTCATAATATGCAGATTTTTTGCCAAATCTCATTAACGTTATTTCAGCCCACGCATAATAATTACCACAGAAATTATCTGTATGCTATCATTTATTATTATCATAAACTGTGGGTGGTAATAAGCAGAATTATTTATTAAAAACTTGGAGTTCTTAAGGAAACTATTTACGATTTTCTGTCTACAAATAACTTATAATTTTACACATAGGTACTCACAATATCCACATTTTTTGCCACATCTCTTTACGTTACTTCAGCCCACGCACATTTATTATTATTATAAACTGTGGATAAATTGGTAAAAACTTGGAGTTCTGAAGAAAACTATTTATGATTTTCTATCTACAAAGTAATACAAAATAATCCGTGTCCTCATAATATCCACTTTTCTCATTTAATCTTATTGATCAGCCACACTAAAAAAAATCTGCCCTGAAATATAATAATTTTGCATGCGTAATGATAGTTGAACCGAAAACTTTGATCCAAAAATAAAAAATGAAATTCGAAACGTATAATCGTTAATTATTGACGCTATTATCAAATAAGGACAATTAAGTAATTAACTTTGCCAATTTTATTGTAAGCGGGCCTTCATTATCTTGCTGTCAGAGTGGGCAATAAAAGCTCTTAAATTCATTGCAAAAGTTCAGTGAACCCATTTTATCATCAGTGAGAAATACCCACAGAGATAGATTACAGCACTTAGTAGGCAGTTTTTATGTCCGAACTTTTACGAGATCATTTATCCATTCAGTGACTTTGTAGTAATATGCCACTTTTGTTTTTCTCCAAGAAAATGCTAGTCTGTTGAGAGTTAATTACCCTTGGCAAAGCCCTAACTGATAAACTAAGTTGGTATTCTTAGTAGTACTAATGCTAAGTAGAATACAATGAAAAGTTCTGAGAAAAGATTGCTTAATTTTAAAACGCCTTAGAAAATACTTTTTTTTTGCGACAACAAAATCAGTTATGTACCTACTTACAATCCCATAGATATTGTCGATGATTCATAAACTTGTGCATATTATTATTTTTTGCAAATAATGGCAAAACCGCCTTCTATCAACAAAAAAAAAACCAACAAAAACAAAATACGAGTATCTTCATTTCCTTTAAAAACACATTATAACACCATAATATCACTTATCCATTGACTCCGAACTAGTCAACGAACTGTATCTCAGAGCCAATAGCTTCTCCCGTTGCAATAATATCTACATCGTGTACAAAATCGTAATATTTCGCTCGAATTGCTTACATTATTAATATTGATTTTTTGAAATTTAACCTCGGGAGCATACCCTTTCGAACTAAAAAATATTTTTTTCGATTCGGTTCACAATTGGCGAAATCATCGATGAACATACACAAAATCAATACATACAGACGTACATACAACCTCCTCCTTTTTAGAAGTCGGTTAAAAACAGCTCTATAATTAACATTGTATTGGCTGTATTTTCACACTGGTATTTACAGGAACAGTGTGTGAGTTCACTATTTCAAGTCCTAAGCATCCTCAAAGCCTCGATAAGAGCACCAGATTAGATGCAGACTAATTTGGCACGTGTTTCCTGCAAAAGTTCTTACATTGTTTGGACTTCGACTGTACAATCTGTACAAGACTCCTATTACAAGAAGAACTTTGGCGTTGAACGGCTCTTTGGACCTTGGCACACGCCACGGCTGGCTAAACTCTGCTAATTGGCTTGTACACATGTGTGCCAAACTGAGATTCTAAAACTATCTAATCAACCCAAAAATTGCCGCAGCAATATACTTGATGCATGCCGTTTCCAATAGGCCTATTTGAAAATATTACAAGGGTAAGTTACATGTCCCTGAGACTTTCATTGTTCATGTACATGAGTGTATGGTCTTGGCGTAGTATATTTACAGAAGTATATTCGAAAAGTCGGTCGAATCACGAATGAGGAGATTTGCAGACGAACCAAAGTAAACGACATAGCCCAGTGGTTCAGCAAGTTGAAATGGCAGTGGGTTGGGCTTATAATTTCAAAGAACGGTTGGCCGATGGGGCCGTAAAGTTCTAGAATGAAGACCGCGGACCAGGATACCATTGTGTCCCTCATTTTATTACAAACGACTTTTACTACGGGGTCAGCCATGAAATCTGGAAAAACAATTAGGTGTTCGATATAAATTTTGCGGAAGGCAACATTGCATGGAATAACTGATTTTTTATCGCAATTCCGGATTCGGTTCCATAGTAAAGTTGGTCGTAACGATAAGTAAGTTCATACTGATAGGCCAAATGGCCAGCCTTGGTGTCGAAGTTTTCAAGCCGCCAGAATCGCAAAAAAAATAATCCTAGAATACGTCCGTCGTCTAGAAAAACAACCCATATTATATTATGTCTGTTTTGTGTAAAAATGAAGGAATAAGTACCTACTTATTCCCATTTATAACATTAGTATTGTACCCTATAGTACAAGGAAAAATTGTATTCTTTTTATTTATGTATTCTGTGCCAGTGTCGCATCCGCAGTACATCTGTTTTATTCGTATTGTTCTTGGGGATGATTTATTGCAGACAGTAACTGAATACGGAAGAATTTTCCAATTTAAAATTTTATTCCTGAATACTGACAGGCAGCAAACAAATTACTAATAAGAAGACTCCGTTATTCGTTTTCGTAGCTTTGTTGATATTAATTTTTTTTTTTATCCGTAACAAAAAATATATCCTTACTTCCTTTTCTATCAGATATTTTATTTGTAAATCCGAAAGTGTATTTTTTGGTATGTTATTCTTTCACGCAGCAACAAAGCAACGGGTAGACTTTATTTTTGACGTGGATAGGCATAATTCAAAGGTTGAAAAGTGACATACGTTAGTTATTATCCCCGAAAAATGAAAGGTATGGGCATCGACTTGGCATTTTTTCTGTTTCATATTGATGGGTATGAGTGAACATAAACATAAAAAACGCGAGCGAAGCCGCGGGCAAAAGCTAATTGTTGATAATATTTTTTTTTCTATCTGTTCCTGCGGTAAAGTCTGCTAATTTTAAAATATCAAATTTAAAATAGGTGCATTTTCTGATAGATTAATTATTTGTATTAATATTATTTAAAAATCTGAAACTGCGTTTATTAGATTTAAGCAATAGAATTTAATGTTATGCATTTATACAGGGTCAAAAGTTTTAAACGCAAAACCTTTTAAGGACGGGTTTAGTACATCTAGAGTCTAGACAAACAATCTTTCAACAACTTCTTAAGAAAATTCGCAAATAACATTGCTTCTCCATACATTTCGCCGCGCGTTGACGAACTTTTTGTATGAAAAAGCTGATTTTTTCTTCGTGATTTTCCAAAAGTCTTAAAGCAAAAGTTATTTGTCTAGATATACTAGACCTGCCCTTAAACGTTTTGCGTTTAATAACTATGACCCTGTATAGTGTACAATTCGCAGTTAAGGATTCTTTTTATCTTGGGAAAAAAAAGGTTTCAATCTAACTGGTATCGTAAGACTGCAAAACAATCAAAATATTACGCAGACAAAGCCGGAGTAAAAGCTAGTTTCTTAAAAAGAACAAGAGCTGACTAAAAAAGTCAATTTTCGTAACCTCATTTCAAGTTTAAGAAAATCACTTAGCCGCCGTCTCTTGACCAATACCGCCTTGACTTGTTAAGTTATTCAAAACAACATTATCATAATAAATAACAGCGTTAAAAAGTTTGCTTTTGCGGATAGAAATAATTAGATAAAACGAAATGTTTCTTTGTTTCCTATTCTTTTCTGCTTCAGACGAAAATGGACAGACTTTTCATATCCGAATTTATTTCATGTTATCATAAGATAGATTTACACGACTGCCCGAAAAGCGAAACCATTTAGCGACACCTTTAGTGTATTACATACTTATTTTATCTTTCAAAGCGAATGTGTGAATTGTAAAAATATTTTACTGAAAAATTATCTAACTGTTTATGTGAACTGATTCATACTTAAATCACTTATTGACCATTTACATCGTATCCAATAAGCTTGTTTACTAAAAAAAATATGATTAGTCGGTAAAATAGATTATCAAAAAATAATAGATATTTTATATTTTCTTTTGTCAATTTAACCAAAATTGATGAAGATATAGCGCGTTAAAGTTCCGCGTGACGTCACTAACCTACTATCGCCTAGTGACGTCACGAGCCCCTACTCTCAAATTTGACCAAGTTTAGTCATTAAATAATAATAATTAATTCATTTTACAATTATAATATTAAAAAATATTGGACAAATATTTTTTCTTTTATTAATCAAGATAATTCGTTAGTTATAACGAACTAATTTTAATTGTGATTTTTATACCTAGTAAAAAACATGCCTACCTTAATGTCAGTCATATGAGCAAGTCAGCCGCAATAAAATCTGCTTCTTCAAATGGTTTAGGAAACGGGTATATAGCGTACAGATGCGAGGAAGCTACTAGGTACTCTTCAAAATAGACAGACAACATAATAAACCTACAGATAAACAAACACAGTGGTTTGTAGGGTTTCGTGTTTTAAGTCTCATCTCTAATTTGCAAAAATTAAAAACAATTATTTTTGCTTTGGGTACGTGCATTCGATTGCTCTCAGCACGTAAATGTAGAGTAGGTACATTAAGTGCCTATTTTTAAGAACGAATTCCAGATTTCCCCAGAAATACAGCAACTGTGTAAAAATAAAACCATTTTATTAAAATGATCTAGTAATATTGTTGACAAACAAATATCATATGTGCAAAATCTGGGCCAAGTCATATTGCCCGGGTTTCAGCAAACAGCTCTGCAAATTCATAGATTTTGTTTGAATACGGAAAAATATGAATGTTTGTTGACCGTGCATGCAAATTTTCAAACTGAAATAAAAATGTTTTTGCATTGTGCTTAGAAGTATTTATTCCGACTTTTTCTGCTTTCCAATTTCAATGGTGTAAGAGATTTGATGAGGTAGTTACAATATGATAGGTTTATAGAGTGTCTTAAAAAGCGTATTTGATTGTCAAAAGGCCTTTTTCTTCATTCAGTATCAAAAACTTTAGTAAGATTCTCTTTGATTCGGTGACTTTTTAAACAAATGAAGTAATTTATCTACTTATCTATTTAGTACATCGCGACACTAAATTTTCTACAAATACTTCAAATGTAAATGTTATGGTAGCGTAGCATAAACGAAGAAAAAGCAAAGATTTTTTCATCATATTACAGATGCAACAGAACCCTAAAAACTTCAGCCTTTTATCAATAAATACTGGTATTTCATACTTAAAACAATATGACACGTAGTTACCCTCTTTGTGTACCAAAATAACATTGTAACAAACGATTCCAAGATACTCATATATTCCACGTAAATTGAAATCTCTTTGTTACGACGTAAGTGGAATAAATAATGGTCTTAAAGTAATATGTTTGAGAATTTACAATAAAAAAGATAAGGCAAGTATTTTTATAAATGGGTGTGAGTTCAAAACCCACTAGGACCAAAAAAAAATTTATAATATTGTTTCAGAACAATGTTATAATGTTACAACAATTATTTTAATGGGAAAAATCATTTAAAAAGAATGATCGACAAGACGAAGAAAAAGTAGAACAATCATCATAATTATATTTGACAAAATGGCAAAAGTGTTTTATTACCTACAACAAAATACAATAGCTACCACATTATATGCTAAAACTACCTACACTGCAACTACATAAAAAGCATTGGACTGGCTACATTGCCACGCTGAATGGCAATACTTATGCGTTGAGCCAAATAAACACCAGCATTTTGATCACGCGTCGCGTCCACCAGACGCCCAGAAAAACTTGAAAATGAGATGATGATAATTATTTTAAAATACAAATCAAAATTAATCAAAGTAATCGTTTTTTAACACGAAATGTGAGCGAAACTACATATGTTTTGGTTTGAAGGGGTTGATGAAATTGAAATATAAGTAGTTGTCTTGATTTTGCAAGCACCCAAGTATTTTTGTGACAATTTTCATATATAAAATAATGCAAGTAAAGATGCAATCTAAAAAAAAATAGACTGTAATATCGCAAAATTACATTACATTTATTAGTTTCTAGTTTCATTAGATATTTTTTGTATATTTAAAGAATGACACTCGCTTTTGCAATGCATAAATTAAAATGCAGCTATAAATGTCTAAAAAATGTGAAATGTAAATGTTACGCTTACACGGAAAGTTAACGAAGTCCAAACATTTAAACTGTATTTTGAAATACGAATTTTGACTGTTATGTTTGTAGCCGCCAGAAACTAAATTGGTATTAGCAAGCTCCACTCTGAACATGCTGTTAAACTTTGCTCTAAAGTACTGTCACGTACAAAGAGATTACCAGTGTTATATTTTAGTTTTGTCCACATAAAAGGCCACGGTCTAGCAGTTCAGAAACGTAATGGATAAAGAACCCTATTAAGGCGAAGCGACGTGACGTATTGTATCGTTATAATAGAACAGAATTTTTAGATCTAAATTAGGTACCCTGTTTTGAACAGCTGCTTTGTTCGGTACATTTTGTACGTTGTGTGTCTAGTATTAATCAAAGAAAATTGGATACAGGATTACTTAAAGTAATGTTTTTATTTTAGTAGGTAATATTTTCTACAACACATATTTTTTGTTTTTACAACTAAGCGTTCGTTAAGGAAACTTTATAGCCATAAGTACTTATTATTCATTGCAATAAATTAAATGTCACTAAAATATTAACGTTTTCCAACATTTTAATACTTGTGATAATGAGTCACCAATACTTAAACAAACAGTAATAAGCCAAACGTGTAAAATGTAAGAAAACATTTAAGATTGACTTTTTTGTCATTTTGGTCATCATCCACTGCCTTCTTTGTAGGACACTGCTGGGTACGGACTTTTTTACAGTGGCATCTACTTTTGTTTTTTGCCAATGTCACTGCCTCAGTGGCTAGTGATCTTAACTCCTGGGCCAAAGAGGCGTGGATTCAGTTCCCACCCAGGGCAACCATATACCTATGTGATGAACTGACAAACATAGTAGGTGTTATTGTGTATAAAATAATGTATTTAAAAAAATGTAGTATATCAGTCTGTAGCAGTGGCAGCCATACCAATAGCTTTGCTTAGTTAGAGGTCAGAGACCGTGTGTAAGATGTCAAAAAAATTACATTGTACTGCACCTTTTTAACATTTGACTACTTATCATAGACCTACCCACAAGAATATTTCTTAAACTCTACTGTATAGGAATTGTACAAAAATGACTCCAGTGACAAACTGAACTGAACATAAAGCTCACTGGTGCTAATAGTGGTGTTAATAAGTAGTGTTAATAGTGTCTTTTCATTGTTCCAGGTTAACCATGCAGCGGCTACTTAGCATCACCCTGATTACCATCGCGGTAGACCGCGTCTGCTCGCAAGAAGACCGCGAGCACCAGGGGCCCCAGACATGCGGGGGCCGTCTCCGGGGCCCCGTGGGGGTCATCCAAACCCCCAACTTCCCCAACCCGTTCCCCGTCCCGATAAAGTGCCGATGGATCATAGAACACGATATTGTGAATGGAACAATTAGTATATACTTCACTCAGCAGTATACAACTAGTGGACTAACGTTTACAGAGTATATGTATTACGACGAGTCGTACAAGTTAGAGGAGAGAAGAGCATTGACTGTCACCGAGGAAAATATCACGAGGATAAAATGGCTTCAGGTAAGTCTTTTTCCTTAAAACGACCTACTACGACTACTACTATAGTCCGTCTCATAACAGCTGAGAACTATGGTCGCAACGACCTTTGTCGAATATACTTAATAAGGTTTTTAACCGACTTCCCAAAAAGGAGGAGGTTCTATGTTCGTGTGTATGTATTTTTTTTGTGTATGTTCATCGATAATTTCGCCAATTGTGAACCGAATCGAAAAATCATTTTTTAGTTCGAAAGGGTATATTTCCGAGGTCCCATTTAAATTTTACAGAAATCGGCTGAGCCGTTTTTGATAAATCAGCAATAATGTAAACTATTCGAGCGAAATATTCGAATTTTGTACACGTGGAAGGCGGTTTTGCCATTTTTTGTGAAAAATAATATTATCTTTAAAAATATTTCTCTTTTCTGGTTGTTTTTAAAAGTCAATAGTAATGCATGTTGAAAAAACGTAAATTTTTACTTGTGCCAAATTCTTCAATAGATTTCAACTGGTCCAGTCTCAGCGGTTATGGAACGGACTATATATATTTTTAATTATGCATTTTTTTTATCAATTTCATTTGAATATTTAAGGGAATACCTACCTACTTATCAGTAATCGGTGGTATTTTCACTTGCTTTACCACAACTGGCACCGTTACTTGATGAAGGATAACTGAGTCATTTGGTTTCGAGTTAAGTAAGTAGATTATAATCAGTATTATTTCGAACATTAAGTTTTGTTTTAAATCATCGCACTAGCAACTTCCGGTTTTACAATCATCCAAATGCAGCGGTGACCCCCTGCCATTAGGTGGCCCGTTAGCTTACCATTTGACTATAAAACAACAAAATAAACTATACAAAGGCCAAGCTAAATAAAATTGTTTTAAATTAAACTTATTTTTGTAAGTTACTTAGAAATATACCCGTCCAGAAACGTTTCATAATTTCCAGTTTTCTAGTATGTACTTAAAGTTATTATAAAATTTTAAAAACGGTCGTCGGTGACTGTACAATGCAATGAAAAAAATAGTGTCGAGTTTTTGTGGTTACGGTAACATGGCTCTCGAAAGCTGCTTTTTTATTTTTGTGAACTTTTTATTTCTGTTAGCCAAATAAAACTGTAATATTTTACTTGGAAACTTTTTAACCTGTTCAGTGAATTGGAAACCCTTAGAGAAGTGTTAGAATAAAAATTCTCTCTTTATAAACAACAAAAAATATTCAACTATTTGATAGAATCTTACTTGTATAATAAACGCGAAAGTTTGTAAGTATGTATGGATGTTTGTTACTCTTTCACGCACAAACGGCTGTACCGATTTGGATAAAATTCGGTATGAAGGTAGCTTAGACCTTGGGTTAACAAAGGCTACATTTTATCTCGGGCTAACGCGGGTTACACCGCGCAGCTAATTAAGTATAAAAATCTAGAGATAATAAACAAAATGTTTTAGGAAATAAATCAAGGACTTTTAGAGGTACTCGTACCTACTACTATTTTGAGACCAATCTTTAAATCGTGAAATAAACATAAGCTGTTCCATACAGCCAAAAGACAAAGCAATTTTTGTATGGAACAGCTGATTTTAATACGCATATTTTGAATTGAACATGTTGTGATTTCAATAACATGAGTTAAATTGCGCGACATTGACTAGATATTGATTTTGTAATTCAGAAATGGGAACTTTATTTATATAACTTAAAAAACATTGAAATATAATCCTAATAAATACATATGCACCAAAAATATGAAACCTACCTATATACAAAATAAAATAAAATAAATACATAAACAGGGGCTAAAAATCGAAACAAATACTACGTCCGTGTGGTAGGGTGCCAAGAACGCTGGCTGCATTCCCACGCTGAACAGCTAAAGAGATTCTAAAATCATTTTCGTAGGTACTCAATTTTGTCAGCAGTACTCAGCCAGTCCAAAACCTTTCGTAGAGTTTTTCTTCAATAGTTACAAAGGTCAGACTGACAACAATCGCATAAATTCTGCTAAAAATTGATTGCCCTACATTTCTTAGAAGCATTTTGTAAGTCATAAATACTTCGGCAGACCAAAACTGAATATCAATTTATGCCGATACGTGATATTATGGTAATAAAACACGAGTAGGTGCCTCCGAAAAAGTTATTTTTATTATTTTTGTAAAAGTGGACTTCGATTCTTATTTGTTGTAATAAATCGTTTATTTAATTCTAAATTTGTACGTAAGTGTAGTAGCGCTCATAGCGTAGTTTGACGAAGTGTTTCTTAAGCATAACCTAAGTTAAGCAACAGCGTATTCAAAAAAATATTCAAAAACACAAATGTTTCACGAGTCTGACGCAGCTGTTACGGCCAGCGCACATTGAATAATTTTAATGTACCGTGTACACCGTGTACAGGATTCGAATAGTTTGCACGAATCGCTGACATACATGTACATTATTGTTGATTTATCAAAAACGGCTCAGCCGATTTTTGATTTATAAAATTTAAACGAAATTACCTCGGGAATATACTCTTTCGAACTTAAAAAAGATTTTTTTAAATCTGTTCACGATTGGCGAAAATATTGATGAACATACACAAAAAATGCATATTGACGAACATAGTACCTATCTCCTCCTTTTTGAAAGTCGGTAAAAACAGGTCGCCGATCGCAGAGCTGAAGCTCAAATCAAATATTGACTAACTACAATAGCCCCATTGCATTGCTGTCTACCAACCCACACTGCCAATATGGACTATCGCCATAGTTGGAGCGTGACGGTTTGAACTGAGCTGTTAGGAACGGTATTTTGTAAGAGCTCTGAACAAAATGGTTGCTAAGCACTGTGCTAGGTTAGTACGAACACGTATTTGTCACAAGAACATAAATATGTTACATAAGTATGTATTTTAAAATTGAACAACTGACAGCTCTAGTCTAGTAGTAGACAGGCTAGTCTCTGACCCCAAATTAAGCAAAGCTTGTGATATGGCTGCCAGAGATTGAACTACATATACCTACATATTTTAAAATACATACATAGATAATATAGCACCCAGACACCGAACAAACACCTGCTTATCACAAAAAGGCTTATCCTGGTTGGGAATCGAACCCACGCATCTTTAGGCCAGGAGTGAAATTCACTAATCACTGGGCCAGCGAAGCAGTCTGTAGTTGAAATTATACGAAGTTTGTCTTCCATCGTGACCCAAATAAATTAACTACTTAGGTACTCCGCCCTTCGATACCTCAACCGCAGATTTCAATTTTCCCCAAAAATCTATTCTCTACGCGGGCTCTTATTAAATCCATAAAATACCGTCGGCAATGTCACTATTGTGGAGAACTTCTATAGGATCTGTATTATGCATTCCATTAGCATTTTCTGGGGCGGTCTTTTTAGCTAGGACTCGGCCGAGCCGTCCCCGGACCGAGAACGTGACGTGAATGATAATGAACTATTACCAGCATTTCAAAATTCATTGATATGTGCTATTTTATATAGCGTTGTAAATAAGGTTGAGGTTTGGTTGTACATTATTACCGAGCTTGTTAAAAAGTTGGATTTTCTTTATGTATTAGCACAATAGAATGTAGTTTTAGAGATTACATAGGTAATAATAGGTACCAAATATTAATTGTATTCCTAAGAAATATGTTCTATTCCTTTATTTACATTTTTTTTTCGCAATAAATGGCACAACCGACTTCAATCGTGCAAAAGTTCTTATAGTTCGCTCGAATCTATGTATACAAATTTTATATTATTGTCGATTTTTCAAAAGCGGCGCAGCTGGTTTGTACTTTTGTACTATATAAGAGTTTTTGAAATTGGTTCACAAAGGCGAAAATATCGCTGAACATTATAGTGATACACAAAAAACAAAACACATACAGACGAACATTGACCCTCCTCTTTTTTGGAAGTCGAATGAAAGTAGAAAACAATTTTTACTGTTTCTAATACATGTCAATGGATAAATGAAAATCATCCAGACTAATTAGATGATCCTACAAAGTATGTTTTACTATACATATCTTTACATCCTGTATTTCAAAGTTAACTAGCTATGTTTACATATTATCGTACCAATACAGTTATTACAAAATAATTAACTAAGTAAAAATGTGAAATCCAGGTGCATTAAATGTTATTAATTATACGCATCACATTGAAAGCAAATAACCAAATTTTGCTTTATCGGGAAAGCCTCACACAAAAAAACCTTGAAGCGTTTTACCTATAAAATTATTATAATTTTAATGCCGGATAAACTGAATATTATAATTTATCTACCAGTTCTAAATAAATATTTAATTGTGGGTTCTGTTCCGGTACAACATTATTTAAATCAAGCCACTGATGTTTCACTTTGTTCGAAATTAAGTATAAACAAACAGTTTGCACCGTTCATTTAGAATCAATACCTGAATTATTCAGTTTCGTTTGCTTATATTAAATTTATACTCCTTGTTTCTTTGCCCAGAAGACCTTTGGTATGGGTTAGCATAGTTCATGTTCCTTCCTTCCTTCCTTTCAGCCATAGGACGTCCACTGCTGAACATAGGCCTCCCCTAAAGATCTCCAATAAGACCGGTTGGTAGCGGCTTGCATCCAGCGCGATCCTGCAGTCTTAATGAGGTCGTCCGTCCACCTTGTGGGTGGACGTCCTACGCTGCGCTTGCCGGTACGTGGTCTCCACTCGAGGACTTTTCGACCCATCGGTCATCAGTCCTCCGCGCTATGTGCCCTGTCCATTGCCACTTCAACCTGCCAATCCGCTGGGCTATGCCGGTAACCTTGGTTCTTCTACGGATCTCCTCATTTCTGATTCGATCGCGCAGAGTTCATGTTAGTAGTAATTAATGTACGGATTTACACACCACTGGCTTTTCGATGAAGGAAAACATCGTAATGCAACCAAAATATCTTCTACGGATGTACGCAGGTTGCGTACATCCGTAGAAGATATTTTATTGCGTAAATCCAAAAACCCACACACGGCTACCGTACATAAAGTAACTATGATCGAATTACCCTTCGTAACGAGTATGCATATGATTTGAGCATAGTGAACTATGGAAACGGCCGACAGAGTATGTATATAATGTTAGTAGGAAGTCTACACCTTCAAAAAATCTGCACAAATATTCTAGAGGAAAGATCCTAAGACAAATCGCACGTGTATAATATTAGTCCTACCCTCCAAAGACAAGATTTCTATTAGTTTATCCTGTAACATTTTTCAGAAGTCGTGTGGCCGTGACAGGGGTCAGAGTAGACCTCCATCATCTGACCACTACCCCGGTACAAGTTAGAAACCACAGATCTCACGACGTTGGACATGCCGTCTTGATCTAAGTCCTACTTTCGCACGAAACTGTTTGATTAAAATCAGAACTATCCGTGACTCCAACAGTCACATAAATATTTATTACTGGTTAGTTTTTTTCAGAGGCTTCGCTTGCGTGATATTTTGTTTCTTGTGCTGCAGAACCTTTTGTGTTTTCGGGATAAAAACTAGCGTAAGTTACTTTCCGTCTTTGACTATGTCCGTGCCGAAAATCTAGTCAAACCGTTGCTCCGTTACTGCGTGAAAGAGGAACAAACCAACAAATACACTTTCGGATTTATAATATTACCAGCGATTCGCCCCAGCTTCGCACAGGTGTATTAGACATTTAAACCTTCCTCTTGAATCACTCTATCAATTAACAAAACCGCATCAAAAATATCCAAATCCGTTGTGTAGTTTTAAAGATATAAGCACACATGAGAACAGACAGCGGGAAGTGACTTTGTTTTATACTATGTAGTTATGTACTTGCAGCGTACACAACCGCCTCTAGTACTCTAGGCAATATGTTCCCACGTAATTTAATACTATAGATAAGCGGTCGGTTCCCAGTAACAAAACCGAGCAGTGGTCTTATCAGTAGAGCTGACTCTGACGTCTGCGAATAAGACCACCTAGATGCCTAAGTTAGCTTGTAAGATATCTCAATGTATTTTAATTAATTATAGTGCCTTTAATTATCATTAATTATAGTGCCTTTGCATCGGCAACACGTTTGTTTAATTTCTAGTTTTTAAAAACATCCTCACGCGCTCCAGGAAGTTAACTGGCGCAGCCGGTAGGATAGTCGGCTGCTGTCAGCGCGAAAAGTTCGCTCTTAAATTCGGTGAATTTCCCCCGCGTTGTGCAGCATTAAGTAAACGGTGTCAATACTGAATTCAGTGATATCCGTTCCGGCTATCCACACGAACCAAATAAATTAGTTATCTACGGGCGCAGAAGATGCAGGTCGGTTGGTGAGTAAGCCTTTTTCGCCATCCTTGACCTTCCACCCCATCTTCCTCGATTATTGTAAATTTAGACCTTGGTTATCGGTCAGATTTGCTTGTGTTAATAGTAATTTTGGAAAATTTGGTCTTAAATCGATTGAATTGTGTTAATTAAGGATATTTAGTAATAGTATCGGGAAATTTAGTCTTAAATCAATTAAATTGTGTTAATCAAGAATAATTAAAATTAAGTAATAGGATTGGTATTAACTCTACCCAGACTTTAATTTAGGAGTGAATAATTTTAGTATAGTTGTGTTAAATTAAAATTAATTAAAATGGCGCAAGAACATAGAGTTGGCGCTCTTGCGCAAACGGAAATTCCAAAGGAAATGCTAGGGTTAATTCCTGTCTTCAATGGGGAAACTAAATTACTAAATTTGTTCATGAGAAAGTGTGAATATGTCCTCCGACAACTACAGGGCACGCCCACACGAAACGAATTTCTTATGCAATGCATCACGAGCAAGTTAACCGGGAAGGCCGCCGCCGTTATTAGTGAGCGAAGCGACTTCACTACTTACAACGAGTTAAAAGAGGTCCTAGTGCAACATTTTGGTGACCCTCGGAGTGAGGAGTGCGTTGCTATAGAGTTAGAAACCCTAAAAATGAAAAATCACGAATCATATTTGGACTTCTGCAGCAGAATACAAGATGTTAAGGCCATCCTAATATCCAAAGTTTTTCAGTCAAATTCAGAAGAAATGAGAGTCGCGAAGAAGATCATCTATGATCATACCGCATTAAACGTCTTCCTTTATAATTTGCCCGAGCAAATGGTTCGGTTGGTTAGGTTGAAAAACCCAACCTCACTGGAAGACGCTCTAAAAATTGTACTGGAAGAAGTAAACTTCCAGGAACAATATAACATGAAGTCAAAATTGCTTAGATCCCAGTTTTCGATGCCTAGTAGCCAGAATACTATGAGACCCGCGATTCCCGCGCCTCAATTCCAGTTCGGTATACCTGGGAACCAAAATTTAAATCGACCACCGGTTCCAAGGTTCGGACAGCCTCAATTTGGCTACCGCCCGCAGCTAGGCTCCGCGCCCCAATTTGGCTACCGCCCTCAGCTAGGCTCCGCGCCTCAGTTCGGTTATCGCCCGCAATTAGGCCAACAATCAACACCGCAGCAAGGGTTCAGACCCCAGTTAGGGACGACCCCTCAGCTAGGTTATAGGCCACCCCAATTCGGGTATAAACCACCCCAATTCGGGTACAAGCCACCCCAATTTGGGTATAAGCCTCCTCAATTTGGCTACAAGCCACCCTATCAACCACCTCAACAAATTAACCCACCGCACTTGCAATCTGGCGACGTATCCATGAGGACCGCCCGTCCCACTGGATTCAAGCTCAACGAGATAACCAGTCACGACGACGAACAAAATTATTACCATGACGATACTTATCCCTACGACCACGAAAACGACATGTACGGACAATATGAATGTGACCCTACAAACGACTTTGAATACGACGTATACAACAACGACTTGACATACGAGACCCCACTGACAGATTCAGCTCAGGAACAGCTGGCTGAAAATTTTACAGCACAGGCCTCCATAGAGGACAAGAAGTGATAGAGCTAAACTGTGACCCCACACTAAAACTACCCCACATTTACATCCCTGAAATAGACGCGAAATTAATGATAGATACGGGTAGTACTAGATCATTTTTAAAACCCCAGAAAGCATACGAATTCTTCTACGAAAGCGTTAGGAACGAACCTTTCGAGGTAGTTAGTACGCACGCATCTAGCAGACATAGCGAAGTAGTCGAGATTCCGCTTCTGCCCACATTCCGAACAGACGACAGCCACAAGTTTTACTTGTATAATGTTGACTCAAGATATGACGGACTGATAGGAAATGACTTACTAAGACAACTTGGTGCCATAATAGACTTAAAGCATTCCGTGCTTAGAACAAAAACGACCCATATTCCAATTATCAATACAAATTTGGACTATGAAATAGAGTTGCAACCCCGTTCGGAACAACGTGTCAGAATACCAATAGACCAACACTCCGGTGAGGCTATATTAGACTACCGAAATTTTGGTCCTGGTGTACGAATGCCCAGTGCCCTAGTAAACTGCATTAACGGATACGCAACCACCGTAATACAAAATACATCAGAGGAAATAGTGACTCTTACAGTAAAACGACCCTTACAAGTGACGAAATATGAGACCACCAAATGCGACCTCAATGCGACTAATGCGACTACTACAGACCCGCAAACAGACAGAATACTGACTGAAAATTTAGACAAGTTAAAACTAGAACACACTAACCCCGAAGAACATGAGAAAATTTATAGGCTTTGCAATGAGTACAAAGACATCTTTCATTGCGACGAATTGCCCCTGACCTTTTCCAACGCAGTAAAACATAAGATTAGGACAAAGAATGAAGACCCAATTTATGTAAAACCCTACAGGCAGGCACCCGCTCAAGCTCAAGAAATAAATCATCAAGTAAATAAAATGCTACAGGACAACATAGTCCAGGAGTCACACTCCCCCTGGAACGCCCCAGTGCATTTAGTGCCGAAAAAGAGGGACGCGTCCGGGGAACAAAAATGGCGACTAGTAATCGACTTTAGGCGCCTAAATGAGATAACAATAGACGACAAATATCCATTACCGAACATCAGCGATCTTTTTGACAAATTGGGTAAAAGCACGTACTTTAGTACGATAGATTTAGCTAGTGGATTCCACCAGGTGGAGGTAGAAGAGCGAGATAGACAGAAAACAGCTTTCAGTACGCAAAACGGCCATTTTGAGTTTTTAAGAATGCCGTTCGGGCTGAAAACAGCCCCCGCGACCTTCCAGCGTACAATGGACCATATCCTTCGAGGACTGCAAGGACTACACTGTATGGTGTACCTTGATGACGTAATCATCTTTTCGTCTAGCCTAGAAGAGCATATCCAAAAACTAAGACTAGTTTTTGACCGACTTAGGGAAACCAATTTAAAGGTACAGTTAGGGAAGTCTGAATTTCTGCGCAGGGAAGTGCTATACCTGGGACACATCATCACCAAGGATGGCCTAAAACCAAATGACGACAAAATTAAAGCTGTAATGAACTTTCCAATCCCACGGACTACGACGGAAATCAAAAGTTTCCTCGGACTTGTAGGCTACTACAGACGCTTCATCCCCAACTTTGCGAAAATTACCCAACCACTGACTTCGTGCTTAAAAAAACGCAACAAGGTTATAGTAGACCAAAATTACATCGACGCGTTTAATAAATGCAAAGAACTCTTGACACATGCACCACTCTTACAGTACCCCGACTATGACAAACCTTTCATCTTAACAACAGATGCTTCGAACGTAGCCCTGGGGGCAGTTCTCTCCCAAGGACAAGTAGGCAGTGATAAACCTGTCGCGTACGCGAGCCGTACCTTAAGCGACACAGAATCTCGTTACAGCACCATAGAGCGAGAGTTGCTCGCTATTATCTGGGCAACAAAACATTTTCGCCCCTACCTGTATGGACGGAAATTCTTCATCTATACAGACCATCGACCCTTAGCTTGGTTAAACTCCCTGAAAGACCCCAATAGTAAATTGACACGATGGAGGTTACGCCTCCAGGACTTTGACTTTGAAATAATTTACAAAAAGGGAAAACAAAACACTAACGCTGACGCCCTAAGCAGAGTTAAAGTTAACGCCTTGACCGACGATGACTCAATGGTAGTAAACATAGGTGACCAAGAACCTAAACCACAGACGAGTAGGCAGACACGACAAAATCCGACAACCGTGGAATTATCTGAAGAAAGTGACGCGATTTCCATTGTGACCCTCTCAGACTCTGACGAATCCACCATATCGCTACCCGAGCTAGAGATAGAGAGGCCGGTTATTCCGTCCCCATCAGCAAGTAGTAGGACGCTCACAGTGCACTCTGCTGAAGATATGGACTCCACCGGGATACCAATCCTTCACGAGGCCATTGATACCAAACCCAATCAAATCCTGGTATACTCATGGCTAAAAAACGAACTTCATGTCAAAGACATTTCCATAGGGAAACACAAAATTTTGGAAGTTTTCTTGCCCATTAACAACCCCGAATTAATCAAAAACTTTCTGAAGGAATACGCTAAACCAAAAGCAAAACTCTTCATCTATTTCGAGAACGCAGAACACCGCAAACAATTTAGTACAACCGTTATAGAAATCTTTAGAAAAGGGACAATAAATCTAGTCGAGTGTACAGAGCGAGTAGTTTACGTAGACGACGAGAATGAACAGAAGGCAATAATAATAAAATATCATGAAGGAAAGACCTGCCACCGTGGTATTAAAGAAACGTTAGTTAGGCTTCGTAGGACTTACTACTGGGACAAAATGCAGGAAACAGTTTCAGCCGTGATAAATAATTGTGACGCATGTAGAAAGACCAAATATGATCGAAAACCGATAAAACCCGTATTGCAGCTTACTCAGACCCAAGATGCACCCTTTCAGGAAATTTTCATCGACCTTTTCAGCATTGAGGGAAAGTATTACCTCACCCTCGTAGATGCATTCAGTAAGCTAGGCCAAGCATTCGAAATCCCAAACAAATCCACACCTGAAGTTGTAAGAGCCCTAATGAAATACTTTTCATTCTACGGGATACCAAAGAAAATCAGTTCAGACCCCGGTACAGAGTTCAACAACGAGCTCATGAAAGAATTCCTCAGCCTACACAAAATACAGAGACACATAGGGACTGTCAACAACCCCAACTCCATGGGACTTGTAGAACGGTTCCACTCGACCTTAATAGAAATTTATAGGTTGGCTAAGTACGAACAGAAATGCACAGACGCCGCGTCTGTCATGACTTATTCCATCATGGCTTACAACCACACCATACATACTGCAACGGGCCTAACGCCCTTCGAAGTTGTCTTTGGGCATACCGACACAGACAACCCGTTTAACTTAGAAGTTGAAAAAACTTATACACAGCAGTTAGTAAAAGACCACAGTAAACGAACAAAACATCTGTACACACACATATCAGAAAAACTTAAGGCGGACAAGGAAAAAGTTAGGTCGAAACGAGGTGGGGAAACCGACGTGGAACTCCCAGAAGTAGTGTTCGTAAAGGACATAAATAAGAGGAAAAGTAAAGAAAAACCCCGTTATAAGAAGGCCAAAGTAATAGGCTCTGTTGAGAAAAACGTTGTCCCTGTCAAGGTAGAAACCGAAAGGAAAAATAGTAAAGCACCCATTAAAAATATAAAACGACCTCCACAGGTGGTGCAGCGCGATGCTAGCAACAGCAGCAGTCGCCCTTCATCTGCAAAATCTTGATGGAAATCCGGGACTTCTGCCAGTAAAGAAAGGCCAAGCTCACATGCAAACCGACAGTTGGACAATTCTAAAAACTATTAAGTTAGACAATATTTGGACCGATCTCAACTTAGTCATTTCAAAATTAGCAGAATTTCAGCAATTGATTTCATCTAATAAAACATTTCCGCACGAATTCATAGGAATGTTTATGCACGCAGAATATATGCGCGACATAACCATAGACAAGTATCACCAACTAATTCCTCAACGATTCAAGCGTGGGATACTTAACCCATTAGGATCTATAATTAAGATTGTAACAGGCAACCTAGACCACGAGGACGCCCTTAAATATGATCGGTTGACCTCAGAATCGAGTCATAACCAAGTTATTTTGTCAAAGAAAATGACGATTGTCACTAAAATGCTAGACAGCCTAGTAAACGCCACAGAGTTAATTCAGCAAAACTCACTAACGATGGATTCCCGTCTAAGAAGGGTTGAAACTACCCTTATAGATACTGTAATCCGAGAAAATAATTTAAGTATATCATCTTACGCGTTAGGACTATATAATCTATTCATAAGTAGTTTTAGGACTATATTCATTAGATTAAGTGAAATCGAAACCGCTCTAGCTCTAAGCAAGAGCTCCATACTACACCAGTCTATAATTAATTCCACCGAACTGCTACACCATTTGAACTTGATAGCAGAATCTAGAAACCTGGTATATGTACCCAATGAATTTAATTTAATTAAGATTGAGGAAACTATTGATGTTAAATCTTTTATCAAAAAGGACCAAATTACCTTTATATTGGAAATCCCTCTGACCGATAATGTTACGTATAACTATTTTAAATTGTACACATTACCCATCCTCCTCAAACCTGAAAACCTAACCGTTGCCATATTTCCTAAATACCCATTCCTATTGGCGAAAGGGCTGAAGTATCAGCCGATCGTAAAGCCGTGCCGCTCACTCGCTGCTGGAGACGAGTTTCTCTGCGACGATGACAACCGCGCCCCATACAGCGGACCCTCATGCGAGGAAAAACTAATGAGGTACGAGGACGTCACTGGCATCTGCAAGCAACACCCCATTCACGTCGAGGACGTGAAGCTGCAGAAAATAGATAAAAACAACTGGATACTATACACCAGATCGGAAACAACCCTCACAGAGACCTGCGGCGAAGAGGCTTCGAAGCAGCAGATATGCGGAACACACGTTGTGACCCTGAACAGACCCTGTGATGTCACTGTCAACGGGACGACCATCCGGTACCACCGTCTTTACACCGAAGCGGACCCAGGGACCCCACTACCCATCATCAACCTTCCGAAATTACGCGCAACCGAGAACCTATCCAGTGCACATGCACTCAACATGCGAGAGATTGCACTGGACGAAGTTAAATACATGGCCTTTGCCTTGAAGAACAGTGAAGTTTTTAGTGAAACCTATAACAGAGAAAATGACTCTACAATTAGTGTCATAGCGTTAGGATTAGTAGTCTTAAGTATAGTTTCGATTATTTCATACGTTTCTTACACTAAAATTTTCCCTTTTATACAAAATTATCGGAATCCCTCTCAAATCGAGCGCTCCGATAATTTTTCGCTTAGGGAGGGAGGAGTTATGTACTTGCAGCGTACACAACCGCCTCTAGTACTCTAGGCAATATGTTCCCACGTAATTTAATACTATAGATAAGCGGTCGGTTCCCAGTAACAAAACCGAGCAGTGGTCTTATCAGTAGAGCTGACTCTGACGTCTGCTAGATGCCTAAGTTAGCTTGTAAGATATCTCAATGTATTTTAATTAATTAATTATAGTGCCTTTGCATCGGCAACACGTTTGTTTAATTTCTAGTTTTTAAAAACATCCTCACGCGCTCCAGGAAGTTAACTATGTAGTGATGATAGTGAAGAAAAAGGATAGAGCACAACAAAACAGTTATTCATAATTATTATGAATAATTTGTTGGTGTTTGCGTATTTATATTACAGGGTGTAAAGATACCGCCGAGTAGATACTCGGCGGAGGTATTCAAGAATATCATTGTACTTGTCATTACGACCAACCTTTACACTTAGTTTTACACAACCCTACGACTTTTACACAACCTCAAAATCGCGAAACAAAAAGCTCTTCTAAACAATAAATCAGCCAAGTACGAGTCGGACTCGCGCACGGAGGGTTCCGTACTACATGGGAGCCCCCTTATTTTTTTTTTTAATATTTATTATTGAAGTGAATATACAACTAAATGTTCTGTGAAAATTCCAAGCATCTACCCGTATTATTAATTATTAATATAGAGCGAAAAACCGCTAAAAATCAGGTTTGCTGTATGGGAGCCCCCCTTAATTAATAATTTTATTCTGTTTTTAGTATTTGTTGCTATAGCGGCAACAGATAATCTGTGAACATTTCAGCTTTCTAGCTATAACGGTTCATGAGACACAGCTTGGAGACAGACGGACAGACGGATAGCGGAGTCTTAGTAATAGGGTCCCGTTTTTACCCTTTGGGTACGGAACCCTAAAAATCAGTGCTTCGCTGAGGTGCCTCTCAAAAGAATGTCATATAACTTTTTTTACTATTTTACAGTAGCGCTTATAACGTAGTTTAGGTGTCTCTCAGTGATCACTAAAGTTAGGAAACGTTCGGCACGGTCAGTCTTCGGATGGGTTACATTGAGCTAGCCACGCGGCCTACACGAACTTACGATTCCGTAGTTCGTTCTATAGCAAAAGTTGATCATAATGGTCTGCGTAATGGTAAATAATCGAGAATATACTTTCCGTTGTCTACATTTACCTATATCATCTTCTTTTCAGCCATAGGATGTCCACTGCTGGACATAGGCCTCCCCTAACGATCATACTACATTTATATGCCATACTTAAAAGAGTCCTAAGCTCAGGGTAAAGATATGGTCTCTCTATACATCTCTATGACAGGAACTTAGGAACAGCGTGTTATTGAATAAGTGCCGGAAAAGAAATATTATTTCCAAAATGGTTATTGAGGTTTGTTGTCGTTTTCTGCCAGCCTGCGTTAGCCTTTTTAATCGACTTTTAGGGCGAGGCTTTTATATCGGGTGTGTGTTCTTTTTTCAAGGTTACGTGATATCTTTATCTCTCTAAATGGATTTGTTTCATTTCTGGGCACTCAATGGAGTCTGATCTACGGCGTGGCAATCGGCGGAATACCCTTCATTTGTGATTTGAAGATGGCAGCAATCGGTTAGCGAAGACGTCAAAAAACTATCTACATTCTGTATCAATTGTGTGTTGTTGTGTGTTGAGTGTTTTTGTTATTTCTGAAGAGAAAACTTGGAAAATGAGCGTGCCAACTTTTCAATATCCATGATGTTGCTCTAAAAGTCTATCCGTCCATCCATCATATCATCAGTCTACTGCTTGACATTGGCCTTCCAGCTCGATTTATAATAATAATTATAGGCCCGGTTCTTCCCTTTTTTCATAATCACTTAAAGAGATGAGAGCAATGTTGGCTTCCTAGTATAAAAAAAAAAACTTTTACATTTTTCCTTCTCGTGCCTATATTGTTTCGCATTAGGAGCCCTGTCAATAGTATCCTATTGAATCGGCCAGTGTAGGCTCCGGAAATGAAATATAATTCCACGTACCCGGAATGGCAATGAACTTCCCAAAACACTTTCTGCCCAAGGACGCAGACTAACAAAGGACAGATAGACAACCTGTACGCCTCTCGTACTCGATATAGTTTCTCTCCGTTTATTAAGTACAGAGTGCCGAGTGGAAGTATTGCAAATCAAACCATTCATTCATTCAAGCGGCTCTTGTCGGTGGAGCAACTTCCATGTCTTGCGGTCTACTGCCAGTGTCTTCACCTCCCTGTACGACATGACATCTACTTTCACTTTGATCTGATCTAAAAACGCTCTCCATGGTCTTCCTCTTCCTCTCTTTCCTTCTACTTTTCCATCTATTATGATTTTCATTAGATTGTCATGTCGTACAAGGTGGCCAAAAATAAGCGAATGACTTTTAAGTCATTTTAGTCGAACTCGTCGATCACACACTAGCACATTGACACACACTTGTCAGCTTTGATCGGTTTGGCTCTCGTTATATCACCGTAAAAAACTCACACTTAGCTATTCAGTTTTCTGTACGTGATACAAGGTGGCGCTGTGATATTTCCATAGAAACACATCAAACGTTAAGGCGATCGACCTATACGGAATAAAAAAAAGCTATTTTCTGTTTTATTATTGTTTTTTATTTATTAGTGATTTGTATGATTCCGATTACGCACGGTTGGCAGTATTGTATGGAGGTTCTATAGATATTTGTGTTCTCGGCTCTATGTGTGTACATAGGTGTCTTCAAATCTTTGATAGTTGTAACATTTATCGTGTTTCACACCCTGGACAGCATGATATAATTTAGCATTGTACTTATTCAATTTTTAATTCAATAAATATTTTCTCTAACTCTTTGACATCAGGTTGAACGTGATCATACGCCAAATTTTTACTGTGCAATGGGATATAGTCTACAGTTCTACACATAAATACTTTGGCACTTTAATCGAGTAAGTTATGTTCAAACACGTTCACATTTTTTTTATTTAAAAATGGTATTGGAATTGTCTGTCTAGGCTTTCGAATCTTATATACAATTTAGATATAGGTTTTAGTTTTAGGTATTAGTTGAAAATTGAAGAAAATTCTACATGAAAAATATTATACTTACTTTGTTTGTACATCTGACTACGTTATTTTGTGACGAAGATCTCAACTATTCGATATCGGCCGAAGTATTAGGATAAGCCGTGATAAGTTTCGAAATGAAGAAGTTTTTCAGGACCTAAGCAGTAAAAGACGTAAGTAAGTGTCACCAAGAGGCCAAATAGCTTGTTAATTTGCTATATTCAGTCCATAATTGAAGTGACCTTTAACTAGATTTCTCTTGGGAGTTCAAGCATTGTGAATGGCTAATTTTTTTCTCGTTGTAATTTGTTTTTTTTTTTAAGTGTTTTTTTTTGGTTTGGTGCTTCATTCGCGATTTATTATTCCCTCATTCCTTGAGTCGATTTCCTCATGTCTGAGGGTCGTGACCTCTGCCTCCCAGAAGCTTCTCTTTTACTATGTTCTTCCATCGTCCTCTATCTTCAGCAACCCGCAGCGCCTCATAGATGGATGAGTCAAGAGTGGTGCGAATCTGATCGGACCAACGTATCGGACTACGACCACGTGACCGCTTGCCGTCGACTTTCCCTGTGACCATCGGTTTCTCGAGATTATTTGTTTTTTTCCTTGCAATGTGGCCAAAGTAGTCAAGGACACGTTTAAGACAGATGGTAGAAAGTCTAGTCGTGACCTTGAGCTGTTTAAGTATCGATACGTTGGTCCGGTGAGCTGTCCATGGAATCCTGAGCATCCTTCTCCAGCACCACATCTCGAAGGCATCAATGCGTCCACGATCTGCTGTTTTTAGAGTCCAAGTCTCAGCAGCATACAGAAAGATGGAGAAAACTAGAGTGCGGACTTAATCTAATTTTTGTTTTCAGTCTTATCCCCCTGTTCTTCCATATATTATCGAGCTGAGACATGCCCCCCTTTGCCATACCTATACGTCTTCGCACGTCACCTTCACAGGAGCCATTATTACGGATGCTGGAGCCGAGATAAACAAAATTGTCAACTATGTCCAAGTTTGACACCCCATTGATGTTCAATGATTTAGCTATTTCAACCACCATGATTTTAGTTTTCAATCTGTTGATAGAGAGCCCAAGACTACAACTAATACGCTCCATCCTATCCAGCAGCTCAGTCATTTCAGCTTCGCTTGCAGCAATAAGCGTCGAGTCATCAGCATACCGGAGGTTTGTGACTTAAACACCGCCGATGCTTACGCCTCCATTCCAGTTGTCGCAAGTTTGTCGCATTATAAATTCTCCATGCGCGTTGAACAAAATGTGGGATGCAATACAGCCTTGGCGAACACCTTTTCCAAAACAGAATGGCTGGGACAGCATCTCGCTAATCCTGACTACCCCTTTATTGCTGTAGTAAAGAGATTGAAGCAGTGCGGTGAGGTGTTTTGGCACGCCTAATACAGTGAGGACTCGCTACAAAGAATCCCAGCTAACGCAGTCAAAAGCCTTACTGTAATCAACAAAACACAAAAGGACCGGCACATTGTACTCATAAGCCTTCTCAATCAACTGTCTTACATTGAGGATTTGTTCCCGCGTGCCTCTACCCTTAACAAAACCGGCTTGTTCTTGCGGAATCTGCTGATCCAAGTAATGGCGAATACGGTTATTAAGGATATGGAGCAGAATTTTACTTGCGTGGGATATAAGCGCTAGGGTACAGTAATTGTCGCACTGCTTTGTTGAGCCTTTCTTATGGAGCGGTAGAATTATAGATTCCGTCCAGTCTTCCGGCCACACGCCGCTGACCCACACCTTATTGCAGATGGCGTGCAATGTGTCGACACCCCTATCGCCCAGCGCTTTTAGGATCTCTGCTGTTATCTTATCGGGACCCGGTGCTTTCTTGATCTTTAGAGCTTTCAATGCTGCGACAATCTCGGAACGTAGAATGTCAGTTTCCATGTCTAGGTCCTTATTGAAAACAAAGCCATTCCGTGCGTTCTGTGACTGGTCTTCATATAACTCTTCACAGTAAGTCCGCCATCTTTCCACGATTTCGTCTAGCTGGTGCAAGAGTTGCCCGTTGGCATCTTCAATTATCCATGACTTAGGCTTGAATTTTTTGGTAAGAAGTCAAACTTTCTTAAAAAGATCTGCAGTCTGATATTTGAGAGAATGATCTTCAATGTCTTGACAGATTCCATCGATGTAATTGTTTTTGTCCTCTCTGCAATATGCATGATTTATACATATGATTTATTATTACAGTGACCTAAATAGCTATTGATGCTTCAGCGAAGTTGCATGCGCTGTGGTGCCCAATCGACTGCCTCAGTAGGCCAGTAGTTAGTGACCCTGGCCCTGGGTCAAAGAGGCGTGGGTTCGATTCCCACCCAAGGCAAGCATTTTTGTGATGAACATATGTGTTTGCTCTACGTCTGTATGTTATATTATCTATATAGATAGGTATGTACTTAAAATAAGGTTTATGTTGTATATCAGTTAACTAGACCGCATATCTGCTTAACATCAGGCAGTGTATAGTCAAACGCGTACCTATACGAAATAAAAAAAGCAACGGTTAGCACTCCTGGAGTGCCGGCAGAAATGAAAACACCACTTGAACGCCAAGTCCACGGACACATAGCCTTGGGTCATAAGCGGTGTCAAATTACACGATTTCAAGTACGCAGTACCATAACAAAAATAAACGTTTATCAAACAAACATCCGGCGAAATATGTTGATATAAAATACCGTAGTTCAGCTTAATGTAGAGAGAATCTTATTTTATTAAGGTATAAGAGAAATAAAAGGAATAAATGCAAAATATTAAATCCCTAAATGCAGACTTGCGCAGGCGCCCTGCGCCGCTGCCTGCGTTGAAAGAGATATACCTATTTTGACGGTCTACTCACCCTCAATCTTACGAATTTTTGACCAGGTTACGTGTCCTGGTACAATTATGACATTTTTTAACCATCACTAAGCCATTTTCACCATTCAGTAAGCTTGAACGAGCCATTAAACCATCTTTAACACGTATCAGACCACTGCAAAAGATCAGGGTAAGGTACGCTTCATATTTTTCTTAATATCATTCAAGGTACGATGTTTCACGTTTTTTTTTATAAATTAGGAAACTTTTAACAAAATACCTGCTCAAAACAAAAACGTGTTCCTGTAGGAACGTAATGAAACATTTTACAAAGACCTCATCCGGCAAAGTAGCGAAACAGGAAAATAGTGTAAGAAAACTCCATATCCTTGAAATCATTGGTTTATTGTTTCACTTCGTACAGTATTAATAATTCCCTTTTTTCGTCACTTAGGTATAAACCATATCTCACTTATATATAACTTATATGAATTTGGGCAGAGTAACAGTGTAAACTCTGGAGGTGCACATCGCACCGCTTCACCGAACAGATTGCCGACTTTCTTTCGCTCCTCTACGGCCATGCTTTTTCCCCTTCCAATTTTAAGGGGGGTAGTCCTTCAACCGACTAGGCAGTCAAATCAAAGTATCCAAATCAAAACAAATAATCGATTAATATCAGAGTCAAATTAAATACTTATTTTTAAAAAACAAATACCATTAAAATACTTAAAACCTAACACTCGTCCGTCCTGACCCCGTGCATGTCCTCATGCACGTTGCCAGGAGAACCTAACACATGGCCAGTCAAAAGCGAAAGAAAGATGCAACTGATGAAAAAAAAAATACAAAAGTTTAAATGGTGAAAAACATCAAACTTACTCGTATGTACAGAAACTGTAAAATCATATTGAAAAACTTACATCCATACACTGTATTTAGTTACTTTTACATTGCAAATCGAATATCTTTGAAAATAATTTATAGGTAAAATCAATTATGTTGCTGCGTTTTCCATTCCTTTATCGCGGCAAACATTTCTTTTTCTTACTCGCCGTATTTAAATTTCATTCAATTGTTAGAAATCAATTTGCAATACAAAGTAATTCCATTCTTATAATATTGATTTCATAATTATCGATTTAACAGTGAAAATTTAACATTTTTATACACGAACTGTCAAGTTATATTTGAAAAACTTATATTTTATCAATACACTGTATTGGGTTACTTCTACATTGCGAATCAATAAATTTATTCATAAATAAAATGAATTATGTTGCTGCGTATTCCATTCTAGTATCGCAGCAAACATATAAATATTTTTCTGACTAGCCGTATTTCGATTCCATTCATACGGCAGAAATCAATTCGCAATGCAAAGCAATTCCGTTTGTATAAAATATAGATCTTTAAGTGAGTATTTTTAAATGTTTTTAGTAAAATTGCTTTCGCTAAAATCATCACATTTGTATCACTTTTTATATCACGCTTTGTATCACTTTTTGGTATCAATTTTGGTATCAATTTTGGTATCACTTTTGGTATCACTTTTGGTATCACTTTTGGTATCACTTTTGGTATCACTTTTGGTATCACTTTTGGTATCACTTTTGGTATCACTTTTTGTATATTTCGGCACGTAATTCGCTGGTCGCCGGACAGGCAAGTCGAGACCGAATGCCGTCTACGGTGAGGTGGGTCACCGTGCGACATTCGGATGTTGTTTGAAGCCCTCGGCGCCACACTGTCGCTGTGGCGCTTTGGCGCCCCGATGACCGCCGGCCATCGACGCACAGCTGCCTCAGGCGCCCAGCTGCCACAGGCGGCCAGCTGCCACAGGCGGCCAGCTGCCACAGGCGGCCAGCTGCCACAGGCACCCAGCTGCCACAGGCGCCCACCTTGTTGTAGGCGCCCGGCTTGTTGGAGGCGCCCGGCTTGTTTGAGGCGCCCGGCTTGTTGGAGGCGCCCAGCTTGTTGGAGGCGCCCAGCTTGTTGGAGGCGCCCAGCTTGTTGGAGGCGCCCAGCTTGTTGGAGGCGCTCAGCTGCTCGAGGCGCTCAGATGCGCGAGGCGCTCAGCTGCTCGAGGCACCACCCAGCTGCTGCAGGCACCACCCAGCTGCTCCAGGCACCACCCAGCTGCTCCAGGCACCACCCAGCTGCTCCGGCACCAACTGCTCCAGATGCCTAACCGCGCTGTGTCACACGCTATCACCTGGCAGCACTGTATCGTTTCAGCCGCGCCCAAACCAGTTTTACACGTTTCAGCTGCCCGCACAGAAGAACTATATCGCCCGGCCGCGCCGTGTCACCCGGCCGCTATTGTCGCTGATAACTTGTTTTGTTTTTTAAATGTTGAGTCTGTTATACTTGAATAAAATTATTATTTACCCATTGCTGCGTAATCCATTCCGTTTTCGCAGACCCATATTTGTTTTTTTATATAAGTAGGTATAGGGTAAGATTGCCGGAAAGAGAAGTTCTGGCAGAAGACGGCACTCATGGTTAAAGAACCTGCGGGACTGGTTCGGCTGCAGTACCACCTCATTATTTAGAGCAGCAGCTTCAAAAATTAGAATTGCCCTGATGTTGTCCAACCTCCGATAGGAGTGGAACTACAAGAAGAAGAAGATATAAGTAGGTACTGTATGCCCATTCTATTCATACGGTAGAAAACTATCCATATTGCAAGCCCATTCCATTCTTGAATTACGTATATGAAACTATAAGTGTGATACGAGCCTGTTCCATTTTCGTATCAGGAATATCTGTGAACAAAATTAACATACCATTAAACTGCATTTTTTTCCATGAGATTCTGTAATGCCATTACAATATAAAATTCAAAATGATATTCAAGTTATGACGCTAATCATAGTTGTAAATTACAACCGAAATGCAAACCAGTTCTGTTTTTGCATTACAAATAATTAAGTCACTGCTCTAAATTTTCTTTTGTTAACTATTTACTCAATTAAATCAATTGATGCGCTTTACAAATTTACTGCAACATTATAAAGTGCCAACTTTAGTATGGATTTCTGTTAGGTACTCAATTTTACGTTGAAAAACATGAAGATATCTATCCCGTCACTGTGGCAGTCTAAATCTTTGTGTAGCTACCATAATTTACACATTGATTAGGTATGTATGAAACAAAATCTTATGCGTCGCTGGGACAAACTGTTGAGAAGAACAGTTAGTTTTAATTGCCTGAAGAACAAAGACTATTTGTTGCACTGACGAAGTAAGCAACAGAAATTTGCTTTCCTTTATTATTATGTGAAGTTCACATTAATATTCAAATCATGGCAACATATCAATAATTACCATGAATATAATTTACACGATGTTAGTATATACAGAGAAAACAATGTTTTGCAATTTTATTGATTTTATTTTATGAATTAAATTTATTTATTCAACTGAAAACATTATCACAAAATCGTGAATCCATTGACACCGACTAGTATAAAACTGTCTAACTAGTATAAGAATGTCTAGTCATTTCTTGTAACTTGTTTGTTACTTATATTCTGTAATTATTTCATAAAATACTGGCAATATTCCAATAAAGTTACTGGAATATTTTAAACTGCCATGACTAAAACATTGGCATTTTTATCTATAGTTATGTGTAGGCTGTGAAGCAATTCTCACAGAATACTCATCTGTAGCCTGAAGTATCGACGTGCAGTCAATCCAAGTATTGCATCCCCCCTGTTTTTTTTTAATTTAGAGGACTATTACTTATTTTAACATTCAAGTCATTAATGGTTCATTTAACTGTTTAATTTAATTTAAGTCTCCATTGTATTCCCCTGAATCAAATATTTAATTATTTTTTAATATTTAGCCGGCAGAGACACTTTAGGTAGGTAAAGTTATCTTTCAAGCAAGTGCAAGTGCTATATTTATTAATTGTATCACTCATCAAATAACGCCATGAGGGACAACGTCGTACTAAACATTATGATCAATACTAATCAATAGGGTGACACTGCTTCAACGTTATTACAATAATTTCATCCAGATTAGATACGTTTAGTTTATAGTTATCAACATGATTAATTCCTTTTATAAATTTTGTACTTATTTTCATAACTAAACGGTATATGTTATATTTGATCCATATTATATAGCTTCTATACACATAATATGAATATATTGATTTATATATTAAAATAATTGCCTTGAACCAAATGAGACGACTCGATAATCATAGTTTGCGATTTTTCCATGCCAAGTCAAAATCTGTACGAACAAGTGTGAATGACTCGTATATATATATATCGTATATTCTTGCAATGTTTGGAATCAAACTCATTAAATATGAATTGTGACCCTTAAATGTATGTGTATCAATTTAACATAATGTTTTTCCATAATCAAGTGAGAAAATAACAGTAACGAATATGAATAAAGTTAAACATTACTGTGATAATGTCAGTTATCGAATATTAATTTTAAAACTTGCATAGCCTTGAAATCATTGGTTTATTGTTTCACTTCGTACAGTATTAATAATTCCCTTTTTTCGTCACTTAGGTATAAACCATATCTCACTTATATATAACTTATATGAATTTGGGCAGAGTAACAGTGTAAACTCTGGAGGTGCACATCGCACCGCTTCACCGAACAGATTGCCGACTTTCTTTCGCTCCTCTACGGCCATGCTTTTTCCCCTTCCAATTTTAAGGGGGGTAGTCCTTCAACCGACTAGGCAGTCAAATCAAAGTATCCAAATCAAAACAAATAATCGATTAATATCAGAGTCAAATTAAATACTTATTTTTAAAAAACAAATACCATTAAATACTTAAAACCTAACAATAGTATCACAGCTTTGTTCCACATACCTTCTCGACATGTGTCACAGGCACGTGTCACAACGCTGTCAGCTGTCACTTGAGCCCAATTTAACTGGATGCCTCGGCTTTTTCTTGTGGCGACGTCTATTGCCCTTTTTCAATTAAAGTTTGGGCTATATTGCGATGACGGTGTCTGACTTGGGCTATTATTGATTTTTAACCGAGTTCAAAGCTAGGAAACTTTAATACATTTTGTGGATTCCGAGTTGTGATTTTGTAGAAGACAGCAGATTTTTTGCTCAAATACCGGGTTGGCCCTATTGTAAAAGTTTTTATTATGATTGCTGGATCACCCTCTAACGACTTAGTAAAACCGTTCTGAATAACCCTGTGGAAGTATGATAATGAACGTAAGTGCTATAAATTGGAGCGGGTGTTCGAAATGAGATGGCATTATTTCTATCGAGTTAAGGTTGAAATTATAAGCTTTGCCTTAGGACTTAGGCTAGCCCGCTATATTTTTAAGATACCCATGTGACAGTAGTTCAAGCCTCACTTGTGTCAAGTTATGCTGTTGGTGACATATATAGCATTTTCTATCCGTTATCGACGCCAATTTTTTTTGATTATCGCGAGATAACCTTTTTCCTCAAAGATCAAAGGTCATCTTACTGTGATCATGTCTTACAAATTTTCTACTTGAGGACATTTTTTCTCCGTATCATTATTCTTAGAATATGCAGATACAGGATAAGTATTTTTCAGTCTAAATCATGGGAGAACACCGATACAAACAGCGTAGATCTATAAATTTCAATCACGCATGTAGAACAGCATAGAGTTTAAGCAGGAAGAGAGCCGGGGGCATCTGCATTGCGTAGTTCAAGCTAAACGGGCTTGAAATAATAATTAAGAATCCGAGATAAGAAGCAATACTGAAAAATTTAGGTTTCGCCATTATCTACTTAAATATTTTTTCTCAAAATTTGGCCCGATGCGATGTAAGTTACGTACAGAAATAAGTCTTAAGAAACACAAAGAGACTCACGAGACCAGAGAAAAAAAATTGATACAATGTACCTCAACACTTATTTAAATTTTCTTGATAAAGTAAAACAACACTTTTTAACAGTTATCGTTAAATATAAGTTTTTTGCGACTCTGTCGTCATGTCAAAGCTAAGTTTTTTGCGACTTTATAATTGCTTATGAAAAGCGATGACTAACGTTGCTTTTGTGATAATGCATGACGACTTATTGTCACCTGACTGCAAAAACTTACAAATCATCAAAGATTACAAAACTTTCCAGGTTTTTTTTGCAAAAAATCTAGTTATTTTTTTGCTCTGTTTGATCAACAATTCCAATTCAGCGATTTTCACGCACGGTACATTCAATTTGGCTTTGATCGCTTTGCCTTTTTTCGGATTTGTAGATTGAAACACAATATTGGAGTCGGATAGCTCAAATAACGGGTTAAGGCCATTATATGAGGCTTAACTTTGAAGTGCATATATTTTATCAGCCCAGTTTTACAAAACCTACAATGCGCTCGCATTGTCTTATTGTTAAAAAAATCAAACAATTACAATTCTACAAGTACTGCAGTTATTTGAAAAGGAAAAATACCTGAGAACTACTGGGTTAACCGAACATTGTTCATTTTTGCGAAAAACATAAATCTAGGACACCATTATAGTTTTTTGATATGCTGCAGTATTTTTTCTATCTTTAATTAATTTCTTGCTTAATTTAAGCAATACTATTTTTATTTATTTATTAACGCAAATGAGTCCGCGTTTGACCACCAACTCGCCTGATGGTAAGCGACGTTGTGGTCGAAGATGAAGCACGCATACCTAGAAGATACCTATTCACTCTGACCTTGAAAAGCTTTATATTATATCTCTCAGGAAACAGGAAAGCAGGAAGACTGTTCCATTCCCTGGCGGTACGAATCAAAAATGTTAGTAATGTTCATAGACTTTGCGCCATTACTGAAGTCCGATGGTAGAATTTGGGAACTTAGTACTACGTAAACTAACCTAAGTACCGAGGCGCCCAGTCTATCGGACTACAGTAGTGGTGCGCAGTCTTTTTAGGGTTCCGTACCCAAAGGGTAAAAACGGGACCCTATTACTAAGACTTCGATGTCCATCCGTCTGTCTGTCACTGGGCTGTATCTCATGAACCATTATAGCTAGGCAGCTGAAATTTTCACAGATGATGTATTTCTGTTGCCGCTATAACAACAAATACTAAAAACTGAATAATATGAATATTTAAGGGGAGCTCCTTTACAAAAAACGTGTTTTTAGGAGTTTTTTTGCTCGCTATTAATAACGGCAAGAGGAATGCATGGGGCTCCCATACGGTACGGAACCCTTCGTGCGCGAGCCCGACTCGCACTTGGCCGATTTTATTACATTACTAACATACCAAATTTTGCAAGAAATCAAATTAAGATCAACCATGTCACATATTTAAATTTCCCTGAAATTAAGCATGTAACTTCGTGGAATAGAAAATCTTCAATTATCGTCTTAAATAGTAAATAATGTATCAATGTCATCTTGGAGTTTTGCCAGCATTTTCATATTATATGATTGATTATAAGAATTCTCTAATTAATTTTGTTATGACTAACAAACTAGTGATTCGCGTTTCAATTTAGTTATAATATGTTTAAATAAAATCTTGATAATTTGAGGTAAGCTTATTAATAAACTTAGGATTTAAAAAACATATTTTGTTTTATTAAAAAGTCGAGAACTATTCCACCCTTAATCGCCAGTCTTCTTTGCAGTGTGCCCTGCTTAATGTTATTTCAACTTGCCAGTCCACTGGACTATTTTGGAAAATTTTGTTCTTCTACTTATCTCTTTCAGATTCAATCTCGCAGTGAGACTCCGAGCGTAGCCCTCTCCATAGCTGGTTGAGCTATTTGAAGCTTAATAGCTAGGCACCTAGTGAGAGACTATTACAAAACTGGACCAGTTTATTAAGAAAAAGAACCCAGACAAGTGCAAGTCAGGCTCGCACACCGAGGGTTCCGTGTGTTCCTTTTGAGGTACGGAACCCTAAAAATACTACAACCTTTAAGATACATTTCTTCTAAGAATCAGTTAAACAGGTCTTACTTTAAAGATTACATTCAATCGTTCAATTTCTACCCGCCCGCTCCAGGGAACAAAATCGTCAATTCTCGCTGGCATAAAATTTTATGACCATACTCGAACTGACTTTTACTGCAACATTCTATGATGTTAAATTTTATTTTGATTGTAAAAAGATTGGGGAGATATTGAGTAATAAGGAAAATATCTATTTATAGTATCTTTAGATCCCAAGTTCGTCTCATCTTCTAAATTAACTACAACAAAATACAATACTACTTTATATGCTAAAACTACATACACTACTACTACATACAAATCAATTGGATCATCCACAGACCCTTGAAGGTCTAAAGATAATTCAAATGCTCAAACCCACTGCCAGTTGCCATGCTGGCTGCATTGCCATGCTGAATGGCAATGCTTAAATGCGTTGAGCCAAATAAACACCAGCATTTTGGTCCCGCGTCGCGTCCACCAGTCGCTCAGAAAGACTTTTGAAAACAAAATGAGCTCCCAGGCCTTCAGAGACCCAAATTCAAAATTATAGTTAAATCAAAAACAGATAGTGTCTTGTTTTCGGTCCTCAAATTGTGCCACTGTTGAGTGCGGTCTTTTTCTCGCAATAAAAAGGTTAGTTCCATACAACCTGATGACATCAAATGGTTCTCAGCTTTGATTTAGAAAAATCTGTACAAGGGTCTCATTTTTTTAATTTTATTCTTTTTACATATATTTGTTAACAGGTTTTAGATGTAAACTAACATACATCACAATTATTTATGTTTATTAAACATGACAATTAACTTTCTGGAAAAAAAATATTAATTTAAAATCGTCTCGGTCAGAGCGCGAAATTCAATTTTTATTGTTTTTTTTTTTACTTTTACAGATAAACTACTTATTATAAGTTTAAGAAAACCATTTAGCGGCCATAAATAGGTAGCGTTTAAGAGTTACATACATTTAAAAACTAAATTAGTGGTCAGTTAAGCACGAAAGTGCATTCACTGATTTTCACCTTCGCTTTAATTAGACTCTTGTACGAGTACATAAACTTGTCACTATTTTGGTTTTTAGGTACGAGTATAAATACCTCGTCGACACTACTTATTCATGAGCAGTTAATATGTGAATTACCAAAAAACCCAAAAAAAAAAAATTATTTCCCGCGAGATCATCTTCTACTCGTAGCATCTTACTATACAAGATATGCTTTGCATAGTGGAGAGGTTTACAGAAGCATGTACCGCATGTAGGTACTGGTAGCAGCAAAATTTCATATATTTGGTCACGTCTTTGATTTTTTTCATAGAACAGCTGATTTCTTTCGCAACTTTGGTGTTGGTTTCATTGTAAAAAGTGCTCAGTACGATGAGTAAACGTCTAAACAAACATTCTCTATAATGGAATAAGATCTTTTCATATAAGTTATTGATTGTTTTAATTTTTTGATTGACGTCATTGCATGGTTGGAAGACAATTTACTTTCTTTGAATATTTCAAAAACAAAATTTATATCTTTTAGCAAAACCAACGCCTCTAGGCCACATGATGATCTTAATATCAAAGCTCATACTTATCCGTGTAACCGTTCTTCTTTGCAATCTAACTGTAATTGTGACCTTTTGACCAGTACAGACACGATTCGCTACCTAGGTGTCACATTTGACACTAAACTAAATTGGTCACATCACTTAGTGGCAGTCTCAAAACGAACAAGAAAGTTTTACGTTTTTAAAAAACTTAGACATGTTGCTAACCATGACCTTCTCATTCAAACGTACAAAGCATTAGCAGAATGTGTAATCAGTTACTGTATCAGTTCATGGGGAGGTGCAGGTAAAACAAACATGCTAGTAGTTGAAAGAGCCCAAAGAGCACTACTTAAGGTCATCATGAGGCTGCCTTTTCGACATCCTACCGATGATCTCTATAAAAAATGCAATGTATTGACAGTTAGAAAATTATTTATATACCAATGTATTCTTTGATATCACAGATACACTATACCTAACCAAAAGTAACTAATAAAAGGCTGGACTTATGTCCTGTTCCTACTTACCGCAGTGAAGTCGCCTGGAGAAGCTATGTTCACTTGGCTCCGAAACTGTACAACGTATTTAATGCTAAAGAAAACATGAAACCACTAATACTCTACAAACTTAAAAGTGAAATTTTTAACTGGCTATCAATTTACAACTACAATGAGACTGAAAATCTACTTCCTTTTGCAACACAGTTTTAAACTAACGCAAAAGGCAGAGCTACGTACTTAAAATTGTGTACCTAGTGTAAGTTTTTGCAATAAATATTTGTCTTATCTTATCTTTGATGTGTTTTTATGTTTCGGTACAAGGGGAACAGAATGCAATCCCCTAAATTTAGATAATAATGTTCGATAAAAAACAATCAAAACCTTGTTAAAAGATCGATTTCTCTTCCTAATACGAGAAAAACGAGTTTCATTATTTAATTCCCATGAAGAATTGGATCCCGTGTAATTTGAGTGCATGCCGTCAGTATATTACGTTTTCAGGAAAAATACTTAAGTCTTAGATAATAAGATAAGAAAAACAAAACTTATGTTTGAACAATAAACATATTTTAATCGGACTTAAGTTTTGATTACTAGGATTATAACGATTTGTAGAAGACATAGGCTTAGCAATGTTGTTTACCTCATCGTCGTAGGTATTGGTTCCCAATCAACTTTGTAATGCCTCAAAATATGAACGAATCTTTATGCTTTCTTTCTTTATTATCAATATTATAAATCTGAAAGTGTGTTTGTTGGTTTATTACTCTTTCACGCAGCAACGGAGCAGCGGATTGGTTTGATTTTTGGAATGGACGTAGTTTTGAACAACACAAAGTGACATAGGTTTTATCCCGGAAAAAATCCTGGTCGGGAACCAGGATTTTTTCCGAGCCGAAGATTTCGAAGATAGGCCAAACACTTTTTATTAGCAGCAAAATGGCGTTGCAAATTCATAGAAATCGATTATTAAACAACTCGATCGATAATTAAGACAAAACCTCGTGTAAAAGCTATATAATTGAATATAATAAGATATCATCTATTCATTTATTTAAAGTGATTCTTTTTTTTTTTTTATAAAGTGATTCCACTAACTTAGAAGCTTTATGATATAAACTCTTTCTTTATTTTCAAACCTTGCTATTTAACATGTAAAAATTGGCTCACTTAGCACTAGTAACATATGAAAACCTGTAAGGGTGTTGGAAGTATACAATTACTGAGTATTATTAGCTTACATATTAATAACAATACTACTTATCATCATCACATACCTACTTTCCGCGAGACTGAAACATTTTTGTCATTAAAGAAATCTATACTGTAGTAGCATTTTTAGATTAGCATACTTTTTACATTTTATAGAATTTTCGTTGGTTTGATTCTTTTCAAAGAACTCATAGTGATTTACAATTCAAAAATGTTTTACCTACTCGTAGTCGTAGTACAGCTCTTGCTAAAGCTTAGTCACATAATAACAACCACAACAATTACCTACATAATTTGGCGTATTAGTAAAAATGTGACCCAGCGTAATAAAATTGGTATAGCACCGGGACGAAAACCCAACCCAAACAGTTTTGCAGGTTCAAATCTTGCGAGCTCGATTAATTTTTGAATTGTTTATCACAAAGATATTTTAACAAAGATACTTGTCACAAATCCTACTTCCTACTAATATTATAAACGCGAAAGTTTATAAGGATGGATGGATGTTTGTTACTCTTTCACGCAAAAACTACTGAACGGATTGAGATAAAACTTTGCAATAATATAGCTCATGTATCAGAATAACACATAGGCTATAAATTATAATGATATATTGCGTAAATTTTTCATAATATAACGATAAGTGTTTTTATTTTTATTTTAAGGTTAGGCCTCGGGTTTAAAAGACGGAAAGTAACATAGTTCTACATTTTATCCAGGATAAATAAAAGGCTCCCATGGGATATTAACACAAAAATCAATATATCATGCGGGCGAAGCCGCGGGTAAAAACTAGTATATTATAAACGCGAAAGTTTGTGAGTATGTATGGATATTTGTTACTCTTTCACGCACAAACAGCTGGACGGATTTGGATGAAATTCGGTATGAAGGTTAGACTTTGGATTAATTAACACATAGGCTACTTTTTATCTCAGGCTCACGCGAGTTACACCCCGGGACACAGCTAGTTTAAGATAAATCGCGTCCAAATTGTTATATGAGTAATTTCAGGCTTAAACATTGGCTGCTAAAACCAGCGAGCGGTAGTTCCATACATTATTTTAATACTCAAAATTTAGAGCAGGCCTTCAAAGTACAATATGAGAGTTTCAAAGCTTCCATTACCCCCGACCTAATTATCCCTAACATCATACGAAAAAAGTAAAAATGAATGACCTCATCAGTTTTTAAAGCGGGTAACAAAAACCTTCCATTTAATAAAGCAGCTGACCCTAAGATAAGCCCTTGTAATCCTTGCCACTCGCGTTATAGGGTAATCTTTATTAAATATGGACCTGGCCCTTATGAATCACCTATGTGGCAAAGGTACGTATATGTGAAGCAGCGTAGAATTTATTATTCCTTTTCGTGGAGCAGGTAGGTAAAGGAGATGGTATTGCACACTTCTGTTTTTAAGCTTTTTGAAGAATATACTTGATATTAACGAGGTTACTCTTGAATGCAAAAGGTACTAGCTTGTCGTTTTTAGGGTTCCGTACCCAAAGGGTAAAGACGGGACCCTATTACTAAGACTCCGCTGTCCGTCTGTCTGTCACCAGGCTGTATCTCATGAACTGTAATAGCTAGAACGTTGAAACACACGTTGAAAAATTCACAGATGATGTATTTCTGTTGCCGCTATAACAACAAATACTAAAAACAGAAAAAAAAATATTTAAGGGGGACTCCCATATAACAAACCTGATTTTTTAGCTGTTTTTCGCTCGATATTAAAAACGGTGACAGATAGATGCTTGAAATATACCCAGAATATATAATTGTATGTTTATTTCAATAATTAATTATTATAATAAAATAAAATCAATATTTAGGGGGGTTCACATACAGTACGGAACCCTTCGTGCGCGAGTTCGACTCGCACTTTGCCGATTATTTACTAATTGAAACAAGAATGATGAAATTAATGAGACATATTTAATTTGAGTGCTATCTCATTAGTCAGAGCTTAGTACGAGTATTCTTAAACAAACATGTCAAAAGAGCTAATTTTAGTTCCAGAAAAAGCGGATCTGCGGAACTGAGACCCTAAAACCATTGCGAAGATGCCATATTCCCTTGGCGAAAATTAGATCAAAACTCCGCTCTAAGAGTGTATTTTTTCTCACATATTATTTTACCGTATTTATGCCGCAGATTCAAGGTTACAAACCTTTTGCCTCACGGATAAAAACCCAATGCCTAGCTCTGCGCGTCTTCTAAGTGTCGCTTTGCCTCCGTTTGAAATCAATACGATAACATAATTGTATCTGTATCAAATATGAACTCATATTTGATACAGATACTATAGCCTTAGATTAATAATAATTGGTCCGCTTGAGCGAGGCCAAAAAATTATCTAATTCTATAGCAAATTTTTTTTTTTTTTGGACTAACAATTTATTTACACAGAAAAACAATAAAAAACTTAAATAACATTTTCAAACTAATACTAAAACTTAAACTAAAAAAAAAACACAAAATAAAATAAAACCTAGTCTAAAAGCCCTTCGGCAGAGGGTAACGTGGCCAGAATGCTGGCAGCATTGCCTCGCTGAATAGCAATACTCAGCTTTTGGGCGAAATAGATGCCAGCACTCTGGTCACGTGTTACCTCTACCAAACGCCTGGCCAGATCTTTGTACAGAGTATGAGCGTCCGGCCCCCACGGACCTAAAGTCTCAACCCCAAACGGCACAAAATGGTACATCCTGTCTAAGGACCCATATTTGTGCCGTTTGAGGTTTTCCGCTTTAGCTGCAGCAGCACCAGCCCTGTCTGCTGTGTCAGGAAGGTGAGACGACGCCAGGTGTCGACGCACGTCTCGTCCCACACCAAAGGTCGTCCCACCTTCCATGGCACCAACGTCATTCCGTCTGGTCTTTTACCGTCGTCTCGCAACAGTCCATTAGGCTCTAGGACCGACGGGATGCCAGCACTGACAAAGGCCCGACGGATGATATCATTTAAGGTGGCGTGCCGCGAAAAGCGCCCTGCACTTTTTGTGCATGACAATGCGTGGTGACCGAAACGATCGACCATATTGCCACATTGGCAGCGGTGCGGGACCAGACATGGGGCACCTAAACGGAGAGACACGCCTATCCGGAAAGAGTTATTATCCAAAAGGTTGCCAACGTTACTTGAAGGAAGGGCATGTAGCCAAAGCCCCGACTCCCATCTTGAAACAGCAAGCAAGCGAGCGCGCTCTGTGGTACAACTTGAGGTTTGAATTAGTTTTTGCAGTTCTAACTCACAGAGCGGCCCGTCCCACTGTCTCTGAGAATTGGGAGACTTGGGCAAAAGTTGGCTTGGGCAAGCTATTTTCCAACTTTCGACAGCGTCACTCAGATATGTAATTTCTAAATTTGGAAGAGAGGATGATAATATGTCTTTTACTAACTTTTGAGTACTGAAAACTGAGGACAAGAAAGCTGGCAAAGATACACTGGAAATTTTGCGTATACCGAGGCCACCAAACCTCACAGGCAGTGAGGCTTGGCGCCAAGCGCGATCGTCTAAAGGGGTGTTAAGAATGTTAGCTAAATTACTTCTGTAGGTGTAAATATATTTTTCTTTAAAACAGTACCCCGTGGTAAAACTATTAAACTGTTTGCAATCTCTTGCAATAATCATTATCAATAATAATAATAATAATAAATAAATAAACGTTTATTTTAGGCACACATATGAAAAGACATACTTACGTCACTAGTTCACTACATAGTATAAAACAAAGTCGCTCCCCGCTGTCTGTCCCCATGTAGGTATAATATGCTTATATCTTTAAAACTAGACAACGGATTTTGATGCGTTTTTTTTTTAGATAGAGTGATTCAAGAGGAAGTTTTATATGTATAATACACCTGTGCGAAGCCGGGGCGGGTCGCTAGGAATATATAAGAATAAACATTATTTTTATCTAAATATTATTATGCCACCTCTTATTCGTACCATCTCCGTGTCCCCCTTCTTATGTCAGATTACGAGTATACCTTTTTACTCGCTTGTCTCGTGTTTTTTTGACGTTAAAAATACAAGATTTAAATAACGCTGTGAAGCTTGAATTGGAGTGTAATTATAAGCCCGGTTTAAGTACGTGCGGTGTATTTTTAGGGGTAAATCGAGTTACATTTCGGACCGTAATTATAGTACTGGACGATTTTGTGGTTAAAATAATGTTATTTCATGAATGCAGTAATTAAGTTAACCAAAAATCAGTACTTTAAAACGTAAATTACGAAAATTAAAGCCTGTTCTTAAAATCTAGCATTGTTTTAATATTTAAATAAATTGCACTATGTCTAAGCTAAGTTTAGTTATGTTTTATGGTGTTATAATTACTCATAGAAAAGAAACTATGGCTATTAAACGCTGCGAGCAACAGCTATAAAACTTGAAATTAATCAACGTTGATTTTGCCAAAATGTTTCCGCAACTAAAACTATAGGTAATAGTTGCAACTGACTACCACCAATAGGGTACTTAACTTTACTGGTATTGGATTAAGTGTATTATGCTATTATAGTAGTTTATGCAACTGTCATTTAATACCCGTGTTATATGCAGTTGCATACACTACTTTATCTTCACTAATAAAAAAAAAATAAAAAATAAAATATTGCGAAACATTAAATTCACGCGTACGTGTAATGTCACAGTGAACTTGGCGCCATTAAAATCTAACCAAAAACCTCGAAAACGATACCCATGACGACTTTTTCAAAAAAATGACGTCCGCCATCTTTAATTTCAAAATAGACGCCATTTTCGAAATCTACTCCCCCAAAAACCTCGAAAACGATACCCATGACGACTTTTTCAAAAAAGTGAAGTCCGCCATCTTTAATTTCAAATCTGACGCTATTATTGAAATCTATACCTCCAAAAACCTCGAAAACGATACCCATGAAGACTTTTTCAAAAAAGTGTCGTCCGCCATCTTTAATTTCAAAATGGACGCCATTTTCGAAATCTACTCCCCCAAAAACCTCGAAAACGATACCCATGACGACTTTTTCAAAAAAGTGAAGTCCGCCATCTTTAATTTCAAAATGGACGCCATTTTTGAAATCTATACCTCCAAAAACCTCGAAAACGATACCCATGACGACTTTTTCAAAAAAGTGACGTCCGCCATCTTTAATTTCAAAATGGCCGCCATTTTCGAAATCTACTTCGCCAAAAACCTCGAAAACGATACCCATGACGACTTTTTCAAAAAAGTGAAGTCCTCCATCTTTAATTTCAAAGTGGACGCCATTTTTGAAATCTATACCTCCAAAAACCTCGAAAACGATACCCATGACGACTTTTTCAAAAAAGTGTCGTCCGCCATCTTTAATTTGAAAATGGACGCCATTTTCGAAATCTACTCCCCCAAAAACCTCGAAAAAGATACCCATGACGACTTTTTCAAAAAATTGAAGTCCGTCATTTTTTTATTGCAAAATGGACGCCATGAGAGCGCAGCTGCGCGCGATGTTTTAATGAGATTTTACGATATCGATGTGGATTATATTATAACATCATGTGAAATTGCTTAAATTGAGTGTTTTGTTGTCTGCGCTATAACAGTAGTCATTATAATTCAAGTATTGGAAACATAAGTAGAATGTTACAACATTAGTGTAGATAAAATATGATTTGTAAACTAAAAAGTAATTGGAATTGGCTTATCAAGTTCAGAGATATAAGTTTGGAAAGATTTTGGTAGGGATAATGAGGGGATGCCTTGTCTCTTTCCCACACAGCAAAACATTTTGTGACTTATGTATGACTTACAGACACTGATGTCATAATCAGCTATAGAGCGCTCTTTGTCTAGCAAGAAAATAAATATGCTTGATACTTCTTTATTTTTAAGTTGATTTTATTTTAGATTTCGTTAATTGACTTCTAAGCGCAAAAATGCAACAGTAGTTGCAGTAGTTGTTAGAAAGTATTCTAAAAGCTGATTTTTTTTCCATTAGGTAGTCAAGGTGGTGTACAACAATACCCCGGATTCAGTCAGCTGGGATTCTTAGCGTTCGGTGGGGATACCAGTTAAAGTTTAAAAAAATAAATGAGTAAGTATCTTGCAACTACTTTTAAAAGCTGAAAATTGGCGTACGGGTAGGAAAATAGGTAAAAAAAAGTTTAACCGCAGCAAATTACCTGAAACAAGTAACAAGGATGTCACCCAGGTATTAAAGTAGCGCCGCTTTAAAGTCTAACTGAAAAGCTCTGTTACATGTTTTGGGTGATTGGCTGTGGTTAAACTCTTTTTAAATAACTTATCTACCCTTACACTAATTTTCAGCTTTTAGAAGTACTTGCAAGATACTCATTTACCTATATTTTTGAAAATTCAAACGGGTATCCCCACCAAACGCTAAGCATCCCAGATCCCAGGGATCTCCGGGGTAATTAATTGTTGTACATCACCATGACAACCTTATACCGAAAATTCAGATTTTAGCAAGTACCTAGTTGCATTTTTTGCGCTTACGTCCCGGGCTATTATGGAGAGCTGACGTGAGGACATAAAAATTTTAATGATAAGTAGATAGAGAAAAGAAACAGCTGTTTCAATCAAAGAGTTCATTGACTATTGACAAAGTATATGAAACAACTTATTTTTTCCGTGTTTTTGATAAAGTCCCATAGTAAAAGTTGCTTGTCATTATTGTAGAGAAACTAACCTTTTTGTTAGCTTCTCTACATTCAGACTCTTTCAACGATAACACTGCCAACTTACAATTCTAGTTATGAAATTCAAATTTTTGAAATGTTTTATTTTGACAGGATCAGCGATCCTTGTTTTGTAAAATTGGGCAGTCTTGAGTTGGAAGTGATCTGGAAGACACCTTTTTTCCTCTATAATGTAATGAGTGTGAATTTGAGTTTGCGTGGACGAGCCCTGCAAACCGCATGAGCGTCGCGTGACAGTCAGGGTGAGAGGCTCCGGTCCCTTTGACTTTGATTACAGGTGGATCTCTTGTTTTGGGGCCACTGACCCCTTACCCCTGGAGCACTGGGCTGGCGCTGACTTAGAACCCTGTCGGCCAGTTTGGGCCGGCGCCTCCACCTCAGTCGACAGATGTCTTCACGCTAGCGCTCACCTAGCGCTACCTGGCTGGCGCCACACTATCGGCGGGTCCAGCTCAGGCTCTAGAAAATCCTCGGCCAGCCTCCAGCGTGGTTCTACGAGTGCTACCCTCTCCCTTTTGGCTAACTTTCCAAGGACACCTTCAAAATTCTCTCTCCCTCTCTCCGTTTCTTGAAGATTTAATTGACTATAAGTGCAGTGCGTGTTAGTGTAAATAAATGTGTAAATACTAAGGTTAGTCTTCTGTTTTAATCTCCGAACCGTTAGGAATCCTATCCACTAGGTAGGACTCTTAGGTTGGTTAGGTTTTCTCTGAAGTCTCTTAACCTGTGGTGCTGCAACCGGCTTCCCCGCTTGCAACATTACGGGTTCCTCTCCAATTCTCTTTTAACTTGTGGTGCTGCAAACGGCTTCCCCGTTCGCAACATTACAGTTTGGCGCCCGACCTTTTTACTTATCCACCCCTGACTACTTATATTTTCTTATTTTACTGTTACTTGTTTTCTTTTTTTTCTAAATTCTAAATCGATACTTCCACAAGTATCCACCCATCACTTACACCTTAGGTATTTTTGGATTCTCTTTTGGTTATCGTACTCCAATTCTCCATACATTACTCTATACTTGACTTTACAGTACACAGGCTACATAAATACCGCACCCCTACATACAGTCACTTACTACCTGGTTACCTCTGTAACCTACACCCATTCTTCGCTTGGCGGTGTTTAAACCTAACGGTCACCTTCAAGTTGGGGTTTGGGAGACTATACGGCGAGCTGGAGGAGAGTATCCTCTCAGTGTACGTCACATACAGTTTGTAAGTTACCTAACTTACAGCTGAACACTCTTCGTAGTACATAGTAGTACATATCAACACTTGGCCTAATATATAAATTATATTCTATTACTAACTGGTATTATGTGTATATTATTCCGCGAGTCTCTCTCTGCTCTTATACGTCTTCAGTCATTAATTGTTGAAAAATTGTCTTCTTTGGTCTTTGTCTTGGAGGACCCTAACGGTTCGAGAGGTAGACGGCATGTTAAAGATATTATATGCTAACTTGTATAATATATTATAATGATTTTTCTTTATTATTTTTTAACTAGTGCTGATCTATGTTTTTGTTTTCTTAGAAGGTTGTAATAGTTTTCGTTTTGTTTGGTGTATACTGAGTACTAATAATGTTATAATTTCGTGTAATTCTTTTTTTACGTACAAATATACCTGTTAATGCTTCACAAAGAATCTAAAACCTTTGGCTTATTTTTTGTAATACCCTTGATTTTTTTTTTTTAATAATAAAAGGCTTGCAAAATGGTTAAGATACCAATAAAGCCTATATTGTGCTTTTATCTTTTGATATTTCAAATTGCACACGTTGCAATTTAAATATTAACTTCATTTGAATAGAAAATTACTTTTTCTCTTCATACTCGTATCTCTGAAAAGTCTTAAGGCTTACTTAGGCCATATGTGTAAATATTAACTTGTAAATATTATTTATCTTTACTTTTATCGGGTTTTCGAAAAGGTGCGGGTTACGACACCTAACTCTAAAAAAATAAGCCTTCGTTACAATCAAATGATAATTCCTTGTGGAGTATGGTCATCATGGATTGTGAACCATAACCCCAACTTATGATTGAGTGTGCGTGCGAGGGAGTATGGAAGATGTGTGCGAATCTGTCTGGATGGTCATATGATTGAGTGTGCGTGCGAGGGAGTATGGAAGATGTGTGCGAATCTGTCTGGATGGTCAAGGTCTTATTCTCAACCTGCAAAATTTTCAATGAGTGAAAATTTTTCTGGGGTTTTGGGGGAAATGTAGAGAAACTAACCTTTTTGTTAGCTTCTCTACATTCAGACTCTTTCAACGATAACACTGCCAACTTACAATTCTAGTTATGAAATTCAAATTTTTGAAATGTTTTATTTTGACAGGATCAGCGATCCTTGTTTTGTAAAATTGGGCAGTCTTGAGTTGGAAGTGATCTGGAAGACACCTTTTTTCCTCTATAATGTAATGAGTGTGAATTTGAGTTTGCGTGGACGAGCCCTGCAAACCGCATGAGCGTCGCGTGACAGTCAGGGTGAGAGGCTCCGGTCCCTTTGACTTTGATTACAGGTGGATCTCTTGTTTTGGGGCCACTGACCCCTTACCCCTGGAGCACTGGGCTGGCGCTGACTTAGAACCCTGTCGGCCAGTTTGGGCCGGCGCCTCCACCTCAGTCGACAGATGTCTTCACGCTAGCGCTCACCTAGCGCTACCTGGCTGGCGCCACACTATCGGCGGGTCCAGCTCAGGCTCTAGAAAATCCTCGGCCAGCCTCCAGCGTGGTTCTACGAGTGCTACCCTCTCCCTTTTGGCTAACTTTCCAAGGACACCTTCAAAATTCTCTCTCCCTCTCTCCGTTTCTTGAAGATTTAATTGACTATAAGTGCAGTGCGTGTTAGTGTAAATAAATGTGTAAATACTAAGGTTAGTCTTCTGTTTTAATCTCCGAACCGTTAGGAATCCTATCCACTAGGTAGGACTCTTAGGTTGGTTAGGTTTTCTCTGAAGTCTCTTAACCTGTGGTGCTGCAACCGGCTTCCCCGCTTGCAACATTACGGGTTCCTCTCCAATTCTCTTTTAACTTGTGGTGCTGCAAACGGCTTCCCCGTTCGCAACATTACATTATGAGCATAATAATTTTATTATACACCTCACAAAATTTCTGCATTTTTCAGAGCAATAGGTACCGTCATTTGTGTGTAAACAAAGTGTTAAACGAGGTTTAACATACCATTGATTTATTAATGTTGTGAAATCACTTCCAAAAACCATAATTATTTTTCGAAAAAATGGCAAAGCGGACTCCCATCGTGTACAAAATTCGAATAGTTTGCTCGAATAATTGATGTATACAATTTTCTCAATGTTGTTGATTTTTTTTAAAACTGCTCAGCCGATTTTGGTAAATAGAAGTATAGAATCTCGGAAGTATAACCTTTCGAACTAAAAAAAGATTTTTTGATTCGATTCACAAGTGGCGAAAATATCGATAATTATACACAAAAAATACATTAAAACGAACATAGAACCTCCTCTTTTTTGGAAGTCGGTTAAAAATAGACAAAAAATTTTTCAAAATATTCTTGTAGCTTTAAATAACAAACTCCAGCAACAGGTACATACCTACTAAATGTATTTTAAACAAAAACCAATGAAGCCATATTATTAGATTACGTTCTGTATTCCGATCCGATTCAATATTTGTTTCGTATTCTTCATAAATTGTAACGTTTGGTTGATGCAACATTTCCCTACGTTTTATCCCGCTCCTGCACACCTACTTGTACTCGTATATGTACGAGCGAGACCGCTATACATAAGCGCGGATTCTATGGACAGTGCTGCCTCTCGCGCTGGCGTGGAGAACCATTCGATCGAAAACTTGGAATGACGGCAACCGCTTTCGCTGTCGTATCTAAAATCAAAACCCGGTGTAATTATACGTTGTTATCGCTGTGAGTGTATGTGGGTAAGGTATTGAAAGAAGGAGCACGATTTTAGGGGGGCGGGGGGGCGGTGAGGGGGGTAGGGGGAGGAGGAGTCACCCCCCCACTACCAACCCCCCGGCGAAGCGTAGTTTTTTTAAAATTAATTTTTAAAATTTACGAAATGTTAACGGTTAAACTATAGCCGCCCGGTACCCGCGGGGAGGGGTGAAGGGGGAAGGGTTGGGGGGAGGGGGGAAGCCCCTCCCTGCAACTCCCCCCAGCCGCAGGCCCTTAGTTTTTGAGTAATATTTTTTTTAGTACTTAACCTCACTTTCGGCTATATCAGAATTTTTAACCTGTTTTTTGTTTCACACCTAATCTATCAAGGCAGTTTACTTCTGGCACTTCGCCGGCCGCTGCCGCGGCACGCTCGCTTCGCTCGCTCGGCTCGTGCGTTGTTTGTCATGTTCTAACCTAACCTATTTTTTGTTTCACACCTAATCTATCAAGGCAGTTTACTTCTGGCACTTCGCCGGCCGCTGCCGCGGCACGCTCGCTTCGCTCGCTCGGCTCGTGCGTTGTTTGTCATGTTCTAACCTAACCTAACCTATTTTTTGTTTCACACCTAATCTATCAAGGCAGTTTACTTCTGGCACTTCGCCGGCCGCTGCCGCGGCACGCTCGCTTCGCTCGCTCGGCTCGTGCGTTGTTTGTCATGTTCTAACCTAACCTAACCTATTTTTTGTTTCACACCTAATCTATCAAGGCAGTTTACTTCTGGCACTTCGCCGGCCACTGCCGCGGCACGCTCGCTTCGCTCGCTCGGCTCGTGCGTTGTTTGTCATGTTCTAACCTAACCTATTTTTTGTTTAGTGTTTTGTTAACCTCTAAATCGAATTTTTCAACATTTTGTAAAATTAACTAAATATACTTCGGCGCAACTCCGGCAGCCAGAATGCATAGGAACGATTGAAAAACACCCCCCTGACTCCCCCATAGTGTCGCAATCCTTAGGTTTGTGCTCCTCGTTTTAATACCCAACCCGTGTATGTACCTGTGCAACCCACGACCCAGGCCATCTCCAAGGACTCTCAAGGTACTGTGCACTCCCTTTCCCGTCAAAAACTGAATCTTTCTCTTGACTACTCCCGCGCAGTTTCGTTTACTTATCATCCACCGCATGCATCAACCAAAAAATTATACAGTCCATTTAACTTTTCTCTAAATCCGCGTAAACACGTTCTAATTAACAACTTTACTCATCGAATGGTCAAACGCACTACCCGACTAAAGTTATCGTAACTTCATTACATTTTGGTCCCTTACGAACTCCATACGTAAATGCTGCCGGGGCCAGAGGTTACTTAAAGCTTTGAAATTATTCAAAGCTGTTGAATTAACAATTCGGCCAGTTATGTATATCGTACGGTACAGTTTCATTCAACGAAGACATAAGTTTTGTGACTACCCCTTCAAGTTCGCAATAATGATGGTGTGTTTCATTATGAGGGTGTATCTAAGCCTTATGTTAGTCACCATGGGCATATCATATGGAAAATAGTTTAGAAGAGCGTCTTTAGTAAATTAAATCCATATAAATGAAATTGGAGTGTCTGTTTGTAATATTGAAATAACCGTTTTTTACTACTTACATGATATATACGATACATACACCAAAATTACATTTTTTACAATTTTTGTCTGTCTGTCTGTTGGTTCCGGCTAATCTCTGAAATGGCAGGACCGATTTTGACGGAACATTTATTGGCAGGTAGCTGATGTAACAAGGAGTATCTTAGGCTACGTTTATTTTGGAAAAAATCTTATTATCACGGACTAACGTGGGTAACACTGCGGGGCGCAGCTAGTCTGATATACCTATGTAACTACTCCATAAAAACTTTGTATGAAGCAAGCATTATTTTACTGTAATACGTATTTATGTAACTCAATTTGGTCGTCTGCATAGCAGCTAAGTCCTAGCGTTTGACTCACAGTATCAATTAATAAAACGTAAGCTATAACTATGTTTTACTAGATATAGTTAATTAAAGCTATCGACTTCTCTATTAAAACGTATCACACAGAAATATGTTCATAATTACTCAGTTAAAAGATAAATAGTTTAAATACAGTAGCAAATACTTACTGCCTAGTTTTATCCAGTTTTTTTATATTTCTATCTAAAACACAGGTCAATAAAAGAGAAAATAGGTAATAAACTTTCGATACTGTTCAAAAAAAGAAACTAACGACTATTTCAAGAGATAATATACCTACTTAAGTTATATTCGATTAGACTTGAAAAAAATTGTAGACATTTATTTATTTAGTCTTTATGTACTTACTTATACACAATACAGTTATGATACGAGTACGAAACCGCTGATCTTAAGTCCGTCTCTTTTTATTAAATTAGAAATAGATCTTCTTACAATTAAACAACGGAACTGTTAAAAAATCGCCGGAGTTATTACACCATCGTGCCAAGCGTCTTGATCCAACAATATTAGCTCCGCTATTGCTTTAAACGGGTCAAGAAACGGAACAAGTCAGTGCGCCCCTTGAGCCCAGTACAGATTTCAGAACGTCGCTACGAAGACGCTTGAAATTCTAAACACCTACTGCGCAACTTTTTATGGTCTGTACGTGACACTCAGCTCCAGCTGAGTCTTCCTGCTAAATTCAACGAGGTTTTCCGGTTCTTTTAATAATAAACAAGGATACGATGGAGAGACGGTCTGATTGAAACTGGTCCCCTCTGCTCATTTGCTGCGATTTCATCTGAGCATCACGCAATAGCCGAGACGAATCCGCGGACGCGTGGTCATGTTTCTTCGTTCTTATTGCTCTTGTTTGCTATTTATTGATACCTATCATGGTTTAATAGTATCGATAAGTTTGCTTTTGCGAGAATATTGGGTCGTTGTTTATATTTTGGTAACAGATACACATTCTTCTTCATCTTGAGGTGCCAGCTCCTACCGGCGGAGGTCAGCCATTCGGACTTTGGAAACTTCTGCGCAGAATAATGCTCTTGTGCTCAGATTGAACCATGGTCGAAGAATTTCAAGCCATTAATCGGTGCACATGCACATTGAATCAAAATATTTAGTTTTTAGCACACACCTCTTCAATTACTCGCAAAAGTCAGCAAGTAATTGAAAAGGTGTGTGCAAAAATAGAAATAAAAAGACTAGGACATATCCACCACGCAGGCCCATTGCGGGTTGGTGGATTCACATACGCCATCGAATTTCTTCTACTGACGTATGTAGGTTGCCTCACGATGTTTTCCTTTACCGAAAAGCCAGTGGTGTTGAATTCCGTACATAAATTCTGAAGAACTCATTGGTACGGGACCGGGATTTGAACCCACGACCTCACGATTGTAAGGCAGGTGTCACTACCCGCCACTAACTACTAGTTAATATAAACTTATGAAATTCATCAATTCACCTTTCCGCTCATTTGTAACTCTTCTTTATTTTACAAGTTTTAAATTAAAAAAACCTTTTTTTTTTAAACAAGCTTTTACTGAACAATTACTTGCCAAGACGAATCAAACGAGCTGGAACCGAACCCAACTCGATGAGGTTGTGTCGTTTCATTGCAAAGTTCCTTTGGCCACCTTCCAGCTCCATCATCAGATCAGCATCATGTCATCATAATACTCGTATTGCATTGTCACGCAATTTACACATGTATGCAAAATTTCAGCTCAATTGGAAACCGGGATGTGGATCAAATTTAACTTGCAAGGTTTGATAACAGAACGACAGACAATGGGACAGGTGAAAGTAAATAAAAGCTTGTATGTAATAAGGTTGCCTCCAAAATATCGCCTTAAGCGATAAAGTGACCAACTGTTTTGGAGGCATCTGAGCTTTTCTATTCTTGTATTTGTATCAATATTTTTCTTTTACTAGTTTTCACCCGCGGCTTCGCCCGCGTTGTATTTTAATTTTTGTGCTACGAGTATTCCATGGGAACATTTCATTTTCTGGCATAAAAAGTAGCCTATGTCACATTCCGTCTTTCAAACTATGTCCTAGTAAATGTATAATTTTTTCAACATTTTAACGTATTTCGATAATCAAGTTAAAAATAAATTAAAAATGCAAATTAAGTGCAATTATTTATTCTTTACTTTTTTATTGATAATTGTAGTTAATCATACATCATTTTTGCATGCGCTGGTAAATGAAAAGGCACACTTTCTAATCATTCCCAGCAGAAAATTTTGCTAAATAAAGTCGTTAAAACCAATAAACTTATATTACCCGCCGTTTCTCGCGAACGAATTTACGTAATCATGCGTTTATACAGATAACAGCATCGCGTTCACGCTCACCCAGAACGAGGGATTCGAAAAGTTAATTCGCGCACGCCTGCGGAATTCCCTCTCGCAGGGATGTATTCAGGTGAAAACGGGGGTCAAAATATTACGAAAACTTATTTACTAATCTGCAAGTTGCCGCTGTTTGCAAGGGCTTGAATTAAAATGTATATTTACAAACTTCCCGAAAAACAAATTAAAAGTTGTGAAAAACCATCAATGTCCATTGGGTATGTTAAAGAACTAATCGGATGGCGAAAAGAAGATAGTTACTTTTAAATACTATGTAAAGAAAATACTGAAATAGTTTTTGACTATATTACCCGGCCTTGTACTTAATCATGCGGTTATTTAGAACAGATAATAGCATCGCGTTCATGCACGCTCACCCCAAACGAAGGATTCAAAAAGTTAATTCGCACACGCCTGCGTAATTCTTTCACACACTCAGGTGTACTCAGGTGGAAACTGGGGTCAAAATATTATGTAACAACTAGCTTTTGCCCGCGGCTTCGCCCTAGTGGTATTTTAATTTTTGTGCTTTCCCATGGAACATTTTATTTCTTGGGATTAAAAGTAGCCCTTTCACTTTCTGTTTTTTAATTTATGTCCATGGCAAAAGTCATGTCAATCCGTTGCTCCGTTGCTGCGCGAAAGAGTAACAAACCAGCAAACATCCTTTCGGATTTATGATATTACTAAGAAAGTAAGATAAATTCTGTTTCTATGGTCTTCATTGGCTTCTGAAATGTGCTTTAATGCGCTAAAGGTTAAAATACTCTATTTATAGTTAATGTTAAGAAGGTGTGAACCTGTAGTACTCAAAATAATTTATATGCAAAATGATTCTGATAAGATCTAAGATTTTAGTAAGTTACAAGATTTATCTACCATAGTTTAGAAATTAAATAGGGAATTTTCCAGTAATAAGTAAAAATACTTTTAAAATGTGTAGTAATATCAACTAGCCATTTGCTGATGCTTCGTGATGAAATAATTTAAATTATTTTTGTACTTATAGAATTTACCAGAAAAAAATATAAAAACTGGTGTACAAACGTCATCCCACGTTTCCACGGCGAAGTTTAGAAAAAATACCAGGACAATAAACGCGGAAAATTAGTTTTTGGTTAACTTTGTTGTTCAAAACGTGCAATGTTATTGTAGGTAGTAGGTACGTACCTATTAGGTTTCCCGGACACCTTTGAAAAATTAATGTGAAATGTTCTAAGGCTTTTGATTACGTAGATACTTAGTAGGTTTAGCAAAATTTTTAGTATCACATGATAAAAATAATTCCTATCGTTATTTAACTTCTTAAGCGTTGGAACATTTTAGAAAATCCCTTATCATACTACTGTCTTTGCTAAACTTAAACATGGGTAGTTAGTGTAAACTTTAAGAAAAGTCTAAAGTCCTTGAGACTCGTTACGGTACAGTTATCGCAGATGTTGGGTAAAATTGCCCCCCTCCTTAGTACGTACAAGACTTCTAATTAAATTTAACGTGCCCTTAAAGCGGGAGCTTACAGATGTTTCCCACAATACTCATCGTTTGTATGTGTTTGTAATTAAGGAGAGTTCGTTACGAACACCCTTTTGCATGCTTCCAAAATAATATTTTCGAAATTGAGTACTACATTTAGCATAGCTATTGACTAAGCAAATTTTAGAAAATTGTAAGAAAACTACGTTATTACTGAGCTCAACAGCATCATCAACGTCAGCTGTTGAATATCAGTTCAACAGTTGATGTAGGTACTCGTTGTACTTAGTAGTTGTTGTTGATGATGAGGTTGGTCAGTGGAGATTTTGGCGGGAACGCGGAAAAATCATGTCGCCGCATTGTATTAATTTGTTTGACTATGACGTAACTAATACTCTGTCTATTTTGATAAAATATCACAAATGTTAAAAAACACTTTACACCGGCAAATGCGAAAACCATGCGACGCCAAAATATAAAAGAAGAAGAAGGTTGGTCAGTGAAGTTGTTGTTGTTTTTACAAGCTTCTAACTAACTTGCAATCATCGACTTTTCATTTTTCATGGATGTACTGATAGAATTAGTACTAAAGTAATAGAAACCGTAATACACACGCACACCTACTTATTACCTACTATTTTAACTTGTGAATCAAATACAATTCTTATTTTGGTAGCTACTATTCGCATAAGAGTTAGATACATTCTAAATTAGTTGTCACATGCATTTAGTTTTCATCAAGATAAATTAATATTGAAATCTATACTGAAATAGGTATGATTTAAAATATTTAACTAAACTCGATGTAAGGATGTAAACCCGTAAATGACGAGTACCAAAAAAATTAAATAGCGTCAATTCAAGTTGTATGACGTAGGTACCTACTTATAAATCTATTTAAAAGAAAATTAAAATGGATTCTGTAAAATGTTATTTTTTTGAGCGTGACATGCTTTTTTGTAGTCGTGGGATAAAGAACTTTTCAACCAAAACATCTGCTGGAGATATCAAAGAATAATAATTATTTTACTGAATAAATAATTTATTCTATTAAATTTCCAAGAAGTAGATATTCTCGTATCACAATGAAATATTTCTTAAAATAATACCTACTTTCAATTTCATAAAATAATATTATATTTTTACCCAAAAATTGTCATAAAAACAGAGTAAGAATTACTTATCGTACCCGAGGGAGACATTTGTCAACTTTTCGTCTGGAGATGACGAAACGAGGGTTAACCATCAATACATATAACAAAATACGTATGTAAGTCTACTTAGTGCCACTTCAAATGACTCTAATACATTATTGATTGTCTGCATAACTAGTGACATAGTAAAAGCCTCGTAAAAGCTTAGGTCAGGACAGGTTTAGGTCTTTTTGACACATGCTCAAGTGATTTAGAGTTTTCGACAGAACTTTTAGGAGCGACGCAAATAATTAATTAATCACAAAAGAATGAGGTGTCCATGAAAAAATATTTTTGTTTTTGAGCAAAATGTGATACAGCTGATTTATTTATTGTAATTTCAGGGTTGGTCACGCAATAGTGAATCATGCAGTCGTCTTGAATGAAGTGAGCCCTTAAGAGATTGTGCGTATACCAGCAGCCTGTAATATTTTGTGTGTCAAGAATACAGCAATTCGTCGTTGACAGTAACAATTCGTCTGATGGCAAACGTCATGCTTTACCGTAACATTTCTTTTTTTTTATAGTATATGGCGGTGGACATATCAAATATAAATGTTTGCCGTTTATTACCAGTTTTACTACCGATCTTACAACCAGTAGTAAGAACGGTAAATGAATTACCATTCGTACTACTGCAGTTGAAAATTGTTAGAACAGTAATAACAAATTACCCGTGTTACTACCGTAAAACTAAAATAACATTAGTAACAGTAGTAACACTGGAATAAACAATTTTTGCGATGTTCAGTAATATCCAGACAGACGGAAAGACGTAGTCATACAATGATCTAACAAAAGCGCTTCTACACTTGTACTCGTAGTTACTTAAACTTTGAACTCTAAATCTTTTGTTTTGTAAGCTCTGAAAATTTATTTTAGTGTATTTTTTAAATTTTCTTCATTTTTTCCCCGCATCTCTAAAGTTTCCAGCCAGCCGAGTTCCATAAAGACGTTCTCTGAATTATACAAAACAGAATCCAAGTCGGGAGTACGCTTAACACATTACAAGTGGGAATTCTGCCCAAGCCCATTCGAGTTTGGTTCACAAATGTCGTTCGATCTCACATTTGGGCCTTCATTATCCTAAAACCCTAAACTATAAAGGGAAAAGTTGGCTGTAACCGTTTCGGACCGAATGGTAATTTTACTAAACTTTTACGATTATTGCAAATGAGACGGTCATTTTAGTCGTTTGTTTGTAATGAATGATTAATTTCTGATGCTCATTCGTGCTTCAAGATTTGGATTGAGAGTGTTTCCAATACATAGAAAAGCTATAAGTATCTCTCTCTCACTCTTCGTATAAATGGTTAAATAGGTATACCTACAGGGTTTTTGTTTGACTAGGGAGTTGTTTTTGTTTGACTAGGGAGTTGTTGACTCAGGTCGATAACTCCCTTGAATACATGTAATGATGTTTATGTAATGTATATTATTATTTGACATTAACTGTATTGACATTACATTGAAAATAAATACCTACAGGGTATGTTATAATTATTCTAGGGTATCTTTGCACATAAGTGTAAACAACTTTTACCATGCCAACTTGTATCGTTACTTGTTACTCGGAATTACGAAAAAAACAGCTGTTCCATACATTTTGTCGAGAGGTTTTTATTTATTTATTTGTTTGATAAATTACGATCATAATAAATCATCAATACACTGTCATAAAACCTAAATTAGGTTTGTCTAGACAATCTAGTTCTCTTACCACATTACGAACATTATGTATGAACCACAGATTTCTTCGTCATTATTACATTGGTTTTATGAATAATGCATTAAAACATTATTGATTGTTCTAAAATATGTAAATCCTGCATAGATTGTATAACTACCTTGTGTTGTGTGAAGTCTCTACTATTAATCAACAAAATATACCAAAATTTACGATAAAACTACATTATAAAATATCTCTGTACTCAAATTTCACTTAGGTATACAGAATCCTCTCCGGTAAATTACTCGTAAAGGAAGGGTTAGCTTCGAAGATATTGGTTAATAGTACTTATCCTACAAGGATGTAACATCATTTCCAAAATACTTGTAGCTGTACAATACAAGTTGTACTCATAGTAGCAATGCGGAATAGCTCTGCAATCTGAAATGGTACGAGTACGTGAAGTCTTTGTTTCAATCATAGCAAATATTTTATGCAAAAAAGTTTCACTATGCCGCCAGAAATAAATTATACAAGTATTTGGTTTGTGTATCACTACATATATAAAATATAGTCGTATAAAACAAAGTCGCTTCCCGTTATCTGTCCCTATGTATGCTTATATCTTTAAAACTACGCTACGGATTTTGATGCGGTTTTTAATAGATAGAGTGATTCAAGAGGAAGGTTTATATGTATAATACACCTGTGCGAAGCCGGGGAGGGTCGCTAGTATTACTATAATTGTAAGCTGCGCAATTGCTGCAGCGGATCCAGGCTAAGGTAGGTAGTATAGACAGTTATTTTTACCGACTTCCAAAAACTATGCTCGTCTGTATTTTTTTTGTGTATGTTCATTGACATCATCAGCAATTGTAAACCGATTTTTAAAAAAACGGTTTATTTCGAAAGGGTATACTGTTGAGATGGTCTCAGTTAAATTTTATCGAAATCAACAATCAACAGATTCTGATAAATCAACAATAATGTACATACTCGTATATATCACATCAATTCGTGCAATCTATTTGAATTCTGTACACGGTGGAATGAATTCCTTGGAATTTATGTACGGAATTTCACACACTGGCTTTTCGGTGAAGGAAAACATCGTGAGGCAACCTGCATACGTCCGTAGAAGAAGTTTGATGGAGCATCCACGGGTTGGTGGAGTCACTATCCACCAACCCGTGGATGCTTTGAATGGTGGATATGACCCAATTAACCTTTCGTGGGGAGGCCTACGTCCTGCAGTATTAACACTACCTGGACTATTAAAAAGGGTGGTACAGTATAGTAGGTACATGGTGGAAGTCGGTGGTGCCAATTTTTGCGAAAATAATTATATTGCTCCATTGTTTGTAAAATTATTTTTTACATTCTTATTAAAAATTAACATCAATAAGAAATATTTTGAACATATGTTATTATATGCACGTAGAATTGTTTTAGAATAATGAGGACAAAGTTTGACAAGGTGAGTCTGAGACCTCTGAAGTTAAACAATGCAACGTGGCGAAGCACGGTCAACCTTCGGATGGCTGACCGCGGGTTACATTTCCGACTGAACTGAGCACTGCTATCAGATAAGGCGAGCCAGGAGGCTGATTGACAACGACACCTTGACTAAGTCGCAGATGCAAAGTCTTGAGCATCGACGTAAGGTGGCGTGTTTATCGGCCTTTTATCGGATACACTTCGGAGAGTGCGCACAGTTGCACAATCTGGTCCCACCTGCCCCTTTCTTCTATCGTACGGCTAGACAGACGCGACCAAAGCGCCACCCTTTTATGGTGGACATTCCGCGCGTTAGAACCAAGCGTTTCGAGTCCTCATTCCTCATACGAACAGCCAGAATGTGGAACGCTTTGCCTGGGTCAGTCTTCCCGCTAAAGTACGACGTGGGTGTCTTCAAATCCCGAGTAAATAGGTATCTTCTAGGTAAGCGTGCTACATCCTAGACCGCATATCTGCTCAACATCAGGCAGTATGTAGTCAAACGCAAACCTATATGGAATAAAAAAAAAAAAAAGATAACACGTTATATTGAGGTTCCCGGTATTTTTAATCGTTAAGCTATATAAGTGGCTTGAGGCGGCTTAAAAAGCACACTTAGGCTAGTTACACGATGTTTACTTACTTACGCTTAAAAATTCTCACTAAAGTGTTTGGTATATTTTATATAATTATTTATTTACGTCGTCAGGAAAGTTTATTCATTTGGCCATTTTCTCTATATTTTATTAGTGACAAATCAATGAACAATAAATTTAGGGTTTATTAGATTGGAATTAATCTGCTATCTGAAAATTGGAACTGACACAAATAAAGAGGATTAGGACCGTGGGCGTCAATATTGAATGATATAATTACTTCAATTGCTTTTGCCCGCTGTGATCACACAATGAAGTATAATAATAGCAATAAATCACTCGATGATATTTGGCTTTTTTATCAAAAGAATCAGGGCTGGATTTGATAGATAGTCCAAACAAAATAATATAATGTAGTTTGTACATACATAAGTCGATAAAGTAATTAAAAAAATCATTAAAATAAAAAAATCCAGGGAATGTATTTTTAACCCATAATCTAGTTCGTTTAGTCTACATAGCATATTCATATATTTTGTTTTTTTTTTTTTTTAAAGAAAACAAGAATCTCAGAAAAAATTACGCTAAAGCCGATTTCAAATAGGCCAAAATACTTTATTTTTCAGTAGCAATAAGTTGTAATGTTAGTACTATACTAGAAAGCATAAAGCGCCGTCCTAGTGTATGTTGCACTTGTACCAGTTGGGCCCACGTCTTATTGTTTTTAACAATTTTATAATACCTATTGTTTATTGACCGAGCGCAGCGTAGGGCGTCCACCGTCAAGGTGGATGGATGACCTCATTTAGTTAGACCGCAGGATCGCGCTGGATGCAAGCCGTTTTCGACCGGTCTTTTTAGAGATCCATATGGGAGACCTATGTCCAGCAATGGATGTCCTCTGGCTGATAAATGGATGATTGACTAACTTAACGAAGTGAAAAATGTCTTCGCTTTATCTCGTCAATTTTGCATTTTTAACGAAACATGGTACACAGATTCGATTTATTAATGGAATTGTTTTAGTCAGCGATTTTTGATTAGTGAGGTATTTCCTTCAAAAAACGAAGCAAAGTTCCGTAGATTTCAATATTTGTCAAGATTGCTAAGTATGTAAATTCTAAAAGACTTGCGAGTATGAACCGAATCAGTCAAGAGCAAGTCGAGATATAGGCTTATGGAGATTCGTTTAAAGAGCTGTGTTTGCAAGTAAAATTATTACAAGTTACTAGTAATATCTACTCAACAAGGTCCAGAGAAACAATTCTAAGACAAACGAATAAAGAACGAAGTCGTAGCAGATCGTAGCCGTAGCGCAACATAGATGTAGCGTAACACAGCCATACCGTAGTCATATTTTACTGAAGCCAAAGCGTAGTCTTATCACAGTTGTGTAGCATAGTGTTTCGTAGCATGTTATAAGAGTCGTAAGACAGCCGTAGCATACTCGTAGCGTAGCATAACCTTAGCGTAGCGCAGCCGTAGTGGAAATTGACAGATCTCGTCGGTACAATTTCAGGACAAAACTATGACAAAACCATAAAAAAAAACAAGGACCTCATTCTCCAGATTGTCCGAAATAAATGAACAGACATTGGATCTATCTATTTTTATTACAATTTGATCTCTATTTTCTTCTATTTGCTCTACCGTGACCAACGCTAGTGCTCTCACGTCCCAAGAGAAACCCTCTCCCTGAAAAATAGAGCTCTTTGTCATTTCGATTATTGAAATATGCGGCGAAAATCTCCGCCCATCCGGGATTTATTTCAGTTACGTATTTTCCAACCTGATTCTTCAAATCGAAAAAGGTTGGTGTTGAAAATAAAATTGTGCTGTCCAGTTATTGTTTGTTATATTGCTCGTAATAGATTTGTATAGTACAGCGATTAAATTTCACAGAAATTTTACAAGCGATCTAGCGATTTTCATGTTTACAATGTACAATTTAAATAGGATTACTATATTTTCGAAATTGATTTTAATGACAATGTTGTGAAAAAACTTAGATTTAAGAAATTTGATAAATATTCAGATTTTTGTGAAAATTTAATGTTTGGATTTGCCACTTATTTTATAATAAAAAAAAACACAGCAAAATAATGATTTGCTCAAGGTTAAAACGACAGACAGATAAATTGGATTTGACACAATTGGACGAGAATAAATAATTATTGGTTTGTAGTATACGAGTAATTCTCATATATATATTTTTTAAAGATTAAATATTAAAACAAGTATTAGTGGTCACATTAAAACACTTTTGTGTAAAACAATTAAGGCCTGTTTAATGCCAAAATTTTAAGGCCCTTTTTACATAAATGACTCATTCGGTGTTATTCAGGTTTTGTCATTAAATGATGATACTGTATTTTTTGTGACAAATCTGTCAATGCAATCAATTAATTATCATGATACGGGAATGATCAATATCTACTTATAGATTTATGAACTACCTTACATAACCAAAGATAAACAGGATAGAACTAATGGCAACTGTTCAAACTTGAAATCCCTCGAGCTCTTTAATTTCCTGTACCCATTTCGTATCAACATTGAAAACAAACATAACCTACCAATTAAATTGATTGAAACTGAAATCCCATACGTCTTACTAGTAGTAGACATGAACATCGTAACTCTTATTTAATCAATTACTCATAGAAACTATCGATTAAATGAACTTTGAATGCCTTCGGGGCATGATGTAATCATGTATGTAGATATTTTTATTACTAGTATAGACTAGGTTGTTGTCCATGTGGAGATGATGATTATGATAGGATAACATCTCGCAAAGGAGTACTCCACCGTTCAAGGTGTTAAGCCCAGGGATAGCTACCCGACAGTGTGCTCTTAGGTCTTGATATGGTTCGGTCGTCGCTGTAAATTTCGTTTGCGTGATACTGCCCTGGGTTTGTGATTGGCTGACGTTAGCTCTTTGAGACGCGCGTGTGGTGGCGCCACATGTAGCGAACTTAGTCGCTACACTAGTATTTAAAAATAAGTAAGAATGGTTAGTTTCGAACTAACTTTGTCACTTTAAAAAATCAGTTGTTAACTTTTTTAGTAATATAAAAAAAAATATCTTATAATACATACACGCTTAAAAATCGTAATTATTCCGGAATTAATATCTTCTTTGATAATTTTAATTTGTACTTCGATTGCAACTGTAGAAAAACTTAATTTGTTCGAAAAATAAACAGAGACTAAAGTACAATATCATAGTAGCCCTCTGTATTCGCAAACAAAAAAAAATATTGACTATTCAAACTGCTATGTACAATATTTACCCAATCATATTTTTGTGTACTAGCCGCGTGACCGTCGGCATCGTAACGTTTATTGTATAGGACCTTTAAACCCACCAAACAAAGAAAAGGAAGAATTATCTTCATGACTTGTGCAAACTCGGCTACAAATCATAATTCTGGCGGTTCATGCCCTAAATCGTCTATTAAGGACCCTTGTCAAGCGTCAGATCTACCAAATCCAATCGAGAGATATGTATGTGCTGGCAATTGTAAGGTCACTGGTGTCAATACAAACCCGTGAACCTTCCCGTTCCATGACCTTTTGTCAAGGCCAATGCGTGAAACTACGAGGGACTGCGAAGGGTCTTGTATTCAAAATACTGTACTTGTTTCTAGCCAGTAGGTTTAGGAGAAAAATGGTATGGCGAAGGAAGAAGTATAGCTTAATGTTTCTTTATAAGGACGAAGGTTAAGGTTGATTTTATTATGAACAAATTATTAATTTTTGATTTTTAGAACAACGCTCCAACTCCCTAAATGTGAAAAGAGGCAAGTCACTGCGTAGAAGTTTAAAAGACATTGCTGTTGTAATCGATTTAAGATGATTTTTGATCAATTTAGATTTTTGATCTCCTGATATATTTAGGCATAAAAAGAGATATAATACCTACAACAATTTTCAAAATATTGCCTAATTCATACAAAAAAACTTTTCCAAACAGCTTTTAGAAATGATATCTTTAGTACTGACCTGTAATTTGTCCAAAATATGTCTAAAGTGGGTAAAGTTTTACAATACAAACTCATGGAAAGTGTGCGGAAACCAATCATGCAATGAACACACAGCAGACGAGCACCGTGATTAATGAAGTCTATACACAAAGTTTTATGCAATCATCTTTGTATAGGCAAAGTTAAATTTGCGGTTAAATATTCTTAGTACTCGTACTAAGTATATTTAGTATAATATAATTAGTAAGTGTATAATTAGTTTGTCAGTTCATATCAGCCTTCGATCAGGAATACACATATCAGCATCATCATATTTTATCAGTTTCGAATTCATTTTTAGGGTTCCGTACCCAAAGGGTAAAAACGGGACCCTATTACTAAGACTTTGATGTTCGTCTGTCTGTCTGTCTGTCTGTCACCGGGCTGTATCTCACGAACCGTGATAGCTAGGCAGCTGAAATTTTCACTAATGATGTATTTCTGTTGCCGCTGGAACAACAAATACTAAAAATAAAATAAAATAAATATTTAAGGGGGTTTCCATACAACAAACGTAATTTTTAAGAGTTTTTTGCTCGCTATTAATAACGGCAAGAGGAATGGGGCTCCCATACGGTACGTAACCCTTCGTGCGCGAGTCCGACTCGCATTGGCCGATTTTATTTAAAATTTGAATGTTACATGACATTTCTTCTAGCGTCGCTTAGCATAAGACTCTCCTTGTTGATCTTACGTCATCGTACTTTAGCCTCGGTAGTTTGAAGCGCCTCGTAAACTGACGTAAAGATACAATGCTCCTATACCTGTTCCAAGCAAGATTTTCGGAAGCAAATACTGCTGCAGTTGCTGTAGTCACTTACTGGGCCGACAAGTTTTGACATCAAATAAAGTGTCTGATCATTTTGGAGCCGATGACACTAGAAGAACGTACCTACTAAATTGGAGGAGATAGGACCTATACGTATCGAGTCTCGACTTTGTGACCTTTACCAGTTGACTTCCGTGGTAACAATCAGCTTTTCTAGATTGTCGCTTTATTCCCTACTACTTCTACTTTTACCTGTTTTATTTTTAATTTAACTTTTTGTTTTTTAATTTTTGTACTATCCCATGGAAACATTTTATTTTTCTGGGATAAAAGTAGCATATGTCACTTTCCGTATTTCGAACTATGTCCGTGCCAAATATCAAGTCGGTCCGTTGCTCAGTTGCTGCGTGAGGAACAAAGCAACTAACGCACTTTTGGATTTATAATATTAGTAAGGATTCATAGTTATAACAAATGTTAAACAGATATTTGATACAATTTACTAAGAGAAACACACCAGATGTTCGAACCGCAAAAATAATTTTGTCAGCGCGTGGTTAATCTTTCGCCTCCTCTCAGTTTTCCTCCAAGTCAAGATTAATATTCTTAGGAGTGCGTACACAAATCAAATTGGCAGCAAATTGGCTCGACCTGACGACCGCTGAGTGTTATTTGTTGGAATATACGTGATCAGATCAGTGATGCTGTTTTGCCGCTGCGTTAATTTCGGCTAAATAATTTATAAGTTGGTAATTGTGTTACGTAGTTTGAAATAAGTTACTTGTATACAAGTCCGTATACGGACAGGCGTATGATTGCGTATTGTTGTGCTGTTTTTAGTAACGCTTTTTGGTTCTCGAGTTTATTATAGTATTAGCTAGTGATAAAATTATATCAGGGTTTAATTTAATTAGATATTATAACTCTACTGTCAGTAATTCATCATCGATTTATCATCATCGATTATGACGAAGATTACAAGACACCTACCTTATATATTATTTGATGCATAAGAGACATTATACGATAATTAATTCAAGGATTATTATTCGCATTTTTGCCGTAATTTAAGCATTAAATTACTTCCGGTTTTTAGTACATAAATTAGTAGGTACCGATTCAGATCTCTTTAAACGTATGAATAATCTCGCCATAATATATTTGTGATTATTTGTTTAGAAGCGAATTTGAAATCACTCAACCAAACTTAGGTACCTACTAGTTGAAACTTTCAGCTTGAAAGTAATCGGTACCTACGGTTGTCTTACTTGAGTCTCACTGTTGAGCAAAGGCATTCTTGCGGTTTTATAGATTTCTATCAAAGAAATCGAGAAAGTAACTCTTGTACTTGTATCATCATCATCAGCCACAGGACGTCCACTGCTGGACATATTCCTCCCCTATAGATTTCCAATAAGCCTAGTTGGAAGCTGCCCGCATCCAGCACGTTCCAGTGATCTTAATTATACCGTCGGTCCACCTAGTCGGTGAACGTACTACGCTGCGCTTGCCAGTTCGTGGTCTCCATGCGAGCACTTTAATGCCCCGTCGGCCATCAGTTCTCCGAACCATGTGCCCTGCCCAACTTTAATCAACTTAATAATCCGGTGGGCTATGTCGATAACTTTGGTTCGTCTGCGGATCTCCTCATTCCTGATTCGATCTCGCAGCGAGACTCCGAGCATAGTCCTCTCCATAGCGCTTGAGCTTGTTCATAAGACCCACAGTAAAATACCAGGTTTCATTTCCATAAAATATGTCATCACTGGCAACACACAACTGTCGAAAACTCTCGACTTGCGACACTGAGGTATACTATCAGACGAAAAGACCTCACGCAGTTTTGCGAACGCTGCCCAGCTGAGTTGGATTCGGCGATTGACCTCTTTCTTGAAGTTGTACTTGATTAGTAGCAAGTTATTAAAATGAACAGACTAAGTCCAAACAATCGGCCAAGTACGAGTCGGACTCGCGCACCGAGGGTTCCGTACTGTATGGGAGCCCCCCTTAAATATTTATTTTATTTTAATTTCATTATTTATTATTGAAGGGAATATAAAACTAAATATTCTGTGAAAATTTCAAGCATCTACCTGGTACAATTATTAATATAGAGCGAAAAACGTCTAAAAAAATCAGGTTTGTTGTATGGGAGCCCCCCTTAAATATCTATTTTATTTTATTTTTAGTATTTGTTGTTATAGTGGCAACAGAAATACATCATCTGTCAAAATTTCAGCTGCGTAGCTATCATGGTTCATGAGAAACAGCCCGGTGACAGACGGACAGACAGACAGACAGACGGACAGACGGACATCGAAGTCTTAGTAATAGGGTCCCGTTTTTCCCTTTGGGTACGGAACCCTAAAAAGATTGAATGATAGCTACTTCCAATGATTTTAACCTCAGAAAAATCGTACCTCATAAAGTAGGTACTCCAAGATCGCTACATCCGTACTCTTCCTTTAATTTTATTGTATTCTAACGTAGATAAACTATTCTACTATGCATAGTCTTTATAAAATGACGGCACTGTGCCTAGAAATGTGGCTCGAGCGGGGAATTAAAAAAAAACCTTTCAATTAACAGTCCCGACCCTCTTTGTCCCTCGAGGCGGTTAGCACTACCAGCTCGTGGTTAACCTTTTTAAAAGGCTGTTCTATATACTTACAGTTGGTTAAACTGTGTACTTGGTTGCTATATTAAATCAGTCCAAGTTTACATTATTGAACGCATTTATATTGTCTCTCAAAATACTTAGAAGTTAAATGTTCTATTAACAAAAACCAAAAATTTTATTGAGCAGTAGATACCTATTATAGTCACAAATACATAGCGAGAATAAAAAATACTAAATAATCTGCTATATGTCCACTACTTAGTTATACTCTATTCTATTAGGTAGTAAAGGCTTCCTTAAAGATCATTTTAGTTTAAAATATTGTTTATTTTAGTGTTATTAAAAAAAGAAAAAATTAAAAATATTAAGTAAACATAAAAGGAAAAATAATCGGTCAAGTGCGAGTCGGACTCGCGCACGAAGGGTTCCGTACAGTATGAGAGCACCATTCCTCTTGCCGTTATTAATAGCGAGCAAAACACTCCTAAAAATCACGTTTGTTGTATGGGAGCCCCCTTAAATATTTATTTTATTATATTTTTAGTATTTGTTGTTATAGCGGCAACAGAAATACACTATCTGTGAAAATTTCAGCTGCCTAGCTATCACGGTTCATGAGATACAGCCTGGTGACAGACTGACAGACAGACAGACGGACAGACGGACATCGAAGTCTTAGTAATAGGGTCCCGTTTTTATCCTTTGGGTACGGAACCCTAAAAATGGGACACGGACGGAAGATTATGTTAAAAAAAGAAAAAGAAGAAATAATTTTTAAAATGTCTATAAAACTACGGCCCAAGGCAGTTTTTCCTCTGTATTTTACTCTAAACTTGAAAACAAATTTTTAATCCCTATTCATAAGTACTTTTTGAATTCGGGTATAGATCTACGCTTCAAGTTTCATTTATGTATCTAAACAATGTTCGATACTTATTTTCCCGAGTGTCGGAATAGTATCGTTTAAGTTATAATACCCGTGAGAAATACTGCAAACATTGTATTATTTACCTCAAAATATATCGTGTTTGTCAGAACACAAGTAAACATCTTGAACAAAGAAATATTTGTAGCTTACAAGATTGTTTACGTACTTTGATGAGTGTGATTTAGATTCGGACAAAACATGAGAAACGGTTTCAAAAATAAATTAGCGCTCATAGCGTAGTTTGACTAGGTGTTCGTTAGCGATCATCGAAGTTAAGCAACGTTTATCACGATCAGTCTTCGTCTTGGATTGCGGATGGCATTCACAACTGAGCGCTCGGATAATAGGTACGTTAAATTGCTTTAACCGTTTAGCTACGCAGAGACCTTCAGGCGGCTTACAAACTCTGACACCAGGGCTAGGCACCCGGCCTATATGAATTTACGTTTAACTTTGCCACGATTGTCTAGTAGTGGTAACATTCGCCTTACAAACGTGAAGTCGAGAGTTTAATTTCCGGTCCCGTACCAATAATTTCACACCACTGGCTTTTCGGGGAAAGAAAACATGGAACTGTAAGTAAGAAAGAAAACAGCTTAACTACTTAAAGAGCTCAAGCTAATCTGCATCCCAATAAAAACATGGCATGTAAAAAGTACAACATGTCGAGCAACAATATTCTTCAGTAAAAAGTGGTGAGATCAAAATGTAAGCACAAGTCGGTTTATTTATTCAATACTTGTCTATGGGGGCAGAATCTGGGAATAAAGGAATTCTTAAATGACTGGTTCGATTTTGATGAAATTTAGAAATATTCTTTGTTATATGATGTTCTAATGGCTTCGGGAAAAGTATGCTTACGGCTGTGCTTGACTTGTTGGGGTGCACTGCCGTGCACCCAGATGCTCACGGCCATGCTCGACTTGTTTGGGTGCACTCCCGTGCACCCAGATACAGGTTACCTCTCTACGTCCGTAGAAGAATTCGATAGCGTATGTGAATCTACAAACCTTCCTTTGTTCAGTGTGATGCAAATGGCCCATCTCACCCTTCGTGGTGTAAGTCTATTTGCTATTTATTAAATTATTTATTTAATATTTGGCCAAAAATAAACGTGATCGTCTAGTAAATATCTAATTCAAATGGACCCTTCATCGTTGTGTAAGATTTACGTTGTGTTTTTAAAATTAAATTATGAAATAAATAGTGAACTTAAAGTAGTAAAGTAATTCCGACACTAGCTTATATAAATTTATAAATCAATAGAAAACAATAGGTGTTGCCAGTTCATTGTATAATCAGAAATAAATAGGTATTGACAGTTCATTGTATCAAAAATAAATAAACGAAGAGTCAATAAACGCCAGCACAAACAAGAAAACATTCGCTTAGCATATAAACACATAATGAAATGAAATTAATGGGATTTAAATCTGGTAAGATGACATAAAAGTCAATTGTACTTTATGTTATCTTACAAAACGTCATGAACGATATAAACGAAAATATAAAATCAGTCGTGAAGTTAAATAAAAGCATGCAACTTAGCTTGTTTTCCGGCTATCTGCTACACCTTACAGTTACAGCGATCGGTGGTCCGCAGTCTGTCCTTCTTCTCTCTTCGTGGCCAACATTATGCTAAAAGAAATAGTGATTAATGACATTAGTACAATGAGAATAATATTATCTGCCCCTCTGAGCTGCGCCAGACTGCATCGCTGCTATCACCATCCTCTGAAAGGAAAACAGGTATAGGATTTGGAGTTTAGATCCTTAAGATCTATAAAGGGAAAACCTAAGCGAAATAGAATGCAAGGCTCCCTGCCAACTCTACACCTTGCTCCAAAGTTGACCAACAAATCCGTCAAGTTTAACCCTAACCACGCCACTAAAGACACTAATTCTTCAAACCTTCTTATCTCTTACCGATCATCATTCATTCATCTCTTAATCCAGTCATACATCCAAACACTTCTTTATTTAAGTTAGAACCTAAGGTTCTCAAATTTTGTTATTATTTAAGATTCCCTAAGCTAAGTAGTTTGTAACCAGAGATTCCTCATGACTCGAAATGATCCCTACAGGAATATCATGGTCGTGTGGTGTGTGTACCTAGTGCATGTTCGGATATCCAGTTGCGAGATAGCAACCGCTAGCAGGTCACTATTTCGGCCGGATATCCTGTGTATCCCTCCCTGCTGCTGCTCCTGGCGGCCGGCTTTCCCTGCTGGAAGGGTGGGGTTCGAAGGGCCCGACTCTCACATCTGACCAGCTTTAAACCTTCGCCCGACTCTTATTCGAGTTATCTAGTGTGCACGTGTGTAAGAAAGTGATTCTTCATATAAATTTTTATTTGGGGAAAAGAGACCTAATTCCAATAAGATTATTTTCCGTTTTGTGTTAGTTTATGATGAAAACCTTCAATAACCAAATACTTTTGTACAATTATCCATTATGAAATTATGTAAGGATTAATATCCCAAATCTCGTACAGCATTCATGAAAACGCGAACTTGCAGCGAGAACGTATAAGCATTTTGAATCTCGTTCAATATACACGAACTCTGAACTCCTTACGTAGGTCTGATCTCCTTACATAGATGTTTGATCTTCTTATGTAGATCTTTGATCTCCTTATCCCCGGAATGAGGTAAATACTGTTATATTTTTATAACAGCATAATAATATATGTACAGCTTAATGTGTTCATAATTATATCCAAATATCATGAGAATAAGTCAGCAGATGTGCAATATGAGGTTATCAAAAGTTTTCATTCAAATATGTTATTGTTTCGTTTGTACCGGAACTATAAAACAGCCTAGCTATATGTTGCTGAATTTAAATGTTTAGTAGCACTCATCCACTCAGTCTTTCCAAACATACATCTTATGAGTCCTAACGTAAGGAAAACTAATAAATAGTCTACCCTTAGATGGCCCAAAACAATGTAGTGGCACGCTGCTTCTGAAAGAAAAAGACTTTACGCTACCACTATTGTAATTTGCCTATCAAGTAATCTGATAAGATGATGGGAGAGAAACGGAGTCTAAGGTAGAACCGTACTTATAGTACCGCCACCTGAAAGTTAAATACTTTGGAAATTAGGCCTGAAAATAAATACCTTGAAAAAATATGTATTAGTTTGAAATCTTTCTGAGACCTGAGGTAACGCAAAACTTTATCTTTGATACAAGAGAACAGCAGGAAGTAGCTATAAATTGATTATATTACTTAGATGAAAGATAACATCATCAAATTTCTGATTTGATCAAAGCTTTTAGGTACTACAAAGACGAATCCTTGAAAGGCATCGCCAAAGGTCTCAAAGAGATTTATGATATATCACTTTCACAACACAAACACTTATAATAAGCCTTAATCGACGAAGGCTTTTGTTTCACTTTTACACTTGGGAAATGAGCAAAGCGAGCGAGCTCTAATTTCAAAATTTTCACACGCGTTATAATTTAACACCTGAACTATTTTCAAAAGCGAGTATTCTTTACCGCGACCAAACCCAAACTGTCCCTAAAGTTCTAGTAAATTTCCAGCAAAATCATTCTAATCTCTACGAATCCCATTCCTGTCAAACACTTCAAAAAATAATTATAGAAATATTTATTTGTTTTGGCAAAATGAACGAAAAAATGGAACCTCTTGAAATCACTTTAGTTTTTGTCAAAATTTCTGGCGCTATTTATCATTCCCTTCACCAGTAAGTCAACTAGCCACAAATATAGAATCTTCGAATGAAACAAACCTAATATGTGATTACTATCTAAACATAGTACTTTATTTGTATTTCAGTACCTATATTATTAAGTGATTTGATCTTATATTGCTATGAGGTTTATATTTACATTACAGTCTGCCGTCATTCCTATAACACTTCGTTTATTTCGTAAAACTGTTTCAAACTATTATCAATCAGCACATAATTAACCATAACTTACCATTATTTCATTAATTTAAAGCTATTTTCGCCATGAAATTAAATACCCTAATACCGTACCAAGTTGACTTACTGTCTAAGTTTATACTGTCTCTACGCGACAGTTGTCACTCAAGGTTTCTTATGGCAGACAGCATAGATGCAAAAAGAACAACTAGGGTTAACACATTTATATGTTTGACCAACTAACAAAAGAAGAGAGGTTCTCAATTTGTACATACTTTCGCTCTCTTATAAATTTTCAAAATATTACTAGAAAATAGTATAATTTACATACTCGCATTCAGAATAATACGTAAGATTATAATTATAATATTTAATCTGCCATAAAATCGAAGTAAGCAAAATATTGATATGGAATGCATGAAGACTTCTATAATTAATGTTGTCATCAAAATTCAGAAATTAAAATGAATATTCTAATTATCTTAATACAAAATTAGCATGGGAATAAGTAAAACGACTAAAAGTTGAATGTATGTAAAATAACAGAAAAACAATTATTTTCGAATCGTTACTTTCTCATATTCAAATATTACCTTCTTTACTTATTTAATATAATAATATCTCATTCAAACGACGTATAATTAAATATCTCTGAAACAGTGACAACCCTGTCTTCAGTGTTCGATTTATTTCAAAACTATATTTCTGTCAACGCAGTAAATTAAAAGGGAAAAATATGACTTCCTAACATGCTCTACAGAATTTTAGAGACCCCAGTACTTTAGACACTCGAAAGTTTAAATCTTCTAATAATTTGCGGTTGACCTGTTGCAGTGAATAGCAATTTTGGACTTTATTCTTTAGTGCTTTAGACTCTCTAACAAACACTGACCAGCAAACTGTCGTGGTGGTCGTGGTTTTGTCTAGAACTTCTCACGACTCTAATCTTTTTTTAAGAACAATAAATATTTAAAGATCAACATTAGAATGAAAAGGATAGCAAACACAACAACTTTACTAAGTCTGAGAGAGACAGAAAATTTTAGTTAATAATTTATAAAGTAAATAGTCGACATATAGCATAAGTACATGGAACAGACGTTATGTGTATATATAGATACATAACGGCGGTTACAGATCACCCCTTTGAGTTTAGACGGGTTTTTAATTTTTTTCTTGAAAATTGGAAACCCGGAGAAAATCACATAAAACAGAACATAACTCATAAAATTACAACTAGATAACGGTTCACCTTTTACTACACAAGCTAACCTACTACATAACATCACCCCTTAGACCTTTGGACACATAAAGCATCGATCGCTAAATCACGTCAGTCAACGTTGCTCACTACAAAACTACATCAACCCTTCACCCCTTAGATTTTAGACATTAAACACATTAAAAATAAAATATAATCTATCACCCCTTATAGAGAAAGACGGTAAACACTCTTAACAGCAATAAGTTCAACGATGTTCACTACAAAAGTATATCGATCCTTCACCCCTTAAATTTTTAGACATTAACCACCCAAGAAAAAAAAATATAAATCCCCCTTTGAAAGAAGGACGGTAAACACTCTCAATAGCAATAATTTAAAATTTTCTCTGCGGTTTTACTATTATGAAATTTGTCAATGTGTAAAATATAATTCATGTTATTTTATTTATTTGATACTTAATAAAGTCATTCTAACCAAAAGTGCATTCTAACTGTTTTCTTTATGCATCGAGATATAAATAAAATAGAAAAATAATAAGTTATTTTTCGCAAAAAATTACATAATCGGCCTCAGTCGCGCACAGAATCTGTACAGACCGCACGTATCGATATGATAATCACATTATTGTAGATCTGTCCAAAATTGGTCAGTCGATTTTGATAAAATTTAACGCAAAATTTCTTTTCTAAGGTCTTCAAATAAGCTTAAAATAATCAATCCATTTACCCACGTGAAGGGTCTAACTAAAATATGAATATTACTGTACTACCATTAAAAGTATCCTATCTGTATTTTTAAAATATAATTGCAACAGGAACATTATCTAAAACGTAACAAACAAAAATTTCGCAAGCAAGCAAAATGGAAAGAAACACAAAAAAAAAATGTAACACAATACGTAATGTAAATGTAATGTTATCCTAAGGTCAATCTAAACTGATACTACAGAAACTGTTATATGGATGCAACTAACCATATGTTCAACCGCCTGTTCATTGACCTACATTTTTTTTTCTCAAGTGCATTCCATCGCTTGTATCGTTCGTTGACCCCATTTTTTTTTCAAGTTCATCGACCCAACATTTTTTTCTACCCCCTTAAGTGCCACATCTGTGACATTCCAAACCTCGTTTCGTCTATTGACCTATTTTTTTGTACAAGTTATAAACTAACAATTTTTTCTGCTTTTATTTAACCTGCAATGGATGTACCTATGCATGTATGTAAATTCGGGTGGAATCTTGCAAGTCAAATTTGACCAACCGATTGAGCTGAAATTTTGCACACATAATGTGACAATGCAATAATATGAAGTAATGATGAAGTCGGTAGGCGGCCATAGGAACTCCTGTACTAAACAAGACAGAACCGTTGTGTTTGTGCTCGTTTTACTTGTCTTGGGTAGCACTCTGCTCCTACATGATATCCAAGATCTCAAAAGCTTGTATTTAAAAAGTTATATTTCTACAATAATTCACTTTTACTCAGAGTCTATTTGAATAATTATTTCTGAGAAATGAAATTATATTATGTTTCTAGCTAAACATTTATCAATATTTATTTACTCTATGGGTATGCAAAACTTGGCGCGAGTGAAACCGAAGCTGATAACTAGAGCAACTGAGCTCCGCTACAAAAGACGAAAAAAAACGCATGTTATCGGAAACACTGCCTATACCGATAACTTAATTATATGAACTTAACAGAGGAACTCTATGTAGAATCTATAGGATCTTAATTCTCTAAAATCTCGAGATTCACGAGATCCGAGTTTTAATAAACAATAAACTAAATATATTTAGGACAATACAATTTAGACAAATATGGCATACTAAAACTAGTCCTTTATTTGTGTTTAAACTAAAGTTGAAACGACCTAAGATTTACAGAAAGAGGGAAAACTGTGAAATAAAATAGTTGTATTGTATCCAGTGTATTAATTAGAACAAAGCGAAAATTGATTCGAATTAAAAGCATACGAAAATACTGATTGGATGACAAAAGCGAAAGAAAATAAATGCCTAAATCAGCCCCTACACTAAATCATGTTGGATGCAAGCCGCTTCCAATCGGTCCTATTTCTGATAATAATGATGCTAACTTTTTGTATCACACCTAATCTACTCGTACATAAACAATTTGCTTCTGGCACTTCGCCGGCCGCTGCCGCGGCACGTTCGCTTCGCTCGCTTGGCTTAATAATTCTACTAACTAAAACGTCATACAAAAAAATCGGGCAAACAATTTTCCTCGAAAAGGCAGGAAATCGTGAAAATATTTTAACCGCATAAAACGCTGCTCTAATGCTCAGCTCAAACCCGTCAAATAGTCACACACTAGATAGTTGCCATGTCGCCAACCGATGAAATCTTTCATCCGATTTATTACTATTTGAAATAAAATGATGTTCTCTGTTTTAAAGTAAATATTTACATAAAGTTACTACAGGGCATCATAACCATAAAATATGATATTTTACTCGAACTACACAGTGATCTATTTTCGGAGGCCTATGTCCGGTAGAGGACGTCCTGTCGCCAACAAATAAACAAACAATAAAATAATTTGAAGAAATACAATATGAGATCTTATTCGAACTACAATCTGATCTATTTGGGGAGGCCTATGTCCGATAGTGGACGTCCTATCGTTATTAAACAAACAAACAACAAAACAATTAAAAACATAAATGGCAACTACATATTAGCCTAACAATGCAAAATACCAATATCGTCAATCAAATTAGAACATATGCCCACATTATAGTTCTAACATCAGATCTGAATAACATCATCTATATAAATCCCAGTTAACATATTTATATTTATTGATATGACTGAATAAAAAGGACATTTTCATTAACAATCTAATGATAAGCTATTTAAACATTTGCGACTTCATACATCTTATCATTCCTCTATTGCAATTTGTCCTGTTGTGTAAAATAAACTAATAAGAATTTTGACTAGAAATTCAATGAGATTTTTCTTTATTCGAATTGGAATAAGACTCATTTTAATTGGAATGTAATAAGATTTGTTTCTAATACTTTTCCTAACTACCATAGTAACTCAGGTATCTTTTTAATACGTAATTTAATCAAGTTAATTAAATTTTTAATGACGTATTATCCTGGTCTAAGGCACCAACTGTAAGTCTATTTGCTATTTATTAAATTATTTATTTAATATTTGGCCAAAAATAAACGTGATCGTCTAGTAAATATCTAATTCAAATGGACCCTTCATCGTTGTGTAAGATTTACGTTGTGTTTTTAAAATTAAATTATGAAATAAATAGTGAACTTAAAGTAGTAAAGTAATTCCGACACTAGCTTATATAAATTTATAAATCAATAGAAAACAATAGGTGTTGCCAGTTCATTGTATAATCAGAAATAAATAGGTATTGACAGTTCATTGTATCAAAAATAAATAAACGAAGAGTCAATAAACGCCAGCACAAACAAGAAAACATTCGCTTAGCATATAAACACATAATGAAATGAAATTAATGGGATTTAAATCTGGTAAGATGACATAAAAGTCAATTGTACTTTATGTTATCTTACAAAACGTCATGAACGATATAAACGAAAATATAAAATCAGTCGTGAAGTTAAATAAAAGCATGCAACTTAGCTTGTTTTCCGGCTATCTGCTACACCTTACAGTTACAGCGATCGGTGGTCCGCAGTCTGTCCTTCTTCTCTCTTCGTGGCCAACATTATGCTAAAAGAAATAGTGATTAATGACATTAGTACAATGAGAATAATATTATCTGCCCCTCTGAGCTGCGCCAGACTGCATCGCTGCTATCACCATCCTCTGAAAGGAAAACAGGTATAGGATTTGGAGTTTAGATCCTTAAGATCTATAAAGGGAAAACCTAAGCGAAATAGAATGCAAGGCTCCCTGCCAACTCTACACCTTGCTCCAAAGTTGACCAACAAATCCGTCAAGTTTAACCCTAACCACGCCACTAAAGACACTAATTCTTCAAACCTTCTTATCTCTTACCGATCATCATTCATTCATCTCTTAATCCAGTCATACATCCAAACACTTCTTTATTTAAGTTAGAACCTAAGGTTCTCAAATTTTGTTATTATTTAAGATTCCCTAAGCTAAGTAGTTTGTAACCAGAGATTCCTCATGACTCGAAATGATCCCTACAGGAATATCATGGTCGTGTGGTGTGTGTACCTAGTGCATGTTCGGATATCCAGTTGCGAGATAGCAACCGCTAGCAGGTCACTATTTCGGCCGGATATCCTGTGTATCCCTCCCTGCTGCTGCTCCTGGCGGCCGGCTTTCCCTGCTGGAAGGGTGGGGTTCGAAGGGCCCGACTCTCACATCTGACCAGCTTTAAACCTTCGCCCGACTCTTATTCGAGTTATCTAGTGTGCACGTGTGTAAGAAAGTGATTCTTCATATAAATTTTTATTTGGGGAAAAGAGACCTAATTCCAATAAGATTATTTTCCGTTTTGTGTTAGTTTATGATGAAAACCTTCAATAACCAAATACTTTTGTACAATTATCCATTATGAAATTATGTAAGGATTAATATCCCAAATCTCGTACAGCATTCATGAAAACGCGAACTTGCAGCGAGAACGTATAAGCATTTTGAATCTCGTTCAATATACACGAACTCTGAACTCCTTACGTAGGTCTGATCTCCTTACATAGATGTTTGATCTTCTTATGTAGATCTTTGATCTCCTTATCCCCGGAATGAGGTAAATACTGTTATATTTTTATAACAGCATAATAATATATGTACAGCTTAATGTGTTCATAATTATATCCAAATATCATGAGAATAAGTCAGCAGATGTGCAATATGAGGTTATCAAAAGTTTTCATTCAAATATGTTATTGTTTCGTTTGTACCGGAACTATAAAACAGCCTAGCTATATGTTGCTGAATTTAAATGTTTAGTAGCACTCATCCACTCAGTCTTTCCAAACATACATCTTATGAGTCCTAACGTAAGGAAAACTAATAAATAGTCTACCCTTAGATGGCCCAAAACAATGTAGTGGCACGCTGCTTCTGAAAGAAAAAGACTTTACGCTACCACTATTGTAATTTGCCTATCAAGTAATCTGATAAGATGATGGGAGAGAAACGGAGTCTAAGGTAGAACCGTACTTATAGTACCGCCACCTGAAAGTTAAATACTTTGGAAATTAGGCCTGAAAATAAATACCTTGAAAAAATATGTATTAGTTTGAAATCTTTCTGAGACCTGAGGTAACGCAAAACTTTATCTTTGATACAAGAGAACAGCAGGAAGTAGCTATAAATTGATTATATTACTTAGATGAAAGATAACATCATCAAATTTCTGATTTGATCAAAGCTTTTAGGTACTACAAAGACGAATCCTTGAAAGGCATCGCCAAAGGTCTCAAAGAGATTTATGATATATCACTTTCACAACACAAACACTTATAATAAGCCTTAATCGACGAAGGCTTTTGTTTCACTTTTACACTTGGGAAATGAGCAAAGCGAGCGAGCTCTAATTTCAAAATTTTCACACGCGTTATAATTTAACACCTGAACTATTTTCAAAAGCGAGTATTCTTTACCGCGACCAAACCCGAACTGTCCCTAAAGTTCTAGTAAATTTCCAGCAAAATCATTCTAATCTCTACGAATCCCATTCCTGTCAAACACTTCAAAAAATAATTATAGAAATATTTATTTGTTTTGGCAAAATGAACGAAAAAATGGAACCTCTTGAAATCACTTTAGTTTTTGTCAAAATTTCTGGCGCTATTTATCATTCCCTTCACCAGTAAGTCAACTAGCCACAAATATAGAATCTTCGAATGAAACAAACCTAATATGTGATTACTATCTAAACATAGTACTTTATTTGTATTTCAGTACCTATATTATTAAGTGATTTGATCTTATATTGCTATGAGGTTTATATTTACATTACAGTCTGCCGTCATTCCTATAACACTTCGTTTATTTCGTAAAACTGTTTCAAACTATTATCAATCAGCACATAATTAACCATAACTTACCATTATTTCATTAATTTAAAGCTATTTTCGCCATGAAATTAAATACCCTAATACCGTACCAAGTTGACTTACTGTCTAAGTTTATACTGTCTCTACGCGACAGTTGTCACTCAAGGTTTCTTATGGCAGACAGCATAGATGCAAAAAGAACAACTAGGGTTAACACATTTATATGTTTGACCAACTAACAAAAGAAGAGAGGTTCTCAATTTGTACATACTTTCGCTCTCTTATAAATTTTCAAAATATTACTAGAAAATAGTATAATTTACATACTCGCATTCAGAATAATACGTAAGATTATAATTATAATATTTAATCTGCCATAAAATCGAAGTAAGCAAAATATTGATATGGAATGCATGAAGACTTCTATAATTAATGTTGTCATCAAAATTCAGAAATTAAAATGAATATTCTAATTATCTTAATACAAAATTAGCATGGGAATAAGTAAAACGACTAAAAGTTGAATGTATGTAAAATAACAGAAAAACAATTATTTTCGAATCGTTACTTTCTCATATTCAAATATTACCTTCTTTACTTATTTAATATAATAATATCTCATTCAAACGACGTATAATTAAATATCTCTGAAACAGTGACAACCCTGTCTTCAGTGTTCGATTTATTTCAAAACTATATTTCTGTCAACGCAGTAAATTAAAAGGGAAAAATATGACTTCCTAACATGCTCTACAGAATTTTAGAGACCCCAGTACTTTAGACACTCGAAAGTTTAAATCTTCTAATAATTTGCGGTTGACCTGTTGCAGTGAATAGCAATTTTGGACTTTATTCTTTAGTGCTTTAGACTCTCTAACAAACACTGACCAGCAAACTGTCGTGGTGGTCGTGGTTTTGTCTAGAACTTCTCACGACTCTAATCTTTTTTTAAGAACAATAAATATTTAAAGATCAACATTAGAATGAAAAGGATAGCAAACACAACAACTTTACTAAGTCTGAGAGAGACAGAAAATTTTAGTTAATAATTTATAAAGTAAATAGTCGACATATAGCATAAGTACATGGAACAGACGTTATGTGTATATATAGATACATAACGGCGGTTACAGTGGGTTAACCTATATTCAGCAGTGGACTATTATAAAAGCCGGTACAGTACAATACGATAGCTGGTATAAAACATAAAATAATATTCAAACACGAATCCAAAAAGTGAGTACAATGAAGCATCTGTGTCTAGTAAATTTTGATTAAAATATCAATAAGAATGTAACTTGAACAACTCGTAATGTGCCTAAGTTGCAAAGCAAGTGGCGAAGTATTACAATCACGATTTGTGATGATGTTTGTATACAATACCCCGCTACTTTATGACTTGTTTTGTGCTGTAGTTTCATTTCATTGCTCTAAAAACCTATAAAAAAGGAATTATTGTGCTCTTTGGTAGTTGTAGATGAGACTGTAGCCTATTTTAACTCTATTTCCACTCAAAGCTGAGACGACACTATCCCTCAAAATGTAATAACTACGTACTACTATCATCAAAGGAATGATATCAAAGATTATTATGGAAATAATTTAGTACTCTAAGTTACCGTTGTAATATCGTAGTCGGTACTTTTGCTATAGTGCCGACATCGAAATTGAGAAAAAAATTAGCTACTGGAATCATAACGACATTTAATTCACTGCGATAGATTAAAATAAATACTTAACAAGTCCTTTTTATTTCAGTTTGTTTTACAATATAAGAGAGAGTATTGAGTCCCAGCACTGTGTTCTATTTTCTCCTTTACTGCGGTGTTTTTGTAAAGCATATGGTTACTGCTTTCATATACCTACTCGATATAGGCTAAATATTGTTTTTTTTTTAATATATGGCAAGTGCCTTTATTAACTACCACTAAATACAAGACCTACATCATCTTACAAAATCTAAAACTACATAAACTACTACTACATAACAAGCAATTGGATCATCTATAGACCCTTGAAGGTCTAAAGAAAATCCAACAAGCCCACTGCCAGTTGGTAGCGTGCCCAGCATGCTGGCAGCATTGCCACGCTGAATGGCAATGCTTATAAGTTGAGCCAAATAAACACCAGCATTTGGGTCAAGCGTCGCGTCCACCAGATGCTCAGAAAGACTTTTGAAAACAACATTAGCTCCCGGCCCCTACGGAGCCAATGATTGATGGATCACTTTGTCAATATATCACGTGAATCCAAACGCTTTGTTAAACTATAAAAACATTCAACAGCAAGAGAAACACTAGGTACTCTGCTATCAAGTGAAAATATACTCGATACTCACTCGCGTTTCACAAAGAAAATAAACAAAACATTTCTACAAATCTGACAACAAACCACACGCAAGTGGGACATCGCATTTGTTGCTTTTCACAAGTAAAAAGCATGCCCTATGAGAATTTTAACTTCGACCGGTTTCCTTTGAGATAAAAGACGATCCGTGAGACATTTTTTGTCCTCAAAGACCTTTTCGTGCGTCCGTTTCTTTAGGAAGTAGGTAATATGCGGTGAGCGCATTTCCCTAAGGATATGACCGGGAACGAATTTATGATTTCTTTGCGTACGCTTTTTTAGCATTCGTGAAGTTGAAACGGTACACGAAATTCGTTTTAATGTTTAAGTATATGAGAATAAAATATTATTCATACTTCATTGTTGTAGTCAACAATGAAGTATGAATAATATTTTATTCTCACAGTTCTCACAGTTCACAGTTTAAAAATGAAGATAAAAATGAAGAGAAAACCTACTTTACAATAGTACCTAGTTCACTTTTAAGTGGTCGTGACGTCACGCTTTTTCGGCCCTATTAGCTGTGTTAACTATGTAATATCTATGTCGGTAACTTAGTTTTTTTTCCTTATGTTCTCATTTCTGATTAGTCAATCAGACAATCTCCCTCAATTTCTGCCAAACCATAGCCAGATGCCGTTTTATTGTCGTAAAAATCGCTACGCTGTTTAACGACTTGTTGGATAGATTTTAAATTCTATTGTTATGTGCCCGACCAAACTTAAGTATCTTAAATGTAACCTCCTAATTGTATTAGAACTAGCGAACCGCCCCGGCTTCACACAGGTGTATTTTACATATAAACCCTGCTCTTGAATCACTCTATCTATTAAAAAACCCGCATCAAAATCCGTGGCGTAGTTTTAATAGATATAAGCATACATAGGGACAGACAGTGTATAGTGAAACACATGTATTCACGTATCAAACTGTCCACAAAACAGTCTGTACCATTTATCTATCCCATGGCACAGTGATGCATCTCTAGGGTTGTCAGTAATCCTTCTTAATACATCTCGTGGGCGACCGATTTGGTCTGAGGTGAGCTAAATCAGTGAACTCTCGTAATGCGTCGATGATTGATGACATGCGTTTGTAGAGCATGAAGTAGAGAGCAGTATTGAATTGTTTCAAGAATAATGTGAAAAAATCAAGGTCAGCGTGAAATATTCACTCTCTCTTATATCCATCCTATCTTTACAGACAAATTGTCAAATTGTACTTCGAATTATTTTGTATAAGACTAGTTTCACTCTCTAGACCCCATCGCTGTGTATAACTATTCCATACCATATAAAACGGTCCATAAAACAGTATGTACAATTTATCTACCCAAGGCACAGATCCATCTCTACGGTTGTCAGTAATCCTTCTCAATACATCTCGTGGGCGACCGATGCGGTCTGCGGTGAGCCAAATCAGTGAGCTCTCGTAATGCGTCGATGATTGATGACATGCGTTTGTAGAGCATGAAGTAGGGAGTATTCAATTGTTTCAATGTGTTGTGAAAAAAGCGTCGTTGGGTTGAAGTGGAAACGATGCAAGTCATGGTCATCGAGTTTTGGGGACGCGATTTTTTCAGTGATCACGTTTTAGGTATAGGAATGGACTGACTTCCTTTGCGATATTTTGCTACCATATGACAATAAATTTACATGTGTTTATCACATCGCTAAGTAACTTTATTTTAATTTTAGGGTTCCGTACCCAAAGGGAATAACGGAACCCTATTACTAAGACTTCGATGTCCGTCTGTCCGTCTGTCTGTCTGTCCGTCTGTCACCGGGCTGTATCTCATGAACCATGATAGCTAGGCAGCTGAAATTTTAACAAATGATATATTTCGGTTACCGCTATAACAACAAACACTAAAAACAAAATAAAACAAATATTTAAAGGGGGCTCCCATATAAGAAACCTGAATTTTTTTCGCTCTATATTAATAATGGTACCAGGTAGATGCTTGAAATTTTCACAGAATATTTAGTTTTATATTCCCTTCAACAATAAATAATAAAATTAAAATTAAATAAATATTTAAGGGGGGCTCCCATACAGTACGGAACCCTCCGTGCGCGAGTCCGACTCGTACTTGGCCGATTATTCTAAATGCTCCGAAAGTTTCTAACTTTAGGTTTACACATTACAACATTATAACCCATAGTGACTTGGCTCTAATTTTATTAATGCTAATCTTACTTACAAATAGATACTTACTTTTTGCTCTACGCTACTACTTTTTGATAAAAAAAAAACACGCTAAATACCTCCTCCACACAAAAAGCTTCATCTGAATTACCTTTTATCATCAAAATTAATTAACTTTCGTCACCATTGAACATTAAAAACCAATCACGTGCGTGTCAGTTTCCTGCAACTAGGGTTCTGTATCAAAACATTTTTTTTTGTTAGGCTTGCAAAGGCATGCACATCTGTGCAGCAATATTATAGTGTTATTATTTGATTTGAAAGTATACTATTTGTTGGTATTTTTTACTATGAAAAAAAAATACTTATTACAATCTTGATTTTTATTCTTATATTTTTGTGATGGGTCCGTAAAACTTTTTTCACGTACCGGCAAGCACAGTATAGGATCTTGTTCTTCTGGAGCCTGGAGCATCGCCTGTCTGTCTGTCCAATTTCTATAGGAATCATTTCGGAGAGTGTGCATCTGAGCTGCACCACTTATCCTACCATCCCCTTTTTACTACAGGACAAGTAGGAAGACGCCACATTACCACCCTACACTGTCGATTTTCCTTTGAAACGTACGAAGCGGTTTGACTCAACATTTCTGATTCGTACCGCCAGGGAATGGAACAGTCTTCCTGCTTTCCTGTTTCCTAAGAGATATAATCTAAAGCTTTTCAAGGTCAGAGTGAAGAGGTATCTTCTAGGTCTGCGTGCTTCATCTTCGACCACAACGTCGCTTACCATCTGGCGAGTTGGTGGTCAAGCGCGGACTTATTCGCGGTAAAAAAAAAATGTTCATCGACTAGGTAGACTGATGATACTATTATATGACTGCAGCAACGCGCTGGAAGCAGCCGAAATCCATTGAAGCTGCATCCAAATAGTCATAATAGAAATCTACAGCGGAAGCCTATTTATTTATATTCCAAAGTGAATGCCCTACGGCTGATCAATATTTTGATGTAATAACTAATGACGTTGACTTGATAACAAAATCACTTTTACTTACACTTTTAGTACGGATCCCTGAAAATGAGATGAAGAGCTCTTAAAAAATTACTTACTTTGAAAGCAGCCGATTCAAGGAATCTCCTTTTTATTTCAGTATTTTATAAACATTGAAAACTTAGCCCAAATTTTGATTACGAAAATCTCAGAATTATAAAAACTTCAAAAGATCTCATAAAACGCCGGAGTTACATTAGGAAATTAGTGACATAATAGTAGTTTATGCAACTGTTATATAATGAAGGGTATTAAAACACGAGTGTGTTAATACCCGGGTTATATGCAGTTGCATACACTACTTTATCTTCACTAATAAAAACTTGGCGCCGCTGCGCGCGCAGGGCGGCCAATCAGGAGCGAGCGCGCACTTGGCGCCGCTGCGCGCGCAGGGCGACCAATCAGGAGCGAGCGAGCGATGTTATAATGAGATTTTACGATATCGATGTGGATATTATAACATCATTTGAAATTGCTTAAATTGAGTGTTTTGTTGTCTGCACTATAACAGTAGTCATTATAAGTCAAGTATTGGAAACATAAGTAGAATGTTACAACATTAGTGTAGATAAAATTAATTTCACGACAATAGTTTCATCAATAATTTCACGTCAATAATTTCACGTGTATACATGAAATTTTACAATATTGCATTAATGTCAATTTTAGTTTTGCGTCCTACGCATTTTTGGTTAAACTAATGTCACGCAACTATTTTTAAACGCGTAAACGCGTGAAATTAGTTTCACGAAAGCGCATGCAAAGGGTGGATATGTGGTTAAAATGGCGAACCAATGTTAGACATCGACAAAAATATTTATTTTAATTTTTCTTACTAAAAAATACTTTTTCTTTATTTTGTAGATAAATTTTTAATTATTGGCAAAAGTGCCTTTATTAACTACAACAAAACTACACTACTATTACACAAAAAGCATTGGATCATCCTCAGATCTTTGAAGGTCTAAAGATAATCCAAATGCTCAAGCCCACTGCCAGTTGGCAGCGTGCCCAGCATGCTGGCTGCATTGCCACGCTGAATGGCAATGCTTATGCGTTGAGCCAAATAAACACCAGCATTTTGGTCACGCGTCGCGTCCACCAGACGCCCAGAAAGACTTTTGAAAATGATATGAGCTCCCGGCCCCCATGGACCCAATGTCTTAACTCCAAATGGCTCAAATATGTAACCACTACCGAGGTTAGCATATTTGCGCCGCTTGTGCTGCTCCGCCGAATTGGCCGCAGCTCCAGCCCTACTCTGAGTCTCAGAAAGATGTGACGGTGCCAAAGTATCGACACAAGTTGCGTCCCATACTAAGGGCCGTCCACACTTCCATGGGACCAGCGTCATGCCGTCAGGCCTTTTGCCATCACCACGCGCGAGCCCACTCGGTTCGAGTACGGCTGCGATATTGGCGGTGGCAAAAGCCCTGCGAATGACATCGTTAAGGCTGGCGTGGCGACCAATCCGACCAGCGCTTCTTGAGCAAGAGAGACCGTGGTGACCGAGCTGGTCAACTGCAGTACCACACTGACAGCGATGGGCCTCACAACACCTTGCACCCAAGCGTAAGCTGACAGCTAGACGAAATGCAGTTGGGTCTAAAAGGTTACCAGTATTGAAAGAGGGCAAAGCTTGCAACCAAAGACCGGACTCCCATACAGAGACCGCAAGGATACGAGCGCGATCCGCGACGCTAGAACACGTATCTAGAAGTAGATTTCCGTGCTAGTTCGCAGATCGGCCGATCCCACAGTCTCTGCGACGACAAAGTCTTTGGAAGCTCGGTATTTGGGCTAGCGACCCTCCAAGCATTCGTTGCCTCATTCAAATGAGCTACATCTACGCCGAAATGGCCTAAAGAAGGTGCGAGGATTTTTTCAACTAATTTATGTGTACTATGAATGGAGGACAAGAAAGCTGGTAAAGCAACACTTGAAATTTGGCGGACCCCTAGCCCTCCAAGCCTAACAGGCAAGGAGGCTTGTAACCACGCCCTTTCACTCATCTCAATATTCAAAACCGATACTAGGGTCTGCTTTACAACATCGTCTAAGCTCAAAAGGAGCTCATTGTGTTTCCACAATGGACTACAACGTAAAGCGTACATGAATTTTGGAATAAACAGACAACATCTTATACCTAATGGTAAACGCCATGTGGGCGTTAATTTTGAGTAGCCTAACAGAGGCACTCAAAAAATTTTGAATTTTTTCTTGAACGAAAGGCGGAAAAGACTCATCTAGTATCGGCGAACCCAGAAGGCGAAGAGAACACTTGTCTACCGATTTGATATTAGGTGCCAAATCATTAAATTTGTTAATTACCAAATCTTTATCTGGACATGAGTCGCAAACGAAAAGTTCGCATTTCGAAAAATTTAGCTCCAAACCAATTTGACGAAACTCGTCAATAAGAATTTCCAAATCACGTAGGACTGTGTTCGCATCGCCACCCAAAGTCCCGTCATCCAGATACCAAACGTTGAGTTTCGATTGGAGACGTTGAACAATTGGATGAATGGCCAGGCTGAAAATGGCTGGTCCGAGAGGGTCACCTTGTTGACAGCCAACGGAAGATAGCAGAACATCATTTTTGTAAATTAATTTAGTGGGTTTGCCGTAGCATTGCCAAAGAAAATTGAAAAGATCGGGAATTTTTTCCTTGACCTGTACAAAAAAAAAAGATAAATTGTATTTTCGTTATAAACGTTATGCATTTCAGAAACAACCTTCGGTACATATGGTGCCATGGTTTCTATGATACTGAAGGTGTCATGACACTTTTTACTTTAACGAAACAAGTTTTACAAGTCCTACAACAAGTTTCACAAAATTAAAATTTTAATGTGTGTCACTAATTTTGGAATGTAACCTCGGCTTAACGTACCATACTTTGATCAACAAGAGTTTTAAGTACAAGATATATTTGTATCAAGCACAGAAACTACACGATAAGCTCTATTTTATCCACTACAATCGTACCTACCATAAACTTACGTCAACAATGGTCGTCAAAAATATTTTGCTGGTGCCAAATCTCCCTGTGTATGGCAGGCGACGCTACTGGTCGGTGACAAAACGGTGTAGTGGACATAATCTCGTACTTTCCAAGACATCAAATGTTTTTAATTTGTCCAAAATTAAAGCTAACAATCACTAAGTACTCATTCTTCAAAACTCTTATGCTTTTTGCAAATTTGCTTTAAATAACGGTCACTGTTATGGTAAGAATATTAAGTATTTTATATCAAAGTAAAACAATGAACAATGCACGTTAATAGTTATTACATTTCTTATTAAAGAACTATCTTTTTTACCTTCTAAAATCTACGAAAATAAAATGTGTAAGGTATTCTAAGCGGGCGACATAAACCCGGGACGCCAACGCTTGGGACGCCATGTCACAAAAACAATGTCGCCCAAAAGTTAGCAATCACGGCTCATTCTCCAAACTTCTGCTACAAACTTGCCCCAATTTCCTATAAATAATGGCCACAATTTTCGGCTGCTTTCATTCGTTTCCTTGCAATATTTTTCTTTGCGTCCTTTAGCTCTAGTGGATTCGGTGTGATCTGTTACTAATTTGTTCGGAATTGATTTTGTCTCAAGAAGATGATTAACTTTTTGAATGGCGTATAATAATTACGTAACAATAAAAACTTCTAATAATAATAATTCATGTTCAAATTCCGGCCCTTTACCAATAAGTACTTTAAAATTATATATGATTCTCGATTGTTTTCGGCGAAAGTAAACATCTTAACGAAACCGGCATAAGTCTGTATTAAAAATCGATGTAGTATGTGAATTCATCAACTCCCACAAGGCCAGCCTGGTGGATATGTCTCAATCGCCCTTCGTGAGTAGGCCTATGTTGAGGAATTACTCATTATAAAAATCCAGTACAGTTTCGTACAGCAATAAATAAATATTTAACTAAAACTCAATTAAGGTCATGAAACTATGTAACACTTAGTAGCAATAAATAAATATGAATATGAATATAACCTAAAGACTAGAATATGTACGTCAAAGGCTTTTAGAATATATAGCTATTTATCATTCATTACAATAATTATTGTACTAGCACTTTAACTTCACTGAATCAAGATAAGCTCTAAATTTTCAGCTTTTAAGTTCAGCGAGAAACTCAGCAATTTGATCCGTAGCGCATCCTTAGTTTCATTTCCCGGTAGAGAGAAACCAGGTTTTAGCGAGAAACCCAGCAATTTGATCCGTAGCGTATCCCTAGTATTATTTCCCGGTAGAGAGAAACCAACTTCGAAGATTTGCCTAAAGGATGGTACCATATAGTGTTAACAGAGGACTTTCAATTATAGTCATAAAATACGATGGTGGCTCCATAGTCAAAGTGTTGAAACAAAGTTGGTCCATAGATGTGCCTGAGAGCTAGGGATTGAATGCGGTTATGGTATAACTATATAAAACCGGTATAAAATAATGACAGCGTTTTCTTTCATTTGTATGCAAACGAGAAAAGCTATACAGGTAGAGTAAACCGCTACGCTACCGATATTTGTCTGTAGGTCTTGCAATAAGTAATAAAAAAATGCAAGTGGAGTCCCTCCGCGCGGAAGAAGTGAAACTTCGACGCAACAGTGCTTTCATACCCCCTCCATGGTAGCGTTAAACGTTTAACGCAACCTTGTTGGAAGTCGCATTAGAACTTTCACTTCAAAAAAAGTAATGCAGGGTCGGAGCGCGATTTGTGAACCGCTACGAAGGTCTACGTTAAGAAAACACTCAAAATTTTCAGATATCGAAATAAAATGGCATGACAGTGTATTTATAACCGTTATAACCCACATTTTAATCGCTTATTCAATCCCTGCAGAGAGCTCTTTGCAAACGGACCGGGCGGGCTGAAGTAACCGAGTTAACCGTGATTCCATTATGCGCTCTTCGCTCTCAAATGTACGTGCTATTGTTTCTTTATCTGTTTGAAGCTTCTCGATAAACGACAATAAATATTTGAGATGTGTTTTATTTGTTTGACTTTGTCAGGGTGTTAACGAAAGAACAGAATGCTTGCATAATTTATAGAGTTCTTTTTGCAGTTTTTTCTAGTTTCATTGATACGGACCGTATACAAAATAAATTTAATGGATATTCTCCTCGAATAAAGTAATTAAACTTAAACAATGAAAATTGTAAGAGAAACATTGTTTCATGGAGCTGCTTGCTGATTTTAAATAATGAATTGGTATTAATTTTTAGGGTTCCGTACCCAAAGGGTAAAAACGGGACCCTATATTACTAAGACTTCGATGTCATTCTGTCCGTCTGTCTGTCTGTCACCGGGCTTTATCTCATGAACCATCATAGCAGCTGAAATTTTCACAGATGATGTATTTCTGTTGCCGCTATAACAACAAATACTAAAAACAGAATAAAATAAATATTCAAGGGGGGCTCCCATACAACAAGAGTGATTAGAGTTTTTTGCTCGCTATTAGTAATGGCAAGAGGAATGGGGCTCCCATACGGTACGGAACCCTTCGTACGCGAGTCCAACTCGCACTTGGCCGATTATAAAATTAATTAAAACCGTACCAAACGTACCGTTAATATCGTACTGGATGGAAACAGCTTCCGACCGGGCTTATTGGAGATCATTAGATTGATGTCCAGAAATGAACGTCCTATGTTGACTGCTGGCCATAAACCTCGTACGTTGTACAAGTATTACTTAAAATATCGGAAATATTAGAAAATAATAACATTTTAGATAGGTATAAACGCCCATATAACATGCTCTATGTTAAGTTTTGTTTTAACGAAATTCTATTCTAATATTTATTTTTAGAATAATACAACTTACACTCGTTTAGTATTTAGTGTCAACGTCATTTTTAACCGACTTCCAAAAAGGAGGAGGTTCTATGTTCGACTGTATGTTCATTGATAATTTCACCAATTGAGAACCGAATCGAAAAATTCCTTTTTGATTCAAAAGAACATACTCGTACTACCGAGGTGGTCCCGTTTAAATTTTGCAGAAATCGGCTGAGCCGTTTTTCAATCAACAATAATGTAAACAATTCGAGCAAAATATTTGAATTTTGTACACGATCGAATGCGGTTTTGCCATTTTTGCGAAAAATTATTATTGATATCTAAAATATGAACGTGATTCTAAACGAAATAAAAATACTTTGTGCTCATTACGTTACAACTTCTTACATTACCTTACGTCATATCCATGTATCCCATTACCTATGTAGATAGAGACTCGCCATCTTACCACAAAAGTTTTACGCACGCTTTAGACAATGTTTTACACATGTTTACAGTACAAATAGCACGGTTGTGAAGTGTTTAAAGCGTGTTTAAATCTTTTGTGGTAAAGCAGTTAATGACTAAATAGACTCGAGTATCACCCCTAAACAGTGTGTAATTTGATGATAAATTGGAAGCCAGTCGAGAGCGTCGCTGTACTGCGCTCAATAGAGCCTTGAAACTTAACACTTACTAATTTCCGCAAACTGCACTCCAGCTTTAAATATAACTTTGCAGTGCAAATAATTTACAAACGCCAAAGTGATAGCTTCATTCCCGCATCCAGCGGGCCATAAATTAAACAGTTCTCAATGGTAGTGCACTTGTGCCAACAGATTTCAACCGCGCCGTAATTTGAATGTCAAAACAGTGTACTGGTTGAGTCCACAGTAAGTACGCATTTGCAGCAAGGACAAGAAGACATTTTGATCGCATTCTGATCTGAAACATTTCTGATTCGTACAGCCAAGGAATGGAACAGTCTGCCGGCTTTCATGTTGCCTCAGAAATAAAATTAATCTGAAGCTTGTTTTTCAGAGTGAATAGTTATACCTAGATATCTTCTAAGACTGCGTGCTACATCGTCGACCACAACGCCGCATACTATCAGGCGATATTGATTAATTCGTGTTGCTTAGCCATTTGCGTGAGCTCGTGGTTTCAAATTCCGGTGCGAATAATTTCTTTGGAACTTATGTTGTACTTATTTATACACTACTGGCTTCTTACTTTTTACGTCCGTATAGGTTTGCTAGCGTATAGGTACTATGTAAATCCGCCAACCTGCACATTAATCTACTTTTACTGGACTAACTTATAACAGTATCAACCATTCGAAAATGTATTTTTACATACTGTTAGTATGTAGTGATGCAGTACTTTAAAGTGCGCTTCAAACCGTCCGCAAAAACGACAAGGGTTTAGCTAATTTCAAAGCTAAGAGAGTCAAACATTGATAAAGTAAAAAGACAGTAACAGAAAGTACAATCGACACTAACTTACTCGTCATCATCAATTTCAGCCTTTGGCGGCTCACTGGGGCCTGACTCTCTTTACCATAAAGAAACCTGTTTTTTCGATTAATATAATGTTTCTTTTAAGCTGATTGGCAAGTTGACGTGACAATGGGCAGGGCACATAGCGCGGAGGACTGATGACCGATGGGATCGAAAAGTTCTCGAGTGGAGACCACGCACCGGCAAACAAAGCGTAGGACGTCCACCTATCCAAGGTGGACGGATGATCTCATTAAGACCGCAGGATCGCGCTGGATACAAGCCGCTACCAACCGGTCTTATTGGAGATCGTTAGGGGAGGCCTATGTTTAGCAGTGGACGTCCTATGGCTGATGGTTGGATGGATGGAATGTTTCTTTTTTAAAAAAATAAAAAAATGTCATTGAATTTTAATATAAACGGAGAAAATGATAGACTGAATCTTTGGATAAAGAAGGAAAAAAATCCTAGACAGATAAATACTAATTTTATTCGACTCTGCTTAATATAGGCACATCAGTTTATACTGCTCGCCTATTAAATAAATAAATTTTAGACCGAATTCAAGTTACATACTTATCATTGGTAAAGTAAATATTTTTCATGAAAAAAAAAACTTACAATAGGTTTCGGTTTAATACACAATCAACATGTTACTGATCACATGCCTCTCTTCTTGTACGCCACTCATCTTGCTCCTTTGCTAATTTTATTCGGAGGCAGTACCTATTGTGTGCGCGCTCTAAAGTTCGGCTTCGCTTTTTACAAGCTTTTATAAAGTTTCACCTGTCCCGTTGTCTGTCTGTCGTTCTGTAATCAAATCTTGCAAGTTAAAGATCCACTTCTCGGTTACCGATTTAGCGGAAATGTTGCATAAATGTGTAAATCGCGTGATAATGTAATATTATGATAACATGGTGCTGATCTGATGATGAAGCTGGAAGGTGGCCAACAGAACTTAGCAATGAAACGACACTACCTCATCGATTTTAAGTTCATTTCAATGGTTTTGGCTAGTAGTTTGTCTTTCAATAGTAACCAGGGTCTGATGATGGAGTTGGAAGGTGGTCATAGGAATTCTGTAATGAAACGACGCAACCCTATCGAGTTTCGGCTCGTTTGATTCGTCTTGTTCAGTAAAAGCTAATTTTAAAAATAAGGTTTTTTTCGATTTAAAGTTTGTTCTACAGCTCGCGCCAGTTAATCGCGCCACGAGAGCGAGCAAGAGGAAAAGCGAAGCCAAACGTCAGAGCGCTTACACAATAAGGTCCCAGGTCAGAGTCGCGGTTCTAACTATACCGTCGACCCGACGAGCTGGTGGACGCTTTATTTACCTTTGCGCTAACACTATTCTGATAATTAACGTTTTTGTCCACCTACCGTCACTCTGTCTAGCAATGTGTCCTGCCCAACTCCATTTAAGTTCCGTAATTGCCCGACCGCGAATTCACACATACGTTAGTACAAAGTCACTGTTTTATGTAGATACTAGCTGCGTCCCGAGGTGTTACCCGCATTAGCCAGAGATAAAAAATAGCCTATGTGTTAATCTAAAGTCTAATCTACTTTCATACCGAATTTCATCCAAATTGGTTGAGCTGTTTGTGCGTGAAAGAGTAACAAGTTCCATACAAACGCACAAACTTTCGCGTTTATAATATTAGTAGAAAATACCAGACTGAAGGATATTTAAGCAAAGGTGACTTTTAGGTATAGGTGTGCGTGCACACTTACTATGTTAGCTGGAGAGTGTCACCATAGAAAAATGACCAGCGGGGCAATTCTGACAACCGATCTCGTTACTAAGGTGACACGTTCTTGAACCTGTCTCGTTTTTCTGACAATTTTGAGCTGTCGGAACTGTCAGAAAAACGAGAGAGGTTCAAGAACGTATCACTTCAGTAAAGACATCGGCGGCGGGGCAATTCTGACAACCGATCTCGTTACTAAGGTGACACGTTCTTGAACCTGTCTCGTTTTTCTGACAGTTTTGAGCTGTCGGAACTGTCAGAAAAACGAGAGAGGTTCAAGAACGTATCACTTCAGTAAAGACATCGGCGGCGGGGCAATTCTGTCAACCGGCATCGTTACTAAGGTGACACGTTCTTGAACCTGTCTCGTTTTTCTGACAGTTTTGAGCTGTCGGAACTGTCAGAAAAACGAGAGCGGTTCAAGAACGAATTACTTTAGCAAAGAGATCGGCTAACAGAATTGCCCCCCTTTTTCTATGAGTGTCAATTTTGTTCTGACAGAATTTTTGACAGGTTTTGTTTTTCTTACAATCAGTAAAAGTGGAGATTGTTACGCTTCTATACCAATGAAGTTTGATTCCTACTTCATTGTTTTATACCCCTCCTATGCTCACATTATAACACATTGGCTATTTTGGCTACAAATTGTAATTTTTGTTCCAACAATATGTGTAGATCGGTCTTGGTCTGATATTAGACGCAAACCGAACAATAATTTAAAAAAATGACTATTCAATTCGTAGCCAAGATATGTGCGGCCCCGACATTAGAAATAAGTGGAATTTTATGTCCTTGATGGTGTACATTTAAAGAAGTGAAATCAAACCGTCCCATAAAAATATTTGGTCACAACTTTAGTCAAAGTTAATGGTTTAGAAAGTCTCTAAGGCAAGGCTATAATAGATAAATAGATTTGAGTTAAATATTAAAATTAATTCCTACAATTATAATAAGTTTAATAAACATTATCAACATTTTTCACATATAGTAAACCATTACTTTTATTGACTTCGCTCGTAACGTTTCGGCATCAAACATAAGAAAGAATATCGGGAAAAATCTACCATCCCTTCACACGCAGTATCCAAATGTACTTCCTCAGAAGTCATGATGAATAACGTAATTCACACGAAGCGCACTTCTTGTCCCTTCATTTTATAGCACCGAATATTGTTCACGAAATCCTTGCAATAAAATCGCTCGTAACTTTTTACAAATTTGCAATTCGGAACACCGATGTGAATAAATATTCAAGGGATGAAGGCAGCCTGCTTACGACACACATATCCTTAAGAGCGACTAGATTGAGGAACTATTTCTCCCCATGGGAGTTTAGTAGTTTTGTACGGGAAAATCGATCGCAGCTCTCGCAGTCTACTCTGTTATAGCGTGGTCGTAGTATACTGTACCGTAAACCGATGTTTAAATAAGCCACTAGGCGTCGAACAGAAAACAACCATCAGTCCCTTGCCGCATACTCTCAGAGAGTGGTTAAACTTTTATACAGGCTGTGGTTTGACGGCACAGTGACCCTTAATGATGTTTTAATTATTTATTTATCTTTGTTCTGTAGAAAGTAGCTCGGAGAGGGCTGGGTCAATGAGGGACTGTTCCAATCTTCATAATAGAGTAACTAAGTTACTGTAAACATTTAAGTTTATTACGTGTTATTTTCTAAAAATGCTATGCAAAACGAGTAAAATCATGCAGTTTTTTCATCCACTTCTAAGAAGGATATAAACCAGTTAGGTTTATATCCTTCTTAACTTCCTCCCAATTTCTCTCTCTACCTCTTGTTAGCCAATCATCTCTATTTTGAGCCGTTCTCATCAAGGTGCTGATGAGAATAGCTCAAATGATAGATAACATGTGAAAAGACAAGACATGATAAGGTAGTGGACTAGTGGTCTTAACAACATATCAAAAAACAGAACTAACCGTTAGTTTGCTATACTGTTCTAACTATATAATTACTGTCACTCGTACCATGCTACACCGCAAATAGTATAGTTTACCGTTTTCTAGTGTTAGATACTCGTAAAACATGACTAGGTTTTTTCGGTACGCATTGTATTTGCCTAACATAAGATTTTCCCTATGTGCTTACTTGTTCCCGGGTCAACAGTACTGTTCACGTGGATTTCCTTACATAACATCTAACATCACCCCCAGGGTTCCGTTATTCCCTTCGACCTAAATCCGGAAATCATAAAGTTCAAAGTCAACAACTAAGTTTCACCACAACACTGGCACATAGCGCCGAAACGGCCTTTTCACTGCAATCGGCAAGTCGGGCCATATTCAAACATTTTTGGCAAAAGGATTTCAGGGACTGGTTTGAATTCTGTTCTCGTTTTGAGTTTGTTACTTTGTCGCATATTTTTTGTATACCTTTGATTAGAAAACGTGTACTTATAAACAATACATAGTAAAGTAAAGTTAAATAATCGGCCAAGTACGAGTCGGACTCGCGCACGGAGGGTTCCGTACTGTATGGGAGCCCTTAAATATTTATTTTATTTTAATTTTATTATTGAAGTAAATATAAAACTAAATATTCTGTGAAAATTTCAAGCATCTACCTGTTACCATTATTAGTACAGAGCGAAAAACGTCTAAAAATCAGGTTTGTTGTATGGGAGCCCCTGTTAAATATTTATTTTATTCTGTTTTTAGTATTTTTTGTTATATCGGCAACAGAAATACATCATCTGTAAAAATTTCAGCTGCCTAGCTATCATGGTTCATGAGATACAGCACGGTGACAGACAGACAGACGGACAGACGGACATCGAAGTCTTAGTAACAGGGTCCCGTTTTCCCCTTTGCGTACAGAACCCTAAAAAGAGATAAGTAAAAGTTAAGAATTTCGTAAGAATACTATATACTAATACTTATAGAAAAAGTATTATTATGCTTGAACTATTTTTTACGCTTGAAAATCTTGTTTTATTTATATTTTTTTAATTAAAAACATTGAATGTTTATTCTTTACGGTCCATTCTCTATTGATGTACGGAACCGAGCTGTGGGGGGACGCGGCGGAATCGGAGCGAGCACTTTACTTCAGAAGCGCGCCATTCGCGCGATAGCCAGGATTAAGTGGGATACTAAGCCTCACTTCATAGAATTATATATACTAACGGTTCCATTTCCATCCGTCTTTATTTACCAAGTTTGTACTTTCGTTCGGGTAAACCTACAAAAATTCGACACATTAAGTAGAAACCGTGATCCTGTCTCCATGAGGTACTGAGGCAGGTTGAGAACACCTGCGCACTCACTCGCAAAGTCAGCAAAATCAGTGTTTGTACGGGTACATCCCTATACAACCATTCACTATGGAGAGCCAAAAGGATGCAGCTTCAAACATAACTTTTCAGCTAAAGCTAAAGCTCCTACTCATTAGTAAGGCGTATTACAACTTAAAATAATTTAAGAATGATACATTTGTAAGTACCATATAGTACCTTTGATATATTCAGATTCAGATAATATGTTTATTGTTAAACTGTGTTACAATATAAAGGTCTTAATAATAGCTTATAGTACCAACATTTTCGCCCATAATGGACTTACAATATGTTTAGTAGTCCCTAATATTAAGTATTAATTAATATTTATTTTTGACTTGTAATGTTAAAAATCTGTATACTACCTACCTGCTATATTTATACAAAAAAAGTTTTACCTAAGTTGCATTGAAGAACTGATTTTTCGACGTTAAGACTTTTGTAACGATAAGTGCAACGCAACTTCAACCTAATCATCGTGTTATCGTTTTTGTCGTGTGGGCTCAGCTTAAATCTGACTTAAAATCACCGTAATCATATCAATTTTACTAAGGACGTAAACTGTTACATACTTAGCCTTACCCTAAATATTTCCAATGGGACCGATTTGGACTGGGACATGTCCAGTATCCAGCTCTTTATCAAACCCATAAATAGAATATAATCCCACTAAGCCCACGTTGGCTAAATTTTTGCCGCAGTTACGTTTATTAAAAAAATATTTAAAGCTCTCCTACCTACCTATCTAACTTTAACTGGCTAGTATCTTCGCTCCGCCCAAACAACAAACATTTTATTCCCATTTTATGTCAAACTCATTTACATTCATGACACTTCGTGAATTTAAAGATTGTTTCTGAAAAGGTCCAAATTCATTAAGCTGCAGTTTGAAAGTTACAGATTACAGTTTTTGCTTAAAACGAGCAGAGTTTGTGTTTAATCCTCGAGAGACGCCCTCGGAATTACTTTGCATAACATTTCTTGGATGGGTGGCCGTTAGACCTTTTTAAAGTAGCTACATTATGTTGTCGTCCCAGGATGAATAACCACGGGCTCAAAAATTATCAACACTCTGAGGTATTCTTTAATTAGATCCTAAAGAAGAGTTTATCAGGTTACTGAAAGTTGGGTACTTTAAGCGACAGATTAATAATGGTGCGAGAATCTGTATGTATCTAGGTGTTTGCACATTGGCATGAAACCGATCATTCTTAAACTGTTCATACTTACGTGGGGACAATCGATAGGGCTGGTTTTTAAACATAACTATATTGTACGATGTTATCATGATTTCTAAAGTTGTGTTATCACATATTAATGTGATTATGAAATAAATCTTTGGACAGATAGGTACATACACGTTTTGAACTGCCGGCAAATAACAATGTCGGATTCCGAGATAGCGTCAATAGCGTTCATCAAATTTTTACCCCATCCCGAGTACCAAATATTCAGAAACCCTTTGACAAGTTTTCAGATCAAAATAATACTTGTGCCAGTTATAAAACACCCTCATTCTGTACGTTACATAAACATTACAAATAAAATTTACATCAACCCGAAACCAGTGACGCAGCTCCAACGACAAAATCATGAGTCCCGCGCCTAAATCGTAAGGATATTCGATAAAAAATGTTATTCCACACGTAACCAACTGACTTAAAAAAAGATTGCTTTTTCTTTGCTTTCAATATCACGAAAAGCAATATGCTGCAGAATTAGATTTTGCGAATAGTAAAAACGCAAACATCTACGATTTCTTTCGTAGAAACCATATTGAACATTTCGTATTTTTCTTATATTTTTGTTCTCGTATATCTTCTGTTATATTTAGGGATCTAAAAAGGGGTAATAAAACATATTTACATATTGGGGACCCGAATTTGTAACAAACAACGCTATTCATCACCAGAAGACCATAAGTTATAGGGAATAAACATGTGACTCACACTTACTGCTTCAAAAACTACTTACAAAAGAATCCCTCCCTTTCATGGCTATAATGTGCTGTCTTTTGCAACACTACGAACTACGAAAACGATTTGTCGGTATCCGTTTAAGTAATTTTTCTTTGATAGCATGTAATCAAAGCTTATTGTGTATTTTTTCTGAATAAAGATCTAAACAACCAGTTTTATCTATCTGTATTATATTTACTACCAGATTCATCATTATCGTTATCAAACTTTAATAGGTTTTCTTTAGACTGCTTGGCAGAGATCCAACTTTTTTTCATGCTTTAGTGACATTCTAATATCTACATATATTTTCCTGATGGCATCGACCACCCTGTCCCCAACTATAGTCCGTGCCAAGAGGATCGGCAATAAAGTGCGTTGACCTCTCGTACTGCTTGGCGGCAGAATATTTGATATTTCTGTTGGTATCTACGGGAACTTCTGTAAAAGAAACATGCCGCTAAATAAAAAAAATAAAAAAACTAATTATAAGCACTGTCATAAAAGGTTTGTCACCGGCCTCACCGCTGCTAGACCACTGAAAGGTCAACGCATTTTATTACCAAACTTTACGGCACCGACTATAAACTCAGTTATATCGAAGTACATGCACCTCCTGCCGTCACCATGTCTAACCACAAATCGTGCCCTGCTCCGTTTCAGATCTGTTAGCAAATGTTGTAGGCATTCATAAATGAAATAGTAAGTATCTGCCACAGAAAATACATTAGTGGCAGCAGTGGATAACACCTGCTACAATCGTGAAGTCGTTGGTTCAAACCCGGTCCCGTACCAACAAGTTCCTTGGAATTTATGTACGAGATTTTTACACCATTGGCTTTTCGGTGAAGAAAAATATCGTGAGGTAACCTGCTCCGTAGAAAAAATTCAATGGCATATGTGAATCCAACCAACCCGCACTAGGCCAGCGTTGTGGGTATTGCCCAATCGCCCTTCGCGGGCCTACGTTCAGAAGTGGACTACTAAAACGTTTTTTTCCCCATGGTGCTACAGTAAGTATACAGGGTTATTTCTAATCAATTAGCATCCTCTTAGGGGCTTATTCTGTATATCAAAACTTGTTAGTTTTGATGTACAGAATAAGCCCCTGAAAGGATGCTAATTGATTAGAAATAACCCTGTATAAGGATAGTACAGTACAGCAAATACATTTACTCACGGTACAAAACGCATATTAAATTTACCGTCTCAAATTAACAAACTCATACCAACGTTTGTACGTTTAATAAAGTAAGAGTATTTCTCACATCAGCTGGCACTGCTGTAATACTTTAATATATTGTTAAGCTACGGTTTAGTAAAGAAAAATCTGTTATCCGAATTTTGAGCTTATGAGATTTTTTTTATTGCAAATAAGTACGCGTTTGGCCACCAACTCGCCTGATGGTAAGCGACGTAAAATAGGTACATAAAAATAATGTAATTATTTAGTAGCTCATCTGCATACCAAAAAATGTTCAGCTGTCGAGTTAGCGAATTTTCACATCGTAACAAAAACCATTAACATAGTAAACATTGAAAAATATTTCACTTTCTTCTTTGTATTCAAAGTCTTCAAACTTTGTTATAGACTATAGGCCGAATTATACAAGTCGGCGTATATGAAGTCAGCTACAAGCTGCGCAATATCCATAAAACCAAAACCCCGACTGAAGTTTACATAAAGTTGCGTGTTGATTGGCTAATAGCGCAGCTTGAAGCTAACTGCACATCCGCCGACTTGTATGATTCGGCCTATACCTTACCTAATAATAAATAATCAAACGCATAGATTTATTGCCAAGAGGACTGCTAAACTTTTACTATTTGTTAGATATAGTATACTTAACAAATAGTACAAATACAATATGTAGTCGTATAACAATGTACGTCAAGATAGAGAAGGGAATAATTCTATGGAAATACTATTTCATGTACCATTATACTTGTACTTAGATATTATGTACCTTTCAAAGATCATACAGATACTAAATGTGGCAATTTCGTGTAGCACGGAATATCTAAGTCCCAACAACAACCAGTGTTACCAAGTCCTATAAACTAAATTCGCTAGACTCAGTATCAAAATCGCCAGAAGGCTGCCAACACTGATTGTATTACCTTTCAAATGGGAGACGGGAGTTCTCTATAGCCCTGGATGATGTTAATGTAAACAATAGGAAACCTCAGTCGCATGAGTGAGTCCCCAAGTAGATCCTGCATGTTGTAAAAGTATTATAGCTGTTTGATTAAGCTATTACATTATTGGATTAATAATTTAATATGCATATTTAATTGCATGGAGAGAAGATCGAACACATTAATACAAGTATACGTTTCCATTGTAAGTACCCATCGTTATTTAGATAGGAAACAGTTGCATGTCTAAAGGAAAAATATGGATCTTCCGTTTGATGTATTTATCCGCAAATCTATCTATCTTTGTTGGCACATCGACCCAAAGTGGGTCTGGGACCTCCGATACCAAGGTTCGCCATTTGTCCCTATTCAGCGCAAGTAGGTGCCAGTCTTCCACCCCAATCTCCAGCAGGTCTTTGGCCACTTTATTTTTCCATCTATACTTGGTACGTCCAACAGGTCTTCGCCCTTCCGGCATGCCTAAATAAACCGCAAATAATTAAATAAAATTCAAAAAGTCACCATAGTATCTAGTATGACAAAGTAACTAAGTCGGCAATACTGTCAACACCGATCCAATACAAGGAGCAAGGTAAAGAAATACGGCTGGTTGGTGATGTCAGATATATTCCGTTATTTGTTAGAACAAATCGGTTTGGGTTGCCACGCGCCATCGCACCCGACCTGTTTCGACCTAATAAATTGTTGTGAAGAGTTCGGGTGTTGTTCCAAGTGTGTGCTTATTCACAGACTGTTTGCGATACAATCAATGAATTTCAATGGCTTTTGTGTAAATAGGGTTTTAGGGAGAACTTAAGAGACTCTTTGACACTTTTCCTTAGCGAAGTTCTTGTGATATTTGTAAATGTTTAATAAAACCTTTTATCATAGACGTTATTCTAGGTATATATATATTTGTGTTAAGTTGTTGCTGGTGTTTAAAACTCGGATATTTACAATACTGAGAGACTGTGACACTTTTCCTTTGAGAAGTTTCTTTAAATATTTTCATGTTTATTAAAATCTAATACCAAGTGTACACGTTTCATACATCACTTAAACAGATTTTTTGTTACTTCTCCTATTTTACCTACTTAAGGTACCTACTACGCTTACGCATTGGTGCCGGAAACGCTATGTAGATCACTAAATCTATAAAATATAGATCTATAAGTATTACAGTTATAAATTGTAATTTCGCTAACCGATTTTTTCTTGCTAAGGTACTTCCAGTGACAGTATACAAAAAATCAAAGCTTAGCTATTGATGTCCCAGTTTTTAAAATTACAATTGTGTATGACATGTACAATCAATCCCTCTCAAATAATGTCAAACCTCTAATAGAAACTCTATACTTTTTCTCTAAGTCTAAAGATAGGTATGATAACCGCCACACTATGTTGTTCATAAAATCCTTTCTATTTGAAACATTCTTATCATATAGGTGTACCAAAAGCACTAAAGCTTACTTTCTTCAGAAACCTTATTTTAGATCTAAAGCGGATTTATTTCCCATTCCCTTGTCTGTAGTAACACAAAATGAAACAAAAGACAAACTAGACTTAAAATTTAGTATGAAATACGTAAGCTTTGTATTAACGGCAAGAAAATATTCACAAGACTTGAAAACAAATGAAAAAGCTATTGTTCTAAAAGTAATTCTGTTTCAAAAACGCAATAGCTCCTAACGCAAACCATTTTGAAATAAAAACAAAAAAAAACTCCGTTATAGAATCCAGAAAGAAGGAATAAGAAAGAAAACAGCAACGAACGGCCATATTTCACCGAGTACTAATTGAAAACGTGAACATATCGTGCGTAACACTGAAAAATGATAATCCCACATCGAGAACGGCTTAGCGGGTGAGATATAAGGGTGGGAAGCAGTTAACAGTTTCGAGTAAGACGAGTTTTATCTCTTTTATAAATTACTTGGAACTTTTCTTTAGTTGCCCACTATTTGGAGAAGCTTTTGGGTCTTTAAAAAACATAGATGATCTCATGAACTCCTAGATTTTGTATGAAAAATTATAACTCTACATTGAGATCGGTTTAGGCAAGTGAGGTATAAGGGTAGAAAGCAGTTAACAGGTTCGAGTAATACGAGTTTTATCTCTTTTATAAATAAATTGGAACTTTTCTTTAATTGCGAACAGTAAACAGAGCACAAAACTCTGTTAAAAGAAGATTTTGGGTATTTAAAATAATTAATAGATAAATTAAACTCTTCAAAAATTATAATTTCACATTGAAGTCGGCTTAGAGAGTGAGATATAAGGGTGGAAAGTAGTTCCAAGTATGACGAGTGTTATTTTATCTCTTTTTTGGGTGTTCAAAGACAAAATGATTTTGTCTTTGCACTCTTAAATTTTGTCTTGAAAAATGCTAATTCCACATTGAGATCTGCTTAGCAAGTGAGATATACCTGAGGGTGAAAAGTGGTTGACAATTTCGAGTGACTCGAACTCTGACTGTTGTTTAAATTGATGTGTCAGATTGTTGTTGTTATTTATGAGCCTGTAAAGTTTCACTGTTGGGCAAAGGCCTTCGATTCCAGTTCCATTTCCAGACCAAAACTTCGACTTCCAGTTTTGGTGGTTCTGGGTCTTTTGTATCAAAGGTGTTTATGTCGTCGCGCTATCTCGTAGCAGGCGTGCCACTAGGCCACGCTGCGCCGTGTAAATTCGAGTACTCAATAGGCTATTTGACAACATTGAAAATATACTATTGACTATGTTAATCCTTAAAGATAATAGCCTCAAAAAGACATATTTCACTATTTAAACTAAAATATGTCTAATTTTCGCAAATCGCACAAAATAAAAAACGATTTTTTTTTAATATTTTATCTGTGACATAAACGCTCTAAGAAGGGCGGCAACTCTGGTCACGTCACGTGATAGTAAACAAGAATTTCTCGATTGGCTGTTGTTTGTGTAATTTGTGTTTTGTGATTTCGGAGTAATATTATTGGATCTGTAAGTTACTTTAAAGTATTTTTTGTCATTTTTAGATGTGAACTAGCATATTTACTAGTATTAACTTACGTTATTTACTAGTGTGTGACGTCAAAGACCAGTGCCATTCCAGAATGTCGTTTTTGGCGGGATCTTTAATATCCATTCTTTAACACAGATTTTTTAATCATTGTTATCATACATCAATCATACAGTAGATCTCTCGGAAATATAAATGTAGTGTGCTTATTATGTACTAACGAATAATTTAAAACGATTTCCAAAAACTAGTCAAATAGCCTATTCAATGGTTTTACAAAAATAATTTTTTACGATTAAGTGATGGTGTGAGCTTTACTTTCGCCCGATACTACAAATATAATGCTTTACGCATACTTGAGTCAATTCTACGCCACCCAAAACTTAGAAGAAATGATATACTATTTAATTAAAAACAAGGGTTTTTTGTTACTAGTACCATTGAACAAGTGCAAAACAATGCGTAGTTTGTTAACTGCTGTTTCCGTTTTGATCACGTATTTCATAGAAACTAGTTTAATGTACGCTACCTATTTTATGATAAAAAATTTACAGACAACAAAGAAGTTTCCTTAGAGCAGACATCGGCTTAAAAAGTACAAAAAGTACTATAGTAAAGTACTATATTTAAAATTCTAGTTTTATTTTACTTCCAGCACTGAAGCAACTTTATATTTTAGTATCTAATATGTATTTAGGTTTGTGTTAGTGTTCCATCAAGGATGACGTAGGGAGCTGATGCATGCTTGATTATACAATTTTACGTACTTGTGCTCCTATGTGTCTATGTGTGATATTTATACCAATATGATATTTTTTCCTTAGGAATGACTAGAAAAAACCTTTTAACCCGACTGCCAAGGAAAGGTATTGTTATTTTGGTTAGTTTTAAAGTTATTTCACCCAATCTTACCTAATTAGTTCTATTGTTCTCTTCTAGTATTAAAACTACTAGAAACAGCGTTGTAGGTACAAAGATGCAGCCAAAAATTTTGGTGCACACTATTTTAATAAACATTAAGTTCAGGATCTCTGTTTCGTTAAGGTGTTAAGGTTTTAGAAAAAAATATGATTAAGGAGTATTTTACTATTACAATTCATCTTCATGAAATTAATTTAAACATATATCACCAATTTGTTTTGACATCTAAGAGATAAAGAGTAAGAAATTCGTTCAAAACGTAGAAATCAAATTATTTCGCATAACTTTAATGCGCCTGTTCTGTACTTAAAATAATTATGTGTTATGTCTTTCTATGAAAACCGCAAAGGCTATAAATTCACACTTTCCTCTTTGAAAATGCTCTACTTACAACCCTGTAAAGCCCCACATTCCGAACCAGCCGGGTGAAGCAGATTTAATTTCAACGACCTCATATGAACGTCCATAGAAAGGAGTAGAGCCAGTTCAGAATAAGAATAGCTGATTACAGCTCCGGCGGGAAACGGAAACAAATGGTGGAACATTTTGAAAGATGCCCGGCAACGGTCCGGCTGCCGCCCTAAGGCTCACACTCCACAAAAGCGAAGGCGACATATTAAGTAAGTCGCAGATAGAAGTGCTCATAGCGTCGTTGACTGGGTTTCTTAGCGAGGTTAAGTAACGTTTGGCACGGTCAATCTTCGGATGGGTGATCACAGCTGGCACTTGGCATCGCTATTCGCTGTATTTGTCCCTGTTCTATATATTTTTGGCTTTGTTTGCTGATAAATAGCACAAAGATACCGTCCACACAAGCCGACGGATCTGAGAGTTCACGTATTTTATTTGCGTATTCGTTTTGTTTGTCCAAAGTGGCAAATATAGGCGAATACAAAACAATAAATTAAAAAAAGCGAATAAATTCAAAATTGGATTGCGAATTCAAAAAGTGTATGTAGTACCAGTATTGCTACAAAAAATCATAGTCGTAAGCGGCAGGAAGTCACACCAGAAACTCAGGGATTATGTTCGCAGTTCTGCTTCGCTTCGCACAGATGTGCTTTGGTGGAGTTTGACCTTAAGCACAGACTGATGGACTGCCCCGAATACGTTCCTAGGAAAATGGGCGGATTTATGTTTAAATTATTGAACAGTGGGTAGTCCAAAGAAAAAGTTTTTCCCTGCGCCTTGTTTTTTCACGACGCTATTTCACTTTCATGAGTGTTTCATTGATTTTCATTGTCTTTTTTTGTCTAGAGGAAACTGAGCTGACACGTGTAACAAATTTCATTGGATATTTGGTATTTTTTCAAAACATTCCTCTTATTTTCTTCTTCTCAATTTAATGATTAGAAAATGTTTTGTGCATTATATTAAACAGTGTCAGATACAAAATTCAATTCACTAATTTTGATTACATACCTAAATAAGTTCAAATAAACTAAGTGAATACACCCAAAAAACGTCATCTTGATAAAAGCATAACTTCGTTACAAATTATTTGTCGTACTTATATTCACAGGCAAATCCTTACTTCACTACTATCCTCAATGCTCAATTCTGTACCTTCTGTAATAAGTGATACAAGTCAAAAATCAACATAGGCAGGAGAGCAAATACAAGTTTAAAAAATCTATGTCCTGTTAAGTACCGTTAAGTACCTTTGTAAAGGTACTGTTAAGTACATTTTTTATAGATAAAAATATTTACTTTCATTGTGTCTTTTAATTTTGGTTTTAAATATTATAGTTCTAGAGTAATTCATAAAAATCTGTTAGTTGTACCGTTTTAGGGTTCCGTACCCAAAATTACGTGATAGGTGATACAATTACGATTAAATCATTTTGGACCTATTAACATGATGAGCAATAAACTGAAAAATAAAATGTGATATTAATGTGATTGCTCTTATACCAGAAAGCACAAAAAAAAACTTACGAATTAATCACTTTAAGCGATTACAATTTGACATATTCAGATTTTTTCACCAAAATCCTGACACTGATATTTATTGACTAAGTATTTTTTCAATTATTTTATACCATTTTTTATAAATAAATAATATTTGTAATTTTAACATATTAATTAAATATTATTTTCAGGTTTACTACATTTTTTAAACAGATCACTAATCACTATTTGTGTTACAGGTTTAATTATTTTTTATTATTTTAAACGGATTCATTAAAACATTTTGTTTCAGGTTCATTCATATTTTGTAAACATACCTAAGCCTAACTTTTCTAGCCTGACCTAACCTTAGCCTAACCATAGTCGAACCATGATACAGTTTGATGATTAATTACTAATTTTGTTTGTGATTTAATTTGGATTTTGAATAGTAACCTTAACTTATATGACTACGACAGAGCGGAAATACACTAAATATTTATTCAAAAGAAGAATTTGAAGATGAACTTCCGCAAAGTAACGCCTGATTCAATAAACTAACTGATATAACTATATCACATTGCACCAAACTATCTCCGAAACCATAGCAGATAGAAAAACGTGAGTAAGACCAAAAACTTGCATATTTTTTCTCATCATTTTGCTGTTAAAATCACAAAAAGGATACAACTCTACTTAGATCACCCATCACAGGAAGCACATAATTCTTGTAATATTTATAATAACAAATATTCTAAATGCAAAAGTGTATTTGTTGGTTTGTTATCTACAATTTCACACAGCAACACTGAAACGGATAATTGGATAGAGTTAAAAGGTCGGAAAGTGACATAAGTACTACTCTACTTCTTATTCCGGAAAAATAAAAGGTTCCCATGGAATAGCACAACATTCAAACATCACGCGGGCGAAGCCTCTGTCAAAAGCTAGTGTTATTATAATGGTGTGGCTTTAACCCGAGCCACACAAACAGCCCAGTTAGGCAAGCCATCCAGCTAGCTATATTGAACAATAAATCACTATAATTATGTTCCGCATACGTGGGCACCTCTTAAGCTATAACGATCGGTGCTGCACGCCGATATGCGAAGTTCCTTCCTTTATTAAGCTAAAGATAAAGACGAGCGACGTGAAATCCGAGAAGTAAATAACTGCAGTGCGTAAGGACATCTTTAACCGACTTCCAAAAAGGAGGAGGTGCTATGTTCGTCTGTATGTATTTTTTTTGTGTTGATCATCGATAATTCCACCAATTGTGAACCGAATCGAAAAGTTCTATTTAGTTCGAAAGAGTTTACTTTCGAGGTCCCATTTAAATTTTACAGAAATCGACTGACCCGTTTTGAAAATCAACAATAATATATACAGTAATATAATAATATAAACAATTCATTAATAGGTAACAACAATTAATACAATAATATAAACAATTCGAGCAAAATATTCGATTTTTGTACACGATGGAAGGCGGTTTTGGCATTTTTTGCGAAAAGTAATTATTTTATTGTTACATAATTATTCACAACCTTGACAATAGCATAATTAATATTTACATTTTAATAAAAAAAGTTTTTACCATTTCACATTTTGGTAAAAATATTTATTTAAGTACAAAATGATTTTGTCTGTCCCTGTCCTTACCAAAATATTGATATATTTTACTATAAAAAGTATAAAACTCAAGGAATTATTTACAAATTTGAAGTACTAGATAGCAAGCTGACATTTGATTAAATTTCGGTAACAATAATAATACACAAAACGAGTGTAACTCTATATTTTACTTGCTCTTATATTACCCACGCTGCATCATGTGGATAGAAAATAAGATGGCCGACAGTGAATAATGCTGTTTATACTTGCAGAATGCACAACAAATTTTTTATAAAACTTATCTTGTCAGAACAGTGAATATTGTGATGTACTTTCAGTTTCATCTGCGTTTTGCAAGAATTACTATCTGTATATAACTTTGAACATTAATGCAAAGTTAATAATAATTTGTTCTTACATGAAAATTATGATTTCAGCCCTCTGTGCCATGTGCCCTGTCTAATGGAAAACAAACTTATCAATTCGCTGGGCTTTGTCGGTTAATGTGTTCTTCTACAGATCTCTTTGCGCAGATCTTAATTTTTTCTTGAAATTAAGACTTGCCTAATTCGACCACTTTGCACTTACTAATACTAGAAATAATCATTTTTCGCAAAAAATAGCATGACCGACTTCACTCGTGTACAGAATTCGCGAATATTTCGCACGGATCGATGTAGCATTTTTCACATTATTGTTGATTTATCAAAAATGGCTCAGCTGATTTCAACAAAATTTAAATGGGACTAATTTCGAAGTATACTCTTTCTAATAAAATTTTTTATTGAAATCGGACAACTACGTCAAAAGTTATGCGTGGTTATACATAATAAAAAAAAAGAACAAAAAAAAAAAATACGCGTCGAATTGAGTACCTCCTCCGGTGGTTCGTCGGTCAATAAAGGGAAATAAAGATTTAGTTTAATAATTATCAATAACCACACGTGGCAGCTATATTTTACTTAATACGATGCTTCATTAAACTTTTACCAAAACGTTGTTTTACTGAACTTGAAATGAACACGTGCTGCTACAAAATGCAGCATACCAAGCCAAGTGCCAGGATTTTCTCTCTTGTTGGTGGCAAATTATATTTTAAAACCACAGCCACTGTAATTACGCCACATTAAATACAGTGAAACTTCATAAATTAATTTACCACAATAATATTGCAGCGCAATGAAATTATTTTTGGTTTAACACACAACAGTTTCAGATAATTTGATTGCTGCTTCAAAACTGTTAACTATTGTGCGAATATTCTATGAATGAGTAAATAGCTATAAGTGTCGTTTGCAGTGGCTTGATTTTATTCAAGCACCCAGAATGTATGCTATGTCAAAGTTACGAGCTTTTGTTATTGCCTTTATTAAGAACGACCTAGCTTAAGTAAGTTATCGAGTAATTCTCTATACTTACCTAGAACTCTATTCATCATATCATCATCATAATCATTGTCATCATAGACTGACCACTTCTAAACATAATATCACACATCGGACTTGTTTATACAGTCTTAATTAGTAGGTAAGTTACTCAGTCCTACCGTATTACGATAAATTATCTTGTAGGTAGATTTCCTATAGATAATATAGAAGGTCTAGAACTATAAAGTATACAAGCTAATTGGTCATCAGTTCTGAGCACTGCATGTGGGCATGTGCCCACTTTGCGGTTAAGTATTTCAAGCTAATTTGTGTTTTATATCGGTAACCTTAACTTCTACATTTATTTCTATTTTGATTTCGTTACGAAACTCGTTGTACCTATCTATACTTAGCCCGATTTAGGTCTTATAAAATGAAACATGAAAGTAATATAACGTTTAGGTTTGGTATCATTTCATATCCGACATATTTTGTCAGCATAGAAGTGCCATAAAGGCTCTACTAAGACTAGAAGACCGTGGTTGCGCTGCCAAAAACTGTACAGGGCTAATATATAGAGGATATATCAGCTTTAACCCTAGCATACGCAATTAACTACGCAACTAATTTTACCGATGCCGAAGCCTACGAAACGCAGATTTTTGCTAGTATCCGCTGACTGCGCGTCCATGTTGATCAATATTTTGTATGTTACCATGGTGCCATAATGAGATAAGGATTAGCGACAAAAAAAAACATATCAAACTTAAGATATGATCATTGGATACACAGTTAAACATATTACCCGTATCACTAACTTCTCACCACTGTTAGTTTCAGACATTTCTGATGTTGTTTTTGTTAATATTTTTCAACCCAATCTACTTGGTTCGACTTTTACTATGAAAAAAAATCATGCATTCTTGCTCAAATTTTGCGAAGAGCCCAAATTAATATACACGACAGACATTATAGCCCATTTCGCCGCACCTCATTAACTATGAAGCAAAGAGCGGCATATAATTACGCTGTTCATATTTACAGGGTTAGTGGTTCGTCCTAAACTAATATTATTTTATGGCCTAGTTGGATACGCCCCGCTAAGTTTCTGTGTTGAAATGCATTCAGTGTTTCAGATTCACGTTGCTGTAATGCGGCGCTTTAGGCTCTCGGGCTATGAAATGATTTTTAATAGGTTTGGGGATTCATTTAAAACAATTGCTTTCAACGGTTGGGTTTTTTTTCTATATCTAATAAGAATTTGACCCAGACTCTACCAAAAGCAGTGCAGAACGCAGCTAATCGGAGCGTTGAACTTCTTAAGCTCTCTGCAGATATGTAGCGGATCTGAAAAAAGGTTGAAAATATGCTATTTTTGCTCAGGAAATATAGAGTTAATGCAGTGGGCTTAAGATTATGCATGCTGCTCAGTTTTATTTCGCACAGCATCACTTTAATGGTTTCGGGCTTTTATTTATCAATCATAGGCACTATTACATTAAAACTTCAGCGTCAGCGCTGTATATTATGTAGATCAGGTTCAACGTGAACATGTCGCAAAATACTACGGAGTCCATTTACTCGTATCTCGCTGCTCGATCAACAACACGGCAAATTTTCTTCAGAAAGTTAAACAACAATGAACGTGATTATTTCTTCTTATTACCACTTATGAAAATACAAAAGTACAATACTTAAAGGTCAAGTAACGTCCAGTAATCTAAGTAGATGTAATAACTACTTACTAACAAAATAAACTGCAACTTTAACTGGTTGTTAAGAAAATGTTGCTTAAGCACTTTATGCCAACTTAAATTAAACGCAAGAACGGAACCAAGAAAATTATTCTCAAAAGGGAAATAATCTCAGTTGCGGAAACTTTCTATTCTGGTTCGGATTAGTTTAATTCTTTAAGTTCTATAACTGTCCCGTTTTCTTAAACTAGCTCATAATATTAAGTAGGTAAGACGTATTCAACTTTGCCATTAAGTTGGTCAGTGCGGTTCTAATTGGTCTAGAATCTGGCAGAAAATAGCTTTCATAAGATTTAACTTTATTATTTCATTTTCATTAATTTATAATTTAAGAGCTTGGCTCTTGTCGGTGGAGCAACTTTTACTTCTGGCGGTCCTCGGCCAGTGTTATTACGGCCGGCTGCCCGTACGACATGACATCTACCTTATTACTAAATAAAGGAATTTGGTCTACAAATGCCCTCCCTGGTCTTCTCCTTCCTCTCTTTCCTTCAACCTTTCTATTATGGTTTTCATAAGATTGTCATGTCGTACAAGGTGGCCAAACACCACTCCTATTCTCGATTGTTGTTAGCAGTTTTCTTCTCTTCCTCACGATGTTTAGCACCTTTATTATAAGTATACATAATTCATGTAAGTAATAGACGGGGATTGCTATTGTTCTACATCTTTTTTACTTGAACTACATTGTTTTATTCTCAAATAGTTTTTTTTTGGTGTACCTTTACATCTGTGGTATCACAGCTCTTTTCGGTTTGAAATGCTAGGGGGATATTGAATGTTCAAAAAATGTTCTTCCAAGAATGATTGCAGCAATTGCTTCTATTTAAAGACTGGGCTATGTTACACTTGTAAACAGGATAGTTAAAAAAACAAAAGTAGATACAATACTAACATTTTTTTTCTTTTCCAGGTAAATGACGAGCTATAACATTTTTGAATTGATTGTTGAAGCAAAAATCATCCAGGGTAATATATTTCAAGTAAGTTGGCACCTGTTATAATCTTTAAATGGTGGGATATGACTATTGACTACATTTCATATCCCATATCGTTGGTATCTAAATCCAATGCTTGATGGTATAAATATTATCTTACTTTCCTAAAAAACACCATCGGGTACAGATTCTAACCTATCTTCTATGCTATAAGGCCCTTCGTCAATACTGAAGTAGCAAGTCATACCCTTCTCTACTAATTAAAAGGTCGGATATTTGCAAAGGTCGAAACTAATGAATTCGGGCCGTGATTTTCACTTTCGTTTGTTCGAGAGCGCCCCTGAATAAATGTTTGAATTTACACAATACTACTACAAGAGCCCGTGATGGCCTAGTGGGACAACAGTTGCCTTATAAGCATAATGACTGCTTCGCTGGCTCAGTGGTTAGTGACCCTAACTTCTGGGTCAAAGAGGCGTGGGTTCGATCCCCACCCAGGGCAAGTATTTATGTGAAAAACTTAGGTGTTTGCTCAGTATCTAAGTGTTATTTAGTTACTATCTATATAAGACTCTATTCTGCTTTCCTGTGAGATATAATCTGAAACATTTCAAAATCATAGTGATTACCTAGATTTATTCTAAGTCTTTATATTCTAAGTTTCATCATACCGCGACAAAAAAGTCTATGTACGGATTTATACACCAGTAGCTTTCCGGTAAAGAAAATATTATTGAAAATACATAGTGAAGCAACCTGGAGATGTAAAAATACTCGTATGTATGTAGAAGCAATTCGATTCGATTCGAATTTCAGCAGAGCAATATTGAAAAGGTGGGTACAGTAAGTTAAATATTGTAATACAGTCGGACTCCCAGCGACCAGTAGTGACTCTATGTAAGAGCCAAAGTTAAGAGTCGATGAGAGTGAAACGCCTAATAGTTCCAAGCTGTCGGTTACCGGAACGGAGACACCACGGAAAGCGGGAGACAATTGGAATGGTCTCTTTTTGGCCGAAAACAGACAGGCTTGAGTCTTTGTGGCATTAAACTTGACCAGGTTAGCATCACCCCAGTCAGAAACCGCCTCCAGACTCAAGTTGAGCCGCTCGACCACAGCCACTCTGTGTGACTCGATCTGTGGCCCGCTGGTTCTTGCATCGAATAGGTAGCTCTCCACGACTGTACTGTCGTCTGCGTACCCAAAGATTCCGGGCTTTAGCAGATCGTTGATATGCAGTAGGAAGAGCTCCTTTCTTGAGACAGAAGTTTCGTATGCTATGCAATATTATTATTTACTGGGTTTCAACTAAACTATTAAAAATTTGAAAAATTATTGATAGTATCTAGATTATACAAAAATTTAACTAAGAGCTATAATAATATATCCAGTATATTTTTTTCAGGATAAATAACATCGCTAATATTTTAACCAACTTCCAAAAAGACAATACGATCTCTCATTTCAACTTGGAAGTCTCGGTAGGTAGAAAAGACTAAGAAAACAATAAATAGCAATATTTTCGACCTATTTCAGGAAATAAATCTGTAAGTTCAATAGCCTATTCCCATAAATGTGATAAACGAAACTATTACTCTTTCTCATTCCCCAAAAATGAGGGATATAAAGCATTTGTATTAGAAATAGAAAATAGAAAAAGTTCTTCGGTACGTCTGATCGAGCCTATGCCAAAAATCAAGTTAGTGCTTAAAACACTGTCTGACTCAAAACACTAACGGACAGAGAAGAATCTTTGATGTTTCGAGAAAAGTGTACCGAGCTATTCGTACTAGCCGTAAAATACCGAATTGTAGGACTGAAACATTTAGCTATCCTAATATTATCGTTGTTAAATCACCATCCCATACATCCACTAGTGTACATAAACTAGAAGATGAAATCAACTTGCATCCAGCGAGTTTCTTTACAGATCGCTTTACATATTTCTGAAAAAAAAAACAGATTATGTTTATTGGCGGTTGAGGCAGGTTCCCTACTTTCGTTACACTCCGAAAATAACTTCAAGTTTGTGAATTTCATCAATTAATAACAAGAAACTAAGTTAGTGTGTTATAGATTTTAATTCAAATTAAAATCCTTAAAAAACTTAGTCATAGTACAAAGATAGGTACGTTTTTTTAAATAAGTAATTCGTGATTAGAGGCAAAATGATTAGCTGCTGTATTGATGTATTTGGTACACTCGATGTCGTACGCTCTAGTGTCTGAGGCAGTCTCCTTTCTCATTTCGTTTCACGGGCACTGAGCCAGCTAGCTTATGAACGGGGCCTTTATAAATAACTCATAGCTTCTGAGACCGATATAATCTATAAATAGCACTAATGTCAGGAAGGACTAGAATTGCTAAAATAGGTCTTTATTTCGGGGGAGTACGGCTGCACTATGTATCTTTGATACAAACACAAACACTTACATTAGCGACTACCATAATTATGAACAACTAAGTAACAGCTTATTTTTTTTTTCGAAATTTACTTAGTGTCCTCTAGCGACGCGAACTTTTTTTCTGCTTATATCTTATACTGATGGTGCCACAACAAACGAACATCGCACATACAATGTGGTTTCTGATCTGAGCAGCCAATCAAAACCTTATAACTGTTTTTCACAATAGAGTATAGTTATGATTAATTATGATTATAACTATCCTTGCATAATTATTATGCTCTAAAAAACTTTTATACGACGAATTATGATTCAAAATCCTCGCGAGAGGACTTTACGGCTCAATTTTACTAACTGTTCCAATATTTTTCAAGCCTCAAGTTGTTGCAAGTTCAATGTTTTTTTTAAATCATTTGCCACAATTCAACTTTACAACCACAACTCTATTTTAGAATACAGTACTGTAGATCAATGGCACAAAATCATAACAATCAAATTCGCACAATGTTCCGTCAAATCAAACCGTATTTATTTACGTTTTTATTTATTTCCCGTTCCGTTTATTATTATAATATTATTATCTGACAGCCATTTAGTGGGCTGAGACGGGTTTGGACGGTAGTAAACCAACTTTATGCCTTCACTTCCAAGTGAATAAAACAAACATGACAGGTACAGACAGAAATGAGCCACCAATGCTTTTCCAATCAAATTTGACCTTTATTGCTTTAGATATAAGCCTTACAAGATTTGTGGATAAGTGAACAGATGATACTCTTTGAGACCTTTTGGCTCGGAATCGTCAGTGTCGCTGGTCTTTGCCGATTTCTTTTATTGTGTATATTGACGTATTGGTGAATGGCTTTTAGAGCTTCCTCAAATTGCAAGTTCTAAATATAGGTATCGGTTCATCTTTTATTTCTGTTAACTATATGTTGAAGTACCTATTTTATAGGTGTTATAATTTCTCATATAACTAATATGGCAGAGTAGCAGGTAGCGTTTGAAAATAAATTAATTACTTGGTACTTAAGACTGCCAGACTACCAGAGTGAAAATATCCGGAGATGGGCAGAACATACTCGGATGGTAATCCTAGAATCCACTTTATACTCGTAATTTTAGTGGCATATTTACTTATCAAGTAACAAAACACAATAGTAAGCGAAACGATTTTTTTTTTATCCGACCTCAAAAAAGGTTATTTATGATAGTCTTATTGATGATGTATTATTTTTTTGTATGTTCATCGATAATTTCGCCACTTGTGAACCGAATCGAAAAATTATTTTTAATTCGAAAGGGTATACTCCCGAGGTTGTCCCATTTAAATTTTACAGAAATCGGCAGGGCAGTTTTTGAAATATCAACAATAATGAAAACAATGCGAGTGAAATAATCAAATTTTGGACCCGATGGACGTCGATAATTTCGCTAATTGTGAACCGCGTTGAAAAAATCTTTTTTAGTTCGAAAGGATATACTCCGGAGGTAGTTCCATTTAAATTTTACAGAAATCGGCTGAGCCGTTTTAGCGAAATATTTGAATTTTTTACACGATGGAACGCGGTTTTGCCATTTTATTGAGAAAAATAATTATTAATGATCCTCTTCCTCTCTGAAGTCACTTAAAATGCATTAAACCAGATTATTTCATGCTACAATTGGCTCTAAAGTTAACGCTTTGTGGTTTCATTTAGATATAGATCAGCTCTACCATCCCGAGAGACGGTGACAAGCGACGAATTTACGATGTCATAACTTACCGTCCACCAGGGCGATGCTGTCGTCATTCCTAATTTGTTGGTTATTACTTAACTAGTCCGCACTTGCAAAAGCTTTGACGGAGCATTCTGGGAGTGGTGTATACTTGTATACTTAACCGAATCAAACATCTTGGCGTCTGTGAAATTTGCTATAAGCTGCGAGAAACTCAATTCTTACGCATCGCTGCCAGGATTGGGTTATCCGCAACTTGTAACTAACATCATAGCCGCCAAGATTTTTGATTCGAACTATACAAAAAATAACTTACGCAATTTGCAATTTCAAGTGCATGGGTTCAGAACCTTTACGTAGCGGGCAGAATAGTTTGAGTAAGTTTCCGCTACACGCCTTTAATGTTCATCTACTTACTTATTAGTTTGTAAGTAATAACACTAAGCAAGGTGTAAGTAATAAAAATTAACTTTATTTATAGCCCAACTGTTGGATTTAAAAAATCCACAACACATAAATAAGATGAGACCATGCAGTAAATATTGACTCTCGTGCATGTTCATAAAAATACCTATAGATGCTAAACTTCGAGCAAATATCTATAGAGTCATAATCGTGCAAAAAAGTGTCGGAGCCAAAGTACTGCCCAAGCTACGTAGTGGGCAGGCGTTTTAGTTAGTCGTAAAGCGATGACAAAGTGTTCGGTTACAAGCACAAATCAGGGTGAAAAAATAAGAGTCTAGATATTTCACAAAGTGCCTTGACGACACAGTATACCTACTACAAATTTTACACAATTGCTAGCTATTTATATGTATAAGACTATCTTTGAGTCTCTTGAGTGCAAAGATTTATGTAGGAAATGTAATTCTCCTAGCGAAGGGATAAATATTTTGATCGCAAGAGTTAGGAGTATCGAGGGTGCCGTGAAGAAAGCCATTAATACAAGGAGAAACAACTTTGGATAAATATCGATATAGATATGTTCTATACAGTAACAACTTTGCGATAGTTCATTGCTGAACACAGACTTATACAAAATGTCGATTGACATAATTTCATGTCGATTCACATAATACATCATCTGCTTTCGTCTACGAAATATTTATTTTTTGCAAAAAATGGCATGTCCTACTTCAACCGTGTACAAAATTCGCGAATAGTTCGCACGGATTGAAGTAACATTTTTCACATAACTATGGCTCAGCCGATTTCAATAAAATTTAAATGGGACCAATTTCGAAGTATACTCTTTCCTATAAAAAATAATCGGAATCGGACTACTATGTAAAAAATTATTCGTGGTTAAATATAAAAAAAAATATACACGTCGAATTGAGTATTTTGTTGGTCTATTATGCAGATTGCCTCACGTTGTTTTTTGCAACCTGCAAGCCAGTGGTGTGTCAATTTGTGTACATATAATGATACTGTCTAAACATAGGTGGTGACTCAGTCTTTACTACATAAAGTCTCAAAACATTTAAGAAATAGAAAAATAAACGGTACTAAAAAACAGAGTGACAATAATCAACATTCACAAAGGTAAGTTCAAATACGTGTATGTTATATAGCGATTTTACTCAAATACTCACTTGTTTTTGTATATTTTTTTGGTTGTTACGAGTAATACTTATCTAAAAATATTTAAACAAATCAAATAACGCTAATAAAACACTTTATAGCGCCGCAATCTTATCTACAGATAAAACCTACAAGACGATTCGCGACGCTTTTGTGCTTACGGTAATATATTATTTCCGAGCATTTTCATCCATTGCAGAGCTTGAACGTAGCATTACTTCCATAATTGGCTGTTAGACAAGAATCCCGCCCTGATTTCCCAATGGCTCAAAGACACGGGGTTCCTTTTTAATGTGCGCGCAAACACCGTGAGCGATGTTTGTTTTTCACAAGAAAAGAAACATTTGACCTTTCCTTTTGCCTCAAACTCAAAAGAAAACGTAACCTAAAAAGGCGTCACAAACACGCAAAAAATACATTTATAATGGACGCAAACCGGCCGTAAGTAGAAAAACTAAAAGGCGACCATTGCTTATTATTTAAAACTTCTCACATTTAAGTTTTCCGTTTAAAATTCAGCGACTGGATCCCGGAGGAGGGGAGTAAGAAAGGATAGGGGAGTACTGAGAGGAAATGAAAAAGTTATGTCGACGTTCAACTAGATCTTACAAACAAGATACATTTTCCTTTATGATTTTGAGTTATAGAGAGATTTTTGTATTACATACTTTTGATGAAATATTATTTACATTATTTATCTTTATCTTTAAATATTATTAATATATTTATTTATTTATCTTTAAAGCTACGCTACGGATTTTGATGCGGTTAATTTTAATAGATAGAGTGATTCAAGAAATAAGTTTATATGTAAAATACACCTGTGCAAAGCCGGTGCGGGTCGATAGTAATAGATAAAAAAACATCTCATCTGGTTATCACATCGGTGAAAGTCGATATTCGTCGGCTCTTAAACCAATATACACCAACTACTTACTTAAAACGGAATTTCTTGGCCAATATTTCATAAATATCTCGCATGAAAAATGCGAAAGTAATAAGGAACGCCGCGGGAGGTTACAAATTATAAAGTCATTATTCCTTTAACATGCTAAGCAGCCGAGTTAAGGAAAGATTGAGCGTTATAATAACATTGGATACAAATTAGCTTAATTGCCCTAAATGAATAATAAATTTTACAAGATTTATTATCGTTATTAGCATACGCAAGTTTTAATCGATGGAAAGTAGATTGTTGCGCTGTGAGTACGCTTACAGTTATATTTTGTGGAGAAAGTTTTTTTTAACTTATAAACACGTACTTAAATTATGCATTAAGGGAATAAGAAATACCAGATGTCCGTTGGAAATAGAAACGTGTGGTAGGTACGTCAAATTAAAACACGAATTACACAAAAGTAGAAATCATAGATAAATAAATCATAAAACAAACAGGTGACTGGGCAGTGGACTGGACACCTTATTGGTATACGTATGTACACTAACAATATACCGTACATGTCACTGATGAACACACGAGTGTCATTTAAAAAAGTAACCTTCTACTTTTGAGACTGACACTTTTGTGCAAGTTACGTGGTGTAAATAAAAGAAATCGCCTTAGTGAATCAGATATTTTTCACGATTTGGAAAGCTTTATAAAGGGTTAGCCAAGTCTTCAGTTACTTCTTTTAAGACTAAGTGTTTTTATACAATATGGTTCAGAAAAGATGTTTAATACCTTTTTAGGGTTCCGTACCCAAAGGGAAAAACGGGACACTATTACTAAGACTTCGACGTCCGTCTGTCCGTCTGTCTGACCGTCTGTCTGTATGTCTGTCTGTCACCGGGCTGTATCTCATGAACCATGATAGCTAGGCAGCTGAAATTTTTACAGATGATGTAAATATGTTACCGCTATAACAACAAATACTAAAAATAAAATAATATAAATATTTAAGGGGGGCTCCCATACAACAAACCTGAATTTATAGACGTTTTTCGCTCTATATTAATAATGGTAACAGGTAGATGCTTGAAATTTTCACAGAATATTTAGTTTAATATTCACTTCAATAATAAATAATAAAATTTAAATAAAATAACTATTTGAGGGGGGCTCCCATACAGTACGGAACCCTCCGGCGCCTCCGTGCGCGAGTCCGACTCGTACTTGGCCGATTATTAAAATCATCTAAAACTCTACTTATAAATCCAAAATAGCTTCTTAAATGTTTGCGTAATACTTTATGAACCGTATTTTAATGACGTAGGCGATAAAACTTGACCTTTGAAACTTTGTATGTCTTTGCTACTGCCAAAGTTTTCAGTTGATATTTGACATTGAATATTTAACGATGTTGTCACGTTGCTCATTAAAACATACTAAGAACCGTAAAACTTTTAACCGAGACGTATGGCTGCAAAGCCATTTAATTGCTAAGATTCTCAGAAGTAGCGGCTTAATTAATTACAGGTTTGCCTAAGTTCTCCAAATGATAGGTACTTTTGGAAGTTTAGGCATTAAGCCTAAGGCATTAAGCCTGAACCTTCTTAGCTTGTCGCCATTCGACATGCATGAGAATTTGGTGAAATAATTTGTCCTAACCTAAAATTAAACATATTCTGCCATATCGCAAAAGAGTTAAACACACTTTAAACTCTGTTTAACCATGCAATTTGTTCTGTTAAACAGTGTCTAAAGCGTGCTTAAAAGTTTTGTGGTAAGACGGGTATATGTTATGTTACGTAGCATAGCTTAGAGGTCGTAGGATTTCTGATTCAAATGTTAAAGTTTCGAAACCCATGGGGTTCTTTTCTATATCAAGTGATTAAAAATTGAGGCAACCTTCATATGAAAAATGAATTCATTTTGATAAAACATGCATGTCTGAGATTTTTTAAAGGCTTACAAGCTTGGCAAGATGTTGTCAAGCGAAAACATATCCTGTGTAAAAAGACAGACAAATTTTAAATATATCTATCAGGATCCTCGTATTTTTTTGTAATCTGTAAAAACGAGTTAAACAGAACAAATAGATTTACAATTTATAAATACAGGTGTTACACTATTAGCCAAATCGAATCAAAAATCTTACCCGAGACAAGCCTGTCCCAGTTTTAATAAAAAAAAAGGAGGGGATAAATAATATCATAACGAGATAACCAAGCGATGCCATCCCCTCCATACTTATGCAAATAAGGGAAATAATTTGAGCCCGCTCTGCCATGACGGTTTTTTTCCTTTATATTTTATGTGTGCCAGTTTTCCTTGCTCTCACAACTAGGCCTAAACTTGTATTTCTCATTATTTTGATGCTGTCGGGTCGTTGAACTTTGTTTGTCATTATTATCAGCACTGTAGCACACTATGTGATGCCGACTAACGCTTAAACATTTCTATCATCTCGGATAAGATAAATTCATATCCAAGCGGAGGTTACCGCAATAGATTTTGGATAAGGCTTGTTAGATGCGCCTTGCTTGCAACGGAATCTTAATTATGTCACTTGACCGTATTGTGGATAAAATAATAATATAATAATATGAATATTCTACGAATACGATGGGCTTGTCAATGCATCGTTTTTTAAGAAATGTACATCTCTATCTTATGTATCTCTATCTATGTACGTAGTATGATTGAGAGCTTTCGAGCAAATTTCTACAGAGCCACAGTCCCTAAGTGAAAGTAGTAAAAAAATGTTGGCATCGCGCGGCGTTGTAGTCGGCTTACAATCGCCTTTCGTACGACTAACTAAAAAGCCTGCCCACTACGTAGCTTGGGCAGGATTTTGGTTCGGACACTTTTTTGCACGATTGTGACTCTATAGCTATTTGCTCGAAGTTGAGAGCGCATTTTTTTCTGGCTATCTATTTGCACACTATGAAGTCTTACAGATGTATTTACGTTTTTATGGAGTTATTTGCCAACAATTTTCCCTGATATAAGCCCGTTGCTGTTTGCTACTTACTAGCTCACTAAGCGTAACTGCACAACAACTGCAGCAAGATGAATGTAACTTTAACTAGGTCGTGTAAATTGTAACACAATAAGTTAAATGAGCATGAAACTCAACTTAAAGCAACTTCTACACAATTAATTTAATTAATTTAGTGCAGGAACTTCGTGTGGTTGGCGTTTTGAGCTACAGAATGCAGTATAAGCGTTTTCTCAGCACGAGTCTTCTTGCGTTACTCGACTCTGCTCTTGTTACAAAGTTGGCTGACTACGTCTTCAGCGCATCCTTTTACAATCGAAATTAAACTTGGATAAGTGAGGGTTAGGGAAGAAGCTAAACAGATGAATAATTGGTGTCTGGTGCCATTTCAAACCATTTGTGATTTGATTTATACAGGTTAAAGAACTCAACTGTAGAATGGCAACTGGACAGTGAACATAGATAATTAACTTTGTCTGTTTTCGAACACGATTGAAATCGTTTGTAGCTAAAGTTTTAAAAGTAAAATACTCGTAGTAGAGAAATTAGTATCTACTATTTTAATGCGACGTTAAGTTAGTAATAATTCCTACACAAACGTATTTTGACGATAATGATTTCAAATATAATAAGTGTACAATGTACTTATACATTACTTATTATGTACTTATACGTTCTCATACATTGTGCGATGAATGCAATGAAATTGGTACGTTATAAAAATCAGAACCATATACGGAACTTAAAATACGAATGTTAATTTTACAACAACATGTCTGAATAATGAAAATAAAACTTTATAAATAATATATAATATAATGATAAAGCCTCGTCACGAAATACTTGAAAATAACGATATTATATATGTATGTTTATAGGTCATTTTTCTGAATTACTGCGAAGCTATCATTTATCACTTAATGACACAAACTTTCATATACGAGTAGTTAAAGACCGTAGATCTCTCTGAAGGAGCTAAAACACCTAACAAATTACTAAGTACAATACGACCAAATACCCATTTTCGCGGAACAGAATCGCATTTGACGGCGCATGAATCCTACGTTATCTAAAGCCGACATTCCCGTAGCTATTTCAATCCATATTACATGTCCAATATAAATCGAGCTCTATTTCCGGGTCGTATCTTCCGTTTCGGGGGCCGTGGAAATGCATATGCCATTCACAATCGCAATCAATGCTTTTGGATGTGAATGACGAAATTAGGAAAGGATACTAAAATAAATTAGCTACGATTAGTGATATTCTAATGCATGTGTTGAATTCTTTAAATTATTTTGAAAGTTATTTTTAATCAAAATATAAACTATTACATTATCTCTAAGCATACTATATACGGAGTCATAGGTAGGTATTAAACGCAATACCTTTTAAGGTAGGGTCTAGTTAAGTCGTATTACAAAAGTGGTTTGTCTAGATGTACTAGACTCTAGACTCTAGTACATCTAGACAAACCACTTTTGTAATACGACTTTTGAAAATTCGCAAAAAAAATTAGCTTCTCCATACATTTTGCCGCGCGTTGACGAACTTTTTGGATAAAAAAGCTTTTTCATACAAAAAGTGATTTTTGAAAATGTTTTTTTTCTAATTTCGCCAATTGTAAACCGAATCGAAAAACTCTTTTTTGGTTCGAAAGTACTCCCGAGGTGGTCCCATTAAAATTTTACAGAAATTGCCTAAGTTTTTAAAAAATCAACAATAATATAAACAATTGGAGCGAAATATTAGCATTTTGTAAACGATGGAAGGCGGTTTTGCCATTATTTGCGAAAAATATTTATTAGATTATACCTATATATCTCGTAATAAGACTGATTAGTAGCTCCTTGCACCCAGCGCGATCCTGCGATCTTAATGACGTCACCTGTCCACCGATTGGATGGACGTCCTACGCTGCGCTTGCCGATATGTAGGCTCCACTCGCAAAAACTTCGACCCCATTCGTTTTATTGGAAATCCACAGAAGAATCCTATCCTATCCTATCTTACTCGTTCACTTCGTCACGGTAATAGATTAATGCTACCCAAGTCACGACTTCACATACACTCATCTGGAACGCTATCAATGTCGATAAATATATTTAACAAATTGCCTAATGAATTGAAATCCGAAAATAAGGACACAATATTTTTAAATAATTTAAAACAATTTCTAATAACTAAAGATTATTATACAGTGGACGAATTTTTAAATGAAAAACATTGACATTATTTATAGTATTTTTGACATTTATTTTTTGACATTATAATATACCTATTATGTTTTCGTTGACATTTTAATTTTTAACTTTTGGTGGACATTTATTTACTTACCATAACGTGTTTTTGTTTCATGAAATATTAATTATTATGACCTATTTATGGTGCCTTCCTCTGTTCTGTTTTTGCTGCGCCCGACGGGGTCCATATGCTTTGTACTCTGTATATTTTTACCATCATGTACTTTATGGAAGCAGATTAAATGAATTATGAATTATGTCCGCCGCATCCTAGAAACTCGTAATCACACGAAATTCGCATATAGAAATAAAAGCACAAATCTTAGCTTACACGTACCTACAATATCTACAACCCTTTGATTTCTTTATTCCTCCAGAGCGATTTCTTTTTAAAGACAAAAAGGACGACGGCGAACAAGTTACGAGTCACTGGGCTTGTTGAAGGGGCTATTAAAACGATTTCTGTTCTATTAATGTTTTGGGCCCTAATAATGCCTACGAAGTATTTTTGATATTTTTTTCTAGACTATAGACTTTAGTATCCGTTTGAAATTTTTAATAAATTAAAATTCAATTAAATCAGACAATCTAGGAATACTTATCAATAAATACTTGGTAGGCATTGGTATGCTATAACTATCACTACATAGTATAATACAAATTATAAAATATGGGTTGCCTGGAAGTGATCGCTTCCAGCGATAAGGCCGCCTAGTGTTCCACTACCTTAAGAATTTCACTTAATTATTTTTTTGTAAGTTTCATTTTGTGTGTACAATAAAGAGTTATTTGTTTGTTTTTGTTTGTTTAATACAAATTGTCGCTTCCATGTCTGTCTGTCCCTATTTATGCTTAAATCTTTACTCTGCAACGTATTTTGATGCGGTTTTTTTATTGATAGAATAATTCAAGAGGTAGGTTTATTTGTAAGCTGTGCGAAGCCGGGGCGGGTCGCTAGTAGACTTGTATGATATGTCTTTACGGTTTTTGCAAAAAAATATTCCGTACACCTATTCAGAGTTACACGTATTTGTTTAACTGCGCACGGTAATAAAATCGCAGCATCCTCGACAGACTACATTTAACAATAAATATCCAAAAAAAATACTCACTATAAAACAACCGAACATAACAAACATAAACTAACAGAATAGTAAAATATTATGTCACTTGACTACAGTAACTTGTATCTACTTAATAGAGACACTTGACTGTATCCTTGAATATTTATAACATCGTACAAATACCACAAAAATATACCCTTACGTACACTAAAGTTTTTTTAAAAGAAATCTTCTTTAAGTTTTTGAAACAAAACTTCAATTTTCCAATAACCTTGTCATTACATACCACCTTTCATTACTACTGTCCTAAGCGCTTCCGTTGTATTCCCGATTCAACTCATTTCTTAAAACTTACAATGCAGAAAATTTAAAGCGTAGTCCTTTTCAGTAGACAAGTCATAGTAGTATCTTTTCGTTCACGAAACCAGTGAACAGTAAAACCGAGTTATTCTGAAGTCAAAATCTGCGACAGTCGTAAATCTCAACTGTGTCCAGCAATTCGCGTAATTCATTGATAAATTCTGTCTCGCAGAGTTGTCACGACGCTATGTTCAGAAATGTTTGTAGGCGAAGAGCTGTTTATTTTGAGATATTGATTTTGTATACTGTTTATTTTTAAACGACAATGATTCATTCTAAGTAATTCATAACAATTTTATTATTTGCGTATATCTCTTTGGAACTTATATAATGACTTTCACACTAATGGTTTTGCGGTGAAGGAAAACATCGTGAGGCCTGCATACGTCCACAGAAGAGATTTGATGGAGTATGTCAATCCACCAACCGGTACTGGGCCAGCGTGGTGGATATGGCCCAATTACTCTTCGTGGGTAGGCCTGCTCAGTAGTGGACTATGGAAAAGGCAGGTACTGCATAGGTATAGGCCGAATCAAACAAGTCGGCGGATGTGAAGTTAGCTACAAGCTGCGCAATGTCCAATCCTGACTGAAGTTCACATAAAGCTGTGTGTTGATTGGGTATCGCGCAACTTGTAGCTAACTTCACATCCGCCGACTTGTATGATTCGGCCTATACCCATTTACCTACCAGTATAAATACTCATACACGCAAATTAACATGGAAAGTATACATTGTTTTCGGAGCGCCAAATTCCATCTTTCGGCATTTATGTCTTTATAATTTATTCAATCATGTACCAAATGCTACGAGTATGCTATACATATTGATACTGGACTTGATCGCATCTTTTTGTAGCTTTAATGTCTGGTTCTCCTTTGTTCTTGTCCACCTCGTAGGAGGACGTCTTAAACTGCGCTTGAAAGGACGTGGTCTCAACTTGAGAACTTTACGATCCCAACGGCTATCAGTCCCTCGTGCTATGTGCCCTATCCATTGCCATTTCAAATAGTCCGCTGTGCTATGTCGGTAATTTTAGTCTCCTTATCTTTAATTCGATTTCGCACAGAGACTCCGAACATAGCCCTCTCCGTAGCTCTTAAAGCCACTTGGTACAAAAAAGACAACGGGTTGTACTCCGGGAGGGGCGGCAGAAGTGAAAACTTGAACATATAAAGTATTATCATTTAAAATAAATATCACACACGCACACTCGTTCAAGCGCCCTAAACTGCGTAAATGAAACAGCAGGAGCAGGCATACATTTTCGCCGCACGGTAGAAAGAGAGGAGGAAATTACTTCCTCTCCTACGCCGCGGTCTACTCTCCCTCCATCTTACGAATTTTCGATCAAGTCACGTGCCCTGACGCGGGTTTAACATTTTTTACCTATCCCAAAAAAGTGCACAACGCCGCTAAATAATTTTTCAGTGTTCTTGGTGTATAATGAAGCTAGTATCTATCAACTACAACAAAATACAAAAGGTACTACTTTATATGAGAAAAATACCTACACTACTACTACATAAAAGGCATTGGATCATCCACAGACCCTTGAAGGTCTAAAGATAATCCAAATGCTCAAGCCCACTGCCAGTTGGCAGCGTGCCCAGCATGCTGGCTGCATTGCCACGTTGAATGGCAATGCTTATGAGTTGAGCCAAATAAACACCAGCATTTTGGTCACGCGTCGCATCCACCAGACGCTCAGAAAGACTTTTGAAATAAAATAAAAAGGTATCTATCAGCGTTGACGTTCGGTACAATACCTATCATGACAAAGTTGAATCGACACTACGTGCATAACTGTAAAAATATGAAAGTATTGTAACTTCTGATATGAAATACTGTATGACATAAAATTACGTCCATAAAATCTCAGATTACATTTTTAAAAGGCAGATGGCTGAAAAGTGAATTTAAATATGTGTTTTGGGTCTAGGTGTTACTTGATTTTGCTTTTTGTCATTCACATTTAATCGTAGTTAAAATGATAAATACTTACCTACTACAAAAAAAACTATGTTGGCGCAGCGACTCAAAATACTTTTACCTTGACCTCAAATATTAATAAAGACCATCACTCTTGTCTGTTTTGTGTGCGTTCGTGATAAGCATCAATTCCTATCAATTTATGAATACAACGTTTTCATTAACTCTGAACATTTATAGCTTTTAATAATCACTTAACTAAAAATCGGATTTCTTTGTTGTCAAAAAAAGCCTTGAGAAGGATTTCGTTAATTAAAACAAGCATTTTTATATCGTTAACAACGAGGATCCACGATTAAAGTCGAGGAAAAAAATTCCCGTAAAACAAAACATTGTTCTCCAAAATTACACGACACGGGGTATTTTGTTTGAAAAAGGCGTTTTTACGCGTAATTTCAAGATTAACCTGATACATTTTAATTGGCCCGTCTAAGGTTGTTTTATTAAGCTTTTGTAATTTAATAACTTCCTACTGCTTGTGTCTACATTTGAGTTTATGTTGGAAATTTGTAGCTGAATTTTTAGTGAGGGTTTTGGTACGAGTATATCGGTAGGCAGATTGAGGGAGATTTTTCACGGATACGTTTTGTAGCATCGTTGTAAAAAATGACTTTCTGCGTTACGTAGTTGATTCTTGCGTGGTAATTTTTTTCTAATATTCATTATCAGGAAGTAAACCTATTCTTGTTGTGGAACTATATCTTTGTCAGTTGGGCCTATTAGGAAAATATTAAAATTAACTTTTACACAACCATAATTATTCAAACGCAACTTAGCTCAAAATCTTACGGAGATAAATAAATAAAAAAATATTGTCTTTTTGTACAAGAGCTTGATAGCTCATCAAGTGATAACTGAGTTGGTTCAAAAGATTTTTTGCATAAAATTCGTTTAACGTTTTGCTGAAATCATCTACTTACTACTTACTTAAAGTAATTAATGGAGCCACCAAACATTTTGTCTATAACTTGTGAGTAAGTACATTCTGTAGGTAAAATAAATATATCGTTCTACTTATGTATGATAAGGTTCTTGTATTTTATCGGTGTGAACAATAAAGGATAATAGGTCTGTCTATCTATAAATTATGGATTCACGGCCGTGTTAAATATGTATATTGTAAGCACAAAATGACATTTTACCTGATGCAGCTCGCAGGTCGGACAGCGCTATATTACTCGGTGCCTAGTCATTACAGTTTATGTTAATACGGGGATTGGTTCACCGCCCGGATGTAAGCAGTATAATGTAGAATAATCTAACAAGCTTGCTAAAGTCATCATTATCATGTCAGCCGTAGGATATCCACTGCTGGACTAGCAGTTGAAAGCAGCTTGAATCCAGCGCATTTCAGCGGTCATACTTAGATCGTCGGTGCACCTCTTCGGTGGATATCCTACGCTGCGGTTGTCTCCATTTAAGAACTTTGCGGCCTTATTGGCCAACCGGTCGCTGCCGGTACTGCAAAGTAACTTTTAAAAGATACTTAATAATTGTGTCCTGCAGTGTGTGCTCTATAGTTGAGATGATGATGAAAATAATGTTTAAATATAAGTGAATTAAAATACAACATAAGAAATCATATGCCTACATTACATGTGTATCTGAGAGCAATTTCCATCCTAATACAAATTAAATAACTGGCCAAGTGCGAGTTAAGACTCGCGCACGAAGGGTTCCGTACCCTATGGGAACCCTCTAAGCCCCATTTCAAGCGTCTACCTGTTGCATGGGTGCCCCCCATGAATATTTATTTTATTCTGTTTTTAGTATTTGTTGTTATAGCGGCAACAGAAATACACCATGTGTGAAAATTTCAGCTGTCTAGCTATCACGATTCATGAGATACAGCCTGGTGACAGACAGACGGACTGACAGCCGGACGGACAGCGAAGTCTTATTTACCCTTTGGGTACGGAACCCTAAAAACTATGTTTACAATTTTACTTATTTGTAGCAAATTTTCAATTCATTTCAAAATTCTGTTACCAACGAAAATCTACAAAATATTTTGCGGATAAAACTTTCGTATTTATCCTTCTGCGGAAATGTTATTACAAGGGAATGTTTGTATGCATCCTCGGAGGCGAAGCCAGACATGCAACCGCATGTATAATGTGTGAGCAGATCCTATAAAAGCCATCTAGACATTCTAGACTCTAGAGAAACGTTCAAAATGACTTTGGCCCACTAGGTATGTCGCATTTTTCTGTTTTTTCATTTGAGTCAAGAAAACGGAGAGGCAAGTAATCTGCTAAAATTAGAGTTGAATTGTCCGACAACTAGTTTTTAGGGTTCCGTACCCAAAGGGTAAAGACGGGACCCTATTACTAAGACTCCGCCGTCCTTCTGTCCGTCTGTCTGTCACCAGGCTATATCTCATGAACGGTTATAACTAGAACGTTGAAATTTTTACAGATCATGTATTTCTATTGCCGCTATAACAACAAATACTAAAAACAGAAAATAATAAATATTTAAGGGGGCCCATATACAAAAAACATGAATTTTTAGACGTTTGTCGCTCGATATTAATAACGGTGACAGGTAGATATTCACAGAATTTTTAGGTAAATATGCACTTTAAATTAAATTAATTAATTAAAATGAAATCAATATTTAAGGGGGGCCCATACATACAAGTAACATATTTTTTTTTTCAATATTAATAGGGAGGCCTTTGCCCAGCAGTGGGACAATACAGGCTCAAAATAATAATAATAATAATAATACTGTGGACTCGACGATCATTGTCCCGATAGTCGTTTCGGTAAACGGCTTAATAGCGAAGAGTCTCGACCACCATCTTAAGAGGCTCTCGCTAGACGGTTGGGTCAAGGGTCAAATACAGAAGGCAGTCATCCTGGACACTGCGCGCATCGTCAGGAGGTTCCTCTCACTGTAGCCCCAACCACCGGTAGCTTGGGCCCTGCCCCGCTGCCGGCGGCACTCTAGGTTTAGGTTTTTTTATAGTATTTTGTTCTTTTATATAAATATTGTAAAAAAACTTAAATTTAAGAAAATAAATGAATATGTGTATAATAATAATAATATTAATAACGGCAACAGGAAGATTCTTGAAACATTAAGCAGTAAGTATATTCCTTTCAAAAATAATCAATAAATTAAAATAAAACATATTAAGGGGAGGCTTCCATACGGTGCGGAACTCTTCGTGCGCGAGTCTAACTCGCACTTGGCCTTTTTTTTGTGTAATACTTTCAAACTTTTAGGATGTGGTTCGTAACATAACTAGAGAAGAATGATAGTGAAATTTATGTGACATCAAAAAATGAAATGACGTAATATGAAATTGTCCTTCACGTTCCAATTTCGTTCGTCTAAACCACCAAATCGAATCGTGTGTGACGACCGATCCAACTTCAAATATTAAATAGTTCGAGGTGATCGGCACTAACCAGCCAGCCGTACATTGCGGAGCTTTGCTCCGGATCCGGTTTTCGTGTCCGGAGATTTTTCATCGGTTTCAATAATTCTCCGGTAAAACTCCGGAGACTTACCAACTAAATAAAAACCAAGCACAGTTTCAATTTTTTTTTTTATTTCTATATTTATGTAAGTTACTTTATTTACAAGAAAATATTATTTTCGCTGCTCACTTGCCCGACGCCAAAAATAAGCTACCTATAATACCAAATTAAACCTATCGTTTTTCTTTGAAACTGAAGTTACTGAACGAATATAGTTTTTTTTTTATAGGAGCGATATAAATGTGGAAAATATTATTACGAGTACATATATATACGGGGATATACAGCTGAATGTACCAATGTTGTCTGCCGTAATAAGCAAAATTATATTTCGGTTTTTAATCGGTTTGCAAAATAAAAAACCGGAGATTTATAAAATGTACATTCTCCGGAGATTTAACGGTTTTCTTGCATCCGGAGCAAAGCTCTAGACATTGTCGGGACATTTGTTGGATGTCGTCTACGATTTGGTTAGCTTGGCTGACCGAATTGGATCGGATAGCGCTCATAGAGCAAATGAGGTAGTATTTTAAGAGCTTTTATTTCTACTAAGGCACGGTGATATACGAATAATTTAATTTTGTAATCAATCAAAATTATGGCAACTTAAAGTATGCCTATGCTATATATTGTATCTTTCCGAATTCTAACTTTTTATGCCCAAAAGCGCTATTATTGTTTGTTTACTTAGCTGTACCTACTCTTATACGATATCACGGTAATGGTATCTAACAGTATTGTGACTCGGTCCTGTCTACAAACTAAGGGATACTACGTATCAGACGACCACAGATTTTTTTAGGGCGTAACCATAGATGAAGGATTGGTCTTCGCTCGTCTAGCGGAGCGAGAATTTCATTCATCTATAGCCGTAACGTTAGCTGTGGTGGTGCTAATTGAATCTCGCCACCCGCATACTTTACCTCTCGGCCGAAAATGCCAAACATACTATTACTTATTCTGTGATATCAAAACGTATAGTTATGGTATAGGTTCTTATAGCTATAAATCTATATATAGGTATACCTGTAGTAAAATAATTAGATATAGTGAACGCTACCTTAAGTTAGAAAAAAAAAAAAAGAAAACAATATGTCCGATTGAAGTTTTAATAAACCTATGTCGAAAATATTAAAGTTTTATTTTAAGTATAAAACATGGCGCAGTCGGTAGGATTTGTAGGAATTTGTAGGTAGGTTTGTATAGATTTCTAAACATTTTTATTTCTACTTAATATTTTGAGAAACTGAAAAGGCAATGGGCGAAAATGAAACGAAATTCATCACTATTCTGCACTGCACTTTATTATACAGCCCCACCTAGCCACGCCGAACGTATCAGGTGCTATGGTTGTCCGCCTGGTAGGTAGTAGGTACTCGTAAATTGCACGCTCACTGAGACCACGGTAATGATATCTAAATTACCGTGCTGATACAAACCCACACGTTCGTTCGTCACTGCGCGCTTCTGCGACTGTTGTGTAAGTAGTGTGCACTGAACTCTGGGGCGCGTAGGTATAATTCGCGTTCTCACCGTTTGTATGAAGACGAAATGTTAGATACCATTACCGTGACGATATTATGATTCAAATCCCAAAGCAATTCTCGCTCAACGTAGCTTTGTTAAGCCATTTCCTGTTTCCCAACGTGTATGTATATTTTCTGAAACGGTGGACGTAGATCCTCCGATCACAATAGCCGCGCAAAAGATTCTACTTTTCGAAAACGTTAAGCCCCCGGAAATGCAATACAAACGGAAGTATAAAGGATCGACGAAATTCTCGCGAAGACGGGCCGGATTTCGCGAAACTGTGAGCTCTTTGATACTCCTTTGCACTCTTTGCCGATTTGTTTTCAGTTGACGTGGCACAGAGATTGAAACTAGCGAGTATTGGGAATATGACGACACTATTACAAGGTTTTTTTTCTAGTAAACGCGCTCTGTCTATGGAAATGTATGCCAAAGTAAAGTGAACCATCTACATTTTATTGAATGTGAAACGTCAAACATGCGTTTAAATTATGATTGTACGAGTAATGTACCCATCGCCTTGGATTTTAACACGCTTATATTAGGTCGACGTGTATGTAACTAACATGTAATGGAATCTAAGGTAACTATTTTAACCATCTTCCAAGGGTCGTAGCGTACCTAATGAAAATTGACAGCTGTATTTAGTTCTGATGACAACACAATAATATGGTACTGTCGAACTGATCTGATGATGGAGCTTGAAGATATGAACTGGAACTTCCTGATGGGAAATCGTATCATAGCTGTTTTGGATTTCTTAGAAAAGTCTTATAATGAACTTTGACCACGATTAGGTTTCAAGGTCTGATGATGAAGCCGGAAGATAGGCACTGGCATTCCAAGATGGAATATCTTAAAATAGTGTTGTTTGCACTTGTGAGAAAGCCCACGAAAAGCGTGTTTTTCTAGTGTTTTTTAAACGTTAAAATGTTATTTATCTTACATTCCATATGATTTTGATGGCAGTACCATACTGGTTTTTTAATACTCTACTGTAGAAAATAGGGCTACCCACAAAGGACTATAGAGCCATATATTCGAGCTGGCTCACTTTGGTACTACGGACGTTCTACCTACGCAGCCAGTGGTGTATAAAGCTATAAATACAAAGAACTCATTGCTTTTATAACCGACTTTCAAAAAGGACGACGTACCATGTTAGTATGTATGCTTTTTTGAGAATGCTCATCAATATTTTCGCCAATTAAGTATAAACCGATTTAAAAAAAATATTCGACATTCTCTAAAGAGATCTTGTGTATTGCAGTGTTACTCACACACACTCACTTACAGACATTATTACATAGCTACATATACTATAAGCCTAATAAATCTAGATATAAGAAAATATTTCCCTTTTGTCTCTGTAACTAAGATTACTATTTTTGTCAGCAGTCATTGTAAGTAGGAAGGTACTGGCTCTTATAATACAGGTTTTTGACCTAGCATAAGGGCCAGGGAACCAAGAAAACAATTGTACTCATTAACTGGACAAATAAACGATTTTGTATTTTTTTTTTTTTTGTATTCTCCCCATTTAAATTTTATCGAAATTGGGTGACCCTTTTTTGATAAATCAACAATAATGTATGTCGCATCGATTCGTACAATCTATTCGAATTCTGTACACGGAGGAAGTCGGTGGTGTCATTTTATGCGAAATTTAATTACTACTGATATAACAGCTAATGAAACCGGGATGGCTCCTATGTCGGAGTTATTGACAATGTTTACTCTTATTACTCTAGTTGTTACCTAATATTTTGAATAAATATAGTCATATAGTCATTTATTCATAACACCATTTGTTACAAGTCAAAAGGTAAACATCACATTAGGGCGCTATACAATATAGCACGAAATAAAAATTGATAAACTTGACAATTTCCAAATTAGTCACTAAATCTTAATACAATTCAGGTAATTTTAAAAAGTCATTTACGTCATAAAATAGTTGCTCATGTAGCCAACATTTTAATTTAATCCTAAACGACTTAGCGGATGGTGCATCCCGAACTTCTACGGGTATTCGGTTGTATATAGCGGGCCCACCAATATATACAGACCTCTCCGATTTCGCCAGCTTATGAGAAGGAGTCACCAGTTGGTTTTTCCTAGCATTGCTTCTTAAATTTATTCTAAAATAGGTACCTTTCCTCTCAAATAATTCTAAATGGTTGTGCGTGTAAATATCACCATTAGTGTGTCATTCAGTAGATGTAGTTAACCGCAGACGTGTTTGCACTGCGGTGACGTATTAGTCGACCGACATGTTTATTAGACAGGTCACGCTCTGATTGTAATCCGCCACGGCCATTGCACACCTCACTATGGCAAATGATCGCCTTGTCACGGATAATAACCGCAATAGGCATGATCACTGAAAATATATAATTAGTCCGTCAGATAGACTATCAATAATATAAATTAAAAATTTAAAAAACCCCCGACACAAAAACACTTCAACAAACATTTGTAGAATTTTGGTTCTTCCATCCCCACTTTAACCCACCATAACTCTTAAACGGCTCTATCGATTTTTATAAAACGTAGCTAAGAACACTCTCGATTAAGTCTCCTTTCATCAAAAAAAAACTAAACTGAAATCGGTTCAGTGGTTTGGGCGCTATGATGCCACAGACAGACAGACAGACACACAGAAAAACAGACACGTCAAACTTATAACACCCCTCTTTTGCGTCGGGGGTTAAAAAATATTAGACATGTATGTTTTATTTTGTCAATTAAACGAAGATTGACGAAGATAAAGCCCGTTAAAGTTCCGTGTGACGTCACAAGTGCCATACAAATGTTTGGACTTATGTAAGAGAGGTGACGTCACGACCCCCACTCCCAAACTTTGACAAAGTTTATCAAAACAATGTTGTTTGATTGATAAAAGAAAAAATACGTGTCCATTTTTTTTTTTGATAATTTAACTAACGGTCTAATTTTAATAATGTTTTTAGGGTTCCGTACCTAAAGGGTAAAAACGGGACCCTATTACTAAGACTCCGCTGTCCGTCTGTCTGTCTGTCTGTCTATCCGTCTCCAGGCAGTATCTCATGAACCGCTATAGCTAGAAAGCTAAAATTTTCACAGATGATGTATTTCTGTTGCCGCTATTACAACATATACTAAAAATAGAATACAAATAATATTTAAGGGGGGGATCCGATACAACAAATCTAAATTTTTAGCCGTTTTTCGCTCGATATCAATAAAGGTAACAGGTAGATGCTTGAAACATTCACATAATATTTAACTGCATGCTTACTTTGATAATAAATAATTAAAATAAAACCCCCTTACAGTACGGAACCCTGCGTGCGCGAGTCCGACTCGTGCTTGGCAGATTATTGTACCCAGTCATCATACCTATTGTCTGATACGATATTGTTTTCGTCTATTCATCCATCCATCCTGGAAGAGATCTCTAACGATAAGGCTGCTAGCTATTCTTGTATCGGTGGTAACATCCATCTACCTAAGTATGTATTATATTCATCATCCACAAGACGTCCGCTGGTGAACATAGGCCTCCCTCATGGAACTTCGTTAAGACCGATTGGAAGCGGCTCGCATTCAGCGTGATCATGTGACCTTGTTGAAGTATTCTGTCTACCTCGTGGGCAGACAATCTATGCTGCAATCGCCATTACCTGGCTTAAATACAGGGTTATTCCTAATCAATTATCATCATTCTTTAGGGGATTATGTATATTGTATGTATGTATGTATGTATGTATTGTATGTATGTAATAGAAATATTTTAAATATGTTGGATCATCTATTTAAAATATTTCTATTAAATTAGTCTAGCTAGACCGCTCTTAGCAATAAGACCGCATTTTGAGCTTTTCTTTTATATTTGGTTTATTCCGTTACTTTTGTAGTTTATATCGAGCAGCAGTCTAGAAACCTCGATAAAAATTATTTTCTTTTTAAAGGCAGTTGGGTGAAAATAATACTCGCTGAAAGCTCTGGACATAATTCACTGAACAAATCTCATAAAGTCCGAGTCCTGAATTCTAGAGATAGTTTATGACACGTACGTCGTAGAAGTTTCTTAATCTATCGATACGTGGTGCTAGCACGTTGATTAAACCGGTCACCGAGCTGCTGACACACCGTTTCTCAACGTGGAACTGACAGAGTAGTTACAAGTATGAGAACATAGTAGTTGTAGTTAGTCAAATTGATCCAACTCACTGTGTAGTGTGTACTTATACTTACTTGTACATGGCATTAGTCAAATTGATCCAACTCGCGGTGTTATGTATGTATTGCTTACTTGTACATGACATTATGAGTCGCGTGGTGTCGACTCGGCAACATTGTATGTAAGGCAATTGTCCGCTCGTTGATAAACGATAGTGCTGTTGCCTTTTTTTTTATGTAAGTAGTTCTATATTTTTTTTTTTTTTGTTATTATAAGTATATTTACGAGTATATAAGCATGGTAGGTAATTATTATGTACTTTATGTGTATGCAAGTATTTATTAGTATGTATGTATGTGTATGTTTTATAAGTACGAACTATTTTTGTTAGCGCACACCCTCGTCTTTACTTGTTCTATATTCCTATTCCATCCAAAGGTTGCCTGGCAGAGATCGCTTTTAGCGATAAGGCCGCCTCTTGTTACACGGTATAGTTATAATGTTTTTGTTATCTGTGTTACTTGTGCTCTTTGTGTTAACAATAAAGAATATCTATCTATCTATCTATCTATGTACTCGGACTCACGAATTCACGATCAACACGTCTTTACTTGTTCTATATTCCTATTCCATCCAAAGGTTGCCTGGCAGAGATCGCTTTTAGCGATAAGGCCGCCTCTTGTTACACGCTATAGTTATAATGTTTTTGTTATCTGTGTTACTTGTGCTCTTTGTGTTAACAATAAAGAATATCTATCTATCTATCTATCTATCTATGTACTCGGACTCACGAATTCACTATCAACACGTCGTCTAATACGTGCGATAGCTTCATCAGTAGAATATTCGTGACGCCGTTTGAAAACAATGATAATTATAATTAATAATAACAATAACTACGGAATACTAAACCTAATAAACACATGGCAAGTCCATTGCAGCGCTCATACCGTAGTTTGACTAGGTGTTCCTTAGCGATCACTGAAATAAAGCAACGTTTGGTACTGTCAGTCTTGATTGGCATTTACAACTAAACGCTTCCATGTGGGCCCCGGTTATTTTAACAGTAAGCCAATTCAGAAGCCTTGCTCTGATAGTTATGATAATCCGGTCTCAACGAATTTACTACCATTAAGTAAAGTGGTCCAAACAAAAAGTTTGGGGACCCGTGGTCTACAGCAACTTGAAGGCTATATTGTCATAAACTCCACAGCCAATCTACTCCTTCGTTAACTTTGTAACAAGATCGGATCTAACTTAGTAATAGTGGGGGTAGTGTGACGAAATTAGAAGAGTTTTCATTAGTTAAGCTGACATTAACTTCATGTTCATGCTTAGTTTCATTTAAGTTGAAACTGTTTTGCTCATTGAGATTGAAACTTTGTAGCGATATTGGAGTCAATTTACTTGTTTGGGTTCTCTCTACCGGTTCTATCAGGTGATTCTCTAGACGTCGGAGTGTTATAAAATAGAATTCTTTTCTCAAACATGCTTGGAAATGTAAGCTTTACTTCGACGACCTTCTTCGAGATAAATACAAAATAAACGTACAAAATTCGAATAGTTCGCTGGAATTGTTGTATACAATTTCGGATTATTGTTAATTTTTCAGAAACGCCTCAGCCGATTTCAATAAAACTTAAGGGGGCGCCTAATGCCAAAATCAAGCGAAAGGTGTACTTTTAAAGACGTGGTGTAAAGGTAACGAACATAAACATCCATATTAAAAAAATACTATAGGAGAGAAAAAAACCTAAAGTAGCAGAGTAATCGCGTAGAATTTTGGAAAATAATATGGTTACTTTAGAAAAAAATGAAAACTTCGCATCATAAAAAAAATACATTTTATTTCAAATGCTCGAAATTATCAGCGACAACACCACATTATTTTTGACAAATAACGTAGCCAGGCTAATGTTCTAGCCGAGTAATCAATTAGTTTTTTTATTGCATGCTTAAATTTTGAATAAATAAACAAAATCCCTCCTAAAAATATAAGCTGGAGCTCGAAGCCAACATCGTCATAAACTGTGTCATGCGATTTTCGACTCTAAACAAAGCTGCATAGATGATAGCGGGCGATGCAAGAAGCGCGAGTAAAATCTGATTTTTTCCTAGCATTAGGCGCAGCCTTAAATGGGATTTTTATGACCTATCAAACAGAAAAAGTAAAAAATGAACTCATATTCAAAACAGGCTTATACTCGTATTTAAGAAATATAAGGCAATAGTACCAGGCGCCCAAAACAAAACAGTTCCCTACCTTTTCAGTAGTGCAGGCTACGTTGTCATCGATGGATCCTGAGTTTCCTCAATGAAGTTAACTTCCTCGCATTATGTGAGAAAAACACTAAACAAGCCTTGGCCACAACTGTGCCTCAGCTTCGCGTCGGCCCATAACTCTCGCTCGTCCATCAATGCCTCTGTTGCTGGCCGCTCCAGTAATCCTTACATAGTATAAAATAAAGTCGCTATTTTTGTCTGTTTGTTTGTCTGTATGCTTAAATCTTTAAAACTACGCAACGGATTTTGATGCGGTTTTTTTTAATGGATAGAGTGATTCAAGAGGAAGGTTTATATGTATAATACACCTGTGCGAAGCCGGGGCGGGTCGTCTAGTGTATTATAACATTCTGCTCTTGTTGCCATAATAGTCATGATAACTGGGTAAAAAAAAACATAATAATTATTATTCCGCTAGTTACATTATCAAAAAATATTGTACACGTATTTTTTCTCTTCTCAATCAAACAATAAATGACAACGATAAACCTTGTCAAAGTTCGGAAGACGGGGCTCGTGACGTCACTTCTCTATCAAAAGTCTATACTTTAGTAGTCTAGTATTCGTAACGGTGAGAATTTTAACGGGCTATATCTTCGTCATTATTTGTTAAATTGACAAAAGAAACAATATGTGTCTAATATGTTTTGTTATTAAAATACATTAATCCTGAAGGACTTTTCAGTTCATTGACAATACCTATGTTTGTGTCGGATATGAAATATTTGTGTATTAGTTTATCATATTAATCGTAATTGTTCACATTTATGCATACTGTTTTAGGCCACGTGTAGTCGTGTTTCCAAGAAACTTAGTTTCATAAAAAATTCTTCATTTACGGAACTGAATGAGCTACAATATCATAGGAAATATGTACCTATTTTCAACTGTCCATACAAAACTACTCATTGTCATTTAAGACATCGAACTTAGCTTAGGTTGGTGAATATTACACTAGTTAATATTCACCTACCGCAGGTCATCGCCACGTATTCTATCTAGCATTATCACGTCATTAAGCTTCGCTGGAAATTGCTCTGTCGGCTAAGAACTTGGTACCAGGAGATAAGCAGACGATAGATATGCATGAGATGCTCTAGCACCTGCCCTGCACTTGTAGATATCTGGGGCTGGGGAGCTTTCATGCAAACGTTTCTGTAGATAACATGTACGATTAGTGACTAATTTTGTAACTACTAAAAGTGAAATGACCGTTAACTTACATACTTAAAGTACTTTAATTTTAGTTTTCGTTATTGCATAAATTTGTACTATAATGAGAGCAGAGGTGGTGGAGCGCCTTAACATCGTTTATTAAATAATTACACATTTCTGTAATCTTTTCTATTTACAATTTAAATTTACCCGCTTTCTGTTGTCGTCGGTAAAACAGGTGCAACGCTGGGACAATCTGTCGATGTTCCGTTGACGTCCCAGAGATTTTCGAGAGATGGCGCTAGTCGTCTCGAACCGCAATTCCTTCGACCATTGCAATTGGTCAAAAATGGGGTGGAACCATCAAGTGTTGCGTCACCGATGGCAGAAAAATCATTCTGCCAGTGAACTTCCATCCACCGCAAGTTTGTTTTCATCCGCCAAACAAAAAACAAGCTTATTTCGCCTCGACACAGGACTTTAGTGGACGATACCAGCAGGCGCCGTGCATCAGTGGCAGAAGACTTCTCCAGCCGGTCTCGATTACGAGGGGATGAAGGCGGTCATTTGCAGGTTAGTCTTAGCTTAGTGCCTGCAGGTATATGCGTCGACACCAAATTATTTCGTGTACGATCCTCCCGCCCTTTATTATCTTTATTTTTCTTTCAAAACTTTCGTGAGCTATCACATCCAGGAGCTGGCTATTTACGTGCCATTCCAAGAGGTACCCATATAAAAAGCTAAAAGTTATTAAGAAAAACAAACGGTCAATCATCAAAAAAAATTCAATGGTTTCACACATGTACTTAGTTTTTGTGATCTTAGTTAAATATCAATACGATTAAATAGACTAGTGTTTGAAAAAACCTTTTTCTACCTACAGTTAGGTATAATAGATTTGCAATATCATTGAATGAATCCTACCAAATGCCAACTTTTGGAGAAAAAAATTACTAACATAATATTGCAATACAACCAGACCAGCAGTTTGAACTCTAGAAAATAACGTATTTCATCCTCATATTTGAAGTCGGGTAAAAATTTGCTTTCGCTTGATTTTGCTCGTTTCACTTTTCACACAGTTCTATAGGCCGAATCATACAAGTTGGCGGATGTGAAGATAGCTACAAACTGTGTAATATCCAATCAACGCGCATTATTATTTGAGCTTCGGTCAGGATTGGATATAACTTACGATGCTTGTAGCTCTCTCACATCCGCCAACTTGTACGATTCGGCTTATACAAGTGATATAAAGCCAAGAGATCGTACCTAAAAAAAATTTCCGTTTCGTATTTTCCCGTTTTTTTCCTCCACTTTCCATCGACGATGTAATATCATACACCATGCCAATAACCTACTCAGCGCTTAATGGAATTTGAATCCCGATCCTGTCCGGATACAATTACTCAGGCTTTATTCAATTAATGTCTACACCTCCTTTGTAGATTGCACGATAATTGAAAATTTGACTATAGTCTGTAGCGTCGGAAACACTGTTTGTTCATAATTGCTAGATAGCACTTGAAGATGGTAGCTTATTTTATATTAATTTTGGGAATATACTCTTAGAGGTTATTTACAATATACACACTCAAAGGATACGGGTTATCCGGATAAAGTCGTGGGATATTTTCAAATGTTATGGGGAGAAGGTCGTAACATACCACCTAATACAATTCTAATTTTACTTAGGTCTTAGGTTTAGATAATTATGAAACTGAGTCACTGAGCCTGTAATTAATCTTATTTATTTGTGATACAAAAATTGAATTAGTGTGAAACCAGGTGATAAATGTACATACACACGTGTTTAGAAAGGTTAACATTTTATTTACTTACGTTGTACAATGTCATTGTATATTGCAATCGTCAAAAATAATATTGTTTGTCTTTTTAAAGTTATCTTTAAATAAATAATTTTAACTACGTCTTCGAAAATACTACTAAAAAGCTACGATCCAAAGCCGTAGCTCGTAGCAGGTTTCGTAGCACAGCTTCATTTACGTACAACGCTACATAAATAAGATTCCCGCAAAAGAAAAATAATTATCAAACATAATTATTTTTCTATTGCGGGAATCTTACTTGCAAAACATGAGTATTTAATATTCTACTCGACTAGTTACATAATATGTATAATAATTATACTTGTGACGCCCTTAACATGTAATTATTATACAACTAGATTTTGCCCGCGGCTTGCCCGCATGATATTTCGAGGCCCTGCCTTACCACCCTTAATAAAAGAGGTGGAAAATAAAAAACGGAAAAATTCGATTTGACATAATATGTTCGATTGCAGTTCTTTTTTGACATTTCTTGGAGCGCACGCTAGAATAGCTCGCAGATGGCAGAATTTTTCCTACCTACTTACTTAACACTTATTGTTATAATATAGAAAATTTACGCAATATCATTATAATTTATGTAATTTATTTATATATTTTAGCCCATGTGTTATTCTGATATATAAGCTATATAATTGCAAAGTTTCATCTAAATCCGTTCAGTAGTTTTTGCGTGAAAGAGTAACAAACATCCATCCATCCATCCTTACAAACTTTCGCGTTTATAATATTAGTAGGATCAATGAGTTTTATAAGTATGTATACTTATAGAAACTATAAAGCAAATACACAAGTTGAACGCCTAGGCCGATCGTGCCTCTCTATAGCTTGCTCCGCGCTCGTAAGCACGGTAGGTTCAGGCGGAACGTGACAATGAGTTATGCTTTTTCGTGCGAGCAACCGACGTTTATCGATCGTCAAAAAATAAATATCGTGTGTAATTACCGTACTTTGCTAAAAAGTTTGCTAATAGGTACATGTGGGGCAGTCTAGCCACACTAGTCCTGTAGAATAGGGTTTAATGGGGCATAAAGTGCAATCATAATCTAGTGTGTGACGCATGGCTGCGCTTCCGAGTCACTGATCATACAAGAATCGACTGGGAGAGAATTATAAAAGCATTTTTCAGCACTAGGACTTCACTTACCTAGATGTTTTAATTGAGATAATTTCCAAAGTAGTTAGTGTACTAACTTACTAATGAGTAGCGCCTGATTTTAGTACGTAAAAAGCATAGCATTCAACCTCAGTTGACTAGTTGATTTGACAAGTTCAAGTATGTTATTTTTTCTACTTAAATATAGGCTAGCCACCCAGTCTATACGAACTTACTTACTTATTGAAATATATTGATTTTTTTTGCCACGCTTAATGCTGTTGAAAAAGCAATACTAAAGTAAAATTAGAAGTCATTTTTTGAAATCTATAAAATTGAAACCAATAAAATGCCGGTTAGATTGTCATTTCATTGCTGGGCTATTTAACTGTAGCGTTCAGTTGCTGTACGTTGATTATAGTTTATTAAACATAAACACACATATAAACATGGATGGAATTGGCAAGGGATTGGGGTGAATGTCATAAACAAAAAGAGGCTTATGCTAGACTATGCTTAGCAGTGGATTATGATATGATGATGTATTAATGAATGATGATTACTATAAAATTGTGACTGAAAACATAAGTTACTTTAATGATAATGATAATGTTAATGATAATGTTTATTTTCCAAACTTAGGGACTATGTACATCTTTTTACAGTATACTATACAAAAAACAAGATTAGTACTTATTCTAAAGATTGTACAATATGCAAATGTGCACTGCAACCCACACTAGGGTGACCTGTGTCGTGGGCTGCAGGCTCTTCCACTTAAAATAACAAGATTATGGTACAATATTAATGGTATCTTATGATAAGTTAGTTGTGATAAGTTGTGGGTGTGTATGTGAGAGTGAGTGAGTGAATGAATATGAGCACGTACGCGCTCGCTATATGATACATAGGTAGATAAATAATAATATAAATAGAGATATTATGAATACGAGTTTGAGAACTGATATAATTAATTATTATAGGTATATAAGGTATTACTTTGATACTTATGTATAGCTCGTTTAAGTGTTCAATAAATTAAAAAGAAGTCAACTGTTACAACGTAGCAAGAGCTAAGGGGAAAGACAATTTTCAATGAATGATTTATCTTCCCCTAAAGAACTACTTATAAATTTTCTTTGGAACAATACTATGATAGTGAATGGTCGTGTATACTTCTGAATCCCCTCTCCGATAATCCTTTAGTGTCGTGAACCTGACAAAACAAATCTTTTTCATCCATTTCCATCACCGACCACCAATCCCCTATGTCACAATGCGATTGGATGACCTATACGGATTCATCCGTGCGTCGTACTGTATCACCCACTTTTTCACTATTCAAAACTATCAGATGCGCTTAGAATTGCAATTCTATTTTTCAATCGCAGCATACGCAGTGACATGACGTGAATGCTAGTGCTGGGAAACAGCAATTGGAGTTTTATGTGAAGAGCTAAAGATAAAAGTTGTATTAGAAATGGAATGTTTGGCTACTCTTTAACAAAAACAACCTGAGCTCTAATCGGTTCAATCTGAAGTTCAAACAAACGTACAATAGTGCAAATTAATGCACGTAAACTGCGTTACAGCGTACAAGCCGAGTACAAAAAAAAATGCATGTGAAAAATATTGCTCTCTTGATGAACACTATTTCTTTTTTAACTCTTAACAGGTTTGTACTTATATCTGGTTGAGTACATGAAAAAACTGGCAGTCAAAAAATGCATTTGAAAAATATTGCTCTCTTGATAAACACTATTTTTTTTTACTCTTAACAGGGTTGACAAAACTTGACATGACAAAACTAGCCTTACTTAAAAAATAAAGTTTCAAATTTAGTTTTATTTGTAAAAATCAAACCAATCAATGTGAGCTGCTGTTTTCTTTTATTTACTTAAATTTCTTCCTTTTCATATAGGTAAACTGTACCTAATTTGAACACACGTTAATGTTTATCGAAACTTCTCGAGTAATTAACTATTCCAAGTTCGTAACCACGGGCGTTGCACTATATTCAAAACATCGAGAGCTGTGTGCGAGTATACCTACTTCAAAAAGTTAATTATTCCCAGTCCCAGTACTTAGTTATTCCCAGTCCCAGTAGACAACATACACGAACATACAATTATAATCAAGAGTTAATATACAGGTCCAGATGTGTGAAGAGGCCGCCAGTTTAGTCTCCTAAAAACTCTTCACTTGCTAGGATTCCCGTAGGTATAACATAGAAAACACAGAGAGGACACGGACAACTAAAACTGAGACCTAAAAGAGATATTTAAATTCATCACTTGAGTACGGGTCGTATTCCTAGACGACGGAAATATGAATGTGTAGTAATTCAACATCTTGTTTGAAAACGGTTGTATTATTTTTGTAATTTCAGTGTTGGTCCCGTTATCAGAATTGGTTATAATGAGTAAAATGCCGTGCAATAATGGAGAGCCATGGAGGTCTAGTGGTAGTGACACCCGCCTTACAATCGTGAGGTCGTGGGTTCAAATCCCGGTCCCGTAGCAATGAGTTCTTCGGAATTTATGTACGTAATTTAACACCACTGGCTTTTCGGTGAAGGAAAACATCGTGAGGCAACCTGCATACGTCAGTAGAAGAAATTCGATGGCGTATGTGAATCCACCAACCCGCACTGGGCCAGCGTGGTGGATATGGCCCAATCACTCTTCGTGGGTAGGCCTACGTCCTGCAGTGGAAACTACTACTATTACTACTTTTACAAAACTACTATTAAAAAGGCTGATACAGTACAGTACAATGATATTCAAGAAAATGTCCGGCGGTGGTGATGAGAAGTACTCCCCTTACATCCTCAGCCAGAGATCTAAACCCGAGCGTCCTTGCATTGAAAGCAGAAGTTCTATCAACTACGTGTGGAGGGTCAACAAAAAAAGAAAACACAAAACTTGCTTACTTTTTCTTGCTACAGTCATCCCTAGAACTTTTGACAGCACGCGTTTTAATCAAAGCGGGTAGGATTGAATGCCGCGCCCCCATTCGGTTGAACTAACGCGAATATAGCACGGCTCAGGTGAGATCGGGATGAAAAGGGAATTAAGAGCTAACAATTTAAGCGATACTTCGCTATAAAGCCGCCATTGATTGCCTTGCAGCTAAACTTGTCGATTAATTAGAATATTTTGATGTATTTCGCGAAGTTCAAAGAGGTTTTGATGTTGCTAAGAGATCTCATAAGGCTCTTTTACAGAGACTGTGCGTTGCGAAGCTTGTTTGGGGGCAAAAAAATATAGAAGGTACTCACCAAACAGAGTAAATAACCGGCCAAGTACGAGTCTGCCTCACGCGCGAAGGGTTCCGTATCGGATGGAAGCCCCCCTTAATATATTTTATTTTAATTATTTATTTTTGATGGGAATATAAATAACTGAATATTCTGTGAATGTTTCAAGCATTTTCTGTTGCCGTTATTAATATCGAGCAAAAAAATAACGTTACTTGTACGGGACCCGGTTCAATTTTTATTTTATTTTAATTTAATTTTAAAATGTATAATTGACTAAATATTCTGTGAATATTTCAAGCTTTTTTTTCTGTCACAGTTATTAATTTTAAGGAAAAAAACGGCTAAAAAATCAGGTTTTATGTATGGGAGCCCCCCTTAAATATCTTTTCTATTTTTAGTATTTGTTGTGTATTTGTCGCGGCAACAGAAATACATCATCTGTGAAAATTTCAGCGTTCCAGCTATCACCGTTTATGAGATACAGCCTAGTGACAGACAGACGGATAGCGGAGTCTTAGTAATAGGGTCCCGTTTTTACACTTTGGGTACAGAACCCTAAAAAGTGTTTTTTGATGCCCACCGTTGATATCATCGTCGGCCATCACAATTTTAATTAATCGCTTGTGATAGTTGGTGATACCGAATCAATTCTTCCGTTAAAATTTGTATATCTCGTAGTCATTGACGATTTACTTACTAAATGTAAGAATCCATGCAGCAGTTATGAACTATAAATTGTCAAACAATCTTTTTCACACGAATGTTTTACCTAACTAAATTCTAGATAGTGGACACACGTACGAACTGACATAAAATGTAGTGTTGTTTATTCTCAAAAAAATTTTTCGTTTTGTGCTCTGTGCATCCTTTTACATAATCCACAACAACACGATCTAGTTTTAATCGAGTCTAATACGCGAAAATCTTAGGCACTAAGAACGTTACTACATTGAATCCTAAACAGAGGTGCAAGCAATATGTGGCTTAATTCCAAGTTAATAAGGTCGTAAATAATAGAGGGCTGCCGCGCAGCGATATGTGCAAATCTTTATTTATTCCTCCCTCGATTGGGCCTGGGCTGAGATCTTCCTGTCAGCTCTTATTGTGAGTTATCGTCGCTGTGACGGTGGAGAAAGTAGCTTGAAGATTACCTCGTTAAATATATAAATTCAGGATACTTGCTGTAATTATTAAGAGCCAAAAGGATTAGTATGGCTAGTTAGTAAATATAGTTTTTGCGGGTCATACCTGGACATGATTAGCACAGGACCAAAAGAGAGAGGCCTATACCCAGCAATTGGATAGACAAGGTTGCGGATGATGATGATGATGATGAAGTTTTAGCTTTTTTCTGAAATGGCAACTGATATAATGGCCTGTGATATGGGAATGGTGTAACTTCTTGCCTTTTCCTTTGCCGTCAAAAACAACTAAGAAAACTTTTTATGTAGTAGTAGTGTAGGTAGTTTTAGCATAAAGTACCTATTGTATTTTTTTGTAGTTAATCAAATAAAAGAAACTAAGAGAACAGAATTTCAGTATGTTGCGTATTGATAATTAATAGTGACGAATACTTACTATTAGGTTTAACATCGCATATTTTACTGTTTATATTATTTGTACCTTCATTTTTCTTTATTTTATATGCTAATCAAGCAAGTGGAGATGGAAAAAGGCAGAACTCGATAGCATGGAAAACCAAAAGCTGATGGGGTCGTATTTTTAAATGGAGAATTGCATAACAGTAATCGTAGCGTAGGCCGCATACCCGCCAAGACCTGACCACGGTAATGATATCTAACAGTGGTGTGACTCGGCCCTGTCCTTGAGATATATACCTACAGAGTCACGTGGCCTCACAGTGCGAACCACGCGCTAGGGCTGCCCGCCTTTAGTATTTTAATTTCATACTACTTACTCATTACCTACTTGAGTTTCTTTCTAGTGTTGTGTATTTAATTTATTACACTATCCTATTGTACCTACCTATAATAATGCAACATTATTACATATCATAATTACAGAAAAGAAATTCGTTGTGAATGAAAAAGGAAGCATTCAATAAAAATACAAATTGTGTTATTTGAAGTTTAGGGTTCCGTAGTAAAACGAGGTACTTATAACTTAGCTGTGTCCGTCCGTCCGTCTGTCCGTCCAGCCGAATATTAAAAAGGCTTACACATTTACGAACCAAATTGGATAAATTTGAAAATTTGAATTCTTTGCACATAGCTCAGCTGTCAATGACCTCTGTGTGTAGCTCAGAGGTTAACTATATACAAACATATTTCTTAGACAATTTTGTTTTTCTAGCACTCAACTATATCTCTCTAGAAATTGATTTTTACCATAACCATCATCACCATCTACGGAAGCCTATCATAATACGTGTGTCTCGACATACATTTGATAACCTATTTGATTATGAAAATACTTCAGGAAAAAAAGACTCTTGAAGAATTCAAGCAACCATTAACAGCACAATATACTTTACATTTTCCCATATTGAAAAGAAGTACGTACATAGCACGATTACTAGTTGCAAACCCACACGTTCGTTCGTCACACTACGGCCGCGCCGCGACTTATTGGTATACTTAAGAACATACTAAGGTCGAGGTGCGTAGATATGATTCGCGTTCCGACCGTTTGTATGAAGACGGAATACTGTTACATATCATTACCGTGACCTGACCTAACCGGACCGCAGAATCAAACTGGACGCATGTCGCTTTCAACTGTCTTATTGGAGGTCTATAGGGGAACCTATATGTGCAATACTGTACGACCAATGGCTGAACAACATCTCTTAGTAATTAAGTAGTTATATATTTTCTGCTTAATATATTTACAAAAAACATTTTAGTATGTACTTTTTCCACAAACGAATTTACTGGCAAATAGCTTGCTATCCTGCAATAATTCAAAACGCGCGGTCGGTCAGAATTAACATAAACACGGGGAAGCTTATTTACGAGTATAAGTCGAACTAATTACATCTAATCTGATATCTGCATCATATATTTTGGTTAATCGTTTTATGATAATTAAACAAAATTACCATTTTCGAAACCGCGGATATGCCCAATTGTTTAGATGTGGTCGAAAGTGAATATCATAAGCTGACAGTAATTGGCCAAGTGCGAGTCGGACGCGGAGTCGCACGAAGGTTTATTTTAATTTAATTATTTATTTTTGTAGGGAATGTACAACTTAATATGCTGTGCAAATTTCAAGCAGCTTCCTGTTGTCGTTATTAATATCGAGCAAAAAAAACCGTTTCTTGTATGGGAAAATATTTCCTTAAATATTTATTTTATTTTAATTTTACTATTTATTTTTAAACTGAATATTTAATTAAATATTCTGTGAAAATTTCAAGCATCTACCTGTCACCGTTTATAACATCGATCGAAAAACGGCTAAAAATTCAGGTTTGTTGAATTGGAGACCCCTTAAATATTTATTTTGTTCTGGTTTTAGTATTAATTGTTATAGTGGCAACAGAAATACATCACCTGTGAAAATTTCAACGTTCTAGCTATCACCGTTCATGAGATACAGCCTGGAGACACAGACGGATAGCGGAGTCTTAGTAATAGGGTCCCCTTTGGATACGGAACCCCAAATAGTCTAAACAATACAGGTAGGCCACATCTAAGCTGTAAGTGCCACATAACCTCTTCAGCAAATATTTCGTATCGCTATAAACTACATGAAACTCCTGATGATGTGGTCGCCTCATCCGACTCGGCCTCGCAATTGGAGCGACCACGAAGCTCAAACAAATAAATTGGCAAAGTTCCTCTCCCCACTACCTGCACCCCTCGACTAAACTCATTTATTCATCTCGCGTCCTCGCTTCCAAGTCACTGTTTGCAAAATGGAAGTAATGCCGTAGCGTAGACTATTGTGTAATTAAATTTCTTAGTTGAAAACAGAACGTTCCAATTTTTCTCTACCAGCTTCCGTAACAGTAAATTGGACGGCCAATAAGGATTGGTTCGTCCAATTTCTTTGTCTATCGTATATGCTGGGTGTATCCGGATTGTTAGTATTATGTTGAAGTAAAAGACTGTGGATCTATTTACAGAATGCTTTATGTTACAGGATTTATTTGAGCTCAGATTTATACTATTAGTATTTCTAATAGATTGCGCCGTCGTGATTACTTTACTTACTACTTGATAGATGTATTGTACATGTACTCTTTATTGATGACACCGATAAAATACAAAACATAACTATTACAGAGTGGCTTAACTTTTCGCGTTCAAGCTGAAAAAAAAACTACTTCCGCGTACAACGTGTATAAATTACCCGACGTTCAAAATCTACCTAGTGCGGTGATTATTGAAATGTAACAGGCTCAGATGGTTTACATATGTCTATTGCTCAATAAACTAATGAATAAAACTGATTAATATTTTAGAATTAACTTTCGATTTAAAAAAAATAACATTGAACAAGTACATGACAAAAATAAAACTAATTTTCTTCAAAGGTTAAAAGAAATACATAGAATAAAACATTGATTGACAACGTGTGACATGCCCAACTTAATGTTTTAATTTAATTTGATTTATGTATTTAATTTAATTCTTCGATATGTAATTTTAATTTTAATGTGTATGAAATTATGGATCTTATGTGTCCGAAAATAAATATTTTTTGATTTGATTTTGACTTGATTGATTCTAATTGAATTCTTACAAAACCAGCAATATTGCATTTCATTTAAAACACAAACATCACTAATTATACTTATTCAAGCGAAGTTATTCGTTATCTTTTCTATGCAATCTTAGGATGGCGATAATATACATAACGTCCGTGAACGTTTGTCGCACCTACTGCTCCAGCCCGGGTAGCACGGCAAAGGGAGAAAACCATTTTATCCACTTTAAATGTCGGTTGTCATTGTCAATCCATACTTTATTTCCTCTTCGAGGGGATATAATGGTGGAAAGACAATTTGTCCCTTTGCCATGCTTCCCGTGCTGTAGGTAAATATTGTAACAATCATGAGATCATAATTTCGTCCTCGGCTCAGCGTCAAACACCTATATATACCGCATACCTCTAAAAACATTTGACAGACTGCCTCTCAATAGTGTAACATCCAGTGATCATTTTGCCGTCGTCGGCTCGTCGGCAAAATTATAACTTGTTTGTATCTCACAAGTAAATTGCCAACGAACAGTCGTTATACCGCATACCTCCAAGAACATTTAACTCACAGCCTCTTAATAGTGTAACATCCAGTGATGATGTCGCCATCGTCGGCGCGACGGCAAAATTATAACTTGTTCATAACTCACAAGTAAATTGCCAATGAACAGTCATTATACCGGATACCTCCAAGAACATTTGTCACACTGCCTCTGTCAATAGTGTAACATCCAGTGATAATTTTGCCGTCGTCGACTCGACGTCAAAATTTTATAACTCACAAGCAAATTGCCAATGAACAGTCGTTATACCGCATACCTCCAAGAACATTTGTCACACTGCCTCTGTCAATAGTGTAACATCTAGTGATAATTTTGCCGTCGTCGACTCGACGTCAAAATTTTATAACTCACAAGCAAATTGCCAATGAACAGTCGTTATACCGCATACCTCCAAGAACATTTGTCACACTGCCTCTGTCAATAGTGTAACATCCAGTGATAATTTTGCCGTCGTCGACTCGACGTCAAAATTTTATAACTCACAAGCAAATTGCCAATGAACAGTCGTTATACCGCATACCTCCAAGAACATTTGTCACACTGCCTCTGTCAATAGTGTAACATCTAGTGATAATTTTGCCGTCGTCGACTCGACGTCAAAATTTTATAACTCACAAGCAAATTGCCAATGAACAGTCGTTATACCGCATACCTCCAAGAACATTTGTCACACTGCCTCTGTCAATAGTGTAACATCCAGTGATAATTTTGCCGTCGTCGACTCGACGTCAAAATTTTATAACTCACAAGCAAATTGCCAATGAACAGTCGTTATACCGCATACCTCCAAGAACATTTGTCACACTGCCTCTGTCAATAGTGTAACATCCAGTGATAATTTTGCCGTCGTCGACTCGACGTCAAAATTTTATAACTCACAAGCAAATTGCCAATGAACAGTCGTTATACCGCATACCTCAAAGAACATTTGTCGCACTGCCCATGTCAATAGTGTAACATCGAGTGATCATTCTGCCGTCCTCGGCTCGTTAACCTCCCTGCATCGCGCCATCAATCTCTGATTAGCCCGGAGGAGCGATGTAGCCTAGTTTATGTGACGTTCCTCTGAACTCGGGCCCAGCGACTGTTACAATCTCACATTATCGTATTTTTGAATCTTTCGAATTGGATAAGAATTTGAAACACTCTATATGTGTAGTGAATTGAATTATTACAAAATTTCGTGGACTATGTAACAAATTAGAAAAGTGTAGCTCATAGCACTACGAAATATTTGTGCAGGTCACTTCACCACCGTAAAAACCCTATTACTAAGACTCCGATGTTCGTCTGTCTGTCTGTCCGTCTGTCTGTCACCAGGCTCTATCTCATGAACCGTTATAGCTAGAAAGCTGAAATTTTCACAAATGATTTATTTCTGTTGCCGCTATAAAAACAGAATTATAATAATATTTAAGGGGGGCTCCCATACAAGAAAACTGAACTTTTTAGACGTTTTTTGGTCCATATTAATAATGGTAACAGGTAGATGCTTGAAATTTCTGTTGCCGCCATAACAACAAATACCAAAAACAGAATAAAAATAATATTTATAATATTTAAAGGGGGCTCCCATACAACAAACCTGAATTTTAGCCGTTTTTTGCTCGATATTAATAATGGTAACAGGTAGATGCTTGAAATATTCACAGAATATTTAACTGTATATTCGGTTCGACAATAAATTATTAAATTAAAATAAAATAAATATTTAAGGGGGGCTCACATACAGTACGGAACCCTTCGTGCGCGAGTCCGACTCGTACTTGGCCGATTATTATTTATCTGAATTTAAGCAACGTGCACGTCTTCGAACAAGTGTCTGCAGGTGGCATTTATATTAACAATAATTGAGTGGTACCGTAGCTTGGATGGCCCGTTTTTGTGTAAATTAATTACGATTGTAATAATTATGTAAGTAGGCTCGGTTATTTTAATCGTTTAGCTAGACTCGCACTGGCCTTCAGACGCTTTATAAATTTCAGCACCAGAGCTATACATAGGTACATACAGGCCACCCAATTTATACGGACCAACTTAATTAAACATAACATAGACTAATAATCGGCCAAGTACGAGTCGGACTCGAGCACGGAGGGTTCCGTACTGTATGGGAGCCCCCCTTAAATATTTATTTTATTTTAATTTTATTATTGAAGTGAATATTCTGTGAAAATTTTAAGCATATACAGACGGACAGACAGACAGACAAAACTCTTTATTCATAACCACAAACAATAATTAAACAATATGTACACACTAAGGACTAAACATGATTACAAATTGGCGGCCTTATCACCCATGGCGATTTCTTCCAGGCAACCATGCACGAATATTAACTAACGAGAACAAGAAATAGTGGCCTAAACTAGAGACAATATTAACATAGCAAACACCTGGTTGTTCAAAAAAATACTACTTAGATCTAAACTAATAAACTAAAAATAATAAACTAAACATACTTATTTAAATATTAACTACAATACAATATTTTAATATACCTGATACCATTATTAATATAGAGCAAAAAACGTCTAAAAATTCAGGTTTGTTGTATGGGAGCCCCCCTCAAATATTTATTTTATTTCGTTTTTAGTATTTGTTGTTATAGCGGCAACAAAAATAAATCGTCTGTGAAAATTTCAGCTGTCTAGCTATCATGGTTCATGAGATACAGCGCGGTGACAGACGGACAGACGGACATCGAAGTCTTAGTAATAGGGTCCCGTTTTTCCCGTTGGGTACAAAACCCTAAAAACTTATTCCTACATACGTTATTTGAATCCATAAAATTTCATTTCAATTCTTTCGTCAATACATATCTTAAAATGAGAAAATGTATGATTTTTATATAAAAACTTGCAGCTAAGTCATTTATAAAAACAAAACGAAGAATCTTTTTTGCATTAGGAGTATTTAAGAGTATGCATTAGCTTACATAAACTTAACATACCGAATACTCCATATTAAACAAAATTTATTTAGCCTCTATCAGAAACCTATGTGTTGCATCACATCTGTGGCCTTTTCCGGCCAACGCGCAGAATTGTGGTCACAACGCTGAAATATAACGCGTATGCATTGTTCGATCCACCATTGGTAGGAAAAGTTTTCGCCATATCTTCAAATTTATTGTCGAATGGCGCGCGACATCTTTATGTGGTCGTTTAGACAATACGCTTTTTGTAAATACTAATTTATTGGCGCTGTGTGCTATGTGATCAACAATCATATTTTTTCGAATATTATACAGTGTAGGGGTCTTCGTATTTGACATCATTCAGCGGAAATATCATCGACCCCCAAACCGTGTACAGAATATTATTTTTCATACCTACTCATTCTCCGAGCTCCTATAATATTCCGTGTAGTAAAAGTGATTATTAAATAACATAGCAGTATTTCTAAAAACACTATGCTTAAACTATACCACACATAAATGATTAATTTCCACACTACATTGATTTGTTTTGTACTGCAATCTGAACTGGCCCACATATCTGACCTATCTATCTCAAGTCAATACCGATTGAGCATCCCTCATGCATTGTTTTGCTAGAATGCAACGCTTCACTGCGCCGTTCGTCTTGTGAGGTCAGGATATTCCCTCGATGAGGCATTTATATGACGTACGAAGGGGTCTGGAGAGAGGTCTTCTCTTTAATTAAGCCTCATGTTAACGAAACGGTTTTTAGCCGATTCGGCGCCGGGCCGAGTGCCAGCTAAGCTTGTACACGTGCACGTTTTGAACCCGACTTGCACCATTGCTTTGCACTACGTGCTCGCGCCGTCGCTACTGACGACCGGACGTATGCACGGTTTTATGTTATGCAGCAAATACTTATAGGTACACGACGCTCGTTCGTTGATGATCAACGTCAGTTATACCATTAGGCAAGTTGATGGTCAAGCGCGGACATTTTTGCCAACACAAAAAACGTAAAAAGCATGTTCACAAAATCAAGTATAGAATGAATACAGTGTTGTGTGAGCGCATATAAATTAGTGATATGTTGAGTTCTGTAATATTATTAGCGTTATGCGAAGATTTAAAGCAGATAGTTTCGTGTAAAAGGTCCCGCTAGATAAAACACGTACCATTTCGCGTGATCTGTGATCCTTCCTATATGAAGCATTTACAATATGTCGTACCTACCAGGAATGTTAGGGAACCGACGGACAATTCGTGGTGGATATGACTCAAATGTTCTTTATGGATAGACCTATATTTACTATTGGACTATTCAAAGATCATGTGCCGGTACCAGCCTTTTTCAATATTACACTGCAGGACGTAGTCCACCTAGGTCATTGGGCCATATCCACCACGCAGGCCTAGTGCGAGTTGGTGGATTCACATACGCCATCAAATTCATTCTACGGACGTATGCAAGTTGCCTCACAATATTTTCCTGCACAGAATAGCCAGTGATGTGAAATTCTGTACATAAGTTCCAAAGAAACTCATGGATTTGAACCCACGACTTCAGGATTGCATGCCGGCCGTTACTACCACTAGACCACCACGGCTTCAAAGGTATTCAAAGGTCGGTACAATTCAAGAATGCAATGCTTGACTGCGCCTTGCGTCTTGTGAGGTCAAGACATTCTCTCCATGAGGCATTTATAATATGAAGTAGGTACATACGTAGGTATAATAGGTACCAGGAATGTTATGGAACTGACGTGACTAAGGATAGACAAGTCGACGTGGTGAGGAGTTATTAAGTTTGGATGGCTAGAAGTGAGCACGTAAGTAAGGTTAACAAATTATGGATGTAAGAAATACTTTTGGATAGGCTATGCAAAAGTGTAGAGACATTTTATACAAAAGTGCTAAGTTTGAATTGAAGATTTGAAGCTAAGATATTAATAAAAGCTTTATTTATGACATTTAAATACATGCATTGAGACGACTTCATATATTACGAAAGGATCCAATTAAAAAGTTACGTCTGAGTTTGGACTTTGTGTTGCCTACACTTCAAAAACTGAACAATGATTTTGCTTGAATCCTAATTTGATAATTTTATTTCCTTGAAATTCCTGAACATACCAGATTGGTACTATATACCTACTTATACGTGATTTCTAGAATACAGTTTTTTTTTTTTTTTTTTAGAGATTAAGTTAGTGTAGTTATTCCTTGAGTGTAAATGCCTACTCGTTTTTATTATAATATTTGCGTGTCTATATTTTCTTAATCCTAGATACCTTGCTCAAGATGGAGTTACAACCAGAATTCATCATAATAGACGTTACGAACGACGATGTTACGTGAACATGCCGATGCCCTGAGGTTACTAAGTCCTGAAACTAGTACAATTGTTTTATCAGTTAAATGTATACATGGTGCTGATTTGTTTACATAGATAGTTTGCTTGTTACTGTCTGCGGGTCTTATTATTACACTATTTAACAAGCGTAATCTTTCAAGAGGCGATTTAGCCCTTGATGCGTAACTATTGAGTTCTATTAAATAAAACAGCAGACTGAACTCCAAAAATTGTCATTATGTAATTGTACCAGTTCCATTACAATGCATGCTTTTGAGACTAAAAATAGCTTGAACTATTTTCTAGCCCTTGACGCACTCGACATCATGTTAAGTTTGTCAATGCTGGCTAATAAATCATTGCTTCATTGTTTCATTGTTTCAGGCTTGTTATTACTGTAAACTTATGGAGGCATTTATCCTTATGGAGTAAATGAACTTATGGAGTAAATTGACAAGCGAGAATTCTTAGGTATGTACTACCAAAAATACAGAAAGATATTTTTTGCAAGCTCAAAGGATTTCCTTTTAGTTCAAACTTGAAAGAATGAATAATACTTTGATACAATTTTCCAAAAACCTGTGGATAGAACGTAAACTGAGCAGGAAGAACAGTGGATACGCGAACTTAAAACTCAATTCGAGCAGAACGATCGCGTTCGCCCACCTGTGCCCCAGACTTGGTACAATGTGTTTAAGATGTGTAGTTGGAAACATTTTCAGGTATATAGAGCTTAAGTTTGGTGCAGATGCAAGCTTTGCAGAAATTGACGTATCATGTGAAATATTTAAGCTAAGACTCCGTCGAACGGAGACGTGTGGAGCTAGGTAGATAGTTGTAGCCCGTAAGCCGACTACGGAAATAAGACATCTACGTCATCTCCCTACTTACTGGAAAACAAAACAAACCACTCCGCTCTTACACGATCTTTTTGCTTATTTCTAGAAAAATAAATGACTTAAATTAAATTAATTAACAGTTAAACTGTCAGGACCCATGCGTAATTGATTAGAGGACAGTGTAAGAGGGAGCAAGCATTTAAACTTTGTGTTAGTGCAAACGGAATGGTATTGTGCGGCATGCAATTATAAGCTACTAGACGACCCGCCCCAGCTTCGCACAGGTGTATTATACATACATATAAACCTTCCTCTTGAATCACTCTATCCATTAAAAAAACCGCATCAAAATCCGTTGCGTAGTTTTAAAGATTTAAGCATACAGACAAACAAATAAACAAACAAACGAAAATAGCGACTTTATTTTATACTATGTAAGGATAATATTATTACCAAAGTTACCAAAAAAAGTATTGAAGTGCAAGATTTCACGCGTTTCAAAGTTGTACAAATGTACATAATATAATAATATGAATCAATGTTAAATTACAACTATAACAATGACCCTAAGGATTCTAGAGATGCCAGAGATAGCCAATAGCCATACCAAAAAAAAACAAAACAATTAATAAATATGAATGACAGAAATTGACTATAAATAGAGTCCGGAATCTTCCAAAAAGAGCTATCGCAACAAAAACAAACAATGTCGGGAAATCACTCCTGTAACCCCCTGTAAATGAAGTAACCTAATAAAATTTCCCTCCACTCTACTATAGCCAAGCAGTAGAGCCACGGGGGATAAACGAATAAAATTGAACTGAAGTGAACTTGTTTAAATTTAATTAAGTGTACATCTTACTTAATGTGCTAAAGTAATGATAGATTGTCTGGAGGGAGTTAATTTATGTCCTTTGTGCTCTGTCCGACAAAGTTTATCTCACTTGGAAACAAACAAAGTCGTCATCGCGTAATTTGTTGTCACCTCTTAGCATGGTATTGTAGGCCTAAAGTTTAGCGCAGTAAGGATATATACTACGGAAAAATATTAAAGAGCTTTTAAATACAACCTTCGACAAAATAGAATGAATGAAAAATATCGGCCAAGTGCGAGTCGGACTCGCGCACGAATGGATCCGTACCGTATGGAATCCCCCTTAGCCCCATTTCAAGCGTCTACCTGTTGCCGTTATTAATACCAAGCAAAAAAGGCAAAAAGTCACTTTTGTTATATGGGAGCCTCCCTTAAATATTTATTTTATTTTGTTTTTAGTATTAGTTGTTATAGCGGCAACAGAATTACATCCTCTGTGAAAATTTCATTTGTCTAATCACGGTTCATGATATACAGCCTGGTTATAGACAGACCGACAGGTGGACGGACGGACGGACAACGGAATCTTAGTAACAGGGTCCTGTTTTTCCCTTTGGGCACGGAACTCTAAAAGTGAAGAGTGCAAGAAGAACAAGCGCGGTTTTGAAAACGATCAAGTAAGCCACATGCTCAAACTATGACTCTTTCTATGTCTAAGCGTAATTAAAAATAATGCGGAACGGTAAAAAATCTCTGTAATTTTTTTTTTTTTTGCTAAAAGACATGATAAAAGATGCAGGTATTTTAAGTAGCTAATTTGAATTGCATTTTGTGGTAACTGTGTTCAAACCAACCATGATTTGGAAAAACAAACACTTAAACATAATACTATCAACTAAGACTAACAACTATTTCTCTAACTTCTGTTGATTTACTTAATTTAAACTAGAAGATCATACTGAAAGTATAAAGCAACAGAACTTCATAATTTTGTCTCCAGCATGCCCTATAAATTGTTTTTAGGAAGACATAAATTACTTCGCTAAGAGTCCGCGGGTCCCCGGGCAAAATTCACTTCCGGGAACTTTGTTCAAGAGTTTATTTTCGCGGTTTGTTTCTGAGGATGGTTTAAAGAAGAATACAGTTAAATAACTGCAAGTTCATGATAAAACCTTTATATTACTTTTTTTTAATTATTTCCACATACCATTTAATAAAATAAACTAACTATAAGAACTTAGCATAAATAATAATTATTATTATTTAACATTTTTAAAGAAATTTAACAGTAAAAATATTTGAAATCTCCTAATAATCTCATTGCAGAAGGAAATGGTTTTTTAATGCCTTTTCTAGAAATACTTTGAGCAGAATACTGACAGCAATGCACCAGTAGATAGCAATGTCTAGTTTCTGGCTAAAGTAGAAGCTAGTATTCTGATCACGTGTCGCACCTTCGTGATTTTTTTGGATATTTTTTTTCATGTAGTATAATATAAACGCAAAGCGTGGCTAGAAGCAGAAAAAAATTCAATAAATCAAACGAAAATCGGAAAGAAGCATTGGTAATGTAATAAATCAAAGATGTGCCCTTAAGCACCAAAGGGTCAAAGACATCTTTCAAATCACGCTCTTTGATATATGCATGGCGAAATCATATCCAAAATACAGTGAAACCTGGCTAACTGAGAACTGGATAAGTGAGAAACCTCTATAAGTGAGAGTAATTGCCAGGTCCCGTCATTTTACCCCTCAAATACCTCTATAAGTGAGAGACAAAAACCTCTATAAGAGAGAGTCATTTTTCCCTCATGGACCTCTATAACTGAGAGTACTAGTTGTCTGAACCTCTATAAGCGAGAGTTGAGGGTAATGAAACATCTGCACTTTGTGATCCATTCTTAAATTTCGTGGAACAAACTACCGTTGCTTTTGGATTGTGTTATATTCAAACATTTTTGTTGTATTTTGAGGAAATAAGTAACATTGTTTTTGCATCGCATTTTTTTAGAATGACCACACATTCGTCTAAACTATCCTGTTTGTTGAAATAGTATTCTATTTAAAATTATCTTGTGGTTTTCTTTTATCTTTAGATACCTAACATGATTTTTGTATCACATTCTTTTGGAATAGCTACACGTGCGTTTACACTATCTTATTGGTCAAACTTACTCCAGTTGATAAGTATCAATTGAGGAGAAATGTTCGGTGTTAGTAAATAAATCTTTAGGAATAAATGAATAAGTCGTTAAGCGTAGCTAGGTATTGTATGCGTTCAAAAGAGGAAAATCTCGAAATGAAATACGCAATGAATTTGACTTACTCGTATCAGAATTACTTTTATAAAATTATAAAATCAAAAGATATTTACGGTATACCAATACTTAAATGTCTTTTAGAATGAATAAAAAAAACTATCATCTATGTTCAATTCTAATCAGCACAACCCAAACAATTAGTACCTATATACTATTTTTAAAACATATTTATCATTCTTCACGCATGTACATACCAGAAGAATACATACAAATTAGACGTATTTTTTAACCTCTATAAGAGAGAGTAGCCACTTCCGAAACTGGATAAGTGAGAAACCTGGATAAGTGAAAAACCTCTATAAGAGAGAATGAGATGGCGGTCCCTTCAACTCTCTCTTATCCAGGTTTGACTGTAAATCCATTTATCAAAAGTTATAATAAGTATTTTTCGCAAAAAATGGCATAACCGACTTCAAACGTGTACAGAATTTAAATAGTTCGCAAGGATCGATGTAATAATTTTCCACATTATTGTTGATTTATTAAAATTGGATCAGCTGATTTCAATAAAATTTAAACGGGAAATACAATTTCTGGAATCGGACTACTCTGTAAAGGGTTATACATAAACATATTTTAACACGCGACGACTTGTAAACCTCCTCCGTTTTGTCTGTTAAAAAAACTAAGTCCATCAGAGAAAATAATTATTTTTCGCAAAAAATGGCAAAGCCGCCTTCCATCATGTACAAAATTTGAATATTTCGCTGATTTCTGTAAAATTTTAATGGGACCACCTCGGAAGTATATCCTTTCGAACTAAACAAAACATAAAGACGAACATAGAACCTCCTCCTTTTTGGATGTCGGTTAAAAAATATAAACACGCGTTGACTTCTAAACCTCCTCCGTTTTGCCGGTTCAAAAAACTAAGTTCATCAGATAAAAAAAGGTGGCAGAGCACATTCGTACCAACAAGCGCACCGTAGGAAGTTCGGGTGAACTTAGATGCACCGACGATAAGAGCATAGGATCACACTGGATACAAGCCGTTTCCAACCGGTCGTATTGGAAATCCATGTCGGAGGTCTATATCCAGCAGTGAACGTCATTTCCACCAGCTGTACTCGACGGATGGATGTCCTTTTTATAATAAATTCCATTTGTGAATCTGTTTAAATTAAACTAATACTCACTAGTTTCAATAACGTGGATTCCCACTTTTCTTTACACATACGTTTTCCAATTCCGAGGTACAAAAGTTCGAACACCGGGTCAAAGGTGAAGTGTAAAGTTCAGATTCCACCAAAGCGTAGCGGAGCGGTGATGTGCGAAGCTAGAGCTATATTTTTGAAGTTATAGAAACAAATCACATACTTGGTTATCTCGTTCGCACTAACACAGATCTATCTAATATCGTGCTATAGGATCAGAAATAGAGCCCCTGACCAAAGCGCGTCTAACCTATTATTGTTTTTTGAAAATTCAGTTGTTGTCATTTCTTATTTTTACTAGCACGAACAAGTTGGGAACATGACGTTAAATATATCTTTAACCGAAACTACGTTCGCTCACGATTGTGTTTTGAATGTCAGTAAACAAATATGGCATTTATGCTTTGGACTCACGGACTACAGTGCTTTGACCCTGTCCGCGCATCTCCACCCTGCTCCACTTTAGCGGCGTTCGGTCCTATAGATTATCTCTGCCCACGTATTTTAAGCGCTCGTATATATTATTCTCTGCGTTCAAAGAAAACTTTTACAAATTAGTTCTGAACTGTGGGAACTCCCTTTGTAGCTGATAAAATAAGTTGTTAAACGATCTGCGAGGTTAAAGTTAGGTGTTGAGCGTGAGGTAATTTTACCATTTTGTTTCTGATAAGTACAAACCAGTCACGTGATTATTATGTATTTTCATTTAAATGTACTTTAATATAATAAGTCTCTTAATGAGGGACATAATTATATTCTAGAACATCATCATGCTCATTGTTTTGAGCAAATTTTTAAATTTATTTAGAAGTTCAACCTCGACATCTGAAAAAAAATATGTTCAATACAAAAAGATCATTGGTTCTCAGCAAAATGTTGATTTGATTAGTGACTTCAGATTTGATCCCATAGTCAATGTTGATCATCAGTATGCATTTTCGAAAATTTAGTTTTAAAAACAAATAGAACAAAATGTATGTTAACAGCTAACAAAGAAGCAAATATATTATATCGACGATGGACAAATAAATTATATTTTTTTACCTCGATGGACCATATTCTTAATTAATTGTCGTTGTAAATTGTAAAAAAAGATTTTGTTTTGGATATATCTACAATTTGTACACCAACAATTTTTCGAAGAGTAGAATAATCAGCCAAGTGCGAGTCGGACTCGCGCACGAAGGGTTCCGTACAGTATGGAAGCCCCTTTAATATCTTTTATTTCATCTACTACGCCGACGACTTCGAAGATGATGCCATCAGTCGATTCGTGAGGCGTGCATCGTCTGCGTCATTGAGGGCCATCTGCAGGTTATACTCTTTGATGGCCCTCAATGACGCAGTATCGTCATTGAGGGCCATCAAACAGTTACGTATCTACTCTGCTTGTGATCGCTCCCTTGAGCGATCACAAGCAGAGTAGATACCACCGAGTAACACACAGGAACGTAGCCTCGGACTCTGCTGGTGATCGCTTTCACAAATTAAATCATAGTAAGTGTGTACGTAATTGTGTAATGTAATGTATAGAAATTAGGATTGCGTGCATGCCCTGAGCATTCATTCATGCTCGCCATCGAAGGCTTCTTCTTGCGGCGGCGTCGTGGGTCGGGTCGTTTTCTTCCCTCAAATATGGTCGAGGAGAGCGATGGCTGGCACATGCGACACACTCGTGATCGGGTGCTGCATGCGGGTCGCCGGTTTGCTCGCGGCATTCATGCAAAGCACTGAAACTACTAACTTAGACTAAGATTTAAACTAACCTCTCTCTATAGTACAGTCGAATTCTTTAAAATGTAACTACTCAACAAAGGGCAAAGACCCTGGAGTCTGTGGGTCAAAAATTTAAATATAAAAAAAAACTTTTATTTTAATTTACTTATTTATTTTTGAAGGGAATATACAACTTAATGTTCTGTGAATATTTCAAACATCTTCCTGTTCCCGTAATTAATATCGAGCAAAAAATCACGTATGTATTATATACGTTGTACGGGAGCCCCCCTTTAAATATTTATTTCATTCTGTTTTTATTCGTATTTGTTGTTTTAGCGGCAACAGATATTCATCATCTGTGAAAATTTCAACGTTCTAGCTATCACGGTTCATGAGATACAGCCTGGTGACAGACAGACGGACAGACGGACGGACAGCAGAGTTTTAGTAATAGGGTCCCGTTTTTACCCTTTGGGTACGGGACCCTAAACAGTGAGGCCTCATCTGCTTATTATTATTATCGATTATTAATGATCGATCGGGTTGTGGATGACGATGACGATGTGATCTTTAGATCAACTAACGTTGTTTGTCTTAAATCAAACCACAGTACATGTACTTGTAGACCTGCTGATATAATGTGGCTAGCAAGAGCTATTGTAGAGGTGTGTCGTGTCTACTACATTGGCAAATGATATGGATAAAAATCTTTTATTTCCTGTGCTTATTTGCGCATCGGTAAATTCCATACGATTTCTCTATTTGCACAAATGTTTGGAGACTTTGCGTAAGCGTTATATTCTTTGTGGACTTTTTTCTGCTGCTCGTTGAAATGCGATTGTATTTTTATTTATAAAAACATTTTTAAACTGGTTGGGAATAATCGAAGAACATGCACTACGTCGGTATTTTCATAAACGAACAAGTATTGCACGTTACTTTACCAAGCGTTATAGAGCAGACGTAATCGCAAATATGAATACACCCTTAGATACCCTTCCAGCATCCGACACGAACCAAAGATTTGTACACATACATAACTAATGCTCGGCATAAACGTAACTTAAACCTGTTTAGTGTTTAGTTCTCATACACCCGCATTTACCCGTTGAATATTTCAACTAGTATCCCTTTAAATATTTACCTGGACCGTACAGTCTCACAGGAGGGTAATTACCTCAAATTATATATTCAATTAGGCTGCCTAATAAGGGTCTAGATTATCAATACTTTTTAAACTAGGTAGGCTTTGGGACGACATGAAATCAATTGTAGATATCGTTATAATTTTCGCACTTTTCGTGGTGGATTGCTTTCTGACTAATGCGCTGTACTAGGCATAAAACCGATAATACTTATAATTGATACGATGTAGTAGATAAAGTTGCGTGTCTGTACTGTACCAGCTCTTAACTGAACATAGGTCTACCCTTCGATTGAGCCATATCTACTAAGTTAGCCCAGTGCATATTTGTTAGATTCAAATATGCCATGGAATGTCATCTAGAGACGTGTATACGTGTAAATTTTCTCAAGATGTTTTTCTTCGCCTAAAAACCAAGGAAGTAATATAAACAGTAGATAATAAGTGTGCACCTATTGAAAGATAATTTTGTTTTTGTTTGTTTTAAAATACCTATAATTATTACCTAACACGGGTGCGTACTAAATGCGCATAAGGTGTTCTCCGTAGGTAATTATGAAAAAAAAAACTGTTGAATGGATTTGTTTAAATAATATTTCTTGAACTAACGAATATATAAACTAGGCCGCTATTTTCATAAAAAATGACTCAGTTTAGTTCTTCTGTGTTCTTTTTTGCATCCACATTTTCCTAAAAATTTGAGTCATAATTCAAATGTTTCAAGGCTTATATCATTCGAGTGGAGATTATTATTCACGAAAAGATTATTAGCGAAAAGCCTAGATTTTGTAAAGACAAATTGAAATAAATCTTAGTTTTATTCAACAGCAAACACTGGTGTTTACCCACCGATATTTTTATGGAGTGATGAGCGACTTTTTTACTCTAAGTTAAGTGTTAAGTGTCTATTAGAAACATAATTATTGACAACAAACTTCTCTAAAGGTACAATTTAGAATTTTACATTTCGCATTGCTCTATTTATTTTGCTGCTTTGCATAGGGGCTGTCTGTGAAACGAGCTGTACTTATTATATATGTAAAATAGCCAGTTGAAATGTAGCAAAGCTATTACGTAGTGGTTGCAACTGCTTTGATCTCTCCGTGCCCGAGGCGTACTCGGCGCAAATACTTCTCTGGAAAAACCTGCAGTCTTTCCCTACAAAGAATGAGTAAAAGTGATTATTTCTAACTTTCCGGACAATAATGATTTTGTTTGAATTTGTGAGGTTCACTCACGCCTATCTAAGTTAGGTATAACTACGTAGCATAGAACTAGTGCCGTAAAAAATGTGTTAGAAGAATCGTTGTTTTGTGTAATAGTAAAATACTGTTTTTGAGTAATTTTCCTGGGTCTGCTATTCAGTTATTTATGCTATTCATTTATATTTATTAATTGCAGTCGATGTAACTGTCATGTAAATGAAACTGTCAACTCTAAACACAGCCAAATCTGTTAACAGCCACGCTATTTGTATGAATTTGGAACATAAACGTGATACTAATTTTACCCTCGCACACTTATTAAGTACTCCACGATTTGTTTGGCGTAAGACCTAAGCAGATAGCATAGTAGGCTAGAGATTAAGATTAGCCCAGCAGAGGGATAAAGACTGAACAGTGGATGCTGACGATGATTATGTCCCCCGGATCTATGACATTTTCAAGTCATAGATCCGGGGGACAGACTGGAATAATCCTTCAAGAGTAGGTAAACACTTTGCAATTGATACAATTTCAGACTAAAACAAAACCATTTCACTCCTATAATTCTCTAAATTACTTATGTAAATAACAATGTGCGATTTAGAACCTGCCAAATAAGTAACTCATTAAAGGCCAACAAAATGACTGGATACGGCAATGTAATTAATGAAATAGGATATCCGGCGGGGCCGGATGTTCGCTCGGACATAGCGTGTAAACTCTGCTCTATATTAACCTTCAAAATCACCAGTATCGTGATTTATTCGAACTGGTATAGTACACCTGAAATATGAAATTTCACATGTTTCGGAGAATTTGGTATTGATGGTTTGTACATTGTAATCTTGGTATCTTCAAAGTCTAGAAATACTATTAACAGGGTGGTATATAGGGGATTTTAAAAGAGCAGCTGCAGCAATAGGATTCTTACTTTACGAGATGATGATTGATGGCTAGTTTATCATAAAAGGCTTATTAAACCATGTTAATTGTCACAATGGTATAAAGAATATTTATTTTACGCAAAAAATGGCAAAACCGCCTTCCATCGTGTACAAAATTCGGATATTTCGATCGATTTGCTTACATTATTGTTGGTTTTTTCAAAAACGGCTCAGCCGGTTTCTATAAAATTTAAATGGGACCACCTCGGGAGAATACCCTTTCGAACTTAAAATGATTTTTTACGATCCGGTTCACAATTGGCGAAATTATCGATGAACATACACAAAAAAAAATACAAACACACGAACATAGAACCTCCTCCTTTTTGAAACTTTATAGAGAATATAAATCAATGGATGATTTACTGTTGCTTTTGTGAACATAGAACCTCCTCCTTTTTGAAACTCGGTTAAAAAATGATTCAGGTCTGAAAGAGTCATCTGTACTAATGATTTCAAACCATAGTTTATTGAATCAGGCGTTACTTTGCGGAAGTTCATCTTATTCAAATGCTTGTTTTGAATAGAGCGGAAATACACTAAATATTTATTAAAATCAAGGATTTGATTTCAAACCATCTACAATTTCTGCACAGACGTTATTTGAAAAAATACTTATCTGTTCGACGATTGAAATTCGATTGGGAATTAAAAATGTATTAGTAGTAAATAAACATAACCCTAACAAATCGAGACACAATTTTACTAAAGACTAAACAAAAAAGAACTGGTACGTAAGTGATGCAAACTCTAAATAACTAAAAGACAATCATAATATAGGTATATCCTAAGTGGTATCCATTAAAAAAAACTTTCGCAACATTTTAAGCCATGCAACAAACAAACCATGCAGTCGGATTTATTATATTTTCTTTATTCATGACTAGATTCCCAGTCAATTTCCGCTGTTGAAAGGAGTTAAAATAGAGCCAATAACTAGACTGGCTTTGTCATGGCGTTATTGAAATGCATTCGCATTTGTTGGCATCATTGCATTTTGCTGTTCAGAGAAATATGCACGTATAATAAAATATGTAGGTACCTACGTCAGAAAACTAGTATGATTTTTAATTCGATCGGAGTTGGTGTTAAAAGATATTGATATATACAATTGGACAATGAAACAAGATGAGCGAAATATTTTATGAGTGAAGAGAACTGTGTTCAGTAGTAGCGGAAAATATATTTCTTTAAAACTATTTCATTGATACCGAACTTTAATGAATCTATCTGCATCTTCTTCTAAATACTGATTCTATCTGCATGTTACACTTACTTACTTATTATTATAATATGTTATAATTGTTGTTATTTATGACGATTCGTGGGGTGTGGCTAGTAGTATATTATGTATACCTACTACTGAATGTAATTTCTTTACCGAAAATAAATCTTGACTTATCTTAAGGTGGATTTATATTTGTCTGACGTGTCGTGACGTGACGCGTCAGAACGGTATCGGTTTCATACATTTAGTATGGTAACGTTCACACTGGTAATGCGTAATGTGTTGTGATGGCTTCTGTCGTGTCGCATCAGAAACGATCCCGGTTGCGTCAGAGCGGCGGGGCGGGGGAACGGCGACGTCATGCACGTCAGACAAATGTGCAAGGGCCAGTGTTGTGTTGTGACGCGAAATCATGTATGTATTTTCTTTATATCGTCTTCAATTAACGGATGTACTTGTTCAAACTGTGCTTTCGACAATCTGAAATACTGATGAAATTTTTCATCATCGTTTTCAAGCTCTTTAATGAGACAATGAAACTCGCCTTTTATTTCTCTTTTTCTATTGAGTGGATGAATCCAATGTCTTCTTCTCTTTCTTTCTTTTTTTTAAAAGTTGCCAGTATCATAAATTTAATATCTTCTTCATAATCTGAATCAGAATCGGATATCTCATGGGAGAACATTGAAAACGTGTCACCTTTCCTAGAGCTACGGCTGTATTGATTCAAAATATCGTCAGAAGGCGTCCGAAACATGACATATAAATGTGAACACTAGCCATCATGTATTGTCACGACATGACATGACATGACATGTCAGGTCACGTCAGACAAATATAAATCCACCCTTACACAAATTGGCGACAGTCCAAAATGTTTACCAATTACAATATTTGTGAATAAACTAGAACTTCCAAACATGCACTTTTGTTATTCATGTTCAGTAATTCTTTATTGTCTTAGCAGTTTCACAACTTGGCGATTAATATTAATGCAAAATGTACTAAATAATATACGTAAATATTTCACGATTTATTTTCTACTCAATGACAATATCAAACACACGTTGAAATAAAAATCTATATAAAATATTTGCATATTCTTGAACCATCGCATCGCGTTTCACACGCGATAACTTCAAATCCAAATGTAAAGATCTTGCCGAGCCAATACACAAGACACGACTTTGTCCGTCGCAAATCCTTTGCAAAATTCAAAAGTCCTACTGTCACTTATCCAACACTAAGAGCTCAGGGAACTTGACTTGAGACTACAATAGAGATGCAGCATACATTATTCACCTGGCCGGCTTTATCTGAGATTCTAAGTCCAGTTTAGAAAGCACGAGTTTTGTAGAACACAGTCGTTGAAAGCTGAATCGAAAAAAGCGTTATGCATTTTAATCTGTAAAAAAGCTTTAATAAAATTTGTTCAGTAGTTTCTGGAATTTTCACAGTGAAGTACTTAGAATTGTAAGTAGCTTCTTGTTAATAAAATATTGTAAAACCGAAAGTGTGTTTGTTGTTTTATTATGTTATTCTATCAACAAGCAAAAGAGCGACGCGGAGACGGATCGATTTTTTGCACACATGAGTGTCATAAGCGGCGAAGCTGCTAGCAAAAGCTATTTTTAATAGTCGATGTAGCTTAGTTGAGAACATATTTCCCAAAAATGAGTATTACTCAGCAATGATCTGGTAATTTTCATACTTTACGAAACACTCAATACCTAGTTTATTTCATTTCATTTATTAAATTTCCTGATTATAATCACAGCAACGCCAAGGCATCGTCATATGCCTTTATTTTACAATTTTCATATTAGTAAGTACAGAGATATTATACATGTCAAAATAATCTAAATAAATGAAGAATAAAAATCGGCCAAGTGCGAGTCGGACTCGCGCACAGAGGGGTCCGTACCGTGTGGGAGCCCCATTCCTCTTGCCGTTATTAATAGCGAGCAAAAAAAACTCCTAAAAATCACGTTTGTTGTGTGGGTGCCCCCTTAAATATTTATTTTATTCTATTTTTATTATTTGTTGTTATAGCGGCAACAGAAATACATCATCTGTGAAAATTTCAGCTGCCTAGCTATCATGGTTCATGAGATACAGCCTGGTGACAGACAGACGGCCAGACGGACAGAACATCGAAGTCTTAGTAATAGGGTCCCGTTTTTACCCATTGGGTACGGAACCCTAAAAACAAAGCACATAATTATTATTTTTCTCTGCTCCAAAATTACTGGTTCAAACGTGTTGAAGACATGATCGTGTTATACTCGTAGGTCGATTGTTGCTAGGCATTATTCCACAAATAGTGAGTTCCAAGTGCTTGTCCCGTATTCCTATGCCACCACACAGTCTACAGTGTTTTCTCCAGTTGTTCGCTCCGACGTCTCTGCTGAATAGAAATCGAGATCCGATAGCATTGATTTGGATTTAGGCTGAGCGGCGGCGAAGTTAGGTTTTGTGGATTAGGGTGAAACGGTTAGAGATTTGTCGTAGTTTATATAATATTTGAGGTATTGTAGAAAAATCGTGTAAGTTTGCTTGAAATACTAGTAAATTAAATGGGACGTGATCCGCTATGCGAGCCATATCAAATGAAATTTAAAATTTGTGTTTTTTAGATAGGTATAAAACCGGGCATTGTTGATAGATAGGTAGAATAGAATAGAAACGCTTTATTGTTCACACAATCAACAATATAACAATAAAAGAGTGCAATATATTAAAATAGTGCGACAACCGGCGGCCTTATCGCTTAGAGCAATTTCTTCCAGGCATCCAGGATAGGTGATGGTTATAATAATAGAGCTAATCAATTTAACATTGGTGAGCTATATATCTAGATGAGCTCAACATAATGTGAAATCGCTATAAAATATAATAAATTAATGTTTAGCAGTCACTTTAAATTATTTCTAAAGGAACAAATTAATTTAACAAAAATAATACTGTTAGCCGCTAGTCCAAATGAATAATGTCTATGTTAAAATTTAAGAAATATGTAACAAATGTAGGTTCTCAGCTTGAAACCCATATTGACACTTCGACAAATCTAGACTCATAGTTTCCATTTTTCTCCCAGGAGATGGAGTCGTGAAAATTTTTCACAATAGTAATGACAAATCGACATCCATCCATTTCTTTGAGTTTCAATAGCGGCTGACATCTTTAAATAGGTGCCAGCTGACTGGCGACAAGATATAAAGAAACTTTTACACTGAGTGAGTGATCTTGTCAAAATCTGCGTAGAGGTGATAAATTCTTTGTTTTTTTATATAGCTATAGGTATTTCCATTCGGTAAATTATAATTAAAATAAGCATGTATCTAAATAGTGCCCCATCCAGACTCTCGCAAGGCGCCTCGGCGAGGCCCTCGTTCTAGGCGCCTTGTCCACACTCTTGTACTCGCATTCTCGCGTGTCGCCTCGTAGAAAGTGTAGATGGGGCATAAAAATAAAACCTTCTCTTGCCCTCCGAGCGAAATAGGTACTCATAGTACGGAAATCCTCATTAAAATGTCTCGCTAAAATTTATATTTAAGATTCCATGTACAATAAAATTAACAGAATGCAGTTTTGTGTGATGATTATGAATGGAAGATTTTTGTTTTTTTTGAGCAATAGTAACTGAGCCATTGTGTTTTATTGGCGTTAACCATACATGTGATTTTAAACAGAGAGGGTTTTCAGAAATTAGTCCCCGCTAGACTGACACATGTCCTATCATGTGATATTTGTTTTTGGTCATTATAAATATTTCTACCATGGCCTCAGAGCAAATAAAAAAATCTATTTGGTCTGAGACCATGGCTTCGATGACACGTAAAATTTTTGGTTCCGGGTGTTTTATCCTGCTAACTATGTCAGAGGTCTTCAGGCGGCTTAAAAACTCTGACACCACTAGCCATCCGGTCTTTACGAATTTACTTTAGAGAAGTTGGTGATTCCATCATCAAATGTAAGTAAACCAGCGCCGAGTAATCATCATTTTAAACTGAGAATCCCGTTTCACAACACAACAAATAACTTATCGAGTTTACAACGAAATTAGACAGTTTTGCATAACGTTAGTTATGAATTGTTGCGAAGCGAAAATTTATAGAGAATATAAATCAATGGATGATTTACTGTTGCTTTTGTGCGGCTCAAGTTTGCGATAGTTTGCTGGAAGTTTGTTTGTTAATTGCATAGTCGAAATGGGCACCGCGCGGCGATACCTTTAGCTTTTTCTTTATGTCAAGGTCGTCTTAGTCGATTCAGCCATTGGACGTCCTCTGCTAGACATAGACTTTTTTAACGTGTTTCAAACGTACATTATATTAGTGTTCACTTGTCTTTTTCCCAAATATAACGTGCCTGAATATTTGCCTATTCGGACAAACTCCTCAGCTCCGTCAGCTTCTCCGGGCGGTGTTATTAGTATAATATATACCTACTACTACACTACAAATATATCGCAAAAACACTGAAAGAATAAACGAACGGGTTCTCCATGTAGGTAGCTGATTTTAGGAAAACCCTCTCGGGTCCTTAAGGTCCAAAGATAACAAGACAAGATCTGTCACCCACCCAAACTAGCCTAACAATGCAATCTGATAACCTCATTTAAGACCCAGTTCCTATTTCAAGTTACCCGCATTCACCTTTTTCGAGGACACTACCAACGAGGATCACTTCCATGGTTTTAGTTAAATTAAACCACTAAATTAATTAGACGGTACTTGTCTTAATAGTTTTTCCTTTACACTAGCTAATTAATTATGGTCCGTAACAGCAAAAAATAAAACATTAACACAAGAACATGAACTTAGACAAAGCGTAAAACGCGTAATTAACTTTTAAACAAGAGGACCACAAAAAATCTTATAAAAAAGCAAAAGGACGGAGCTACCAGTATTTTATTCCTCATTCTTTTCTTGACGGTTACAGACGCAACTGCGTTTAATAATAATACAACGCAAATGAGATTTTTATGTCACTTTTATTGCAAAATGGTAGAGCAAAGACGACAGTTTTATTAAAAATATTTCATAAACAACAACGTCATTTGTAAGGCGAGAGGTGAACAGGTTTTATTTGTGATAGCAGGTGTAAAAGTGCTATTTTTATGAAGATTTTCACTGCGGATGCGGTCGTTCCTCGTCAGTCAAATTATGGTGGCATTATTCTTATTTAAGAGCCAAATTTGCATTCTTCGCATGTAATTTACCATACCAAGGCGAATTGTGTTTTGGAGTTCATACTTTGATATGGTATGTTGAATACGCTCAATCATTTGAGATGTTCTAAAAAGTGTTTTATATACGTCATTATTATTTTCTGATCTTGAGTGAAATTATTATGATGGTTAAATAACATACCAGAAAATTTATTGACTCAATTAAATAAATAAATAAATATTTGGGGACATCTAACACTCGGCCTCCACTAAGCAAAGCTTGTGATATGGCTGCCAGAGACTGATAAACTACTTATACATATTTTTACATACATACTTATATAGATAGTCACTAAATAACACCCAGACACAGAGCAAACACCTATGTTCATCACATAAATAATTGCCCTGGGTGGGGATCGAACCCACGCCTCATGGACCCAGTCGTTAGGGTCATTAGCCACTGAGCCACCAAGGCAGTCAATTCAACGGAGGTACGGAATAGGAGAAATATTATTTTCATAATCAGGGTTGGTCCCATAGTTAGAGTTGTTCTTAGTTATGGCTATGTACTGAAAACATTACTCTGTTATTTCAACTTATGAAATATCTCAATTATCTATGGCGATTGTTGCAACTGTTCGAATCTCACAAATATTGTGTTGTCTGTGTCCGAATTTTACTCTTTCATTCTATCAATCGCACAGTACAGCACAGTAACTACTAACATACTTTGATAAGTTACGCATTGTAAAATGTTCTATAATATTTTAATAATAAATAGTGACTTCCATAAAATCCTCAAACTAATTTTCTGTGTTTCACTTGTACTGGAACATAGAAAATAAGATTAAAACTAAAAAAAACAAGGCACTATTTATTATTCAAAATATTATAGAATATTTTAGAATGCGTAACTTAGTACGTCTGTGCCCATAGAATAATGACCAGATTTCTCTAAGTCTGTGCCCTTCGCTTTTTTTGTGTTTTGACAAAGAGAAGGAGTGTACGATTGAAAGAATGAAACAGTAAAATTCGGACACAGACAACAGAATATTTGTGAGATTCGAACAGCAACTTTAGCGATAGTTGTAAAGTAAATACGGAATCTTCTACACAAAGCCCCACTATCATCGCGTCGACTTGGCTAAATTAATGCGAACATTCACAAACGAATCCTCCGGCATTAGGCAACATCCCCGAACCCGCACCTCTCAATTCCGTTCGATTTATTTAAAGTCGCAGAGTTCCAGCTCAGACAGTATGGATTGTTGTCACGAAAGCTTTACTTGATAATCGGCCAAGTACGAGTCGGACTCGCGCACGGAGGGTTCCGTACTGTATGGGAGCCCCCATTAAATATTTATTTTATTATTTATTATTTAAGTGAATAATATACAAATAAAAATTCTGTGAAAATTTCAAGCATCTACCTGTTACCATTATTAATATACAGCGAAAAACGGCTAGAAATCTGATTTGTTGTATGAGAGCCCCCCTTAATTATTAATTTTATTCTATTTTTAGTATTTGTTGTTATAGCGGCAACAGAAATACATCATCTGTGAAAATTTCAGCTTTCTAGCTATAACTATATAATCCACAGTAAAGTTTTAATCAATCGATTAAATTACTTTGAATTTTATGTCCACAAAGCAGTCACGGTTCCTTAAAATTAGTTGTTTTTTTGAAATGTTGTTGAATCAGCTATATAGGTATGTATAGTTATTTAATGGGTAATGATAGAGATTCCATACTGTTTTACCGACGTTCCGCCAACGACGGTTTGTTAGCTTACTCGCCTCATTGATTCAAAGCTCCCTAATTAATTTGCCAGTAGTTCGCGCTAATTGTAATATCAGGTGAATTTAGAAACGGATTGCAAATGGCCGGCTCGTTGGTGGAATGGGAACACAGGCCGGTTAAAGGGCATTAGGTTAGTAAAGGTGACGCAAAATAAAATATTAGTTTTGGTTGAAATTTCTCTTGGTAGTATTTAGTGGTTCACTAGATGTTACGAGTATGACTGTTGCATAATATTTTAAATAAAAAATCATATAGATTCAAATAAAATCTCAGATCAGTAAGCAAGATTATATGCGAAAACGTCCGCATTACGTGCCACGTATTTTGATTAAAGTGTAGTGTGAAGTTAGGCTTTATAAGTTTATATTTAGAAAATAGGACTCGAAGAGTTAGAAGCTTATAGCTGTAGATGAGATTTGATAACTTTTTGACAGACAATCTTTCAAATAAAAATGTCTGTGCTAAAACATTTTTGTACTTTGACTCTTCTTCTCACACATCGTTCAACCACAACGTGGCCACTCTGTTTTAAACTTGGTCTAAGATACTTATTATGTGTTTATAACTTTTGCAAGAGTAGTATTTGTATATTATCAGAAGAACAAGATCATTTTGGATCACATTTAAGTACCTACTAGTTTTCATTATAATATTGAATTTTTTTTTAGATCTATATATCTCTATTTCTTATAGGTACTCTTTTCTCACACATCATTCTGTAGCTTGTATAAGTATAGATACAAGTATGTATTATGGCTACTTCGCCCTCGCAGGTAATACGATAGGCATAAAAAGTACAGCACGTGCCACAATAGGTGCCTTTCTAGAAACCCTATTACCTTCTACCTCAATCTAGTTAATCATGATCCACAGAATACTTGACACTTGACCTGACAAGGAGTGGGCGTCGCAGATAAGAGGATTCGATGGAAATAGCGACATTTGGTTAACTCTGGAGGCTTGTCGGCGCGTGTCGGTCTTGTAGAATTAATATTGATTGACTTGAGATTGACTTGAACTGTTGTGCAAAGTTTCGATTCAACCTGTGAGTTGTTGTACATACCTTTTTTTTTTTTTTTTTTACCAGGGGAAATCTTTTATAGATACCACCACACCTCGAGGGCAGGCGGGTGGTTATGTGGGAGTCCTGCCGATTGGACAGTATACCCACCAAAACCCCTGGGTGTTGCACCATTGCGCCTGGTTTCGGGGCTACGGGCACGCTTGCGCACTCCTCCGCGGCACCCGACAGCGCTGGCCCAACTCGGGCATCACCACGGAGCTTCGGCTCCCGCCAGAATAACGACGTGTCGAACACCAGACACATCGTCATCCACCACCTGGGACCAACCAGCACTGGGCGTCAGACAGCACCCGTGTCCGAAAGCCCTGGTCCCGATGCAACGGGTCAATTAAAGTGGCCCCGCGCCTGCCACTACGGCTGCAGAGGATAGGGAGAACGGCCGTCACGATACCGACACTCCTCTTCCCCTGCAGCCCCACCGCCTCCGCCAACACGTTGGCGGCACCCGTTAGGGCCGCTGGCAGGACGGATAGACAGCGGCACACTCGCCGCCCGTCCATCCCGTCGCCGCCCCCGCCTCGATGGGCTCGGCCGCGGTATCGCGACGAGCGCGACACCGCAGTCCACCTCAGTCGACTAGCGACCTACTGGCCAGCCTCCGCACGGGCTTGTCGAGGCCCAAGACCCGGAGAGGCCGGCCCCACCTCGGGTTCCTCTTTGTTCACCAGGCTGGCGAGACCTGGCTACTAAGCCCCCCCGCCACGACAAGGCGGGAACCCACTCGGGGGGGTGTTGTACATACCTGTATGAACGCCTTACAACAACAACAAACCAAGATTTCACTGTCTAAGCATATGAAAATTATAATTAAAAATATTAATTGTCAAAATAAGTTATTTGAATCCCCAAAAGTGTGCCATATTACTTACTCGTACGTATCACAAACACAAAAAAAACTATGGACTTCCGAAGATTGTGTTTGTGGAACCTGCTGATTCTCTGGGCTTTAGTCGGTAAATTTGTTGTAGTTGTCAATAGATACAGTATTATTGTTTTGAACAGCAATTTGTGGATTTTACAAATTGCTAAATATATAACTACTATGTATAACTATGAGTAGTTTGGAATTAATTGAAAGTATTGATGACACTACACTTATTCAAAGCTTCCAGATAAATTCACCAGAGGATTTTAAACACTTTTTGGGAGATTCTAATAACCATTTCATCATAATTAGTCAAAATATCCGAAGCGTTCAGAAAAACCTTGATTTTCTTAAGGTCTTTATAGATAGACTTGATTTTCTGCCAGATGTTATTGTGCTGACAGAATGTAGACTTAACGATAGTTTCAATCCCACTATTCTACCTGGCTATGCCTGTCATTACTCAAAAGAATATCTGAACCAAAATGACGGGATTGTAATCTACGTTAAAGACAATTTAGCCGTGGTCATCGAAGAACCTAGTTTTCTTGACGCGAACTGCTTACTTGTGAAGGTTGGAAGTTCACTCACTATCGTAGCAATTTACCGCTCTCCTTCGTTCCGTAATACTGAGAGGTTCATGCAATCTTTAGAAAATATAATAAGCAAAATAAAAGGACCTGCAGTGTTAACAGGAGACCTCAATATAGACCTTAGGTCCACCTCCAACGATAATAAGGCATCTGATTATTTAGACATTACATCACACTATGGTTTTATTCCGGGACATACTTTGCCCACGCGAGAAAGCCTCACTTGTCTCGACCATTCCTTGATCAGAAGTAAAACTCCCGCCAGAATTTTTGTTTGTGATTCAGATATTACAGATCATCACACAGTTCTGACAGTTCTAAATTCATCTTCTAAAAGTACACCAAAGTCAAAATTTTTCGATAAAATCAACTTTTACAATACACTAACGTCGAACCTAGAAAAAACAGATTGGGATACACTGTATAGTGAAACAGACGTAACTGCTGCCACAACTTTTTTTATTAACACTGTGAGTGACTGCCTCAAAAACAATACATCTCGGGTTAAGGTCCGTAGTGCTGAGTTTCTTTGTAAGCCCTGGATGACGAAAGGTCTACTAAGGTGCCTCAGAAAACGAGACGATTTACATTTGGAAGCAAAATCTAGTAAAAATGACATGACTCTCCAAAACAGGTACAAAACTTATCATAACTACTGTGACACACTCCTCAAAAATCTTAAACAACAGCATGAACGCGAATCTATTGAAAAATCTAGCGGGAATAGTAAAAAACTATGGAAAACTATTAAAAATATCTGCAGCATTAAAACGTCCCGGAATGAATCATCTGAATTGTTAACAATCCAGCCAACTCAGACAGACTCACTTAATGAGGTCAACAAATTTTTTGCGGAAGTAGGAAAGGATTTAGCAGACGAAATATTAGAGAGTTTAAACACAACTGAGGAACAACTTGTTGAAAATGTCTCATCTTCAACAATATCTCCTTCTGGTTCCTTTTTTCTCTCACCGACTAATAGAATTGAGATACTGAAAATACTTTCCAACTTAAAATCAACCTCATCCGCAGGCTGGGATGGCATCAGTAATAAAATACTAAAAGCTGCTAAGCATGTACTCGCCGAACCAATCGCTCATATTTGTAATCTCAGCATTCTATCAGGCATAGTTCCAGAAATGCTTAAAACCGCAGTAGTCATTCCTATTTTCATAGCTGGTGACAAAACAGCAAAGTCAAATTATAGACCCATTTCACTTCTGCCAACTCTTTCTAAGGTTTTGGAAAAAGTTGTAAATACGAGGCTCCTAGATTACTTAGAAACTAATAACTTATTATCACCAAACCAATACGGTTTTAGGCGTAGCAGATCGACAGAAGATGCCGTGGTAAATCTAGTGGACTCTGTCATAAATGATACTAATAATGGTAAAAAATGCCTTGCTGTATTCTTAGATTTAGCCAAGGCTTTCGACACAGTGTCGCGGCCAATCCTACTCAAAAAACTCGAAAAGCTAGGTATACGTGGACTGCCACTTCAATGGTTTAGATCATATCTAAGTGATCGCAAACAGAGAGTTCGGATCGGCGACAACTACAGTGAATATACTAGTATTGAGTTTGGTGTGCCACAAGGCAGTGTGCTGGGGCCAACCTTGTTTTTAGCGTATATTAATGACCTATGCAACCTTAATTTGAGCCAAACCCGTGTCTTGGCTTTTGCTGACGACACTGTTTTGACATTTTACGGTAGGAATTGGAAGGAAGCCAATGAAATCGCACAAAAAAGTATTTCAATTGTGGCCAGCTGGTTGCAAATGAACCTCCTCACACTAAATGCGAACAAAACTAAGAGTATGGCATTCCGGATCTCTGAAAGATCTGCACCCAAATCCAAGATCCACTTACAACTGCACCAATGTGGCAATGCATGCAATGTATTACCATGTTCTTGCGCTCAAATTGAAGAAGTTGATAATATAAAATATTTAGGACTAGTCGTTGACCACAATTTCAATTGGTCCCAACAAATTAATGCACTATGCAGTCGCATAAGAAAACTACTGCATATCTTTAAAAAGCTAGGGGCAGTTGCAGACAGTAAAACGACTAGAATTGTATATTTAGCAATATGCCAGTCAGTGGTGAGCTACGGGATCGTATGCTGGGGCTCGGCAGCTAAAACATTGCTCCTAAAGCTTGAAAGAGCTCAACGAGCCGTCCTTAAAGTTGCTTACCGTAAGCCCTATAGGCATCCTAGCGACAGCTTGTATCAAGAAGTAAATCACATTAATGTAAGAGACTTGTACATCACGGCTACAATATTAAGATTCCATAAAACTGCCTTATTAACTATCTTTGATGCAAAAAAGCAATCACGTCGTAATACCTGGAAACTACCAACTGTCAAAACCCAGTATGCTTCACGATCGTTTGCGTTCAGAGGTGCTTTTTTGTATAAAATCCTAGACAAGAAGTTGAGTATCTTAAATAATTCTCGGTATGTTTGCAAAAAGAAACTATACAATTTTTTAAAGACCCTGGGCTACAAAGATACCGAAAACTTAATTATACCCCCATTTTGACACAATCTAGTTATGCCAATATTTCGGTCTATTGTAATACCTCGCAACTTTTGTTTATCTCGTTCAAGTACTCGTTATCTTTTGTAGTTGTTCTATAATGAAATGCAATGTGACTTAGCGATCGCTTGGCGGCTGGTATGAAGATAGAAACTATAGGTAGTTAGAATAATCCTCTCTACACGCGCACCTCGGCATTAACCTTCATACACAAACACACACGACTAGCGCTGCAAACCTTGACTCTCATGAGATCTCGTGTATTGCAGTGCTAGTCACACACACACACACACACACACACACACAAGCGCGCAGACGCGCGCGCACACACGTCAGTAAGTTGGTAAGGTAGTTTATATTATTATTAACAATATTAGAAATAATAGATAGTATTGTAAACTGTTTTCTGAGAACTATGTATATATTACCATAACTATAAATGTTTATAACTTTATACATACATAAATTATTTATACAAATATATAACGAGAGACACTAGATTTCGCGACACAGGTCCGCCTAGTGCAAAATCTAGGGTTCAATATAAAAGTATTTATTATCGCTAATCTTAATTTAATTTTCATAAAAACAAACAAACAAAATTTTTCTAATGTCTGAATTGTGCTGATATTGTGAATGAAAATGATCGAGTTAGCTGTTAAAATTATTTGACAACAAACAAGACAATTATATTCAACATGAAAGATCCACTTAAGGTCATTCATTAATGTCAGTCCTGTTGGTATGGTATTACCTAACTGCAATTCAGACAAACATTATTTTTTTTTTTTTTGGTATTAAATGATATAATAGGTATTTTCCCATTTTAGATTTAATATACCTGCACCGAAATATTTTTGTATAATGTAAAAAAATAAAAATAATTTTGGCAACTAAGTTTATTATAACTGGTATGTAATACTGTAAGAATATAATTAATAAGTATATGTATTTTTTGTAAGAAATAAGAAATAAGAATAATATTTTTTTATTAAAGCACTCGTTGAGGCAATGAGGTAACCATCATACCGTAAAATAAAAAAAAAAGTTCATGTAAACGAGATACCGTATTTTGGTTTTATTCCGAGTATTTAGTGAGTGCGGGTGGCATTTGTATCTTTAGTTTGAGTTATCGACGGCATTTTTTTGTGTTTGAGTTAAACTGTATCTTTAGTTGTGAGTGAATAGTTGCCGTGTGATCATGTTTTAGAAAAGCGCTTCTGATAGAAACGAAAAATAACTGACAATATTGTGTGAGGCGACATACTTAATAACGATAGTAGTCTTCATTTAATATATAAACCCATAATATGCTGACAAACAAGGAGAGTGACATAATTAACGACTGCATTTTATGCTATTTAGAGACCAATAGCCCGGGAGGTAAGCGCAAAAATGCAAGTACTTTTGAAAAGCTGAGTTTTTGGTAACACGTTATCGTGGTGGTATACAACAACACCCCGGAGTCAGTCAGCTGGGTTAATTAGCGTTTGGTGGGGATATCCATTTGAATTAACAAAAGAATGTTTTGAAACGAATTCCAAAATCTGAAAATTGGTGTACGGGTAGGCAAATAATTAAAAAAAAATTAACGACAGTCAATCACCTGAAATATGAAACAGAGTCAGGCCAGGCAGAGTCAGGCTTTAAAGTGGTGCTACTTAAATCAGCCGCCTGAATTGTAGCTTTCGGGTTATGATTAATTTAAAAAAAAGCCGCCTGGTAGTTTTTGATATGACTCAACGGTTAAAACTACAGGAACTTACAATTTAAAGAATCTTCCAAGCCACGGCAGCGCTGAGTTGCAAATGCTACCCGCGATCACCCGTCCGAAGACTGATCGTGCTGAACGTTGCTTAGGTTTCGTGATTGCTATATACGTCTAGTCATACTATCACTGAAAATCGCTAGAACAACTACAACTGCTCATTTAGCAAGAACAGATAAAGTCTCAATGGAATTTCACAGAGAAGCCCGAATTCATTAGGAGATCGGTATCGCCCCCGTAATATAATTAAATAACCTAACTCGAAGACACCTTCCGCCCCTGATCTTCCGCACTTTAAAATTAATTGTCTCCAATATTTGAAGCCATTTTAGTGAAGCTTCTGGGAATTTCGACGAAATCTGGGATTGTAATGTCTTATTCCTTGTGTCAACAGAGCGAAATTTAATCTAGTTTTAAAATCATGTTTTTTTTTTTAAATATTTTAAAAAGTTCTATATTTTAAATGAATTCTCTCCAATAATTGAAGCATTTTTAGTGAAGTTTCTGAGGCTTAGGGCAATTTCTGGGATTGTTTCAATGTTCTATTTCCTGTGTTAACTGATCGAACTTTTCAGTTTCAGGAGCAGGTTTTATTTTATATAGTGTGTTTTAATTAAAAATATTTTATTTAGAAATGGGTAAAAGTATTTTATATTCAAATCGTCCAACACGTATAATTTTATCCATATCGCATAAAAGATGTAGAGTAATTGTATAATATACCACTCTAGAATTAACAAGCCCTGAATGCAGATCGCTTCCAACCGCTCATATTGAATATCTATAAAGGAAGTCTATGTCCAGCAGTGGATGCCTTAACATCCATCAATCAGCTGCATGGCAAAACTGAAATAATCCATATTTTATGCAACTGGCCTATGTCCAGCAGTACATACCATTACCTACCTACGGACAAATGATAACAATGATGAAAATAAACCAAATTAGATAATAAGCATGTTTACTGGGTATAAAAATCATTATTATATTTAGTCCGTTAGTTAGATTATTAAAAAATATTGGGCACGTATTTTTTCTTTTGTCGATCAAACAATAAATGACAAAGTCTTATCAAAGTTTGAGAGTAGGGGCTCGTGACGCCACTATTAGCCGGTACATTTGTAGTAGGGTAGTGACGTCATGCAGTACTTTAACGGGCTGTTAAATATCTTCATCAATTTTTGTTAAATTGACAATAGAAAATATACGTGTCTGATATTTTTTGGTAACCTATTTGAAGGACTAATTATATTTTTTTAGTAAACAAGCCTATTATCACAGTCTTCAAGTGAGTTCTCGCGGATGGCATTAGGTATGGTTCAACTATTTCAAAGACCTTCAAGCACCTTAAAAACTGGGGCTTAAACCGGTCTATACGAACTTACTGTTTCCTTTTCATTTATAAAATAATGGGCGATATTAAAACTTACTTGTAAAAAGTATTTAATTATAATGGACAGCAAAATAGTCTAAACGTATTTCTAAGTATCTTAAAATATTGTTTGAAACGAATAACTTTTTCTTCAGCCAAGATTCGCAAACAGTAAGATTATGTTTTCCTTTCATTTCAGGTAATTCACTCCAAAGAGACAACTTTATCAAGGGTGCTTCAACAAAATAATTTTCCCGTAAGTTTCAAGTGGTTGACTCATTAAGACATGAATTATGTTGACAAGTACAGATAAGCACAACTAAGTGACAGAAGATACTTAAATCTTTGTTCTTAGTTTCAAGTCTGAGTTGGTTGTGGTCCACGAGAGCTCACGCTAAGTCCTCTGAAACGACATACGGAATATTAAACCTTATGACCAGGGAATACCGACGAGAAGTGCTTAGGTTTACCTACTTGTAGTACCTAAAGCTTATAGCACAATACGAATATAAGTATAAGCAGAAAGTCATCTTCATAGCATCTGAATCGGATACCAGTAAACATACAACGGAGGCTGAGGGCATCCCCATTATCAGTAATCTTCTATTAATAATTATAGTGGGCGTCATGGTGGTTAGAATCAAAAGAAGTCGCGGAGCGAGATAAAAAATTCACGTAGACAATTTGTATTTCGGGAAGTACTGTAAGAGATGGGTCTAAAACAATTCGCTCTTCATTCCAAATGAAGTAAATTTGATATAACATGTGAGCAAATGCAAACATCTTATTTAGCACGAGACTAGCGAGCGCAAATAATTTCGGTGTTAATTTCAAGAGAAATAATTTTGCTTGTCCTGCCTTTAACGTGCAAGAACCTTAGGAGGCTTTAGAGGCGGAGTAGTAATTCTAGATTTAGAATATCTATGCAAGTCTACTTCTGTGTGAACTCGACTTACTGACTTAAGAGTTACTGTGCACTAAATGTACACGAATTTTATCGTCGTAGCGACTCCTTAGGCACAGTTTCATGGCTGTCCCGACTGTTTAGGGAGACAGAGAGACAAGGAGAGCTCCATGGCTTTCAGCTGGCTACGATTAGTATTCATGAGGCTGAGATAACCCTAAAAACGCACAGATTTTACTACTGCTCAGTGTAGGCTCGTGAATTCGCAAACTAAGAAGAGGCATTTTACTGAAGAAGGTAGATAGGACAAGTCGTTATTATTCACACGAGATATGAAAAAAATCTCAGTGTTATCTTTGTGATAAGCATTTCAAAAATCTGAAGAAGTGCTTATCCCAAAGATAACTCTTTGAGATAAAACCAAGTGTGGAAAGCACTCTAAATAAATCATATCATTGGTTTTGAAAAATCAACAATAATGTAAATAATTGGAGCGATATATTTGAATTTTGTACACGATGGAAGGCGGTTTTGCATTCTTTGCGAAAAATTATGATAATAATATTTAAAAAAAACACGAATGCCAACGATTGAAGTATTCCATAAAAGGTGTAAAAACTCTTCGTAGAAATTTGGTTTAAAATGATAACAACAATATTCTAAAATGTTATTTATGTCCGTCACGTAGAGCTTCACCCGCTATATACCTAATAGAACGATGTATCATTAAATTACGATAGGTAGGTAATTAAATGTTGGGTAGGACATGCATGCATGACAAAGCACTAAGCATTCTATAGTTCCCACACAAGTGTTGCATAATGGAACTGGAGGCGAGCCCTAATGATCTGAGACGCTCGAGTGCCGTGGATGGCGCTGGTGCCGGATTAGAAGCACACCACTGAGAGCATCTTAATGTAAGGCCGCGATGTGAACGGAAGAGGAACAGCGATTTATGTGTTTTTTGGACCCAGGAAAATCCTTTATGGGTAACACCAGCCTGGGGAAACCGGTGGTTATGTAGGAGTCCCCGTCGACCCTATTCAGCGGTATGTCCACAAAAAATCTGAGATGTTTCCGCCTCTGCGCTCTGAGTCGGAGCTACGAACTTCGCTTCCACACTCCTCCACGTTCCCAACAGCATTTATGTTCCCCTGGTAACCGACCAAAATAATATGAAAGACGTGCCCTAAAAATTTGCCCTAAATTATCAGTACAATAATTATTGTATCATAGATTTCCTAAACCGCCTATTTTGCTTAAATCATTGTTTTTAAACTGTGAGATCCTTTATGACGTTCACTAAGTTTTAGGTACTCCAGCGGGCTTAGCATACTGTACTGTACCAGCCTTCTTTTAATAGTCCACTGCACGACGCAGGCCTACCCACGAAGGGTGATTGGGCCATATCCACCACGCTGGCCTGATGCGGGTTGGTGGATTCACACACGCCATCGAATTTCTTCTGCGGACGTATGCAGGTTGCCTCACGATGTTTTCCTTCACCGAAAAGCCAGTGGTGTGAAATTCCGCACATAAGTTCCAAAAAACTCATTGGTACGGGACCGGGATTGAACCCACGACCTCAAGAATGAAAGGCCAGCGTTACAACCACTAGACCACCACGGCGGGCTTAGCATACGGACCATAAAATAATACTATCGACGTGTCAGAACGTGACAGAGTTATGCTGAAACAATATCTGTCACCTTTGCACACGTCGTTAAACTCTTGTCGTGGTCTTGTATGCTAAGCTAGCAGAACTCTGAACGTCGAACGCAAAATGAAAATGACACGTAAGTATCTAAGACCTACATATCAACGAACAGTGTAAGCCGCGGACAGTTCACAATCAAATTTAAAAATTAACAAAAAAAGCTGTTACAATGATCAACAAATATTTTGTTTCTGATTTTAGCTCTGGGGTATCGTAATTTTATAAAGGAGTTATGTGGTCAAAATTATAGAAAAACTCAGGTCTGGTCAAATACAGGAGGAAAAATTTCACATTTATTATCGCTCTCGCGTCTCTCGCTAACAAACTTCCTATGCTATCGTAGGTGCATTGTCTACCCGGCTATCAACAAAATTGCATTCTATTCACTATGGAAATCAGCTCGCAAATTGTTTAATAACCACACAGCTCTCAAATGATCCTGTCAATACCTTGAAAGCCATTAGTGTCTGGTGGCAATGTATTGATCACAACCAATTTCGAACATACACTGAATGGAGTATTTTGCGATAAAATTGGCCAGATAATATTTTTCAAACTATACTGGATTTTGGTGCAGGTTGTTTATTCATTGCGTACCTATATTTTGTACCTATACTAAAAGAATATGAAAAATTAAATACTCGTATTTTTGGTTTCACTCAGTTCATAAAAATGTCGAAGAGATGTCAGTTGAATTTATCGAGGATGAAAGTAAAACTCATGGTCACCTCGATGACAATCGCATATTAAAATGCAACAGCAGTTTTTGCAATGTTGATAACATAGAACAGCAATTTTTTTAGCGATTTAGCATAGTAAAAGTAAGTTCGTAGAGGCCGAGTGGCTAGCCCTTAAGTCAGAGTTTTTAAGCCACCTCAAGGCTTCCGACAAGGCTAAACGGTTAAATCCACCAGGACCTATAATTTAACGTGTCATCCGAGCTACGGTAGCGCTCAGTTGTAAATGCCACCCGCGGTCACCCATCCGAAAACTACTGTGCTGAACATTGCTTAAGAGTAAACAAGTCGCTCATCACTCGATACAAACGTCGGAGGGTAATCACACCAGTGTTTGCTATTGAATATCTAAAACTAAGATTTATATCGATTTGTCATTACAAAATCTATGCTTCTTGCTAATTAGTAAAACTGTGAAAAAAGTTCTACACTCGAAAGATATAAGCCTTGGAACATTTGAATTTTGAAGAAAGAAGAACTAAATTGAGTCATCTTTTATGAAAATAGCGGCCTAGTTTGTATTATGGTTAGTTCAAATAACTATTATTTTAATAGTTCAATTCAACAGTTTTTTTCATACTTAATTTACTACGGATACGGATATTTATTTTTATCTTATTGGAGATTCATGGGGGAGGCCTATGTCCAGCAGTGGACGTCCTATGGCTGATGGATGGATGGATGGATGGAATTTACTACGGAGAAAACCTTATGCGCATTTAGTACGCAGCCGTGTTAGGTAATCATAATAGGTATTTTAAAACAAATAAAAACAAAATTATATTGCAATGGGTGCACACGCACTATAGATACTGTTTATCATCGAATTTATCTTTTCTTCAGACAATACTCGTACAGCTGAGATATGATTTAGTTAAGCTACGCCAAATCTGAGTTCGTGCCGTCAACTAGTTTCACCTTAACTCCGATGATCGTCAACGAACACCTAGTCAAACTACGCTATGAACGCTACTAATTGTTGTTCATAATAATGAAAGTCTACGTCTCGTGCATAAATATGAGTATGTTCCTAAAATCCGCCAGCGAAGATTATAACCACAAGCCTCATCAACAATAGTGTTAAACCTCTGTCACTCAAGAACTCGGATTTAATTACTATTTTCAGGTTAATTAAACCAAAATAAAAGACAATATTTGGATTTTAATAAACTTTCTTAAAATCCAAATTAAAACCAATTAATCCAGTTAAAACAAAGGTGCAAAGAATGTCTATCGCTATTCAGCGCGGTAATGCTGCTAGCGTTATGGGCACCTTTGCACCGGGAACCATGAGGGGCGGGTTATTTGATTAGTTAGGGCATTATTAAATTTGTAATATTTGTGCGGTAGTTTTATTTTTTGTATTGACATGTACCTATGTTTCTTGGGATAATAAATAAATAGTACATGAAAACAATAATTCTGAGAAAATCTTCAAAATACGGAGTGTTGCCTAGAAGCCACACTGCACAATAAGGGTCATAAATTACTACGCGGTTGTATGAGTGAAATACATTTTCGAAGTAGGTATAGAGCCTCAAAATTTGCTGTCTTGGAGTTGTCTGCCCTAATCTCACAAAGGCATGAGATAATTTATGTACTTATGTTGTTTTTTTTTTTCAGTAAAACAGTATATTGCTTGCTAGTTTCAATTTTTGGTTCACAGCAAATCCGAAAAAGCAGAAGAAAGTTCAAAAAATGCAACAAAAAAAAGCACAAAATCAGGTTCTACTGCTATTACCATCGTAATCTAGATCATAGCCCTCGAGAGCATGAATCCTAACAACATTACACACTCAAGTTAAAACCTTAACCTCACTATATTTTCAAAGTAAGTTCGTATAGGCCGGGTGGCTAGCCCTGGTGTCAGAGTTTTTAGGCCGCCTGAAGGCCTCTGACTTAGCTACACGGTTGAAACAACCGGGACCTACAATTTAACGTTTCATCCGAGCCATGGTAGCGCTCAGTTGGAAAATGCCACCCGCGGTCATTTTCAAAAATAAGACATGAATCAAAGATGTATATTTTTATTTTATTTTTTAAATTTTCAATAAGTTGGTAGTTTTCAGAAACACCGGAATTATAATTTTGAATCTGAGACTAGTTAGTACTCGTATAACCATCTTGTCAAGTTTTTTGGGATTCATTCGCTAATACGGACTGTGGACTGTAGATTACATTAAATGATTAGGTTAAACAACAATTAGTACGAATTTGGCGGGACTTCGAGTGTATGTTGGTATGGGTTAAACATGAGGTAGATTAGGCCTAGGCCACGTTATGTAAACCTCTGTTCATGTAATACATAGCTTAATCCTCCTTGAATAGATTACCCTGCTGCGGTGGCCTGAGTACTTCTCTAGCGGGGTAGGAACACTACAAAAACTAGGCTGTTCTACATGATAGCTATATTTTATATTTTTTGACTGTAGATCATAAATGATTCGAACAATTGATTTCATCATACCTATCTCCTTTTTTGAGGCAGAAATATTAGGAAATGTGTAAACGTTCAGAAGTCAGTTCCTTTTGTTTATTTATCTTCTCTTAAATAAAAATGAATCTTGGTTGTTAGTCTCGCTAAAACTCGAGAACGGCTGAACCCATTTGGCTAATTTTGATCTTGAAATATTTGTAGAAGTTTAGGGAACGGTGAAAAAATTTGTTAAATGTTAATTTCATTTTCCCATACAAAATGTTTCTGCATGTAAAAGTTATCATTGACAGTTGACAGATGGTGAGATGAAATTCACCGGATCAGATAGTCATTTGATATTAGCATGTTTTTATTTTTCAATCCTTACGTCTTACATTTACGTTCAATTTATCAATGATGGTTTAAAAAACTTAGGTATAGTACTTATCCAGTGTAATATAACATGTTGTTTACACATGCACACATTTTCTCGAGTCAATGAACTTTTCGTATTGAACAACAAATTTATTTTTGACGATTTTTATGTACATAGGAAAAGTTGTTCATGTCCTATACATAGATATAAAATTATTTTGTAATTATGGCTAAGATGTAAAACTGCGGCTTAAAAAACTGTTTAAAACTTCGATACACTAGGTCACACAAACAAAGTTTAAATACTTATTCCTTATTTTTTGGGCAAGCTACAACAACATTCAATAAAACTACATACTTAAGCTGCTGTTTACTACATCAAAATGCAATTAGATCATCCTAAGACCCATGAAGGTCTCAAGATAACCCAAATACTCAAGCCCACTGCAACTTGGTAGCGTGCTCAACATGTCTCATTACCACGGTGGTCGGGAATAATTTTATTGCTTATACCTACTTACTTTGAGTCAAATTAACACCAACATTTTGGTTACATATCACACGCTTAAAAAGATTTTTGAATGCAAAAAGAACTCCAGTTGAGCTATTTAAGTTTAGTACCTTCATGTACAAAAACAACAGAAGGGTTTTTAAAGAAATTCCTTGCATTGTTGTTGAAATAAAACGAGTGTCAGGCGCCAAGAAAGCGCGCCTGTCGCTGCCTTCTTCCAATTTCCAGCCACGTGGGACATTGTAGAGCAGCTATAACATCCGGAAAATGTTCTAAGCAAATATCGCTACGTACTCATTTATTTATTTATTTCAGTTCACCAACATTGTGTACATCATTAAATTGTCAAAAGATTATTTATACATACAAAATAGGAGCTAAATGTCACAATAATTATAGGTGAAGACAACATGCATTCAGATCGAGCAAAACATTGTAAAAATTAAATAGCACTGAGAAAATAAATTACAGTCAAAATTCAAATACCTATTAAGAACAGCCCCACTAGAATTCCCTATGTCATGGAACACGTACAAAAACAAAAAATAACAGATACTTTTTATCACCTAAATATCTGCACAGCAGAGAATCGAATCTGAACCCTGCGTCGAAGCCAAGGTCTGCACCAGAAGTCAAATGCTTCGGCCCTATTTTTGAACCTTCACTAAACTTGAATCATAAATAACTAAGAACCTATATTTACTTGCTGAGTTTTCTTTTTTACGTTTGGCGTATCCCGTAAAATCACTTTGATACACAAAAACATGTTGAAGTTGAAAGTGGACTGACGATATAATTAAGACCGCAAGAACGCTCTGGATGCAGGCCGCTTCCAACCGGCCTTATTGGAAATCCAAGGCGGAAGCCATAGTTCAGTAGTGGATGGATAATGTAAAAGTTAAAAATTTTAAATGCCATGGCAAAAAAACTAGATCACACAAAAATATTTTACAACAGTTTGTTGTTGTAACAAAAACACGTGAAGGGTTATTGTTTGTACCTTCTGTTGTAGTAAAACGAAATTCAAGCACCATCTTCCAATTTCTGGCCACGTGGGAAATTGTAGAGCCGCCAGAACATCTGGGAAATGTTTACGATCCCTGAATAGCTGAGACTGAGACAATCGGTGCGAGGAATGCGCTGACGACTCCATCTGTAAGGAATCCGGGGTATTTAGGCCGGGTGAAGGATTTAAATTATTTTGGGGGATTAATTAAGTATTGATTCTGATACGTTTAGTGCCTGTATATTGAGGGCGTAATACCCAGGTGATACGTAAGATTGAATATCAGACTTTACGTCGAAATATACGTATGTATGAATAAAGAATAGAAAGCTCTTTAAATTAATTCTCTAAATGCATAAAACATAACCTACCTGTTAATGTAGTTCGATCCTTAATTATACAGCCTTCGTGAAGAGATTTATAACTTGTAATAGCTCGGCTACACGCCTCAATCCGAACTACTACAAGTTATATATCTCGAACGAATTTCAAGTGTCAAATATCGACTTATTTTTTTTTTGTTATTGCAATAGCTTATCGATCACTTACCGATCGCATTAACTTTAAAACAAAGAAGTCTACAAAACCCAGTAAGTATACTAGCACTGCTGAAGTAAAACGAGAGCAAGGCAATTTTCCAATTTCAGGCCAAGTGGGAAATAGTGGAGCCGCCAGAACATCTGGAAAATGTTAACGATCCCTGAATAGCGGAGACAGAGACAATCGGTTTGGGGAATGCGCTGACGACTCCATCTGTAAGGGATTCGGGGTATTTAAGCCGGGTGAAGGATTTAAAATTATTTTGGGGGATTATTGAAGTATTGATTCTAATAGAGTTCGGTTTTTATAAATTTTGGGTGTAGTGTCCAGATGACATCTACGTTTAAATGAACATCAGACTATATGTCGAATGATAGATACGCATGTATAAACTAAAAATCGAAAACCCTCTAAATGAAGTGTTTAAACCTTCTATGTTCATTATTTTTAAAACGTAACGACTAAATGGCGATCATCAGCTTTAAAAAAAATCAAATCCAGTGCCTTCGTTTGTTTTAGTGTTACGAATCTACAGAAAGACAAAAATACAAGTAAGTCTATCTTATAAAAATCCTAAGACTCCTTTTCGGGTTGGGGATAAAACAAAAACCAAAGTCAGAGTAAATACTCGTAGGTATACTCGTATCCCAAGTCTGCGTGCTTTTACTTCATCGACAACGTTGCTTACGATCAAGAGTTGCTGGTCAAGCGCAAAATTATTGGACATAAAAAAGTAATATCAGGCTGCACTTTCAAATTTTAAGCGAAATATGAAAATGTGCCTTCTATGTAAAATTCCGGAATGATTTAGAACATCCGAATCCGAACAATTCAAAATGTTAAGCAAATAATTACAATCCTAACAAAATTAATACTAGTGCTATTTTCAATAATTATTTTTCGCAAAAAAATGCTAAAACCGTCTTCCATCGTATACAAAATTCAAATATTACGCTCGAATTATTTATATTATTGTTCATTTTTCAAAAATTCAAGCTCTTTATAAAGCCGATTTCTGTAAAATTTAAACGAGACCACTTCGGGAGTATACCCTTTCGAACTAAAAAATAATCTTTAGATTCGGTTCACAATTGGCGGAATTATCGATGAACATACACAAAAAAAATACATGCAGACGAACATAGAACCTTCTCCTTTTCATCATCATGCCTTAAAATTGTCTAAGCTCAATAGATACGATCTCAACAGTGGTTACCGTTCAGCCTCACAAATATCTCGGAGCATTCCAATCCAAAGGCAAACCGCGGCCTCCAGACCAATACATGATCATTAAAGCCACTGACTGCACTTGTTGCGGAGACAATCACACGCTGCCCTGAAATGACGCAATGTGAACTTCCACTACTCGAACATAAAGTCCAAGTACAAATAGCGTTGTCAGATTTTCTAGTCTACGGCGTCAACACTAAAAGATACTTTACTGCATTGTTTTAGAGTTGTAGTTAGTGCAAAAAATCTAGGTTGCCTGAGGCCTCCAATCCCAACGAGCTTGAGCTAGCGACATTGGATTCCAATTTAAAGCACACTTTTGACCAACAAATTGACATCATCGTGGGTATTCTCCTGGATTTTTAGCTTGTCACTGCGAGAATTGAGTCACGTTGGAAGCTAGAAACATGAGCTGTTTGATTTGAACTTGATTGACACGTAGTATAATCCTGTTTAGTTTTGAAAGTTTGTCCGGAGTTTATAGTTTTGTGAAAGTGTACCTTGGAATATGAACTTTGTTCGGTGAGACTAGAGTTCTTCTATGCTCTACTATCTCTACATAACATAATATAAAACAAATTCCCTTCCTGCTGTCTTTACGTTTAGCCCTTACAACTAGACAGAGTGATGCAAGAGGAAGTTTTAAATATGTATAAAACATAATAATATCATGCACATTACAGCAGAGAAAATCATAAGAAATTTCATAATTGTACAATGTAGTCTTGGTCAGGTCACAATGGTGAAGTGAGAGTGCGTCGCTAGTTTATAATAGTTTCTATAAAAAGTTTCCTTATACTGTACTGTACTGTGTTAATAGTCCACTGCAGGACGCAGGCCTACCCACGAAGCTGGCCCAGTGCGGGTTAGTGGATTCACATACGCCATCTAATTTCTTCTACGGACGTATGCAGGTTACCACGCGATGTTTTCTTTCACCGAAAAGCCAGAGGTGTGTAATTCCGTACATAAATTCCAAAGAACTCAGTGGTACGGGACCGGGATTTGAACTCACGACCTCACGATTATTATGGCCAGTGTCATTACCACTAGACCACCACGGCTTCCTCATAACAAACTACACATTAGGTTTTTTTGAAGCGTCTTAGATTTGTTTATTTATTTTAGTAAATCATTAATAACATAGTGATTTTTTAACTTATGAACTTAAAAGGCAGAAACCATAAAATATACCACAGTAAGAATTACTTTAACTTGCCTCTTTAATCACCATCGCGTAGCTTTTCTGTGAGAACTGACCTCAGATTTAATCAAAAATAAGTTTAACCGACCTAACGGAGATTAACTGCCGTACCTACGAGTAATTCAACAAAATTTGCTAAAACACTCAAGATAAATCACAATTTCATAATAATCTTACAACTCCGAAAGCCTTAAACAAAGTTTAACCTTTACTAAGTACCTACTTAGGGTCATGAAAGGCTGCCGAAAATACTTACTTAAAGTCCTAACTTCGGTCTAACGACTTTCAAACTTCTTTTTCAAATCAATTACAGCTCTGTACTCATAAAGCACACAGCCTAAATCTTGAGGCAAAACTCCACCATAATGGAGATAAACCAAGATAATATGCAAAGCGTTTTAGTTCATGAGTCCCAGTGGACTCATGATTGATTTATCAAAAACCTTCAGGCAGCTCCTGTTCTGCAAACCTGCAAACTCAGGCAACAGGACCAGGAAATCAAATACAATCGTGAGGGGAGCAAAGTTTTTACTTTTAACCGTCTTCAGAAAAGGGGGACGTTTTCAATTTTTATGTGTGTTACCTCAGAATTTTTTCCTAGGTTAACCTTGAGTTGGCGTTCATGATATAAATATGATGTTTATTTAAGTAAGTTTGTATAGGCCCTGGTGGCTAGCCCTGGTGTTAGAGTTTTTAAGCCTGCTGAATGCCTCTGACGATTTAACGTGTCATCCGAGCCACTTTATTTGAAAACTAGTGATTCTCGTGTGGTCTCATTTAAATTTAGTCAAGATTTGACTAAGTTTGAGTTATATTAATAATGCGTATTTAGTTGGCTTCAATATCGTTTCATACTTACGAATATGTCAAAATAGAGTCTAGGCCCAAAGCATTCACCCAAAGCATTCACCCAAAGCCTTACAAGGAGCGTACATCAACCGCACTTAGGCTCATAGAAGACAGTGTTGCCCTCGCAATAGCGATGAATATTGTATGCGCTCAGTGCCCGCCGAATTATTCCCAAATTGCCGGCCCAGAGGCCAATGTTTACCCGAACGGCTTTAGAAGCCAATGTTGTACTTACTTGGTATGGCAAATAATTTGCTATTACCAAGACAATTTCTATAGACCTTTATTAACTAAGTACTCTAAGTTTTCTTGAAAAATTAAGATAATTAGATAAGGTTTTTATTTCGAACGTTTTAAAGTAACGGAACTAAGTATGTTCCGTTTTTTAATTAAACCGTATTAGCTTTCAAACTCATTAGACAAGTGTTGGTCTTCTCGTTTTTTTAATTTAAGTAATATTGCTAGATAATGTAATAGAAGATATCTTTAACAAGATAGATATAGGTAATCGCTACTCTACCCTGCCATTTCATAATATGCTAATCCGCAAGGCTATGTCGTCAACTTTGGTTCGTCTACAAATGAACTCAGAACATAGCGCTCTCCACAGCACGTTACACTATTTTGTGCTTTCTCATAAGATTCACAATCCTTACTAATATTATAAATCCTAAAGTGTGTTTCTTAGTAACTCTTTCACGAAGCTACAGATCAACTGGTTGATTTGTAATGGATATAGTTCAAAGGTCGGAGTGCCATAGGCTATTTTTCATTTCGGAAAAATAAAAGGTTCATGGGGATAGCATTAAAGTCAAAATATCACGCGAGCGAAACCGCGGGCGAAAACTAGTATACAACTAAGTACTTGTTTAGAAGCGTGAAGTACCTAAATAGTAATAAATAGAATAACGCGAAATATTATTCTTGATCCTACGCACAAATATTAGAGGCGAATCTTTAGAACGAGCGAAATTCCATTCCAGGAACGAGGTTAGTTCACCTTAAATATTTAGACCGCAATCCTTACATTTTTAACGTGGGCTATAGATGCCAAAGGGTCTAAGAAATCTCTACCTAAGCTGCAAGTTAAGTCAAAGAAATTGTACCGTATTGTATATTTCAGTCACAACTGTCTCGTTCTATCCCGACAGCATTTATAGTGAGAGGGAGATTCAGACGTTTGTTTATTTATCGGTGTCATAGTGTCTTACGTACTCGTATATGGGACGTGTGACGCTTAATACGAAGAGAACGCGACAAAATTACGACAGCAAAATATCAACTTTCTAATTGATAACTACTGAAAATCTACCGAGCTACCAAATGTACATCAAAAATCTACCGTTTCAGTAATCAATCTACTGCAAACGGTCACTAATTCAAAATGAAAATAAAAAAATAAATCGACACAGTGAACCATTTTTTGTGTAGCGCGTAAATAACCCAAAGAGAACAAAACTTACGCAACTCACAAAACTAAATGATAAATGTTTTTGTACCTAAAGGGTTTTAACTATGTTGCTGTATTTTCTATTGTATATGATTAAATTATCTTTATAAAAAATAACCTAAGATATTTAAAAGCAACTTAACACTCACAAACTAACAAGGCATAGACTTCCAAACATCATGAACTATCTTAAAAATCACCAACAGCTTTACCTAGGCAAAGAAACTGAGACGCTTCGTCGCGACTGGAGTCGGTACTTATGCTCAATATTTATAATCCTATCCAACCATCCTCCTTGAGTCCTTTAATCACAACACGGGATCCCTACGGTCCCGATCCCGCGATACAAAAGCTATCTTACACTCTTAAAATTTTACGGCACCGGATTGCCTTTATTTTTCTTCGGGCCACTTGGGACGCGAGAGTTAAGATCCAATACATTAATTCCTAAGTCAAACTGAAACTTGTCGAGTTTTCCTTTTGGACTAGTTGGGGTTGGTTTTTTATGTGGTTTATTTTTACACATTGCAAGTGCATGTAGAAGTTACTGTGGCGAACTTGGAGACTATGGAGCCCATCATAAATTTCCATTTAAGTCGGTTAGAAGCGGATTGCATCCGTCGCGATCGCATCTGTTTCTACAGTGGGTTTCTAATAGAATGATCGAATCGTTCGATTTTTATCCTATTCCTTGGCAATTTTGTAAATCAAGTTGAAGCTAGTGGCAATTAAAGTACCTACTTTTTTATAATGGAAATACTTGTAGGCGGAGTGATGATTTAAATGATTAGACAATGTAATTGGTCAAGTTACATAGCGGCCACCATACGTTTAAACGTTTACAGGTAACGAAATTATTCCGTACCCGTAAGTCAACCTAAAAATCCCACTTTTTAGTTTATTTTTTGAGCAAAAAACCATAATAAACTTTTTTTAAAAGCTAGATAGGAATTTTCTCTCGCTTCTAGATTTTGTGTTGAAATTGAATCTTATATTTCATTTGGTGTGTTAGCCACAAGAATGAACTCGTATGTTACAATGAGATCAGCCATAAAACTAAGCTTTAGAATTATGTACATAGATCTCAACTAATCTTTCACCCAGTGCAATCTCCAATTTACTCAGCTCCTCGCAGTTACTGTAAATTTCCCAAAGAGGAAGGTTTTAGCAAAATTTATATTGAGTCCTGCTATAAACCAGATTACAGGCCAGACGAACAAAAGGCGGACTCGTCTAATTTACAACGGTTTAAAGATAATTTTAGTAAAAGGCGTTTAATGTATTCCTTCGTATAGAATCGTTAACGCTCTTCTTTTCACAGCCTATTTTCCCCTCGCTTGTTATTCTCAAAATGAAAGAATTGATTGCTTTATCCAATTGTTCAACCGCTTTACTCGACTTCATTATTCCTATTCCATTCTCTTCCATATCTTTTTAACAATGACAAAACGAAAGACGAGTCTCTCTATTTCAGTAATTTTTTTTAGCAGCTTGTCTATCGGAATGCTATCGAAAAATTCTCGCGTAGATTTTCAGAAAGAAACCAATTCACAATTCAATCTTACACTATGAACATACAAAGGGCCTTTTATGGAAGCAGTTCCATCGCTCATACTTTATTCATTGGTAATCGCTACGCAGTCGATAATGTATTCACTTGTTTATTCGTGAATATTATGCTCCCATTCAACGTATGAAAGCGCGAATTTGTGATCGAGGGGCGTCAGATTTAATCAGAGCTATTTGTTTTAAAACTCCACTGTTGTCGTATTTCCATTCACTCGTCCGGTTAAATAATTTTGACCCAATTTATTGAATTTTGTTGTCGGCTGGCCACAATAAAAAATCTTTTCGCGCGCAGTCCGCCGTAATGAAATCGCCGCTTCATTTTTCCCGCGCTAAATCACTCTTTTGGAAATGATGCTATTCAGTGTTTTGATTTCATTATTCCGTTCGCCTGTAAATGAGGGATTTGTGGCCTTAATTCAGTTTCGTTCTGTTTTTCTCTGTGGAACTTTAGGATGAAAGTTAAGGGAAAATACCCTTAACTTTCATCTTTCATTTCATTCATGTGGCAATTTTTTATTTCTTTTATGAACTATAAAAATCACACCATGTGATTTTCCAACATAAAAATGCTCCTTTTTGTAGTATCTTTTGTTTTTTAAAATTCTTAATTTGTTGCAGTACTTAGATCTAAAATCCCTGCTATTGAATCAAAAGACATCAAAGCCTTCTTGAATGTATTATGATCGTCTTAATGATTATGATTGATAAAATTTTAACAAGGTTTTTAGAAATCCAATCCATTTGCGAGTAAGACAGCTCAGGCCGGTTGAATTTTTAAAAAAAAAATCTTCGATAATCGAATAATATAAACTTTGTGAATACTAATAAGTTTTTTCTCAAGTCCTGTGGAAGTTTGCGTCACATAATGTGGTCCGGAGAACCGCACGGGCGATTGACGGCATCAAACCGGGAATCCGGGACGGATCTGGGGCAGAATGTCGTTCCTAATTGAGACTGGAGGGCAACAGTGGTTTTTGTTGGGAAAGTTAATTGTGATAGCAATTATTGGCTGATTGCTACGATTCTTAGAAAGGTCGCGGCAACAAAGCCCCGGGGGAGCGAGCTTTACAGTATTTTTCCGCAATGAAAGCGTATAAGTATTTGTTCTTGCTTGAAAAGTTTTGTTTTGTTTTTCAAGTCGCAATTACACGAATTTCCGTGAGTCAACTGAATTTAATTGCTAATGATCAAGAGAAACCTTGTCATGAACTGATGTAAAATAACCATCTTTGGAACATTTATATAGTTTTTTACTAGGTAATTTTTTTGTTTAATGAGAAACCTTCGTCTAGTCGTAGACCTAGCTCAAAAAACGTTCTTATTTATGATCAATCATAATAATGATATTTTTATTTATGAATTAATTACCCTAAATGTGTATGGTAAGTATTGACTATATAGGGGTAATTTTCACGAAATTCCGAAATTCTTGTCCTTGGAGTTTATAGAAAAATCCAACAAAGAAATAGATGTTACTAATGTTTCTATACAATCACCATAACTATACCTAAAAGTTTCACATAAGATTTAAGAGCCGTATAAATAAATAAATAAAAATTCAGAACTATAATGTTCCTAATATCATTCCCTCACTGTGTCCCAAGTACCTATTTTATTTATTTTTATTTACAAAACAAACACAAAAATCATTCTAATCATATTCGAGTAGGTTGCATTGTTTAAGAATATTATAAATTTATGGGCAAAACCGAAATTAGAGTTACAAAGTGAAAAACGCGTTAAAAATTTGAATATTTATATGTGTCTCACAAAAATAAATCATTCCCTCACACTATTACTGGCAGTTGAATTATGAACGCATTTTAAATAAAATACGAACGCTACCATTAGCTTTTGAAAGTTGGCACTAATGTCAATTTATCAAAATGGCGAATTTTCTGTGATTGTGTTCGGGTGTCCGCTCCAAAAAGATTTTATTAATTTTATTGTTAAAATAAACTTTTTGATCGTCATTTCCTCACATTCTAAAAAAACAAAAGGAAAGTACTATAACTGATTTTAAGTTGCACAGATAAGATGGCTTTTGGGAGTTATTTCCTTAAGCAGAAAAATCGTTTTAAAAGTAAGGTTATGTTACGAGTTCTTTACGGTTATTCTTTATTTCGTCATTCCCTCACCATCATTCCCTCCTAAAAATTTATGGTGAGGGATTCATTATTTCATACAACGCGATAATTTTTGGGACTACTACATAAATAAATTCTAGTAACATTAGTACTATCAAATTCACTTAAAATAAATATCAAATAATTTTAATATTTTTTGTCATTTTAAGATAGCCGAATTTCGGAATTTCGTGAAAATTACCCATAGATTAACACGTCACCTACTTTATACATAACTAACTGACCCGGCAAACTTCGTTTTACGCGATTTCTTTGTAAATTATAGCATAATTTAATTATAGCCTATGTGTTATTCTGATGTATAAGCATTACTGTTGCAAAGTTTCATCTCAATCTGTTCAGTAGTTTTGCGTGAAAGAGGAACAAAGTTCTATACATACAAACTTTCGCGTTTATAATAATTATTAGTAGGAAGTAGGATATTTATATTCACATGAATTTCGCTGTGCTGTAAATATGTATAACAAATTTCGTCTACATATAACATTCATCAGAAGGAAATGCAACTAAAATCTGAGCTCCGGAAAAGAAATTAGGTGCATACTAAACTTACCTGCATCTACCAACCCGCAACTAAACCCTCATGGTGCATATCGTTCAATCGCCTTTAAGTGAAAGTCTATGTTCAGCAGTGGACTATTAAAACATGTAACATGTAGTAGTTACGTATATACATGTACTTGTAGCACACAAGTCGTCATTTCAGTCTGCTGGACATAGGCCTCCCTTATTGATCCATCCATCCTTCCACCTTGCAGGTGGACGTCGTAAACGCTGCAATTGCCGGTACGTGGTACTCGAGAACTTTTCAACCCCATCAGTACTCCGTGCTATGTGCCTTGCTCATTGCCACGTCAACTTGCTAATCCGCTAGGCAATGTTGGTAACTTTAGTTCAACGAATCACCTCATTCCTAATTCGATCTCGCGGAAAAAGAAACTTCCGGTATAGTTCTGTCCATAGCTCATTGTCCTACTTGAAGCTTATTAATGAGGCCCATAGTGACAGAACCCGTTTCTGTGCCATAAGTCATCACTGGCAACACACACTGGTCTAAAACTATCGAGTTGAGGCACTGAGGTATGTCGGACGAGAAGACGTTACGCAATTTTCCGGACGTTGCCCAGCCGAGTTGGATTCGGCGATTGACCTCTTTCTTGAAGTCGGACCTACCTAACTGGACTACGTGTCCTAGGTAGACGTCCGAGGCAACGATTTCAAGAACCGAGCTCCCAACAGAAATCGGAGTGGGCACAACATGGGAATTACACATGACTTTCGTCTTGTCCATGTTCATCTTAAGCTCTTCCATCGATTTTGCCATGACTACTATATCGTTGGCAAACCGAAGGTGAGTGAGGTATTCGCTATTGATATTGATGCCGAATCCTTTCCATTCCAGGAGCTTGAAGTGAATTCGCAGATTCACCTCTTTCTTGAAACCTTGACCACCAAGTATACCAAGTAGCAGTGCGGTAAATATTATAAAACGTGACAGTAGTGGCCGACACTCATCACAAGGAAATGCAGCTAAAGTCAAACAAACCTCTAAAACAAAGCGTCGGTATAACTGGCATGAAAGTGCTCTTATAAAGTGCCATAATACGTGTCGTAAGTTGCAGCTCGTTAACACCAGAGATGGATATTACAACTGCACTGGGAAAAACTTGGAAAAATGAAGTGATGTAACTTTTGCACTCGCGGCTGTTTTAATGATGTGGTAGCTTTAGGTTCTTTTATTTTGTGACTGATGGAATAAATGATTGTAATTATCGTAATCTCCATGGGAAGTGCTTCATTCAAAGATATACTTTATGTAAATTGCTGACATTGCTGTTATCTATTATAAGCTATTATAAGCAAAAGCAAACTACGACTTTATAAATACGTGCCAAAAACGCGTTTTTGGTGATTAAAGTCGTATTCAAAACATTAAAACAATTCGAAACGAACAGAATTTAGAATATAAACTAGTTAGGATGTTAATTTTAAACTGTTTATGATTTTCTACGATAAAACTACAACACTATTTCATTTATCAAACCTGACCTAGTTACTTGTACGGATAAGCAAATAAAAGCTTGTCAGAGCCACACAGGTCCTATTCCCACGTACACGTCCGAATATCAGGTTTTTTATTTTAAAAAGTGATTTTTCATTTTCGGTGCCCTAAATACAAAGAGCGGAGCAATTTCGCTCGGTCCGCTCAACTCTCGACTGTCAGCTATAACGTGGTATAACTCCTCTTGATTTTGGATATACTCGTACCTATCATTCGTGTTCGCAAATGGATGTATACCCTCAACCGTTTACCGGTGGTAATTGTACAACTAACAGTTGGCTATTTGTCTTTAAAAGCATACGGACCGATGCCTTTTTATTTCGTTTACAAATCTTTTTTTATATTTTGCTTTATTTTACTAAACGCTTTTATATGCATTTTTATTATAATTAGTGATAATTACGACAAGCAGTTATTTTATTCGTCCCAATCTCGCTCATGATCAGGAACAGAATAAAAATGAAAAACCGGGACATCAGGATTTTTATTTTTCAAAGTGCTCTTTCATTTTCGGTGCTATAAATGCAAAGAGCGGAGCAATTTCGCTTGCTCCGCTTACTCCGCTCAACTCTCGACTGTCAGCTATTACGTGGCATAACTCCTCTTTATTTCGGATATTATTTGTGTTCGCAAATGGATGTATATTCTCGACCGTTTACCGGTGGTAATGGTACAACTAACAGTTGGATATTTGTTTTCAAAAGCGTACGGAGAAATGTCTTTTATTTCGGTATGCAAAATTTTTATTTTATTTCGGTAAGCGATACTAGTATGACTAGCACTAGTCACCTTTTGTTATTCCTCTCAATAGCGTTCACACTGTTGACACTCAAAATGACGAACCATAGTATAATACAGCAATGAGAAAACGTTCACATCCGATAAAATAATAGGTATTATCCTCATATAAACCTGTAAAATATAAGAGAGTGTATTCTTTGTTAGAAGATATCTAAGTCACTGGACTGGGTAGTTTTAAGGCCTCCCGTTATCTTACTGTTTATTTTATAGTTTTATTTTGTTTTATTGCTAATTAATTGGTGTGCATAATAAAACTATGATCTTTATAATACTTAGCTACTTTAATAAGAACATTGTACTCAAATAAAAATGCACCTACTCCGTTTATATCATCACATTTGTTTCGCATAAATTAGACCAAGCCTAAGTCAAATAAAAAATGTCAAGTAAATCAATTTCATTTTCATGTGTCTTGCAATCACTTACTCGCAAATATCTCGCGCCCTTTCTTTTGAAGTTCCACTATCCTGTTTTCCTCATCTCGAGAATGAAATACAGTTTTCTTAGGCCGATAACGATGGTCTCGTAATCGATTCTATCTCTCGATTGATGTCGAGGGCAGCGATAAGGGTCATAAAGGGCACACGGGAACCTTAAGAAAGGCGACGATCGCTATCGCGCAACACTTTCGCATCGCTGACTTTACGAAACGTTCGGTAGTTTATTTTTAGTTGTTGTTTATTTGTTCTGTTTACGTAGAAGAATGCATTCTATGCATAAAGATCTAGAGGAAGATCTTATCTTTACGCAGCGTGAGAGATAGTAATTATTTCCTCGTTTTTTTATAAACTTTTTCCAACATTTCACAGTTTTTTCACTCCAAACCGTTAAAACAAGTTAAAATTATGAAACAATTTTGCTCATGTAGTATCTAATGTAAGCCTTCTTATCATATATAAATAATAAAATAATAAATAAATGATTTATTGACACAAATTAATTACAATTTTGCTGATAAACTTAAAATGTATAAATTTTAACATAATTAACAACTTAAAATAAACTTATTGATGAGCTAATTTCATGAACTATGGATTGCCGAACTAAGCTTTAAACTTGTGTCTCGGAAATCCGTGCTCCCCTTATAAAGTTGGCTCTACATGAAATAATTGATTGACGTCGTCATATTGAGAAAAAAAAAGGAAAATGTTTTAATTTACTTACTATTAACAGAATATTCTAAAAAATATTTTAAATATCGGAAGTTAACGTATAAAATGTAATGCAAATAACAATATTCATAAATTATTTTCATAATAGTCATAAAATCTCTTCAAAACAATTTTTTTTTAATTTTTCAGTTAATTACAATTTTAACGAATACTACAATAATATACCTATAGAAAACCATATACTATGCGTGCGTGCTTACGTGTGTGTGTATAACATATGCTTAATTCAAAGTAAAATAAATGCGACAGCTAAAACTTTTTTACACGTTTAGAAAATTACTTTGCTATCAACTACATATTTTCACCGAAAATCAAACAGATTTTAAACAAAAAAATATTTCTGCGAACAAAATTATTTTCGTTCTGTCTCTACGTTATCCAATTACTTCTAACCGTTAATTCGCCACGGACCGAGTGCCCAAATTAAACTGCAATCGCATATTTATTTAAAAGCTTCGAAATTGCAACGGAAATTGCTGTCGAGATAAATTGCTGCAAGAATGTGGTTTAAAATCTCGCTGCGATTCAAAATGTTGCTATTGATGAAAATGGGAGCGGAACTTTTGAAACGTTCTGAATACTCTTACTTCTCTGCTTGCGGGTTTTTTGTTTGGTACTTTCTTTATGCATCACAAATTCGATAAACCTACAAAGGGTATCGTTACACCTATAATTGGGTTAGCTCTCGGTTGAGATTTCGTATTCTGTGCCTAAACATCGCGAAAAAGCGACAGGTGACAAATAAAGGCGGAACAAAAATTTTAATAAACAAATTACGCTGGTATAACAATCTAAATAGTTTTTTTAACCGACTTCCAAAAAGGAGGAGTTTCGTGTGTGTGTATGTTTTTTTTTGGTGTATGTTCATCGATGATTTCGCCAATTGTGAACCGAATCTAAAAATCCTTTTTTAGTTTGAAAGGGTATACACCCGAGGTGGTCCCATTTAAATTTTACAGAAATCGGTTGTTTTTTTTTTGATAAATCAACAATAATGTAAACAATTCGACCGAAATATTCGAATTTTGTACACGGTGGAAGGCGGTTTTGCCATTTTTTGCGAAAAATAATTATTCTGATCAACAATTCAAAAATTCTCCAAGACAAATCAGTTGATGAGTTTAATTGTTTTACCAACATCGTTTTCATTGGTAGATAAACCTAGTATTGAAAACAGTACTATAAATAAAATTGTGTCTTTTACATTTCTAATCACACAACTTTTCAATCTATCAATGCCAAATAATACCTATACAGACATTTAAGCGTTACTTTTTCCACATTTAAATTTATCATATCGTTTTCACAAACCTATTCTATGCACGGGTCAAAACAAGCCCCGTGTTTCTCATCATCTAATAGGCTTAAGTGGCTTCTCAGTTCCAAGATATCAAGTTATGAAGTTACCAACAACATTGAGCAACAATTTGTGTAAATTACATGCACTTTGCCTCTCATATTGGAGCGACTCGCGTCTTGAGCGTCGACCAACTTTTGTAATTATGCTCACTTTTCCGAACTTTCGAGAGTTCACAGTGTACGCTAGGAGGTGAACAATGTGGTGAAGATATACGGTTTGGAGCCTTGTGTAATCTTGGTTTGCATTTTTGTGGAGCTAAGATAACGTTAGAGCCCGTTTTGTGAAAGAAACTCCGCGTCAATACGTCAAACTAATTTTAACAGATCGTCAATGCGAATGTGGCGACGCTTCTGCAAGACTTTTTTCGTGAGACAGGCTCTACTCGTCGCTATCTCACAGGTATGCGGCAACTATTAACGCTGCTGGATAATCTACATTGGCGCGTTATATATTTCAGACCTATTTTATACTTATTAAAATTATTTTTGAACTTTCATCACAAGTTAGATAATTGTTATACAATCGCGCCAGAAATGTAAAACTTTGCGCGAAAGTCAATATTTAATCTCTTATGAGGGGGTACTTAGATTATTTCATGCGCGCAATATTTTACGTGCCCCCGTTATTTGCATTGTACTGCAGACGCACATAATACTTCACTAGAAAAGAACAGCATTATACTGTTCCTGTTTCTAACATTCAACATTACTCTACCGTACCTAAGGAGTACTAAGAGTCACATCACACATCATTGCGCTTTTACGGCGATTTACGCAGAGTGCCGAATTATGTAGGATTGGGTGCAATCAATTGCAAAATTTTAAATCCTTACATTCTAAAGGTGTGGGTTCTAGTGCCGGTCTTATATCAACAAGCCCTGTGCAATTTATGTTTGGATATTGACGTCACTGGCTTTGAAAGGAAAACTGCACACAACCCTAGTTCGTTGCCAAAAGGTTGGTACAGTAGAATTAGCACGAGTACAGCTTGCTTATTTTACTGTTCCCGTTTCACTTCCCTAACTGGGTACTCTATCATAACCCTTTACAACCGGCTCAATACAATCGTGAGGATCGATAAAAAAATTGGCGCAAAAACCATATTGATTTTGTAAACACAACCGGTCTCAAACGTTCGTGCGGGATGAGCAGATAACCGCACGATCGTATGAAACCGGTTGCGTTCACAAAATCACCATGGTTTTCCCGTCAATTTTTTTTTGGTGGTTTTATGCCTATATTGAGCCGGTTGTAAAGGGATAAACGCAGCAACATTACACTACAGTAAGGAGTAAGTGCCTACATCATCGCGCTTTTACGACGTAATTCGTCCTTGTTTATTCGAGCGAATGCGTGTTTAATTTTACTCAATTAGCAGACGAGTGGAAATGCTACTTTCGCAGCAACATCGCCTCGGGTCTCGGCACAATTAGCAACTAAAGTTCATTCGAAATCGACCTGCAATATACGTAAGTAATGAAGTATATCGCAGCATCATGTGTTGTTGCTGGAACAACTATTACTTGCTATCCACTGTTACTAGCTGCTGTAACAAGAGCTAATTATAAAAAAAAAATCGGCTAAGTGCGAGATGGGCTCGCGCACCAAGGGTTTCGTACCCCCTTATGGGGATATATGGAAGCATCCCTTAATATGTTTTATTTTAATTTAATCATTTATTTTTGAAGGAACATACAAATAAAATACAGATGTTGCCGTTATTAATAGCGAGCAAAAAATCACGTTACTTGTACGGGAGCATCAATTTTTTTTTCTCTTTTTAGTATTTGTTGTGATAGTGGCAACAGAAATACATAGATACTAGATCTGTGAAAATTTCAACGTTCCAGCTATCACGGTTCATGAGATACAGCTTGATGATATACAGACAGACGGACGGACAGCGGAGTCTTAGTAATAGTGTCCCGTTTTCACCCTTTGGGTACGGTACGGAACCCTAAAAACAAATGCTAATTATTGGTGGAAACTCGATTATCCTCCCATCAGTTAAACACGGATTCGCGATTATCCGGAATAGGTCCTAACCAGTGGTTCCATCATCATAAAAGGTTTTGTAGCACTTCGCAGGCAAGGCCAATGATCATAAATTTACGTTTGTAATGTACACACCTACTAATACAAGAGTATATTATATGGTATAGTTTATACCTTATAGTGAAAAATTGTAAATAAAATTCTCAATTTCCCTACAACAGCAACATGCTGAGCGCGCGAAGCACAGCTCTTACGGCGTTATTTAATTTTCTGGCAACAAATAGGTATTGAATATTTTACGGTGATTTCTTCTTCATACTTGAACAACTTACAATTTCTACAAGCGCAATATCGTGATATCGGGACTCACGATATTGCGCTTCGAGAAATGGAATTTTTCACGATTCGTGACAATGCACAAATTAGCACGTTCGGCACGGTAAGTCTTCGGATGGGTGACCGCGGGTGGCATACCGTGGGTCGGATGACACATAAAATTGTAGGCCCCTGTTGTATTAACCTAACGTTAAGCTGTATCAGAGGCCTTACTGACACCAGTGATAGCCACCCCGCCTATACGAACTTACTTTTAATGCACAAATAAGATCTAAAGTAATATACCGGGTTGCACATGTGTGTAACATAATTATGTAGGCCAACTCGGATATAACTGTGTTTCGTCTTTTGCAGCTCGGAAATATAGCTTTATATATTTGCAAAGAGCTATTATACTTTTTAGATGTCCAACATATTCAGTATAATATGTTTACATTGCACTTATCATTACTATCAACTTTTACTATTGAAACAGACTGAAAATCGTGAAATAAAATTAGTTATTCCATAAATGTTATCAATAGTCTTTTTGTATAGCACGGCTGATTTATTCCCAATTTTGGGGCTGGTCTCAGAGTAAAAGTTTGTCGTAATGTTGTGTACAATGATATCCTGGAATATGTCCGTCGTCTAGCTAGAGAAACACTCCGAATTCTAAAGATAGTGCCAATAGTGAATCCTACAAACCTAGGTATAGCTCAATATATCTCGATGCTACAAACAAATATCATATTTTTACTACGTAGCTACGATTAAATGGGCTACGGTGGCTCTACAGTGCTACGGTTGTTTATATTTGTAGATACGCTTTATAGCTCGTAGCATTATATTAACATAAATATAATTATAATTAATTTTTTTTTTTTTTAATAATAGAGGACATCTTACACACGGCCTCTGACCCCAAACTAAGTATCTAATAATCAATTAAATATAATTGATTATTAGATACTTCATTGATTAATTTAAATTACTTTAAAAGGATATTGTTTTATATTGATTTACTTTACATAATAAGTTTGATGTCACAGCCATTTTAAATGTTATTTTTTAACTTTAAAAACATTTATGTAGCACATAGTATCAAAATTTATAAAACATCTTAAATACATTCGCAATTGTTAGAAAATCATTCGGCAAACTCTGGTACAAGATAATGAATAAATCATAAGTTTCACCAAAAACAAAGATAATGGCTTGGATCTTCAAATGGCAAAGGGAAAGGTCATGTAAATGTAAGCAAAAGTACGATGGCAACACTTCGTATACAAGGTTATTCAAAAGGGATGTATTAAGCTTAAAAGGGGTGATTCAGACCAAGTTTTACTGTTATACTTGGAATTTAAGAAAAAATCTGCTGTTCCAAAGAAAAAACCTGTACAAGTGCAAGTCAGGCTCGCACACCGAGGGTTCCGTAACTTCTAAATCTTGAAAATTTGACAAAATCAGGAACTAAGTCGTTAAAACCTCAAAGCGTAACTATAACATAATCATCGATAAAACGGTTTTGTTTTACTTTTGTCATCATGCATCGTAAATTGCACATCGTTAAAATAATTGATAGCCTGTTTTAGCTTGTGCTAATAAAGATCTTTCATATGATACTCCACATGATACAATTAATTCACTTAGAAATTAGAGCCCATTTTTTGTACTGAGGCCCTATTTTGTGATTAAATTAAGAATGTACAGTTTCAGATTCATTTCTATATATATGTGTACTCTCAATGCTCTTTGCCAAATTGTATAGTTCTAGGTCAACGGGAAGTACCCTATATGTTTTGATTCCCTTGTGAGTGTCGAAATATGCGTTTTTTACGACATAAATGCATATAACTTTTTCTACGATAACTGAGTAGTTTGATTTTTTCACATCTGCAAGAAGCTGTAGATACACGTATATGGTATAAATTTCAACTCGTTAACTTGACGCGTTCTCGAGATAATACGGACATACGGACAGGCGGACAACAAAGTGATCCTATAAGGGTTCCGTTTTTTTCTTTTGAAGTACGGAACCCTACAAAGGTGATTTTTATTTATCTCGAATTCTTGGTTTACCCCATAGTCAATGTTGTTAATAACGGTGGTCTGACTCACCTCTTTGCGGCTTAGTACGCCCTTTCCGAATAACCTGTATAAGTATTTATTTAACTTAAACGGCTTCTGCAGAATAATATGTTTAATGTACTTTTTATATCCATCAAAATCTCTTTATGTTTGAGTATCGACACACGTCAATAAGAAACTTTCAAAGAACCTCTAAACCACACCTATATATATCGTTCGTACCTCCAACTTAACTTAAATCTTTCCTCAACTTTGCCCAGAGTTTCGTCACATTATCCCGAAGTTTCAACCAACACTGAATGGGGGAAAAAGTATTTCCTACATCTGGAGATTTGCCAAATTCCTCTTCCCTTTTTGGCCCGTATTACTTAGTCCTTGAGAAAACGCCAGACTGACGAATGTCTTCATAAATAATTCCTTGAGAGCGTCTTTGAACTTTTGAAAGAAGTGTTGTAATAAACAGTTTTCAACGGTAATCGGACAAAGGTTCTAAATTCTATTCTATTCTGGCTTTGTTTAGTGCTAACGTAACTTTGAATGCTAGTGTAACAAAATAATACTTTAGGAGTGTTGATCAAATTTCAAAAATTTTAAGGCAATAGGCATAATGACTCAAAAAATATAATTAGTCCGTCAGATAGACTATCAAATAATATCAAACAGGAATTATTTTTTTGTAAAATAAACAAAAAATGATGAAAATATAGCCTGTTAAAGTTCAGAGTGACGTCACAAATGCCATACAAATGTATAAATTTCTGTAAGAGATATAATGTAAAACCTCCTTCCATCGTGTACAAAATTCGAATTTTTCGCTGGATTTATTTACTGTAAAATTTATTTGGGACCACCTCAGGAATATACCCTTTTGAACTAAAAAAGAATTTTTGGTTAGGTTCACAATTGGCGATATTATCGATGAACATACACAAAAAAATACATACAGACGAACATGGGACTTCCTCCTTTTTGGAAGTCTGTTAAAAGGGTATACTCCCGAGGTAGTCCCATTTAAATTTTACAGAAATCTAGAAAAATCAACAATAATGTAAACGATTTGAGTGAAATATTCGAATCTTAGTACACAAGGCGGTTTTGCCATTTTTTGCAAAAAATAATTATATTACAAGCTTTTATTTAACTTGCAATGGATGTATACTAAGCGCCACACAAATCGGCGGATGAGAAGTTAGTCGCAGATGACACTTCGCCGTGATTCGCTAATTATTGCGCATGTGTGCACGGGCGTAGAGAGCGCGGGTGGCATAAGGTTGGCGGGCGGGTGTGCCCCGGCTTCTCGTCTCTCTGGTTCTGGCGCATACCTTAATCGCGGCTTTTGCGCAGCGTTCTGCGCATAACTTCCCATCCGTTGATTTGTGTGGCGCTTAGTATACCTATGTATGTATGTAAGTTCGGGTGGAATCCAACTTCCCGGTTTTCAATTCAGCTGAAATTTTGCACGCATATGTATATCGCGTGACAATGCAATAATATGGCACTATTGAGCTGATCTGATGGTGGAGTCGGAAGGTGGCCATAGGAACTCCTGTACTAAACAAGATAGACCCGTCGTGTTTGGGCTCGTTTTACTTGTCTTGGCTACCATTCTGCTGCTACTTGATATCCAGGACCTCAAAAGCTTGTATTCAAAAAGTTATATTTGTATAATAATTTATTTATTCTTTGTAAAGCAGCTTTTGTGGAGCCTGGTCTTTAAAAATAGTCCGTACTATGCAGACATTTTTGAAGTAACTTCTAAAAAGAGAAACTTAAATTTTAATATAAAACGCTGTCTGGGGCTATCTGAGTCTTTAACAATATCAGGAGCTCCAAACAATAAATAACCTTGGAACGAAACACGTCAGTGGTAATTTTAATACATTTGACTTGATTTGTTGATTCTCCTGTACAGGTCACATTAATTTATAACGAATCTTAATGGAACTTGGTACATTTTTTTTTTTTTTTGTCGTCAGCGGTTTTCGATAGAGCATTTTCCTTTTAAAAGGTAATTTAAGGGTAATTTACTGTACTGTACCAGCCTTTTTAATAGTCCACTGCAGGACTTAGTCCTACCACGAAGGGTGATTGCGCCATATCCACCAAGCTGGCCCAGTGCGGGTTGGTGGATTCACATACGCCGTCGAATTTCTTCTACGGACTTATGCAGGTTGCCTTATGTTTTCCTTCACCGAAAAGCCATTGGTGTGAAATTCTGTACATAAATTCCAAGGAGTTCATTGGGGCGGGACCGGAATTTGAACCCAAGACCTCACAATTGTAAGGCGATTGTCATTACCACTAGACCACCATGGCTTCTATGGGAAATTTTGCGTTGGCGCTATTTATTACCCGATCATAATATTTGGCTAGATTATTCAGTACCTATTCATGTCCTAACAAAAATTGCGAGTATAAATGAAATCAGTCAAGAGCGAGTCGAGGCTTATGAAGTCCAGTATGTATTCAGTTAAACAGATACGTAGAGCACTTCTCGTGGAGGAGGTTCTTATCAAGATCATTTACCTCACAGCAAATATACTACAAATAAAACTATATAATATTCACTGTGAGCCAGTTTGACCGGATGTCTGTCTCAGCCCTAACGCAGACGTATGTCCCTTTAATGTCACATTTTAAGTGTACAAGTATCGAATTTATACGATGAGAAGGGTTCTGTAAACATCCCAATGGGATATTGTTTCCAACATTCTACGGAGAGGTTTGCTTTTGAAATACTGTTAATTGAAAATGTGTTACACGCTCTACTGAATCTATTTTCAGTGGAAATGTAATTAAATGCTGGTGTTTTATTTGGCTCAACGCATAAGCATTGCCATTTAGCGTGGCAATAAATTATTATTTTATTTAGTTGTAGATAATAAAGGCACTTTTTCCCTTTTATTAAATTAAATACGTATTTGAAATAATTGTTGATGAATGCGCTAAAATTAGTAAAGTTATAATTCAGTATTTGGATGGGTGACCGCGGGTGACATTTTCCAACTGAGCGCTACCGTGGCTTGGATGACATGTTGAATTGTAGGTCCCGGTTGTTCTAACTTTAAGCCATGTCAAAAACCTTCAGACGGCCTAAAACTCTGACACCAGGGCTAGCCACGAACGGCCTATACGAACTTACTTACTCTAATGCGTTAAAATAAATTTAGAAGTGTTTTTGTTGGATACCGCAGACGTATCTAGATTTCAGGCATTATAAAAGACTAGCAGACTCCGTATTTTTTTTATAATATAGCCTATGACACCCGGGGATTGTGTAGCTTCCCAACAGTGAAAGAATTTTTCAAATCGGTTCAGTAGTTTCGGAGCCTATTCAATGCAAACAAACAAAAAATCAAATCTTTCCTCATTATAATATTGGTATAGATGACTTGATTTTTTGGATGCCAGTTCTTATCTCTTTTTCACTCCCTTATTTTTTATGAAGCCGCAGGTTTACAGCTATATTTTAACCGATATCAAAAAAAACATACCGTCGAACTGAGAAAGTTCGACGGTATGTTTTTTTTGGCATGTATATTACGTGATTTTCATGATTCTTTTTGTGTTTGGTAGATCATTATGCAGAGGTGGTCCCATTTAAATTGTATTGAAATCAGCTGAGCCGTTTTGGAAAAATCAATAAAATGAAAATTACTACATACGTCGATGATACATTGATCCGTGCGAACTATTCTAATTCTATAGGTACAAGGTTGAAGTCGGTTATGCAATTTTTTGGTGAAAAGTATTTTAATTATTAACAGTTATATTACCTGAGTTATTACTTGTATTAGCGACCCGCCACGGCTTCGCACAGGTGTATTACACATTAAACCTTCCTCTTGAATTACTCTATATATTTAAAAAAATGCATCAAAATCCGTTTCGTAGTTTAAAAGATATACCTAAGCATACAAAGGGACAGACAGTCAGCGGGAAGCGACTTTTATACTATGTAGTGAAAATTTGTTGGCTAACACTCAATTTCGCCACAAAAGTCTTATATTTAATTAGCATCCCTTCCATCGAATGTCACACGCTCCCTTTAGCAAATAATTTCTTTGTTTTGTATACTATGTTGAAAATAATACCGGTTCACTTGTTTCAAAGCCTATGTTTTGAAATAGTCTAGTCTTTTAGGTAAGGTTGTTGCATGATTTTCTTTGATAAATTATTCTTTTAATGTATCAAAGGCGCTTTTGTCTTTTGAAATAATTGTATTCTGAATTTGGAAAAGACGTCGTTCAAATTCTTTAGGATCCCTTTTACACACTATGTGAATACTGGACTAGCAAAAGTTGTACCTACTTGTATTATTACAGAATTCCGATGTACGGAGAGCACAATGTAGGTAAACTGAGGCAAATTAAAGATTATGTTAAATAAATCTTTAGTAAACAAACTGAAAAAACTGCAGCTTCTATCAACATAAGGTGTCACGTTTAACAAAGCAACGTTGGTATGTTTTTCTACTTGTCTTTGCAGAGTTCAAGTTGTCTCACATAATTTTTCTCCTTCGTTATGGTTTTCCATAACGGCTTTTTATTAAACTCGAAAGTTACGTTGATATAGGTTTATAGTATTTTTAGTTCACTTGTAAAAAACAAAACACGTACTAACTACTACAATGACTCAACGTTAATTAATAAAGCGGTTAGTGTAAATAGCTATACTTACACCAATTCTAAAAAAAGTTATTGGTACGGGATCGGGTTTAAGCCCATGCTTCAAGCTAGTAAAGAAAACATTTTCACTAGATCACCAATTCAAATACCTATTAATTTGATATTTTTCTTCACAGGTCCAAAGTCCAGTGCTAGTCGTGGAGCTAACGCTGAACAGACTAGAAGGCACGCAGCTGCGAGCTCTAGGCCTGCTGTCGGTCTTCGGCTTCAACGTCACATACGCGGTGAGGGCCCCGACCGACCCGCCGGGGCCCACCTCCTGTAGCGCTATTGAGTGCCGGCTACTGGGGCATTGCTATGCTAGGCAGGACTTTCAGTAAGTGTCTATCTATTGAATTATTAGTAACCAGGTTATTCTAGGCCTCTTCCGCTTCAACAACGCGTACGCGGTAAGGGCCTCGACCGACCTGCCGGGGCCCACCTGCAGCGCTATTGAGTGCCAGCTGCTGGGGCACTGCTATTCTAGGTCACATATATTGACTAAGATATAGAGTTTGTGAAGTAAGGGCTTGTAGAGTCCTGTCCTGGAAGCTTGACTCTACATGAGATCTAATAACTTTTTGATAGTGCGAACCATAGCACGAGGCTATAAGACGAGTCTTGGCCCCATTTTACATGTGAATGTTTTTTGTGGGACATTAGTTGTCTGGTTGTTTCAACAATGAAGCTTATGTCGATTTTTTATAGAAATTTGCTTGAACCCTCAAAAAGAGCCAGTCCAAAAATCAACATTCGTTGATACTAAAATTAATTTAATGGTTAAAAGTTGGAGCTCCTTGCTAAACGCAGCACGTAACGGACAGCCAATTCTTATAATTGATTTAATCTCAGGTTAAGCGAGAAAACCAACCCTCTTACATTAAAGGCGAAATTGAATGGGTTTGAGAAAATTGTGTTCAAATCATCGTCAGATAATCTTAGAGTTTTATAGAAAGCTTTAATGTGGGGACACGAAATTGGTACGATATCGGATCGTGTCTAAACCTTGTTGTTATGGCGTATTGTATTTAATCTACATATTTCAGCTAAAAGATATATGTAATCCTGAGATTACATACCAATCTACGTTATTTTTAATCAAGTTAAATGATAATATGAATAATTTTGTACGAACTGTTAAAAAGGCCATTTGTTTTTCCAATAAACCTTTGTATTGTCCCATTTTGTCTAGAATTATCTAGTATCTGTGGGTTAAAAAGTGAAATTTGACTTATATGTAATTTCTAATTTACATTTCTTGGATAACAGATACCAACTTCAGCTAGAGCGATAGTGAAGATAGCGCCGCCCGAGTTATTTTAAAAATATATTGCAGATTACAGCATTGCTTATCCACTCACTACACATATTTTATCGATATGTCATCTAAATTTAAAAAAAAAATATTTGTTTGTGTTTCCTGAATTTACTCTAGTGAAATCGCAGTCACTGTAACTAAACGTAGGTATGTACCTACCCAAAAGGGTTAACACCTCAGAACAAGTATGTAAACCCCAAGAATATCCAGTGATCCGCAATGATACTAGATACGTTATCTCACAACAATCTTAAGAGCGCATTAGGGCCCCAATAGGGCGTGAACGGTCACCGTAAGGGAAGAATGGAGTCGATGACAAGGGTGCTTCCCTTAGAGATCTTAAGAGAGGCTTTCTATTATAGGATTATACCCAGATATGCGTAGTGGTATGGCGTACTTGGTATTCCAGTTGGTAAGACTAAAGTCACTTAGACTTGAGTAGCACTTGCGGGCGCCGACGACGTCTAAAGAAAAATAATTGGCCAAGTGCGAGTTGGACACGCGCACGTAGGGTTCCGTACCTTATGGGAACCCCCTTAGCCCCATTTCAAGCATCTACCTGTTGCCGGTATTAATATGGAGCAAAAAAGGCAAAACAATTTGTTTGTTGTATGGGAGCCCCCCTTAAATATTTATTTTATTCTGTTTTTAGTATTTGTTGTAATAGCGGCAATAGAAATACATCATCTGTGAAAATTTCATCTGTCTAGCTATCACAGCTCATGAGATATAGCCTGGTGACAGACAGACAGACGGACGGACAGCGGAGTCTTAGTAATAGGGTCCCGTTTTTACCCTTTGGGTACGGAACTCTAAAAACTGGACCACATAATATGAAGTAAAAATAATAATTTGTGGCGTAGCACTCAAAAGGTTATTTATGAGTTGCGTGCGGAATAAGATCTGTTTTAAAATACAATATGGCTACATTTGGCCATCAACTCTGATGAAAAGTGAGGTTGTAGCCGAGGATGCAGTACATAATAATAAATCTTATCTTAAAGATATCCAGATTGTAATTGTCAGGAGATTATGACGGAAGTAGGATATTCCAGTCGGAAAGTTGGAGTCGTAGAGGAAGCGAATCGCTTAGTACGAGGGATATGACCTATCTCATGAGGTTTATGGATGTTGCCCTTCCCTGCCTGAGTAATAGAGCTTTTGCATGAGAAGAGCCTTCTTTTTGTGTCCACTCGAGAAACGGACCGGCCTTTTTGTGATCCGGAGAAATAGTAAATCTTTAGTGGGCTAAGTCATTTTTGTCAACCGCAGGGGATTCTAACATGCATGGCACAAAAATGCGGAGCTTGACCCATTACACCACGTATGTATATCCAGTCTGATCGTAATTTTAAATAGCTTCACAACTTAATTTGGTAAAGGACATGCTCATGTCGGAAAAACAAGATTAAACAAACTAGTTAGTAGCATACTTAAAGTGTTTTACGGTCTCTTAACATTTTTGATGCTCTAATTGATGAAAAATTCACCAACGCTTTTTAGGGTTCCATACCCAAAAGGTAAAAACGGGACCCTATTACTAAGACTTGGATGTCCGTCTGTCTGTCTGTCTGTCTGTCACCGGGCTGTATCTCCTAAACCACGATAGCTAGGGAGCTGAATTTTTCACAAATGATGTATTTCTGTTGCCGCTATAACAACTAATACTAAAAACTGAATAAAATAAATAATTAATGGGGGCTCCCATGCAACAAACGTGATTTCTAGGAGTTTTTTGCTCGCTATTAATAACCTCAAGAGAAATGGGGCTCCCATACGGTACGGAACCCTTCGTGCGCGAGTCCGAGTCGCACTTGGCCAACTTTTTTATCTTATGCCTTGAAATAGATTTTTTTTTAAATCTACTTATTTCAAGGCATATTTAGACATGCGTTAATTACCGCTGTGGGTAGCGGCGCTATTTTGTATGAGCGAACGTTCAATTAAATTTCCCAAAACTATATGTAGCATATTTTGTTTATCAGAATACTACACACATTTTGTAGTACAATATTTTTCATTTTTTTACCGACTTCCAAAAAAGAGGAGGTTCCATGTTCGTCTGTATGTCTCTTTTTTGTGTAATGTTCATCGATATTTTCTTCTAAATAAAAAAAATCTTTTGTAGTTCGATAGGGTATACTTTCAAGGTGTTCCATTTAAACATTATAGAAATCGGCTCAGTTGTTTTTGTAAAATTAACAATTATGTAAACATTGTGTACATCAATTCGAGCGAACTAGTCGAATTTTGTAAATGATGGAAGTCGGTTTTACACGAAAATAAATTATTAAATCTCTTAATGTTACAAAGACAGGATGGATCAAAACTAACATTTTTAAATTACATCATACATGTAATTATTGATAAATACTTAATAAGGTTTTTAAAAATGAATTGTTAATGTACCTACATAAACTTTCAAATGTTCTAGTGAGACAGCTGTGGCCAAAAAGCCGTTAATCTGAAGTTAACAATAGTGGATAATATATTTTGATCTTTTTTCTTTACAGCCAGTTCTACTGTTCGTGCTTCGACAGTTACTCCGGCGTGGACTGCGGTGAAGGCCCGCTATGCCCCAAATCTTCCAACATGTGTAAAAATGGAGGCACATGCAGGTAAGCCGACTATAAGATAAGATAACTTTATTGATATTAATGGAACCTAATATTGCATAATGTTGATTCATTAACATGCTCGTCCAATTAAACATTTTTTTAAATATTTCTAATAATACGAAAACCCATTTTTTGACCACCAATAGGTAGGATCGACGAGGTACACGCACCAAAAAAACAAAACTAGTACTGATCAGTCTGTGCACAAAAGTGCATGAACATAAAGTTAAAAATCAGACCACCTATATTTTCCCACTGCTGCACCCATGGCATTTGCCATAGCATGGCAAATGGATTAACTGAGTCAATCTATACTTTGTTTCCTCTATTAATTGATGGAAAGACAACTTGTCTATTTGCCATGATGGGGTGCAAGGGAAAGATCTGTCCCATATCTCCCAACTCTGTCTACTTTTTTCTGTTCTCTGTATTATTAGTTACTTTGTGTCACTAGTAGGAGCAATTTAGCTAAGCAACCAACCCTAAAATTGCGATAGAATAGTTGCTTTATTCTAAAGATTTTTGCGATGCTAAATAAATAACATTTTCCTATTACTCGCCAGTCATACTATTTTTCATTATTATATTTAAAAATAAAATTAAATTAACACAAACGTTTCAATGTTTATCAAAAGAATTTTATCGAACAAAACATTCTAGCGGAATTTCTCTTGAACAATTGTAAATATTATGTTTTGTACAATACATTCTGTCAAAAGCGAACTCTATTCCGAGTCTGTCTGACATCTTCCAGAACATTTGATATTACAAAATGCTCGACTTGATTCTTCGTTGTCGTTCTACCAAAGTTTAATGGTGCAACAAAATGTACAAATGAGGTGCATGACGTTAAAGAATTATAATAAATAAATAATAAATATCTTTATTTCTCCTAACTTAGCCTAATTACATAATCAACGAGGAAACTAACTTAAATAATTACTAAAGGTACTAAAACTATTCACCATTGACCATACCATACCTACCTTCATTATACGAGTACAATTGAAATACAAACTGCAGATTATCTACGGCAATGCGCTGTAGGTACAATAAAAATAATATGCTATAACAGTTAATCTTGGCTTTAGTAATTCTAATAACGATAGTTGGGTATGTAATATAATTTAAAGCGTTACAATTCAGTGGATTTAAAGTTAAAACGAGGTACAAATGAGTACGAACTTAGATCATGACCTTGACCTTAGTTTTAATTGTTGCATGAAGTAATATGTGCTATAAAAATTATTTTACTCATGGCCCACAGTTTCAATTGTTTGAAATACAAGATATACTCGTAGTTCAGACAAAGTTACATTTAACGATTTCATCATTGAAACTGTCTTGTGTCGTCTACTTCAATCGTCTTCGTCGTCTTCATACAAGCCCCCCTAGCTAAACGACACTTTTGATATTTTTCTTCGTTTGCTTATTCATTAGTAATGTTATTTTTGCCCAAACGATTTGAAAAATACATAGATATTGTCAATACCATGCATTTTCAGATGTTGTTTAGCAAATTAACTAATACAATGTAACGCTGTCTAGGCTCTCTGATAGGTACGAGTATTCCTGCATTAGAAACTCATTTCCAATTACTTACAAACCCTATTAGACTCCAAAGCAATAGCTCCATTGAAAATACCCTAGCCTCGGAATTTCTGTTCAGGATTCGTTTCGTTCAAAATTCCACTTCTGATAGTAGCGAGCAGTTTCAATATCCTAATTACCAAATTCACAGGCCAATTCCCGGAACGGCTCATTACTAGTCGATTTTCTATTCCCAACGTGGGCCAGGTCGGCCATTCACGGCCTGAAAACAAGCATTACCATTCATGTAGTAGCGCTCATTTACAAATGTCCTCGACTGTTGCTAATGTGGAAAGCAGGTTGTTACGTGTGTTATCTGCGAGCCCAGACTCTGTGCGGAAATTTCGAAAGCTGGATAGTTAAATTTGTTTGGTGACCAGGGCTAGATAAAACTGTTGTATCTAGGTATGAAAACATTGTTATTAGACTTTAACTTACTTATGAGTTTTTTTTTAGTTTTTAATATTTTAGATACATGCTAGGCACATCCTACTAATACCTATTATAAACGCAAAAGTTTGTATGTATGGATTTTTGTTCCTCTTTCACGCAAAAACTACTAAACGGATTAAGATGCAACTTTGCAATAGTAATGTTTATACATCAGAATAACACATAAACACAGGCTATAATTTATAAAGATTTTGCGTGAAACGAAGTTCGCCGGGTCAGCTAGTCCACTATAAAAATCATTAGTATGAAAATGAGTTTATTATTTCTTTAATTATACTGAGCTTTGTTTAATTAAATAAAACTAAAATTATTTTTAGAAGCCCTGACACAAAGGTAATAAATGATACGGTAGTATTAAGACTACTGAAGTAATACATTACCAAAATTCGAATCGATGGACATATGGAAGGTAGTCAGATCCCCTTATCAACTATTATAGAGCTGATGATCTTCAAACGGCTGATCAGGTCATGGTTACCTTACCATATGCTTTCAATAACATTGAAGTAACACGGTACCACAGTTCGAAACGAAAGGACATAAGGAAGTTAGTCAGATTCCCTCATCAACTAGAATAGAGCTGATGGTCTTCAAACGGCTGAACAGATTTTCATAAAACATAGCTAAGAACACTCGGGATAAAATTTTCTATGTCACAAAAAAACAAAACGAAAATCGGTTCATCGGTTTGGGAGCTACGATACCACAGACAGATACACAGACAGACACGTTAAACTCTCCTCTTTGTCGTGAGTGAAAAAATCTAATTTATCTTAATACACATTGTACCTCGGGAAAAATAGAATTTACTCGTAACTATGCACAAAATTACCGAACCAATTTTTTTTATAAGGTTTAGCATCACTTACTGAGTATAAAATGCTGACAGATCCAAGTGCAGCTCAAGCTCAAGCGCCATCTATAAAAAACGTTTTTGGCTCGGAAACTATGCACAGGCAAACGTCATGTAGACCATTTCTATAGAAAATAAAATTTAACATCTTTTGTTTCCAGTAAACTTTTTCAATCGCGGCCGATAAACGAAACATAAAAAACCTTAGTAAAAAAACTGATGTAAGCTGATCTTTAAAATGCATGGATGTGTCTTATTGATTAATCTAATATTTCAAGAGATATCGGGCTGCGATAGAAAAACCGGTTCATTAAATGGGCCGTAAATCGTAAAGGGTAAGTTTTACAAAAAAGTTTACAGAAAACTAAAGATGCAGAATTTTATTCTCTGCAATAACGATTTTCATAATTTTTGCCCTAAAGTTCATAGTTTCTTAACTATCGGCTAAAAACGTTTTTTAAGATAAGCTCCACCTGGATCTGTCAGCATTTTGTGATTTTATGCTCAGTAAGTGATCCTATACCTTGTAAAAAAATATTGGATCAAAAACTTAGTTCAAATTTGACCAAAAAAACTTCTATTTTTCCTGAGGTATAACCGTAAAATAGTATACATAATATTGATCAAAATTACTTATTCACTATTAAATACAAGTATGCGGATTCTATAAAACTGAAATAACACTGCACTGGAAGTATTAAGCTTGAAATGTTACATATAAAAAGCCTGGAAGATAAACGTATTGCTCGGCAGTACCTATCCATGCCAAAATATCCTCACCTACATATTTCTTTTTTCGAATCACCATAAATTTTGATGGAACTAGGAAATTACTTTCAGGATCCCTAGTGAATTCCATCGCCGCCAGCAATTACTGCTTCTCGTACTCGAAACTCAGTACGGTGACCTTCAAACCAACCCCTTTTATTTTAACCGTTAGGCTCAAGAGAATCTCCTCTTTAATCGATACGTGAGACATTTTTATGTAGCGAATACTCATTCATGGTGTATGAGGGTAAAGAACATATTTACGAAACATACATTGCCGAATGCAGTGTTAGTGTTGATTTGTAGTAATTTGTGAATAATAACTGTACTTTGTTGGTAATAGATACGCGTAGTAAAGTGTATGTGGGCGATATACTCGTAAGTTTAAACGAACACAACGTGCTTTGGAGAGGACTATATGCTCGGATATTCTCTACAAGATCGAATCAAGAATGAGTAGATTACGTGGACAAAGTTACCGAAATAGCCCCGTAGATTGGCAAATTCAAGAGGTGGTGAGCAGGGTAGGTATATAGTTTGTAGAAAGGATGACTATTGAGGCCGACAAGTTCTCAAATGCAGATCACGTACCGGCAAGCGTCGTGTAGGACGGCTCCGATAAGGTGGACTGACGAGCTAACGAAGGCCGCAAAATCGCACTGGATGCAAGTGGCTTCCAACTGATCTTATTGGAAATACATAAAGCCGGCTAATGGCTAACGGTGAACGTCACCACTACATAGTATAAAACAAAGTCGCTTCCCGCTGTCTGTCCCCATGTATACTTATATTTTTAAAACCACGCAATGGATTTTGATGCCGTTTTTTTAATAGATAGAGTGAATCAAGAGGAAGGTTTATATGTATACCTAATAGGTACACCTGTGCGAAGCCGGGGCGGGTCGTTAGTACAACTAATATGTTGATGATAATGACGCGTAGCTGTGATTATAAGCAGATAGTTTTGAGTGAAATTAGATGGATCCCCGCTTGATCGAAACGAAATATCTCATCTTGAGAGATCTGTCGTTTTCACTGCATTCGTTTACAAATGGCCAACGTTTCCTTAATGCCAGAATTTCGCGGTTCCTTTAGAATTCCGCCCGATATTAGAGTAGAATTCTCTCGTTACAAGCTAAATGCACATTATTGTAGCGTTTCCTTGTTTAAAATTTCTTGGAACAAACAGTGGGTATTGTTTTTTTTTTGTAGTACCTAGATAAAGTGAATGCGTGGCAGTAGTAACAGTATCCTAAACATAATTATTAGTAAGCCGGATTGCCCTATTGCATTGGAATAATGTTTTGTTGGGTATCTTAAGATGATTATATCTAAAAGAAATTACTGTTGTAATATGGACTAAGATTTGTCTGAAATAAAGATTATATATTATTATTATAATTTGAAAATTGAGCAATTATTCTTAATAGCCATACTAAAGAAATAAGCTTTACTCTACTAAATTAAACGCTTCTAGATCTTTATAGGTTCTATGAAATATGCTAACTTATTTAGATACGAGTACCTACTATTTATGTGTTTATGAATGTAACAGAAAAGTATTTTTATAGGTATAATGTAGATATAGAAGTACTTTTCATCTCATGTATTATGGATAAATAAAGGTATACTAAGTACCTCTCTCACTAAATTAATGCTAATCAATGTACTAGGTTAAAAACGCTCGTTAAGGGTCTATTGATACTAATTTTATTATAATGAACATCGTTGTACATAGTTTTGCAATAAATGAGTGTTATTCCTATTCTTATAAAATGTAAAATAGTCACGCATCAAACCAAATTTAGCACAGCTATTATATTTATATATTTTTTTTTTTTTTATATTTGAATGTTACACTCCACAGACTCCAGGGTCTGTGCTTTTTAAGATTAACAATTTTTTTTAAATGATTTGAACAATATTGCTTATAACTAAAGGCTTTACAAGAGGACACTAAAATGAATCTAAATCTAATTTTCTTTCTCTTTAAATACGATTTTAAACTACGATTAAATTAATTATTTATTATTTTCCAAATAACTACTTATACTGCTCAGGGCCTCCATCACCGCCGCGTTCCGGTCTTTAATGGCCATCTTTAAATTATAGTCTACGATGACCTTAGGTGACGCAGTAGTCGCACGCCGCACAAAGCGGCTGATGGCGTCTTCCTCGTTGTCGGCGAAGTATGTGAAGGACCTGGTGTGCCGTGATACTGCGACGACCGCGTGCGAAACGCTTTCGTGCAACCTCATCTTGGCCTTGATTTTAATGGCGATGACAGAGTCGTATGTCAGACCTTGAGCTTCGTGGATGGTAAGGATGCGCGACCCTGACCCCTCTCCATACCCTTGGCTGATAAGGGTCTCCTTTTCTTCTTGAGTGTGAACCAAAAAGAGGGTGTTGGGGAGGTTGTGGGGTATTAGCGCACCCGTGTATCTTTTCTGCTCTAGAGATCTGACTTGGATTGCTGAGGAATATACACCGGTGTATATTTCCCTCAGTGAATACGCTACATCCATGGGGTTCCGGTGCGTACATAACAACTCCTGGCTGATGTTTGCGACCAGGTTAGGGCGATGGTACCTCATCTCAAAGAGGTTTTCTCTATCGATATAAGGTAGCTGATTTACGTCTCCGATGAGGATAAGTTCACTGGCACCAGACAGCCTCAAAGCCATCACTATGGCTCCAAAATGATTCATTAGAGCCTCATCCACCATTAGACGGTTGCAACTCTCGAAACTTCGGAAACCATTTACAAGAATGGAGGCCATGGTACGCACCTTAGTTCTTACTAAGTTACCAATACGGTGCGCCAGTTTCTCTCTTAGATCTTTGGCTGCTTCAGTTGTTGTGGTGATGATAACGTCCTTATCCACATCGAAGTGTCGTACCACCCAAGTTGTCTTGCCGCAACCGGGCACTCCATTGACCCACTGGATCTCGGGTACCGTCCAGTTGTCCCACCGCGCCTCGACTCCAGGACTGCCCTCGATGGTTTTTGCCATGTCAGCAATCCTGTCGTCCAGCATTATTTTGGTACACCTGGCGGTAACCACAATAGGGTCCTCTGGTGGTGTCACGTACTTCAGTTTTTCCGTCCGATCCGTCTCATCCTCATTTAGGGCCACGAATCCTTTTATTGCATTATAAGCAGCCATATATTGCCTGTGTAAATGGAGTCTCGGTCGTCCAGTCAAACAGTGCAATCGTTTTATTTTTCGATCGCACCAGTCGACATCGACAGCCCGCAACTTCCAGTATTGGCATCGCATCGTAAGTTTTCTGCTTCATGGTGGTTTTAGAGGTGCTGCCATTGAGCAGACATGCTAGTCCAGGTGACAGTCGGACACGTTTTTTGTTCCGGGTGAGGCAGAAGCTTATTCCAAACCTCTCTTTATTGTTATCCATGAAAAGGGCTACCCCACGGATGCAGACCCCTGGCCTTCCTCTGTCTGCAGAAGCGAGTAAGTAGTCTACTGCTACGTCTTTTATGGTGGTTTCTGAAGGGCATCTTAAGTTCTGCGCACTGGTGGTGGCTGGTGTTGTTATGTGTGAAAGGGAGGTGGGCTCTGTGTGTAAAGACGAAGTAGAGGCGGAGGGTGCCATCAGGCTGAGAGAAGAGGAGGGTCTGTGAAGAGTAGAGTTTCTTTTGGCTGCTATTCGAAACGACCTATCAACAAATGATAGAAAGTGTGGTCTGCTTTCTTGATCTTCTAAAATATTGTGGAGATCTGAAACCATGAGCTTTCTATCAATGCATTGCATGCATTTCGTGCCGCAATAAAACGTGGGCAATCTGTGATGATGTGCCATACCGTCTCCGAAATATTCGAGTCACACTCGCAACCTGGACTTTCTTTGAGCTTAAATCTGTACAAATACTCCGCTATTCCTCCGTGCCCTGTCAGCGCTTGCACCTGAAAAGGCGTCAGTTTTATAGTACGTGACATCTGGTATGCTTTGGCGATATCCGGGAGAAACTTATATGTAACTCTATCAGTGCTGGAAGTCTCATACCGGTCCTGCCACTTCCGGACTGACTCTTGTCGGATTTTCTTTTTGACATAGGATAAGGGGATTCCTTCGTAATCCCGGGACGTGCCCGTGAGTGCTGCCGATTTCGCGAGCTCATCGGCTCTTTCATTACCGGCAGTTCCCATGTGTGCTTTCAGCCAGAACAAACGAACGGATCTTCCTTCTGCACTGATCTTTCCAATGTTTTCCTTTATACATTTGACCAATGGATGACTCGTTTTGGGATTACGCAATAATTCGAAAGAAGACCTTGAGTCACTCAGAATGCTGACCATGGTGTCACCACACGACATCACTGCTTGAGTTGCTTGGTATAGTGCATAAAGTTCTGATTGGAAAACTGTGCAGTCGGAGTGCAGCGTAAAAGTAGCGCATCTGACTTCTTGGCCATTCTACCACCAGGTAAAAGCAGCGCCTACATGGCCCCCTATTTTACTACCATCAGTATAAATCTGGGGACCATTTATCGGGCTAGAGATGGTTTCTAGGAGGTCGAAATCCAAGGATATCTGTGTGGACGGATGAGGTTGGTCCAGAAAGTTTAGATTTCGTTCAAGCTCCGTGTCTGGTGCGAGATAATCCACAGAAATATTTTTCTTTGCTTTGTACAGACTTGCAGCTTCTTGTATTCTTAGGTCCAAAGGGAGTAGACCAGATAGAGCCAGTGCTGACGTGAGGGAAACAGTACGATATGATTTGCATATTTTTTGGGCGAAGCCTCTTTGTAAAGAGTTTAAGTGAGTCTTAACCTCTTCCAGTTCTGTTGCTTGTGCCCATACGCTTGAAGCGTATAAAATGATTGGTTCCACCACAGCGACGTATATTGTTCTCGTGATCTCGCCATTGAGCCCCCAAGACACCTTCGCTGCACGCGCAAGTTGTTTGTATATATCCGCTGCCTTTTTACATTGAGCGGTTACGTGTGCTTTGAAGTTGAGTCTTCGATCAAGCAAGAGACCAAGCAGTTTGATTTCATCGACAAGATTAAGCGGGACGCCAGACATAACCAGATTTGGTGGATCGTATTTCAGCTTTCTCGTCATTAGCATCGCGTTGGTTTTATGCGCTGCAAAGCTGAGTTTGTTACGTTTGCCCCACTCTACTACTGTATCTAATGTCTTGTTTGCTTCTTGCTCCAATTTCGTGCCTGACTGGCCTGTGAACACGAGAACGACGTCGTCTGCAAAAGCTTGACAATATACCCCCTCGGCTTCCAATAGACGCAACAACGAGTCCAAGATAACATTCCAGAAAGTTGGACCACCAATTGACCCTTGAACACAGCCCTTGGTGGTCCCCTTCCTGTACGTCGCTCGAGCGTAGTTTACTTCAATTTCTCGGTCGCCGAGATAGGAGCAAGCCATCTCATAGAGGTTTAATGGGGTCTTTTTCTCTGTCAGTTGATGTTTCAAAGCGGGCCACCACGCGTTGTCGAAGGCGCCCTCTATATCCAGGGAGATGAGGAGTACTAAGTTCTTATCAGATACTCCTTTTTTGATGTGCTCTACCAGATTATAGAGAGCGTCCTCTGTTCCTCGCTGTGGCATGAAACCATACTGTCTCGTACTGAGTGTAGGTAGAAGATGCCATTGTAGTCGACCGATTAAAAGCTTTTCAACGATTTTCCCAATCACGGACAACAGACCTATGGGGCGGTAGGATTTAGGGTGAGTATAATCTGTCTTGCCTGGTTTTCTTAAGACAATCACATGGGCCGCTTTCCATTGCTTCGGGAAATATCGTAGCGTTAGGCACTTATTAGCTATCGCCAGGAATAACTCCATATCGCAGTGAATGGCTGATTCACAAATGTCAGCGGTCAGTCCGTCTGGCCCTGGGGCTTTTTGTGGATTCAGTGTTCGCAACACTAGCTCGAGCTCTGCCGACGTGAAAGGTGGATCATCTGGTGGCAAGTCTCGCAGTTCTTTGTGACACGGTTGGTCTGTGCTTTCAGAGTCGTCGGGGTAGAAAGTCCTGGCGAGAAGCTCTGCAGAATCTTGTGGTGATAGAGTGTTTCCTTCTGAATCTCTCAATAGCACATCATCTTGCTTTTCAGAGGTTTTCCTGATCACTCTGTAAATCTTATCCTATTATATTATAGCTATTATATTTTCACGCAGTTGTTTTTCAGTATGTGTATATTAAATTAATAGCCCGGGAGGTAAGCGCAAAAAATGCAACTACTTTCTAAAAGCTGAATTTTTGGTTTTAAACAGTTATGGTGGTGTACAATAATACCCCAGAGTACCCAGCTGGGATGCTTAGAGTTTGGTGGGGATACACGTTTGAATTTTCAAAACTATAAATGAGTACCTATTTCGCAAGTACTTATAAAAACTGAAAATTGGTGTATGGGTAGATAAGTAATTTAAACAGAGTTTAACCTCGGCCAATCACCCAAAACATGTAATAGAGCTTTTCAGTCAAGCTTTAAAGCGGCGCTACTTTAAAACCTGACTGACAAGCATTGTACTTGTTTCAGGTCATTTGCTGCGGTTAAACTTTTTTTAGTTACTTTCCTACCCGCACACCAATTTTCATTAGTTAATTTTTGAAAAATTTAACTGGTATCCCCATTAAACGCTAAGGCCGTTTTCTGACTTGTCGGTGTGGGAGCGGTGCGGGATCTGTAAGGTCTGTACCGAAACGATACCGCGTTGCCTTCACCTACTCACCTATCGGTATATTCTCGGTATAAAATTCTGCAGTACCGAAGATGTCGTCTTCTAGTGAACACGATATTTTGGCGTGTTATTATGTTTATCGCCTACGTAAAAAAAGAAAACGTTATTGGCGTCATCCTTATATCGAAAATAATATTAATTTCCGATATAAAAACGACTACATACCTGATAAATGTGTTTTATTAGATATCTCACTCCAAATCCTCTCTGTAACGTCCTTTCTCGAATATTCCGCCAATTTATAATTATACAATGCAGGATACTTTTCAATTTCTAGTACTAAAACGACGTGAATATCTCGCTCCGCCATCTTGTTTGCACGACCTCGCGCGGTAAATGTCGAGCGGCGCCTGGACACGCATCCCAAGACGCGGTAAAACGAAACGATCCCTCCCCGCTCCCGCACACACCGCGCCAATTAGAAGACGCGCATTAAAACATAGGCGCTCGGCAAGCTTTCGGTACCGTGTATACCGAGCGAAACGAATCCGCACCGCTCCCGCACCGACAAGTCAGAAAACGGCCTAAGCATCCCAGCTGACTAAATCCGGGGTATTGTTGTACACCACCGTGACTACCTAATACCAAAATATCAGCTTTTAGAAAGTAGTTGCATTTTTTGCGCTTACCTCCCGGGCTATAACGCCTAAGGCCGTTTTCTGACTTGTCGGTGTGGGAGCGGTGTGGGATCTGTAAGGTCTGTACCGAAACGATACCGCGTTGCCTTCACCTACTCACCTATCGGTATATTCTCGGTATAAAATTCTGCAGTACCGAAGATGTCGTCTTCTAGTGATGACGATATTTTGGCGTGTTATTATGTTTATCGCCTACGTAAAAAAAGAAAACGTTATTGGCGTCATCCTAACTATAACTTGGATATAAAAACGACTACATACCTGATAAATGTGTTTTATTAGATATCTCACTCCAAATCTTCACTGTAACGTCCTTTCTCGAATATTCCGCCAATTTATAATTATACAATGCAGGATACTTTTCAATTTCTAGTACTAAAACGACGTGAATATCTCGCTCCGCCATCTTGTTTGCACGACCTCGCGCGGTAAATGTCGAGCGGCGCCTGGACACGCATCCCGAGACGCGGTAAAACGAAACGATCCCTCCCCGCTCCCGCACACACCGCGACAATCAGAAGACGCGCATTAAAACATAGGCGCTCGGCAAGCTTTCGGTACCGTGTATACCGAGCGAAACGAATCCGCACCGCTCCCGCACCGACAAGTCAGAAAACGGCCTAAAACTGCATTAAAAGCCGTAAATAACTAAATAACACATAGCGATATATACATAACAAATTTTGATAAATGACCAACCTTGAAACTTAGTTCTATAAGTACATTTCCTTCCTATTCCAGGGTTGGTTCAGCAATAAATCCACCAATAACTTCATCCAAACTGTAATATGTGTTTCTTGTCATCTCCATACAATTTAAATTACACGATTTTTTTCCATCAAAAACGAACATTCAACTTTCATGCTCCCCATCGACTTCCCAAATGGATAGGTTTCAGTACATTTTCATATTTTCTCTAGAGCTTCAATCTGTACAGGGTTTTTAAAATCTGCAACCTCGGCACGTCCATATTATTATGACTTTAGATTATCTCACTAGCTGCAACGCTTTTAATTTATAGTCCAGCTTGCATGAAGTTGTTTTAAAAGCTTAGTCGTATGATGATATCGTAGAATGCACCTATTTTGCTTTAGTTAAGTTTCTTCATAAGGTGACTAGAAAAAGAATAGTTATCTTCAGTGGTATACAATGATTTGGGAAGTAAAACATATTTTAAGTATAAAGTGATGTATTATCCAATAAGATTGTACGAGTATAGGCCGAGTGGCTGGCACTGACATCAAAGTTTGTAAATTGCCTAGAGGTTTCTGATATGGTTATACAGTTAAAATCCGTCGTGACATCAGAGCCACATACACACTACATAAGTGTCAGTATAGATATAGGCACTATTAGTTTCAAACGCCACCACGCGGTAAGAGCGGTCACCCATCCAAAGACCGCCCGTGTCAAACGTTGCTTAAAACTTCGGTGATCGCTTAAAAATACCTAATCAGATAGTAACACCATAATTGCCTATTTTCTTAAGTTTTAGATGGATTTATCAAATCCATCTAAAACCTTTTGTCTGCGGATGATCTATTGGATTTTGTGTCCCTAGTATTAGCTGTTTTAGTGAATAAAGGCAATTGCCCTTTAACAAAAATCATAGACAAAACAAATTGAAATAAAAACACAACACGGCTAATGCACCAGTCACTTTAATTGTGTCGTTAGTGTTGTTTTCTATCCAAACGAGGGAATGTTTTCCCGCCGCCCAAAACCCATCAACAAAGCTCATCTGCCGTCCTAAAACAACAACAGGGACCGAAAAAATACAAGAAGTGCAAAGTGCAAACCCTACGTGGCGCGGAAGTGAAACTATTCGAGATTACCCGGGAAAATTAAGTTTGGCTTGTAAGGCGCAAACTCCACCAAAGCGAGGCGCTGCAAATATAAGCGGAAATTACAGGTAGAATTCAAAAATGACAGATGACAGATCTAAAATGGCACATCAGTAGATCAGAAATGACTGACAATGTTATGGAATAACTCAAGTTGTATTACACATTGAGATGTTACAATATGAGATCATAGCAAATGAATTCCTATTTTTTTATCTAGATAAACTCAACATGTTGAAGTTGTAACACCTCAATGCTTTCGCGCCCCCTAAAACCCATCTACAAAGTTCATCTGCCGTCTTAAAACAACTACAGGGACCTAAAAACTACAAGAAGTGCAAAGTGCAAACCCTACGTGGCGCGGAAGCGGAACTATTCGAGATTACCCGGGAAAATTTAGTTTGGCTTGTAAGGTGCAAACTCCACCGAAATGGAGCGGAGCGAAGATGTACCAGATATACAGGGTCGATACATATATGAATAGAACTCTTTATTCGACCGTCAGAAATAACAAATGATAATTGACGAATCAAAAATGAAGGATGACAGTTCAGAAATTACATATTTAATGGAATATCTACCTAAAGTTGTAACATCTCAGTGTACTGCATTTTAGATTGTATATTAATTTATTAATTTATTTTTCTTCTGTAGGAGTCATACATGATATGACAAAGTACATAAAAAGAAAATGCATAAATTAGTGAAACAACTGACGTAATTATCACTTAAAGTTGGTGCACGGAGAACATTTCAGTCCATAAGTTTATAGGAGAAAGTAGCTTAACTTAGCGAATAATAAATAAAACGAAAACTTCTTTCGGCTCACGATTATGTTTGAGGAGTTGGTGTGCGGAAAGCGTTGTAGCCCGTAAGCCCATTGCAGAAACCTTATATTTCCTTAGCTTAGCCTAGCGAGGAAAAAGATAGCAAATCTGCTCTGCCCATGATTAGCCCTTTTTTCGTAGTTTTGAGCAACGTCGAAGTGCAGAGAGCGGTGTAGTCGCAAGCCTATTTCAAAAATGTTACATAATTTGCTCAGTGAAGAATACAAAAACAAAGATACTGACTCTGCTCACTGTCGTGTTTTATTTCACGATAACAAATTTTGACATTTATACACTGGGCGGACTACGACGCTCTTCTTATCTCCGTAGGTATCTCTTAGCTCTGCTCCAGCTAAGTGGAGTCTGGACCTTACCCAGGAAAATTAAGTTTGCCTTGTAAGAGTGATTTATCGTGCACAGCCACGCTGTTTGTTTTGCGCCTTTTATATTATGACTTTAGATACTGTTGGCATTATTTGCTGTGGGATATTTGCTCTTGTTTGTTAAAGAGCATTTTAGTTTATTGGGTAAATATACAGTCGTCATGTTGTCTCATTTACAAGTTCGTATACTTTTGAAGGTATAAATTACGAGGCAGAGATAAATGATTTTAAATAGGTAAAAGAATATATTTTTTAAACAAAACGTTTTGACTATACCTATGCTTATCTCGATTTGACCAAGTTATTCTAAAAAGATTTCGAAATGAGTACCTAATTGCCTTTATTAAATACAATGCTATATCAGGCTATGCAAAAAGCAATAGTTAATTATCCACAGACCATATATTTTAGATACATTCCGAAATCAATGACATTTATAACATAGTTTACTGTGACCTTTGCTGGTTGAACTTTCTATTTAAGATCCAATTTTAATCTTTTCAGTACCTACTTGGAAATTCTGCATAATTATAAACAAACTTACAACTTTAACCTATACAGAAACGCTATTTCTAAACATCAAATACCATCAAAATTTTTAGAGCCGTATTCGAGATTCAGATTTTGTACAAACAAGTAAAAATTAAGATAAAACCTGTATAGGGTCTATTAGGGTCCATACTAAGCTTTGTACCCAACTTTGTAACGACATCTTATAATTTGCAGTCAAATAATCTCTCGGTGGTTCACCCTAGCTTTCCCTACCCAAATCAAATATTTATGTGATGAACATGTGTACATCTGTTTCTGGGTGTTATTTAGGTATTATCTATATAAGTATGTATTTAAAAATATGTATATGTAGTATATCAGTCTCTGACAGCCATATCACAGGCTTTGTTTAGTTTGGGGTCAGAGACCGTGTGAAGATGTCCCCAAAATATTTATTTATTTAATATTAATGTAGGCATATGAGCTAAAATAAGGCGGGTAGGCCGCCAGAGGGCGCCACGCGAAACTACTGCTCTGCACAATTTAATTTTTTTAAATCGGTTTTTTCTATTTTCGCAATCTATATAACATAATATTGCAAAGAAGCTGATACTAAACTATAAAAATTGTTATGAGAAGAAAATAATAAGAAGAAAACGAAGATTTCGGCTGTTTTATGTGACAGTTAATGTGAAGTGTAGCACGTAAATAAAACATTGCTATGCAAACGAAAGTGATCTTCGTTCAGTTATCGCTATACCAGTGTTACAATATATCGATATTTTAATGTGATGTTTGCTGCATTTGTGTGAATAATCAAAGATTTAAATTGAATTTGCAACAGAACAAAGAATAATTGACCTTTGAACTCGTAAGTCCAACGAAATTAGTGTGATGGCAAATGGAGGTACCCACTAATTACTTTTAAATAAACACAACATCTTTGACCGACGATAGTGGTTTTAAAATTGGACACTTATTGCATGCACTAGTTGGCCGAGTGGTTACGTTGCCCGACTGAGCTGAAGTAACACATATCGAATCTCAGCCGAAGAAGTTATTTTTGCACTGGTTTTTTTTTTTTACTATTTATCTTATTCAAAATTGCATAATTACCTGAAGCATATTTCTAAGCGAGATTGCTACGGAAATCTGAAAAAATGGAACAAAACAACGTAACTCATAGAAATCCAATGCGTCGGTGCAGTTCAATGTCAGAAATATCTAAAGATGGCTCATCTATCTTCGACGAGACTGCAATTAGTTTACCAGGTACATCTCTTGAAGAAAATGAAACCATAACCAAATTAAATGAGAAAATTACAGCTTTGTTGTTAAAACTTAACAGCGCAGATAATGAGATCGACAACCTTATCAGCGAAAATACATACCTTAAAACAGAATTAGACAAGAAAGATAAAACTATAGAATTACTGAAAAAAGTGAGGATTTCTGAAAGTCCGTGTATAAATAAGGCAACACCAATATCGGGAAGAAAAAAGAAGAAACAAAGAAAAGTTTCTGTATCGACTCCAACAAAGTTAACAGATCAAGAAAATTTTGCATCATGTGATGAGTCACGTCCAGAAAATAATATTAACCAAACAGATAAAGTAATCGAGAATACTAAGGAAGAAAATATAATCGACAGTAATCAAGACATCATATCCTCCGATGCACGAAAAAGCGATAGACAAGAAAAAGATGAAAATGCCAAAAATAAAATTATAATTCTAGCGGATCAACGGGGTACTGGACTGCAAAAATCCCTACAATATTTAATAGGACCGGAATTTGAAGTATTGGTATTTTGGAAAGCTCATGCTAAGTTGGAAGATATTCTAAATGCTTTCAAAAAAGAACTCATGACCTTAACAAAAAACGATTATATAATTATCTTAGGTGGTATGAATGACAGTAATCCGGTGAACTTTAACTTCATTCTTAATAGTTTCATAAATTATTTCAACTTTACGAATATTATAATAAGCGAGGTCCCTTTCAATAGATTTTTGAACGAGAAAAAATTAAACTATGAAATAAGACATATGTGCATGAAGTATAACCATGTTAAATACGTTGACATGGGTTATAGCATACATGTTCCAAACAGACATATGATCCGTGTCAATATTTGTAAAAAATTACGTAAAGAAATATTGCAGTCTTGTTACAGTTTAACAATAATTGAAGCTCAAAATAAATGGAAACTGAAAAATCAAAATGTAATTTTAAAAATGGATGCAGGTACGCAAACTGACTCTAGTAACAGTAATGATGTAGATGTGGAAAATTGCAACAAGGTCGATGGCGAAACAAAACAGTTTTTTCGGTCCTAAAGCTACCATAGATATTCTTCATCAGAATATTGATGGGTTAATGGGTAAAGCTGATTTACTTACAGTTCAAATTGAAGAATTAAAGTCAAATGAAAAATTTGTAGATGTATTATGTGTTACAGAACATAATATGATAAATAGTGACATACCCATGCTAAATGTGCCCAATTTTTCTCTAGCAGCTAGTTGTTGTAGGAAAACTCGTAGGGGTGGTTCTTGTATATTAATACACAATAGCCACAAATACAGAGAGATTAGTGAAATAAAAGAATTCAGTAGCATAAATAATATTGAATGCTGTGCGGTAGAACTATTTGAGCACAATGTAGTAATTATTTGCATATACAGACCACCTAGGAAGGTTAATGCTTCTAAAGAGATATTTTACACAAATTTAAAAAATGTACTAAGCCATGTGTCTTACAAAAAGAAAAAAATTGTGGTATGTGGAGACTTTAACATAAATATACTAGAAGATAATATTACGTCCAAGTCGTTTCAAGACATAATAAAAACTTTTAACTTAAGAGTATCACTAAAAAAACCAACTAGACCAGCTAGTCAAACATGTCTTGACAATTTCTTACACAATGTCAGAGGTTCTTCGTGTGATATTTTGCAATTGGCACTGTCTGATCATACGGCGCAATATTTTACTTGTCCTGTGAAAGAGTATATTCCATTTAAATATTGGTATTCATTTCAACGAGATTTTTGTAAGGAAAACATGTCAAAATTCAAAGATAATTTAAGCAGATTGAGTTTTAATGAAGTTTTTGAGAGTAAGTGTCCTAATGAAGCATATAATCGTTTCTACGAAACATTTAAATTAATTTACGACCTGTGCTTTCCCATAGTCAAACAGAGACATTCGTGTCATAAGAAACCATCGTGGATATCCAAAGGAATAAAAATATGTACAAAAAAAAAGAGAACGATGCTATGGAAATACAGAAAAACACCTACTGCTAAGAACCGAGACTTATTTAAAAATTACTCAAAACGATTAAAATCAATCATCAAACAAACTCAGAAAGCTAGAAATAATTATAAAATAAATATGGCAAACAATAAATCAAAAGCAATGTGGAACATTATAAATAATAATAAAATTAATAAACCTTTAAATAATGACATTAAACAAATAAAATATAATAATAAATTGTTAACTGACCCAAATGACATTGTAGAAGCATTTAACACTTCATATATAAATCAGGTAAATGACACTAAGAATAGGGACAACACAAATGAACGGAAAAAACGTAATGATGTAAAGTGGAATAAACACAATTCCATGTTTATGAATCCTTCAACTCCAAAAGACATTCTAAATATTATTAAATCGTTGAAAAACACTTCTAGTACAGGATATGATGACATAACCACTAAAGTCATTAAGCACGTGGCCATTATTATTGCACCGGTATTAAATCATATCAATAATATGTGCATTGATCAAGGGATATTCCCTGAAAGCTTAAAGCTTAGTATAGTGAAACCATTATTTAAAAAACAGGATCGAGAAAGTATTAATAATTATAGACCAGTTGCTTTAGTTCCTATTTTCTCAAAAATTTTTGAAAAGTACATCCATGCAAGTCTGTTTTCCTACTTAGATAAATACGGCATTCTTGTTGATGAGCAAGTAGGATTCCGGAAAAGGAAGTCAATAAATGTTGCAATTTATAACTTGATTAAGACTATTATGACAGGCAGGGAAAAAAAAGTTCCAGTTTACGCTTTGTATATGGACCTTACTAAAGCGTTTGATTACGTTGATCACGCTATATTGATTCGTAAACTGGAAGCATATGGAGTGAGAGGTAATGTACTGAGGTTAATTGCTTCTTATCTCCAAAATAGGTACCAAAAAACTCAAATTAGCAGGATCTGTCCGTATACAAAAGTAGAAAGAAAATATACATCTTCTGCGGGCCAGATCAAATATGGAGTCCCGCAAGGTAGTGTTCTTGGGCCTTTACTATTTATCATATATATTAATGATTTACCTCAGTCAATTGACCATCCCATGGTTTTGTTCGCTGATGACAGCACTGCCATTTTTGTGGGTGATAAAAATAAACCACTTGAACCAGAAATCAATTTGGCTTTAAATAATATAGTGCAATGGTTGACATTAAATAATTTATTAATAAATTTTGACAAAACTAATATAATGACCTTCTATAAATATATTAAATTGACATCTAAAATTACTTACCTTGACAACGACATAAAAGATGTAACCGTCACAAAGTTTTTGGGCATCCATCTAGATTCTAACTTAGATTGGAAAGCTCATGCTGAATCGGTATGCTCAAAGCTTAATAGTTATTCGTATGCTCTATTTATGTTATCAAAAGTAGTCAATCAACAAGCAGTACTCACGTCCTATCACGCGCACGTTACATCTGCTTTACGATATGGTGTAGTATTCTGGGGAAATTGTACAGAAAGAGAGAGCATATTTAAAGCCCAAAAAAAGTGTTTAAGGTCAGTTTGTCATCTGAAATCGACAGATTCATGTAAGCCACACTTCTTGAAGTTAAAGATATTGACATATCCATGTCTATATATTTATGAGGTTGCTGTATTTGTTAGGACTAATATTCAAATGTATGAGTGCCTGAAAAGTACAAGACACAAAAATAAAATACGTAGACAGATGCATTCAACTGCATGTTTCGGTAAGAGCATTTGTGGCATGGGCCCGGAAATTTACAATCATTTACCAACAGAAATACTGGAGTCAGTGAGTGTGGCTGTATTTAAGAGCAAGCTATTCAATTTGCTAGTTACAAAAGCTTATTATAGTATACGGGAGTTTTTGGACGACAAAATGTGATAAATAATATGATTTGTATTTAATTAATTCCAATTTTATTTGACATTTTATGTAGTTAGGTATTATTTTAATTGATTTTTATAATTCTTTGACATTGTACCCATTATTGTATGTTCATCAAGGACTTAGCTGTTGAGACGTTTTTATATTCTTCTTATTAAGATCTTTTATGTAACACAGTTAACAATAAAGTTTATCTGAATCTGAATCTGAATCTAAAATAAGGGAAAAGAAGTGTAGAAATCATGCTACCTACGTGATTCCTTCAATGCTGCTAGTGGCGATAAACCCAAACAACAGTCTATTTTATCAACGTACACTATCAAAACAAACGTTTTACCATGTTTTACCCAACAACGCTCTTTTACAGCGCAAGGCTCGTCAAAGTAGAGTGCGGGCGTACGGACAGAAAGCGACCCAAAAGGAAGAGATAGTAAGCAAAGGCTTCGCCTAACAATACTGGGTATACCTACCCATCTACATGTACCTATTTCGTATACCTCTCAGTCTCCAAAGAGCGAAAGAGCGTCTTACTTTCGGTACCGTCTTGCATCCGATAGCTAATGGATTAGAAAAGTGTGTGAGATGCACGTAGAATGTAGATGTCCCTTAAAATGTAGGGGCCGACCTAAAAGCTGCATTAGTAGGGTAACATCTGATTTTGTCTCTCATTTCTTATTTAGAATCGAAACGCTCTACACATTCGTTCTTAAGTTTATTAGATTTCGCTTAAGGGCTCAACCCAAATGAATTTTTATTTTTATTCTAAATTTTCCAAAAAATCAAACGGTCTCTGAGTCAGTTCACAACCGTTGAACTGAACCATACTCGTATTAGGTGTTACATAAGAATAACTTTGAGAAAAGTTTTCCTGCTCATGAAAAAGTTTCTGAGGTTGAAAGTTTTGTAAAAAGCAAGCATGTATTACCCACACGCATTTTTTTTCAATTCCGAATTCTATCACAAAAATAACACATGAATTGAAACAAGAAAGACTACCCATACTTGGTTTCCTTGGTATACTTTGTGAGACTCCTCCACGCGCATGTACTCGATACCATGTATAAAGCTACTGAAAGCTGTCGAAGAGCCGTAATGACTAAATAAAAAAGCACGTCAGTAATTTCACGTTATATAAAGTAAAATGTACGAAAATTACGTTAGTTTCCATAGTAAGAAAAACTAGTTTGAGTTTAATGCGGGCAACCTGACCACTCAGGTTTTCACATCAGAACAAACAAACCTTGTATTAATTTATTCAGATTTTTTGCTTAAAATAAACCTACATTTTCGTCGTGGAGACTTTCTGCTATTTTAGAGAAACCCTTTTTTGCCCGGGAACGTATGTCGACCTAAGTAATTGAGGATATTCGACGTAAAAAGGGGTATGTTTGTGGACCAACAGCCAGCAAAGGCCAGAGGCCTAAACAAGCTTTAGTAAAACTCACTTTTTGTAGTCCGTGTCTAAATAACTGCAGGGGTCGAAATTGTTCGCCGTAAATGTTGTTTTATTTTTATTTTTATTCATGCCAATGAGAAAATACAGCGGAAGGACGGTAGGGAAATTATTGGTTGGCAAATTTGTGACGCGAAAACGAGAGTATACTGTGGGAATATTCGTAGATTTTCATTTTAATCGTAAACATAATCATATATTTCAAAATTATTAATTACATGTTTTTTTTGTTTTTATGAGTTTTCGTTATACGATGTAATGTGATAGACATTTTTATATCACCTTTACAAGGATTCTTATTTATGTGATAAAATGTGACATGTTATTATTTTATTTTTGTCTTATAAATAATCAAAGATCTTTGAATTCAATGAAAAAAAGTAAATTATGTTTTGTGAATAAGATAAATACAAAATTATTTGTCGTAATCATTTAACATTTTCTTCTACATAAAAACTAAGTACTTAAGTACGCTTTCAGGAGCATAGGATCACTTGTCAAAGTGGACTATAGTCTTTTTCAAATAGCAAGTCACATATGACAGGTCCATAGAACGTAAAATATTACGTAAATACATCATGTGACGTCACACCAATAGTTGAATATTTCTATTTATCAGTGAAAACATTAGGCAAACTTACAAGAAAAACTACTAAAATAAACGACAAAGGACGCAAGAAATAGAATAAAGGTTATTGATTCGCGTAAACGTATTCGCATTCACTTTTCAACATAATAAAATATTAAATTCGTTAAATTGTTATGTTACGTGCTATTGCCGATTGTGACGTCTTGATAAGAGGGCTGGGAAATCGACTATTGTTGAAATCGAAGAATATCGAAAACAAAACAAATTAATCGACTTGATTTAAGCAAGGGTTATCGTTAATCTGTACCCCTAGTACAAAAATTATAAAATATGTAGTGCGTATTCGATACAAAAATGTATGAAAAACTTAGTTTCCATTACCTCCGATGTTCACATAGACAATATAACGGATAATCAAATTATTATAAATCTGGAAGATTCGTCAAATGATGATAATGATGATAGCTCCGATGACGAATTGACGAGGACATTATTTCCCAAATAAATCTTTTTTTTTCCTGTCACTTTTTATTTCTTTTTGATTCCTCTAAAACTATCGTCTTAGTAAGTCCTACTGACTTGTAGATAAATTCACCAAAACAGTTTTAGGTATATTGTTCGATAACTTCGCTAAGTACGTAAAATCGATAATAATCGGTAATTACAAATCGAATATAGGTGCGGTACATCATTAAAATTGTCAATTTATGTTTGACAGCTGACATTTCGGAAGTGTCATAAGTGACTAGCTATTTGAAAAAGACTATAGAAACCTGATTTATTGATATCAATAGGTACTACTTGAACACGGTTATCCTATCTCTATAAAACAAAAAAAAGTCGATGCCTATCTCTGCTGTTCCTGGGATGCCATGGAATACGTATGATAGACTAGAACAAAAGTTACGCCTAAATTTTCGCAATTTGAACACATTATTTTTACACTAAGGGACTTATCAGGTAAGTAATGACCAGTACTTCAATAACGACGAAGTTGGCCAATGTAACTCATTCAAAATGAGGAGACGATGAGGGATTATTTACTTATCTCTAATAGTCAGGACGCGGTCGACGCTGCCAGATTCTGGTCTCCACTCTAACTGCATATTATTTTGAAACCACGTGTAAATATTGTAAATATAAACTACCTGGAAAAAACATTAAAATGAAAACAAAAGAAATATCATTTATTTACACAACTTAGCCTTTGAAACAAAATTATAATGGTCATTACGTAGTAGATCCCGTAGTATAAGAATAAGACTAGGGCATCTGAATTTTTGATTTACAAATGTTGTAACTCATAGAATTATATATGTAATGTTGCCTGATAAAATATTTTTTTATCAATAAATATGACTATGACAAATTAGTTTTACGATATTATATGCGATTTTATATGACATAGGCTCTAAATGACAAATGTGTTGACAGACAGATGGGGCCAGCCGCAGTGAGCTGCATCTGCGCCCCAGGTTACACCGGGGACCTCTGCGAGGCACAGATTGCTTCACCTGGTAAGTCATTTCTAATATAATTTAGGAAAATTAGTTAATGGGAAAAAATAAAATATTAGTATAACAACATCTACATAATATTGGCCCAATCGAATTTTATGGGGCGTCTATGAATACGAGGTGAGTCATTGCGGAGTAGCAAATTCGTTCTGTCAGTTGTGCCAAGAGTAGCGATGTGCGTAGCTTGTAGCTAACTTCACAAACGCTGTTAAGTTTGATTCGGTATAGACTACAACTGACAAAGATGCCAAGGAAGAGTCCAATTTTGAGTCCACAAAAATCATGAGCATTTTAAGAAAATTATTTTTTTTACTCAATAAAACAAAATATACCTAGAGTTACTATAAAATAAGCTGCGATAATTAACAAGTTCATCCGCAAAACTAGAAGCATTATGTCTCAAACAGTAACATTAGGTACAATTGAAAGAAATTAGCACACCCCGCCAGATATAAAAATATCATGTGCAAAAACTTGACTACATATTATCATAACAGTCAACAAAACTTTTAGCGCACCGACACCTGAAAGCTTTTAGCAAATGTAACAAAACAGGTCCTATTTATCTCGAACAAATTAAATAACGCAGAAACTACTTACAACCAAAACAACAACTGCTAAAACCGTACAATCAAACTGATGGCAACAGCAGCAACAAAACGAAAACAACAAAACAAAATTTAATACTGGTATAAGGTGTTACGGAACAATTAACTTTTGCCAGGAATTTCGCTATATTTACAGTACTCGAGCTAACAGGTGCTCTCTGCAATTTATAGAATTGCTCGAAATTAGCGCACCAGTTAATTATAGAGCCATTTGCTGGAGCACGAAGCTACGAGTAAGTGTGTATTGTGAAGAACAAAGCTAAGTATGTTTTACAATGGACAACAGATGTTGGATGCACTAAAAGGACGAGGCAAACGAGCGTTGGTTTATGAGACGTGAGAAGCACAATTTGAGTACCGCAATTCACGTTGAACTCGGTTAGGCTGCCAGATGGGCGAACGTAACTTCAGTTGCTATTCTAACTGACGCTTGAGCCCCTTCGATCAAATATCTATAGAGTCACTATCGTGCAATAAGTGTCCCAACCAAAACCCTGTCCTAACTACGTAGTGGGCAGGCTTTGTAGTTAGTCGTAAGGCCATTGCAAGCCGACTACAACAACGCGCGATGCCAAAGTGCTCGGTTGCAAACACTAATTAGGTGACATAACGTCGAGCTTCGAGAAAACGAGTCGTTGTGAATTATTTAATATAAATATCTAAGTCGGTATGTATGACGGCGCTCGGACATTTTTTACCAATTTCACTTAGGGGCGGTGGCTCTGTAGATATTTGCTCGAAGTTGCGCCCACTCACTCTCCTCTTATCGCTCGGCCACGAGTTCGACGTTTAGCGGCAGCAGCAGCGGGGTCTACGAGCGCTCGAGGCGGGACCTCGCGTCGTAGCGTCATTCGAACATTTTAGCACATTGGTTCTTTAGCACTCGCCGCCCCGCTCTCCGCTTACCGCTCATAGCGGCGAGGTCGTGGCCGAGCGGTAACTCCGAGAGCAATGCTGTTGAAATTGAAAAAACGGAACAGCTGTCGACCACACTTCACACAACAGAACATACTGACACTACCAAGCATTTACATACTAGAAGCAGCAACATTCGTGAAGAAACATCCTACTCTATTCAAATACAATACTAACGCTCGCAGACAAAATCAACTCGTGGCACCCGAACCTAAACTCGAAATAATCAGAAGAGGACCAGAATACATGCTTATAAGAATATTTAACCGCCTGCCAAAAGATCTAAGAGAAGAGAACAATATCAAAAAATTCCACAATAAACTTAAAAAGCTGCTAATTCAAAAATGTTACTACACAATAAACGATTACCTAGAAGAAAACTTTTCAAGCTCGTGAAACTTAGAATTAAGATAAATAATTTTTAATTTGTATAATTTTAATTAGGCTTAATAATTATATACGATTTGCAACACCCTTAGACAGGGTATAATATGTACGAAAGTATTATACTTGATTTATTATACTAGACATATTATATAGCAACTGTATATTTTAATAAATAAATAAATAATCCCCGTGACTTGGAGCAAATATCTACACAGTCACAGTCCCTAAGTGAAAGTATTAAAAAAATTACCGAGCCCCGTCATACATACCGACTTAGATATATACATTAAATAATTTACAATGACCCGTTTTCTCGAATCTCGACGTTATGTTACCTAATTGGTGCTTGTAACCGAGCACTATGGCATCGCACGGCTTTGTAGTTGGCTTGCAATCGCCTTACAACTAACTTAAAAACCTGCCCACGTTCGTTGGGCAGGGTTTTGGCTCGGACAATTTTTTGCACGATTGTGATAATTGCGTCACCGTTTGATGCAAACAAGACTTAATTATGAATCGGATGCAGCGTAAAGCCCGCGACTCTTTGTAAGTGACATACAGGTAAAAAAAATTACGCTCGTTCGGCCTCGCCCTAAGAGATGGTCTGTACGTTGAAATAGGCACATTTATTTACGCTGTTCAAAGGATGTAGATAAGTGCTATTGTAATTAGAAATCGTTTGTGGACACAGGTGCGCAATTAAGCTAAATGAGCATTAGCGAAACTAGATGATTAAGCTGAGTAATACGAGTATTAACTAGTTTCAGTCCGAGTAAGCCGTCCATATACCTATTTACTCATATATCTAGTTACCAAAGTAACTAATTAAGCGATCAATTAAACTAAATCAGTGTTTTACTAGCTATTACCCGTGGCTTCGCCTGCGTCACATTTTGATTTTTAAGCTATTCCATAGGAAAGTTTAAAAATTGGCCAAATAATACGAGTAATTGTAGGAATTTTAATAAGTAGCCTATGTCATTTTCCGTTGTTGAAATTATGTCCATGCCAAAAATAAAGTTAACATGTTGCTCTGTTGCTGTGTGAAAGAGGAACAAACCGAGAAACCAACAAACACACCTTATGATTTATAAATATTATCAAGGATAGTAAGGATTATCGACCGCTAGGTAGATACTATTTCTCTGTCATTTAAGTTGTCTAAAAAAGGTTTTTTCCCAATGAATATTGACACACTTACTTATTTGCCACTGCATTAAAAGTAGTATAGTACCTAAGTAGGTTGACTAAGTAGTCAACTTTATTAAGCTGGCAATACCAATTAGTGGTAAAGAGATAGCCCGCGTTGCCCATTCTCTTTTACGCTCAACGTTAAAAGAGTTTCTACAAAGATAATTTGCTGAGTTGCTCGTATTTTCGTTCCATATTCTACCATAAAGCTCAGACTCTACTAAAGCACAGCGAAGCTGGATTGTACGGAGTTGGGTAGAGCATTGTACTCCGAAAGCCAATTGTAGAAATGACATATTTGCTTAGTGACACAGCTTCGCTCCACTTATAAATTTTTATGGACTGTATTTATTTTCATTTATGAATTCATAAAATAATTTTTTGCATGTCAAAAAAATTGGTCGTATTGTATTTTTGTCTAATCAAATAAACATGTTTGTATACAGTATACACTCGAATATTACAACGATCTGCCCAGCTCCGCACACGTTCCATGTCGCCCCAAAATATATCGAAAGTCATACAATTTGATGTACAAGAATTAAAGCAATAGCATTTGACATAGCAATAATAACTATTAATAAAGTGAGTATTGTTTATTTCTGAACTTTTAATGCTGGCTGTCATAAAGTATAATTTAATATTTATACTTGCTTTATACTTTTTTGCTTTATCAATCTCTAGTGCCATGGGATCACAGATAATTCAAATTACCCGTGGACCCGGTAATGTGTCAACCCACCACAACCACCGGTAACTACTCAATAAATTTTATGAACAAAAAAATAGGAAATATGCTAAGGGGTTTCTAGTGGGGCCTTAGACGCCTAGCTTTTTTCCACCAAATGACTTCCCGAAAATATTTTCTCTGTTGATAGAGTTTATGCCTTACGTCTAACCGCATTGCCAGTATGTCGGCATCTCACAAATGGCTTCCAACAATTTATCATCATTACCACGCATTCGCCGAATGCGAGCTATTCCCAAGAAATTAATAAGGATTGCGCGAAATGAACGATGTGGTGGCGCTGATACAATCAATTTGGATAATAGGTACGATAGAAATGGGACAATAAATTATAACATGAGCCTTATTTATAACACCTACTTCACCTATAAGACGGGTTGGAACACGAGAATTGTTTGTTTTAATTAAATGGGAAACTATATGGATGGTAGAGAGAAATAATAAGCTCTACTTACCTGCTGAGGATAGATTTTGTTCTTTGCTTGTCAGTACGAAATGTGTAAAACCATCACTGCATCAACAATGTTTTACTGTTGTACCATTACTGTACCAGCCTTTTTAATCATTCACGGCTGAACATAGGCTACCCATGAAGGGCGACAGGACTATTTCCACCACGCTGACTCAGTGCGACTTTGTGGTTAGCAACGAAACCAAATACTTTTCTGATCACCTCTTTGGTATTCGTGTCATTTCAGGGCATATCTACCTAATTGAAAAAAAAAAACAATAATAATAATAATAAAAAAAATCGGCTCACTCACTTAGGTTTGTTGTAGAAGTTATTCTAGTACGCAATAAGTACCTATAGGTATAGAATTAAGAAGGTTCTATTGTAGAAGACATTTTTTTTTTTATTTCAGAATGTGGCATAGAAGAATGTTCAGAAGGATGCAAAACGGGAGCAACATGTGACTGCAACCCCAAAGATGGCGATATCTGTGAGTTCACAACATTGCCACAATCAAGATTAATTACCACATCAGCTATAAAACGTCCGATGTTGGACTTCCGGACCTCTACTATACGATTTCCAACAAGCGGCTTCCATTCAGCTCAATCCTGTGAATTTAATAAGGTCGTCTGGTTGTCTGGCCAGTACGTAATCTCCATTCGAGATCTTATTACAAAATAAAAAAAAAAAAACAAAAAAATGTTGCAAAATACCACAATTATTAATTTAAATGTTCCCAAAGAGTTATTTTTGGGATGAACATTTCACAAATTCGACGCAAAGTCAGGATTGCGAATTAGCTCAGTTGGGAGAGCGTCGGGCTAGTGATCCAAAGACGCAAGTTCAAGTCCTGCATTCGCGACGAATCTTTGAAATGTTTATCACAAACTCTTTGAGATAAAACCTAGTGTGGGATGCACTATAAAATTAAAATCATTTCATTAATTTATATGTTACCATTGTTTTTCAGCTTCAGCGCGATTTGAAACAAGACTGCAGGTTGTTGACCAACCGAATTTTAACATATCTCAAGAATTCATAAAACAGGTGAGGTTTTTCAATTCCATGCTCCCCGCAATTTTTTTTTAGGTCATGCCTTATCTCTGCCGCGAAAATATTTTACTAAGTTGGCGCAGCGACCCAAATTGTCTCATTGGATACTAATAGTTGCCACTCTTGTATGTCTTGGGTAAAGTCCTGCCAGGCAGATATAAAAAAAATTAAAAAGGAACAAAGTCATCTTGAGTTACCTATTAGCTTAAGGCTGCAAAACCCTGAAATTATACTGGTTGTGAACCTCCTCTTTATTATAGTCGGTCGAAAATATCCACTGTAGGATTTATGCACAACCGGTTCCCTCTCATAAAAACCTCTGGCGGGTCGACATTCGGCACTCTTCCCAATCCCATTACCAGCTATACTTACTAAAATTTTATTGGCTTCGTTTCAGATAACGAGCTATCTGAAGACATCAAATATCACTTTGGAGGATGAAATCGAAATTTTGAATATCAGGTGAGTCATTCGCATTAGCATATTTAGACACTTTCTGGAGCCTATTTCGGGAATGATTCGTCGGTTCCATTCAGGTGGTTTTTGATACTCATTCTTGGATATTATGTCACGCTTTCGTTTAGAGTTCACGGTCACGGGCAACGACCAAGCTAGGATGATCATTCAAATTTGTTGAGACACGAGTAAGTCATAAGATGAGTTACAAATTAAGAAGTAAGGATACAGTAAGAAGTAAGGTACTTTTGACCATTAAAAAAAAGGATACAGTTTATGGTATTAAATAAAGTTATTTGCGTTTAAAAGGCAAAAGATTTATGATATTACGTACTGTTTACAGAAAAATGAATTAAAAAAAAACTATTGACTGTGGAAGATCTAATTAATTGCTTCGACTGTGTAGTAGTACTCGCAGATACGTAAATTTATTGTAGTTATTTAGTTTTGGTTAATAAAGGCACTACTCTGATAAAACATCCTGTGAACCTAGTAATCAAACAACCTGATTTTTTAATTATATCAGTACGGACTAGGGTTACCTAAGCATTTGAACATTCTATATAGGTAGGCATGTACTTGATGTTTTTATGCTTGCTTAGAATATCTTCGTCGGATTTCGTCAGCCGGGTTTTTCAGTGAGAGAGCGTAATATCTAAGTTGTAGGGAAGAAGCATGTTAATAGGACTGTTATCCCCCAGCTCAGTGGAATCGAATGGCGCCCGCATGGTGTGGCTCCGTGTGTGGGGCTCCAGAAGAGAAGCAGGCGCGCTGCGAGCGGCGCTGGCGCGTCTGGCGGCCACCAGGTCTCACAAAACGGAACGGTTCAGGCTGTTGCCAGCCACACTGCACTTCGATATGCAACCTGCGTTGAGCTTACATGTAAGTACTCTTTAGTGAGACTACCTATCTCCTAGCCATAGTGTGGCTCTGTGTGGGGCGCCAGAGAGAATCAGGCGCGTTGCGAGCAGCGTTGGCGCGGCTAGCGGCCACCAGGTCTCATAAAACGGAACGGCTCAGGGTGTTGCCAGCCACACTGCACTTCGATATACAAACTGCGTTGAGTTTACACATAAGTACTCTTTAGTGAAGACTATATTCCCTAACTTAGTGCAATAGTATGATGTGGCTTCGCGTGTAAGCCGCCAAAAGAGAAAAAGAAACGCGGCTGTGAATTTGAAAATTGTCAGCGTTTCTTTAACTTAATTATGGAGCAGCTGATTTGTTGCGATTTCACAACTGATCTGAACATTGTCTTTTATCTACCTACCAGTAACAATATAAATAAGTACCTGAAGTGGGATTTCAGAATCACTATACCTTATGTAAATGTAAACATGTTGTATAGCTATCCTAATGTTTTTTTGGGTCTGTACATGTTTCACTTTCCATACTTTCAAATGAAAAAAATAATAATTGTAAGAACATATGCTAATAGTTCTATTCCAAATTTTAAACCCATTTCTCTTATTAGAATTCTCTAGGGTTAATAAATTCCCAGTAAGTTCTTTCATTCTCTCCAAATAGCCTTATAATTCGTTGTAAAAAATAACCCAGTAATGGCGCACTTCATAAGTGTTACAGAGTAATAAAGCTTGCCCTCATAAAGTTAACAGCTGTAACAAGTCCGTGGACTGTGTTGGATCTTCGTAAACTGTAAAGGTACAAGCTCGTAGCTACTCATGCACAGGAAGACTACATGTTTCCGCGACTGTACTAGTTCATTTTGTATCACGTATGTCTAATAAAAAAATGCCTTCCGTAATCAGCGTCGTCTACCGATATAGTCCAAGCAGCTGACGACACGTTGACCCGACCGCAAACCTTTACCGCCTTACCACAAAAGATTTAAACACACTTTAAACTCTGTTTAACCGTGCAATTTATACTGATAAACATTGTCTAAAGCATGCGTCAAACTTTTGTGGTAAGATACGGGTTAGTGTCGCCGAAGTACCGACATATAAGTGACGATAAGTATCGTAATTCAAAGAATTTATTTAAAACATTGAATTTCACTGTACCATGCATCTCACAAATAGTAATATTTAAACAGTGTTAAAAAATTACATTTGAAAAAATATATAACGCTGCCGATTTGCTAAGTCTGCGGTCAGGTTCGGTGTTAAAACTACTACTACTAAACATCTACACGACGACGCCTCGTGTCGCTGCGACATCAGGCAACGATACGCTGGCTGTTAGTGTAGTCAGTTACGGACTTGTACCTTAAACAACGGAACAAAATTAGGCAAAACAGCTCATCAAGAACTAAAAACGGGTGAGTTCCGCAGCCTTTAAAAACTTGTAAAACTCTGAAGATACTTGCCTAATTTAGCTATTAACCGGACGAGTTCCAGTGAAAGCCTGAGTTGTTAAAGAATAAGCGTTTCAATCAAGACACCCTAAAGTTTTCTCATGGCCGCTAAGAGAGATATTGCCCCAATTTCTTCATCTCCCAACTTTAGAATATGGTCAGGGAAAGTTTAATTGTTTGAAATGTTATTTTTCTAGCGCCGTTCGCACGGCAAATTGGAGTTTGAACTTTTACTATTATGACACCTTATTACGATATTAGTCGAGAAATTTTAGAATTATGTAGCGTCATGATTATCATCATCATGTCAACCGCGAAATTATTGCTGGCAAATGTAGGTATCAACGTTTTCCGTCTTCCAAAAGAACCTTAATCTTCACGCGAGATTTTAGTATAAAATATCTTCCTGTAATGTTATTTAGAGTTTAGATAAAATATAAAAATGTTAGATTTTTATTAATCACTCAAAAAAAACCATTTAGATTTAGACCGTAAGGCAAATAAGCAATGTATTGAACATTTGTAGAAAAAATATGTACAAATCGTAATTTTGAATGTCGGTTAGTTTTTATGCACAATATTCATAATAAGCAACGCATATTTTCACACACTTCTTCCAATAATACTTGAGAATGTCGTTTTATTTAAATAATTTCCGCGGTACAATTCAGTACTGCTTCAGAATAATTTTCGGCGCCGGAAAATTGTTGACGCTATAAGGAAAACCGCACTGTGTACTCATACCTGCTCATTGTACTGTCAAACAGTACCGTAGTCTGTGCAAACATTTCTCAAACACCCTGCCATAAACTACCTGTGACTGTCCCCAAAGTGATCGTATCAAGATTGAGAAGTTACTGAATGAGTGCTGAGCTGATAATGGTCATCGTGTTTTAGGGTTCCGTACCCAAAGGGTAAAAACGAGACCCTATTACTAAGTCCCTGCTTCCGTCTGTCTGTCCGTCTGTCTGCCACCAGGCTGTATCTCATGAACCGTAATAGCTAGAGAGTTGAAATTTTCACAGATGATGTATTTCGATGGCCGCTATAATAACAAATACTATAAACAGAATAATAAAAATATTTAAGGGGGGCTCCCATACAACAAACGTGTTTTTTTCGAGGGTCTCCCATACGGTACATAACCCTTCATGCAACATTCTAACTCGTACTTAGCCGATTTTTTGCTTGTAGTATTTTGCGACAGTTAGCTTATAATGATTATTAAATAACTTTATGTTGTTGTCTGTTGTCTCGTGTGACAGTGGTTGTTATCGAACTCGTCCAAAATGGATAAAACCGAATTTTATGATTTTTTGTGTGTTTGAGAATAGCTAACTTATTTTCATACCTACCTTCATACCTTCGGGTACTTCATACCTACCCCAGCCAGTACTTGTACTTGGTCGGGTAGGTATGAACCAGCTTTACCATCTAAGTACTTGAACATAAATGGTAAAGCTGGTGGCTTTTATTTTTATGGCATAATAACCTTTGCTGGGTTAACTAGTATAATAATATAAAACTATAAAATTAGTTAGTACTATAAAATTGAAAATGAATATTAAGTACCAGACGCATTGAGTCAATATTATTTCGTCACAAGCTATATAACTGGTAGACTGTAAAAGACGTATGAGCGACGAGATGCAAACTTGTCAACACTTCCTGCGTATGATAAATAGCGTTCCGAGATATTAAAATATGACTGGCGTATACGAAGCTTACATGGAAAAAATAAGAGGCAAGGAGATAACTTTCTCACAGTTTTCAAATACCTCGCGGTTTCCTTTTTGTCATTTTTTGTCTGTTTGATTTATGGCTGTCTTGATTTACTTTATATGTTTACTAAACTTAAAAAAGCGTTATGTTTTTTATGAAATATCTGTATGATAAATATAGGTAAGGTAAAGTTTCGCGTATCATCTGTGTTTGTTAATTTGTGATTACTTGACCCCTAACTTTCTTGGTCAATTTTCGATTTTTGAGATATCCTTGAAGTTTCCTTGTATTCGAAGTTTGTCGCTCTTAATTTTACTCTAGAATAGTGTATTTAGGTAAGGGTTAGCTCCCATACATGTAAAGTGTATTGTATTGTGTGTGTATTTTTATCGTCACTATCACTTCAACCAATAAAAAACACCTAAAGCTTGACGTGAGATTATACCGATATAAAATAAAAATCTATCATACATCCTTCGTATTTTAGTAATTTTTCCACATCATAAAATTTATTGGCACGTGCTTTCGATTCACTAACGACTACACATAATTTCCTCCTCAATCTCATAGTTTAGCTAATATCTTTTTACTCAATCATGATCCTATCCACCACAAAAATAATAAAATCTAAACTGAAAATAATACTACTACCGGAGCATTTTTATACGCCCATTTCAAACTACGAGTATAAAAATATTGTTTTCACTAGCCAAACAATAAAATAAAGAACGACACAATATATTTTATAACTTGATTGATCGGTGGAAATGATTTATTGCCAAGTTCTATTGGTCCATAAAAAAAGATAATCAAAACGTGGCATAAAAACCAGAACAAGTCATTTTGGTAGTTTGGCTACCTATCTACTAGTAAAACCATAACTTTATGGCCTAGTAAACTTCGGTTTTATTCTGCTACGTTTGCTGAAAATACAGTGATTTATTGTTATTGTTGATTTTTGTTTGTAATGGTGCAAAAATTGGTTTTATTACAATCACGTAGTTAAATTCTCATCACGTAAGCAAAGTCCTTCTCTAGATTAAAATATCATTTTGTTGTAGCGCATTTCCCTAATTATTTATTTTATAATTGACGAATTAAGATCTCATGGTAATAAGAACCAGGACTCACAATTTAAAAGTTGTCATTCAAGTTACGAGTATATGTTTAAAATAATGAAAGTAAAATAAAGGTCATTTATTTCAGACATGACCCTTTACATAGTAGCGCTTAGATGTAAATGCCGCCTGCGGTCACCTATCCATTGACTGACCGTGCTGAACATTGCTTAACTTCAATGTTAGCTTAAGTAACACCTAGAATAGTCAAACGACTCTATGAGCGCTGCTATGTTCTAAAAGAAATAAATTCAGACACAGATTCATGATATACAAAACTAAATGTATGTTTTATGTATGCTGTAATTGCAATATACTCGTACCTACATAAAACCGCTAATAGGTAGATATGCTCATTAACCTTTTTTTAAATTCGCTACCAATTTTAAGAGCGTCAACACTCCCTTTTCATTCCAATCTTCTTAAAATATTTGACGGCAACTTCGCATTGTGTTTTTAGCGTTCTTCAATAACAAAGTGCCGTGTTGCCGCCATTATGAGTGCTATTTCACAAAAAAATTCTTGGAAACTTTTACAAGAGTTTTAATTTTTGTAACCTGACGTCATGAAGGTAATGCATTCTTTCAATAATAAAACTATGTTCAAGAGTGAATTATTAAAAAAAAAAACGGTTTGCACTCCTGGATTGCCGGTAAAAGTGAAAACTTGAACATATAAAGTGAAAAATTGAATAAAAAAAAATAATATAGTACTATCATTTATGTGGTTAACTACAATATCACACACACGCAATCGCGCAAGAGCCCTGCGTCGTCTTACGAATTTTCGATCAGGTCACGTGTCCTAAGCGACTTTGACATCTTTTACCCATCCCAAAAATGTGTACAACGCCGCTAAAGATGTGTTCACTTCAAAAACTGAAACAGTACATTGACATGCTATCGGCATCGCCCAGCGAATCAGAAAGTTGAAATGATAGTGGGTAGGGCAAATATCTCGTAAAATGTGCCCTGCCCACTTATATTCACAGAGCTATTTCAACTATACTTCCGCCAAATTCGATGTGAAATGTTTACCAAGAAAGCGTTGCCTAGCAACCTCTGACAGCAGGTAGGGTTATCACTTCAAGACAGTGTTACGGATATCAGAATTTCTATAGTTAAATCGTTTAGACTTTTCGTAATTTCAATCGAAAAGTCATATTTACTATATTTATAGATCAATAGCAATAACAATTTGCCAAGAAGCGAGTTTTAAAAGAAATCAGAATATTCAGTAATTACTTACATTGAAATTTGCATCAACCCTAGCTATTTTTTCGTTTGAGTGCAGAAATCTCAAACAATTGGGAACTTTTTTATTTCTACATACTATTTTTCTTATTACATCACGAAGAAAGTACTTTTTTCGATTACAAACTTATCATTGCAGCTGAGTCACGTACTATCTATAAGGTTAATCGACTGCAAAGTTCAGTTTGTCGTGACATTCATCCAATGTTGAAGTCAGTTAATAGTTTGAGTTATAGTACCTAGTAATGTTTTAATAGTTTATTGTTGTCGCTTGAGGCAATTCGCAACCGCAAAAATGGATGGACAGTCACTATAACTAGTTGTCAACTGTCAAATATATGTATTGGAATTTGACAAGAATTTGACACTATCGTGACGAAAACACGACAACTAGATACTCTTCTTTGTCTACGTAGCCACTGAATCGAGATGAGATATTTTTCATGGCTCTTTCTAAGTCATGCCATATTATATCAATGCATCTCTTTCTTTCTTTTCTCGATCGACCACATTATCCCTCTGGTATCTCTGTGGTTATATTAGATTTCGTAAATACGTACGATATGGGGCCGTAAAGTTCTCGAATGAATACCACGTACCGACAAGCGCAGCACAGGACGTCCAGCGACAAGGTGGACAGCTAATAATCAAAATCGTTGGAACTCGCTGTTTGCAAGCCGCGTCTAACTGATCTTATTGGAAATCCATAGGGAAGGCCTATGTCTAGCAGAAAACGTCCTACGGCTGATAATCATGATGATAAGTAGGTACAGAAATAAAAAAGTTTAACGTTGAAAATCCCCCAAATGCGGGCCTAATTCTAAGCTTGATATTTCTTGAAACACATGTTGTGTATAAAGTATAATACAGCAGGGAAGAGTATAATCTGGGAAACAAGCGAAATTCTCCCAGTGTCATGTAGAAGCAAAACTTGGTAAAGTAATTATGGCTGTTGCGAGCGAAGACAGCGGCGATGTAATGCGAGAGCAGTATTCAATCTTTAGATCTACGGTTGCACTAATAAGCAAGCTCGTATCGTAAGCCGCCTGGCCTCTGAAAACGGTTAAATTAACCGCCTACAATTTAACATGTCATCAAACCAGCAGCGTTCAGCTGTGAATGACATCCCCGATCACTCAACCGAAGACTGACCGGACCGTACTGAACATTGCTAACTATTTTGTGATAGGTGCAGATTCTCTTTTATTTTAGATCTAATTTTTCTCGTGTATCTGTGGTGGTCTAGTGTTTGCAACGCTGGCCTGTCATTCTCGAGGTCGTGGGTTCAATTCCGGTCCCGTACCAATGAGTTTCTTTGGAACTTATGTACGGAATTCACACCACTGGCTTTTCAGTGAAGGAAAACATCGTGAGGCAACCTGCATACGTCCGTAGAAGAAATTCGATGACGTGTGTGAATCCACCAACCTTCACTGGGCCAGCGTGGTGGATATGGCCCAGTCCTGCAGTGGACTATTATAAAGGCTGGTACAGTAATGTTTCTCGCGTACTTCCATTTAAAGTCATGATATTCAACGTAGTTTTTGAGTTATCTTTAATAATGGGTATTTAATTGTCTTCGGTATGAAGTCGGTTGTTAGGTTTAAGTAAAACAAATATTTTACTATTTCATAGCGTCCATAACTATCTCTACCTACTTTGTTTAAGTTAACCTGAAATAGGTTGGCCAAGCGGTAATTGAGATCATCTATCCACCTTATGGTTGGACGTCCAATGTTGCGCTTTCCGGTACGTGGGCTCGACATCTTTCGACTCCATCAATCACCAATCTTCCGCGATATGTGCTCTGCCCATTGCCATACCAACTTACCTGTCTGCGGAGCTATGAATTTCCGCAAAGTTTTCATATTACAGACACTGAAAAAAATAAGGTTTACGAGAATCGATTAGTGAATTTCTCCGACATCTAACACTGTCTCTATTCCATCCTCTGTGCTAACATTACCCAGCCATCTTATTACGGAACAGGGGAATGTAATGAAAAAATAATATTAAAAGTAGACGGAAGATTTTTACTTTTTATTAAACAGTTCAGTGGCAAGTCTTTGGCTATTGCTATGATTGCTTTACTTACAGTTAGAATTAATTTTAATAACTTCAAGAATTTGAATATCTAAAAAAAAAGGCCCGAACTGTCTATATTGAGGTTGCTGGGTGGTCTTTTAATTTTTTCCATTATTCTAAAACATTTTTTTTTAACTTAATAACTTACTTACGTAGTTTTTACACATTTTATTACTTTATGTACTATGTAATGACTATGTAAATAAACGTGAGTGCATTCCCGTTACATAAAGTATTAAGACTTATTAAAGAGCTACCCCACCACTTCGCCTATTAAGACCTAACCCCACTTGACAAAGTCCTCAAATCATTTCGAATCTCTAGATGGCTATTATGTAAGCTGTTTACTGACTTAAAAATTTAAAAATTACTATCGTAAGTAGGTACATACTTACAAGGGTTAATTACGTAAATTTTCAACAAAACAAACTTTATAAAGAAGCAAACTGCTAGCAAGACGAACCGTTATTTTTTCAGCGAGCCTTTAGGGTATGTTTACCGTCCTAGATTTTAGCAAACCTACTTTTTCAACACAACCTTATCTTTTGCAAAAATATTAAACAAAAACTTGTGGTTACGCGGGAAAATGCGGAAAAACAAAAAGTAAATTGTAGGCGGCGTTTTTTCCACCGAGCGGTGGCGGTGAGCCATAATAAGTTGATTTCATCCTTTGAATTGATAATCAGATATTTTCATTCTACTTTTCATGTTTTGTTTGACATTTACGTACCTTTTGTCCTTGTGTGTGGGTTGAAAATGCTTTTGTAATCAAACTCCCAATTCGGGAAACAATGATTTTATTATTTTATTTGACTTTTATTTTATACGAGATAAGCGGGCGTTTCATGTTTCGGCTAAAAAAAAATTGATTTGGATACTTTTGCCTTAAGTTAAGAACTCGTAAATATATTCATAGCTATACACAATACCAATATATCACAAACACGTAGAAAACGTGTAGCAAGCTCATAGCAAAAACGTAGCAAAAGCACAATAAAGGCGTAGCACAAACGTCGCAAACACGTAGAAAAAGCGTAGCAAGCCCGTAGCAAAAGCGTAGCAAACATTAACTAAAGCGTAGAAAGGACTTAGCAAACTTACACTTATAATAGTAGTAGTAGGGACGTAGACCGTAGCAACGCGCAAGTAATTTTAATAACTATCTAGAGAAAACAATGGTCAAAAAGTCGGTTGCAATACCTACTAATCTTTATGTGGCCTCTATGCAATATACGTTTTTTTTATTGATTTCAATTATGGTATCGTATAAAAAAATTGTCGCAGCTACTTTTAAGTCATAAATAACTTCTTAGTGTTTTCATTCTCTAATTGAAGAATAAAAAGCTGTTCCTTTGCTGGCCCAATAATGTCCTTGCGAAAGTTTAATTATTTGAAATGTGAATTTTCTAGCGAGAGCTGGCGACGCGCCAGATTGCTAGAGCGGCGGTAGGGTTGCCATGTTCAAATAGCGCTTTTCTCTTTTCGAAACGAGGATCAATTAAAACTTGAATTACGGAAGATTCATTGCAGAGAGATGTAAATTTTTCGCCCACAAGGTAGAAACATTGCTTGAATAACGTAGTTCGTTTGAATAACGTAGTGCTCTGAATAGTGGTGTTTTTTCTCAATACAATGTAGGTAAGTACGTAGGTATTCTAAGTTCATTAATAGGGTAAATTAGAGAATTCATTTTTAATCACGCATTTTTACACAAAGAATTTGTGGTGTACATATAAGTCTATCGAAAATTGTGGTTATGAGAGCTTTATACAAAAAGTTGATATATGCTCTATGAAATGCGTTATACATACTGATCACGATGATCGAATGACTGAATGTCAAATAGTCCGCATGTAACAAATACAACTTAACTACTTGTTACATAAACATTCTCAATAAATACACCTATGTAAGTACATAGGTGATTGAATCAGGCGTTACTATGCGTAAGTTCATTTTAAAATCGTTGTTTTGAATAAATATTTTGTGACTGTATTTACGCTCTGTTGTGTTGTAGACATATAATTTTAATGGCCCTATTCAACAAATTAATAACAAAATTAGTAAATAATACTGTAACTAATAGATGCCTATACCCAGCAGTGCGTTAAAGAAGGCTGTGGATGATGATGATGATGTCTGTAGCTAAAATATTACTAGTTTTTATTTAAATTGAGTAAATACATTTACTCATTTATTTACATTGACATAATTTTACAGCTTGCGCAAAATAGCTAAAACAAGATGGCGCGTGCGCATTTTAGTACAATGTGAAAAGCAGACGGCATACGCAATCACTAATAAGCAGTTACATAATGAACCCCACCTCATATGACACCTCAAAATCGACTTTTTTATACGTGATTTTACTTATGTCGCGCTAAACATTAAGTCAAGGTTTGGTTTTATCAACCGTTTTTGCGATCAGTCCTATAATGGTATGTGTCTGGACAAAATGTTTTTTTCTAATAAAATGTTAACTTTTTTGGTTCAAGTTCGCAAAAGCTGGCAATGCGCCAAATTGTTAATACGAAACTAAAAGCCGGTCGTAAAGTAGGAACATCGTTAGCCAATACGTGCTGTGCTGTCAAGCTGAAATAAACAGATTTCTGTGCAAATTAGAACTTTAAAAGACTCTGAAGAGCAGTTATTCTCAAAGTTGTCTGAGCTACGACCCATCTAATACAAGTTTACAAACCTGGGACCCACTTCTAAGAAATTTAACCGTTACCGTTACGTTAGGATAAAATTGTTTCCTGTGTTTTGCTATTACAGTTTTGACATCAACTCGAACACGAATTACTTTTACTACCCATAATTTAGGAAACCCTGCTCTAGAGTTTATTTTTTGCCCAAAGTCCTCAAAACAGAACAGACTTCTAGACATGAAAATATAAAGACAGTGTTGTAGTCCACGGTTAATAAACAAAACACAAACTGCTGTATACAGAATTGTCATTTTATTTCTAATTAATTATAATTAGGGGAGCCCCTTTAAATATTTATTTTATTATATTTTTAGTATTTATTGTTATAGCCATCACGTTTCATGAGATACAGCCTGGTGACAGACAGACAGGCGGACATCGGAGTCTTAGTAATAGGGTCCCGTTTTTACCCTTTGGGTACGGAACCCTAAAAATGTCTTCACAACTTCATACAACTTCACTCCGCTTTGCTTACGTAGAATCTAAGTTTTACATTATATCCACAATATTGCGGTTTGGTGGATTGACAACTTTAGTTTTCTTTTTAGCCTTTTTTTTCCTTTTTTAGACGAAGGTCTGTCTCAGTTGACTCTATCACGCCATGCTCTATAACCCGCTCCCGTTGCAATTTAGTTGCGCTCTTGTACATCGCATGCATGCTTTCGTACATCGTCCACCCGGGCGGCCTGTTGATTTGGAATTCGCTCACAGTCTTCACTCAGTTATTATGCATCTAGTTCATCAATGGCTATACATCCGAGCTATATACTCTACTAAACTCCAGGTCCACATATACACGTAGTGTAGATACAAGTTTATTTATAAAGGTTTCCCTTTTTGCCAAAACGCCACTAGGTGTGAAATATCGTACTCAAATTCCAAATAAGTAATTAGTACCAGGATTTAATTTGAACTCACGCGTCCTTCCTCACTGCTCTAAAGTAGTTTAATTGATCAACCACTGTTGTTGATTGCTGACCACCGGTCAGTATTTGGATAGGTGACCACGGGTAGCATTTTCCAACTGAGTGCTACCGTGGCTCGGATGACACGTGAAATTGTAGGTCCTGGTTGTTTTAACCGTTGAACCAAGGCAGAGGCCGTCAGGCGGCCTAAAAACTCTGACACCAGGGTTAGCCTCCCGGACTATACGAACTTACTTACTTACATACTTACTAACCACTATTGTACTTATAATTCAGATTAGTAATACTATGCCAACTGTCTTCCACTAAACTTTTTGTGAAACCGTGATATAAAATTACATTTTATCCAAGCATACTCGACTAATAGGTACACACATTTCCGCACACTTAAGACAATTAATGTGGCACTGGCAACCCTGACAAATACGTTCTCTTCATTATACTAACTCAGCACATTATTATAATGGTAGTGTTGCCATCATCGCGCGTTGGTCTCACGGAATGTTAATTGCTTGCAACACTGCAGCGATAACTCATTTTTATTTGCATAAGTATTGCCAGTTCTTGTTTATTACGTGTTTTAAACAGTAAACGTGAAATAATGCAGGTGTTTTCTGGATTTATGTTTAATATTTACTGATATTTACACTGAAATGGACAATTGAAGTATGAAAAAAATTGCATAGTTATTTTGTATTTAATTTCAATACAACAGGGGTTTTATTTACGCGTTTTAAATCGTCTTTTCAGTAAGTCAGGCAATGATTAATATGGCATTTTGCCTTTCATGGCCAGTTTCAGCCATTTTAGGCCTATGTTCAGCAGTAGACTATTAAAAAGGCATTTCCATAGCACAGTTGAAACGAGTTCACAGCGGGCTCGAGTGAAAAAGACGCTTGTACAAATTACTATATAAAGCAACAAGTAGTAAAATAATTGACTTTTGATCATCACCATCTTCAGTTGAGCCATAGGACGTCCACCATTTGACATAGGCCTTCTGTGTAGATCTCTGATAAGACTGATTAAAGTGAAAGTGGCTTGCATCTAACGCTATGCTGTCATCTACGCTGTCCACGCCTGTGCATGGTCTCCACTCAAGAACTTGCCTAATCTTCGACTGCCTCGGTGGCTCAGTGGTTAGTGAACTTGTCTTCTGGTTCGAAGATGCGTGGGTTCGATTCCCACCCAGGCAAGCATTTATGTGATGAACATTGGTGTTTGCTCTGTGTCTGGGTGTTATTTAGGTACTATCTATACTAGTATAAATATGTATTTGAAAATATGTACTCGCATATGTAGTATATCAGTCTCTGGCAGCCATATCACAGGCTTTGCTTAGTTTGAGGTCAGAGACCGTGTGCAAATGTCTCCTTATATTTATTCATTTATTTAATCTGTTGATTGACTTTAATGTGTATAACACAATTGATGGCCTAATATTGAGCTTGTGTTCTTTCTTTCAGTCGCTGACTGTGAACCAGCGTCCAGAAGTATGGGAGGGATCAGAATTCATCCTCAGCTGCATGGCGTACGGATCTCCGGACATTTCCTTTACCTGGTACAAGGATGGAATCAAAATCAATTTCAACGGGACTACAAGGTAACTACGATCATAATATCTAATATACAGGGTTACAGGCTAAGTCGACCTATTCCCGTTAAGGGTTTGTAGTTTACTTTGTTTCTGACTGATTTGACTATGAAACACCCTATCCTAAATCCAGATATTTTTAGATATTTGAATTTAATTGCTTTTTTTTTTATTAAAAATACCCGATTTTTGGCATCAGCTTAGATATAACTCCTTTTTTGGATTTTGTGTTTTTTTTTTGTGAAAGGTCTGAGAATTTAGTCGTAGGCTATTTTTTTACTCCTAGGTAGTCTCTCCAGATTTTTCATTTATAATATGTCAAAAGAAAAGCAAAGTTTTCCGAGACAGCTAGTTATACTTACTGTTGAGTCAAAAATTATTTTATTATCAACCTTATTCAGACAAACGGACTCTTCAAAAAGATAACAAGCGGTAGAAAAAGGAAAAAGGCATTGTTTAAAATTACAAAAGTTGCATACAAGTTGCACTGTATTCATGGGTAGTCTTGATTACATATCTAACTACCTACAAAAAAACATATCATTCAGCTGCCTAGCTATCATGGTTCATGAGACAACAGACAAACAGACAAACAGACAAACAGACAGAGAGACAGACAGACGGAAATCGAAGTCTTAGTAATAGGGTCCCGTTTTTCCCTTTGGGTACGGAACCCTAAAAACGTGGAAGAGCTTCTTACTCATAAGCTTCTAAAACACGTTCAGAGCGCTAAATACACGAATATGCTTCAGTTCGTCTTTAAATAACCTTGCCGACGTCGCGACGAACACCGTGCAGGTAATATGCAATAACAATTAGGCAAAACATCTTTGCATGCTTTCCTGGGTGCTGATTCGGTTGCAATTCTCAAGTTCACATTTCCGCTACGTTTTGACTACTTTAGCCTTTGCTTTTTAGTCTTTCTGCTAGGTTGAATGAAGAAAAATAAATAATATCTAGTAAAACAATAATCACGAATAAATTGTCCTCGTCTTCTTCTCGCCTATTAGGAATGTAATTTGTAACTGCGCCTGACGGGTTAATAATTGTACAAAAACAATGCAACAATCCCAGTAAGCGTTAAACGTTTAACGCAACCTTGTTGGAAGTCGCATTAGAAGTTTAACTTTAATAAATTATGTTAAAATGTAATCTTTTTACCGCCTAAAAGCCCCGTAGGAGATCTGAATCCCGTGAACTGAATTTAGAAACATAGCAAAGCTGATTAGCAAGTTGAAGTGGCAATGGGCAGAGAACATAGTTCGTTGAATGGCTGATCGATGGGACCGTAAAGTTCTAAAATGGAGATCAAGTATCAAGATGACGTTCATTGATGAGGACTGACGATTTGATTAAGACCGCACGACTGCCTCAGTGGCTCAGTGGTTAGTGACCCTTACTACTGGATCAAAGAGGTGTCGGTTTGATTCCTATCCAGGGCAAATATTTATGTGATGAACATAGGTGTTTGCTCTGTGTCTGGGTGTTATTGGTAATTATCTATATATCTAAGTATGTATTTAAAAAAATATGTATTTGTAGTATATCAGTCTCTGGCAGCCATATGACAAGCTTTGCTTAGTTTGGGGTCAGAGACCGTGTGTAAGACGTCCCCTAATATTATTTTATTTATTTAATTACTTACACTGGGCGCATGGCACTTCCAACCGGTCATGTTGGGAATTCGTAGGGTAGGCTTATGTGTAAAGCAGTAGGCGTCTTTTATGATGATGACCAAGGCGTAAACCATGCCTTACATACCATGCACGAACGAAGGAAAATCAGTACTCAGGGTTTGGGAATGATCGAGTTATAATGAATTACTGAAGCTCTAATCTGTACGTTCACAGTATGAAGCCCACAAGAGGTTGACTAGTCCTCTTAACATTGCTTACACTCTTTTACTTTAGTTAGTACTAGTAGCACAATACTGCCTCTTGCTCTCGGAAGGTTTCCGGATTTCGATAGAAACACAACCTGTGAGCTTACCTTCAAGCACAAAAGCTGACCACTACACTTTTAGAAATACACTCATGATATATTATAATGACTTCTCTTCAAAACACTCAGGCAAGTATGCTATGAATATTAGTCTTTTCTCTCCCAAAAAGGCACCGCGTATTCTAAGGTACGGGTAGGTACAATAACTGTCCCTATATCACGATATTTTTCCAAGTCTCACAAACGCAAACCAAACTGAATTTTACCGTATTTTCATATCATTTTCAACATATTACACGAGCACTCTCAATATCACTCGAGTTAAGTGCTGCTTATATGCGCACTAGATTTCAAAACGGTCTACGAGTACGTTCTTTATGCATCACGTAAGACTTATGCGTAACAAAGCAACTCATACAGCAAAATACATCTCTAGCTCTGAACCGGTATCTTTAGTAGTCCATTGCTGAACTAAGTGACTAAACTTGACTACAAAGAGTGAATGCACCATTTCCACCGCGTAAAATACAGGTACACAAAAATGTGTAGTTATATTGCAAAACGCAGTATTGTGTGAGTGCATAATACCTATGTACTCGTATAAATGATTTGTTATGCTCGTGGGTGATAACTGTATAATTAGTTATGCATAGTTACGATTTTCAGCAAAGGGTTTCGTGTTAATTTAGGTCCTTGGTAGATCGAGAGATCTGTCTATAAAATTCTCTAGGATTCGTGTACAAATGTATGTAAACAGGTGCTACTTAACTACGAGTATATATAAATGCAAAGCTTACGGAAAATGGGGGCTGCATTACAAAGAAATAAATTTAGCTATTAATAACTATTTTAACTAGGGTTAACCTCGCCACTATTTTCCCCGCTAACATATTATGTAAAAATGTAGAATTATGACGTTTTTGAATAATATTATAATAATAATTTATACATACATTATAAAAAGCATTCTACAGAACAATGCAGGCCGTTTGGAATTCGGGAAATTAAAACTACTTTTTCATACATTTTATCGATTCCGAGTTGCAATTCGGTATGAAAAAGCTATTTTTTCTTGATTTTCTGGTTGGCCCCATAGTAAAAATTTTAAAGATGTGACTCGTCCCCTAACATTGGGTAAGATTTACATTATTTGATTTTCCTTCGAAACGTACCAAGTGGTTTGACTAAACCTTTTTGATCCGTAACCACAACGTCGCTTATTTTTTCGCGTAAGCCACTTTTTTACCTATTGGCCTAAAGTTTATTAGAACCAAATTATTGAAACGCTTTGATTACAGTTTATTTCTGTACTATCTTTCTGGTTCAATGGTCTTCGTTTAAGCCGAATAAACTTTCATAGAACTTACTCAATGTTAGTACTTACTAATGGTTGTACCTAGTGTTAACGGCATTATTAATTGTTAATGACGTGGTTAGAAATGAAGTAAAATTTGTTTTTTATCAAGACAATGTGGATATCACAAACTCAAAAGTAACAAACTACCACTAGACACGTTTATGTGCAATTTATTTAAAAACCAAATTCTATGATGGAAATTGATTCTTTTGAAATAGGTCCTTATATATTTCTAAGTTTTTTTTTTTTTTTTTTTATTCTGAATAGGTATGCGTTTGACCACATACTACCTGTTGTTAAGCAGATATGCGGTCTAGGTTGTAGCACGCTTACCTAGAAGATACCTATTTACTCGAGATTTGAAGACGCCCACATTGTACTTTAGCGGGAAGACAGACCCAGGCAAAGCGTTCCACATTCTGACTGTTCGTATGAGGAATGATGATTCGAAACGCTTGGTTCTTATGCGCGGAATGTCCACCATAAAAGGGTGGCGCTTTGGTCGCGTCTGTCTAGCCGTACGATAGAAGAAAGGGGCAGGTGGGACCAGATTGTGCAACTCCTGGGCGCACTCTCCGAAGTGGATCCGGTAAAAGGCCGATAAACACGCTACCTTACGTCGATGCTCGAGACTTTGCAGCTGCGACATAGTCAGAGTGTCGTTGTCGATCAGCCTCTTGGCTCGCCTCTCAATCGACTCCAGAGCCTCCAGTTGATATTTGGCGGAGCCATCCCAAAGGTGAGAGCAGTATTCCATGCACGACCTGACTTGAGCTTTATACAGACTAAGCAGTTGCTCAGGTGTGAAATACCGTCTCACCTTAGAGAGAACACCAAGTTTTTTGGAAGCTAATTGGGCCTTTGACTCTATGTAAGAGCCAAAGTTAAGAGTCGATGAGAGTGAAACGCCTAATAGTTCCAAGCTGTCAGTTACCGGAACGGAGACACCACGGAAAGCGGGAGACAAGTTGCTATTCTTTCAAGTGACATTAAAGAGCATGTAATGTAAGAAGAAAAATCATAAGAAAATAACAAATCCACCGATTTGTTATATCTGTGGCGACTACCGTCCAGTTTTTATTTATCATAAAACTTGTAAAACATTATTTGTGTTCACACCCAAGTGGACTTTAAAAAAATGGCTTAAATCTTGATTGAGAATAATTTTAAGTTGCAAGTCTGCTTTGGTCCTTACCTACTAGGTGCTGCAACTTACAATCTGCGTGCTCGGTATTTGGGTTCGTACTCAATTTTACCACTGCTCTCAACTGTATTGACATGCTGAGGAATGAAAATTGCTTGCAAGGAACTTCACAAATTCAATTCGCAATTCACTCGGAACTAGTTCATATGATGCTGACGTAGTGCAATAGAATTGGGAAAAATATGGATGGTTAAACTTAACATAATTCCATTCGTTCTGAAGTTTTATTTAGTCGATCAATTCAGACACCAACGCAGAAACGTTTGCCATTGTAATCTGTTGCGAGAGCTGCAAATAACACTTTTAGAAATACCTGATAGAAAACATGAAATAACGCCTTATATGCGAAAACTTGTTAATAGTGAATAGTTATTTAAGATCTTAGTAATTTAATTTATATATCACTGTATGTTTTAAGAATAAAATAAATAATAACATGAAAATACCTTCGATGTAGCCGCAAGAACTCTTTTCTTTACATTCAACATTTGAATGGTAAGGACAACTTAGTCAACTAGCACTGATTCCCAAAACATTTTAATTTTGTTGGTAAAGACAATAAAATTCACCTCATCTCCATTCAAACATTAGGTTTATTTAATTTCTAATATATTTTATACACATAAATAATAATAATTTGCCTTGATCTCTCTATTGGGAGCAATTTTGGAGTAATATTTAGGATTAAAGTTACCCACTACTTACACAACAAAACCGTGGTTGCGTCATCGAGATATCGTAACTAGGAATTAAGGCCGCTGCACACGTGATGGGTTTTTTTACGGACGGGACGGAACGGGAAATTTTAGAAATATCGTTTCATACAAAATGTATATGGAAGCGCATATGTCACGGAGACACGGACGGGACGGGAACGTGGCACTGACGGGGCGGGAAAAATATCGTCGCCAACGATGTTTAGCACTTTCGCGCCCCGCGTGTGCCCCGTCCCGTCCGTGTTTCCGCTATGAATGCACAGTCACTCCGTTCGTTCCGGAGATAAGTAGTGTTGGACGTTTGTAACTACTTCGTTATCTAGAGCAATAGCAATTAAAGCCAATTTTTGAAATAACCCATCTTTCCTTCTTCACAACAGTTAGATCCGAATCACTGTTACGGTACGTATGCATTAAAAACACGTTCCCGTCTCGAACGAGGCAGTCACGTCCCGTTCCCGTTCACGCCCCGTCCGAGGTATTATCTCGTTACGTATGCAGCGGCCTTTACTTAGCAACTACGCTTATCTCGTATCCTCCATTCGAAATATTCCGGAGAATAACTAGAACTTTATAACCGTTACTAGATACCTGATAGTATGCAAAAAATTACTCTTCATAGTGTAACCTACGGAAAAATTTAAGTTTCGCGCTTTCCACTAAGAAAATTATTAGAAAAAAATAATAATTATACGTTAATAATAATTTAGATTATTATTTGCGATTTAGTAGCACTCATGACGTAGTTTGGATAGGTGACTGTGGGTGGTATTTACAACTGACCGCTGAGTACTTTAAATTGTAGATCCGGGTGTTTTAACCGTTTGACATGGTATAGACCTTCGGACGGCTTAAAAACTCGGCCGGCCTACACACTTTATTTGGGATTAAAGTACATACTCCAAACTACATACTCATATTACTTACTCCACGGTTGTGTCATTGAGATACGGTAACAAGGTATTACTTAGCAACTGCGCTTATCTCGCGCCCTCCATTCGAAATATTCCGGAGAATAACTTGTAAAACTGAGATCCCTTTTGCAAACATATGGTAATGGCGCGAGCCTTCGCACCTTGTGTGTTTGCTTTGACTTTAAATAACTTGATTCCGGGAATTTCTGGATGTTTCCATACTTAAGTGCTGAAATCTTTAGCCTTTGAACATGCACTTATGCCTTTCGTGGGAGTAATTTTAATACGGGGTTGGTAATGTTGTTTCTCTCTTTATTTACGTACACTGTAAAGAAATAAAGTATTGCCTACTAGCTAACATAGATATATACCTAGGTTATGAGGGTAATTTTCACGAAATTCCGAAATTCTTGTCCTTGGAGTTTATAGAAAAATCCAACAAAGAAATAGATGTTACTAATGTTTCTATACAATCACCATAACTATACCTAAAAGTTTCACATAAGATTTAAGAGCCGTATAAATAAATAAATAAAAATTCAGAACTATAATGTTCCTAATATCATTCCCTCACTGTGTCCCAAGTACCTATTTTATTTATTTTTATTTACAAAACAAACACAAAAATCATTCTAATCATATTCGAGTAGGTTGCATTGTTTAAGAATATTATAAATTTATGGGAAAAACTGAAATTAGCGTTAGAAAGTGAAAAACGCGTTAAAAATTTGAATATTTATGTGTCTCACAAAAATAAATCATTCCCTCACACTATTACTGGCAGTTGAATTATGAACGCATTTTAAATAAAATACCTTAGAGAAATAGTCATTATTCTATGTAAAATACGAACGCTACCATTAGCTTTTGAAAGTTGGCAGTAATGTCATTTTATCAAAATGGCGAATTTTCTGTGATTGTGTTCGGGTGTCCGCTCCAAAAAGATTTTATTAAATTTATTGTTAAAATAAACTTTTTGATCGTCATTTCCTCACATTCTAAAAAAACAAAAGGTAAGTACTATAACTGATTATAAGTTGCACAGATAAGATGGCTTTTGGGAGTTATTTCCTTAAGCAGAAAAATCGTTTTAAAAGTAACGTTATGTTACGAGTTCTTTACGGTTATTCTTTATTTCGTCATTCCCTCACCATCATTCCCTCCTAAAAATTTATGGTGAGGGATTAATTATTTCATACAACGCGATAATTTTTGGGACTACTACATAAATAAATTCTAGTAACATTAGTACTATCAAATTCACTTAAAATAAATATCAAATAATTTTAATATTTTTTGTCATTTTAAGACAATGATGTTTTATTTTTAGTTCAATGTTTTAAGATAGCCGAATTTCGGAATTTCGTGAAAATTACCCATGAATAGATGACAAAATTGAATAATCTTTTTCTTAAGATTAATATAAATCGTCTTATATCAGGACTTTCTAAATCAAATATAATCAAAGGACTCTAAACTTGAAAGGTAGTTGTAGGGTTTCACTTCCCATCAGTGATCTTGGCTTCATCATCAGACCGACGCGACGTTACAAAGTTTTGTGAAGTGTTTTTTTTTTTTTGTGGAAAAATGATAAACACCTAGCATAAAATAATAATTGGCTCTCAAATGCGACACTGCCAGAATATAAGAATGCTTTAATATTCACAAATCACTACTTGAAAATTTTAAGATAAAGTAGCCAGTCAATTTAATGCTCTGCAATTTTGTTTTGTGACTGCAATATTTCTTCGTGATGAATGAATGATCTTATCAAGCAATTGAAAACGCGTTTTCAGTGAGTAATCCGAACGTGCCATGTAGGTACTAATGTCACCTTTAAAAATCGTAATTTATGATCAACTAGGTTATCATCAACTGATAAATCATGATTAACTTTATTTTTTTTACTGACCAAAACTAACTTCCATTCCAGAGATATCTGGACTCGCACCGTATCAGAAGACGCCCTCGGTCGACGGATGTCTGTGCTCGGGGTGTCGGAAGCCAAGTCCCCAGACGGAGGCAAGTGGTCCTGCTCCGCAGACGACGGGGGCAGGAGGAGGTGCAGGGCTCTACGGCTCTCTGTGCTGAAACCCCCCGACATCAGGCTAGTGCCTTCTACGCTGACAGTTAATAAGGTACGATAGAACCAACAAAAGTTTGTTGATCAAGTGATCAGCGTTCAATTTATACTCTCTTTTTAGGGTACCCAAAGAGTAAAAACGGGACCCTATTACTAAGACTCCGCTGTCTGTTTGTCCGTCTGTCTCCAGGCTGTATCTCATGAACCGTTAAAGCTTTTTTTTTTCTCAACCTATGCTGTCCCACTACTGGACAAAGGTTTCCCCCACTTTCTTCCATTTATCGCGTTCTGTAGCCAAATCCCGCCAACCTTCCCGGAAAGTGTCAAGATCGTCACGCCAGCGTGTTTTAGGCCTTCCTTGCTTTCGTATGCCCTCCGGTACCCACTGTGTGACGATCCTGGCCCATCTCTCAGGGTGCATAAGACCCACATGACCTGCCCAGCCCATTTTAGTTTAGCAGCTTTTTGGCCTACGTCAACTACACCTGTGATGGAACGCAGTGTTGTGTTTCGAACTCTGTCCGTCCTTTTGATGCCCATCATACTGCGCTCCATCGCCCTTTGGCAAACCCCAAGCTTGAACCTCTGAGCATCAGTCAATGACCAAGTTTGAGCACCGTAGTCAGGACAGGCAAAATACACATATCGATGAGTCTGCGCTTCAGTGATATCCATTTCCATTTCCGGTTTCTTCTACCTCAAGTGCACTAAATTGATTTTTCAGTTCTAGATTGAACTGGTCTGCATTATTGAATAAAATTTGTTTGTTTACTTTTTTAAATCGGTTCTGGAACAGCAATTTTCTTTGGATTTTGAATTCAAATTCAATTTTTGTTCTAAGAGGCCTATGATCTGACGAAAATTTGATGTTATTGATGACGCCAACATCTTTTATCACTGTATGTTAGGAAATAATATATAGTCAATCTCATTGTGAGTAATTTGATTTGGAGCTCTCCATGTCCACCTTCGTTGTGGCTTTTTTGGGAAAAAGCTGTTAGCTATCTTCATGCTTTGTCCAAAAGCAAACTGAATTAAATGTGTTCCTCGGTCATTGCGGGTCCCAAGGCCGTGTTTGCCTACGATTTTATCGCCATCCGATGTTTGCTTAATTCCAACCTTGGCATTGAAGTCGCCGATTTTTAAGGTGAATGTCCCTCGATATTCGTCGCATACTTCATCAAGTTGGTCATAGAAATATTCAACTTCAAAGTCGTTGGATTTGGATGAGGTTGGCGCGTACGTTTGGATGAAAGTTAATGTTTTATTGGGTGTTAGTTGCAATTTTAGAGAAGCAATTCTTTCAGAGTGGCCAACGATGTTGTTCTTCCATTTTTTGTTTACCAGAAATCCAACTCCAAGGAGTCCTGGAGTCTCACCAAAATAATAAAATATTAGATCTTCTCTCTCTAGGGTCTCTTCTCCCAATCTTCGAACTTCTGAAAGACCAATAATGTCCCAGTTTATGTCTTTTAGAGCGTTTTCAAGTTCAAGTAGCCTACTATCGTCCATCAGCGTTCGAACGTTATAGGTTAAAACATTAGGCAGATCGATGTCCTTTTTAGCTAGAAAGCTGAAATTTTCACAGATGATGTATTTCTGTTGCCGCTATAACAACAAATACTAAAAACAGAATAAAATAATTAAGGGGGGCTCCCATACAACAAACCTGATTTTTTTGCCGTTTTTCGCTCTATGTCAATAATGGTAACAGGTTGATGCTTGAAAGGCGATGTTCTCAAACCTGGCCCATACCTGGCTTGCTTTTATCTTATAGACAAAAATATGACGAATCACGAAAAAATATTGAAAAAAATCCAAACGCTTTAGAAAAAAAGCAAAACATTTATCATTATCGCAGGCCTAGCAACCCGAGATTTGAATTTTCCGCCATCTAGTGTACCTAGAGAATGAAAAAAGTTAATTTCAGCGTTGCCGCTTTGTGGGAAATAACCCGAATCACGGGGAATTTAACTCGATTGGTAATTGAATTTAAACGCAGGGATTTTTTTTAAATATTATTTTATCGATCATGAGGCATTATTATTTAAAAATGACAAAGGGTGTTCATGCTAAATATGAGTGTCGTAGTATGATTTGATAAATAGTTTTGTCGCGAATATCTAAGGAATTTCGCGAAAACACGCATAATTGTTGATGAGATGAGCTATGATATTTTTCAATCTTAGTGATTGCGAAAATACAATAAAAATAAAATTATTTGGGACATCTTACACACGGCCTCTGACCCCAAACTAAGCAAAGCTTGTGAAATAGCTGTCAGAGACTGATATACTACTTATATATTTTTAAATACATACTTATATAGATGGTAACTAAACTACACCCAGCACAGAGCAAACACCCATGTTCATCACATAAATATTTGCCCTGGGTGGGGATCGAACCCACGCCTCTTTGACCCAGTCGTTAGGGTCACTAACCACTCAGCCACCGAGGCAGTCAAGACAATGTAGGTATCAAATCATCCTACTACATTATATTACTATTTGTTATTGGAGAATTTCGCCTCATTTTTCTGGAAATTAAGAAAATAGAAACTGGTAATACTGTTTACGGTTTGCTATTGTTTTATCTCATTCGGCTTTAAATCTACGAATGCATCATGATATGTTTGCGACAATTCGATTCTTATTATTTACGACATGGTTACGATAATGGACTTCGATGTATTACAAACCTGACAGATCTGGCGATGACTTTTTTGGACAACCGTGACATTTAAATCTGCAGATTTTGAATCTTGTTGCCGATTGACTCCTTTCTTACATACATGATCCACAACATGGTGGATGACTTTAATGGCGGTTAATATGGCAATTACGCAAAGCAAAAAAAATTGTTTGCTTTTTAATTGACTGTTCGATTAAAAAACACTATGCCTCATCGAATTAAGTTGATTTTTCTCCCTATTATAGTTTAGAGCCCGTCATTGAGCCAAAGTCCCATACAAAAAAGAACATGTCCTTTTATCAGAATATTTAGTTATTTATTCACTTCAATAATAAATAATATAATTAAAATAAAATGACTATTTAATGGGGGCTCCCATTCAGTACGGAACCCTCCGTGCGCGAGTCCGACTCGTACTTGGCCTTTATTTATATATTCAAAAGAAGCTAACTTAGATACCTACACATTATAGCTGGCCCAGTTGTGTCACAGTAAATAATATTGCCCGTGAAACTACTGGAAACAGTGTAGTGTCATGGGAAATGTACTTTTACCCGTAGCACTATTATTACTTAGTTGTGTCACGGGAAAGTATAATTTCCTTTCGCTCCACTAGTCGTGCCAAGCAGTAGAGCAACGGGGAATAAACGCATATTTAGATATACCTACCTATGTATTTTTATAACTAAATTTATAGGTATAAGTTTCCTACGTAAGTAAATTAATAGTATCTTTAATTTCTTGTACTGTTGCAAATATTTTCCGTTTTTAGTAGTAAGTGAAGAGATTTTTATTTTTATCCTACTTTGTCAATGACAAATCAGAATGTAATTCAGCTCCATTATTCTTCTTCTGGTTATAGGCCTCTTGATTACGTGTGCAAATAAATAATTATTTAAATATAGTCTGAATGTGAGATCTAGTTTTATTCAAAATAAAACTGCATCCTAAGAAAATTCTTCATTTAAACCTTAAATTCGACTGAAATCGACTCTGATCGATCAAACTGTGCACCGTGCATTATTTTTATGTAGCTATGGGACCAATCGCGAACTAAAAATAATTATGAAATAATTTAGAAAAATAATGTTTTCAAATAGCGAAAGTTTAAAAATAACATTTGTGGAACGTGCAATCACATAATGTTCTATTACTAGCAAAGTTCTGGGGCCCGTTATTCTCCATCTGCATTTTGAATTTCCAGGGTGATAATGTAAGCATTACTTGCCTGGCGGGCGCTGGTCGAGTCCACGGAGCTTTGGGGTTCAGCTGGGCGCGTGAGAGGAATCTCCTCCCTCTTGCACCTGGAAGGGAAGTGTGGGAAGACCTGTTCCCAGCAGGCAGTGTGCTGAAACTCTACAATGTTCAGGTAAGCATTTTACAATATACTTTTTATGAAATTTTTCTTTGCTTTTTCTATGATCTGGTACTTTAAGTGATGCAAAAAAGTAACAATAAAAACAAATATTGTTGTTACCCTGTCTGGATCAAAAGTCTAGGCAATAAATTTTGCACAAACCTACGAAGCGCTTAGTTCTTAGTTACTCTTGAGATACATTTCGCTCTAAACATAATTACGATGTGAGTACTACCACTACACTTTTCCATAAATCTATTTTGTTCTGTGAAGTATTGAATAAAATCTTTCTCCCTTCCGTATTTGCCGTTTTCTTCAATGTCAGTAAATTGGGGCCAACAATTTAATAAATGCCACCCGTGGTCACCCATCCGAAGACTGAGCATGCCAAGCTCCAGTGATTGCTAAGAAACACATATTCTCATAACTATTCCATGAGCGTTGCTACTTACCGGTTTTAAATCTATCTACGGAGTTTTTATATAATAATATTTTTTTGCAAAAAATGGTAAAACCGCCTTCCATCGTTTAAGTACAAAATTCCGATATATCGCTCGAATTGTTTACATTATTGTTTATTTTTCAAAAATGGCTCAGCCGATTTCTGTAAAAATTAAATAGCACCACCTCGGAAGCATACCCTTTCGAACTTAAAAATAATTTTTCGATTCGGTTTACAATTGACGAAATTATCGATGAACATACACAAATAATTATAAATTAAAAATTTTAAAAAACTCCGAGTCAAAAATATTTGACAACAAACTTTCAATTGACAACCATTTTGGGCACATTTGTAGAATTTTGGTTCTTCCATCCCCACTTTAACCCACCATAACTCTTAAACGGCTCAATCGATTTTCATAAAACAAAGCTAAGAACACTCTCGATTAAGTCTCCTTTCATCCAAAAAAAAATTAAACTGAAATCGGTTCAGTGGTTCGGGCGCTATGATGCCACAGACAGACAGACACACAGACAAACAGACACGTCAAACTTATAACACCCCTCTTTTGCGTCGGGGGTTAAAAAAAATACATACAGACGAACATAGAACCTACTCCTTTTTGGAAGTCGGTATAAAACTATAGCTCTATAATATAGTCCAGTTTGCCATGGATTAGTAATGGTGCTAGGAATCTCAAATTTATGATTTTTTTCTCCAGAAATCAGGCGAGTTTCGCTGCCAAGTATCTTCAGTAGCCGGTACGAACGCCAAGGGAGTGACGATGTGGGCGCTGGGAGCCAATGACGTGGCTTGCGAGTCTGATGCGTCTCACGGTCTTCGCTGGCCGAAGACTGCACCGGGAGCTTACGCATCAGCTTCTTGTCCTCCAGGACATAATGGAGAGACGACAAGGTAATAAATACACAGGTACCGATTGGACAATATATTAGCGCTGGTGGTATTGGTAAGTCGTGGTGGTATCAATAAAGCTAGGCCTAAGTGACCAAGTTTACGCAAGCGTGAGGCGTGATTTTAAAACCGGCACCGTACCAATGTTTACTTTGGAGTTTATATACAGGTTTAAATGCTTTTCGGTAAAGAATAACATCGTGAGATAAACTGCATAAATCCGTAGACGAAACCCGATGGCATGTGAATTCACCACCCCGCACAGGGCCTGGTGGATATGGCACAATTGATATTCGTGGGTATGCCTATGTTCAGCAGTGGATCATTAAAAGGCAAGTATCTTATATCCATCTCTATCTAAACCAAAATATTCTGTTCAAATCTTTTTTACCATCACGAGTTTTTATTTGTATTTGTTGACCGTAACTTTTACGCCCAAACTTTAAGGCGGTGTAACTGACGCAGCCAACCCTGTTTCAAACTTTTTCGTGCTAAAAAGGGGCAAATAGGAACAAAAACACTACAAGTTCTCAACATTACAACGGTGTTAGCGTAGATTTGGAAGCGTCATTAGTGCGCAAGTTTCATTCAACACTCCTCAACTAACAATCCAAACCAAAATGCGCTTTAAATGCTGATTTGTTTAACTATGCGTTGCTCAACAAAGAAAGTTTTAATGATCACGATGTCCATTTGATTCATTTTTCAATGAAAGCTTTTGCAAACTTTTAACGAGGGTGATATTTCAGGTTTTGTGAGCCGAAAACTGGACAGCATGGCGTGAAATGGATGTTGCCTGACTTTTCTGGTTGCGTTGCGGACTCTTTGAAAGATATTTTTGAACAGGTATTCTCTTTTGTTTATGCTTAGTTTTTGTGTCTACAATTAACGAACAATTTCACTAGTAGGTACGCGAAAACAAATGAAGTAGAATAAATAAAATTTCTTAACTGGGTAAAGGTATTATTATGCTATCCGAACCTGCAGTTAAGTCCTGAACACTACATATTTTTATTTGTTTTGAACTTATCAGCTCATCATTTCTCCAAAAGCTGAAAATTTGTTTAGGTACCTTGCAAATCTAATAAATTGCTTACTAAACAACTCGCTTACTAAACTGCTGAAATCATATTTTTCGATGCAAACAGACTTTTGCTTCACTTTCGTTACTCAAAATTACTATACTTAAATCCTAAATCTAAAAAGTTTAAACATCAGCGTTTATCCCATACTTTCAGTTCGCCAAAATTTCCTACGGCTACTCTTGGGGCAACGTCTCCAGCGTGGCTCACCAATACGGAGCCGTGTTGCGGTCTCTCCCATCCCACCCTGGCGAAGGAACCTTGCCTCTCTACCACTCCAGGGAAATGCTGCATTACCTGCTGTCGCCAGCTGGTCAGCCCAGGGATCGGCTGGCCAGTACGGAACATTTGCTGAAGATTTACGATACGCTGCTGAAATATCCTGATGCTTTTTTGGATGAAGAGGTAGGTTACTATTGTAATACTAATGGGCAACAAAAAAATTCAACGAGAAAAAAAAAGACAAGGTTTAACTATCTATCTCTCAAATCTATCAAAGAACTCAAATTTGACTGCATTTGCAAAATAAGTGGGTACTACGCATTTGATAATAACTATGTTGTGGTAGTGCAACTATTTCATCCTTACCAGTTAGTTTTCTTTCTACTTCTATTAAATATTCATCAATCAAAATCAATCCTCCGCAATAAATCGTGCTCTCCATATTGAAGAAAACCATTTTCAATAATTATGTTTGAATTTGTGTGATTGGACATTGCTTTCATTAGCAAAGTATTCATCTGTCAATATTTTGCCAGTAATATTGGATAAAGCTTCTCAAATTCTCTGAATAAACTCCATATTTCAAAACTTTCAGAAAGTCTACGATCTACAAAATGCCATAGTCGACACAGGTGGCATGAAGGATAACCTTGACAAACGATTCCACGAGTTCACAATCAAATCGAAGCCTGTGCGAGATGAGGATGCCCACTTCGACCTGCAAGCTTCTCATATTGGCATTGAAGAATGGATATTAGCTTCCGCTGGCGTAGAGCTGACTGCTAAGACTGGAAACGCTTCAGCAGTAGCAGTTTTGTACCACAACTTGGCTCTGAGGCTACCGTCTTTGAGACGCTCTATTGAGTTCAAGTGAGTAGCTTTCAAGGTACCTACTTTTTGAAATGGTTTGATTTCCCTTAACTAGTTTAAATATAATCATTCAGCACACAAAGTTCTCACTTCAGAAATATTCTTATGTAACCAACACAAAATAATATGAGAAATCTTATTTAGATAAGTATATACAGGTCAATATACAATTTTATGAAAAAGAAAATAGGGTCACTATTTATGTTAAGCCTTTGCATTATTGTACAAGAAGTAGCTAGTAATCTTTATCCCTGTTTTAATTCAGTTAATTTTTCTTTCATTTTACTCGACTTCCTGTTTACCGATATTTTTTCCTCTAACATTTTTACATTGTTACACACGATTTTTTCTTATTTTTAACTAAGATCAATTTTCTTAATTTCTTTGACTTAAATTTTATACAAATTAACTTGTTTTTGGGATTTTATTTGTTTGTTTTTGTTTGGTTGTTTTATTTGAGCCCTCTTATCACTTTCTTGTAGCGTCACGTCTTCCAGGAACGGGCGGGAGATGGAGTATCAGATCTCGTCGCAGCAGGTTCAGCTGTCTGCCAGTGGACCTGGGGTGGATCCTGCGCTGCAGCATAATGTGAAACTGGTATTCACGCATGTCAAGAATTATAGCGCTGTTGGTAAGTTTTTTCTGCCATCCATCTAAATTCTTTTTTATTTCGTATAGGTTTTCGTTTGCCTACTGTCTGATGTTAAGCAGATGTAGGTAATATGAGATCAAGGTGTAGGTGTCATATTTGGTCTCAGCCAGAGGACATCAATTGCATAGGACTCTTCTATAGATCTTCAATACGATCACGTTAGAAGTGTTTTGCATTCAGCGCGATCCTGCGATCTTTTAGAGATCGTCAGTTTGCAGTGGATATACGACCTACAGTACGCTTTACCTTTAGGTAATTCCCACTCCAAAACTTTTCGTTACCATCGGTCATCAGTCCTACGTACCATACCCATGACCATTTTAATCCGCTGGGTTATGCACGAGCTGGGCATGGATTTCTGAAGTTCTATAAAACAGTTACACTGTAGGCTGTAAATACTGGCTAAACTACTCCAGTGGCTTGGATGGTATTAAAAGTGTCGCTTATTCTGCATTTCCAGCATCAAAGCTAGCTTGCGGTCTCCGCACACCGTCGGAACCGCGGGCGTGGAGCACGAAGGCGTGTGAGGTGCGAGTCACGGAGCCTACCCATGTGATGTGCCGGTGCCGCGGACTCGGCACCTTCGCACTCTTCACCATTGCAAGGTCTACACTTGTGAGTAATCTTCATACAATCCAACAAAGCTTATTTAGCGCCGGAGCGGAAACCCGAACTGCGGGAGAGTTACGCAGGATCAAAATCCTTCTGGTGTCTCGACAATTTTTTGAATTGTTCAACACAAAGTTTTCATGAATGTGCTTGACTGCAATAACTGAGGCACAGCGTGCGAGGCGCGAGTCACGGAGCCCACGCATGTCTTGTGCCGGTGCCGAGTTATAAATGATCTTTATCTATATGAACAACTTTTACTATGAGCTGACATCGACATCCCGTCAAACTCAAAACTTAACAAACAACTGTTCTTATTTTCGCGCATTTCGGAGATACTCCCATTTTAAGTATCCCATAATCCCATACTCTGCGCTACATGCGGCGCCAACACTTACACGCGCGCCTGCTAGCAGAACTAGCGCCGCCCGTCAACCAACCACAAGCCGAGACCAACATCGCGCAAACGGAGTTCTAGCGGCGGATTCATAATATGGTTTATTTTAACACCTAATGCTACTCTGTCGGAAAGCTATCCCCGGGCACAACACCTCGCCCGGAGGAGTACTCCTTTGTGATTGTGAGAGGTAATTCTTACCATCCTACATATGGAGTATGGACGTACCACCTAGTCCATAAGTAGGTACCTACCTATTTATATCTACAAGGCATTAATCCCTGCATACGCTGTGCGGGGTGGGCCTGAGTTGCTTTCATCTAGCCGTCTGAAAATGGAAAAAGGCCGGTTAAACCAACTTCAGCAATGTCCACTCTTATAATTTATTATTCACTCCAAAGCATACTCGGGTCGTTTTTCATTTACCCCGTGGAATTTTGCATTTTCCTTATAAGAAAAGTCACCGAAGTAAAAGTTAATGGTAAGAGTTCTTAGAGGAAAAGTTTTGTGTTAATCATTACATGCAGTCCCTTGGCGTTTCGATCATGTCCTGATTACCCGATCTATGTTTACCAAGTTTTTTGAGTTGTTTACTGAGACAAAGTTTCTAATCTTCTTTCCAAGACATGCACTTTGTCAATATGAGTTACGATACTCTTACTGATAGGAAGGTATAGAACTTGGACCGATACCTTTGTTATACTCGTATTTTTGTGACAAACGAGTCGTATGAATTCGTATGACGTTGGCATGTTCCTTATCAAAGACTTTATATTCCAACCAAGTGTGTAGCAAAGTTTTGCAACGTTCTAATTAAAATTTAGCACAGGGATTGCTCACGTTTTCTTGAGTAGTGTCTACAGAAGTTTCAGCCACATTTGGCGATTTTTTTTCTCGCATAAAAACTGCATCGATTCGCAACGTTGAACGAAAATGATATTATTTATTATCTCCGTTTACCTAAGTCGATCATTGCATCAACTACAGTCAATTTCACCATCACGACTTGCCTTCTCGACTCATCTCTACCCAGCAAAGTGTTAAAACTATTAAATTTTGGAATAGTTTTAACAACTTGCTGGGTAGAGACGAGTCGAGAAGGCAATTGGTTAGCCAATTGAAATAGGCCAATTAATATACCTACGTATATTGAAGCTAGTCGTCGATGTACTTATAATTGTAATTAATTATATTCATTGTTCTTTATCTTACAGACTGATGCCGAGAAGGATCTTCGCGGGGTAGTGAAGATCACGGCCAGTCTGGGAGGAGCGATGTGCTTGGCTGCGGCCGCTCTTCAGCTCTTTGCACTAGTGCCGGGAAGGAAGGCGAGGCTGCCAGTCTTGTTGAAAGCTGCGACTGCTGGGACGCATTCTGCTGCTATGTTGGCTCTTTTAGAGTGCGACACGAGACAGGTAATTAGTATTGTATTGTAGTTTGTATCTAGTGCAATACTTATTTACCTATAGTTTTCTCAAGTAGGTACAGTTCCAGCCTTTTTTTATTTATTTCATACAACTGCATTAATTAAAAATAAGGCCAAAACAGATTACAGTTATTTAGTAATAACAAAGTATACGAATAAGTTTACGACTTAACCAGTACACATGTATTGCACATTATTTACATTTTACACGCATGTGAGGGTGTGTGTGTGTGTATGCGTGTGTGTGTGTCTGTGTATGTATGTGTGACGTTTATGAGTTTTAATTTGAACCACCATAAGGCCCGCTCAGCCACAACCCCGCCGCTATGAGCGGTAGCGGGGCGCAGGGCGGTGAACGATAAGACAATGTACCACGTACTTTGAATGACGCCATAACGTGCCGCTCCCAGCGCTCGCAGACCCGCCGCCGGTATCGCTGCCGCTGTTACTAAAGCCCGAACTCATGGCCGAGCGGTTAGCGCATACCTGCACCGATTGCTTTAGCTTTATCAAGCCCTCTCAACTAGAGGAAAGGCAATACGAAAGCCAACGTGCTCCAGTGCAGTCTAGCAAGTCGTCTTAGTAACCGCTAATAGTTTGTGTGTAACGTTTGCAGGAGGAAGCATGTCCCGGCACGCTGGGCTGGGTGTGCGCTGCGTGCTGGTGCGCGGGGTGCGCGGCGCTTTGCGCGCAGCCATTGCTGTTGCAGGCGGAACTGGCGGGGCGGGCGCAGAAGGCGCCCTCTATTGGCTTGCTCGCAGGTATCTAATTTGCATGAGTCAAATTAAACGTCTACGCTCCGTTCTAAATTCTGTGAGTAAAACAGAGAAAGCCCTACTTGATGACGACGGAGTGACCGGCATAATAAGGCAGGATAACTGTAGATCTTATAAGTGCCCCCCACTCTGAAAAAAATTATATAGTAAAGGCAGGTGAAATAGATTTGCAGCGAAAAAGTGACCATGCACGTCAAAACATAAGCCTACCGGAAGTCGCGAAAAAAAGCGGCTATTCCATACAATTTGTCAAGTCTTTAAACTTTTTGGATAGGACAGCTAATTTTTAATTGCGATTCCAAGCTTGGTTTCATATAAAATTTTGTACACAATGATGTACCTGGTATGTGGTTTCTGTATTATTTTACTTTTACAAATTTAAACAATTTTAGGTTATATAGCCATCCTTGTTATCATTTCAGGGGTTTGCACATTAGCGTGGCTAACTGCCCGACTGTGGGGCGGAGCGCCGCTGCAGCTGGGCGCGGCCGCGGCGGCGGTGTGCGCGGGAGGCTGCGCCCTGCTCACGATGCTGTGTATCGGGCTGGCGTTGTGCGCGGCGCTCCGGCTGCGCACCATCACGCATAAAGTGCCCATCGAGAGGAGGAACTACTTGAAGGACAGGTTAGTTAAAGCTGTCGAGTCAATATAACAATATTCGGGGGTATGCACACTGGCGTAGCTGACAGCCCGTCTGTCCAAACAAAAATAAACCTGTCGTGCCCAAGAAGCATTGGCTTCCCTGTTGAAATGTCGGTACAGGACAAGTCTCGTTCAAGCATGGGCATGAGTGAAGAATTTACACTTGTTTGGTTCTGGATTTTAAACGTCTTTTTCTTTGTATGCGTTCATTGGCATCCTCAAAATAGTGAACTTCTGTATTGGTATATGAATGTGAAGCCTTATTTGAAATGTATCTCCCGCAGAGGGCGAGTGGTGCGCCACACCCTGGTGCTGGTGCTGACGACGTCGGCGGCGCAGGCGGCCGGCGTGGCGTACGCGCAGCCCGGCGAGCGCCAGCTGGCGCACGTTGCTGCGCTCTCCGCCGCCGCACTCATCAATGTAAGCATATTGACCAGTATCCTTACTAATATCCTATTTTATAATCTTATATATACCTAATATATTGTTTGGTCAAGCGCGATCCTTTTAGAGTAGTGTAACCACGAGTAAAAAAGTTTACTCGTAGTCACACTGGTGTAACAAAGCGGTGTAACCACGAGTCTGGACCCAAATTTTAAATCCGAAAGTGTGTTTGTTGGTTTGTAACTCTTTCACGCAGCAACAGAGCATACCTATCTGTGACTTGATGTTTGGCACGGATAAATCCGTCGAACATTAAGGTTGGATATGAAGATACTTCTTTAGGCTACTTTTTATCCCAGAAAAATAATTAATTGAGATTCCTACGGGATAGCATAAAAAAAAATGCGGGCGAAGCCGCGGGCAAAAGTTAGTGAGTATACCATAATTGAGTGCTGAACATCCTTATTCTTATTCGGCGTGGGGGTAATACGAGTATGTCCTGGACAGACGTCCCCCGCATGAGGTGTTTTAAGCATTTCCCTCTCCAGCGTCTACCCGAGCCAGCCCAGCTCCTTAAAGTAACGGAGCGTGGCTCTGGGCCGCTGGCATAACTGCTCCAGTGGCTTCGTTGGCGACTGAGATGTCGATGATGTTGATAATGATGTAGAGGCGTTATGCAATCCATTAGCGAGTATTGAACATGTCAGTGACACCGCCACAAACAAGAAGTTCCATGAAGTTATTTTCATATTAGGGATGTAATTTTATTAGGAGTGGCATTTTTATGACTGAAATTTAGACTCACAAAATAGTTAAGTATGACTGTATGCACCTACAAGTGTAAATAAAAAAAATATATTTCAACTTCAGGGTATCGCCATGATAGTGTGCTACGTGATCCGCGATGAAGAATGTCTTCGTTCTGCCAGAAGAGTTCTTTCGCTACCTTCCAACAAAGACTGGCAGGAATCTCCCAACGGAGATACTTTATTAAGCTGTAAGTGCCTCTAATTTTTCAAAAATTCACCTACCTAAAATAAAATGTCTAGCAAACACTCATGCTCATGATCAGATTTTTTCTGAAAATAATGCTGAAATTAATAGGAAAATAATACTAGTCTTCTAGTAAGAAAACAAGATGTAGCCCCACTGACCATCTGGATACGTATCATTCAAAATTTTCTTAATTTAACCGGTCTTACAGCAGAAATAACATAGAACCGTCGAGTAGCGGCAAGGTTCTCAATATCTTTTGCCTTACGGGCTTCCTAATAAACCTAACCCCGAATAAGAAACAACCCTAGAAATAGAATAAACTGAAGTCTTCGCGTTATTTTTCAGTATACATAAAACAAGGAGGGGAAGTGGAGAGCAGAGGAGGCGTCGGAATGGAAACTTCGTCGTCGCCGGTGTCGCCGATGACGTCATATTGGAAAGCACCGGGCCTTGAAAGTCCTGCTAGGTTAAATAGGTCAGTATTAGAGATAACCTTACTTGTTATTTTAATAAGAGAAAGTGGTAACCAGGCTAACTGTAACGGGCCTCTTGTTTGTAAGAGATCAGCGTCATCTATGGACAACTGCAATACCGGAGACATTATTTATGAAGCTCACAGATTAATTTAAGTAAATATCAGTCCGGTAAATACTCCTAGACTAATTTCCACTTCTAATTTAAGTAGGCACGTAGGTAAAAAAAACTGAAAATCAGCGTAATCCATAGTTATGCTTCGAAAGTTTATAGAAACATCATTACGCTTCTTAACAAAAGTGATGTAAGGACATGGACGTACATATAATTCGGCCTCGTTGCGTGTTGTCTCTACCTCCAGAAGAGAATCTTGTGTGTCAGCCCAACCAATATGTACATGTCGCTTCCATCGAAGGATCCGCATCAGTTATGGTGCTTCAATGTGGTAATGATTTATACCACCAACAATGCTTCAGTGGGTTTACAACTGACCAAAGAGAATCTACTGACATGTTATTTGCATTGGCCCGCCCATCGGCCGATCATGAGATGTCAATTGCAACCAATCAGCAGCGTTTGTCACAAGCGTTATCCCAGGAATGTTGCCACTTCCTTCGAAACTATACTAAGTGGCACTATTTAAAAATAAACGTAAAGTTATTGTCTCGTCATGTATAAATATTCCAAAAAAAACGAATATTATTGTTTTTTTCCAGGAGACTGTCCAACCCCGACTGCCGAGCAGACATCGTCCGCTGCGTCGAGTACAAAGATTCGATATTGAGCCCGCACCGCTACGACCGACACCTCACCACTACGCACGCAGTCTGCGACCTCATCCCCCACACCCCCCTCCAGCCAGAATACATGGCCCGAGTCTGTCTCGAACTAGGCGTCCTCAACGCCCCCCGCACCCCGCCCCGAGAATCCCCCGCACCCCTCCTCACTTGCTCAGTCGACTTCGAACCCTACAACGAGAAACATCGATTCGACACCAGCAAAGAAAACTGCTCCATATGCGTCCAGTCAAACCCAGACGTGTCACGAATACCCTCCCCCCCAATCAAAAGTTGCTTAAAGAAAAGCAAGTCAGAGTTCACGTCCACGTCCCTCCCGTCCATAGAAGTGAAAGACGATAAGAAATCTGACATAGAACAAGTGAACAGAGAGTGGAACAAAGCGTACGATTCGCCCGAAACGGACCGAATGCTCAACAAGATATCCAACGATTTGGATTTTCTTTTAAACCGGACTCAAGAAAGCAGTAAAATACTCGACCAAATAGAAGAAGCGCCCACTTAGGAGTTAATTTACGAGTTATAGGTTAAGTGTGAACGAATAAAGGAAACAGGGGTGCAAAGGCATAGTTGAAATTTATATCGTGTACATATTTGATAAATTAACTATAAGCGATGATTTGTACCCACCTATTATTAATGTAATCATCACAAAGATTTTCCGCTATACCTAACTACAAAATACTGCTGTTTGTTATTATACTACCTATACAAGTTCTTACTAAGTTTTGGATGTAACAGACAATTAATTAAAGTAGTTTAATATGCGATATTGTTACATTTAAACTGATTGTGATATTCTGGTATTAACCTTGGTTTTAGCCTAACTTTGGTACCTACCTATTCAAATTTATCTAGTGTTTTGTTTTATTTAGAAAATTTTATTTTAGAAGTAATTCGCATTACACTTCAAGTTGTAATTATAATTATTTAAATTAGCTACATCATGTCATGAAAAATGATCTCTGATTTAAATTAATTTGTCGGTAATTGATCTCAATACTGATGTATTGTTACTTACTATTTTTGGGAAAATGGTACAAAACGATTAATGAGAATTATTTTCTACAGATGACGGAAAAGGGTCATTGATAAAATTATGTCACACTATGGCGAAATGTTTAACAAAATGTGATATTGGGGTATATTCCTGTGTGAGATCATTTATGGATGACTCTTAGCTTCCTCGTTCATAAAGACTTATTCAGATCTGAGCGTTATTCGCTGCCGGCTGCAGTCGCGAAAGTCGTTTATAGTATGCGATAATCCCTACTATCCGATATCACGAAGAGTTCCTCGTGGACCAATGCTTTCGCACAACTACATCAACTTGGACATCAAAAGTACGTATTTCTAATGGCACAACTACGTCCAACTACGCACAACAATGTACAGCCACGCTATAGTTTGGACCTAGCCACGCAAAATACCGTGTGAGGTCCCACGCGATAATACCGCTACAGCCGGTGGCGGCGGCGGCGCGGCGGCGCGGTGGCAGCTTATACCGCTTAGGTTTGAATAGACCTTAATACTTGATTGCCAACTTTAAATATGATATGCTAAAAGTATGCGAACCTTTCTACATACCATTACAACTTTCATCGCCCATATTATGCTATTTTGTTTCCCAAACATTAGTCACACTTTAATTTATAATATAACGACTGTAAATAAAATTATACTTATTTTCTGTAAATATAGTTTTAAGATTTAAAACGAATTAAGTATATTTTATGTTAAATCGGGTACAATATATTTTTATTTACAATAAATTTTTTACTATTGATTTTGTGGTTTCTTTTTACTGACAACCAAGTAATGACAGCCCAGTAAAAATCAGAATGGTAGATATTCTGTTGCGCTCGAGATTACCAATCTAGATTCTAGAAAATGTCCGTTGTCTACTACATATACACCCTGTACTCCTTAGAGAAATACGTTATTTCTCTAAGCTGTACTCTACTTCTGAAATCATCTTACAAGTTAAAAGTCACAATATAGACAGCCCTCAGAAGAATTACAAGCAATAGAAGTATTGCTAAATTTTACTCAAATAAAAACTACGTTACAGCTGTCTTATTCATATTTGAATATACAGTATACGCGAGAGCGAGTGGAACAAAGAAAAACGCAATGTCTGTCGCATACATCAAAATCACTAGTTGGAATGTCAAAATGGTTAAAATTTGGTTACACTTGGTCATTTGTCTTTTCCGGAAATTTGAACCCTCTCGTTCCAGTAAGAAGGTTCAAATCTCTGATCATTTTACCTTCCGACTTTTTACCTTTTTGAATTTGGGTACCCGAGATAGCTCAATGCTAGTTTGTTAAACCCTTCGAAATTACGTAAGTTCGGGTGTATGTGCATCTTTTTCTAACACCTTTTAAATTTCATATTTAAAATGGGACAAAGTGATGTAAATCTCTTGCTATTTTAGTACTTTTTCTATTACTTTAGTTCTTATTCTATGAGACAGCCAATACTTGTCTATGCGCAGCTGACATTAGAATAAATCGCTACTGCACAACAGTGTGAACACGGTTCGACCTAAGCAGAGCTGTGTGAAGGATGCAATGGCTTAGAAACTGTGAGCCAATAGCATTAATATTACTTCACAATGCTATTAGCGTTTATTTTTCACACTGCTAATTTCATCGCATCTCCGATACGCAAACATATACATATGTATACAGGGCGAATCAAACTTTTTGTCGGCTGTAATGTTAGCTACAATCTGCGGAAAACCCAATCCTGAATTAAGCTCACAGCTGCACGAGGATTGGGGGTTTCGCACGGCATATAGCTAACTTCACAGCATGCAAGTTTTTATTTTTTTTGTATTGGTTTGCGTCTCACTACATACTGCCTGATGTTAAGCAGATATGCCGTCTAGGGTGTAGCACGCTTATATAGAAAATACTTATTTACTCAGGATTTGAAGACACCCACGTTGTACTTTAGCGGGAAGACAGACCCAGGCATAGCGTTCTACACCCACGAATCAGCCTATACGTTAAATTTAAAATTAAAACTCCGATAAAACGAGTAATAAAATATTATTTATTAAAGCTCAACTAGCATAAATAAAACGGATAATTTACAAAGTAGAAGCATAAACTAACTAGCAACATAATAATAATAGATTGTTCGTTTATACATGTTAGTTATATTATATTCTAAACATAGCTTCATAACAATAGTGTATCTAACTGTACATATAATTATTATGCGTGTATTATAACATCGATAAATTGAAGTAAATATGTAGGTACAGTAATACCGAATAAATAATGGACATCGGCCTTTGGAAAGAGATAATCGGCTGGTTACGGCTCTGTAGAGCGTTATCACTGTCTCACGAACTACCCTGGGACAACAACAGCGGCAAACGTCAGGCTTGCTACACATATAAGCGGGCCGTACTATACGTAGGCTGTATGATAAATACCCGTGTTAGCCAAGAAAACGTACTTTTATTATTGTTTTTCAATATAGTCTTCTTTCAGCTGGATGCACTTGGTCCAGCGATATTCTTAGGTATTGCGTCCAATGGGGCTTGCAGTTTCCTAAGAGTGAGTTAATTGCTCTACAAAACCGAAATTAAGTTTCGTAGAGCTTTAACCTTTTCCAAATGCCAATGTTATTTATTTACGCGTACTGTATATAAAAATTTAGTAATTTCCACTCAACTCCTTTGACATCAAAAAGACTTGCGTCGTTGAAAAATACGACCTGTACGCGAGAATCAACACCCAAACAAATATCCGAACAAATGAAAGAAAATTTAGACAATTCGAAGCAGAGACTCTTCGCTAGTTTATTCATAAACAGAAGCATTATACATCCATCCATCCATCCATCCATCAGCCATAAGAAGTCCACTGCTGGACATAGGCCTCCCCTATGGATCTCCAATAAGACCGGTTGGAAGCGGCTTGCATCCAGCGCGATCCTGCGGTCTTAATGAGGTCATCCGTCCACCTTGTGGGTGGACGTCCTACGCTGCGCTTGCCGGTACGTGGTCTCCACTCGAGAACCTTCCGACCCCATCGGTCATCAGTCCTCCGCGCTATGTGCCCTGCCCATTGCCATTTCAACTTGCCAATCCGTTGGGCTATGTCGGTAACTTTGGTTCTTCTACGGATCTCCTCATTTCTGATTCGATCTCGCAGAGAGACTCCGAGCATAGCCCTCTCCATAGCTCGTTGGGCTACTTGGAGCTTACTAATAAGGCCCATAGTGAGAGACCACGTTTCTGTGCCATAAGTCATCACTGGCAACACACACTGGTCGAAAACTTTCGACTTGAGGCACTGAGGTATGTCGGACGAGAAAACGCTACGCAATTTTCCGAACGCTGCCCAGCCGAGTTGGATTCGGCGATTGGCCTCTTTCTTGAAGTCGGACCTACCTAACTGTACTACTTGTCCTAGGTAGACGTACGAGTCAACGACTTCAAGAACCGAGTTCCCAACAGAGATCGGGGTGGGTACAACATGGGAATTACACATGACTTTCGTCTTGTCCATGTTCATCTTAAGACCCACCTGTTGGGAAACCCGATTTAGGCCTTCGAGCATCGTGCTGAGCTCTTCCATCGATTTTGCCATGACTACTATATCGTCGGCAAACCGAAGGTGAGTGAGGTATTCGCCATTGACATTGATGCCGAATCCTTTCCATTCCAGGAGCTTGAAGGCGTTCTCCAAAGTAGCCGTAAACAGTTTCGGAGAAATGACGTCTCCCTGTCTTACGCCTCTTTTTAAAGGGATCGCCTTGGAGCTCTCTTCCTGTACTCGAACCGACATAGTGGCGTTATTATACAAGCACTTCAACACTTCGATGTACCGATAGTCAATACGGCATCGTTGGAGAGACTCGAGCACAGCCCAAGTCTCGACCGAATCAAAGGCTTTCTCATAGTCCACAAACGCTAAGCAAAGTGGCAAGTTATACTCTTCGGTCTTCTGTATAACCTGCCGCAGCGTATGAATATGGTCCATGGTGCTAAAGCCCTTTCGGAAACCGGCTTGTTCGGAAGGCTGGAAGTCATCAAGCCTGCGCTCGAGACGGTTCGTAATGACCCTTGAAAACAGCTTATAAACATGGCTCAGAAGCGAGATGGGTCTGTAGTTATTCAATAAGGTGTTGTCACCTTTCTTGAAAAACAACACCACCACGCTTCTGTTCCATGCTTCTGGCGTGATGCCCTCGAGGACGACGGTGTTGAAAAGCTTCTGGAGGACTTTTAGTACCGGTGTTCCACCCGCTCTCAGAAGCTCTGATGTGATACCGTCATCACCCGGCGCCTTGTTGTTCTTAAGCTGATTCAGGGCCATTCTAATCTCGTACAGGCTGATGTCCGGGATATCTTCGGTGAAGTGTCGGGTCAGCTTGGCTCTTGGATCTTTGGCCGCGCTGCTAACAGGCTTAGCGACCGAAGCGTATAGCTGTCCATAGAACCTTTCAATCTCCTCTAATACCTCTGCCTTGGTCGACGCTATACTTCCATCTTCTCTCTTCAGCTTTGTCAATTGGCTTTGCCCAATAGACAAATCTCTTGCGAACACTTTGGAGCCTTTGTTTCGCTCTATTGTCTTTTTAATGTGTTCAGTATTAAAAAGACGGATGTCGTGCCGCAAGGATTTCGAAATTTGTCTATTGAGACGCCTATAAGACTTTGCATCATCGGAAGACTGCAATCTTAGAGAGCGTCGTTCGGCCATGAGATTTACAGTGTGATCGGAAAATTTCTGCGGTTTATTTGAACGGCGGGGTCTAAAGAACTTAGCACCCACCGTTTGGACAGTTTCTACGAGCCCGTTGTTGATCTCGTCCACCGACGCAAGGTTCTCTAGGCAAGCAAAACGATTCGAGAGCATTATACAGGAAGAAAATAATTGAACCATTGACACGACGAAGACAAAGTATGAGATTGTATAGTAAACAAAAACTATAATCGTTTTCGTGCGGCTCTACCTATACATTTTTGTCAGTTCTTCCTCGATTCTGCCAGGGGCACTTTACAAGAATGTATTGAGCCTAAGGTAATCTTTCGTACGTTAAGTTTATGATTAATCTCATTATGTATGCTGATATAGGCCCACATAGAACAACAATTTTAAAACATACTGTAGCATGTAACATAAGTATCAAAAGCCTGACCGTCGACGCCAGATATAATCAGGCATCTCCGTAACGTGTAGTTTCGAGTCACGTTTTATTCTGATTTTTGGGACACGTTTTAGTCTGATATTATGGTCACGTTTAGTCTGATTCAGATCTAAGAGACACTCTAGAGTTTCTCTAGAGTCTAGAGACTACAATTTTACTTAAAATGACGACGACAACCCGTCACAAAGATGCTCGAATGCGTTTTCAAAAAATCTTACAAATTGTACACCGTACATCGTACTCGTTTCTTAATTAAAAGTCGATACGATTTTACAACACAGTTAAATGTTACACCTTTTTTAATATTGGATAGACGCCCCATGCTTTTTATTACATTATCATTATCAGTTATATTCAACACTTCGATGCTATTTAGTTAGGCTACAACTAGGACATTACTACGTCTTACTGATGAAACGTGACCACTAAGGATTACCCTTTTACACTATTATTCGAACACGGAAAAAACTAGAAATTTATCACTCAAACAGTGAAGCCACAAAACTGCTCTAAAATAGAGTAGTTTGATCGCTCGATCTGCTTCTGTCTTTCAAAGCGGATTGAAAGGTGTTATTTACGTCAGTATTAGACATTTAAATGTGACTATAGGTCCTACTGGTTTCTTCCATGTTCGATGACACTATTGCAAATTGAAAATGAAAACTAAGTTTAATTATATAGGTATACGTAGCACCAGTTGTTATACGATAATTAAATAAAAACTGCTACGAAATAAAATCATTTGATACGAATTTTCCATTTAAATACAAACTGTAGTTTTTATCTTTGCTATATTTAAATAGGTATATTTACTCATCATTGTGAACAACTTTTACTATTAGACCAATTCTAAAATCACAAAAAACCACACAAAAAACTCACTAACTGAACTTCGGACAAAATGTATGGAACATATGTAGTAATAAATCATAATAACCATAAATAAATAAATAAATATTAGGGGACATCTTACACACGGTCTCTGACCCCAAACTAAGCAAAGCTTGTGATATGGCCATGATGAGGAACAGCAGCTGCTTTTTTACGTAATCAAGGTAGGCCCCATAACAATAGTTCTTTATAACGATGTGTCTCTATAAATATAGCAAGGATGTAAAATAACAACTTGTATAGTTTAAAGGATTTTGAGAAGCAAAATTGCGATGTGAATTTAGCTACAGCTGATGTGCTCGTGTCGCCTCGTGGAGAGTATGGCGGCACCATTAGGATTGGATATTGCGCAGCTTGTAGCTAACTTCACATCCAACGACTGTATGACTCGGCCTATAGTCTCCAATATAAGAATCACACTTCAGTGTATTTTGCGCTCTTGTACGGCCTAACAATTATTCAGACATAAGTTCTACTATCACAAGGCACTGTTACTATTAAATTACAAATGATTATAATCAATCTATTTAGCGGTAAGTAATCTCTGATATTCATATTATTAATAAGCATTAACTTTAGTGAGATAAGATATAAGATATTATGCTATAGTTTATTTTAAATCTAGACTACTGTATAGTTTAGTTGACTTTTTTACTGTGACATATACTCGTACCTAAACCTAGATTTTATAAATAATAGCCAATAAATAAAATAAAATTTAAGTTTCCAAAAAGATCTAGGGTCCAAAAGGGTATATGGAGTAGGCTTCATACTTGACAGAAAAGGTAAAATTTAAATACATTTATGTGTTCACCACGGGTCGGTTTGTATTACAGTTGTTTCAGTACACGTATCATACATTATTTACATTTTCAATTCGACTGTATGATTCGACTCTGTTTAGTTTTTTATGTATGTTACACGATTCGGATTATTCCGCCAATCGTAAATTGATTTTGCTAATTCCTTTTTTGTTACGCAACTTTTTTGCTGTGCAACGCAACCTCAAATACATAGCAACAAGTTGCGTATCCGTTCTACACTAGTTGAGTTGTGTCACCATAAATCAATAATCTTTGGAAGCATTAGAGTTTGTGCAAAAAGATAACCGTAGTGGAATCACGGTGAACTAATAAGATTTTAATCAGCAGCCAAGGTACCAACTATACTTGGTAGACGCGAGTCAACTGATGAAAACCGAATTAGTGTCTACCAAGTATCAAACACTTTTAGTTGTACTCTGTGGTTGTACTAGCAATGACAGAGCAGTGTTATCAACGTAACAAAATTAGTAAAATAGCACAGGGGCGACCTCGCCTACGACGCTTCTCTTTTTGCACAAGCTCTAGTATGCAATATCGCGCACCTGTACGCGCCGTGCGACCCGCAGATCGACGAGCGAGCCGACGAGCTTTAAAAACTTGGTTTTAAGCCGCTGATTGACGTAAATAAAACTTCAACTTTAAAACCGCGGTTTTATAATCGACGGCTTTTTGACGTTCCATTTGACGCTTTATTCCTCTTTTGCAGTTTTTCGTTTAGAATAGCCATGTTTAGTACAATAAGCGTTGCGTGAAATTGATAATTTTAATATTCTGGACACGGCTATTTTAAATGTAAACGCACAAGAGGAAAGCGTCAAATGAAACGTCAAAAAGTCATCAAGTCAAAGTCATTTTAAAACCGTGGTTTTAAAGTTGAAGTTTTATTTACGTCGATTAGAGGCTTTACGGTTCGTCGACAAAGTTAGCCTATACCGATTACTGCAAAAAAACTAGGTTTAAAAAAACCTCAAACCTGTTAAAGTACGGCACAACTATTTAGCTTGCTAGTCAATCAGTGATGAACCAACGAGCCAAAATCGTTGAACTTTAAAACTGTATTTAAAAGGTTGTACGTCTATCAGCAGTAAGCATTTGTTGCTTTGTTTGTTTTTCAGCTCCTTCGTCATCTACGGAAGTACGTTCATAATAGAAAAAATATACGACATGACCCAACCCGCACGAGGCCAGCGTGGTGGATATGGCCGGGCCATAAAAAGGGTGAAGGCCGAAGGGCCATCATTATGGCCCAAACACCCTTCGTGGGTAGTCCTACTTCCTGCAGTGGACTATTGACCTGCACCACCTGATGAACGTGATGAATAATGAATGTAAACCCTCCTAAATCGTCATTGGTTGAAAACAGCCATATTTGTTTAAATAATTTAAACATTTAAAAAAACATACGTTATATGTAAATTTATATCATACACTATTAATTCTGGTTAACAACTAGGTTCATATACACTTTTCAAGCTCAACATTTTTAAAATACGTTTAGTGCCTGTTCATAACTATACTTTTTTTTTTTTTCTGATATTTTTTATGTAATGTACAATTTAATGATAGATATTTTTCACGTGATTCTATGGAATTATTATAAGAATAACTACAAACCAAATGTGTATATTCATTGAAACTGGCAATAGTAGTAACTAAAAATTAAATGTAAAATCATTAGTTTTATTGTATTATGGTGGTAAATTATTGTTTGATGCGACAACTGAAGGGAAATCCAAATTCCAAAATGAAGGAGTATTCCGAAACAGGCCGGGTACCCAACGAATTGACCGTTAAAATATCATATTTCGTGAGTAAAAAACATATTTACAATAAATTCAATACTAACGGTACGAATCAAATGAGCTTGCAAGTTAAGAAAAAATAAATGCGCATAGCTAAGATATAGGTACATAGGCAATAGTGGTGTTTTCTATTATCAAACTATTATATTAAGGTTAAACAAGTCGCTCGTCACTCTATACAAACGTATGTAAGCAATCACACCAGGGTTTGTTCTTTAATATCTAAAACTAAGATTTATATCAATTAGTTTTTGCAAAATCTATGCTTCTTGCTAATAAAACTGTGAAAAATACTATATACTCGAATGATAGAAGCCTTGAAACATTTGAATTATGATTCAGATTTTTAAGAAATTTTAGGTGTTAAAAACACAGAAGAACTAAACTGAGTCATCTTTTATGAAAATAGCGGCCTAGTTTATTATTTATTCATTAGTTCAAATAACTTTTTTTAAATAAATCCATTCAATAGTTTTTTTTATCATAATTTACTACCGAGAAAACGCTTATGCGCATTTATTACGCAGCCGTGTTAGGTAAAAATTATAAGTTTTTTAAACAAATAAAAATAAAATTATACTGCAATGGGTGCGCACGCACAATAATATATCTACTGTTTATCGCCGAATCTATCTCTTATTCAGACAAGACACTTGAGAATATCATTTATTTAAGCTACGACAAATATAAGTTCTTGCCGTCAACTTGTTTCACGTGTAGAAAGAAAAGTTTGAAGAAAGATTTGAAGGCTTGAAGCAGATAATTCTTTTCGGAAACTGACTAAGATTGGCCTATGTCCAATGGTGGTATAACTTACGAGTGGAATTATGATGGTTAGAAAACAACACTTCAATGCCATAAAATTTCACAAGCCAGGCCAAAAAAACGAAATGTTTTCTTAATTATTAGCAAAGTTCTAGTAGCTCTAATTAAATCACTCTCATAACATTCCATAGAATCACCAAGAGTGGTATTTAGCTATACGATAACTTCACTTCTTTTATACAATGTCGAAGATAATTTGATAGCGACTTATTTGATTTTTGATTTCCGTCTCTTTTTTTTTCAGTCCTCGAGAGAGGGATAGCAAAAATTGCGTCCTCAATTTTAACGTACCTTAAATAATGTAATTTCAAGATTTATATCACTTTGATCCGGTGAGTCGAAAGCCATTAATCGTAATAAAAATGGATGAAGCTATTTTCTACAAAATCTTGTAAAAAATTATTTAGCTTTTGTATCTTTTTGCCCCTTTACAATCTAATGTATTTAGAAGGTATGGTTTTCAAAATACAGTCTTTTTTTATTATTTATAATTATGCTTATCATTATGTACACTTTTAATATGGGACCAACAGAGAAATAACGAAAAAAAATCAGCTGCTTCTTACATTTTATCAAGAGTCCATTAACTTTTTGTATGGAACTGCCGATTTTTTCCGCGATTTTAAAGTCCCGTAGTAAAAGTTGTTCATAATGATGAGCATATTCATCTCATATTAAAAAAAAAAAGCCATTGACACGAGATGAAAGAAGACACGTTGCAAAGCAATCCTGTATCTAGGTAATGGTATCTATGCAGTATGGCCCTGCCTTGATATAAATAGCTACAGTCGCGAGGGCCACGCAGTACGTGACACGCGCTAGGGCTGTCCGCCTGGTAGGTAAATCGCACGCTTACTGATAGTTGTTTTTTTTTTTTTTTTATATGTTCGTCAGACTTCTCCTCCAACACAAGTCGGAGACGTTAGCAACAAACACTATTACATCATCTTGCGATTTATGCAAATTTAATATGGTATAAGTCGAGCAAAACATGGTTTTATAAACGTGTATGCTATTTTCGTGGGATGGGATGAAATAAAAGACGCAGTATTTTTTTTTTTTCTCTCGTTTTTCTTGATTTCTTTTTTTTCTTTTCCTTTTTTTTATGTGATAGTTGTTGCAATCCCACACCACACGTTCGTTCGTCCCTACGGCGCGCCCTTGCAACTGTTGTGTACCGAGTGTGTACTGAACTCCGACGCGCGTTGGTATGATTCGCGTTCCGACCGTTTGTATGAAGATGGAATACTGCATAGATACCCTTACCGTTCCTGTACATATGTATTACAATATTCATACTTTTAAGGTATGTATTTACTTGTATATAACTGTTTTTCTATGTATTATACACGTACATAATATAATTTACTAAACATGAGGTTACAAATATCAGTACAGACATAACATGATTTAAACACACTATACGATTCTATTTCATCCAAAGTTTATACAATTTATACATACATAAATTTACAATACATAAGTATTTACTTTACGAATAATTATGTTAGGTATTCATATTTTTACAGACCTTTTTTCAGATTTTATTAAGAAAAAGATCTTCAAAAGACAGATTCAATAATTTCATGGATGTTGTTACCTGAATAGCATTTTTATACAATGTTTTAATACTTAAAATTAAACCAGATTGAAAAGCGTTACGTGCAAAAAAAACTATCACATGAGGCAGATTTGATTTTTTATCTTTGTGACCATTTGTTTATATTAACGTGCTATAAAAAAACGTATCTACTCACTTTATAATTTACTACATATTTTGTAGCCATTTTTAGCATCGATGTTGAATCTATAGATTAGAAGATCTTTGACCGTAATGATTACAATTTTATAACACATCTATATTTTATAATATATTACTGGTTTGATATTACTGGTTCATAAGAACAGACAACTAGCACTAAATATCTTTAACACGGAATAAAAAGCGAATATATCACGTGATTGGATGGGTATATAATTAATTTCATATATTTAGCTATACTCAGTAAATCGACTCACCGATAGTCCGATAAATAATGCAACTATTAGTGGCAACAAATTGCTGCGTCCTGTCGCACGATGTTCAGATTATATGCGACTTTGTGTCGTACGACAAAGTCGCAAGCTAGCGTTCGGCTTTAGCACAGGGCAGGACCGTCACGTTCATTGAAATCGCGCATATCTGAAAAATTCATAAAATTTGGTTATTTTTACCTTGTTTTTTACAATACTTTTATTTCTAACTTAGCTGACCCGGGATCTTAGTCTCACCATCTGTCAACTGTTTATGACAACTTTTATATGCAGGAGCATTTTGTATGGGAAAATCAAATTAATGTTTTTATTATTTTCCTCGCAACTTTTATACATTTTCTCACCGTAAACCTTAAATTAACCAAAATAGTAAATAGTGGCCCGTCTATGCACGAAAGTGCATCAACTGATTTTCATCTTAGTTTTTATTTTTAAAGTGCGAATTGTGATCTTGTCTTGGCTATATTTCATATGAAAATGTTTTTGTTGGATAGGTGTGTTGCTTTGTCAAAAGCAGGAACTTTCAGAGGCCTATATACCAGCAATCTTATCATTATGAATAACATAACACACACACTATTATGAACAATTTTTACTATCGGCCTAACAACGAAATTGCGATAGTAAGTAAGTTCGTATAGGCCGGGTGGATATCCCTGGTGTCAGTTTTTAGGCCGTCTGAAGGCCTAAAAACTCTGACACCAATTGCGATGATAAATTGCTGCTCCATACATTTTGTCCATAGAAGGCAGCAGCAGGTGCCATTGCAAAAGTTATTAATAATGATGTGCAAATACACCTCTGGGACCTAATTTTTCAACTTTGCACGGCTTGGTCGCATACGGAACTTGTATGGAGTATTCGCAACTTCCATAGACAACATAGATATTCTCCATACAAGCTGTCAAAGTTAATTTAAGGTTAAACTTAAACTTACCTTAAATTAACCAAAATAGTAAATAGTGGCCCGTCTATGCACGAAAGTGCATCAACTGATTTTCATCTTAGTTTTTATTTGATGCTCTCTTAGATAGATAGATAAACTCTTTATTGCACAACAAGAAATAACAAAAAGAAGAAACAAAGATACATAAAAGTGTGTGTGTGTGTGTGTGTGTGTGTGTGTGTGTGTGTGTGTGTGTGTGTGTGTGTGTGTGTGTGTGTGTGTGTGGGCGGCCTTATCGCTGATAGCGAACTCTGCCAGGCAACCTTAGAATGGCGAGGACAGGAAATAAAGGACACATAGACTGACCACAGTTTTAATTTCTAGATTTCTCTGACCTACCGTAATGAAGCAATTTAACGATTTTTGAGATCGCTAGAAAATTCTCCTAATTTTCTACCGATTTTCAAGTTTTCAACAGTTAAAGGTTCTCTATTGGGCCAAATTATCCCTATTTTCTCCCGAATTTCAAACGGACACGAAAAAGAGGATAGGACGATAGGCTACTTTGTATGATGATCAGAATCCACTGGATCAAACCCTAAGGATTACGTGACTTTTAGTTCTAAACCAGAAAATCTTCACAAACCGACTTTGGCACGAATATACCAATATCTCTTGGCAGTTCTACCAATTTCGGATATTTTCTTTCGAGACCATTACATTCTGTATCACCTTAGTAGGTATTGTCCGTTCAGTTATTTCACCTCTGACATTTGTACCTGTCTTTTTCTTATCTCTATCTGGTCATAACGCACCATCACAAGTTATACAGAGACAGCAACATATGTCAGAGGTTAAATAACTGTGAACGGACTGTAAAATGGATCGCACAGAATATTACGTTTTATATTGCCTTGCCTCAGACAAATATGAACGTTATCTATCCGAAACACTCAACAGCTCCACTTTGGATGGGACAATTAAAATGATAAAATAGTAGATAGTCCTACGTCACTTCGTTCAGAGTGGACAGTCGAGACGTCTAAGCGACAAGTCTACACGCTAACCCTGGCTTTTTAGCCCAATTGAATATAATTGAGTCAAGATATAGATACTCCTTAAGTATAGTTTATCAGACCTAACTGTATTAAATATGTCGCAAGTGTAGATTATTATACGTAGGTAGACTATACCTATTATGTGGCTGGAAAACTGGCAGGTCATCAGATGGCAAGCATTTTACCAACAACAACGAACGTCTCGGCGTTTTCAATTCTCAGTACGTTAGTTTTGCCTTGACTAAACCTACGTACCTTTAAAAGATTTAGCTCGATAAAACTGTGGATACAAGCGGTGTGATGTTCTTAGACATCGCAGCGAAGTGACTATATCTATGAAGCATTCACTTCAATGTACGATGTAGAAGCAAAGGCAAATTAACTGTAAGAACAGTGGGTCTCACTCTCGCTCTGCTTTTCAACACAGTTTGTGTTTATAGACATTACCTACGCTGCCTCGGACGCTACATTCAACTAAAACAGGTTTACCCTTCTGCCCTGAGTCAACGCGACGGTGGCAAGAGCAGCGGGATCGCTTCATAAACACCTTGTTGACTAGTCACGACAAACATCCCCCTACTAGTGTTTATAGACCTCTCCTGCTACAACTAAAAGAGGTCGTCCACTCCAGACGTCACAGCGACGTATCCACCCTTCTGCCCTAAGAGAGCGTGACGCCTTGTAGGCGAGTCGCGAGATATCCGCGCTAATACGGAGTTTCTAAACCTCACCTGCGCTGCCTCGGCCGCTACAACTGAAAGAGGTCGTCATGCGGCCGCTCCATACGTCGCAGCGACGTGTCCACTCTTCTGCCCCGAGTGAACGTGACGCCTTGTAGACGTGTCGCGAGATACCCGCGCTTCTACTGTGTTTCTAGATCTCACCTGCGCTGCCTCGGCCGCTACAACTGAAAGAGGTCGTCATGCGCCCGCTCTAGACGTCGCAGCGACGTGTCTACTCTTCTGCCCCGAGTGAACGTGACGCCTTGTAGACGTGTCGCGAGATACCCGCGCTTCTACTGTGTTTCTAGATCTCACCTGCGCTGCCTCGGCCGCTACAACTGAAAGAGGTCGTCATGCGGCCGCTCCATACGTCGCAGCGACGTGTCCACTCTTCTGCCCCGAGTGAACGTGACGCCTTGTAGACGTGTCGCGAGATACCCGCGCTTCTACTGTGTTTCTAGATCTCACCTGCGCTGCCTCGGCCGCTACAACTGAAAGAGGTCGTCATGCGGCCGCTCCATACGTCGCAGCGACGTGTCCACTCTTCTGCCCCGAGTGAACGTGACGCCTTGTAGACGTGTCGCGAGATACCCGCGCTTCTACTGTGTTTCTAGATCTCACCTGCGCTGCCTCGGCCGCTACAACTGAAAGAGGTCGTCATGCGGCCGCTCCATACGTCGCAGCGACGTGTCCACTCTTCTGCCCCGAGTGAACGTGACGCCTTGTAGACGTGTCGCGAGATACCCGCGCTTCTACTGTGTTTCTAGATCTCACCTGCGCTGCCTCGGCCGCTACAACTGAAAGAGGTCGTCATGCGCCCGCTCTAGACGTCGCAGCGACGTGTCTACCCTTCTGCCCTGAGTGAGGGTCACGGGCGGCGGCGGCAAGGGCGGCGGGATCACTTCATTGTACGATGTCGACGCACCTAGAGAGGCCGACTGCCGCAGTCGCGCCGTTGGCCTGTGTCGCACGAAGCCGTCCTCGAGGTCTTTCACAAATCTGGAAATTAGAAATATGAATGGTCAAAACAATATTTATGGTGAACGAGCTGCACAAAGAGCCGCACGCAGCACAGTCATCAATCCTTATATGAAATCGTATGCAATATCGCGCACCTGTCTGTGTCGCACGACTAGTACTTCAGTCGAATTTTGTAAACGTTTGACGTGTATCGTACGTAGCACGATCACCATGGACCTCTATTGGACACAAAACTGAAAGTCGTGACGTGACATGACGATCAACATTGAACATTTGCGGTAGCTACTTTTTAGTCCGGAAAATAATCAAAACGCCAGTAATATAGATTCTCAAGATGTTATGTTCGCGCACTTAACAGGCCATTGCCTCTACTCGTACATTAGTTCGATAGCATTCAAAGCATAGTTTAATGTGAAATACATGCCAAACATGTATATAATATGATCACCAAATATGTGGAACTATTACTCAGTTCCATATCTAGAGTTCACTCATGTACATTTTTAGCAAACGTGGTACGTCTGTTTTTATAATTATTTAGGTTTGCATTTGACTGATATCTGATGTTAAGCAGATATGCGTCTTACACCACATCACTGCTTAATTAGCAACAGAATATACCCAAAACGAAACATGATATTAAAGAAAAATAAGAAAGATTTTTTACAAAGCATAAAACTAGTTTACATAAAATATGGCATATTTAAGATAAATATCTTTCCCGAATACGAGTAGCTTTAGTGAAGCAATAAATCTTCTCCAGTGTTATCTAAATAATTTCGTGCAAAATATTATTACGGAAAAGTGAATCGATTTTATGAATGATTGCAGACGGATGTTAGAGATAAACTTCTATAAAAATATAGTATCCGGTGTTTATTTTGTAAACTGAAAAACAAGGAGATAAACATTTATACCCAGTCTCCGAGCAAATATATAGATATTTGATCGAAGGAGAGTCACAACCGTGGGCAGGTTTTCTAGTTAGTCGTAAGGCGAATGCAAGCCGACTACAACGCCGCGCGATGCCAAAGTGCTCGGTTACAAGCACTAATTAGATGACATAACGTCGAGATTCGAGAAAACGGGTCATTATGAATTATTAATTGTAAATATCTAAGTCGGTATGTATGACGGCGCTCGGATTTTTTTTACTACATTCACTAAGGGACTGTGGCTCTGTAAATATTTGCTCGAAGCCAGTCTCACATAAAAACATATATTACTTGGCCGTTGCAATCTACTGAAACAACATATTCCACCATGGGCCCAAATTTTGCACTATGACAGTATTTATTATATATTCTTTGCTATGACTTAAAACAAACTTAAAAATACGCGAAACAAATCACCCATCCATCCATCAGCCATACGACGTCTACATAGGACATAGGCCTCCTCTTTGGATCTCCAATAAGACCGGTTGGAAGCGGCTTGACGCCAAACATTACGGTATGCAATAAATCGGCATTTAATGCTTAACTGCCGGATTTATTTGGTAGAAAAGTATTTTCTAAATTGTTTTGTCTCTATCGCCGCCATTGTTGTCAAGCAATGTCATAATAAAGGTAGGTAATGTCATAATATTATCGTAGTCCGTTTTTGAAGAAAATAATAGGTAGCAAAATCATTTTACAAAACAAATAAAGCTAGTGTTCAGGTACGGTACAAGGCCATGGCCTAAGCTAAGATTTTTGCAATGCCTCTTTAACAACCTCCAAACAAAACCAAGTTCAGGGTTTTCAAATAGTTTAGTTAGAGCACGCGACAGTATGCAAATCAAGTTATTTCGTGTAAAGATTAGCATAACATATTTTAGAATAAATAACTGTATAAAAATAGATTCTTATTTTGCTTGCAAAAACTCACACTTAATCGATATTTGACGATTCCATTCAAGGGCACTATGACGATGCGTCTTGCATGATTTCATAATTAACGGCTATGTTGATTGTTGATGTTATTATAAGCTATCAAACTGTGTATGTGAAATGTTTTTTTCCTATTACGAGAAAGGTTGGGTGGGGCGCAGTCCACATAGCCTGACTGAAGCTGGCGCTGTCGGGGCCGCGGATGAGTGCTAAAGGGTGCCCATAGCCCCGACACTTAGCGCAGTGGTGGAACACTCCAGGGTTTTAGCAAGTATACCGACCAATCATTAGGACTTCCAGTACTTCCACATAACTAGCCATCTCTGAGCTCAAGGCATCCATAAAGGATTTTCCCTAGACAAAAAAAAACACCTCGCTAGCCCAATTTGTGTTAGTAGATTTACAGATCCTACACAACGTAAAAAACTCAGTCATCTTTTCTTGTGGTGCGCACCACAAGTCTTGCACGTCTTATGATTTTTGGACCTAAAATATGACGCTATCTCATTCGCCTTTACACTTTCAAAGCTGGCTCCTCAAATGTTGCTTTCTTGCAGCTCGCTATCACAATCAAGATCATTCCATAATGATTTCACAGATGTCTAAAAGATTCATTACTCATTTACCTATTATACTTGTCTGGCTTGTTTAAACGCATAGCATGTGTGTTTTTACTCCGTACCATCAATTATGCACGCTATGACACGCGACATGACACTATTTTATTCCACTAAATACAGGATTTGTACATCGATTTTAACACAGCTTTCGACGTTTTTTTGACCCGTACTCCTAATTTCAAATCAATACTAGGTATTGATTTGGGAGCGTGGCCAGCAGATCGTATCATGGTCGTACCATAGTGTAAAGTAGGTAATCCTTAGCTTTCGCTCTAATGCTCAGGCACTAGAATACGGCATTAGGTATCACCTGCCTATAAGTAAGATCATACCGAAAGGGGTCCTTTGAATTTATGGAAAGTTGAGATAAGGCTCTACCTATCCACTGACACTGACTGTTGACCAATGTCAACGGAAAGTCAACATTACAACCGATCTTTGGAAAACCCGAAGCTCTTAAATGCACACAAAGGCTTCCGAGATTTTAGTGGACACCATCTTACAAAACCCGGTTGCAAGTCCGAAGCAGCCTGGCTATCGGATATACAAACAAATATTGGATAAGAAAGTATTTAAAAATAGAGAAGAGGACTATTTGAACCACTGTACAATTTTTACACTATGGAATAAGTTGACTATCTATCAGTGTTAGTAAACCAAGGAAATTGAAAAGCTTTTACCCATGGGTGTACTATTTTCACCCCGTTTTTACGGTGGTATAACGATATGTAAAATAGAAAGGATTTAAAATTAATGCCATCTGCTACATCTGCATTTAGGATGAGACGGTGCAATAATTAAAATATTATTAATAGAATGTGGACATGGCATCTACAGAGCTAATAATTACAATGGAATGTAATATAAATAATTGGCCCAGTGCGAGCTGGACTCGCGCACGAAGGGTTCCGTACCCTATGGGAAACCCCTTAGCCCCATTTCAAGCGTCTACCTGTTGCCGTTATTAATATGGAGCAAAAAACGGCAAAAAAATTACGTTTGTTGTATGGTAGCCCCCCTTAAATATTTATTTTATTCTATTTTTAGTATTTGTTGTTATTTCAGCTGCCTAGCTATCACGGTTCATGAGATAGGTATAGCCTGGTGACAGACAGACGGACGGACAGCGGAGTCTTAGTAGTAGGGTAAAAAACCCTTTGGGTATGGAACCCTAAAAATGTAGTCGATGTAAAAGTATTAATGCACAAAACCAAAGATCTTACATTCAATATAACTCACTATTTTATTACACCTAAGCAAGTGCGTATTAAAGAATTTATTAAAAAAAGAAAAGACACTCCACAGCAATAAATACAGATTATTAAATATGGATTACGTAAACATAGAAGAATTTATTCACAATGCTGTGTCGTGCGTTAATAAGTTTCAAACAATGTCTAAGTTTCCCATGAGACATTTATCATGAGCTTGTGACGTCATCACTAACACGGTGATATTTTTATTTGTGAGCACAGCCCGCAATGCGACAAAACTTTTGTAATAAAAAAGAAAACAAAACTAAAAGGGACAATTTTTGGGAATGCATATTTTAAAAGTGCTGTGGTGTTGTCGTGGTAGTACGTGGGGTGTATAGTTGTATAGTTCCCCTTTGACCGAGAAACCCCCCAGGAACCGAGTACTATACCTGTACTAGCCTTTTTAGTGGTCCACTGCCAGACGTAGGCCTGCCCATGAAGAGTGCTACTGCGGCTTAAATGACACGTTAAATTGTTGAGGGAGGACATCGGTTATAATCTCTGTTTATATAAGCCACACGTTGGACCTATACGTACTTACTTTTATAAATGCCCGAAAAGTACTATTCATGAGAAATTCTCGTTATGGGAAGTACGCCAACTAGGACATGATCATTTTGAGACGGAGAACATATTAAGAAGTGCATTCTAAACATAAGCCAATGAAAATAAATAAATACAAAAATATTAGAAAGAATCGGAATATAACTGCAAAATTTTGTCGTACTGAACATAATAATATAAATAACGCATTGAATTATAATATTTTAATATTGATTTTATCTGTATGAAATCTAACATCAGGCGTAATTTATATTTAATTGCTAAAATAGTTTGTCGTATTTAACAAAGCTTTACACAAACAATACTGAATCTATTGTATAAAAACTCATAACCGTTTGTGCGTGGTTAAAAGCAAAAATACACTTCAGCTCTACGGAAAACAAAGCCAGGTCAAAAATCACTCCGGACTAAACAGATTTATGACACAAAGAAATGTAGCATTATTTCGGAGCATTATTTTCATAACACCACTTAACTTGACCCAATATTTGACCGTTGAGCGATCTTGTTCAAACATTTATACCCACATACTATTCGCCAAACGTATCACAACTTTATCGTGCATTGATAAAGTACATTTTAACCCGCAAATGTGAAAGGAAGTTTGTCAATTATTCGTCCGAGTATACCGCGCTGTACTTCTAAAAATATCTGAGGCTACATCCTTTGTGTGGGATGTCCTTTTCCTACGATTCTTTTGCATTTTCTATAGAATATGATATCTCGCTTTAGAATATAAGACAAAGCGAAATCGCTTTGTAGATATGACCGTCCACAAGCTTTAATAACGGACAAAGAGCTAAGTTTATCTGAGATCAAATCAGTTTGAAGACGGCCCAAACTCCAATGTTACCGACTGAACCCAAACAGGTTGACAAATGAGAACATCTAAGTAAATCTCTATCACTGTTGGACATAGGTCGAGAAAGTGATATGCTGATGATTACTTTAGGTTTCATCTTGCTCCCGCATCTGCATAAAAGCGTAAGAAAAGACAACGTGAACCAACTTTGAGTCGCGCTAAGAGATCACGGCGGCATACAGACGCCAATGCTGGCTGCAAGATCTTTTCAACTGGTCTTGGAGGCATGGATGAGTGTTTTCTTTACGATGGGCATATTATGAGACACCACTGCACTCATCGGGATTAGTCTCGCAGTAAGAGTTAGTCATAATGATGAGTACAACAACGATATCTTAAGATATGTACGTCATCTGAAAATATGATGATGTTCTCAAAATAAAAGCTGAACAACAACATTAGATAAAGCAATAAGCTGCATTACAATAGTCGTAAAATCTACGGTTATTTTCCCACTCGGTAGTACCTAATAGCGCTAAGAATAGACACCGAAGTAATCTAGATTCTATAGCTGATCCGTTCTACACTACCGACCCACTGACATTTCGCTAACGCGTAATCAACCGTATATATAGGCCGAATCATACAAGTCGGCGGATGTGAAGTTAGCTACAGGTAGCGGCACGTAAGTCAAGCGCTGAGGGTAGTGTGGAGGGGATGGCTGCGAGTGGGTTTAGTATAGCGGTCGCCATGCGCTGCTATCCCTTCCACACTACCCTCAGCGCTAGACATATGTGCCTAACTGTTCAAGCTGCGCACTGTCCAATTAACGCGCAGCTTTATGTGAGCTTCAGTCAGGATTGGATTGCGCAATAGCGCAGCTTGTAGCTAACTTCACATCCGCCATCTTGTATGATTTGGCCTATAACTACAGTGGTCGATGGATCCGTAAAGCTCTCGAATAGAGGTCACGTAATGTCCAGCGCAGCGTAGGACGTTCGCGATACAAACGTTTTGATATACATCGTAAAGACAGGTCTTATTGGAAATCAATTAGGGAGGCCTATGTTCAACAATTGACGTCCTACGACTGCCCGTGCCCACCTTGCGAGTTCACTAACCTACATCTTGGGCAAAAGTCGTATAAAAGGAAATAGAACTCTTATAGAAAACTGATGGGTATCCCACGAAAAACATTTATGTAAAAAGTTGCCAAGACGATACTACAGTTCGCACTATCAAAAAGTTATCAGATTTCATGTAGAGCCAAGGTTCTATCTCTGCTCGCCTAACTCTACATGCTCTTACTTCACAATACATACTCTACACCTTAGTCAATATATTTGGCTTGGCCGTTTCGTTGCTAAAACTGTGGAGAACTGTAGTCTCCGCCAAGATGAGATAAAATTATGAGAATAAGATATATTTTTCGCCTAAAAAGTGTGTCAAACCAAACAAGCCGCTTAGTTATAAGCTAAAGGCAAACCAAATTCACGTTAAGCTTAGAATAATCTTAAAAACTTGTTATTCTAACAAATCGGGGTCACATAGAAGCTACTGATAATGCTGATAACTGCTAAGCGGCGAGGGCAATGACCGGAAAATCCTATAGATGACACGCTGTATTTGTAAAAGCGCTACCATTGGATTTTTTACTAGACTAAAAAAACTGCAAAATGGACTTCCACTCCGGAATATCATTTGAACACCTCGAATCGTACGACATTTTCAAGTTGAAGTTAATTTATCTCTCAGATAGGTACAATAATGTACCTACACTTACTTATGTCGAAACACACGAAATAAAACTTTGAATAGGTACCTAGCAAAATTATTACGCACAACGTTACAATAAATTAAAAATGAGTCGTTACCCGTGGTCCCGGGTTGACCCATTAACGGGTCCACAGGTAATTTTAATTACCCGTCCTCGATCGAATTCATAACGCCAGAAGCACAACGATTTATTGAAGAAGTACAGACCCATCTCGCTTCTGAGTTTCAGATTTTTAGTCAGAATCGCGCGTTCTATCGATTTGTATATTATTATTATTACTAAATACATTGCAATAAATGAAAAATACAATATTAGAATATCGTTATTAAAATTAAGTGATCTCGCGTTATAAAAAGCGATTCAGTCGGTTAAACCCTGATACATTACAGATTTGGACTGAGTTGTGTGCATTTACTCAATTATACCAAACAAAATATAAGCTTTAGTTATAAACCATTGAGGATACAAATAAGTCTAAAGTAATCGCCGTAACATGATTGAGGAGAAATGACTATGACACTCCGATCTTTGAACTATATGCTTGCCAAAAATCAAGTCAATCATTTTGCTTTGTTGCTGCGTAAAAGAGTACCAAAAAAACAACAAACAAATTTTCTAATTTAATAGTAAGGATATATGCGAATAAATCTCGTACTTCGATGTTTTAAGGTATACCTATAAGATAAAATTACATTACAGAAACATCCTTCTTGGACAGTCGAGCGAGTAAGAAGTAGTTTCGCCGTCGTCATTTCAACCATGTCACTGTTGGACATAGGATGACGGAGGACCTCCCCTATAGATCTCCAATAAGACCGGTTGGAAGCGGCTTACATCCAGCGCGATCCTACTGTCTTGATAACGTAGTATTTACTAGCGACCGACCCGCCCCGGCTTCGCACAGGTGTATATACATAATATATAAACCTTCCTCTTGAATCATTAAATCTATTAAAAAAACCGCATCAAAATCCGGTGGGTAGTTTTAAAGATATAAGCATACATGGGGGAAGCGACATTGTTTTAAACTATGTAGTGAAGACAGCAATGTAGGAGTAGTCCAAAAGACAATAATCGGCCCAGTACGAGTCGGACTCGTGCAAGGAGGGTTCCGTACTGTATGGGAGCCCCCCTTAAATATTTATTTTATTTTAATTTTATGATTTATTATTGAAGTGAATATACAACTAAATATTCTGTGAAAGTTTCAAGCATCTACCTGTTACCATTATTAATATAGAGCGATAAACGGCTAAAAAAATCAGGTTTGTTGTATGGGAGCCCCCCTTAATAATTAATTTTATACTGTTTTTAGTATTTTTTGTCCTATGACAAAAAATACTAAAAACAACCAATAAAAACAACAACAATAGCGGCAACCGAAATATGTACTTCATCTGTGAAAATTTCAGCCGTCTAGCTATCGCGGTTCATGAGATACAGCCTGGTGACAGACAGTAGACAGGCGGACAGACGGACATCGGAGTCTTAGTAATAGGGTCCCGTTTTTACCCTTTGGGTACGGAACCCTAAAAATGAATAGCTATAGGTTTCTATAGTAAGTAGCGTCTTTGTGTGAACCATGGATTAAAGTAGAATATCTGACCTCATTCTACCGCTAGATAGATTAAACGCCTACACGTAATAATGGAGGGAGTGGTACTGGGTTTTAGTTTTTGTTACTAAATATGATATATGATACGGAAAACGCTGGCTACTATTACCTATTTGTTCGCAAATAATTGCCTATTAGTGATTAGTGGTGTAATTTTCTACTCTATCTATATAGGGTTATTTCTAATCAATTAGCAACCTTTTAGGAGCTTATTCTGTACATCAAAACTAACAACTTTTGTTCTGCGTCTTTTGTCAAAACTCGAAAAAATATTAGCTGTTCTATTCATTTTGTCGCGGGTGAACGATATTTTTCTATGGAACAACAAAATTTATTTTTGAGTGCTGACAAAAGTGGCGGAACAAAAGTTGTTAGTTTTGATGTACAGAATAAGCCCCTAAAAGGATGCTAATTGATTAGAAATAACCCTGTAGAATCGATTGGAAAATATCAAATATAAATTAACGCGTGCCCCCTATTAATAGCAAATGTGGGTTTTCCAAATCCGCGGACCACATTTGTTTAACTTCCATAATTCTTCATTTAAGGCGCCATATGAAGAGAACAGGCTAAATTTCATGTAGTTCTGATCACTAGAACGTTGACCTGACATGATTCTAAGTGTTAAAACATTTTTTTTAGGTTTATTCAGTTCCTTCACAAGGTGCCCGCTTTATTTGAATTCTAAACTAAATTAATAGAACGCTAAAAAAATATTAGGAAATGACAACAAAGCAAAACATTTTTCTTCCATAAGTCTGTAAATATAAGTTTAAGAGAAAATATGTTTGATCAAAGATATTCGTATTATGGATTCGAAAGTACTGCCCTTCTTCGTTTTAGATACAAAAATACAATTGTAGAGATAAATCGTTTTTTTTAGTTCACGCCTACCAATATTTAGTATTGCAGATAGAACGTATGCTATGTATAAATAATCAGGCACTTCGACAGTCTGTGGTTTATCGTGAGGTGACAACAGTCAGTGGTGTTAATAATATTTAAAATCGATTATTTTGTATTTAAGAAAAATTAAATTACTGCCGGGTACCGTCCCCTTAAATGATTTAGAATATAATGGGGATGTAGATGAGATTAGAAGATTAAAAGTTTCACTACTACTACTACTACACAGATTTTATTTATCTATTATGGGTTGCCTGAAAGAGATCGCTTCCAGCGATAAGGCCGCCTAATATTGCACTACCTTAAGAATCTCACTGATGTATTTATTGTAAGTTTTATTTTGTGTGTACAATAAAGAGTTATTTGTTTGTTTGTTTGTTTATCCCCTAAATGCCTATTGATTACTTTAGAGTGAAATGGTTACACAAATTTTCGTCCGATACGTCCAGAATAGATAGAAGACGTATTTTTATGTATTTTTATTTTATTTTAAACACTCATCGTGTCCATGTCTTTTCGTCTGCACAAAAAAGCTTAAATCAAGTTATTTTTCTCGAAGTAGGCTCTGAAATTCTGAGCTTACCTATTTTTATCATAATGCTCGATTCCTTTTTTTTATTAGGGGACATCTTACACACGATCTCTGACCCCAAACTGAGCAAAGCTTGTGATATGGCTGTCGGAGACTGATATGCTACATATACATATTTTTAAATACATACGTATATAGATAATGCCTAAATTTTCCATAATAAAGATTCCAAGGCGCTACATAAAAACGCCATTTATGTATACAGAAGTCAGACTCAACAAAAATAATTACAACTCCGAATGTACTACGAGTACGTACGCGTTGCAAAATTCAACCATTCTGCCTGTCAATTCATTCGCGTGAATTTCTAAAATGCTGATACCAATTATTACAATTTCACAAAAATACAGCCACATTTGACCTCGTTTTGTAAATCGTTGCAAAAATATGTGACAAACATACGTAAACGTACAGGCCTTCTCTTTGCCTGGCACGCCAGACACTAAATGTAGCAAAAACTCATACACCGCAAAATGCATGTTAATGAAACCTATATCGGAGAATGCGTTGTGTTAATAAATTAATAGGCCTGTTAGGGACATCTTACACACGCTCTGACCACATTCTATGCAGAATAAGTTATTTGATGTGCTATCTGAGTAATAATTGGCGTTACGCGTTGTTGCCCGCTAGATCTACGACATGACCCATTTGGCTAGATCTGTGGACAAATGACAGTAGAGTAGTAGAAAGGAGTTTAATGCGTGTGTCATACGCATGAGTAAGCGAATAATCGGCCAAGCACGAGTCGGACTCGCGCACGAAGGGTTCCGTGAAAGGGTCCGAGCCCCCCTTAAATATTCATTTTGATTTCAAATATATAGCTAAATATTCTGTGAATATTTCAAGCATCTACCTGTTACCATTATTAATATCGAGCGAAAAACGGATAAAAATCCAGGTTTGTAGTATGGGAGCCCCCTTTAAATATATTTTTTATTCTGTTTTTAGTATTTGTTGTGAAAATTTCAGATTTCTTGCTATGACGGTTCATGAGATACAGCCTGGTGACAGACAGACAGACGGACAGCGGAGTCTCAGAAATAGGGCCCCGTTTTTACCTTTTGGGTACGGAACCTTAAAAACGAAATGGTTTAGTTTATAACATATTTGTACAATTTGAACGAAGTAAGCATGTGTGCAAAACAGCTGTTGTTGTTTATCTGCTTTATTTTTATTTGAATTTTGGATTTGCTCTAGAAATTCGCTACCTTTGATATATTTTAATTTTGTTATAGACAGTGTTTTAAACGTTTTGTAATTCTTTTTTACAAACTAACAAACACCAAGATAAAATTAACCCTCTCTATGTACAGAATGATTACTGCACAGGACCAGAAAGACTGTCGTAAAAGAGAGGAGGCTTATACCCAGTTATTATGGGAGAATACAGACAGAATAGATACCTAGATGTATAGTCAAAATATATTTAAAAGATCACAAACTAGCTGATTAAGGCGCCGATATAGTTATGCCTCAATTAAGACCAATTCTAGAAAAACATATGCCTTTAAATTAGTTGAAGGCCGCCAGACAATTAACACTAAGGATAAGAATAGGTAGCAAGCGCATAATACTGTACTGCACTGTATCCGCCTTTTAATAGTCCACTGCAGAACGTAGGCCTACCCACGAAGGGTGATTGAGCGTTGGCCCAGTGCGGGTTGGTGGATTCACATCCGCCATCGAATTTCTTCTACGGACGTATGCAGGTTGCCTCACGATGTTTTCCTTCACCGAAAAGCCAGTGGTGTTCAATTCCTTAGATAAATTAAAAAGAACTTATTGGTACGAGACTGGGATTTGAACCCACGATCGCATGATTGAAAGGCCGGTGTCACTACCACTAGACCACCACGGCTGTAGCAAGCGCATAACAGTTAACTAGAAAACAAAATACATAGCTCCAATTACTAGTTTACGCTAGTTACGAAAATTTAGCGAATAATGTGTATAATAATATAATAACATACCTAACCTAACGTGAAAGACGTTATGAAGATAAAGACATTTGTTTTATATTTAAATGACTAAGCTGGAAGCCAGATTATTTATCAAACTGTAGACGACAAAGACAAGACAAGATCATTTATTGTCCTTGATACAGATATAAGAATGTTTACTGCGTTAGTAAGTTTATATGCAATATAACAGTCAACGTCATTATCTCAATCATAGACAGAGATACCAGAGGGATAATGTGACCGATCGAGAAAAGAAAGAGAGAGACGCAATGATTTAATATGGTATGAGTTAGAAAGAGACATGAATAATATCTCGATTCAGTGGCTATATAGTTGCCGTGTTTTCTCTCAGTAGTGTCAAATTCCAATACATATCCTGTTTTTTCCTTATTCTGAGTACATATCTGATAGTTTTGACAGCTCTGGGCAAGATTTTCCATCCTTTTTGTGGTTGAGAATTGCCTCAAGCGACAACAGCGCTATCTCTCTAGTTGTAATAGCTCTGTGCAATCGTATGAAGTACACTGCTGGGCATAGGCTTTTCCTATCGATTTACAATAGGACCGGTTAGAAGCAGCTGTCATCCTGCGCGTCCCTGCGGTTTTAATCAAGACATTTGTACACCTTTCCCATACTTGATACGAATAGCTAGTTTCATAACTATATTATTACATAACATCATTATATAAATTTTATAATTATTACGTAATAAAGATGAGCCCATTTTCAAAGTATACGTGAGGAAAACCGCAACAGGCAACAAAGTCTGTAGCTGAGAAGAACACCAAGAACAATGCTAATAAAATGTCAAAACATACTCAATTACTCATGACAGTCATGAGCTATAAGTAAGTATTTGAATTCATGGATTATTTCACTCATAATACACATATAAGTAGCAAAGTAGCGACGTTTATCATCAACAGACTCTACAGTACATGTAAATAAGTACATTATTTACGAGTCCTCATGGATAAGGCAGTAGGTACTTACTAGGTTATAATTACTAAGTCGTAATACCAAAATAACACCTTATCGGGAGAAAAACGATAACCGAACGCTGCCGTAAATCGGATGACAGCTTAAATTGTAGGCCCGTTTTTAAACGCTGTAGACATGTCAGAGGCCTTCAGAAGTTCAGACGGCTTAAAAGCTTTAACACCATACGAACTTACTTACCATCACCGAAACCAAAACTAGCAAAAAACAATGGGTTGCACTTTGGAATACTATCATTTATGTGGTAAAATACAATATCATACACGCACACTCGCGCACTCCACCAACCCGCACTGGGCCAGCGTGGTGGATATGCTCAATCACCCTTCGTGGGTAGGCCTACGTCCTGCAGTGGACTATTAAAAAGGCTGGTACAGGTAAACTCGCGCAAGCGCCCTGCGCCGCATACATTTTCGCCGCGCCGTAGAAAAAGACGAGGATAGTACTTCCTCTCCTACGCCGCGCCAGCGTTCTACTATCCCTCCTGGAAGAGATTGCTGTAAGCAATAAGGCCGCCCTTTGTTGCACTAGTTTTAAGTTACTTTATTTTTCCTTTCTGTGTATTTTTCTGTATTTTGTGTTAAAAATAAAGTATTCATTCATTCATTCCCTCCGTGTTACGAATTTTCGATCAGGTCACCTGTCCTGACGCGAGTTTAACATTTTTACCCATCCCAAAAAGTGCACAACGCTGCTGAAGTTTTCACTTCAAAAACAAAACTGTCTTTGAAATATATACCTACAGCGCCACGTGGCCACGCAGAACGTATCGCTCGCCTCCAGTATTTTAATTTCATCTACTTGAGTTTCTTTCTAGTTTCTATAGATCTATTATAATGTAAGTAAAATTATTATATTTTTTACAATAAAGAAATCCGTTGTGAATGAACAAGGAAACGTTTAATAAAAATACATATTGGGGTTTTTGGTGTTTGTAGGGTTCCGTAGTAAAACGAGGGACCCTAAAAACATAAATCGAACGTTTACTAATTACAAATCCACACGTTCATACGGCGCGCCGCGGCTGACTAGCATACCCCGCTCCGAGGCGCGTAGGTATGATTAACGTTCCGACCGTATGTATGAAGACGGAATACAGTTAGATACTATTGCCGTGACAGAAGCTAAAAAAAACAAACACGTAAATAAATTAATGGTAGCAAAGAAAGGCATCGCGTCAGTTAGTCACATGACTGGCGTGAAAGTGCGCGTAAAGGGCCTTGAGTGAGGTCGCGAGCGCGCGGAAAAACGATCATTAGATTTTTTGCATTTTTGCCGGTTTTTGCGAAGGGTCAGGTATCAGATTGGTTTTTGATGGCGGCTGACATAGATAAACGTAATCGTGATTAAAATTTTATTTTACCAAACTTGCTTATGAGCTTGGCTAATTTATGCTAAATGGGTCATTGCACTTTTTATCATAGACAATTTTACTATTAGACCAACTCTGATAATACGAAAATAAATCGGCTGTTCCAAACAAGTTTATTAACCTTATTAAATAAGGAACAGCTAACTTGTTATCATAATTTCAGGGTTACCTTTTTAGCACACAAAGTTGTATGAAAACGTGCGCGTAACCTGCTCTAAGTTATCTTTTTAAGAAATTATTGTGAAAAGTATTAATTTTTCAAATAACAAAACATCGGAATACAGGAAAAACACTGTATTTTAATCCATGCAACAAAGTTTCCACGAATTTACGATTTTCCCCATATAACAGTACAGCTAGAAAAGCAAGTACTAGTGGCAAGCCGCTTCCAAAAGATCTAATTGAAGATCAATAAGTCAGTTTGTAAAGGCCGAGTGGCTAGCCCTGGTGTCAGAGTTTGTAAGCCTCCAAAAAGCCTCTGATATGGCTTAACAGTTAAAACTACCTATTCTGGAAAACTATATTGATCTAACTAGACTCTAGAATACTCTAGATCTATATGTATAGTTCAATTCAATATACTATATTCAATATAGTATAGCCAATAGAGGCCAGAGTCCAGCATTGGCTTGTGACTGAAACAACACCAACAGCTAGTAAAACATATTCCCCCATTTTCAGCAACTCAGTCCAAATATTACACATGTTATCATTAATTAAACACACTGGTTATCTCCACAGCAATTTCTGAACTCCAACTTGTTTACATAGACAGCCGTTATCATGAGTTGATATAATATTGTAATAATTATTCATAATGGGGGAACATCGGCCTATAATCTAACTGTAGGTAGAAAATTTGTAGGTATGAGTAAATTAGATATTCTGGGTGGGTGACCTTAATTGATGTAATCTTCATTAACGTAATTTTGTTGTAGTAGAAAATGTATTATGTAGTTGAAAATTGTAATGATGTAGCAGTTGTAGTACCTCCTATTGAAGTGTTAAAAGGACCAATTCTGTTATATTGGCCACTAAAACTATATGCTAAAAATTTACTAAAACAAGATTTATTTGTTTCTTCATTTGAAAATTTAGAGTTTTTATAAAATTAGAAAAGACCAGCTAGTCCACTATGCGACCACGAAAAGCCATGAAAAGAACTCTTTTCGACATGTGGAAAAGTGACAGATATATAGTGTCTCGTTCTGACATGTCAAAAGAAATATTACATGGAGCGTATCTTAGCCAGGCACATTCTTATTCTTATTCGATGTGGGGACGATAAGTCCTGCACTGACGTCCCGCATGGGGTGTTTAGCCAGGCACATCTAAAAACTCCTTGAAAAATACCTAGGAACTTACAAACTGAGGCTGATTGAATTTTATATAATATGTAATGTAATGTAATGTAAAATGCAAAGTTTAGTTCAGCAAATCAATGTCTAATATTATTCATGTGGTTATATGTATTTTTACACAACTGTTAATTTTTAAGCATGTGGGCAGGTGCTTAAAAGTTTAATCATGTTATAGGTAAGTAACTATTATATTTTTACTTCTACTTACAGAATTTTAGCTTTGATTTTTAGCACCTTGCAATGGTGAAGAAATCTCAGAAAATAATCCCAATACATTACATATTGTCTTATACAATTTGTTTTATTTTGTATTGATAAAAAAACAACTACATACAATGTTTTGCTCCAACATATTTTGATAGCGGCAAGGAAAGATAACCCATTGTGGAAAATTTAAGTAGGTATCAGCTTTTATCAAATAGTAAATAGTGCAGTACAGACAGGGTCACTTCTTTACAAAAAATTACTAATATTAAGTAATATGAACAATATTGATTACTAGCTGCCCATCCCGGCATCACCCGGATACAAATTAATTATAACTATAAACCTTCCGGAAGAAATATTCTAAGTATGGTGAAAACCGCATTGAAATCTGTTGTGTAGTTTAGAAGATAATATATAAGCGGATACACAGACAGACACAGAAATAACGGTTTTGCTTTATACTATGTAGTGATAATTAAAATAAACCTCACAAACAACTCATTCTCTTCGATTTGTTTTCCTATAAAACTAATGATTGTTTGATTCAATAGAAGTCTACATCACATAAGAAAGAAGTGCCCCAATAACCTTATGGGCCAAAGACTTGGGTTAAATGTAAGCACAATGTACACTTCATAACAGGGTAAATGGTGCGTTTAGGACCTTACTTTCTAGGTACTCACTCGCTATTTTCCTTCGTTTTCTCGACATGTTTCTTGATATCAGCTAGCGAAGAGTCTAATCTGTTCAGAAACTCGTCAAAAGTCTTCTTCTCATCAGGACTGCCTGGAGAAAAGCTACCAGTGGGCATGCCACCGATCGACGCTCGGTGACTGGGTGGCGCAGGCTCCGTCACCCGCTCACCGTTCTCATAGAAAGGCGATTCTTTGGTGACTGGTATCAACAAATACTCCCTCAAAAACAAACTGTCCGTGGCGAATAATCGATTCGCTCGCCTTATCTTCTCCATCTACAATTAATTAAAAACGCGTTAAACCACAGCACTAACGATTTTTAAGCTTGTAAATTAAAATAATAACACTTCTGTTGCGAAGTATCCACACTTACTGTTACACCATATTTTAAGGCGATCCCTTGCAAAGTATCACCTTTTGTCATCACGTGCTTAATGTATTCTTCGTTCCTCTTCATGTGATTGCATGTGCTCCCGTATTTTTTTAGAGGACGAGCTGATTCCCGAATAGAAACTCGCTCGTCAAAAAGACGGTCCTCCTCCATTTTTGACGTATTTGAAAATGACAAAATTTTGACAGCAAAACAAGCTACGAGTAACGGAGTGAAGCTAGCTACAAGTGAATCAATACCACAGATAATACAATAAAAATCACCGGAAACTACAATCAAACTCCGTTGTTTGTTGATCAACGCCATCTAGCAATCTTCGATAACAAATATGTAAAAGCTTTAGCTAATTGTCAATAGATGGCGATAGCAATTTTAATACATGAAATTACACTAGATGGCACTAGTTATTATGAAATCAATCAACCAATTAGAAAACATTCATTCAGTCGAATGTCATGCCATGACGCATTTTTGTTCACTCATTTTACATTCCGTTCATTTTGTTCAAATCATTCAGTTCCATATCAGATGTTGAGGGCGGAGTGACGTGTGATTGTTTAAAATTATTGTAATTATTTGTGACTATATTACTATAAACTTCTGGTGTGTTAATTAAGTTATGATCAATTAATTTTATCATTTACGGACTCTAATTGTTGTACTTTCAGTGATCAATTGCGTTGTGTTGAACTTTTGAGGTTTGTGTACATGTGATCAATAAACCTGTCGGGGTTTTTCTTATTTTTTTGAGGGTAAGTTCTAAACTTTTGTACTAAGTATGAATGGAAATCAAAACCATGAGTTTAATTCTGTATTTTTAAAGTTCCGTAATATTTCAACGTATTGTTGGAGCTATAGATATTCGTAGATCGGCGCACACCGCCCTATAAAATGCACAAAATCGCGTTGCTCGCCCGGATCGCTGCAGCCCTCGCATTTCGCGATAGGGCCATTAGCTCGCTTGTACGGGCTGTTGGTATTTTATTACTTTGGGGTTCAATTATTTCTTTGGCTCGTTGCACATTCTCTGCGTGGCAACGATTGGGAGCGAGTAATCGTCCTGCGCAACAACAGGACGAAATCTGTGGTCCCTGGAAACTTGACCGTACCTACCTACCTACATACTTATTGATAAGGCATATCTACACCGCCTTTTGAGGCATTTCAATGAGTTTAATAGTGTTGTAACGCCAAGTAATAATTTAATTATAACAAACTCCATTGAAATTACAACTTTTAACCCACTCATGTTTACCTACAATAAAAAATCCAATCCGACCATAGGTGAGACGAACTCATGCACCGAGTGTTCCGTACTGGATATAAATATAAATAATAACAAAATTATGATTTGCTACCACTAATTGCTGGCACGAGCTCGGCTAGCACTCGGCCAGTTACCTAGTAGGTAGGTGCACTAGGTGCCTAATTAGGTACCTACGTACGTAGATATTAAAAATTAAAATGCACTTTTACTCAAAAAAGTACCTAACATTGTAGAACTACGACTACCTAGGTAGGTACCTAATCCTGCGTAAAAGACCGTTGTAGGTAGTTAAAGTAAATAGGTACCTACTTATTTTTATCCACACCTATATTAGGTAGGACACATACCTAACTGTCTAAAACAATTAACCCAAAACCGTACTCAAATTAGCAGTAATTTCCAAATGACTCATAATCATAACTCAAAACGCTTAATAACCTACCCCACCCATTGACAACAAAATCCCTTTCATTAAAACTAAACCAAAAGGTTATAAAAAATGCGCGTGAGTCAGTTTGAACACAGAATAGTTGACGGAACCACAGATTAGATTGCAGTTGATACATGAACTTGTTTTCAAACACGACAGACAAGAGCATCAGATCAAGATCACTGCATGGTCTTATGATATGAGTCATTGCTCAAGCGTTCGACCTTAGTGGAATCCCTGTTATCTTGTAAGCTACGGACTTCAAACCACACAAGTGACACAAGCGGAACAATCGGGATTACGCAGCTGGCCAGTTTTACAGGTGGCTTGACTGATGCCTGGATGCTAGAGATTATGATTATAATCGTTTATAATCCTAGTTCTATATTATATCTATACCTAGTCCTTGAGCATTAGAACTAGTTAGTAAACCGTATCAGGTAGGTATGCCTTTGAAAATGCATTGAAATCTTAATCTGTAACTTCAAATCTATTCATACCTAGACAATCGGTATACAAGTACCTCTTGAAGTCACTCCCTAAATCAAAAAGCTGCTAGGTATTTGCTTCATCGAATCTCTGTTTTATTTCGAGAAAAGAAAATAAATTCGACTCTGGACTAAGTTAGATAGGTGCCTACTTCTAATAACCTGGATGGACTTCTTTCCTAAGCCATCTCTATCCATCAGCCATAGTGTACACTGCTGGATATATCCCTCCCCTATGGATCTCTAATAAGACCGGTTGGAAGCGGTTTGCATCCAGCGCGAGCGGTCTTGATGCGGTCATCGGTCCACCTTGCCAGTGGCCGTGGGCGTCCTACGAGTACACTGTGCAGTACGAATAGTACGATGTCTCCGCTAGAAAAGTTTTCGACTCTATCGGTCATTAGTCCTCCGTGCTATGACATGCCCAAAAAGACATATACTTAATATAGTGATACTGCCGTGCCCAGCCAATTCAACTTGTGTTGGTAACTGGTTCTTCTACTGATTTAATCTTTCCTAAACAATGCATCCTATTTCACCAAATTAAACATAAAAACCACATAACCCTACACTATTCATCATCCACGACACCGAACACAGACCACTCGTATAAAACCCGACTGCGGCCGTCATAAAACCCTATCCGATTTCGCGGCGCCAGCGGTAACGCAATCCTAACTAAATTACCTGAGATTACGTGTCATGGCGCTTCGGCAAACTGTAATAAGGCTAGGCCACCTAGACCACGGTTTCTCAAAGTATGTTTCACGATTCACTAGACTAGGTTCGTTAAAGGCTAGTTGGGTGGCAGGTGTGCGTGCGACACAAATGAGAGAGTGGATTTTTACACCTGTTATAATAAAATCGAAATAAATACAAAATACTACTCAATGCTAAGTCTGATTAAGGCTTAAAACTATCTAAAGCTTCAGCCTGCTGGTAAATCCGCCACTGATGGATAGGCTTGCCACAAATTCAGGAGAAAATTTGTGGCAAGCCTCCCCGTAGACGGGGCCATAATTATGTCACATTGATATTTTAACGCAGTAGGTAAGTATTTATTCAAATAAAAAGCCTTGTTTTGTACAACAGCAAATTTTCTTTATAAAGAACAGGTTTACCGTCTTCTATGAACTTCTGTAAAAGGTTGACATACGCTAACTTAGGCGTTACGTAGAAAATAAGGTATAAGATTTCAAGAGACCAGCGTTGCAGCGTTGCGCGTTGGCAGGAAACCTAACGATGCTAGTTGTCTTTGATAACAAGCTGTAAAGTTGCAGGCGAGCTCATCTCGCTAACGAGCTATTGAGATGTTTTAAGAACTATCTGCAAACCCGTTCATCAAGACGTGCTGTTAGGGATGATTTATATTAGGACGGGACGGGCCCGTACGACGCCAGTACGCACGTTCCATACATTTTTGTAGGGGCCCATACGAAGCCCGAACGGGGCCCACCCGGGCTTTTACAAAAAATGTTTTCAGGAACTTGCTTCGTACGGGCCCCGTCAGGGCCCATGCCGTGCCCGCCTGTCCTAATATAAAACATTCCTTAGTTAGGTAAAGTAGATAAATGTTTGCCAGATGCAAAACTAAAAAGTTTGGAGAAGAGACAACCATTGAAAAATCCTGACATTTGTCGAAAGTTGAAAAGGGGTTCCCCCGTAAAGCTTGAATGATGTCAAAGTAGGCAACCGAGAACGACCAAGTCCTTACCTTAGGCTATGTAGACTTTCATAATGATAATAATCGAAATTTGACGTCCACACGAGCGTTGCATTTCAAATGAAACATTCCAATACGTTATCACACGCAATTTCTTACTACGAAACATCATAGTTGCGACAGGCCTCATACGAAGACGTATTATTTCTCCGATCTTGCAAAACCCGTTATCAAACTGACCTTTTACCACAGAATACGCACTAGTAACACCTTTTATTCGAAAGCAATATTTACAAACACGTCATAAAACCGGAATTCTATACATCTTCAAATACAATATCGATCAATGTAGGGCAACGGCAATGCGTCAGGTCCGTTCTGAGATCCGTAGTAGCATTTCCTAGAAATTGTTCGCGATGAATGACAAATCCGGCGTCCATAGAAACCGTTGCCTAATCTGTGCCAGATGTATTGTGTAACTGCACTAACGTGTTTCGTATGACCTGACCATCGGACACCATGACTAATGGTTGACAGCCTCAGAAGCTCTCTGGTGAAACCGGACTCCATTTCTCAGCCTTCTAAAACATAGATCGCTATTTTACTCGTCACTATTATCATAACAAATTCAAATTCTGTTTCGTGACACATAAAATGAAACATTAATTACTTAAAGAAAAGACGGAGATAACTTTACAAAAAGGGTGATAGATAATATTGACTGGGCATGAATTCTTTTCCTACTGCGCCATAGTAATTATGACTCAGAAAGATCATCTAATCACTTAGGTGTACATTAATAACACTGTTGCATTAGCGTTCTATTCAAAACGAGTAACTACAAAGTGTAACATTTTTACGGTGAAGTTACGCCGTTTATCCCGGAGCTGTGTAATACAGACCCATTTGACAACGTTTAATACTTCACACTTTATCTCTATTTATCCTAAAACTTTATTACTTCACAGCTTAATATGATAAAATAAACTTTCCCAGTAAATGATGCCCGTTGCGTAACTTGCGTGTTTTCAGAGCGTCTAAATTCGTCTTTCTTACGTGTAAGGAAGATATATAGAAACGGGTAATGCCCATCTTCCCTCGCATTACTCCTTATTCGCTCTTACGTAATAAAGCCTGTGAACGTTGAAAGTTATTTCTTCGGAGAAACAAACAAATTCCCTGTCGTAGATGCAGTCAAGTTTATTTCGTCTGTCTGTGTCTGTTCTTTAATTATGACACCGCTTTCTTCGCAGCCGGCAGTCAGCGTATTTTCTTTGTCAAGAAATACTGTTTAATTTCTTAGCTAATTTGGTCTTATTTCCTTTTGTTAAGGTTCATTTTAATTATGTTATTCCACATTATAACAGTTACAAAGAGTTAGACGTAGTAGTCGTGTTTTTATTAACAACGTCTAATTTAGGTACCTACTAGAGGAACATCGAAAGCGTAAAATGAAAATAGCATAGTCTCATTAATTTTTCATTGGAAATAGGCATTCTGACCACATTCTGCGAGACAACTGTACTATAGCAAATTAAATAGTAGATTGTATCATAAGGGAGTAAAATAATATTTTTACGGCGAAGACGCTTTTTTGAATCCAGCGCCATGTAAGGGACTCTAGAGTAGAATCCTGAACGTAGCGAGGGATTCCAAGTACGTCGCCCGAGCCAAAAATATATTTTGCACCCGATTCATACACTCTACTTTTCATCACCCCCTATGAGAAAATAAATGGCGCCTCGTATTTTTGCTGTAATATTATTATTTAATAAAATATAGAGTAACAGATTTTAGCATTGAGTAGGTACTCCAAAGAGTGGAAGGTCGTTTAGTTTTGGCTAAGTACTGGAAGTAGGCCAAAAACAAAGATTCTGAAAAAATCTTGGCGCCTCTTACATTTCCCCATTCAATAACCATAAGGCTTTCATATATTTCTCCCGGGATTTTGCAGGTACCTAATAGATTATCCATCACATTTCTTGCGTCCGTCTGCACTGTCAGTTTTCAAAACAAAACCATGAAAACAATCCGTGAAAATTGACGAAAACGCGGGCTGTAGTTTCTCGCGTTTTTTAATTTGATTTCTTTTTTTTATTCAGCTGGCGGCGCGACTATTGGCCGTCGTACTAGCCAGTCTTTATTCAAACAATATTTGCATTCGATTTCTTTGGCGCTAAACACTAACATGTTCCAAATTCAAAAAGTGCGCGGCAGAGATAATTGCGGCGCACTTATAGAGGATTAAAAACTCATTACTGCCCGCTAAAAGTTTCTTAATGAAAACACCACCTTTGAGTGCACTTAAAGGCGAACCAAGTCGTCCTTTTCGAATAGATGGGATGAAAACCATTTTTGCGATCCAAGTTATAGTAGAAATTCTTCATATCGATAAAAAAAATCTCCTTTCAGCTGAGCACAAATAGTTGGTAACTGAACAACACGTATTGTACGTAAACAAGTGCTTGTTTTTTATCTTAAAATAAAAGAAGCTAGAACACTAACACTGGCAAACTTTAAATAAAGAAATAAAAAAACAACGCCTAGGAACCGCTACTTTTGCTCGCAGCTTCGTTATTTCCAAGTTATTGCCGCTCTATACAGGGCAAGGTTTCTCAAATCGGGGTACGCGAACCTATCATAAATTTCGGCTCAATTTGCAACAAGCTACATCCATCATCCATTCGTTTTTTTTTTTCAAATTCAGAATTAATAATCTTCTAAAGCGTACTTCATCTTCAACCACAGCGTCACTTACTTACCATCAGAGATATTGGTGGAAAGCGCGGACTTATTCGCGATAAAAAAAGAAATCTAGGTATTCACCGTCATCTGGGCACTTTACCAGAGTGCATACCCATAAGTTTGAGAAACTCTAGTATACAGGATATTGTAAACCAAGTTTATTGGAACACAGGAGTATAAATACTGCGCTCTTATGCCATAAATAGACTTATCTCCCCGAGATAAAGTAACTCTCTTTTATTGATGTTCTTTGGAAGCTGTTATTAAAGTTACATCATAACCATAACAAACGGTTTGGGCTTTTAATTATGTTTATTATCTATTTGGGAGGTTCTGAAGTAGCTAAGTACAATTTTATGTGAGCACTTAATGACATTAAATTAAACTTTTGAATTTTCAAAATGGTTATTTAAGTAATGAACTGCGTTATGATTTTTAATTTACTGTTTAGTACATAAATAAATTCATTTTTAATTTGAAGGCCTACAGCCTCGCATAAGCAACTAAATACATATATCGGGAAAAAAACTCAATTGTTAATATAACATCCTGTTTGCAGTAGGTGTATTGATTACTTCCCGAACCTGTGGAAAATCTTATAATTAGCTTAGATATCTAAAAAAATTTGAAAATAGTAATGTTATTGCAATAGTTTCAGTAGAAGTCTTAAGTTATGCTTTTGTATTTTCTGTATTCGTCTACAATTGACTCCCTCGATGGCTCAGTGGCATCAAAACAGTCGATGAATGTAAGAGAAAAAATGCGAAGTCGATGCTCAGTGGCTAGTGACCCAAGCTGGTAAGTGAGTCCTAGGCAAAAGAGGCGCAGGTAAGATTCCCACCCAGGGTAAGCATTTATGTGATGAACTTGGGTTACATATTATTTGCTCTGGCTGGTACTGTCTTTGACAGCCATAGCTATTGCAAGCTTTAGGTACTTAGTTTGGGGTCAGGGATCGTGTGTAAGATGTTCCCTAATATTTATTGTTTATTTAATTAATCGTCCAGCGCCAAAAAAAATGCAAGTGGAGTCTCTCCGCGCGGAAGGTAAGCACTGTTTCGTCGAAGTTTCACTGGTCCCCTCCGTAGTAGCGTTAAACGTTTAACGCAACCTTGTTGGAAGTCGCATTAGAAGTTTTACTTCAAAAATGTAAATCGCTGTCGATGACTCACTCACGGGGATGTAACCACTAGGAAACCGTGACTGAGTAGATTTTGAGGGTAAGGATGAGCGATGGCTGGACCACCTAGGCAGGTGATTAGTATGATTGATTGCTGCCTTTACTGCTTCCGACTTCTTTAGAGAAACACCTGTTTAACGGCCTTTCAACCAGCCTCCGTATATATTTTTATAAGAGTAGATTTTTAATTTCTAAAAACCATTTAACAATCATTAGGCGTATAATATCACTATCACTACTTAGTATAAAACAAAGTCGCTTCCCGCTCTCTGTCCCCATGTATGCTTATATCTTTAAAAGTACGCAACGGATTTTGATGCGGTTTTTTTAGTAGATAAAGTAATTCAAGAAGAAGATTTATTTTGTATAATACACCTGTGCGAAGCCGGGGCGGGTCGCTAGTGACTAGTGATGTACTTATAAAAGAAAAATTGATTGAAAAACTGGATTTTGTTAATTGGATTTAACCAAACAGATATAACTGAAAGTAGCTGATATTTTTTTTATATCATTACTATGTAATTTCATCATTCGGCGGAAAGTATTGTTATTCCATAACACAGGTTCAATCCTAGCTTGGGTAACAATATATCTCAATCTGGAATACAATTATGTAAATCTGATTTTGATTACTTAATGACAGACGATGTATGTACTAAATTTAACACGTAATAAATTTTCATTTCATTTTTATACTCTGTGAAATAAAGACATTTAAAAATTTCAACGTTCTAGCTATCACAGTTCATGAGATATAGCCTGGTGACAGACAGACGGACATACTGACATGGGAGTCTTAGTAATAGGGTCCCGTTTTTACCCTTTGGGTACGGAACCCTAAAAACGCATAATTATTTTTGTCAAAACTAGCACAACCAAATAGTTCTGTGCACAATCAACTTCAACCATCAAAATCTACGTTAAACGAATAGTTCGCTTGAAAATCTTTCATCCTCTCCTATTACGAGTATACCTATTATCTATCATATTATAATAATTATACCTACCCATTATTACCCATATGAGAATAGCCTATCAATTTCTATACTCAGTTCACTAAACAAAAAAAAAAACAAGACAGAATTGTATACAAAACAAGTGAGGCCGGCAAAACTAAGCCTCGCCGTGTACAGACACAATTACACACACATACACGTACAAGGAAAATAAGCCTCGGCTCGTCAGTCGAACTATGGCGGCGCAACACCGACGCACTCACCACATGTATAAAAAACTGGCCTCACTAGTCTGTTCACGACGTTCTGTTTTTTTTATTTGGTCTGAGAATCAGTTTAGACAATAACTATACTTAACCTAGTTAAAATCACTAACCAACAAGTGATTATTTTGATAGCCAGCCGAGCCAAGTGGATAATAAAAATTAACGATGTGCCCTTATTACAGGGTGGTTCCTTGACGGCAGCCTTTACAATTTTCTTGGGACCGTCCTTAGCAAAACCCCATTTAGAAACCAATTATGAGCAAAGTAGCTTGAATGGTTTGCTCGGATTGATTGATAGAAAATTAATTGAGTCTGAATAAGGAAGGTATTTGAAGGGATTTGGAAATTGAAGGAAATGTTTTACATATAAGCTACATGTTGTAGTGGCATAGTGGTACAAAGTTCGCCTTAGCATCCTCAGGTGGCGGATTCAAATTTGCCTTTTCTGAGAAGGGAATCAACGTTAGTTCCACCTGCATGCATACGTCTGAAAAAGAAATTCGATGGCGTATGAATGTATCCGGATTGGTGGATCCATTCGTACTACATCGAATTTCTTTTTATTCTATTTTGCAACTGGCCAGCGTAGTAGAGATATTTAGCTCGATTTCTCTTCGAGGGTAAGCCTATGTTCAATAATTAACTGATACAGACTATAAAGCTACCAGAAGATATAAGTGTAAACTTGCAGTGAGGTATAGCGATCGACGAACTTCATATATAGGTACATATGTATAAGGAAATAGAGAAGTATTAGAAATACGCAGTATGAGCTTAGATCTGAGCACGCGGGTGCTTGCTTTTGTTTTATGAGAAAGACAAGCTCTGGGAGTTTCGTATTCATGCTATTCGCATAGTAATGTGAAATCGGACGCTTTTTGCGTACGCGAGCAGGTACCTACCACCGTCTGCAAGTGGCACAATTGTCCCTTTTCTTTGGAACGCTCCAAAGAAATCCGTAATCATCGTTACTAATATCCATTTGAAAGTCATTATTATGTTTGTTTGTTACTCTTTCACGCATGGATCTAGTATAGTAAATTTTAAAAGTCGTAAAGTTTCATATTTTATGGTACTTTTTAGGGTTCCGTACCCAAAGGGAAAAACGGGACCCTATTACTAAGACTTCGATGTCCGTCTGTCTGTCTGTCTGTCCGTCTGTCACCGGGCTGTATCTCATGAACCATGATAGCTAGGAAGCTGAAATTACCCATATGAGATTTCACAGATGATGTATTTCTGTTGCCGCTATAACAATAAATACTAAAAATAAAATAAAATTAATATTTAAGGGGGGCTCCCATACAGTACGGAACCCTCCGTGCGCGAGTCCGACTCGTACTTGGCAGATTATTCTGATATTAAATTCTAAAGGGTGTACTATACTCATTTGGTTGTTCTTATGTATTCTGTGCTACTGGTTTGCCTTGAAGTGCACGGTTATTGCGCTTGCCATGCATTTTCCTATTGAATGAGCATTGATTACGACACGGCTGACAGAGGATGGTATTTACATAATAATATTTTCAACACTATGCGCCATGTCTCTGCATGGGACAACTTATAATTCTCAATTTAAATGTCAGACCTACCCTATCGCCGTACCTACAGAAGAATCAGATGAGTTGTTTAGTCTATCAAGTAACATAATAAACAAACAAGAAAATCCTAATAACTTAATCCATTTTTAGGCAGTTTGGAAAATTTTAAAAAACAATTTCTGGAATATTTTTTTTTCAATGGTAAATCCATAAAACTTAATTGATCAGGTCACTTCTGAGATTCAAGAGCATAATGACATACACCACAAACTTATCATACCATATCAGTCGGGAGTAGAAATAAGCCACTCTAGCTACGAAACAACGAGTGTGAGTTGCGCTGTAGCTGTCTCATTTCCCATGCATTAATTCAATGACACGACAGATGACATCAGATCGCAGGATCGTGCTGGATGCAAGCCGCTTCCAACCGGTCCTATTGGGGAGGCATATGTCTATCAGTGGAAGTCCTACAACGACAACGAATGCGATAAATTAAATCAAACTATTTTTTAACCGACTTTCAAAAAGGAGGAGGTTCTATGTTCGTCTGTATGTATTTCTTTTTGTGTATGTTCATCGATAATTTCGCCAATTATGAACCGAATCGAAAAATTATTTTTTAATTCGAAAGCGGATACTCCCGAATTTAAATGGGACCACCCATTTAAATTCTAAAGAAATCGGCTGAGCCGTTTTTGAAAAATCAACAATAATCAAAAAATCGAGTGAAATGTTCGAATTTTGAACACGATGTGATGCGGTTTGGCTATTTTATGTTTTCTAGCCGCCCACTGCGCTTTGGTATCTCTAATTTGTAGTAAAACATCATCTTCTCGGCTGTCCCGTTCATCATAAATGCGACATGAAGCGCGCGGCCCCGAGTGTGACCCGACCCGGGGCGCTTGCCCCCGCTATCACGACGCCAATGTCACATCAGTGCATTGTCTGTCCGCTGGGATCACGACTCCATAATTATACTAGCTTTATACCCCGTTGTAAACTTTATGGGTAGAGTATGGAAATACCTCTACATGATGCTGTAACCTTAGTACAAGAGATTATTTTTCGTAAACGAAAATATTTTTGGTGTGGCTTGTTATAAAGGTTTATCTAGATCGGGTGCACTAAGCCGAAAACACGTACTTATAAGTAATCGTCATTCTTATAGGACAGGGCTTCCTAGGATAGGTATGCGTTTGACCATATCCTGCCTGATGTTAAGCAGATAAGAGATCTAGAGTGGTCGCTTGCCCCCGTTTTAACGACGCCTATGTTACATCAGTGCATTTTCTGTCCGCTGGGATCACAAGGTCTCCATAATTATACTAGCTTTATACCCCGATGTTAACTTTATGGGTAGAACATAGAAATAACTCGACAAGGGGCATGAAGTTGACTTTAGTATGAGATAATTCGTAAACAAAAACTGCAGCGTAGTTCTCGCGTGGTTGCATACATTTTTATAAAGCACGACTCGCAGAAACGAACTAACAAAAATGTCTGGAGCTGTACAAAAACTATACGTAATAGTTAACGTTTACAATACAAACTTATACGAAGGTTTTAACTTTTAACCCAATAGCGGTTATTTATTCGATGCCTCAGCCTTATACCTATCTAAATTCTGGTTCTGCTACTTCGATCATAATTGTGTAACATTATTTTTTTCAAAGAATGAAAACAGACAAGGATAAAAATATAAATACATAGGTGTTGATATCTACAATACCACATGTATTTCTATTTATCCTTATTGATGGTATTTTGCATTTATTATCTGCTATTATCGTACTACTCTACAAATAAAATCCATGTTTGTGGAGCTGTCTACAAACCATATTTTTTCAGTATAATTCCTCGAAGCACTAAATCGAGTCACTAATAACTAGATGTCGCATAATGTTTCCAAAAATACTAATCTGTTATTTCTAAGGTCTTCCTTATGTAATTTATTATATTCACAAAACTTAAATAATATAAATTAATAAACTAAAATAACCTAAGTATATAAACTAAAATAACCTAAGTATCTAAACTAAAATAACCTAAGTATCTAAACTAAAATAACTAATCTAAACTTTTTTTTATTGAAAATTTACTAACCACAGACTCCAGGATCTGTGCCTAAACTAAACTTAAATAAACCTATTAAACTAAATCTAAACTAAAATTATCCGTATTTAAGTCATATAAAAATATGTGACAATGAATAGAATTCCAACCACTCATCCCTCTAATTAATTATGATAACTAATAGTCTATCAGAGCTAACAAAGCAAGCTACCAACGCAAACTGCTTTAGTTCCTGGTCAAACTATCACCATTAATCTTCATGAAAACATTTCAACATTAGCCCAAGTTTTACTATTAATTATGTACATATATTGTAATATTTGTCGACCGCTTCCAGTAGATATTCTGAAATTGGCTAAACTATTGTACAGAGTTCTTAGTTACTGACTGAGCGCTACGAAGCCCTATGGGACTTCGCAGTCACAATGAAATATGAGCCATATATCGCCACATCATAGCAGATTTTCCGGTGATAAATGATATTACTTATTGCTCTATGGGTCGCGTGAATCAAGACAACAGCATGAAATGCATTCGTGAAATTCTAGCGTTCATATAAGTTCTCATCCAACCCCATAATAATATTGTACTAATATGTACTAAAACACAAGTCCTTTAGAAAGTAATAATGTACGAGTATATTTTATGCCGAATCATACAAGTCGGTGGATGTAAAGTTAGCTACAAGCTGCGCAATATCCAATCCTCATAATACGAAGCTTCGCGTTAATTGGATATTGTGCAGCTCGTACTAACTTCACATCCGCCGTCTTGTATGATTCGGTCTATGCCTCTCTCTCTCTATAATACTTTTGCCTTCACAATGGAACTAAGTGGTTCTGTGCCACAAAAGCTCTTCAATTTCGACATATTTTTTACCCTAAGTAATAAGTAGAGAAATTATTGGCTTCCGAAGCACAGTCTTACTAGTTTGGGAGTCCTAGGATCATTTGATGTCTACTGTAGGTACTCAACCCTAGTATAAAAATCGGCCAAGTACGAGTAGGACTCGCGCACGAAGGGTTCCGTACTGTATGGGAGCCCCCCTTAAATATTTATTTTATTTTAATTTAAATATTTATTATTGAATTGTATATATACAACTAAACATTCTGTGAATATTTCAAGCATCTACCTGTTACCATTTTTAATATCGAGCCAAAAACAGTTAAATAGTCAGGTTTGTTGTATGGGAGCCCCCCTTAACTATTAATTTTATTCTGTTCTTAGTTTTTATAACGTTTAACTAGCTTAAAACCCGCGGCTTCGCCCGCGTGGTCTTAGTACATAGGTACTTGCTTAAAATGAAAATAGCCCGCGGTTAGACCCGCGTTGTATTGGTACTTGCTTAAAATTAAAAAAGGCTGTCTGATGGCCTGCGTTGTCATATTACTTGCAATGATAATGGCCCACGGTCTGGCTCGCGTTGTTTTAGTAATTGCTCAAAATAATAAAAACCCACAGTTTGGCCCGCGTTGTCTTGGCACTTGCTTAAAATAATAATAGCTTGTGTAGCCCAGCATTGTCGTATAACGTATTACTTGCAAGGATAATGCCTACGGTTTGGCCTGAATCGTCTTAGTATTTGGCTGGATAAAAAACGTATTGTATGGGTCAGAGTGTTCGGCCACCATAGGGAGAATGAAAGGAAATTGCATGCAGCGGAGATACGAATGCTGAGATGGATGTGCGGAGAGACAAGAATGGATAAGATTAAAAATGAGTATGTTAGAAGCAGTCTGAAAGTAGCGCCAGTGACTGAGAAATTAAAGAGTGGCAGGCTATCTTGGTAAGGGCATGAGACGGGAAGAGAGTAATGTAACGAAAAGAACCCTAAATATGATGGTAAGCGGCAGAAATAGGAGGTGACGACCAAAAAAAGTGTGGATGAATTGTGTGCAAGATAATATGCGAGAGAAATGAGTTGATGATGAGATGGCGTATGATAGAGTGAAGTGGCGAAAAGAAACGTGCTGTGCCGACCCCACCTAGTGGGATAAGATAAGATAATATTTATTGTCATCAAGTAAATCTAAGGGCAGGCTGATGATGATAATAGGTTACGGTTTGGCCTGCGTATTCTTAGTACTTGCTTAAGATGGTATATAAATTACGCAGCTTAGCCCGCGTTGTCTTAATACTTGCTTAAAATTATAATAGCTTACCGTTTGGCCTGTGTTGTCGTATTATTTGTACAGATAATAGCCCACGGGCTGGCCCGCGTTGTTTTAGTAATTGCTTAAAATGATAATAAACCACAGTTTGGCCCACGTCGTCTTGGCACTTGCTTAAAATAATAATAGTTTGTGGTTTCGTCCGCATTATCGTATAACGTATTACTTGAAGGGATAATGTCTACGGTTTGGCCTAAATTATCCCAGTATTTGGCTAGAATAATAACAGGTCGTGGTTTGGCCTGCACATTCTCAGTACTTGCTTATAATGGTAATTTATAGCACGTAGCTTGGCCCGCGTTGTCGTAGTACTTGCTTAAAATTATAAGGGTAGTATTTAAACGCAAATCAAAAAATATCCTTATTCTATGCAATAAGATTCCAAATTCCCATCAAAATTACTGATTGCACAGCATAATATTCAACTCAAAATATCACTAAACACACTACAATTTATTTTCGCAGCGTACAGCGATTTTTCCTAAAGCAAAAGCTTTTTCATCAATGCACAGCTAATAATCTTAATGCACATTATACCTGTTAACTCTTTTTCTTTTAAATATAGCTTCTATTTTTATATTATTTACAGCAGTTTTTCTAAATAAAACAGCATTTTATTAATCACAGTCGTCTTAATATTTAACCTAAACTAACCTAACCTAAACTAACCTAACCTAAACTAACCTAAACTAACCTAACCTATTTTTTGTTTCACACCTAATCCATAAAGGCGATTCGCTTCTGGCACTTCGCCGGCCGCTGCCGCGGCACGCTCGCTTCGCTCGCTCGGCTCGTGCGTTGTTTTGTCATGTTCTAACATAACCTAACCGATTTTTTGTATTACACCTAATCTAATTTCTTCACTAATTTACCCTAAAGAAACCATCCATTGATCTAACCCCTGATAACAGAGCATTCCCTAGGAAGCGAGGGTCAACTTAGGGATTATGCGACTGGGATAGTTATTTTGCTATGAAATATGAAAAATTTGCTGTGCAGTCAGTATTTATGCTATGTATGTAGTATTTTTGTACAAAAATAAATTTAACTGTATTACATTATGAGGAAAAAAGTAATGTCATATTGATGTAAAATTTCGAATTATCTGCAGTTTGAGTTTTGTTAAACATTTAGTTTATTTGTAGTGAAGTAAGTTATTTGATGTAAAAAAGAATATAAATGATGAGTATGTATTGATAGGCGATTATTTATTTGATATGCAATTTATATTATCCCAAATTATAATAGCCTGCCGTTTGGCTTGCGTTGTCGTATTACTTGCAATGATAATAGCCCATGATAATAGTCTGGCCCGCGTTGTTTTAGTATTTTCTCAAAATGATAATGAGTACTTACTTTAAATGGTATTTCCCCACAGTTTGACCCGCGTTGTTTTAGTACTTTCTTGCTTAAAATAATAGCTCATGGTTTAGCTCGGGTTTTCGTATTACTTGCAAAGATAAGATTAGCCTGCTTTGTCTCAGTATTTGCTTAAATTCGCTCGTGTCTAAAGCTTATTACGGAGTACCTACGACAATTTTTAGATGAAATTGATTTGCAAAATATTTGAAATTAATTAAATAATAATTGTATGATTTATTCATGTTCAAATAATTATTTTATGGCCGCATTGGATTTAACGGTTAATTCAATATTTTTGTTCTTAGTATTAAGATCTCAATGTAACACAGTTCAACAGTAAATATGTTCTTTGACTTTAATAGCCTACGGTTTGGCCCGCGTTGCCTTATAACTTGTCAGAAGATAAATACTTAATAGAGTTATATGTTAAAATACCTACTCATTCTTTATGTGGTAAAAAGAATATTTTTCGGTACATTGCTCACTCATGAACCATGTAGTTTCCCACTCGCATACCAAATTATATCCAACTCCATTCGCATGTCATGGTCCACATCACAATCGTAAGGTCCTAATCCTGGTCTGACCACTGAGCTTTGAAACTTATGTACGAAATTTACACTAATGGCTTTTTATTGATGGAAAACATTGAAGCAACCTGCAAAGGCACGTCCATAGAGAAAAATCGATGTATATGAATTCAGCAGCCCGCGCTCGGCCAGCGTGATGGATATGGCTCAATCACCCTTCGTGGGTAGGCCTACGTTCAGTAGTGGACTATTAAAAAAGCTCAGTACAGGTATTCAACATGTTTCATTAAATTATTAGAAATTTAATTTTGATTATCCTGAACTCAATGACAATCTTGCCCAAAACCGTTCACCCAGTCAAAAGTGGCCGAGACACTTGTAGGACTTTCGGGCATTCTCTGACCCTGTACAGATGAAAAAGTAGCACACAAGTAGGTATATTTTATTTGAGAAATACATATTGTACCTATATCTAGACGACAGGCATGTTCTAGGATTCTATTATACTCATCATTTGACTTACTTTTACACGTAAATGAAATCTGCTGTTCAACATAAAAAGTTCATCGACCCGCGGCAAAATGTAAAGAATAGGTAATTTTCGCTTTTTCAGGTAGAACCCATAGTAAAGTAAGTTTATTTATCCGTATGTACCCTAAGTTCAAATCTATTGGCTCACAAAATAAAATCTTTCGTAAACTATTAGGGGCCCATTTTGCCCCATTGACGGATGAGTCAATATCTAAATTTTATTCTAGATACTTCACTATATTACTAAAAAAATGCGTTCAAGTTATTTTTTATGCTTTTATAGGACGTTTGGTCTAGATTTCGACAAGGAATCCGGGACTTTTCCCAAAACGTCAATATAGTCATCTATTAGTTAAAAGGGTGGGCTATTTTTAAACAATATTGCATCGATTTACGAATAGATTTTTAGCATTTTTTTAAGAAATTGTTATCGTGACCCACTGAAATTTTCCTGGATAGCAGTAGGTACCCCAAGTGGTAATTTGTGTTATTGTCTAGCATCGTACCAAATTTTGTTAGAATTCATTTACCCGTTTTATCTTAGCTTTATCTGATAATTTTGGCTATCCCTAAGAGACCCTATAGATTTTCCGGGATAAAAATAGTTACTGTATTGAAACATGTTATGTGCTTCCTACATACCAGATTTCATTCATAACCGTTCCGCTCGTTGGATGTAATTTATGTTTTTTTCACCAACTTTGGGACCCTATATGACCTCTTAGATAAAGAAAATTCAGAAAAACAGGAACAAACGTATTTTTCATTTTGTCTGAGTAGCATATTAACAAAGTTTTAAGTCAATCGGTACAGGAATACAAAATATACTTACAAACGAAAAGAGCCCGTTTTACCCCGTCAAAGGTCAAAAGTTCAAAGTTTTCGTCTTTAGTGCTCCATTACGTCATACAATGTACCTATATTCCATATTTCAAGTTTATATCTTTAGCGGTTTGGGCGGCAGCCGAAACTGATTAATTTTGGCTATCCCTAAGGATCCCCATAGAATTTTCGGGATAATAATAGTTCATGTGTTGAAACATGTTGTGTGCTTCCTCCATACCAGATTTCATCCATAACCGTTCAGCTCGTTGGATGTAATAGACGCTTTTTTCACCAACTTTGGGACCCAATTTGACCCCTTAGATAAGGAATATTCGGAAAAACAGGAACAAACGTAACTTTTATTTTGTTTGAGTAGCATGTATACAAAGTTTCAAGTCAATCGGTAAAGGGAATAAAAAGTTACATACAAACGAAAAGGGCCCGTTTTACCCCTTTAGAGGTCGATTTTTCAAAATTCCGTTCTTAGTGCTCCATTACGTGGTCCAATGTATCTTTGTTCCAAATTTCATGTTCGTATCTTTAGCGGTTTGGGCTGTAGGCTGTCTGTCAGTCAGTCACTCAGCGAAGCCTTTTATATAATAGATTATTATTTTTTGTTATAGCGGCAACAGAAATACATCAACTGTGAAAGTCTTTCAGCTTTCTAGCTATAACGGTTTATGAGATACAGCCTGGTGACAGACAGACAGACGGACAGCAGAGTCTTAGTAATAGGGTTCCGTTTTTACCCTTTGGGTACGAAACCCTAAAAATAAATTATTATTTATGAAGCTTAGCTTGACTGTTTTCAGCGATCATGGGAGTTAAACAACGTTCGGCACGGTCAGTCTTGGGTCACCGCGGGTGGCATTTATAACTGAGCGATACCGTGGCTCGGATGGGACGTCAAATTCCGTGTCCCAGTAAACAGTTTAGCCATGTCATAGGTATTTAGACGGCTTAAAACACTAACCACTAGACACCGAGGCTAATCCGGCCTATGCAAAACTTATTTTTTGTTTACATTATTTAATTAAACTTTCTCATTTTTTTTGACCGACGAACCAAACCGGAGGAGGTGCTCAATTCGACGTGTATATATTTTTTTTATGTGTAACCACATAACTTTTTTCGTAGTAGCACGATTTCAATAATTCTTTTTTCATTAGAAAGAATATACTTCGAAATTGGTCCCATTATAATTTTATTGAAATCGGCTGAGCCATTTTTGATAAATCAACAATAATGTGAAAATTGTAACATCGATCCGTGCGAAATGTTCGCGAATTATGTACAAGGGTGAAGTCAGTCATGCTATTTTTTGCGAAAAATAATTATTTTTCACCTCATCTCTTTGCTCAAAAAGCAAACTCCAGCAACTAGTATTTTATTTAATGCTATATTTTACCGGTAGTTCAGCGGTTGGTTTTAATATTCAAGGGGCAGATGTGTACTCCGACAACAGGTGTGCACGCGCCCATTTTTTTGGCCTTTTTTTGTCCTAATGTGCGAGTCGCTCGCCCGGGTGATAAGGCACACACGAGTTAAGCATGATTTGACTTTTTTTATGGTGTCTTTAACAAAATCTAACCGCCTTACCACAAATGATTTAAACATGCTTTAAACACTGTTTAACCGTGCTATTTGTACTGTTAAATATTGTCTAAAGCGTGCGTAAAACTTTTGTGGTAAGACGGTTATTGTTTAATTACATATTTCGTAAATAGACAGGTATGCTTGTATTGTTTTTTGTGGTCGATTTCTTTACCAAAATATCAAATTAAAATATATTGTCAATACTCGAATTGTATGTGGAAATAATTGCTTCTAACCAATCGTACCTATAATACTTTCATCACGAATTGTACTCGCGCAATTATAGCCAGCTGTGAAGTTAGCTACAAGCTGCACAAAACCCAATCCTGACTGAAATTCACTTAACAGCTGCGCAAGGATTAGGTTTCACGCAGCATGTAGCTAAATTCACATACGCCAAGAAGTGTGATTCAACCTATACATAAGAATCTTTTTTGTAAATACGAGTACATTTTGTATATAACCGTAATAGGTGGCGCCCACGAATTCGTACGCCTAGAAAAACATACAATTCTTGGGTTTTGCGCTCAAACTCGTATTCTATTGTCCTGCTATCGCATATAACATTCTATCGCATATAAAATTCTCTACGGTAAACTCCATTGCATCATAAATTAATATACCTAGCGTAGATTGACTGGGTGTCTATCAGCGATCACCAAAGTTAAGCATAAGCAACGTCCGGCACGGTTAGTCTTAGGATGGGTGACCGCGGGTGGCATTTACAACTGAGCGCTACCGTGGCTCGGATGACACGTTAAATTGTGGGTCTTCGTTATTTTAACCATTTAGCCATGTCAGCTATATGGCTTAAAAACTCTGACTTCAGGCCTGACACACGGCCTATACTAACTTTACTGATTTCTCCCTAGAATAAACTCAAATATAATTAAACACTCATCCATATAATTAAACATAAACAACACCGGGTGTATTAAAAGAATCGATTACACTGATAAACCGTTCTATTAATTCACCTCTAATCGATATTCTGCGTCGGCACTGGACTCGTACGGGCAGCTGCAACGATTTTAATTTATTTTGCAAAAAACATCGAGACATCGTTTTGCAATTTTCGAGCCTGACCTTCAGATACTGCGACTTTTTTGGCCCTTCAGCCTTATAATTTTATGGATTTTTGCTCATTAAATTATTTCTCTTATTGCGACTTTTACTGTACCACTACTTTTCAATAGTCTACTGTTGGAGATAGACCCTTGAAGGGCGATTATGTAGATTATGTCTGGTCCAGTACGGGTTGGTGTACTGTAAGTACATAGGTAACACTTATCCCTAGATGTATCTCGAGGAAAATCGATTTTTTTCTATGGACACATGCAGATTTTCCCTCCAACGAATCAATCTAAACAAGTATTATATTTTAAAAAAAAAACCTTTTTTTTATACAAGCTTTTACTGAACAAGTACTCGCCAAGACAAATCAAACGACCCGAAACTCGATAGGGTTGCATCGTTTCATTACAGAGTTCCTATGACCACCTTCCAGCTCCATCATCAGACCCTGGTTTCCATTGAATACAAACTACTCGCCAAGACCATTCAAATGAACCCAAACTCGATGAGGTTGTGTCGTTTCATTGCTGAGTTCCTTTGGCCACCCTCCAGCTCCATCATCAGATCAGCGCCATGTCATCATAATATTGCATTGTCACGCGATTTACACATGTATGCAAAATTTCAGCTCAATCGGTAACCGGGAAATAGATCAAATTTAATTTGCAAGATTTGATTACAGACCGATAGACAGACAACTGAACAGGTGAAACTAAATAAAAGCTTGTAATAAAGCAATTCCATAATCAACATGTAAGGAGTAACATACGCCTCAAAGAAAATTCCTGTCATACTTATCTCTTTTCCACAAGCTAAAACAATTAAAACCTTCCTAAAATTTCACCTACGCACCTTTATAAACATAATTCGAGCAAAGTATACAAAATTCAATCTGAAATTCGCGAAACTTGCGTAAAATTTACATTTTCAGTTGTACTGAACAGCTGCTTACATTTCTAACGTCAATGGACGTCGTTAAGGCATCGGAGAGAGGCTACGAGACAGAGGTCGTGGTCATAGATCAAGTAACAGTTGCTATAGATACCTACCTTTTGTATAAAGGATGCATTACCACTTGGAATGGGTTTGCTAATCTATCTGTGGATATAGCATCGCAACCGTATAGAGCCCGGGAGGTAAGCGCAAAAAATGCAACTACTTTCTAAAAGCTGATTTATTGGTATTAGGTAGTCATGGTGGCGTACAAAAATACCCCGGATTCAGTAAGCTGGGATTCTTAGCGTTTGGTGGGGATACCAGATTGATATTTTTTTAAATAAATGAATATTTTGCAACTACTTTTAAAAGCTAAACATTGGCGTGCGGGTAGGAAAATAACTAAAAACCGCAGCAATTTACCTGAAACAAGTAATAAGGCCAGTGAGTTAGGTTTTAAAGTAGCGCCGCTTTAAAGCCTTACTAAGTAAGTAAGGATGGCTAGCCCTGGTGTCAGAGTTTTTAGGCCGCCTGAAGGCCTCTGACATGGCTAAAGCCGTACTGAAAAGGTCTGTTACATGTTTTGGGTGATTGGCTGTGGTTAAACTCATTTATATTATTGAAAATTCAAACGGGTATTCCTTCCAAACGCTAAGTATCCCAGCTGACTGACTCCGGGGTATTGTTGAAGAACACCATGACTACATAATACCAAAAATTCAGCTTTTAGAAAGTAGTTTCATTTTTTACGCTTACCTCCCGGGCTAATACTTATTGGAGGTTAAATAAATGGATACTAATAGTTCTCCGAACAGTAATAAACCTCGCGGCACACATCCTAAGCTTATTTATATCTAGGCTTATCCAAATCGGCTGATAAGTAGCGCGACAGCTAATTTCCCCCAAAATCGTCGAGTTTAAGGGGTTGAAGGGGGGCAATTTGAATTGTTCGAAAATTTAGAGTCGATAAATATATTATGACACGAAAATTATATGTATACTCTAATTTCTGTTTCGAAAGAAAGCTTAACTTATTATCAAGCGTGTACCAAATTATCTTCCGGAAATATACCTAGTATAACTAATTACAGTATCCTTGAAAGTCTCCTTCCCTAATTATAATTATCTCAGTCCACAGTAATCTTCAATATTGCCTAAATCCAGCTAATTTTGCTCCTTATCCGAGGTATTATGTTTGCGTCTCGCTAAAAAGGCCCAATGTTCACCAAAGCGGAGCTAAACAGAGCTGAGAAGAGCGTAAGACTGCGACTCCACCAGGTGTGCGAGGATGCGTAGCGAGGGATTTTTATTGTTAAGCGCCAATGAAATCACTCCATTTACCTAGCTACGCCCATCTAAGCCGTTTTCCACAGGAGCTGCGTTAGCGAGGCTAGGTAAACGAAACTATACTATTGGTTTTTACAAACAAATCCCTCGCTAATTCCTGGCTTGTCTTTAGTGAAAACGCAGGTTCGGCCCGTCTTTCATCAGCGTAGCAGAGCTTTTTGTTCTCGCTAATCAAAAATAGCATTTATCACATTAACTCACAGTTTACAATGCTCAGAGGGGTTTAGTAGGTATGAGATTATAAATCCATAAACGGAAAGTACGGTAATTTCCGTGTGGCTTCATTTATTTTTGTACAGCGCCCCTGGCGAAAACGAGGTAGTATTAACAAGCATGTATGAAGTCACTAGAAAATGATGATAAATAAATAAACAAATTCTTTATTTGGCACATTAACTTAGTTCTAAACTAAAGGAACGATTCTGCAGTAGTCAGAAAAACTGCATCACGGGTGGCATCGCCCACCTCCGGCAAAATAATTTAAACAAAATATGATTTTGTTGCCTGGAAGAAATCGCTTGAAGCGATAAGGCCGCCATTTGGTATAACTTTGTAATGTTTTTATTTTTCGTATGTTTTTGTATTGTAATTGTACTAATAAAGAATTATCTATCTATCTATTTTGATTTTAGAAATGAAGTAACAGGCAATATAGTCAAGATTCGGAAATTTATACAAGAAGAACCGTTTACCGTTTGAATAGTTTTTAGTGTATGCAAACTCATACTTAAGCCTCAGTTTCGCTCCGCTCTGGTGGTGTTTTACTGTTGTCATCTCTAATGAGCCTGTCATGGATTGTAGGATCTCGTAATGTATGCCTCGTTGATAAGTGGTGGAGCTTGTAATGATAGCTTGCCATTAAGTGGTATATTGTTGCTGTTATTGCTTGTAGTACATCAGACAATGACTTTCCTTATGTTGCCTACAGCAAAATGCAGCATGGCATGGGAAACATCGGTTGGTTGAGAAAGTTGTTATCTAAGTAAGATTCAAGCTAGCGTCTTTCTTACGTTAGCATCATAGCGTTTTTAGGTTTCGTACCCAAAGGGTAAAAACGGGACCCTATTACTAAGACCCCGCTGTCCGTCTGTCTGTCACCAGGCTGTAACTCATGAACCGTGATAGCTAGGTAGTTGAAATTTTCACAGATGATGTATTTCTGTTGCCGCTATAACAACGAATACTAAAAACTGAATAAAATAAATATTTGAGGGGGGCTCCCATACAACAAACGTAATTTTTTTGCCGTTTTTTGCTCCATATTAACAACGGCAACAGGTACACGCTTTAAATGGGGCTAAGGGGGTTCGGATAGGGTACGGAACTTCGTGCGCGAGTCCAACTCGCACTTGGCCAATTATTTTTTCATCATTTCATTCATCAGTCGATTTGCGTGATTCATATTGTATTTTGTAGAAGGTACTCGGGAAATCGTTCCACACAAGTTCGATTAACTTCGCTACGAGTAGCTCCTAGAAACATGCAAAAAGTTGGTTCAGTGTCAGCTAGGGCGCTACTTACATGCATTTATATCATTAGAACCTGATTATTTGAATTAGATTGTTTTCTGTCAAAACATAAATAGAAAAATTAATCAAAACATCGCACAAAGAAAAGCTATCCGGATTTGGGTCACGACGGTCACGACCCCCAGCTTTGAAGAACCGACGCAAGGAGAAGAATGTACCCAATATTATGTACGCGTTTGTTATGAGAGCTTCATACCGCGGCTTCTCCCGTGTGATTTGATTTTTGTTTGTTTTTCCGAGATAAAAAGTAGCCTAGGCCTCTTTCCGACCTTTTAACTATAATATTGTTACGCAGTAGGCCACGCCGTTAGTAACTATTTATTAATCTGTGGCCGCGCGCGGTACGACGGCTAGTTGTTTACACTTAACCGCGAGATTTATGGTTTTATGACTCAGGCGGCACCGGCCTTTGTGTCGCGTCTATTGTTTGTTGTTTGTTAGATTTTTTTGTGGTGTTTCCGTAATAATTAGGAACAATAGGGTTTCTCGAACTTTACACTTGTTTACTTTGTCAGTCACAATGGCACCGAATATTCTACAGATTTCTAGAGAACCCTTATTCCGATATAAATAGGGCGATGGTTTTCGTTTGTGGCAGTTATCGCGTTTTATACCGGAGCGAAAACATCTCGTGTTCAAGTGCGGTACCAGTGATTGTGAAGTGACTAGTTGTGTGAATATTCGTGCCAGTGTGAAGTGTTGTGCGAACCAGTTGTGTCGTGTGTACTGTGATTTTGTGCAATAAAGTGCAAAGTGAATAATCGGCGTTTTAACTGATTATCCAAGAACCCATCTCGTAACATTTGGTGTCAGAAGTGGGATAATTGAAAATGCCGGTTACTCCGTACGACGACGAGACGCCCCGTACACGGAGTCAGCGCCGTCAGGAGGAAGCGCGCCGACTAGAGGAGCAGGAGCGCCGCCAGGAGTAGGTTGACCAGCGACGTTTCGGTAATAATTCGCTGTTAATGGAAGGCAGCGAGTCCGAGGCAACGAACGACGACTCCAGAAACCCGAACCCAGCACCTGCTACGACATCAGCTGTCCCTGCGGCATTCGATATGACTGCAATGATGGCGATGATGCAGTCAATGTTCGATCGCAACAACGAGAGGCAGACTCGCCTGCTAGAAGAAAAATTAGACCGCAACAGAGAAGAACAGGCCCGCAACAACGAGAACCATATTCGCCAGCTGGAAGAAAAATTGGACCGCAACAGAGAAGAACAGGCTCGTCAAAAAGAAGAACTGCTTTCAAGCTTGCAGACGACTTTAGGCAAAGAGATAAAAGAGGTCAAGGACACGGTCAAGCAGCTTGATACCAGCGTAAAGGAGCACGAATCTCGCATCTCCGAAGCGGAAACACAAATCGCCGACGTAAGGAAGACCTTGAACGTCATTAAAACTGGAAGTGGAGCCACTCCATCTACAACCTTCTCGCCAGCATCACAAAAGATCAAAGTGACGCCTTACGACGGGACATCATCATGGTCAGCCTACAAAATTCAATTTGATGCCGCCGTTCAAACCAATGGATGGAGCAAGGACCAAGCCAAGAACGCCCTTATCATGAGCCTTCGTGATGAAGCCCTGAGTATTCTCGATGCCGTGGGCAAGGAAGTGACCTACGATAAATTAATGGAAACGCTGGAGAGTCGCTACGGTGATGAGCACCTGGAACGTGTGTACCGAGTGCAGTTGAAGAACAGAGTACAACGTCGTAACGAAAGTCTTCAACAGTGGGCCGTCGAGGTGGAGAAACTGTTCCGGAAGGCTTATCAGTCCGCGCCGTTACCCAACGACGAACATTTGGTGGAGGCATTTTCTAACGGGATAGCAGACTTTGAAGTAAGATCAGCAGTGAAACTCGGGCATCACAAAACACTAAAGGAAGCTTTGGCCCAAGCCTTGGAAGTGGAAGCTGTAGGAAATCCAGCGAGAGATGTTCAACACTTAAGGGAAGTTAAAGAAGCGTCACATCGTACGAGGTTTGGCCCAAGATGCTACAACTGTGAAGAGAGAGGCCATTTATGGCAGAATTGCCCAAAGCCATGCCGAACCAGGGACGATCGACTATTGGAAGAACGGAAGGATCGCGAGGCAACGCATTCACTATGGAGGAATAAACGACCTGCTGAAGAAAGCGGAAAATGGCGAGTGTTATCCGGGCCAGAAAAGCCAGAGATTTTGATCTCACAAGCTCACGATGGGAACAGCTTGATCATCAATGGTGCCATCAATGGAACTTCTTGCAAGCTGACATTGGATACAGGAGCTTCTCGCACTGTCATCAGTTCCCGGCTGGCTAAGCGCTTTCTTCCGAACTTCGAAAGCTGCAAAACAGTTCAACTTCTGACAGCGACCGGTCAGCACATATCCGTCCGAGGAGAGAAGCTGGTGGAGTTAAAGTTGGGTGAGAAAATTTTCCAACACAAAGTCATTGTGGCTGATATAGTCGACGATTGCATTCTGGGTCTTGACTTCATGCGAGAACATCATTGCGAGATAGACGTCAACCAAGGAATCTTGAAGTGTGGAAGAGAAGAAATCTTCATGGAAGGCGCCACATCAGGAAAGGTTTATTGTCTGCAGAGAACAGTTCTTCCACCTAGATCGGAGACCATTGTGGCAGTTAGATTACCGCCGAAGTTGGGACATCAACGACGATGTGTGCTAATAGAACAGTCGGAAGGTGATCAACCATGGTTATTGGCCCGAACTCTGGTGAGGACTACTAATACCGCTGTGGTGCGTGTTCTCAACACAAGTAACGAGGAACAACTCATCAAAGGAGGAACCCCAATTGGTACTTGTGAAGAAGTAGACTGGATGCGCAGATGCCAAGAACAACCAAAGGAGATATACAACTGTGCTGGGAGTTACACAGTGTCAACGCTATTGGAAGACTCCCGTAAAGACCTGACCGAAAGAGAACTTCTGATAGCAAAGAAGATGCTGCAACGCTACACCGACATATTTGCTCTCGATGATGCTGTCAACGGGAAGACTGGATTAGTGAAGCACACAATAAATACAGGAAGCGTGTCACCGATTCGACAGCGGCCAAGAAGGATACCAGTGGCTCGAGAAAAAGAAGTTGAGTCAATGATTGAAGACATGGCACGCAATGGTGTGATAGAACCTTCATCCAGTCCGTGGTGCTCGCCAGTGGTTCTAGTGAAAAAGAAGGATGGCAGTATGCGGTTCTGCGTTGATTATCGACGACTCAACGACGTAACGAAGAAAGACAGCTATCCTTTGCCGAGGATTGATGACACGTTAGATACCCTGACAGGCATGAAGTGGTTCACTACGCTGGACTTGAAGAGCGGATACTGGCAAGTGGAAATAGATCCTAAAGATAAAGAGAAGACCGCGTTTTCGACGGGAAAAGGCCTGTGGCAATTCAACGTGATGCCGTTTGGATTATGCAACGCGCCCGCTACGTTCGAAAGACTAATGGAGTTAGTGCTCGCGGGACTGATTGGAGATGCATGCCTAGTCTATTTGGACGACATCATAATTGTGGGAAAAACCTTCGAAGACCATCTGCAAAACCTAGAACGAGTATTGACTAAGATTCGCGCAGCCAATCTCAAGCTGAGTCCGAAGAAATGTTCCTTCTTCAAGAGGCAAGTGAATTTCCTGGGACATGTGATTTCCGAAGCTGGCGTACAGACGGATCCAGGAAAAGTCAGTGCTGTCAAGGATTGGCCTGTGCCAAAAGACAAGACGGAAGTTAGAGCATTCTTGGGTTTATGCTCCTACTACAGGCGATTCCTGAAGAACTTTGCTGACATAGCCAAGCCGTTGCATAGACTGACTGAGAAAAAACGACCCTTCCTCTGGGATGAAAATTGCGACGCAGCTTTTCAAGAGCTAAAGAAGCGACTTTGTAATACGCCTATTCTTGGCTTCCCGGACACAGAGAACGAGTTCATCGTGGACACTGACGCCAGCAACACCGGCATTGGAGGAGTACTGTCACAAAGGAAAGGAGACCAAGAAGTGGTGATTGCGTATTTCAGCAAATCCCTGTCCAAGCCGGAAAGGAACTACTGTGTGACCAGAAAAGAGTTACTTGCAGTGGTGAAGACATTGCGACATTTTAGCAAGTACCTGCTCGGGCGAAAATTCCATCTGAGGACCGACCACGCTGCTCTTAAGTGGCTACTACAGTTTAAGGATCCCGAAGGCCAAGTGGCAAGATGGATTGAGCAACTACAAGAGTTTAACTTCACCACGGAGCATCGCAGTGGAAAATCTCATGGCAACGCGGACGCACTGTCAAGAAGGCCATGCTCAGAGGACTGCAAGCATTGCTCAAGACATGAGTCGAAAGATTCAGTGCCCGTCAGAATGCTCAAAGCTGACATCGGTGACGAATGGAAAGAAACCCTTCAGGTTGCACAAGAAGAAGACGCCGACATCAAGCCGATTCTTGAATGGATGGAATCAGATGCCCCTAAGCCAGACTGGAGTGCTATTGCTTCAATGAGTGTTACGACAAAGAGCTATTGGGCGCAATGGGATAGTCTGGTGCTTCAGGAGGGAGTACTTTGCCGAAAATGGGAAAATGCTCGTGGCAATCAGTGCCATCTCCAAATGGTTGTACCCAGAGCAAAGATACCTGAAGTTTTGAAGCTGTACCACGAAGGGTTTTCGGGAGGACATCTGGGTGTGAAACGGACACTCTTGAAAATTCGAGAAAGGTTTTACTGGATCAACTGCAGAGATGACGTAGAAGACTGGGTACGGAAATGTACGAGCTGTGCATCAGTGAAAGGTCCGCATACCCGCAGCAGAGGAGCATTAAAGCTGTATAATGTTGGAGCACCATGGGAGCGAATCGCACTGGATGTGGCCGGACCATTTCCTGTGAGTGAAAGTGGCAACAAGTACTTCCTTGTCGTCATGGATTACTTCACCAAGTGGCCGGAAGTCTTCGCAATTCCGAACCAAGAGGCATCGACGATAGCAGACAAATTGGTGCATGAAGTGTTCTGTCGATTTGGAGTACCATTGGAAATCCACAGTGACCAAGGAAGAAATTTTGAATCTCAGCTGTTTCAAGAGACGTGCCGGTTAATGGGTGCACACAAAACAAGGACAACGTCTTACCACCCGCAATCAGATGGAATGGTGGAGCGATTCAACCAAACTCTGGAGAGGTACCTGGCAAAAGTAGTCGGAAGCAAACAACGAGATTGGGACAAGCATATCCAGCCATTTTTGTTGTCATACCGAAGTGCTGTTCATGAGAGCACAAATGTCACTCCCGCTTTTGCCAATTTTGGACGTGAATTACGGCTACCAGCCGACTTAATAACTGGCATTCCACCGGATTCCCCACAACCCATAACTGAGTACGCCAGTGACCTCCGGAACAAGATGAACGACATCTATGAGCACATTAGAGAGCATGGCCAGCAAGCATCTGAAAGAATGAAGACTCGATACGACAGAAGGGCTAACAATCCTGGGTTCGAGGAAGGCTCTATGGTATGGCTGCACAATCCCATACGCAGCAAAGGGAAGTCTCCAAAGCTACAAGCCAAATGGGATGGACCGTACCGAGTGGTGACCAAGATCAACGACGTGACGTTCCGCATACAGAAAGGACCTCGAGGTGCCCCCAAAATAGTTCATGTGGATCGATTGGCGCGATATCACGGATGCAACGATGCTCGGGACGAGCATGTCTTGGGAGGAGGTGGTGTTACGCAGTAGGCCACGCCTATTTATTAATCTGTGGCCGCGCGCGGTACGACGGCTAGTTGTTTACACTTAACCGCGAGATTTATGGTTTTATGACTCAGGCGGCACCGGCCTTTGTGTCGCGTCTATTGTTTGTTGTTTGTTAGATTTTTTTTGTGGTGTTTCCGTAATAATTAGGAACAATAGGGTTTCTCGAACTTTACACTTGTTTACTTTGTCAGTCACAATGGCACCGAATATTCTACAGATTTCTAGAGAACCCTTATTCCGATATAAATAGGGCGATGGTTTTCGTTTGTGGCAGTTATCGCGTTTTATACCGGAGCGAAAACATCTCGTGTTCAAGTGCGGTACCAGTGATTGTGAAGTGACTAGTTGTGTGAATATTCGTGCCAGTGTGAAGTGTTGTGCGAACCAGTTGTGTCGTGTGTACTGTGATTTTGTGCAATAAAGTGCAAAGTGAATAATCGGCGTTTTAACTGATTATCCAAGAACCCATCCCGTAACAATATCCATGCCAAAAATCAAGTCGATCCGTTGCTCTGGCGCTGCGTGAAAGAGTAACAAACATAATTATTTTTCGCAAAAAATGGCAAAACCGCCTTCCATCGTGTACAAAATTCGAATATTTCGCTCGAATTGTTTACATTATTGTTGATTTATCAAAAACTGCTCAGCCGATTCCTATATAATTTAAATGGGACCATCTTGGGACCCTTTACACCCTTTATACCCTTTCGAACTAAAAAAGTTTTTTTCGATTCGTTTCACAATTGGCGAAATTATCGATGTTCATCGTGTACAAAATTCGGATAATTCGCTCGAATTGCCTACATTATTGTTGGTTTTTTCAAAAATGGCAAAGCCGATTTCTGAAAAATTTAAATAGGACCATCTCGGGAGTATACCCTTTCGAGATAAATAGGTTTTTTTGATTCGGTTCACAATTGGCGAAATTATCGATGAACATACACACGAACATAGAACCTCCTCCTTTTTGGAAGTCGGTTAAAAATAAAGTCGATATGTTGCTCTGGCGCTGCGTGAAAGAGTAACACACATTAGTAAAGCATCCCTGGTGCAAACGAGGAAGAACTAACAAAAAATATGGCATTCTACACAAAATTAGGTATTATTTTTCATTTACCATACCTAATATACTAAGGGCTCAGTTCTGAATGATAAATGAACGAGTCTAAACTCTGAAACACGGCAAAATAATAATCTATTCTAACATCTGAAAAAACTTCGGTCGAGAAACTAGACAATTCCCTAAGGATAGATAGAGCCAGGATTTACAGCAAACATCGAAGTCTCAGAAAATACTTTTATTCTACGAGAAACGGCAGAACTTTTGTCGACCTAAGAATCCTAAGATGATTGAATAGTAACCACCTGCTCGTACTAAGCGATTCGCTTCTTCCTTCATAATGCGGACCGCCAGGGATTGGAATGCCCTGCCTTCGTCATTGTTTCCCCCAATTACAATTTGGATATCTTCAAGTCAAGAGCTTCTAAGTCTACATACTCCATCTTCGGCTACAACTTCGCTTTCTATCAAATGTAGCCCTATTCTGCATTAAAAAAAAGAAATTAACAATGTGGATTGGCCGCCCATGTTTTGACTAAGGTATGTTTTGTGAAGTTTGAGCCTGCAGAATTAGAAGCTTGAGTGAGTTAGTGACGAAATTTCAACATTTTAATGTGTAGTAGCAGTGTACCAATATATCCTACATTCAACATCCCTGATGATGTCGACATAATATAAGTCGAATGTCGCTACTTTGTAGACCAAAAGGGTTATAACCGACTGCGTTCTATTTGAGTGTCAATTTGTTTTATTTTTATTCCATAGTTGTCGTACATAAATAACCGTCAAAGACGGGAACATCCGTTTTATTCTTGTTTGTATCAGGCCATGAGTAATATATTAGTGACTGTTTTAACATTTTTTATTCGGAAAACATACCTACTCGGTTTCATGTAGTTCCATCGAGATATTGATGTCCGCGATTGTGACAACGTATATTATGTATACGAGTAGCTGTACAACCTTTTCAGTGCTCCCAATAAGTCGAAGGTTCACCGTACTTATTTGCAAAGTAGGTAATAAACTCTTTTTCCTATAAACGCATAGAAAGTGTTGTTTTGCAAAATGTAGGAAATCATCATAATAAACAACATTTTCGATGAGACCAACCTCGAAATTGGAAAAACAAAAATCTGCTGTTCCATACATTTTGCCGAGAATCGGTGAACATCACTACATAGTAAGTATAAAGCAAAAACGCCATTTTTGTGTGTCTGTCTGTGTATCCGCTTATATCTTCCAAAGTAGACAACAGATTTCAATGCGGTTTTCACTATCTTTTAGAATATTTCTTCTGAAAGGTTTGTAGCTAAAACTCATCCGTAACCGGGCGAAGCCAGGGCGAGCAGCTAGTTTTGTATAATATCGCTTTTTTTTTCAAGACTTCGCAGGTGGTCCAGTATTAAAAGTTGGTCATAATGACGAGCACAGCTACATCCTAGAGTTTATTAAAAAATTCGAAGTCACCTCGTATATCTATAAAATAGGCATGTAGAGCAGCTTTTTAAAAAATAAAGTCAATTATCCGTTGTCTGTCAATGTTACATTAAGGAAACAGGAACATTATTAATGTACGACAGTTATTGCAAAAATATTCTTTAAACATCTATACAAAGAGTATAAAGTCAATGTACCTATTACAGGAAATTCAGGACAAACAATTATAGTCCTGACACATGGCGACTTACAACCGCTTTATCTGCTGACCAAAAGTAATCATAATGTTGCTGTGGTTTTTTTTTGGTCTAAAATAATATTAACACATTGATACATATTATGTAATGCATCGATTCAAGCACTGGAAGAGATTGAGAAAAGATTGAAGCATTTGAGATCGTGTTGAAGGGATGCAAAAAATTAATTAAATTAATTTGCTTTGATGAAAAAAACACAACTAACAAAAAATAATACATATTACAGTATTCTCTGACCATACATAAGAGAGGGAAGCCGATATGTAAGTTGTTTTGGCAGGAGATCGTGAAACCTGCAAATTACTCTACTGACATAAGCGATGCGCTTCAATGCTGAATGAGTCAAGAATATTCCAGATTTTGCCGCTTGACTGTTTCTGTAAGGAAATATGAGTTACTAAACCGGACTATAAAAAGAGTTTTGAAGTGAAATTTCTAATGCGACTTCCAACAAGGTTGCGTTAAACGTTTAACTCTGCCATGGAGGGGGTCTGAAAGCACTGTTGCGTCGAAGTTTCACTGCTTCCGCACGGAGGGAATCCACTTGCATTTTAGATTGTTTTTCAAGTGGAACTTCTAATGCGACTTCCAACAAGGTTGCGTTAAACGTTTAACTCTGCCATGGAGGTGGTATGAAAGCACTGTTGCGTCGAAGTTTCACTTCTTCCGCGCGGCGACTCCACTTGCATATTTCTTTTAGTACATGAAGTACTAAAAAACTACACTTCCCCTATTTCTGAAATTCATTAAGTGCGATCCCCTGTCACCCTAAATAGTGAGAAACGCGGACGCTAATCTATTTTTACGACTTCTAAGTGCGATAAGGACTTTACGACCACGCCATCCAAATAAATAAACAATTCACGATCATGTAGACTTCCCAGAAATTACTCGAAAGCAGGTGGACTTGTTCTTAGAAAGTTTGGGAAGGTTTTATGTATCGTAAAAAGCCCACACAGTTATATAGGTATTTCTTACGACGCGCCGTAAACGTTGATTGTTTGGTGAGCACTTCCTTTAAAAAAACCTCATCATTTCAAAGAAACAATGCATAGAAAGAGGCTAGAACATGTATCTAAAATCTTATACACAACTATATTATTTCTTCCATGATAGTTATAACTGATGCGAAGTCCATCTGAGGAAAAACAATAGCTGCTTATCGCTCGCAGTTATATAATTATACGAGTACAGAGTTATTCCTAATCAATTAGCATCCTTTTAGGGCTTATTCTGTACATCAAAACTAACAACTTCTGTTCTGCGACTTTTGTCAAAACACAAAAAAAATTGTTGTTCCATACAAAAATATCGTTCATCGGCGACAAAATGCATGGAACAGCTGATTTTTTTTTAGTTTTGTCACAAGTCGCAGAACAAAAGTTGTTAGTTCTGGTGTACAGAATAAGCCCCTAAAAGGATGCTAATTGATAAGGAATAACTCTGTATAAATGTAAATATTGCAATTGTATGTTGTAACTGTATTCAAATTGAAATATTTCCGAATGATTTATTGAGGAAGATAAATTCCGAATGATTTATTGTTTAGAATGAATAGTGTTTTCTTGACTTACTACATTTATATACTTTTGTAGACTTTTCTGCTCTTAGAATTCAAAATTTTAATAACGCAAGAATATCGCCTCGAGAAAAGAAGCTAGATTCAGACTACAGTTTCGAACTACGTCCGAACCGTATCAGTTCCGATGCCGTGAAATTTCGGTCTGGAGTAGTCGTAGAGTAGAACTACATATTAATAATCGGCCAAGCGCGAGTCGGACTCGTTTATTTTAATTTTAATTTATTTTTGACGGAAATACACAATATAATGTTCGGTGAATATTTCAAGCTTCTTCCTGTTGCCGTTATTAATATCGAGCAAAAATCACGTTTTTTTTATGGGAGCCCGCCCCCCTTAAATAATTATTTTATTTTAATGTAAGTATTTAGGTATTTTTAAAGATAATATTTAAATTAATATTCTGTGAATTTGTCAAGCATCTACCTGTCACCGTTATTAATATCGAGCGAAAAACGGTAAAAAAATCATTGTTGTATGGGAGCCCCTCTAAAATATTTATTTGTTTCTGTTTTTAGTATTCTCTCTTCTATTGCCGCTATGACAACAAATACTACAATACGTCATCTGTGATAATTTCAACGTTCTAGCTATCACCGTTCATGAGATACAGCCTGGTGACAGACAGACGGACAGATACGGACGGCGGCGGCGGAGTCTTAGTAATAGGGTCCCGTTTTTACCCTTTGGGTACAGAAACCTATAAACCACCCTATACATTTTATAATGGTACTTTAAGAACTAGATAAGATTTCCATCATTCGAATTCTAATGACAATCCTAATATCAGATGGAATTCGAATTGAAACGAATTCGTTTCAAACGCATTGCGAAATCACTGTTATCGCTCCCAATTTACCTATAGCTTTTTGCCGAAAGCGAAACTCTATTTGTTATAATTCTGTGTAATGCTGTTTTCTATCCATCAGCTGTTCCAACATCCTTATTTGTTATTACCAAAGATTTTACGGCAACAGATTACACGCACGTTAATCAACCCATAAACATTTTATGCATCCTGATGCCGATGACCCAAAAACTGATTATTTCGTATATGGTCCGAATTATGGCTAATGAAAGATATGCAGCTTTCCAAGGCTTATAATCGTAAGTTTTTGCGTAAGTAAGTTTGAGTTTTTGCACCATGTGTTTAATCGAGATTGTTTATCTATTTCCTTTGTCTCAGACTAGAAGAATTATATTGAGCCCTGTGCATTGTCGTATCTAACAAAAGGAAAAGAAGTCGTTTGTATCCAATATTTTTCTGTAGATGTTTTAGATCGCCTGTGCAGTGTGCGTGGACGTATCTAGATACTGAATGATTCAAGAATCCTTGAGCTTTCTGATCTGCCCACTACCTCTTCAAATTACTTATTTACTGGGCTATGTCTAGTGATTTGGCGAAAAACACCACATCTTTGTCTTCAGATCCTAACATTGTACAGTAGATAAACCCTAACTGTCAAAAATATTAAACTTTAATCTTGAAAAGAACACGCACGTAAGTTTCTTCCTTTGTCTCTAAGACGTTATAAAACCAAGCAGAACAAAATGTATATTTATTTTTTTCACAAAAAAAATTATATCAGTTCTGGTTACCAAATTGTGCACAAGCTCGTATTATGGTAGCCAGTCGCTTCACAGTTGTAATTGTCACGTACAATGGTGTAGGTAGGTATGCACATACTGTATGTAAATAGGTACACGTGGTCAGGTTGTTGACCCAGGCTAGCCGAATATTGTAGCCCCCTCGGCGACACCACGTGTTGACTCGATTCGGGCATCTGTTTGCACAAAACGTAATTAATTTGTATTAGAAGTAGGGCAAACAGTTAGAGGGCACTTGTGGAACAATTAGATCAATTTTCGTCGTATATAGCCCAAGGATTTGAAGATACTCCAAGGTCCGCTCAAGAAATCATTTGAAACGCTTATTATGGAGGTAAATAGAACTATAGTATGAAGTTATTTACCTACATCTGCAGTACGGCTCGTAGCTTTTCATAACTCTGAACCGTACAGAAGTTTTTGGAAAATTAGCTGGTATTTCGCTGAGTATGAATAGCGTTTCTCCATAACCCTTTACAACCGGCTCAATACGATCGTGAGGATCGATAAAAAAATTGGTGCAAAAACCATATTGATTTTGTAAACACAACCGGTCTCATACGTTCGTGCGGGATGAGCAGATAACCGCACGATCGTATGAAACCGGTTGCGTTCACAAAATCACCATGGTTTTCCCGTCAATTTTTTTTTGATGATTTTATGCCTATATTGAGCCGGTTGTAAAGGGATAAAGCAAAAAGTATTTCTTTCCGCAATTTCCTTTCGATTTACTCAAGGAAAACTTCGAAATACTCGAGGAAACTTTATGTCCTGAAATTGAACTGTTCCGTACCATCTATGCTTTTACTAAAAAGCTTATGATTAATGTTCCCATATTCATTCTTTACAAGTTTAGAAGAAAAAGGATTTTTTTTATCTCGTGCTCTATTAAAAATGTTTTTTTTCTCAAGCTATGCTGTCCCACTTCTTGGCAAAAGTCTCCCCAAAAATGTTATGTCTTTCAAAAGAAACTCAAAAGATCCAACCACAAAACTTAAAAAAAAAAAACAATTTCAAAATTGAGTGTAATTGTATTGTTTGGTGATTCGTTGCACTTTTGCACACTCCATGCCATGTCCTTCAAGCTCTCAGCAGATGTCATCGGGAGTAAACCCCCTGTAAACGGATTCGAGAGCTCTCACGTCAGATGAAGTCCTGGTACCTTTTGTTTGTACAAGCCTCTGGCCCTGCCATTTTCAGCCTTCATTTAATTATATTACCGAAGCTATGGTTTGTACAGTTTTGTTAATTAATGAAGTTTGTTTACCGTAACTTTATGAATATGCTGCAAATTTAATATTTTGTTTTATTAATACTAGAGCGGCTAATAGACCAATTTAATCAATTTTATTAGACTTATTAGATACAGACAGGTGCGCGTGTCTAAAATTGAGTAGCTTGTTAGTGATAAATAAACGTTAAAATTTTTTGCAACCAATACCGTAGTCAATTATTGAGTAGGCGTGGTAGAATAATCAAGGCGATGATGTCGCATTTTTTTCTTGGCCAGATGTATTTGTTCTCACTGGTTTGGATGCTGCTAGGCTTTGTGATACTGTCATTACGCTGACAAATTGGATTCTATGTAATGATTTGATATTAGAGCTACTCTGGTTCTTATTAGCAGAGCTTCTCAATAAGATATCCTGAATTGGCAAAAAATCTTATGTTTTTGTCTTTTGAATAGGTACCTATGTGATGATTACCGTATACCGAAACAATAAAGCAATACTATTTTAAAATGGCATTTTGGAAAATAGCAGAGGTTAGTCTACTTTGTGTAATGTTTTATGACAACAGAATCTCTAAATTGTCCCAGCTCTATATATTTGTTAATTAAGCGGCCAAGTTCAAGTCGGACTCGCGCTCGATGGGTTCCGTACAGTATGGAAGCCCCCCTTAAATATTTCTTTTAATTTAATGTAGTTATTTATTATTGAAAATTTCAAGCATCTACCTGTTATCATTATTAATATCTAGCGAAAAACGGCTAAAAATTCAGGTTTGTTGTATGGGAGCCCCCCCTTAAATATTATTTTTATTGTTTTTTTTGTTGTTATAGCGGCAACAGAAATGTGAACATCATCTGTGAAAATTTCAGCCTTCTAACTATAACGGTTCATGAGATACAGCCTGGTGACAGACGTACGGACAGCGCAGTCTTAGTAATAGGGTCCAGTTTTTACCCTTTAGGTACGGAACCCTAATAATACCTAACCAAGTTCTTTAATTTAGGTAGTACATAAGTACATGGTTAATTTCAATAAAAAGAAAGAAAGCCCAATTACAGAGGCGTCATCGTAATTATATTAGCTAAATAGCATAGTTCTGTTTCTTTTTCACTTTAGGCATTCGATAGAGAGAACGCTTTTTACGTTGCTATTAAATTTACGCAGGCGCCTCTGTAATCGGGCTTAGAGCACTGTCAAAAAAGATAATGAGATCTTAAATACCGCCATGCAAATAAGTATCAGCCAAAGCAATTCCGTATCGAACATTTATTCAACACCAACAAAATACCAGAGAAATACATCCGACAGACCAGACTCGCGTGCCGAGTCGCGCACGACAGCCCGTAGTAACAAGTCACGCGATATTGACTCAATCCTACTCACAATTTTACTACTCACTACACCGACCGAGAATCAGACAATTGTTACATCAAATAGGTTTTTTACGTCTACTATATTCGTATGTATGATACCGCTCTTTGTTTTTTTCTTTACGCATAGTGCACACGATTTGCATTTATTTTCCACCACTATTGCAGTTTTTCTATCGTCATCGTCATAAATTACGACTTTGAACGCATCGACGGGCTCGGACGTAACGTCTAATTAGGGTGTTATGATGCTGTCTGTAATTATTTATGTATGATTTTATAACCTACTTGTAATTTATAACCATCGATTTGTTACATGAATTACATTTTTTGTTCTGATTTTACCTAGAGACAGTCCAATACCGTAGCCGCTACCAACCGGTCTTATTGGAGATCATTAGGGGAGGCCTATCTCCAGCAGTGGACGTCCAATGGCTGAAACGAACGAGTTCCAATACCTAGTAATTTGTAGAGCATCTGGAGCACAGTTTTTAGATGCTAGAAATTGGAGTTTATCGCATGATAATCCCGTTCACAATATCATACGCTCCTGTTCTTATGTCTTGTTCGTATTCGTAGCTTGTTAATCTAAAAATCTTAATGATAATTATTCGTTCCTTAAATACCTTCCTATATCCTTAAATATTGTCCTACCAAAACAGTCAAATTCCTTGCCGTTTACGGAATATAAACGTATACTATATCTATCGTCAATAACATGTCTACTGTCTAGTCTCTTGAACGAAAGCATCATATTAGCTTATCGAATGTTCGTAAACAATTAAGCAATTAAATACATTCTTTACCTTTGATAAGAATTACACCTAACCCACAGTAATAACATTATCTTTAAAGATTGTTGACTTTTTATATTGCATCTTCCCAAATAAATTATTCGTAAGAAGGTAGAGTCATTTCCAGTTTTCCACACGTCCATTATTCCCAACGGTTATAACTGGGAAATCTTTTTCTAATGTGTCCCATTTGTCACCACTAAACGGCAGCTCAACTAAGTATTATTTTTTTCCGTGAAGTAATAACACAAGTAGTATTTTTGACTAAGGGTAGATCATTACGTAACACCTCCAGCCATTTATCATTCTTCGCGACCGTAGATTTATAGATAAGCCGATCTGCTGTTTAGTAATTCGCCGTACAAAAATAAACTTACCATTTTCGTTTATCCGCCATATTATGTGAAGACGCTAAGGCAATGTGGCATTATATCAGTAGTTCGCATGTCACTTAAATGTAAAGTTAAGTCATCACCACATAGTATAAAACAAAGTCGCTTCCCGCTGTCTGTCCCATTGTATGTTTCTATCTCCAAAACTGCGCAACGGATTTTGATGCGGTTTTTTTTATAGATAGAGTGCTTCAAGAGGAAGGTTTATATGAATAATACACCTGTGCGAAGTCGGGGCGGGTCGCTAGTTGATTATAAGATTACATTAAGCCCACTTTTAGAGGCGCCATCGTAACTATAGTTAATAGCTAATTAGCGTATTCTGTTTCTTTTTCACTTTAGGCATTCGATAGAGAGGAAACTTTTTAATTTTCTATTAACTTTACGATGGCGCCTCTAAAATTGGGCCTTTTGTTATATTACAGTTTCAATGCGTTTTCAACGTTTTTTTGCTGTGATCTTGTCTTCAAATTTTCAACCACAGAGAGATTTTCTGTTTCCTTGTTCCGCTTGTAGAGTACTTAGTCGAAGTTTCATTTCATTTTTATCTAAAATCTTATTTTTTTAGTCGAATTTTTATTTGGTTATTATGACAAGTAATAACGCGCGAAACAGCCCACAGTAAAAACAGACCAAACTAGCCGAATTTAGGGCCCGCTGTTACTCCATTGAACCACATTTCAGTTATGTAACTAACTATTGTTTTGCATCTTTCGCTTTTTGCAAATACTTCTTTCTTTTTTTCTGACTTTCATTGCGCGACATAGAGTCATGCCAATTTAGCCGTGATTGTGAGTGACATATCACAGCGATGGTCTGGGCGCGTCATTTACATAGAAAATTCTTTGTAGCTCTGAAAGAGTGCTCGCGTTATGACACGCTATGCAAATACTCCGCCTTCGTTGCCTGATGTACACCAGCCCTAATTATGATTGCAGATAGATAGCACACACATTCCGTACAACGCCTTTGAAATGTAGGGCTTGCACTTTTAGATATGTACTACTTTCTATGAGCTTTCATTGTCTTTACTGAATTTAAATACTTATTTCATTGAGTTTGGAATTTTGGCATTTCCGATTTATTGATCGCTGTTCACAAACAAACATACAATTGACGTCTACTTCAATGATTACTAAATTTTTGACCGACGAAATGGAGAAGGTACACAATTCGACGCGCAATTTTTTTTTATGTATAACCACGCATAACTTTTTACATAGTAGTCCGAATTCGATAATTATTTTTTTATTGGAAATAGTTTACTTCGAAATTGGTCCCATTTAAATTTTATTGAAATCGGCTGAACCATTTTTCATAAATCAACAATAATGTGAAGAATGCTACATCGATCCGTGCGAACTATTCGCGAATTCTGTACACGGTTGAAGTCGGTCATGCCATTTTTTTTCAAAAAGTAATTATGATAGAGACGAGAGAGAGATATTTTGATAAAATAAAATTTAGTACCAATCCCACATAAAAAAGTGGAATGGTGCTGAAAGTGGTGAAAATAACATACTAAACCATTTTTGTAAATCCTACGGCCAAATAAACTAAACCACAGAACAAACAAATGTACGAATAGGTAGGTACAAATTTAATGGATCCCATTTATACCTACCTATTCGTATTGGTTCAATGAATCCAGGTAATCACAACTTCACAACGAAATTATCTCATCCGTGTTTGGTCGGAAGCGAGTTAAATTACTTCTCCATAAAGTCAAACCCATTTACAATTTAATTAATCTGTCAGCCCTAGAGCCCTATCAGACCGCTAAAAGGTACTTGAGAGGTTCTCTGGTTGTGAATGGTAAGGTTGCGGCGATGTGTTACTTTTCACGAGTAATTGTTAACCCTCAAATTAGTCCGCTTAAGACCATAACAAGTATAGCATGTCGATTTATTCATGTTAATGCCTCCAATCAGGTAAAGGCGGTGTTATTTAAAAACGCAATAAAACCGCTACATCAAATTTCCTTCATTGTTGTCAATAAGCCCGTAGGCTACTCGATATGTAGTTTTACCCCTGGTAACTATTATCTAATCTGTCCATCATATCAGTCAATCTCAGAAAGAGTGAATATAGACTAATCTAATAGACAATAGACAATTATTTATTGAGACAAAAACAAAATTAAATAAAACAAACAGCACAGCAAATAAGCCCTAAAATAGCTCGCCATAAGGTGAGTACTGGCGACATAGGCCTGTATAGATTTCCAAAAATACCGATTGTGAGTTGCTGGCATCCGGAGCGACCTTGTGGTCCTAATGATTCATCGGATCATCTGTCCATCTTATGGGTAGACGTCTTACGTAGCGCTTGCGGGTACGTAGTCTTCACTCAAAAACTTTTCGATCCCATCGGTCGATAGTCCTCATAATACATTACACAATATCAATTCTAGTCCTTAGTTTGACTAGGTGTTTGTCAGTGATCAACGAAATTAAGCAAGGTTCCGCACGGTCAGTATTTGGATGGGTGACCGCTGGTAGCATTTTCCAACTTTGCGCTTCCGTGGCTCGGATGACACGTTAAATTATAGGTTCCGGTTGTTTTAACCGTTCAGCTATGTCATAGACCGGGCGGTCTAAAAACTCTGACACCAGGGCTAGCCACCCGGCCTATACGATCTTACTTAATGTAAATTTAAAAATTCTTATAAATTACTAACTATATGTGTACACCTTCACGGCGTAGTACGAGTATTTGTAATTTCAAATCGTATCGATTTCTTTTCTTGCGCGTCTCTGTATCTTGTTCAACTCAGTTCGCAAGTCAATCAAGACTAATAAAACATTAAAAGGGCGAAATTCTGACTCGTTCATCAAAAACACACCTTTTCACGTTCCCAAAAATAAACCAGCACATCGAAATGATCGAAAATAACAGCTGCCGTGGTTATTAAATGCAAATAAGCGGGTTTACAAGTTTACAAAACGATTTCCTCCGGTACACCGGTATAAAATGTATGGCCGTAACTATTGTTTTCTTTATACTGCCTTGCCCATATTAGTGTTGTATTATAAATTCCTTGCTTACGACATGCATGTCTTTGTCTCGTATGTTGATCGTTACATTACTTCCTTGCTATCATTGACTTTTTAACATGTAATTCAGTACAGATGTTTTTGTAGGGGACTGTTTATTATTTTTTGTCTGGGATTGTTTGTAATTGCACGTATTTACTTTTGGAAATTTATGTTATTACATTTCCAAAACGTGCAAGGTTAGAAGGTAAGGAATAATTGAAATATTTTAGTACCTACAAAAGAAGTGCATTCATGCAATGTGGTTTTACCAATAGAAGATCATTGCATTCATGCGTAATCGAAACTATTCAAAACGTATTCTAATTATACGTTACAACCCGGTCACAATATCTGTGCACCTGTCTTCGTGACGTCATATCGAATTATCGGGACGTATATACATTACCGGACGTCTAGTATACCGTCCGGACGTAAATTATTATCGGGACGTGTATCGGCAACGAAGATGCTAACCGTACTGTCGCACCGGGGAGTGCGCGGAGAGGTGACAGGGGAAGCGGGAGAGGCGCCGCATTCCAGCGAGGTGCACAGATATTCTGACCGGGTTATACATTCGGTTAAAATATTTCTAGGAGTCACATTTTTGGTCAAAGTTTTCACCCCCCAAAGTTCTTCCCAAATCCCTTCTATTATTATTGTAGGCCATGCATAATCGTCATGAGCTTATTTTCCTACTGCAGGTCAAGAGACTCCTGCCTATATCATTATGTAGTTGCATAAATTAATCTGCCCTGTCGAACCATGTGGCCATAAGGTAGACAAACATAATTTAATGTAAAACTTAGACCATCGACGAATAAATACTATTAGTGTCACAGAGCTAATACAACCAGAGAGCTAGGACTGTCGCTTGAGGCTGTCAACCACAAAAATGCATGGAAAATCTTCAAAGCTGCTGTCAAAACTGTGTCAAAAGTATTGGGACATGACGTTCCTTGTCTAAAAATCTGACAACGACCACCGTATCGAGATATTTTTCATGTCTCGTTCTAGCTCGTGCGATATTAAATCAATGCATTTCTTTCAGATTTTCTCGATCGACCACATTATCCCTCTGGTAACCCTGTGACTAGTGTACATATGTTCGTCTAATCTAAGGTAAGACAATAATAACATCAAACGAGATGACTCTACCCAGCGGCTTTAGAAGCAGAACTCATGATGGAAAAGGAAACGTCTTACAACAGACTAAAGGATATTTATGTTTCATAGCCTAAAAGAGCTTGCTTCTGGTGTTCGTTAAAATTGTTTGCGTGTTTGAACAAACTTTTGTTCTGTATCAAGGTGGTTGTTGACCCGTGATTGTAGTAAACTTGGATGGATTCCAAGATTTCGAAGTTCACGTTCCTTGACGTAAACAAATGTTTATTGTTATGGGGCAGGATATAAGGAACCATATCAATATGGTATGTTATAGGTTATGGCCAATTTGTAGAACGCCCAATCTCATATCTATTGCGTCACAGGTACCTATATCAGCTAGAATTACTGGATCTACAAATTACCACATAATAGGTTTGTTAGCTTTTAAATACTTAATCAATACTTTTGTAATTTATTAAACTTACGAGTGATTTGCTCATTCATTAATCAGTGTAATTGATTCTTAATAGTGACCCGATTGTGGAACTAAGAGGAAACAATAAGAAACATAGCACCAATCTCAGATTTTTTTAAAATAACTGCTAAGAACTCTCTTGGCTTAGATGCCTTTTCAACAAAAAATAATTCAATTAAAATCGTTTCATTTGTTCTTATGTGAGTTTCGATGCCATAGAAACAAACACAAAGTTACGGGGTAACTATTATCTAATCTGTGATAATGTTGTTTTTACAACACCCTGTTTAGTCTAACCGTGATCAGACAAACAACCATTGTTGTTTTTACAAAATAATCATTATTTTTCGTCTAAAATGGCACCATCGATTTCCACCGTGAAGGTACTTACAGAATACGAATAGTTCGCACGAATCGTTGTGTCATATCCATGTAGTATTTTTTACGTTTTTGTTTCTTTTCAAAATTGGCTCAGCCGATTTCGATTAAATTTAAATGGGTGTTTCCATTTAAATTTTATCGAAATCGAGAGTACCTATACACAATTCGTATAGTAGTTTAATATTATATTTTTTTTAAATCGGTTCACATTTGGTGAAAATATCGGTGAACATACACAAAAAAATACAGACGAACATAGTAACTCCTACTTTTTGGAAGTCGGTTAAAAAACTAGCACTAACTAGCAACTAGATCTACCCGATCAGTTCGCGTGTACAGCACCGCAGTGCAGTGCTTCCATCGATGCGGCATCCAGCGGAAATTGCTCGTTGCTCCTCACTTTTAATGACCGCTTCCCTAATGAGTTCACATGTGGAGAAAGAATAACGTTTATTGGTATCAATAGACACCTACTTTGTTTTATTTTTAATTACTAGTTGTTTTGTGTGTCAAGACATGGGTGTCTTACGAGTAGGGAGCGTTCTTTTCTCCGTGACCCGTTCAATGGGGGAACCATCTCTTCAAACGTTGGAAGGTCCCTTTATCTTCGTTTACATGCTTCAATCTTTTTTATATTTCATTTATATCGGCTTGGAATAAGAATAAAAATATATTTATTTACCATAATAATATTTTACAGAATCATGCGCAAAAGATAAAAATAACTCAAAATTTAATTCAGAAGGTACTTAGCTCAGTGTAGATAGGTACGGTGTTGACAATTTTGGTTGGGAACACATAGGTAGTACATATTAGCAAAACGAATAATACATCACTGAGTACATCATTCCATCATCTTCTACACTTCGTTGGCGAGTACATGTAAAAACAAATACTTAGGTAGTGAATATGAACATTTGCCGATGTTCCGCAGTGCCAGTGGGCCCCAAACTAGGCGATGCCTGTATCTAGGTGGCCCTGTGAAATACGATTACTTCAAGAGAATTTGCGCGGCGTCGTCATTGAGTAATTACATTATTTTTGTAATAACATGCCAGTTAGACTTTTAGTGAGTGTGGTTCTTGTTTATTGTTATATTTGTTCTTTTGCGAACCGCTATCCATCCCTCTACATGTACGAGTACGTCGCGTCGTCTTTCTAAACTTGGTATAGTTTGTATTATAATTACTTATATGAGAAACAAAACAATCCATAGGGGAAGCCTATGTCCAGCAGTGGACGTCCTGTGGCTGATAGATGGATATTGTAAGTATTTTCATCCATCCATTTATTAATCTGGAGTTCGGGCGCAATTTGTTTTTTTGTCATTTATCTTTTTCAGTTTAGAATTTTAGTTCCCATTCATAAGTATTCAAAGTCGACGGCAAAATTTTTACCCATAACCATTTTTCTACTTGACAAGTCGAAAAACTCGTTTCTAGTAATTTTCATCGCCATAATCCAGTTAATCTCGTGCTTGCGTTCCTAAAAAATCACGATAACAAAGTTTCTTGTTCATACAAAGTTTTAAAAGCATGTCGCAAGTTAAGTATAACTGGCAGCCAATAATGGCATTCATTCATTCCCTGGCGCCCCTCTGTTGAACTCTTAACTAATAAATCGTGATTTTCCTCACGCCATTCACCCATATCCCGGGATTTAGGATGGTGTTTTTTTAATTAAAATTCTCTTTCACGAACCTTATTACACCAACTAAGTAAGGATTAGTGTCGCAAGTTGTTGCGATTTGCGCGGAAAGTCCTGATTTTAAGGAAAATTGTGAAACGTCTCGCTTTGTCCTTGATCAGGATGCCAATTATAGCACTGTTCTTATGCATAATTTTATATTATAGTACTTTTCTGATTTATAATTTTATATTGATGGAAATAAACGTAAATAATTATTTTCGAATTGATTCGAATTGAATTCGAATAATTTGCGCGAATTGATGTGACATCCATATACATTTTAGTTGATTTATCAAAAACGGCTCAGCTGATTTCGATAAAATTTAAATGGTCCCATCGGGAACCAATTAAAAAAAAATATTTCCTAGTTCGAATAGGTATACTCCCGAGGTGGTCCCATTTAAAATTTACAGAAATCGGCTGAGCCGTTTTTGAAACATCAACAATATAAATCGAATGTTTACATTTGAATGTAAACAATTCGAGCGAAATATTCGAATTTTGTACACGATGGAAGGCGGTTTTGGCATTTTTTGCGAAAATTAATTATTCTCAATAATCACAATGAGATACTCTTGTTTGAAGCCCCGAATATTTAATTAAATTAATCATCTGTCTCGAAATTTCACAAAATAGACCTAGTAACACCAGTGAAGATCCAAGGCTGACATGGCTTCTATCGTTTGATGTTACCGTTGCCAAGTGATGTGGAATTAATTTCCCTATATTTTCTAGAAACCATGTTTATTTACGAACCTACTTAGAAATATCTTTTATGCTTAGATATCTAGTAACACGGTAACATTTTCTCAGAACTAATTTCACCTGCTATGTAAATACGATATGAATTATGTATCACGGTGTATTGAAATTATTGCGTAGGTGGAAAATCGTTACTCATACAGCGAATTATTTCTATTTAAGTAACTACCTACACAAATCATATCGCACTACCAATGGAAGAAAGAGATACGATGTAAATCGAACACTTTCAGGAGTGTCAAAAACTTCATTTGCTAAAAGTTGAGAAAATTGATTGTAAATAGGTATCTTCTAGGTAAGCGTGCTACATCCTAGACCGCATATCTGCTCAACATCAGGTAGTATGTGTTCAAACGCAAACCTATATCGAATAAAAAAAAACTACAGTTTAGGTATTTCCTTTAGTTACCTACTCGTAATTATGTTAATTGTGTTTTTTTTGACATTTAAAGATAAGCTGCTCATTGTAAGTTTACAGAAAGGTAGTGTAAACGAGGTATATACACCTAGAAACCAAGAAACCAAAATAGTGGGCAGTTTATGCACAAGAGTCCACTAACTAAAAACTAAGGTGAAAATCAGTTGATGCACTTTCGTGCATAAACTGACCACTAAATTGGTTTTTAGGGTTCCGTACCCACAGGGTAAAAACGGGACCCTATTACTAAGACTACGATGTCCGTCTGTCTGTCACCAGGCTTTATCTTATGAACCGTGATAGCTAGACAGCTGAAATTTTCACAGATGATGTATTTCTGTTGGCGCTATAACAACAAATACTAAAAACAGAATAAAATAAATATATAAGGGGGGCTCCCATACAGATAATTTCTAGGAGATTTTTTGGCAAGAGAAATGGGGCTAAAGGGGCTCCAACACTCTACGGAACCCTTCGTGCGCGAGTCCGACTCGCCCTTGGCCAATTTTTACCTAAGTGTATTTAACTCGTAAACGCTACCTAATCACGGCCGCTAAATGAGTTTTTGCAAAATTAACACAAGTAAGTAGTTTATCTGTAAAAGGCAAAAAACAAAAAAATATTTGAATTTCGTGCGCTGACCTAGTCAATAGTCAATACACCTTAACTAAACTTATATGACTACGGGCTGCCGTTCAGGCTTCGACTACGATTGAATTATAACTATAAACCTTCTGGAAGATATATTCTAAGCGATAGTGATATAGTGATAGTGCATTGCAATCCGTGACAAAGCCGTGGTGGTCTAGTGGTAATGACACCGGCCTTACAATCGTGAGGTCGTGGCTTCAAATCCCGGACCCGAACCAGTGAGTTCTTCGGAATTTATGTACGGAATTTTACACCACTGGCTTTTCGGTGAAGAAAACATCGTGAGTATTCGTGAGGCAACCTGCATACGACCGTAGAAGAAATTCGATGCCGTATGTGAATTCACCAACCCGCACTGTGCCAGCTTGGTGGATATGGTCCAATCACCCTTCGTGGGTAGGCCTACGTCCTGCAGGGCTGATACAGTGCAGTACATTGCAATCAGTTGTGGAGTTTAGTAGATCTAAGCGGATACACACAGACACAAAAAGGCAACAACACTTTGTATGTTTAGCTATTCATCCGTGTTTAATACGAAATTTTTATTGATCAACAGTGAATCAAAGCGTTATCTTCATTGTTATAGCTATATTGTATGTTTGGTAATGGGCGAATTGTCCCGACTAGTAATCGGTGCTTCCGATTAAGCTTCCGATGATGGAATCATTCGAATTATTAGACAGGTTTACATTCTGAACACGATCGTGCGGGTCGTGAACCTCCGCAAACAAAAATAAATTGTCAAGAGCGTGCCGAGACACGCGTATGGTATGGTTCTGTAGATAATGGTGATCAGAATGATTAATTATGATACAAAACCTAATTTGTTTATCTTTTGATAGTTGATTACTCTAAAAACATTATTGGCCAAGAACTCTCTTACTGATGTTTTTCATAGTTATTGGCAACTATAAAAAAACATCAGCAGGAAAAAATCATCCCTACTTTACATGTATAGAAACTACCTCGCAAATGCGCAATATTGAACATTGTTTTGCCTTAACAATTGAGATTTATTCAAATATTTCATGTATTATATCGCCTAATACAATTTGGTCTATAAATTTTAAAGTTATAAACAACCTGTGACATCGGGACGGATGCAACTATCTTATAAGTTTAACCAATGGGTTGTTTGTTTTACTACGGAATCCTAAAAATAAAAAACATGACACGACTGCCGCTATTTTCCGGTGCGGCCACCAGAAAGGGAGCTGCATGGCGCTGACTACATTATAATATTTTTGCTTAATAACTGTGTAACGAAGTTTTAATAGATGCAGTGAGTCAGCGTGCATTCCAAATATTCGTGCACGCTTCCTGTTGCCGCTAGTCCTAAAATATCGTTCGAGTCTACGGAATATATGGATTACTACATAATGTATTCACCTGCCGACTGCTTCTTGATCACACATTAATATATAAGCGATTCGCTTCTTCCTTTATAATGCGGACCGCCAGGGATGAACTTAACTTATCCATAAACATATGCAACGGGATTGGAATACCCTGCCTCTGACATTGTTTCCTGACAGTTACAATAAAACAATAGTGAATAGGTATCTTCTAGGTCCACATATTCTATCTTCGGCTATAACATGGTTTCATCAGGCGAGTTGGTGGCCAAATGTAGCCCTGTTGTGTACAAAAAAGTAATCAAGGTTAGATGCACCGTTTGTTGGTCACAAACGGTGCCTCATGTCATTTTTGTCCACTTACAATTTGAATGTTAAAATAATATTTTCAAACCATATTTATGGTGTTACATTGTTTAAAATCTATTCATACAATTTTTGACATCAAATGGCCGAAACCAGTGGCCACACTGAGAAAAATTTTAACCAGATTTCATGTTGATGGAATCAAATTTCTGGTTAAAATAGCGCCAATCTGCTGTAAGGTTCGAGCTACAAGTTACACCTTGTTAAGTTTAACAAGTTGAAACAACAAGCTATTTTTCATTTCATTTCAACATTACGGTCACGTTCAATCAACGTTACATTTGCTTATAGATGCTGCAAGCTCATAATGCAGTTTTAACATGATTGACATGTTATATCGTCCTGCTTATCACATTATTTTAACATGCTGACTTTGTTCGATCAACGGTTAACTTGTTAAGATAGCTTGTTGTTTCTATGTTCCATGCGTGTTCGTTTAACAGTTAGCTTGTTAAGATATCTTGTAGAAACTGCACTGTGTACATGTTGTATCTATAGTCAACTTATTACTTTAGCTAGTTGTTATTACGTTGCAGTTTTGTTGAATCAACAGTTAGCTTGTTAAGATACCTTGTAAAAACTGCATTGTGTACATGTTGTATCTATAGTCAACTTATTACTTTAGCTAGTGGTTATTACGTTGCAGTTTTGTTGAATCAACAGTTAGCTTGTTAAGATACCTTGTAAAAACTGCATTGTGTACATGTTGTATCTATAGTCAACTTATTACTTTAGCTAGTTGTTATTACGTTGCAGTCTTGTTGAATCAACAGTTAGCTTGTTAAGATACCTTGTAGAAACTGCATTGTGTACATGTTGTATCTATAGTCAACTTATTACTTTAGCTAGTTGTTATTACGTTGCAGTCTTGTTGAATCAACAGTTAGCTTGTTAAGATACCTTGTAAAAACTGCATTGTGTACATGTTGTATCTATAGTCAACTTATTACTTTAGCTAGTTGTTATTACGTTGCAGTCTTGTTGAATCAACAGTTAGCTTGTTAATATACCTTATAAAAACTGCATTGTGTACATGTTGTATCTATAGTCAACTTATTACTTTAGCTAGTTGTTGTTACGTTGAAGTCTTGTTAAATCAACGGATATCTTGTTAAGGTACCTTGTTAAAACTGCATTGTGTACATGTTGTATCTATAGTCAACTTATTACTTTAGTTTATTGTTATTACGTTGCAGTCTTGTTGTATCAACAGATAGCTCGTTAAGATACCTTGTTGAAGCTGCATTGTGTACATGTTGTACCTATAGTCAACTTATTACTTTTAACTTGTTGTTATTACGTTACTTGCGTGTTCGATTAACACTATAGGTACTTGTTAGGTTACCTTGTTCAATCTGCATTGTGTTGTTATATCTATCTACAGGGTTATGCGGACAGTATGCTTAGCTGAAAAGGGGCAATATTACTTATCATTGAGAACAATTTTTACTAACAGACCAAACCTAAAATGTAGGTGTTACATACATTTCGTAGAGGCTGAATGATATTTTAGTAGGTAACATGTTTCTTTTTACTCGACTTTAGGTTTGGTTCTATTATTCCATAGTAAGTTGTTCACAATGAGGAGTACTATGAGCCCCTTTTCAGCTAAGCATACTGTCCGTATAACCCTGTAGATAGATATAACAACACAATGCAGATTGAACAAGGTAACTTAACAAGTACCTATAGTGTTAATCGAACACGCAAGTAACGTAATAACAACAATTTAAAAGTAAATATAACACACAATGCAGATTAAACAAAGTAACATAACACTAATCGTTGTTCGTTAGAGAAAACTACAAAAACTCGTAATACATATTCATGTGCAAACTATAGATTCGTTGGTGTGCCTATTTGCTAAATAAAAAATCTTCTTAGCTTCAAGTGTTTATTATCAAAAGTTATATACATTAAGAGATATTTCACCACAGACCAAGACTTTGTACACTGTTTCAAAATGAGAGCAATAATATGGAAAGCAAAGGTGTTGCAAAAAAATCGGTACTAATCGGTTCATTTACTTGATAGAAAAATATTACAATCTGATAATATTTTCCCTACCTAAGCTGTTGAATCTTACTAAAGACAATAATAGCCAAACCATTTTCAAGAGCTAAGAAAGCAAATAATCAGCTAGTGTACAGGGTCATGGTCCAAGCTTTATACATTTTTGCAACACCTCTTTTAAATTTTTCTAAGAAAGCCTTAATGTTAGTTAAATTTCACAGTGTTTATCTTATGGTTATTACTACACATGGTTATCCAGAACTGGTGTACTAAGCCGAAAAAGGTGATACACACCTTCATTAGAACAACTTTTGGAATGGGGCCAATCAGGACTTCGAAAAATCAGCTGTTTTATACATTTTGTCCATTCCAAGTGGCAATTATGTATGGAACAGCTGATTATTCTCGAATTTTGAATTGGCCCCAAAGTTAAATTTGTTCATATTGATGGTCTTAACCATCTCTTTTCGGGCTTAGTATAGGAAAAGTAGATAACCCTGGAATTACCTAATTGGTTATTACTACGTACAATAAACTACCTAATTGAGTAATTAAATTTTAATAGTTTTAAAATCAATGTGTCTTACTTTTTCGGTTTTTATTTATGTCTTATACATATAAGCGAAGTTTAAGAAAAACAGTTGTCCCAATATCTTCAAAATGTGCGAGCGAGATATCAAGCCTGGATCTTAAAATCTTACTTTAATGCATGGCAGATAATAATATACATTTTGATTAAGTTTACTGTCTGTATTTTTTCATGAATCAGACTCCACAAAGTTGGACTACGTGCCTCGCTGTCTAAGTCGGTAGAACCATATGAGTGAATTCAATGGAAAAAAAAAAGATTAATCAAAAGACCATCGAAGGGTTATAAATGTAGTCAAATCAGGCATAACAGTAATGGTGTTCGTAACCGGTGCAATAAGCTTTTTATATGGTATATATAAACTCAGGTCGATAGTGTCGACTTCATAAGCGACGAAATGTTCGTCAAAATCAATGGTTCTTAAGCACGAGCAAGAGAATAAGATTTCATTATTCTTGTCAATGTAGATGCTACGGATTGTTGCAAATGAGGGCAAACACGTTGACTCTAATAGATCTACGGTAATGACAGAATTATGGGTAAATTTAACCCCGTTCAATTTTACCCAGGACAAAGAGCACTGTATGAAGTTTTCTCTGGTTAAATCAAAGTTTCGATTCAGATCGACTTTGGAAGTTTTCTTTAATAGTATTCGTTTGCCATATTCAACTGAAGACAGGGGCTCGTTTTTCAGAAAGAGGTGATTCAGTTGGAGCTGTAACTTTAAACATATTGTTTTTGTAATATTAATTCGACTTGCTGAAGAACGAGCCGCAATTTTTGCGACCCTATGTTTTGCTTCAAATCGCATTGTCGACATTTTTGCGATAGGGCCAAATTTTTTTAACATACCTGGGTAGTGCACAAGAAAGTGGAATTTAGGTGTTAAATTTTTCTTACTTTGATTCATATACAGCAAATTAAATTCCCCGATAAGATGTTTTAACTGTTCGCACGAATCGTCATATACTTGAACGGAATACAGCTTGTACATGATTTTCCGTAGTAAGACGTATAAATTCCAAATCTCATTCTCCCTTGGTACATAATAACCAGCAAGTAGACCGAAATATCTTACAAAAACTAACATTTCAGATGCAGAAGTCCGAATTTTCAACGTAGAACCCTCAAACTGTAAACCGGTAGATGACGGTTTTGAAGATGAGTCTGGACCAAAATCAAAAGCAAACATTCTGTCCATTAATGTTCTTAAATGTAACAGTTTTGATCCGATTAGTTCAGTAATAATAAATCTCATTACTTCTATACAAATTCCTTCCAACAAGTCGTGAAGTAAATCAACTGCCACATGTGCAAATAGGTCAAAGTCTTTTAGATCTAGCCAGACGCAATTTTCTTTAATACCAGTCCGAGAAACGTCATTAAGGCTTCTCAGCGCATTGTAATTACTCATGTCTCTCATTAATTCAGGGTCCTCATAACACATGGTTCGAATCATTTCTTTTGATGCAGTGCAAATTCGACACGGATAGTTAGCAGAAAAACTTTCTACAAAGCCAAGCATAGAGTGGAGACCTAAATTATCACCAGTTATAGCGCCCAAACGGAATTTAATGGTACCTTGATATACTTCTGTGTTGACTGCAATACCGGTTTCGGATAAGTAGTTAATTTCATCAATTATTCTTTTAAAAACAATTGCATTGCCGAATCGAACTCTGTCCGAGGAATGAAAGAGCCCCAAAACAAATATACTGGATAACTGGGAAGAATAATGAGGGGGAAGACATGGAATAGAAACATAGACTCCACCTAGTTTATGTATAGCCGCGTGGCTCCCGAGTGGATTGGATATCTCAAAGTCATCGTGATAAAGTATCAGTGGAAACACAACCTCATTATTAGAATGTATGTTACCTTCCAGGTTACGCCAAACTGACCCCTGAACAAAATTGGTAATCGGACCAGTATTATAGTCACTTTTTAAAGCAGTCAAATAAGCAAAAGTTTCTTTTAAAATGTCAGGCAATGTAAAAAAAATTTTTAGTATTAGATGCAAAGGTATAAGCTGCATGGTGCAATTGACTGGTAGGTAACTTAGACCAAGACGTGTGCGTTTCTGTTCCATTCTTTGACCGACAATAACTTCAATGGGAGATATGAATGTGCCAGATTTGGAAAACATATCAAAACGCTTATGTTCAGAACGAAAATCTGTAATGGATTTTTTTATTAAATTCAACATTTCCTGAACTACATTAGACACATTTTCATTGACGATACCGTTTCCTACTAGCTCACGAAAACGACATTTCAAAACATTATCCAGCGAATGTTCGAGGAATGATTGCATACCCTTACCTTACCTACCTAACTACAATTTGTATGGTTGATCGTGGGATTATAGGATTTGCATACAGTGATGCAATAAATATGGACATATCACGACTAAGGATACTTTGAGCAGCATTGCTCTTCACACAATTTGATGTTGTGGCAGAAAACGTCAAATCGGTCGAATTTGTGGAGGAAGCACTTGGCAAAGCTACATCTTGAACGTTAAATGTTAATTTTTCACATAGATCACTTGTCGAAGATGCACTTGACCTATGATATGAATTAATATGTTTTGATAGAGATTTTATGCAGTGAAAATGTCTAAAACACCCTTCTTCTGCGCAATGAAACACATTCTTGTCTATGGCTAAAAAGCACAAAGAGCGCAGATGATGACAAAGAGATCTCGTGCTAGAAAAGTTTGCTTTGCAAGCAAAGCATGTAGGCATTTTATTTTATATTTAAATCACTTGTTAATGTATTGAGGACACTGAGTGACTTATCAAATTTAGTAGTGATGTTGTACAGCACTCTTTGTACAAATAACCAAAGAAGATAGGATTCGTCCGAGTATTGTGCTCCTGTCGCTTGTATAATCTTAAATGCCACGTCTACTCCCTGAATTAACGAGTTTACTTTATAGACAGTCTGACCAACACAAACATAGATACTTTTTATGTCTGAAACTGTGCCTACATAGATTACCAAGGGCTGAAATGTTCGTCCGAGTTTCGCTAGTTTTTCCCTTCTACTAGAGATTGTAGTTTGTAAATCAGCAACATCCGCTACTTGGCTTATAAATCCGTCTCTGATTTCACTGCGAGATGGTTTCCATGTTGGCTTTCCTTTTTTTTTTGATGGGATTGAAGGAACCAAATAGGGAAGCACCAACAACGCAGCATTCGTCTCGGAATCGGGTTTGTCGTCTGAAATAAAAACGAGCAACTTACTAGAAAGCCTCCCGGGCTTATCCGTGTACAAAATTTCATTAAAACCGTTAACATCTTGGGATAAAAGTATCGTATGTAACTCTCCGCGCCTGTAACTAACTAGACTCCATGTAGTGTCTGTCTGACAGTCACGTCGGTCTGCTACTGTTGCTGCATGAAACGACTGAGAAACAAATGATCTTCTACAAAATTATTTAGATTTCTATTATAAGATTGTTGTGTTTATTTGTTACATTTGTCACAGCATAACAACTATAAAAAAAGAACTATTCTCGACAACCAAACAATTTTGGGTAACTTGGGTGGAATCAACCCAATCATTTCAGCAGTTGTAATATGTAGGTAAATAACAATAGTAATTGATATAGGTAATCAATTCAAAGTCATAAGATCACACTTACCTGTTATTGAATCGATGTAACCTTGTAGGGTGCGCTTAACATCTTTGTCTTTCAAAAGTGTGATTTTTAATTTCGCCACTTCGACAATTCTTTGTTGATACAGAATAAGGTTAGAGTATAAGAAATCTTTGTTATTCATGTATATGTGGGCAAAATCTTGCAACAGCTGTAAGTAAAGGCGAATAATGTCAATTACAAACCAAGGAAAACGATAATATCTAGACGCCCGGCAGAGCATCCATCCCGCCGAGTGTATTTTAATATCAGTGTGGAACTTACTAAGCGGTACCCATCTGGCTGCTTCAAAGCAGGATACTTGTTGAAATATTCTTCCACAGTGCCTGATTCAGCGTGTAGAGCGGTCAATCTTACTCTTGTGGTATCTGCCCAGTTACTTTCTACTAAAGTCCAGGGATCTACGGACTTTCTTAGCCACTGCAGCTTTTCTTCTACTTCGGCTTCATCAACAGTACCAAAGGGCGAATCTTAAACAGAGAAACCATACATACAGACATACATACTATGACAATATAATATAATTTTATTTATAATGCATTGTCATCAAGTTAAGAGCCGTTAAAAGCTGAAGTCAGAGCTCATCTCAAAGTTAATGTCAAACTAATAGCAAAGTTTGTAGCGATAATTAACAAGAAAGTGACCTGAAATATATTTAAACAAATATATACCTGGACTATAAATTGATAATGATGTTATTTGTGTCTCCTCTGTTACAGATATTACGGAACTTGTATCAGAGCTTTTAGAGCACCTTGAGGATCCTGATAGTACGCCCCGCTTGCGTAAATCTTTTCTTCTGTTTACAACAGCATCATATAATTTTCCTGAAGCATTCCTTTTTATTTGTTGTGGCGTAGCACTCATATATGGGATGTAATATATTGTGGGCGACTCCTTCGGGAATATTTGTGCAATCTCATGGGCACACTTCATCAGTCTATGGCCTGGCACTACGCCGGTAGGGTTATTGTTCAACTCTTGGGTTGCAATAAGTCTTGCTAGGCGACTTCTCAGTGTACTGTCAAGTAGGCCACCACTGCTTTTCCCGCTGATTAAAATAGCTTGGCCATCAATACTGTTTCGAAGAAGTTTGAGAACCTGGAATACATAGATAACATTAATTTAAAAAAAAAAAATTAGATATTATTTTTCGCAAAAAGTGGCATAACCGACATCAGCTGTTTACAGAATTCAAATTGTTCACATGGATCCATGCAATATTCATTTTCACATTTTTGTTGATTTATCATAAATGGCTAAGCCATATTTTTTTTCAATTTTATCGAAATCGACTATGATCTTGAAGTATGATCTATCAAACAAAAAAATAATTATTGAAAATAAATGTTCTTACAGAATTTGCGTCTTTATCCGGTTCACGTACGTTTTCTGTACTTAGGCTGAAAGTATCTTCCAACTCATTTGAATAGGAAACAGTTTCTTGTAAACCTTTGCCCAAATTATTGTCCTCCAGTAAGGCACGTTCAGATATTCCCTGAAAATATAACTTCATCTAAATCTATTTTTTTCCAGTTTTTTGTTTGTTATTACTTTACTAGTGGGATTATGGACATAATTATTATTTATTAAGTTATTGAAAATGTATTACTATATTTTTACATGCAGTTTGGTAAATACAGGAACCATTACAACAAGACACCTGTCTTTTCCATAACTTATAGATTCTAGACTAGAATGAGAGGGCTATTCAAGCATAATTGTGGCTGTGAGATGTGATTGAAATAAAATTCCAGCCCGTTTAGTATGTGCGCAACTGGGCAGTGAATAAAATTACTACACTACATTATTAAGCACTACAACAAAGCATATCTATTGTTCTATCATATCTAAAAGGGGCTGGAAAGCCTAAGGTATAGAAATTGAAAGTAGGTCCTTGCAGGGAATGGTCTCTGCAATGTATTACCAGCTTTTATAAAAAAAAAATCCAACCCGTCTGTCATAAAAGAGAAAACAAAAGCATAAAAGGGATAGGGTATTTTTTGCATTATGTACTTGAGATGAAGATGCTTCCACATTCACTTCAGCTTTCCACAATGAAAGGTTACTTTTAAAGCGGGCCCTATCACCCGCCAGGGGAATTAATTGCTTGATGTCGCCATCATCTAAAAGTCGCAGACATCCTGCATCGACTCTTTCATCTGTAACATTTAATTCAAGAGTTGGAACTTCATGGTAAAATTGACGTTTAAAGGAGTGGGTGACTTTGAGTAGGTACTAAAAGTGTTGGCCCCTTTATTCTAATATAAATTTGTTTATTATGAATAGACTCACTTATAAATATGTCAATATATTCTGTCAAATCCCATTGTTTGAGCAGGTCACTTATGTATTCATAATTGCACATGACTTAAACCTGAAAAGAATAATACTGTTAACTGAAGTAACATGTGAAAAGGATATTTATTACACAAATAAAGTAATTTTACTCAAAGAGACAGTAAAATATCACTTGGCTAGTACATGGCATAGTAAGTAGAACCGGATTTCAGTGACTGTCCCATCCAATTAATTGTCCGGTAGCACTAGGTGATGTGTGCTTGCATTGCACATAGGTACCAAGTACTCAACTAAGAGTACTGTCTCACCACTTTACTCAGTAGGTACATGTAATCAAGCCTTTTACTCATAGGTTAAATGGACAAACCATTGGACCTTTTGTATATTCAAAAGATAAGGTGGTCACTGGTCACTGAAGCTAAACAAATGAGAGTACATATGATTTCATATGATAAGACATTATTATCAATTTATCACCAAAGCTATAACATTACTAGAAAGCCTCCCGGGCTTATCCGTGTACAAAATTTCATTAAAACCGGTAACATCTTGGGCTAAAAGTATCGTATGTAACTCTCCGCGCCTGTAACTAATTAGACTCCATGTATATTTGTCACAGCATAATAACTATAAAAAAAGAACTACATATCCTGGACAACCAAACAATTTTGGGTAACTTGGGTGGAATCAACCCAATCATTTCAGCAGTTGTGATATGTAGGTAAATAACAATAGTAATTGATATAGGTACATCAAAGTCGTAAGATCACACTTACCTGTTATGGAATCGATTTTGTTTCAGAGCACAAGTATCTTTTGTTTCAGAGCACAAGTATAATTTTAAAAAGGTTCCTTGCAGTTGCAAACAATTCACAACGCTTCGGAAATTATGTTCGTTTAAAGTGTTACCAACACTGTATTTGGGAAGAGGGCTAGAAGAATATAAAAATATGCTAAAAAATTTGTAGTTATAAAGAAATATATTATTAACTTACCAAAGCGTGTCGGAACATGCGTATGATAGGATTCCGTAAATGACGATGATTACGATGATTATAAACGACCCAAAAACCTTTGTAAAAAAAAATATCTAAAGACTTAGTTCATATGCTCACAGCTCGTTCGCTCGTTTTAAGAGCAATAAGGCATGATTTATATTACGACGAGGCGGGCGCGGGACGGGCCGGATGGGGCGGAGTTAACTTGATCGGGTTGTTAAAGTAATCTATCATATTATAAAATTTCATGAAATTTGGTTTAAAAATGAGGAAGTTATTAGGCTTTGTAACGGGACGGGACGGACGGATGGGCACAACGAAACTATAAGGGTTCCTTGGTCACTCCGGAACCCTAATAAAAAATTGGTAAGGAAAAAAAATACGTAAAACCTGTGTGTAAAGTTTTGTGAATATTGGACAAAACTGCTCCAAATTCATTCAAAATATAAACAAGCAAACAAACACCCAGATAGACAATCACCCTAAACCATAGGCGCTTCACTAGTTCGGTCAATTAATACCAAAGGAATTCTCTGCAGCTCGCTACGTTCAATAACAGAAAGTGATACTGAACTCCAACTGTTTTTACTTATTCCAAGTTTTTGGCGCTTTGACCGATCTACATTGGGCAACACTATTTTGTGCCGGCAGTCGCCGGCCGCCGCCGACCGAACCGAACACAGAAGGGCGTGACCGGACACGTATTTCCAACAAGCTACACAAACGAGACGATCAGTTGAACAAGCTAGAATTAGGTAGGGTAGGTAGGCAATAATATTAGTTAGGTACCTTAAATTATAAAATGAAAAGTGATAGATCTAGTTTAAAAGGGGGCCTTTTTAATAGATGTAGGTAAGAAACTGAGAGGTAGGTTTAGATTTGTCTGGCTGTATGTTGCTACTTGCGTATTTACGTCACAGTTTTTGGACCAATATTCGCGAAACTTAGGTTAGGTACATTAGTAGCCTGGAGACACCTACAATCTAAATAGGTTTTTAACATTTATTTTTATCTACGTAAATATTAGGTACTTAGTAAAATGATTGAATGAATGTAATATTGATTAAACCTAAATTTGTTGTATTAATTAATGTATTAAGTACTACAAAAAACGACTAGTCGCCGCATACGCAGTGTAAAATATAAGCCTGCAGCGCAAGTAGAGTAAACAAATACAAAACAAAAAAAAATAACCAAGTTCTGTATGGGTGTCCTGACTGCCCAGGATTCCCAGGATTGTGTATCACTCCATGTTTCCGGGAATACTATAATTACTAAAAATGTTATTTGGCTATAAGTAATTTTTCGTTGTAGACGTGTGTGATAAGTCTCAAGGCTCAATAAATAATACGAACACATTAAAACGATTATTTTTTTAATTAAAAATACTTACTTTCTATCACAATAATCAGTCTCATCATGAAAAATTTGTTTCTTCCATAATTATAATGATTAACCTTATTAGTAAGTATCACGTTGTACGAAACTGAAATATTGATTAAAATCTATATAAACACAAAACCTGGTTTCATTTTACTATTATTCATCAGATTTGTCCCCGCACATTATTATAATGTTGGTAAATGATTATTTCAAAATTTCTATAATTTTTTGCATTTTCGCATATCTTTCTTTTAAACTAAATCGTAGCAATTCGTTTGACACGAATTGTCCAAAATATTTGCAACTATGCAAATCAATAGTTGCAGGAATCCGCTCATTTATTTCTTCTAGGGTCTTTTCGGTGCTTGTAAAACTATCTTTTGTTGATTTGCCTGTGCATGTTGCACAATCTGTCGTTGTTTTTTTTATAGTTTCACTATCCTTATTCATTTCGGGTTTCCAATCGTCATAAGTTTGTGAGTTCTCATAAAACACGTCGTCGTCGTCGCATTGAGTTTCCACTTCTGACTGTGGAATATATTTCATTTTTTTTCTGAGTAGCTCTACAACAAAATAAAATTCAAATTGTATCTACATGAACAAATTCTATAGAACACTCTTAAATAAATAAATCCATAAAATAATGCAAAAGGTTTACAACCCCTGATGGAAATTAGTCACTTACCCTCCATTTCCACAAAAATACACAGATCATCACTTTTAAATGCACTGAACAAATTCAATGACTGCTCACGTTCGATAAACAGCGGCAAATGACTCTTGAACAAGTAGAAACACGAGAAAAAGCTAAAAGATACAATTCATGGCGGATGATTCCCCAGGGGAATCATCAAAGTCTCTGGCGCTTGGTGCCCCAGAGGAATCACGGAATGTTTGTTCGACGCCAGACATTAATTTATTGCTAAAATACATCCGCACGGAATCGGTTAATCCTACAGTGGTAATGTTCCTTCAATAGGCTGTAGCGTTGCTTCAACAAGTTACGGCATGTCATCTTGTTAAACCTACTGTGGTAATGTTCCTTCAATAGGCTGTAGCATTCCTGAACAAGTTAGGTACGGCAGGTAGGTATGTCATGTTGTTGATGTGTATGTGTGATGTCTGGAGTGGCAATGTGAGCAGCGCGAGCGCAAAATTTTCTTTTTCATTAGGTAACTTAAAAATAGATCTAGGTATCTATTTACATAAAACATAGCATCTATATATGTAAAGCATAACGCTAACGTTTAACGTCTGAGCAAAGCATACGCGAGCGTAGCGATCGCAAAAATTTAACGCTTTTTCATTAATCTTAAGGAGGCGCCTAATGTCAAAATCGAGCATAAAAATAGGTACTATAGGAAAGGGAAAACTTATAGGTAGTAGCAGAGTAATCGCGTAAAGTTTTGGATAAAAATATGGTTAATTTAGAAAACTTCGCATCATAAAAATAAGACATTTTACTTCAAATGCTCGAAATTATCAGCGATCTAACATTAAGTACATTATTGTTGACAAATTGCTTAGCCAGAGTAATGTTCTAGCCGAGTAATCAATTAGTTTTTTTATTACATGCTTACATTTTTAGTAAATAAGTAAAATCCCACCTAAAAAATAATGTAAGCTGGAGCTCGAAGCCAACATCATCATGAACTGTGTGTGTCATGCGATTTTCGGCTCTAAGCCAAGCAGCATAGATGATAGCGGGCGATGCAAGAAGAGCTTGTGAAATCTGATTTTTTATGGCATTAGGCGCACTCATAAAAGAAAACTGAGCAAGGCTGATCTCCACGGTGAGTGCTATTAATAATCGCCCAAGTGCGAGTCGGACTCCCGCACGAAGGGTTCCGTACCACCGTATAATATATTTTATTTATTTCTTTAAGGGAATATCCAACTAATATTGTGTGAATATTTCAAGCATCTTCCTCCTGCCGTAATGAATATCGAGCAAAAAAGAACACGTTTCTTGCATAGAAGCCCCTTAAATTAATTTATTTATTTTTCAATTGAATATTACACTAAATATTCTAACTAAATACTCTGAAATGAGTGAATATTTCAAGCATCTACGTATCACCGTTATTAATATCGTGTGAAAAACGGTAAAAATATCAGGTTTATTGTATGGGAGACCATGCACCCTTAAATATTGTCTTTTTTCTGTTTTTAGAATCTATTTGTTTGAAATACGTCATCTGTGAAATTTTCAACGTTCTAGCTATCACCGTTTATGAGATATAGCCTGGTGACGGACAGACGGACAGCGGAGTGTTAGTAATACGGTCCCGTTTTAACCCTTTCTATACGGAACCCTAAAAACTAGTTGTACCCTGCGCGCGTTGCTGGCGCCATCTGTCAAAAATTGGTCGCAACAACTGAGGAACATTCTCTGGTTCATGCACAACAACTTTTCTAAAGATCATCACATGATCAAATGCATAGTTTACGATTCTATAAAGGACATACAGACAAACATTCATTTTAAGGTTAATATCTTATTGACTCTATTATGGTCATGTTGTTTCAACAGTTTCAGAAACGTTATATCTACAAGTCACCATTGTCTGGTTGATTATATAGTGGTCATGTCCTATCAATATGCAGAAACGTTATATCTACAAGTCACCATTGTCTGGTTGATTATATAGCGGTCATGTCCTATCAATATGCTATAACGTTATTTCAACAAGTTACGGTAGTATCGTTGATATCTTATTGACTGTATTATGTTCATGTAGTTTCAATTTGCAGAAACGTTATATCTACAAGTCACTATTGTCGGGTTGATTCTATAGTGGTCATGTCCTATCAATATGCTATAACGTTATTTTTACAAGTTGCGGTAGTATCGTTGATATCTTATTGACTGTATTATGTTCATGTAGTTTCAATTTGCAGAAACGTTATATCTACAAGTCACTATTGTCGGGTTGATTCTATAGTGGTCATGTCCTATCAATATGCTATAACGTTATTTTTACAAGTTGCGGTAGTATCGTTGATATCTTATTGACTGTATTATGTTCATGTAGTTTCAATTTGCAGAAACGTTATATCTACAAGTCACTATTGTCGGGTTGATTCTATAGTGGTCATGTCCTATCAATATGCTATAACGTTATTTTTACAAGTTGCGGTAGTATCGTTGATATCTTATTGACTGTATTATGTTCATGTAGTTTCAATTTGCAGAAACGTTATATCTACAAGTCACTATTGTCGGGTTGATTCTATAGTGGTCATGTCCTATCAATATGCTATAACGTTATTTTTACAAGTCACGGAAGTCTTGTTGACACCTTGTTGATTCTATTAATGATTACGTTGTTTCAATAAGCAGTATAGTTATTTCTACAAGGTAAGGTAGTCTTATTGATCTTACAATGGTAATGTTCTGTCAATAGGCCGTCATGTTGCTTTAATTAGTTTTGGTATATCGTTGACGCGACATGCTGTAATGTTAAATTCACATGATGCTAATAATTATTTCAATCACTTTAACGTTATTTCAACTAGGTATTATTCAACTAGGTACACAATTTTGTTTCAACCACCTTAGATGATTGAGATAATCATATAACGTAGGTGATTCTACAAGATGCCCACTGGCTACTTCTACAAGTTTATGTTGTGATTGATAGTACTTGTCAATTTGATTAAATCAATATTAAACTTGTTGATTTAAACATTTTTTTTATTGTTTCAACTAAATATCAGCCAACAAGTTCTACCTTGTTGTTTGTACTAAACTGACATATAGAAACAATAAATCATTTGATTCTTTTAATTATAAATAATTTTATTTCAAACAGAAAACTGCTTTACATGACAAACTTGTTGGAAATACAAAGCGGATTTTTCTCAGTGCACAACCGGTACATCTACTATACATCTAAATACATTACTAGACGACCCGCCCCGGCTTCGCACAGGTGTATTATACATATAAACCTTCCTCTTAAATCACTCTATCCATTAAAAAAAACCGCATCAAAATCCGTTGCGTAGTTTTAAAGATTTAAGCATACAGACAAACAAACATACAAAAATAGCGACTTTACTATGTAAGGATGTATGTCGTAGGATGATTTTATAAACCGTATTTTTTCAAAAATCCTAGGAATTTCGCGAAAACATCATTTGCCTAGAGATCCACCCGAAGTTGGTTCTTCAATTAATAATATAAATACATAAATATTAGGGCGACATCTTACACACGGTATCTGACCCCAAACCAAGCAAAGCTTATCATATGGCTGCTAAAGACTGATATATACTCGTATATACTACATGCATACACATATTATTATTTTAAAATACATAAATAGATAAATACTAATAACAAACATAAATGATTTATATTTCCGACTAGCTTAAAACCCGCGGCTTCGCCCGCGTGGTCTTAGTACATAGGTACTTGCTTAAAATGAAAATAGCCCGCGGTTAGACCCGCGTTGTATTGGTACTTGCTTAAAATTAAAAAAGGCTGTCTGATGGCCTGCGTTGTCATATTACTTGCAATGATAATGGCCCACGGTCTGGCTCGCGTTGTTTTAGTAATTGCTCAAAATAATAAAAACCCACAGTTTGGCCCGCGTTGTCTTGGCACTTGCTTAAAATAATAATAGCTTGTGTAGCCCAGCATTGTCGTATAACGTATTACTTGCAAGGATAATGCCTACGGTTTGGCCTGAATCGTCTTAGTATTTGGCTGGATAAAAAACGTATTGTATGGGTCAGAGTGTTCGGCCACCATAGGGAGAATGAAAGGAAATTGCATGCAGCGGAGATACGAATGCTGAGATGGATGTGCGGAGAGACAAGAATGGATAAGATTAAAAATGAGTATGTTAGAAGCAGTCTGAAAGTAGCGCCAGTGACTGAGAAATTAAAGAGTGGCAGGCTATCTTGGTAAGGGCATGAGACGGGAAGAGAGTAATGTAACGAAAAGAACCCTAAATATGATGGTAAGCGGCAGAAATAGGAGGTGACGACCAAAAAAAGTGTGGATGAATTGTGTGCAAGATAATATGCGAGAGAAATGAGTTGATGATGAGATGGCGTATGATAGAGTGAAGTGGCGAAAAGAAACGTGCTGTGCCGACCCCACCTAGTGGGATAAGATAAGATAATATTTATTGTCATCAAGTAAATCTAAGGGCAGGCTGATGATGATAATAGGTTACGGTTTGGCCTGCGTATTCTTAGTACTTGCTTAAGATGGTATATAAATTACGCAGCTTAGCCCGCGTTGTCTTAATACTTGCTTAAAATTATAATAGCTTACCGTTTGGCCTGTGTTGTCGTATTATTTGTACAGATAATAGCCCACGGGCTGGCCCGCGTTGTTTTAGTAATTGCTTAAAATGATAATAAACCACAGTTTGGCCCACGTCGTCTTGGCACTTGCTTAAAATAATAATAGTTTGTGGTTTCGTCCGCATTATCGTATAACGTATTACTTGAAGGGATAATGTCTACGGTTTGGCCTAAATTATCCCAGTATTTGGCTAGAATAATAACAGGTCGTGGTTTGGCCTGCACATTCTCAGTACTTGCTTATAATGGTAATTTATAGCACGTAGCTTGGCCCGCGTTGTCGTAGTACTTGCTTAAAATTATAAGGGTAGTATTTAAACGCAAATCAAAAAATATCCTTATTCTATGCAATAAGATTCCAAATTCCCATCAAAATTACTGATTGCACAGCATAATATTCAACTCAAAATATCACTAAACACACTACAATTTATTTTCGCAGCGTACAGCGATTTTTCCTAAAGCAAAAGCTTTTTCATCAATGCACAGCTAATAATCTTAATGCACATTATACCTGTTAACTCTTTTTCTTTTAAATATAGCTTCTATTTTTATATTATTTACAGCAGTTTTTCTAAATAAAACAGCATTTTATTAATCACAGTCGTCTTAATATTTAACCTAAACTAACCTAACCTAAACTAACCTAACCTAAACTAACCTAAACTAACCTAACCTATTTTTTGTTTCACACCTAATCCATAAAGGCGATTCGCTTCTGGCACTTCGCCGGCCGCTGCCGCGGCACGCTCGCTTCGCTCGCTCGGCTCGTGCGTTGTTTTGTCATGTTCTAACATAACCTAACCGATTTTTTGTATTACACCTAATCTAATTTCTTCACTAATTTACCCTAAAGAAACCATCCATTGATCTAACCCCTGATAACAGAGCATTCCCTAGGAAGCGAGGGTCAACTTAGGGATTATGCGACTGGGATAGTTATTTTGCTATGAAATATGAAAAATTTGCTGTGCAGTCAGTATTTATGCTATGTATGTAGTATTTTTGTACAAAAATAAATTTAACTGTATTACATTATGAGGAAAAAAGTAATGTCATATTGATGTAAAATTTCGAATTATCTGCAGTTTGAGTTTTGTTAAACATTTAGTTTATTTGTAGTGAAGTAAGTTATTTGATGTAAAAAAGAATATAAATGATGAGTATGTATTGATAGGCGATTATTTATTTGATATGCAATTTATATTATCCCAAATTATAATAGCCTGCCGTTTGGCTTGCGTTGTCGTATTACTTGCAATGATAATAGCCCATGATAATAGTCTGGCCCGCGTTGTTTTAGTATTTTCTCAAAATGATAATGAGTACTTACTTTAAATGGTATTTCCCCACAGTTTGACCCGCGTTGTTTTAGTACTTTCTTGCTTAAAATAATAGCTCATGGTTTAGCTCGGGTTTTCGTATTACTTGCAAAGATAAGATTAGCCTGCTTTGTCTCAGTATTTGCTTAAATTCGCTCGTGTCTAAAGCTTATTACGGAGTACCTACGACAATTTTTAGATGAAATTGATTTGCAAAATATTTGAAATTAATTAAATAATAATTGTATGATTTATTCATGTTCAAATAATTATTTTATGGCCGCATTGGATTTAACGGTTAATTCAATATTTTTGTTCTTAGTATTAAGATCTCAATGTAACACAGTTCAACAGTAAATATGTTCTTTGACTTTAATAGCCTACGGTTTGGCCCGCGTTGCCTTATAACTTGTCAGAAGATAAATACTTAATAGAGTTATATGTTAAAATACCTACTCATTCTTTATGTGGTAAAAAGAATATTTTTCGGTACATTGCTCACTCATGAACCATGTAGTTTCCCACTCGCATACCAAATTATATCCAACTCCATTCGCATGTCATGGTCCACATCACAATCGTAAGGTCCTAATCCTGGTCTGACCACTGAGCTTTGAAACTTATGTACGAAATTTACACTAATGGCTTTTTATTGATGGAAAACATTGAAGCAACCTGCAAAGGCACGTCCATAGAGAAAAATCGATGTATATGAATTCAGCAGCCCGCGCTCGGCCAGCGTGATGGATATGGCTCAATCACCCTTCGTGGGTAGGCCTACGTTCAGTAGTGGACTATTAAAAAAGCTCAGTACAGGTATTCAACATGTTTCATTAAATTATTAGAAATTTAATTTTGATTATCCTGAACTCAATGACAATCTTGCCCAAAACCGTTCACCCAGTCAAAAGTGGCCGAGACACTTGTAGGACTTTCGGGCATTCTCTGACCCTGTACAGATGAAAAAGTAGCACACAAGTAGGTATATTTTATTTGAGAAATACATATTGTACCTATATCTAGACGACAGGCATGTTCTAGGATTCTATTATACTCATCATTTGACTTACTTTTACACGTAAATGAAATCTGCTGTTCAACATAAAAAGTTCATCGACCCGCGGCAAAATGTAAAGAATAGGTAATTTTCGCTTTTTCAGGTAGAACCCATAGTAAAGTAAGTTTATTTATCCGTATGTACCCTAAGTTCAAATCTATTGGCTCACAAAATAAAATCTTTCGTAAACTATTAGGGGCCCATTTTGCCCCATTGACGGATGAGTCAATATCTAAATTTTATTCTAGATACTTCACTATATTACTAAAAAAATGCGTTCAAGTTATTTTTTATGCTTTTATAGGACGTTTGGTCTAGATTTCGACAAGGAATCCGGGACTTTTCCCAAAACGTCAATATAGTCATCTATTAGTTAAAAGGGTGGGCTATTTTTAAACAATATTGCATCGATTTACGAATAGATTTTTAGCATTTTTTTAAGAAATTGTTATCGTGACCCACTGAAATTTTCCTGGATAGCAGTAGGTACCCCAAGTGGTAATTTGTGTTATTGTCTAGCATCGTACCAAATTTTGTTAGAATTCATTTACCCGTTTTATCTTAGCTTTATCTGATAATTTTGGCTATCCCTAAGAGACCCTATAGATTTTCCGGGATAAAAATAGTTACTGTATTGAAACATGTTATGTGCTTCCTACATACCAGATTTCATTCATAACCGTTCCGCTCGTTGGATGTAATTTATGTTTTTTTCACCAACTTTGGGACCCTATATGACCTCTTAGATAAAGAAAATTCAGAAAAACAGGAACAAACGTATTTTTCATTTTGTCTGAGTAGCATATTAACAAAGTTTTAAGTCAATCGGTACAGGAATACAAAATATACTTACAAACGAAAAGAGCCCGTTTTACCCCGTCAAAGGTCAAAAGTTCAAAGTTTTCGTCTTTAGTGCTCCATTACGTCATACAATGTACCTATATTCCATATTTCAAGTTTATATCTTTAGCGGTTTGGGCGGCAGCCGAAACTGATTAATTTTGGCTATCCCTAAGGATCCCCATAGAATTTTCGGGATAATAATAGTTCATGTGTTGAAACATGTTGTGTGCTTCCTCCATACCAGATTTCATCCATAACCGTTCAGCTCGTTGGATGTAATAGACGCTTTTTTCACCAACTTTGGGACCCAATTTGACCCCTTAGATAAGGAATATTCGGAAAAACAGGAACAAACGTAACTTTTATTTTGTTTGAGTAGCATGTATACAAAGTTTCAAGTCAATCGGTAAAGGGAATAAAAAGTTACATACAAACGAAAAGGGCCCGTTTTACCCCTTTAGAGGTCGATTTTTCAAAATTCCGTTCTTAGTGCTCCATTACGTGGTCCAATGTATCTTTGTTCCAAATTTCATGTTCGTATCTTTAGCGGTTTGGGCTGTAGGCTGTCTGTCAGTCAGTCACTCAGCGAAGCCTTTTATATAATAGATATAGAATTTACTGAATTGATAAATTAATTTATGCGTGTATTAGTTAAATTACTTTTCCATTGTTTTAGATAATGATTACGTTATGCATAATTATGATTCATTACTATCGTTCTACAAATAAACAATTAATTGTAGAGTCAAGTAGGAAAATATACGTTTAATTGTTGTACTAATGCCCTATCCAGCCATTTAATAATTTTAAAGGGAAATCTAACAACCTGGACCTCATAAAATGTCATTGACATGTACATCTGACTTTTGTATACATAACTTGTTGTAACCAACTTTCAAAAAGGAGGTTCTCAATTCGTGTCAAATATGTTTTATTTTGTAATGTTTTGTATGTTAGTGATTACTTCGCGAATTATAAACAGATTTTGATGATTATTTTAAATTTTATCGAAATCGGTGGAGCGTTTTTAGGGTTCCTTACCCAAAGGGTAAAAACGGGACCCTATTACTAAGACCCCGCGGTCCGTCTGTCTGTCACCAGGCTGTATCTCATGAACCGTAATAGCTAGAGAGTTGAAATTTTCACAAATGATGTATTTCAATTGCCGCTACAGCAACAAATACTAAAAACAAAATAATATAAATATTTAAGGGGGGCTCCCATACAACAAACTTGATTTTTTTGAAGAGGGGCTACCATACGGTACGGACCTCTTCATGCGCGAGTCCAACTCGTACTTGCCCGATTTTTTTTTTAAAAGTCGTCAATAATCTAAAAATTACGTACGTCGATTCGAGCGAACTACATATTCGATTTTTGTTGTGCCATTTTTGGCGAAAAACAATTATCGAACCAAGTTTCTGTGATTTAGTGGACGTCGGAGGGTTTCCAATAGTTTTTAATTTAAGTATATTCTATGTGTAGTATAAACTTTTACATATTATTTCAATCAAATGTTTTTTTCTTCCAGATTTCGAGGATGAAGCATCCGTGACGAAAATATACATCACGTGACACACAGCAGGTGCGTTCCGTTCAATACTGACGAGGGTACACCTGTCCCTGCTATATGTACACATACCTACTTTGTATACCTAATCTTTGACAAGCTTGGTAGCCTTCTCAATATACAAGGACAGGGTGTTGCTTTTCAAAATGCATATGCTTATGAATATGTATTATGCTATATGTATTTAAACTTATCGCTAAGAGTACAAACGACTTTTATACAGGGTTATTTCTAATCAATTAGCATCCTTTTAGGGGCTTATTCTGTACATCAGAACTAACAACTTTTGTTCTACGACGTTTCGTTAATTCTCAAAAAAAAGTTGTTGTTCCATAGAAAAATATCGTTCACCCTCGACAAAATGTATGGAACTGATTTTTTTTGAGTTTTGACAATAGCCGCAGAACAAAAGTTGTTAGTTTTGATGTACAGAATAAGCCCCTAAAATGATGCTAATTGATTAGAAATAACCTTGTTTAGTTATAATACACTCCGCATAAGTATCTCTGTACTCTTTGAAAAGTTCCGAAGCCTTCTCAATCAACAACTCAGCTTTGTTTGGTTACTAAGTAATTCTAGAATTTCCATTCATTGATTTGTAAATCGTGAAGAATTTGCTTCGTTGCTTGTATGAATAAAACACAATATAATTGTGCATTAAGATGTCCGCTCGGGCGACGTGTTGTTGCTAATATGTTTAAGCGATGTATAGTATGTTATATTGTGATGTTAAATTTGTGATGTGAAATTACTTTCGATTATTCATCGGGCAAGTGCCTTTTAGGATTCTGTACCCAAAGGGTAAGACACCAGGCAGTATCTTATAAACCGTGATAGACACTTGAAATTTTCACAGATGATGCATTTCTGTTGCCGCTATACCTAACAACTAATATTAAAAACAGAATAATAATTAATTATAAATAATCTCATACGGTACGGGATCCTTTGTACGCGAGTCCGATTCGCACTTAGCTGATTTTTTAACTACAACAAAATACAATAGGACACTGATAAATTCGGTACGAGTGAGACCTAATTTTATATGTATACCGTGTTTTGAATTAGGTGCCTATAAAATTCGTAAAATTCTTACCAACTAAAGATAATAGATCAACCATAATGTGATATTTATTCCAAGCAAAATCTAAAAAGCAACAAAAAACTACATGCACCCAAAACAACAAATACAAAAGTTCCACGAGATAAAGAAACCAATTTATTGCATTCAAGCCACAACTTTCACCGCTTCACTTCTACAATAATCGAGGCAGCTACCTATAATCAACTCCTTATAAGACTAGTTTCCTCAATCACAACTCCCGATTGCAATCAATACCATAAAGCGGTACTTGGCAAGGCTCATGTCATGACTTAAAGACGCATGCACCATACCTGTGACAATCATGGATGTCTACGGATCGGCCGTAAAGTAATTCGTCTTCGAAAAACAAGACCCACTTGGAATATGTCCACCATTAAGGGAGACCAACTAATGTGACGTTTGAAGAGTCTGATGTGAGGTTTGAAGAGTAGCTTAAGTATCACTTGTGTCGTTAATTATTACATGGTGTATTTCTAGACGACAGACATATTCTAGTCTAAAATATCGTAGAAATTCATAATTATGATCAACTTTGGCTATGGCACCAACCCAGAAATCGCCAATTAAAATTGGATGTGTTGATTGACGTTTTGTCAAAAGGTAGCGAACTTTTGGTCTGGAATGGCAGATATTTTTCGCAACTTCATCGTGGGTTCAACGATAAAATTTGACTTACTGGAATATTTCCGTCGTCTAGATATACTCGCAGTCATTTTATCTAAAAATAAAAGAAAAGATAGATGTCATGTCGTACAGGGAGGTGAAAACACTAGCAGAAGACCGCGAGACGTGAATGTTGCTCCACCGACAAGAGCCCTTAAGTTATGATTATAATGATGAGTAGTATCTATAAGTTGACAAGACTGACGCTATTTTACAAATCATTTTGGCTTTAAATCAACCTTATGGCGGATCCTCTCTTTTTCTTCATCCATGGCCATAACGTAAAAACACATGCAACCCCACCAACCAGTGACAATACACAATGGGCGATTGTCATTCCGGATGGCGATGTCTGCGGAAGTGTCGCGCGGCCAAAGCTGTCGACGGTGTGTGCGCATCGTTGATAAGAAATGTTACAAGTTGCATAAATCATATTGTAAAAACATTGCGATGAGTATATTAGCTTAGTATATTATCTCTGTAATAGCCATGCGCCAGTGCACCGCGCGTTAAATTCACTGTTCTTTATGTTTTCGAAGTTTTGTAATATTGAGTCTTGGATGTGGAAATTATTTTTCTAACCAGAACCTTTATGATGTCAGTGAAAATGACTTATAATCGCATACCTACATTCTACATAGATTTTTATATGCTCGCTCCTGCTGCTCATGTTTGTGGCCATTTGCGCATACGTCTTAGCGGGCTATTCGTTCAAAAATAGAGCCCTGAGACCCTAGTTTGGGTAAAATGTAGGTGTAGTTCCATCTTTACTTATAATTATAAATCAAAGTAAATTCCTGCTATTTGTATGCTTATCAAAGTCAATGCCTACTATCTGTATGCTTAGTTCTTAGAAACGTCGCAACTTATTTTAAAACAGTTTTTAGTCAAAAGACAGAATCATTTAAGGGGATTATTGAAATGTGTAAAACGTGCCTAAATTATAGTAAAGAAAGGTCGAAAATTTCAAAGATTTGTAGTACAGCCTGGACGAAGTAGGGACGCCACTAGTATGATCTATTACAAAGTACAATGTAAAATAAATAGTAAAACGCGGTGCTGTAATGAGTGTGTTGCAGGATACATGTACAAGTTGCATCGTAGGTTGTACCGCACAATTCGCTTTAAGATGTGTAATTTTGGTACAGGCACGTACTTATAAACTATCTTTCATATTTTGAGAATGAGCCTTTAGTCAGGTAAACCAACGAACCTATAAGCGTAGTCAAAATCATTACATGACTCATATCCAAACTCCAACCAAAACCGCAGTTAACCCTTCCTGACCCAAAACCCTCGACATAACAGCAGCAACATATCAGCTGTTCCTCAAGATTACCATATTTTTTATACGTAATAGGGCTACATTTTGCCACGAGCTCGCCTGTTGGAAAACGATGTTGTAGCCGAAGATGGAGTAAGTCGACGTAGTAGAAGATACCTGCTGGGCAATTCTGTTAACCGATCTCAATGCTGAGGTGACGCGTTCTTGAGCTTCTCTCGTTTTTTTGACAGCTTTGAGATATCAAAACTGTCAGAAAAGCGAGAGGGGTTCGGCAGCGTATCATTTCGGTGACGAGATCGGTTGACAGAATTGCCCCGCTGTTCGCTCTTGCCTTGAAGATATCCAGATTATAATTGTCAGGAACCAATGTAGGAGGTGGGGCATTCCTTGGGGAAAATATCCTTAGGCATTCCAGAATACGTTGCGGTTAGCATTATAAATGTCACCACGGAAAATAAATACCATAGAGGTTATAGAGGTGGTACATTTTTATTTGTCTGTCATAGATTGCTTCATAGTTATTATTTCAATACCGTGCGTGACCGGTGGCAAATGTGGCAAAGCCTTTGACACCAATCGGTCAAAGTTACACATTAATTATGTTAATGGTTGTTTATTTAACGCTTTCACATAATTACATCAAAGTACACTTAAATAAAGTACAAGTTATAATTACATACCTATCACTATAAATGGGTCAAAGTTTTTAAGCCGGCCTCTGTCATGGCTAAACGGTTGACATAACCGGGGCCTACAATTTAACGTGTCATCCGAGCTACGGTAGCGCTCAGTTGTAATTGCCACCCAAGGTTAGACCCGGTCTATTCGAACTTACTTTTTACTGTAAATGGGTAGGTAAAGTTGACATTGTCCGGAAAATGTATTACGGTACTTGTAAAGGCACTAGCCCGACACTCCGAACTGAATTCAGTTAGGAGAGCGCCGGGCTAGTGATCCGAAGACGCAAGGTTCAAGTCCTGCATTCGCGACGAATTTTTGAAATATTTATCACAAAAATAACTCTTTGCTATAGTTTTAACTTAGTATAGTATAGTTCGGCCGTTCAGAGAATGCGTTCCTGACACGTCATCTTGAAAAAATGTTTTTGGCCGATTATTTTATTTTCTAGAATAATGATCTTTATGTGTTTTGCCCTTAAGTACATAGTTTCCGAGATATCGGCCAAAAACTTTTTTTGAAGGAACGCATTCTCTGAACGGCCGAACTATAGTAATGTATATTTACCTACATTTACTAGTATAGACTATACAAAATACATAGAGTTGAAAATATACATTTATATTAACGCCATTAATGCTGATGCTCTTGGTCAGAGCGCGAAATTTTGTTAAGTTTTTTGCCATTTAGAGATTAACTACTCGTAAGTGTAAAGGCCGCAGCATACGTAACGAGAAAATACCTCGGACGGGACGTGAACGGGAAAGGGGCGTGGCTGCCCCGTTCGAGACGGGAACGTGTTCTTAATGCATACGTACCGTGACGTAAATTCGGATCTAACGTGCTAGTGTTGTGAAACAGGAAAGATGGATTTTTCATTTCAAGAATTGGCTTTAATTGCTATTGCTCTAGATGACGAAGAAGTTACGACCGTGAACAAGAAAAGGAGATTCTCTGTACATCCTACATGGCAGAATAGAGAACAGGAAGGAGAATACCACACACTTTGAGTTTCGCGAGAACTGTACTATTATATTACCTACCTACTCGTAATAATAATAATAGTTATTTGAAAGTTTATTTGTAATGATTATTTGTATTATTTGTGTAATAAGCACTGAGATAATTTGAGATTTAATAATAATAATATTTAGTAATAATAATGATAATATAGATTTAATAATAATAATGATAATAATAATAGTTATTTGAAAGTTTATTTGTAATGATTATTTGTATTATTTGTGTAATAAGCACTGAGATAATTTGAGATTTTATTAAAGAGTTTGAATCTCATTAAAGAGTTTCATTTCCTTTGACAGCTCGACTATTTAGGTTTAGAAAGAGATAGAAAAGAAATACGTCTTTATATCCTGATTTATTTTCATAATCAAAATAAATAAGTTATCAAGTGTGTGTCGAGACACACGTATTATAATAGGCTTCCGTAGATGGTGATGATGATTATGATCAAAATTCGCTATTTTGATTAAATCAATGCTCGCATTATACCTAAACAGCCGAGTGCGTCGTGCATGAGCAGCAACACTCCGCGCCGGCGTCTCCAAGTTCTACCTATCTGTTCTAAAGTTTTATAATGCAATAAATGATTACCGTCTCCAGTGAGTGATAATTCGACTGCAATTTTACGCCAAAGATAATTCTTGTACTTAGTGTCTAAATACTTTGAGTTAGCAAAATCATATAACGCTGGATGTGAGCGTACACACTCTATTAGTTTTTCGTCGTCCATATTCGACGGTGATGCAATCGTCCAACACTACTTTTCTCTCCGGAACGAACGGAGCGACTGTGCATACGTAGCGGGAACACGGACGGGACGGGGCACGTGCCGGACGGGACGTGGTAAACATCGTTGGCGACGATATTTTTCCCCCCCCGTCGGTGCCACGTTCCCGTCCCGTCCGTGTCTCCGTGACATATGCGCTTCCATATACATTTTGTATGGAACGATATTTCTAAAATTTCCCGTTCCGTCCCGTCCCGTCCCGTACGTGAAAAAACCCGTTACGTATGCTGCGGCCTTAAGAAAACTCACTTAGCGTCCATTAATAGAGCCATTACATAATACCTACCAAAACTAACTTATCCAACTTTGCAGCAGCAGACAAAACAATAGCTCTTGCCAACCAATTCGGCCAAGTCTTACCTACCAAAGTCTGGATAATTACTATTTGTAAGTGCTTTTACGGTTCCTGGGAATCCCACTTCTGATGTTCCTTGCGTGCAAAGCTTTACCGAAGCTATATGGTTTATTGCAAAAGGAACCCAGTACTATCGATTATTCGATTCATGTAAATTACCCGTACTCGATTTATGGTATACTTCATTCAAGAATGGATATCGTATTCGATATAAGAAGCATTATGCTTAGCATTATGATAATCGCATGAATTAATTTGCATTGATTGCAATTTACGAGCTTGATTAAACTGTTCTCGGTTGTAAAACGTCACTATGTTTTAGTTAATTGAGCACGAGGATAATTTCTTTGGCAAAGGTGTTAAATAAATAAATAAATAAATGTTATTTTATTAAACCAGTAATCTATATATTTTTTGCTGTGGTCTTTAGCCTTATTAGCGGAATTAAGATATTCATGCCATAACTTTAAAATATGTGACGGATTAACTGGTGATTGAATGACTACTGAATATACAGCGTTATTGGTAATCAATTAGCATCCTTTTAGGGGCTTAATCTGTACATCAAAACTAACAACTTTTGTTTTGCGACTTTTGTCAAAACTAAAAAAATAATCGGCCAAGTGCGAGCCGGAGTCGAGCACGAAGGGTTCCGTACAGTGGCTTATTCCACAAATCCCCTTAGATGATCCCCTGTGCAGGGGGGCTAGTATGGAAGCCCCCCTTATTTTATTTTAATTTAATTACATATTTGTTTTTGTAGGGAATATACAATTTAATATTCTGTGTATATTTCAAGCATCTTCCTGTTTTTAATATCAATTTATCCTATATCGATATTAATAACGATATACATACTATCCTGTAGATTTTACTCATGTTTACAACATGAAAAAAACTGTACTTTTTGAAGGGGACACTCATCGGATAGTCTATAATCTATAACATTGCGTAGATCGAAACAAACCTGAGATATTACTTATCTGTTTAAAGCAATTCTGATTTTTATAAATTGTTACTTTCATCTATTATATAAAAGGCTTCGCTGAGTGACTGACTGACAGACAGCCTACAGCCCAAACCGCTAAAGATACGAACATGAAATTTGGAACAAAGATACATTGGACCACGTAATGGAGCACTAAGAACGGAATTTTGAAAAATCGACCTCTAAAGGGGTAAAACGGGCCCTTTTCGTTTGTATGTAACTTTTTATTCCCTTTACCGATTGACTTGAAACTTTGTATACATGCTACTCAAACAAAATAAAAGTTACGTTTGTTCCTGTTTTTCCGAATATTCCTTATCTAAGGGGTCAAATTGGGTCCCAAAGTTGGTGAAAAAAGCGTCTATTACATCCAACGAGCTGAACGGTTATGGATGAAATCTGGTATGGAGGAAGCACACAACATGTTTCAACACATGAACTATTATTATCCCGAAAATTCTATGGGGATCCTTAGGGATAGCCAAAATTAATCAGTTTCGGCTGCCGCCCAAACCGCTAAAGATATAAACTTGAAATATGGAATATAGGTACATTGTATGACGTAATGGAGCACTAAAGACGAAAACTTTGAACTTTTGACCTTTGACGGGGTAAAACGGGCTCTTTTCGTTTGTAAGTATATTTTGTATTCCTGTACCGATTGACTTAAAACTTTGTTAATATGCTACTCAGACAAAATGAAAAATACGTTTGTTCCTGTTTTTCTGAATTTTCTTTATCTAAGAGGTCATATAGGGTCCCAAAGTTGGTGAAAAAAACATAAATTACATCCAACGAGCGGAACGGTTATGAATGAAATCTGGTATGTAGGAAGCACATAACATGTTTCAATACAGTAACTATTTTTATCCCGGAAAATCTATAGGGTCTCTTAGGGATAGCCAAAATTATCAGATAAAGCTAAGATAAAACGGGTAAATGAATTCTAACAAAATTTGGTACGATGCTAGACAATAACACAAATTACCACTTGGGGTACCTACTGCTATCCAGGAAAATTTCAGTGGGTCACGATAACAATTTCTTAAAAAAATGCTAAAAATCTATTCGTAAATCGATGCAATATTGTTTAAAAATAGCCCACCCTTTTAACTAATAGATGACTATATTGACGTTTTGGGAAAAGTCCCGGATTCCTTGTCGAAATCTAGACCAAACGTCCTATAAAAGCATAAAAAATAACTTGAACGCATTTTTTTAGTAATATAGTGAAGTATCTAGAATAAAATTTAGATATTGACTCATCCGTCAATGGGGCAAAATGGGCCCCTAATAGTTTACGAAAGATTTTATTTTGTGAGCCAATAGATTTGAACTTAGGGTACATACGGATAAATAAACTTACTTTACTATGGGTTCTACCTGAAAAAGCGAAAATTACCTATTCTTTACATTTTGCCGCGGGTCGATGAACTTTTTATGTTGAACAGCAGATTTCATTTACGTGTAAAAGTAAGTCAAATGATGAGTATAATAGAATCCTAGAACATGCCTGTCGTCTAGATATAGGTACAATATGTATTTCTCAAATAAAATATACCTACTTGTGTGCTACTTTTTCATCTGTACAGGGTCAGAGAATGCCCGAAAGTCCTACAAGTGTCTCGGCCACTTTTGACTGGGTGAACGGTTTTGGGCAAGATTGTCATTGAGTTCAGGATAATCAAAATTAAATTTCTAATAATTTAATGAAACATGTTGAATACCTGTACTGAGCTTTTTTAATAGTCCACTACTGAACGTAGGCCTACCCACGAAGGGTGATTGAGCCATATCCATCACGCTGGCCGAGCGCGGGCTGCTGAATTCATATACATCGATTTTTCTCTATGGACGTGCCTTTGCAGGTTGCTTCAATGTTTTCCATCAATAAAAAGCCATTAGTGTAAATTTCGTACATAAGTTTCAAAGCTCAGTGGTCAGACCAGGATTAGGACCTTACGATTGTGATGTGGACCATGACATGCGAATGGAGTTGGATATAATTTGGTATGCGAGTGGGAAACTACATGGTTCATGAGTGAGCAATGTACCGAAAAATATTCTTTTTACCACATAAAGAATGAGTAGGTATTTTAACATATAACTCTATTAAGTATTTATCTTCTGACAAGTTATAAGGCAACGCGGGCCAAACCGTAGGCTATTAAAGTCAAAGAACATATTTACTGTTGAACTGTGTTACATTGAGATCTTAATACTAAGAACAAAAATATTGAATTAACCGTTAAATCCAATGCGGCCATAAAATAATTATTTGAACATGAATAAATCATACAATTATTATTTAATTAATTTCAAATATTTTGCAAATCAATTTCATCTAAAAATTGTCGTAGGTACTCCGTAATAAGCTTTAGACACGAGCGAATTTAAGCAAATACTGAGACAAAGCAGGCTAATCTTATCTTTGCAAGTAATACGAAAACCCGAGCTAAACCATGAGCTATTATTTTAAGCAAGAAAGTACTAAAACAACGCGGGTCAAACTGTGGGGAAATACCATTTAAAGTAAGTACTCATTATCATTTTGAGAAAATACTAAAACAACGCGGGCCAGACTATTATCATGGGCTATTATCATTGCAAGTAATACGACAACGCAAGCCAAACGGCAGGCTATTATAATTTGGGATAATATAAATTGCATATCAAATAAATAATCGCCTATCAATACATACTCATCATTTATATTCTTTTTTACATCAAATAACTTACTTCACTACAAATAAACTAAATGTTTAACAAAACTCAAACTGCAGATAATTCGAAATTTTACATCAATATGACATTACTTTTTTCCTCATAATGTAATACAGTTAAATTTATTTTTGTACAAAAATACTACATACATAGCATAAATACTGACTGCACAGCAAATTTTTCATATTTCATAGCAAAATAACTATCCCAGTCGCATAATCCCTAAGTTGACCCTCGCTTCCTAGGGAATGCTCTGTTATCAGGGGTTAGATCAATGGATGGTTTCTTTAGGGTAAATTAGTGAAGAAATTAGATTAGGTGTAATACAAAAAATCGGTTAGGTTATGTTAGAACATGACAAAACAACGCACGAGCCGAGCGAGCGAAGCGAGCGTGCCGCGGCAGCGGCCGGCGAAGTGCCAGAAGCGAATCGCCTTTATGGATTAGGTGTGAAACAAAAAATAGGTTAGGTTAGTTTAGGTTAGTTTAGGTTAGGTTAGTTTAGGTTAGGTTAGTTTAGGTTAAATATTAAGACGACTGTGATTAATAAAATGCTGTTTTATTTAGAAAAACTGCTGTAAATAATATAAAAATAGAAGCTATATTTAAAAGAAAAAGAGTTAACAGGTATAATGTGCATTAAGATTATTAGCTGTGCATTGATGAAAAAGCTTTTGCTTTAGGAAAAATCGCTGTACGCTGCGAAAATAAATTGTAGTGTGTTTAGTGATATTTTGAGTTGAATATTATGCTGTGCAATCAGTAATTTTGATGGGAATTTGGAATCTTATTGCATAGAATAAGGATATTTTTTGATTTGCGTTTAAATACTACCCTTATAATTTTAAGCAAGTACTACGACAACGCGGGCCAAGCTACGTGCTATAAATTACCATTATAAGCAAGTACTGAGAATGTGCAGGCCAAACCACGACCTGTTATTATTCTAGCCAAATACTGGGATAATTTAGGCCAAACCGTAGACATTATCCCTTCAAGTAATACGTTATACGATAATGCGGACGAAACCACAAACTATTATTATTTTAAGCAAGTGCCAAGACGACGTGGGCCAAACTGTGGTTTATTATCATTTTAAGCAATTACTAAAACAACGCGGGCCAGCCCGTGGGCTATTATCTGTACAAATAATACGACAACACAGGCCAAACGGTAAGCTATTATAATTTTAAGCAAGTATTAAGACAACGCGGGCTAAGCTGCGTAATTTATATACCATCTTAAGCAAGTACTAAGAATACGCAGGCCAAACCGTAACCTATTATCATCATCAGCCTGCCCTTAGATTTACTTGATGACAATAAATATTATCTTATCTTATCCCACTAGGTGGGGTCGGCACAGCACGTTTCTTTTCGCCACTTCACTCTATCATACGCCATCTCATCATCAACTCATTTCTCTCGCATATTATCTTGCACACAATTCATCCACACTTTTTTTGGTCGTCACCTCCTATTTCTGCCGCTTACCATCATATTTAGGGTTCTTTTCGTTACATTACTCTCTTCCCGTCTCATGCCCTTACCAAGATAGCCTGCCACTCTTTAATTTCTCAGTCACTGGCGCTACTTTCAGACTGCTTCTAACATACTCATTTTTAATCTTATCCATTCTTGTCTCTCCGCACATCCATCTCAGCATTCGTATCTCCGCTGCATGCAATTTCCTTTCATTCTCCCTATGGTGGCCGAACACTCTGACCCATACAATACGTTTTTTATCCAGCCAAATACTAAGACGATTCAGGCCAAACCGTAGGCATTATCCTTGCAAGTAATACGTTATACGACAATGCTGGGCTACACAAGCTATTATTATTTTAAGCAAGTGCCAAGACAACGCGGGCCAAACTGTGGGTTTTTATTATTTTGAGCAATTACTAAAACAACGCGAGCCAGACCGTGGGCCATTATCATTGCAAGTAATATGACAACGCAGGCCATCAGACAGCCTTTTTTAATTTTAAGCAAGTACCAATACAACGCGGGTCTAACCGCGGGCTATTTTCATTTTAAGCAAGTACCTATGTACTAAGACCACGCGGGCGAAGCCGCGGGTTTTAAGCTAGTACATAATGTATCTCGATCTCTTATAAAAGGGAATCTACGAGTATGTGTAAATCCCCTATCACCATCGACTTGGCATTTTTTTCTTTTTACATATTGATGCCTATCACTAAAGCTTGTACGGTACTCGTACATCGTCTGAGCCGGTCGTAGACGTTTAAAACAGTTCTGATTTTCATACTTTGTCACAAAATGCACTGCGTGTATCTCGGTCAAACAACGAATATAATGTTTTATCCTACTTATTATATATAGCGATAAGTCCCGTGTTAATATAGTAGGATAATAAGCCTGATTACAGAGGCGCCAGCGTAAATTTAATAGCAACGTAAATAGCGTTCTCTCTATCGAATGCCTAAAGTGAAAAAGAAACAGAAGTATGTTATTTGGATATTGTAATTACGATGGCGCCTCTGTAATCGGGCTTAATGTGCTGAAATCGCGAAAGTTTAAAATAACCAGGAATATAATGTAGTCAAAAAGCATCCCTAAATGTTTTCCATAAATAGTTCTCGTATATTCCTTTAGTCCCTGGATGGTCTCTCAGCGTGTGCCAGTATGCATGCGCGACAGGGTTCAGTAACCGAACAACTGCTCGAGGCGAGCTGAGCACGCTCCAGCTCGCTGCCACTCGAGAGCGGCCCAGATTCCACCTATTCATATGGGGATCTCTCAATTACCAATAAGGAGCGTCTTGAACTTAGAATAACTTGAAAGATGAAAATTGAAATGATTGAGATTGATATACTCACATAATTCGCCTTCCTCACCGCAGTTTACATACGCACTATAACTGAACGGCTAAACGCATTTTAGTGCGTATGAGATCTGCTGTTTCGTACATCTTTAGGGTTCCGTACCCAAGGGGTAAAAAAGGGACCCTATTACTAAGACTCCGCTGTCCGTCTGTCTGTCTCCAGGCTGTATCTCATAAACCGTTATAGCTAGAAAGCTGCAATTTTCAATCTTGTAGATTTAATTCTGTTGCCGCTATAACAACAAATACTAAAAACAGAATATAATTAAGATAAAATAAATTTTTGGAAGCCCCCATACAGTACGGAACACTCCGTGCGCGAGTCCGACTTGTACTTGGCCTATTATTCTGTGTTGCGGCAGCCGAACCGCCACAGAATCCGCATAGTCCTAGGTACGTGTCTTTGAAAATCTATTCTTCTAATACTTTTTTTAATCTTACGAATTCCACTGATGAACATTGACCTCTCATATAGATGTCCAATAAGACCAATTAGAACCGGATTGCATCTAGCGCGATCCTCTTCTTAGCCTACGATAAGAATTTTAAAAACTCCCAGTATACAGGGTTATTCCTAAACAATTAGCATTCTTTTAGGGGCTTATTCTGTACATCAAAACTAACAACTTTTGTTGTGCTACTTTTGTCAAAACTAAAAAAAAAACAGCTTTTCATACATTTTGTCGCGGGTAAACGAATTTTTTCTATGGAACAACTTTTTTTTTTAGTTTTGACTAAAGTCGCAGAAAAAAAGTTGTTTGTTTTGATGTACAGAATAAGCCCCTAAAAGGATGCTAATTGAATAGGAATAACCCTGTATATGCAGTATATAATATGCAGTACACCACTGGTACATTCCGAACTAGGTATTTGTCTCATAAGTCACATACAAATCCCGTACTGGCGTGGAATGGCACATTCGTGACCTAATTCCTTTGGTCCCGGCCGCTGTTCTATGCATTGTTCAGTTAACTCTATCTGATTACTTGAACAGGCTTTGTTAATGTTATTTAGTCAGCCTGTTTTTTAGTTTCAATATGGAATACCTTCAATATGGAATTAAAATCCATGGAGTCGAAACTTATAAAATCTTTTTAAAAAAAACATGCAGTTGCAATGGAGGATAAACTAATTACGTACGAAGAGAAAAAAGTCCTCTTAGACGACCAGTTGCGAACGTTGGTCGCATACGCGGCCGAAAGCTCATAAAAACAATTGTTGAGTTTCATGAAAAAAAATGTAGCGCTCGTAGCGTAGTTTGACAAGGTGTTTGTCAGCGATCACCGAAATTAAGCAACGTTCCGCACGGTCAGTATTTGGATGGGTGACCGCGGGTGGCATTTTCCAACTGAGCGCTACCGTGGCTCGGATGACACGTTAAATTGTAGGTCCCGGTTTTTTTAACCGTTTAGCCATGTCAGAGGCCTTCAGGCGGCCTAAAAACTCTGACACCAGGGTTAGCCAACCGGCCCATACGAACTTACTTTTATAAAAAAAAAATGTTAGAGTAGAACAGATGAATCTGTCTCTATTCTGAATCTGGCTCTTGCTTCCAGGTTCTTCACTAATTTGTCTGTACTATACGTAGTACATTTGTGTTATTAACACAGGACTGCTGAAAATAAGGCTAACCACTAAGGGCGATTAGGCGTTATACTTATCCATCACGCAGGCACAGTGCGGGTTGGTGGATAAATTATATCTCGTATGTAATTAGAAAAGAAGACGTCTTACGGCAGTGCAGTCCATAGGTTTTACAAATACAAATTGCTTTGAGAATTCAATTCAATTTTTTTCAATTTCAAAAATTCTTTATTTAACATGATAAAATAACAATAATATGCACAGTTACTAGTGTACATTTAAATCCTAGCAGTGCTTTGAGAATTGTATCTTCTGTTTTTGTGCAGAAAAGCCAAATGTATTAAAAATAATACGAGTAACATCAATAACAATCGAACAGTACAGACAAAATATGATTACATAAACACTAAATGCATTTTTGCCATTTTAATCCTTTTACTATCATTGTGGCAAAGGAGAACTGTAGGTGTAGTGGACTGCAGCTTTATGTTGTTTAGTTAGCCACAGTACAGTCCGAGTTTGAACTAGGACACGCTTTGATAGTGAAATTGCACTGCAGCCTCCACAGGCTTTATGTGTACTTGTACCATATACCTACATGTACGTGTATGTATGCCATATACTTATACGTGTGTATTCACGTAGAGATGGGACGCATTTTCCAAACATTAGGCGAGTTGATGCACAAGAGCGGACTTATTCGCGATAAAAAATAATCGGCCAAGTGCGAATCGGACTCGCGCACGAAGGGTTCCGTACCGTATGGGAGCCCCTTTTAATATATTTCAGTTTTAATTTAATTAGTACATATTTTTGAAGTGAACATACAACTAAATATTCTGTAAAAATTTCAAGCGTCTACCTGTCGCCGTTATTAATATCGAGCGAAAAAATCAGGATTGGTGTGTGGGACCTCCCCATAAATATTTATTTTATTCTGTTTTTAGTATTTGTTGTTATAGTGGCAACAGTTATACATAATCTGTGAAAATTTAAACTGTCTAGCTATTACGGTTTACGAGATACAGCCTGGCAGAGACAATCATACAGACGGACAGCGGAGTCTTATTAATAGGGTCCCGTTCTTACCTTTTGGGTATGGAACCCTAAAAACAATACATTCGGAAAATGAGAAAGACGCAAGGTCCCAATTCCCGTCAGTCTTTGGGTACGCAACCCTATTTTTCCAAGATACAAAAATACTCGTAAAAGTTCTAAAAATAATTCAATGTGTCGTTACCAAAGTATTTCCCACATGTAAAATCGACCTATGCGTTGAAGGAAGTATAGAACAATTAAATTATAAATAAATGTTTATCTAGGTACATTAGGTGCGGTGTTTTCCTGTAACTGTCCAATGTGCATGTAATTACATATTCTTTTATAAAGCAATGTGGTGCAGGAAACCCATAATTACGTAAATAGGCAAAAGAACATGTGTATTTTTATACGCGTATGCAATGCAATTGTAGTGACTCGTATTTTGTTTCAGTAGGTATCTACTTATGTATGTCGAATCCTGGCTATAAAGCATACGACCACGAAAAGCGACGAAAATAACTCATTTCGACGTGTGAAAAAGTGACAGCTATATACTTTGCCATAACGCTGTCTCGTTCTGACACTACGAACGAAATAATTCGTGCAGCGCATACTAGCCCGGCTGGTGTGCATTGGTTCGTGTTGTGCAATTGTTAATTTATTTTCATTATGCTATATTTTAGCGTCGACAGATCAGCTATGTCTATTAGTTATTATTTTACTTAGTTTTGCACTTAGTGGCTCTGGCTGGCTATAAAAGCTAAGAGCCCTTACACAATTAAATCACGCTGTGGTCCCAGCGTGTCAATTTATCTTTCTATTTGATTCTTTACGAAACCGATAAGAGATTTTTTAATCTGCACATCGCTCGGCTAAGATGATATTAGGCCCAATTATGAAGGCGCCATCGTAATTATTATAATAGCTAATTAGCATATTTCTGTTTCTTTTTCATTTTAGGCATTCGATAGAGAGAACACTGTACGTTGCTATTAAATTTACGACGGCGCCTTTATAATTGGGCCTATTAACACACTAAAATATCTATTGAAAAAACATTGTACCTTACAGTGTACACATAGCCAGAACCACATTGGATGCGAAACGATCTTATTAGAAGTTCATGGAAGCTCTTATCCAGCAGTGGGCGTCCTACATCTGATATGAATATGATTCATTATATACTTATAGGTAAAAGCAATTTACGTAAAATGTCTCCATAAATGAAGCACGCCCCATGACTTGCATTTATTACGGTAAATAATAAAATATAAACAACATTTTGACATGCGACACTTAACCCTACATTCTGCATGACAGCGTTTCATGTCGTCGAAAGGAGTGGTGCTGTGGGCTTCTAAATAACAGTAATTGCTCACCTGCCTACTGACCTACATACAATTATGCGAAATAGTGACGTCATGGATAACAGAACGGTTAACCCTTCGGAAATGGACTTTGGTACTAATTGGTACTGTACTGTATCAGCCTTTTTAATAGTCCACTGCAGGACGTAGGCCTACCCACGAAGGGTGATTGGGCCATATCCACCACGCTGGCCCAGTGCGGGTTGGTGGATTCACATACGCCATCGAATTTCTTCTACGGACATATGCAGGTTGCCTCACGATGTTTTCCTTCACCGAAAAGCCAGTGGTGTGAAATTCCGTACATAAATTCCAAAGAACGCATTGGTACGGGACTGGGATTGAACCCACGACCTCACGATTGTAAGGCGGGCGTCACTGCCTCTAGACCACCACGGCTTATACGGTTAATTGGTACGTCAATGATATATCTGTAGACTTATTAAAATACATCGGATTAGTATGTCACTCAAAATTTACCTAAGGTCTAATAAGGCCAAATATAAAATCGGAAAGGAGACGCTGGATGTAAAGCCGTTTTAACCATTCTTTCTTGTAATCTGTGGTAGCGGTTTTAGACCTATTTTTTTAGATTGTAACGGGTGCCATCCCAATTGCCAATCCGAACGACGCTAATAACAATGTGTAAGAATCGCTGCAAAAATTGAAATATTATTCCTGTATACTCTCTTTAACGCAGAAGAATTTGGTCATTGTTTACGACAATCTGACTTTGTGTGTCGAATCTGTCAATTTTTTATCAATCGGGGGATGGGGATAGGTAAGAGAAAATAATACTGCAAAATATGGCAGTAAAAATATGTCATGGGAGTGCGACGTATCTAATGCAGCCCTCTTTCAAATGATTGGCAGCACACCGTCACGTAAAACTCGACACTGACGAAGGAACAAGGAAAGTATCCCAATTATGAAGTGCTCTTAGGTGATGTGATCTCTTTGACGGTGTTAAGGATAGGCACGATTGAGTATTTTTTGTCGTGAATTTTTTTTACAACACTTACCGAGACCGCACTCGCTTTCATTTGCTATCTTGTAAGAACTGCTATTTATTCAAACCCCAGTCCGGGAGTAGTACGTATACCATATACCTGTAATAATATACTCGTAATATACTCAATTCTCATTAACAGACAGACTTTCGTATTCATAAAGATAGGTGACCAAATTACCAGAACCAAATAAACAGAACATTCGTTTTGGATTACGCAGATTAAAACCCCTCGCATCACGAAAAAAATAACTGCTCCATAATAGCAGCATCCAGCCGCAAAGCACCGTTATTGCCAAATAAATGTAGGATTTACATCCCTGCATCTTAAGCTCTATATTTCTCTACACCAAATGTTGGAAACTCATCAGATTCCCTGCGTAGTTTTTACAATACAGAAAAGGTTTCGGTTCAGCAGGCTTTCCAATTCCGCGGCTGATCGACTGCAATTAAAACCTGAAGCTGTGTTCTACCCCTACATCTGATCCTCATTACAGACGAGGAGACTACGGGTCAGAAGTTAACAGGTTTCTGGGGCGTCTCGCTATTGGAATAGATTTAGTTATGACCCATTTTGGGAAATGCATTCTGCAGTAGAAAGCTGGGAACACCGTTATCGGTTTTCTATTTCTGCCGCTCTTAAAATATACATTCTATAGTCTAGTTCTTCTTATCTAGAATCTATATTTTCTATGTCAGATACGTTAAGTTGAAAAAAAGAGTAGAACTAATAAGGGCCCCCTTATCTATCTATTTATTTCTTACTCCCAACAACTTCGTTGCCAGTTTATTGCCAAGTGAGAAAACAATAGATCTTTTTAAAAATTTTTAGCTTAAAGTAACAATTCTACCATGGCTCATTTTTCTAAGTTGCTTTGTTTATTCTTAGTTCCCTTTATGTGTTATACAAGTTATTCATAAATTATTATCATAAAAGTTTCGAAACACGCATGTAGATAAAGACTTACACACTGGTTTCGTAATTTATTTAACAGTTTAACCAAGTGAGTGCTTGTAATAGATTTATTGCTCATAAATGTTGCTTTTGATTGCTCCAGACGATAAATTATGGGTCTAACAGACCAGATAATATAATGCTCTTATGGATAATTTCTATTGGATGATCTTCTTTTTTTGGGTATTTAAATATTACGTTATTTGCTGTATTGGTGCTATTAGCTTCTAGAGTTAAAATTGCTGCGAACCAATTTGAATTCAATTGGAAACAACTATCGGTGCCGGATCAGTAACTTTTATGTTGGTTTTAGGGCGATTCTTTGCAGTAATTCGATTTCTGAACCGTATTGCGGCGGATCGAGATAATTTTCACGTACAATAGGTGCTTGTCATTGTAACGCATAATCAGGTTTGAATAATCAATTTTCTTATTCATAAAACAAAAACTTATTTCGGAGTAACAACTGAATTATTTCAAGATTAATTTTACTGTACCAAGATTGTCCGTTAGCGACGTTTTTTATTTTTTCAAACATTTCATTATTTTCTTATCTCAGTTTCGTGAGTTCTTGGTCCAAGTACGGAACCACCCAACCTTACAGACCAAGCATTGAAAATACAAATCATTCTTTCTTTCATAAACGATCCACCGAAGATAATGCAAAGCCCAGACACTACTCGGTTTAGCTGAAAGTAGGAACAAAATGACAACGCTTCCTTTGTCTGGAGACCCGAGCGCAGCACAATAGCACGCCTAGACAGCCTGACTATAGTAGGGTTGACTACTTAAAAATCGAAAGCACGAAAAGCCTCACAATCGTTCTCCTCTCGTCAAACCTCGAACTTCTTTTCATGGTTCTAACTACAGAAAAGAGAAAGGAACTTTTATGTATACATTTTAAATTAAGAACAAATAGAGTAAACAGGGAAAAATTAACAGAGAATGATAAAATTACAGGTCTGAACGTTAGTCTCACGTGTCTGTAGTAGAAGTGGTCTTTGACGGAGATCCAGTTAGGTATCAGAGTATGTAGCATTATTTTATTTATGCGGTATCTATGAAATCGTTTCTAGTTTCACAAAGTCTTATTCCAGCGCTCTCAAAATTTATCGCAGTCAGTTTTATCCAATTACAAGTGTCCTAAAAGTAAAAGACGCCATTTCTATCTGTAATGTTTCAGAACAAAATCCGAAACTGTACTGTGTAATTCCAGGTATTTTCCACATCGTACCAACCCTAAGCCTAGGCTTCTGCGTTTATCCACTGAGTGCGGGTGGTAACGGGTGGGGTTTATTTTATCCACAGCCTCAAAAGATTAAGATAGTGTTTAACTTAAAGTTATCTGAATCTCGGCTCTGGGACAACTACACCCTGGACGGAGATTAGACTTTGATCTTAAGATGACTTTTACTTTAAATAAGCTTGCTTTCGTCTTTTTAGGCGAAGGCTGCTGCCTGCGGTCAGACTCGTCTTTTTGCGAGATGCTTTTATGAGAGAAAAAATGTGTCTTAGTAGAAAAGTTTCTCGTAACTCATATCTATAAAGTCTTGTACATATCTGTTTGCACTTCTATTGTCTCAAAGCCAAGATTCAGATTACATAAAGAGTTTATTTACATACGAATATACTCGTAGATCGATAGGCACTTAGATCAGCTCTTTACTGTTCACATCGATTCATAAGTGTAAAGATTGTAAAGATAGTGGGAACTATAGCGGAAGCAGGCTCTTATCAGCACATCGGCTTATCTAGCTTTTATACATATGATATCAAGTATATATATTGAGAAAGGAAACCCCTAATTGCTTATTCCTTCAAAGGCAACCATTACGGACACTACGAAACTATCTTCCATTCTTTCATATTCAAGTCACGGGCTAAATGCTTTATTCAATCAGCGGACGCCAACGCAATTGTTTCTACTCCTTTATTGCTCTACAACAAACCCTAGACTTCTAGGTTACGCAATTCTAAGCCCTAGTTCTTAGTGATAAAGCTTTCGGATGTTTACAACTTTTGAATTCGCAAAGGCATGAGGATGTGAGTGGCGAATGGCATTTAAATTTTTTACATGTGCTAGTTTTATTTGGGTCAGGCTCCTTAAATTAGGTTAATATGGTCCAAAGTGGTTTAGAATTGAGTGTGACACGAGCATAAATTGTGGGTTTTAGTTTGTACTGTAGGCTCAGGTAGAGATGTTAGATGCCGCAGGAGCCGTGTACAACCGGTGGTGTTACCATAAGGGTGTGACAGTCCGCTACAGATTGGGCAGTTAAACCCGCCCCTAAGTTAAGGAAATGAGTTTGGTAGAAGGGTTGTCTAATTAAATTATGCATATGAAAACCTTTAGTAGGCAAATACTTTACATCATACTTATACCTATCGTAAAATGATTTTAATTTTATAGTGCATCCCACACTAGGTTTATCTCAAAGAGTTACTTTTTATGATAAACATTTCAAAAATTCGTCGCGGATGCAGGATACCTATCGTGTATAGCTTATTATATCTCTGTGCTATATTTGAACCGAGTTGAACCTCATCGACGTCAAGCCACTTTCGGCACGGTTAGTCGTTGAATAGGTGATCGTGGGTAATATTTACCTCACCTGGCTTAGCGCTACCGTGGCTCGTATGATATTTTGAATTGTAAACCCTGTTTGTTTGACCCGTTTACACATGTTAGGGGCCTTCAGGCGGATTAATAACTGATACCAGTGGTAACTGCACTACTCGTACCTATACAAACTTATTTCTACTTTCTATAACTTCAATGAAATAAAAGTTTTTTTTACAGTTGGTTGTCATGAAGTAGTCTTGTAGTAGTAATCCGTAAAACTCATATGATAATGTGAGCAATAACCGCGCAACCACACCAGTATTATTCTAGTTTCTTGTCATGAACGTAATGTTAACAACATTAGTTAAATACACATAATTTCGTAGTAGTAACCCGTACAACCCATATGATAATGGGTGCTCCAACCGCAACCACAGTATTAACTTATTACAGTATTTACTGTCCAATGCCTGTGAAGTAGAGGCTACACTGGTATTAGTGGCACGGCAGTCCAGTAGCCAAAGTGCTTAAGTGTTTACAGTAAGTCAACTTCTTATAGAACGCAACAAAGAGTTTCCTGATCTTGGCCACACCATAATCTGAACAATCAATTTTTTTTTTTTTTTTGGAGACGGTATATAAATCCCTCTTCATTAGATCGGTTCTAGAAAAACTAGAACATCAGAATCCTCACCCCAAAAGCCTCTAAAGAGTAGGCTCACTGAGCACTGAAGAGGCACTGGTATTCCTCTAGTGTTGCAAGAGTCCTGATGCGGCGGTGACCTTTTACCATCAGCCCGGGTAGCAAGGGGAGAAAACCATTTTGTCCACCTATAATGTCAGCTTTCATTGTCAATCCATACTTTATTTCCTCTTCGGGGGGATATAATGGTGGAAAGACTATTATTCCCTTTGCTATGCTTCCCGTGCAGGAGGCCCATCAGCGTTTTTGCCACTTTATCATTTAAAAAAAATTGGTTGCCTGTAAAGTCGGTATACGGGCGAAAGTTTTACGTGACAACGACTTTGAGACGAATGAGACGAATGAGAGCGCATAACGTGAGCGGAGCGTAACGCAGTTTCTTGAAGTGTCACCCGGCAAACCAATTTATAAGACGTTGTCACGTCAAAATCCAGTTCAGCTGCAGTCCGAGTTGCGACGAGTTGTGAGGTGTGACGCAGCGCACACTTCGCGATTCAGTATAAATGTTTATTTACTTTCATAAACACGTTATACGCTCACGTAGCGTATTGAGGTGCTTTGCTAAGTTCCATATCTTATCCGAATTCAGACGGTCGAGTGGGATATTTTTTATTAAACAAAGATCCTTATAAATTCGTCACTACGGAAGTACTGAACGTTTAAAGCATCTCAATCTGAGCTGACTAACGCTAAATTCATATAAACAACCTAAATCTATTCTGTCCTCATTCTACATCCTCAAAGATTATATTACTAGTTCAGCTACTCGTATTTTTGTACTGCGACCATAGTATCCGGTGAAGCACGCGCCACTTTTTACGGCTATTAGATAACAGGAGATAGATTACAGAGCGGCGGTGTTCACACGCGATCGCTACTAATATTTTTAACCGACGAACCAAACCGGAGGAGGTACTCAATTCGACGCGTAAGTATATAGTTTTTTTTTTAAAGTATAACCACGAATAACTTTTTTCGTAGTAGTCCGATTTCAATAATTTTTATTAGAAAGAGTTAGTTTTTTTATTTTTTATTTTTATTATTTTTTTATACTTCTAAATTGGTCCCATTAAAATTTTATTGAAATCGGCTGAGCCATTTTTGATAAATCAACAATAATGTGAAAAATGTAACATATCGATGTCACGTGCGAAATATTCACGAGTTCTGTACACGGGTGAAGTCGGTCATGCTATTTTTTGCGAAAAATAATTATTAAAGGTATGCTTAGAATGCCTTGTTGGCCAAAAGTGTAGTGGCTTTTAGCAAGATGATGGATAAAATTCCTTTATTAAGCTATTGCGTAACACTGCACAACTGTACATATAGGATAAGAAGTCCTCATACAGGTTATTCAGAAAGAGTGTAAGCCGAAAAGGGGTGATTCAGACCATGATGATTATGAACAGCTTTTAGTACGCGGGCCAACCTTGAGTTTGAGAAAAGAAATTAGCTGTTCATACGCGCGGAGGTGCATGTACCTACCTAGACAAACCTACTGTGGTTCTTTGGTAGGATTTAGATGTATCTTGTATTGGAAATAAATAAATAAAATAAAAACATTTTGTCGATGCCGAGTTGGGAATTCCGTTCTTAATAATCGCTTAGTGAATTTCGCTCTATAGTATCCTGCTCTAGATATTTAGCAAACCAGATCGTCTAAGATATACATTGTTATTGTGAGAATTCCCGAAAGTATTTTGTTTTTGTAGAGTGTATTGCCAACTTAACTGATTTCCCGTCATAACTAGCAGATTTAGCTCCGTGGAGAACGATAAAATCTTTTTAACGGCTAACGGGATGTTTGACGGAAATAAAAACTACATATTCTCATCCAAAAATGTCTATTGCATTAATTTTACTTGAAAACTGAAAATATTTTTTCTGCGACCCTTCAGTTTTCGTAGTAAATTTAATTGGCCCTCGAAGGTGTGTAGTTGAGATAGCCCTTGTATTGACGACACGAAAGTGTTATGATCTTTAGACTAGACTTACATCATTTCAGTCCGGTGAAATTCACTTAGTAATCAGAATCCATCAGCTCACTAAGATAGTAGCCTGGCCAACGAAAGCTGTCCAAGAAAAAAGGCGGGAATTTTAAAAAGTCAAGAGCTGTTAGCTTGTTTTCTAGTACCGCTCAGCTGATCTCCATGAAATTTAGTTCTATAAACTACGTGCATGCTAAATTTCATGGAGATCAGCTTTAGACATAGGAAATTGCACAATAAATGCGGACATAACAAATAGTTATTTATTCCTTAGTACAAAGAATACGAGCACGAATTCCTTCTCGAACATACAAATTTCCCAAGTACCTACCCATCTATCGCTATAAAAACATACTCTGTCGCATGCAGTTAGCATTTTCCTATAAAATGCTCGCTTGGTCCTGTTACGTATTACGTAATAACTGGCGCAAAACGGTGTCGGGGAGCGGGAAATTAAACGCCCGTGCAATTTGTACATCGATTGGAAATATCGCGTGAAAGATGGAAAGCCAAATAAATATAAGATTTTCAAGTCAATTTTAATGAGTCTTAGGAATCACATTTGATAATTTTATTATAAAAATCCTTATATTGTGGTGTTTCTATTTCCACCCGAATGTAGCAACAGAATATCATAGAAACTATTTTCTTATTAGTACGTTTCGTTAGTCACTGGCGTTGGACATGAAATTGGGAAGGAAACTAAAGCTATAGCTACAGCAGGACAAGAATTTCTAAAGAGGCTCTTTTAGTGCAAAATAGGTAGGTCGCCTTTTAAATTAGCAGACAACCTTCAGCAAATAACGACGAATATTTGTTGTCACTATCCTGCCTGTATTATACTTAGACTATGAGTAAAGAAGCTAGGGTAGCTTGTAGTTGTACATAGGTATCCCGGAAGAAAATTATAGTACCTAGGTTGTAGTGTACATATTTGCTAGCGAGACACTTTAACAACATTTTAGATTACAGCTCCAGCAACTTGTTAATACTTCCAGACTGCTATTAACTTAAATGGTTGTAGCAGAGGCATGAAGTCAGAAATCCAATATCGCGACATCCTGGAATTCGCAACGTGTAATTACTTGACGCAGGCAACACCTAGCATTGCTTGGAAATTGGAATCCAATAGGAAACCAGATGAAATCTAGGTCAACGTTGTGCTACATTGTGTTATACGTTGTGCTGTTCCACATTATGTGAGATATTTCTTTGGCTAAATATAACACTAATTCAAAGTTAAGACAAAACCAGTGAAATATTATAAAAAAAATTATTACTCCCGACCATACATTTTATTGCAATGTAGTAAGAACTTTCTATTAAGTACATCAGCTTCCATGGAAAAAGTTGCTAAATTCGGTACATTCAATGGGGAAAGGCGTCTAAACAATAACTAAATCTAGCTTTAGTTATTGTTCTGAGGGAGAGGCAGACTGGCAAAATCGGAACAATTGGAAACGGGGGAAGAATAAAATAAAAAAATACCCAAAATAGTTGTATAAGAAAAAAGTTTTCTTTAGACCACAAGAACCTATTTTAAGAATCCATTTTCCAAATTCGAATATTTTCACAAACGTGTTATCGCTCTTATCATCTATTTATGACATTTTGATGACATTGAAAGCCGTCCCAAAGTTTTCTAGTTTTGTACAAATATTTTATTTTCCATGTTTCTATCACAGAATACTCGTATTTTCCTTTTGTTATTTTCTAACTGTTAGTTATGAAAGGAGTAGATCATTATATTCGGATATTCGAGCACCTTGGAGAGGAAAGATGTGCTATAGCAACTTCAACGAAGTGTAAATGCCGTCTTGACTGCAGATATGTGTCAAAGAAATTGAGGAATGAAGGTAAATTAAAACTATGTACCACAAAGTAATGTTTCCAAGTCCTTTTCACGAAGAATTCTTTCCTGTAGGCTGCCCAAATAGCTTGTCCAAAGCATTGATTGTCAGATTGCGTGTTGAACAATGAGGTGTTGGATCAAAGAAATATTATCATGATGACTCCATCGTGCTTAGATCTTCACAGGACGGCTCCAATTTATGCAATAGTAAGAGAAAAATCTGATCGAATGATGATGAACCATTCCACAAAACACCGGCTTTCTTCTAATGGACTATGTTGACCATCCATTATCTATGAAACTGTTTGTTTCATTATACTCGTAGCTACTACTGTTTTTGAGTTGGACTTTCTAGCTAGAGCAATAACAGGTAGGTGATCTGTATGAAAACAAGCGAGAAACTCGCTCTGGCCCGTGTGGTCATTAATTTTATTTGAAATATGCTGTCCTGTGTCGCACAACATAGTAGGACATTTTCAATACCCATGCACTCCTTCTCGCTCTGTCGCAGTCACTATCATCAACCTTAATCACCCGCCACTGGCGCTACTCTACAATGTTGAATGTAGAGTCTACCCGCCTTACCACAATAGATATAAACGCGCTTTTAACGCTGTTTAACCGTGTAATTTGTACTGTTAAACATTGTCTAAAGCGTGCGTAAAACTTTTGTGGTAAGACGGTACATTTTTAAAATAGTGAAACTCTTCGCTTATATACCTCTGCCGTGAATTCAAAACGAGTTCTCAAAAGAGCATTAAAATAAACCGCCGCGTTCAGGTTGCTAGGTCAGACTAACACGGTGTGATAATTAAAGAGCTCAGGCTATAAGTTAAGCTATCTAGAATTCTAGGTTAAAACGTGACCTAAAATAAACGCATGGCAAAACTTCAAAGCTTTTTACATCTAGCTTGAACTTTGAAAAATTAAACATCTTTGAGATCATTTTTAGCCTCAGGCGTATTTAAGTTAGACTTAGACTTAAAATTTACGATAAAAGAGATTTTTAAGCTGCTCTGCTTGACTAATTACCTACAGTTCGTTTTAATTTTACCAAATCCAGAAAGTTCGCAGTTTCAGAGCTTTTAAAACGTTTGTGCGGTTACTGAACTTGGCAATACGTCTCAAAATCCTAAAGTGTTAGGCGACCTTTTCAAAACGTAACTGATACCATTTTCAAATGATATTTTCCCTTTTCTATCATCGTCTTAATTTTCACAGCCATGGGGCGCAAATGATACGGCAACTTTGCAAACTCATTCCCAGTCGCAAGCTACTTTGCCAAGTTAAAGTATGAATAAACGAATGGTTTTCACGCTGTGAAAACTGGCTTAAATGACGCGAACTTTACTATTATATTTCGAGTTTGAAAGAGGGTTTTTTACATTTTCATGCTGTAGGAAGAAATGGCGACGTCGCTGTTCATTTAGTGTTGGCTTATTTTTTGCCAATCTCCAAGTAAGAAGGTAACGTTTTTGGGATATAGAACAAGCAGTAAAAACCAATGCGATGTGTTAGGAAAACCGAGGACTCGATGCAGTAGAAACACCATTATTACAATAATACTTTGCAGATTTATTACTTCTATCACATAATAACCAATCTAGACTTCTTCTTCGCTCGCGGCTCGACCAGAATGGTTTTCAAAACCCATGCGAGTCTCTGATCACGATTTTTTTTTTAAATTTATTTATGAATTTTTACGACTTCCTCTGTAATAGCCAACCACAGCTCGTTTCTTGTTGCATTTACTTTTTAAAAGTCTGACTACCTCCCTCGAACTATTGTGTCCGTTCAAAAACTGCACATTACCTATTTGAAATATGCGATTTTTGCCCAAAACCCAACAGATGGGGTACTCATAAATCCAGCAAAATAATTTAGTTTATTGTTCAACAGAATTGACAAGAAAATATATCGCATGCTAGCGCTAGTTAAATATTCTAACAACACGAGAGCCTCCTACGTTTGCGGGTGATTTACAATCTTCTATCCATCTCGTTTATCGTCACAATCACTACATAAATTTTATTGAAACCGAGATTAACAATCAAATTAAATTGAGATTTCAAATCGATATTTTGTCTAAGTACGTGTACGATCCGTAATATCTGTTATTTCATTATATACCTCGTAAACTTCGCTTGAGGCAGTGCTGTTTGTAGGAAACTCCCACGGGGGCACCTACACGTTCCACGTTTCTTTAGTATTTTGGAAGTATTTTCATTTTTATCACTTTTCGATTTTCTGACCTTTCTTTCTCTTGTTTGATTTAAATGCTATGAAATTCTTCCTATAATCCGAGTATAATACTCTGTATGGTGTACGTTAATGTTGAAGTTATATTTAGGTATAGGATATATTTAGTCAGGCTTTTCCTTGATTATATTTTAGTATACTAAGCTCTTCGTAATGTGAGAGGCCAGCTAGGCCATAGTCCTCTCCTCTGGCGAAATGTGGGTTCATATTCATATTCGTGTATTTCATAAAATTTATTTACATGTCAACATTATTCAATAGTACATATTTGTAAGTCAAATATAATATAATTTTTAACAGTATATTATACCTGTTTGGTATTATTAATAATACATAATTACTTTAAATATTTATAAAATCATTAAAATGATAGAAGGCTTGCTCAATGAGCCGTTTCAGGCGAGTTTTAAAGCTCTGCTGTGTAGGGGCTCCTGTAATGTGTTCTGGTGAGTGGTTGTACACATCGGGGCTCATGACGTGACTAAGCTTGTTTGACTTTGCCAGTGTTCGTCTCACACTAGCCAGCCGATGCGCAGTTCTTGTAGGGTAGCCATGGTTCCTTCCGCGCACCTCATAGGAGCTCAGGTTCATCCTCACGTACATCGCTACTTGATGTATGATTATAGATGGTAGAGTCAAAATGCCTAAGCTCCCGAAATAAGGTTTGACGGATGTTTCCTGACTCAACCCCACAATCGCTCGAATGGCTCGTTTCTGCAGGCGAAACACTTTTTCCCACTCTGCGCACCTCCCCCACAGTTCAGCACCATATTGAATCAGTGAATGCAGGGTGGCATAATAGCAAGCTCTAGCCACATCCAGTGGTACAACTCGTGCTACTCGCCGTAGCGCTAAACAAGCACTTCAGACTCTTCCTCTTAACTTATTCACTTGATTCTCCCAAGTCATCCCGGCATCATTCATTTATTAATCTCGTGTCAATGGCTAGATATATTTTGGTAGTAGAAATGTGGGTTGTCAGGTTATACTTATCTAAAAATGAAAAATTATCAAACAAATATTTTCTCACGATTTTTCCTTTACCCTTTGAATAAGTAGAGAAATATATTTATTTTTCTAGGAACGAAACATGCTAAGATAACCCATAAATCGTAAACCGATTCTGCCCGAAGCTTTGCGAGGGCGTCTCGAAACTCCCACAGGAAGAGCCCACTCACGTTCCGCTTGACCATATTAATGCCTTGTTCGAATCATATAATATACTGTTACTTATGAATAATCTTGTTGGCGTTTTCCTCTCTATCTCTTTCTCCGTTTCAAATGACTCATTTTCCTCTGTCACACATTGCATGTACTTATACATGGTTCAGGCGTTGCTAACTTGTCTTCTATCACCCTATCTAATGAAAACTTGCAAGGAAAAGGCATTTTGACAGACACGTGTCTGAACTGACTGACAGTAAGAACATTTTGTTGTATTAGGGTGGATTGCACCAAATTACTTTAACGATAACCAAACCCTAACTAGTCGTAAAATCTCTGGTTACGTCAAATATTTTTGAGGTAACCAGAGATTTAGACGTTAACTAAACCCTAACCGGTCGTAATATCTCTGGTTCAGTCCAAAATATTTGATGTAACCACAGATTTTACCACTGGTTAGGGTTTGGTTATCGTTAAAGTAATTTGGTGCAACCCACCCTTAGTAACAAACACAGAGCTAATGTAACATAGCATTTTAGTGAATCTACTCTGAGAGAAACAGAAAACTGTACAGAGTGTAGCTGCAAAGTCTATAGCTGCATAGTCAACAGAAGCATAGGCAACTTCAAAATAATAGTTTCCTACTGAGCGAGAATGTTTACGAGACATGCGCTTAGTTAGACCGATCTTTGGCTCTACATTTTCGTTTCTAGTTAATTGTAACAGAAGATTAACTGTTGCTTGGATGGAAAATACATTTAATTTGTTGAAACATTGTTGTTAAATTGAATACAACTAAACCAACCAGATAAAAATAAAAAGTATATTGGAAGAATAAAAATCTTGTTCCTAATAACGTTTTCTGCTCTCTTTATACACGTATAATGCTTCTAAAAACATTATAGAAGACGCACGTTGTAAAGGATATTTTTTCGTTAAATTTTTACCATGATGCGGATAATCGGCCAAGTGCAAGCCGGACTCGCGCACGAAGGGTTCCGTACTAATTAATCATTTTTGAAGGGAATATACAACATAATATTCTGGGAATTTTTCAAGCATCTTACTGTTGCCGTTATTAATATTGAGCAAAAAAAATCATGTTATTTGTACCCTTAAATATTTATTTTAATTTAATTATTTATTTTTGAAGAGAATACTATACCTGACACTGTTATTAATATCGAGTGAAAAACGGCTAAACAATCAGGTTTTTTGTATGGGAGGCCCCCCTTAAATATTTATTATTTTCTGTTTTTAGTATTTGTTGTTATATCGGCAACAGAAATACGTGGTCTGTGAAAATTTCAACGTTCTAGCTATCACGGTTCATGAGATACAGCCTGGTGACAGACATACAGACAGACGAACGGACACCGAAGTCTTAGTAATAGGATCCCGTTTTTACCGTTTGGGTACGGAACCCTAAAAACTATCTATACCGAGCGTAACTTAGGACACACCAACCGCTCGACTTTGCTTAAATAAAAATTTCTCTCTACCTCTACATGTGAAAAAGTTTCCTTGTTAATCTTGAAACAATGATTATGTTTGTCGCGTAAACATTAAAGCTCATAATTATCCAACTTCGATTCACTTGCTCCACGCTATCACGTAAATAGAAAACAATATCCTTAATTAACACCAATTCATTTCCGATGAGGACAGCTTACGGTAAGCCAGTATAAATAAACGTTAATCCTACGGGAGGCGGCTAATACCTGTTTAAAGTGAGACCGTGCAGGTTTGAATTACACTACGTAGGTATATGTCCGAATTTTTACAGCGAAAGACATAATTTTAGAAATTTTTCTCGGAAAATAAAATACGAGTAACGTTACCGTTTCGAACTGTGAAAAAATCTTACTGGCGGAATTTTATTTTAGAATGCAACTGCACTCTCTCTACACAGTTTCCGTACTATCAAGTGTACAGACCGTTATTTATTTTTGTATCGTGAATCAGTTGGTGCTTTATACCAACTCACCTGATGCTAAGCGATTTTGTGGCCTTAGAATACAAATTATAATAGTAATAATATTCATAATTATTACTTATTTTCAGAAAAGATTTGGTTGTACTTACAGTAATACTGCATTAAATATTTGATTGATAGGTCGCGACAAATTTACCAGAGTTTTGTGGCACCTAATTAATTATGAAGAAATTAACATTGTATATGACTAATGAACAAAAAAAAGAAACTATATAAGTGCATTTCAACATCGCAAAAGCCATATCACGCTTCGTCTATAAGCTCCCAAATATTCATCCATTCACAAAACCCCACTGTTTACGCTCTAAAGTTCCACTTCCAGTGTTTATTTTCAAAGCTGTTTACAGATTATTCACAGCGACGGAACCCGTCGTTGTAATACACCTAATTGGTGGCTGTAAAAAGAGAAGTCGCGGACGGTGCTAATTTTGGACATCAGCTAAAACTGGCTTAACTTAAACCGGGAGCTTGTCATGATGAATGGCTGTGTTAGGAAGTTCGTCCTGGAAGCTATAATTAAAACCAAAATATTCGTCAGTTGGGAAGAAATCACAACGCACTCGTTACACGATAGTAATAGAAAAATAGTCAATATCGCTGTTATCATTTTACGCCGAAGCCAATCAGTAGGTTCTCTAGAATATCACACAGCGAACCCATTCCAAGAATCAGCACCTGATCAAATAACACTCATTATTATGAAATAGATATTGCTTTGAGCCTTTGAACTAGCTCTTTGAAGCTTCTATTCAAATACTTATACTAAACATTGTAAAGAATTTTCCAGCGCAGTTTACATTTCACAAAGCTTCTTGAAAGTCAAACAGCCTAATGAGATTCACAGTTAGTCGGAATGTGAGACAGAAGCAGATATGTACACATTTTGAAAATGTTCTGGAACTGTTGTTTTACATTCCGCGACCGACCGACCTCAAGTTAACCGACTGCTTTCTTTACTTTTGAGGTTCAAATCCATTGTTTCACGCTCCAGCTTTTTGTTAGTCTCGTCAAAGGCTGGCATGTTCAAACAGGGTCCCTAAATAACTTTCACATGGTCCTTGAGGCCATTGTGTTCCACATTAGGTAAAGGAATGTACCGTCGCCCCCTTCTTCCTCCCTCCCTAAGAGGGGTTGGATGTTGGTACATTTTGCGGGCTCACGCGTCTTGGGACTTTGTATTATGACGTCGTGATGAGAGCAACATACACGGTTGTATCGTAGGAGGCTTGTTTGTTGGGGTCTTGCGAATTATGGGATCATTGTTTTATTTATAGGTGTTGTTAAACGTGTTCGAACGTTGGTGGTACTTTTATTTGTTTTGTATTCGTATCACCGAGTAACAATTTTGTATACTTTTTCCAGCCTAGCCACTTCAAAATATCTGTTTCAAACATTATCGTTCAATAACTTGTTATTATTCTAATTTCAACCTCTCTAAAATTCCGCTTTTGATTTACTATTTTTGGTCCCGCAAGGTGTTGTTGTCTGATTTATTAGAATATTTTAAAAATGTTGACTGTAAGTCTAATTCCTGAACCAACTAGAAATTTCAAACACATTTACGGTAATTTCCTGTCATTACAACCTCTGATTATGCATACATGTCTCCTCGGTAACACATTCCTACAGATTGGAAGTGGTGATTTGGTGTCAGTTCTCAAGGGACCGCCACGGTACGTGGAGACCGTGTGAACATGACTCATACGACAGGGAATACTTGATAGTTATTAAGGACTAGTTAGTTGTCTCTGAAAATGTCTGTGTTATGGAGTCAGCGACTTGAACTATCAAATCGATCATAAATCTATACGAAATGCGGTTCTCCACAAACTTTGTATCTCAACGGAATAGCGCATACTATCAAAACGTAATTGCTTTCATTCTTTGTCTGATATTCCTCTTTTTTCTAAACCCGTTTACTGGCCAATGACACCGAACCTTAAACCAATATTTAACGTTTAAGTTGACATTTACAAGCAATAAACAGATAGATTAACAGCTCTCTCCACACTCTGTTTTACGACTTGTCATGTTGTCTTCTGTTTTCAATTAGTGTTTAAGTATTCTCGTCTAGTACTTCAGAGTTCCAGTGTTGGGTACAGATTAGCGAACTAATTGCTCAGTCTAGAATCCAGAGTGCTGATTTGTAGTCTGAGCGGGTCTGTCAACGGTTTTGTATCTTATTAACTCCTTAACTCTTGTGTGTCAGTTACAAATCTATTGTCAGGGTTAACTTTGATGATTGCGGCTTTATTGTACTCGTATAGGTACTTCTCTATTTAAATGAATCGTATTTAATGCCTAATCCAATGTTTAATCTTGCTGTATTTACGTTTTGTTGTAGAGATAGTCCAATGCTGTTGCTTGTATTCTTTGTTTGTTCGAAATTATACTATCGTTGTCAAACTTCACTACATTAATAGTTGTTTCCACGACAGTTGATTGAGTAAATATTATGTTCTGTTTAGTTCAAATTACAATATATTTTATTATGTAGACAACTTAATCAGTATCAACATTGTTTTGTACGCTTCTAATAATCAGTTTCCGAAGTTGTGACTTTAACATTCATCGTTTGTCGGATTTTTCCCACAAAAGTTCCTTTGTTTACAAGGACTCCAAAATCCTTTAAAAGTACTTAATGGCGAAGGAATCACACGTGGATGAGCTCCAGGGTTCACTGGTTTGCGTCACGCGTGCGCGGTTCTTGAAATACGTCTTCATTTAGAAATGCCTGTTTAATGCACTCGCTTGTCGCTTAAAATTGTCTCCGGAACTCTTTATAGCAGGCAACCAGTCCAATGACTTCATAATGCAAGTAGTATTATACTTATTTTAGTTCCAAGAAAGTAACTGAATTCTGCATATGCTAGATTATTACTGTATTCTGAAGACTCTACCTACAGTAGAGTATTTGCACATAATGTTAACCATAGGCAAATTAGATGCTCTATATCTATGGGATTGTTTGTTAACCTTAATATTAATATATTAAAACAGTTTTTTATCATTGTCGTAAATCGTAGTTATTAGATTTTTCGTTAGTTTCACCAGGCTCTTGTATTACAGATTTATTGTTTCCAGGCTTGAGCCTCTGCAGATGTGAGATGATACGATCTCATGTGTCATTGTCTTCGCCAGGTTAAAATATTAGCATCCAGATACAAATAAATGTGATTCTTGTTTGGTAGCTATTTTTAACTCGAAATTACAAAAAGAGTCCGAGCATGTAGTTTTTAATTGAACAAAATTTGTTGCTCTATCAACATACATTTTATTTAATTATTCCGTTTTACGATATAGGTAGTTAACTTTCGGAAGCGCGAGAGAATGTTTCTTAAAAACTAGAAATAAAACTAAGTTGTTGCCGATGCGAAGGCACTATAATTAATGAATAAAATACACTGATACATCTTACAAGATAACTTAGGCATCTAGGTGGTCTTATTCGCAGACGCATAGTCAGCTCTACTGATAAGACCAGTGCTCGGTTTGTTTCTGCGAACGGCCGCTTATCTCTAGTATTAAGTTACGTGGGAACATACATCGAATTACATCGCTTAGAGTACTAGAGGTGGTGCTGTTCGATGAGAGAACATAACGTCTCCCTCCCTAAGCGAAAAATTATCGGAGCACTCGATTTTAGAGGGATTCCGATAATTTTGAATGAAAGGATTAATTTTGGTGTACGAAACATAAAAATTATCAAAACTATACTTAATACTACTAATCCTAATGCTTTGATACTAGGTAATTGTAGAGTCTTTTTCTCTGTTATCACCGAAAACTTCACTGTTCTTCAAAGCAAAGGCCATGTATTTAACTTCGTCCAGTGCAATCTCTCGCATTTTGAGTGCATGTGCACTGGATAGGATCTCGGTTGCGCGTAATTTCGGAAGGTTGATGATGGGTAGTGGGGTCCCTGGGTCCGCTTCGGTGTAAAGGCGGTGGTACCGGATGGTCGTCCCGTTGACAGTGACATCACAGGGCCTATTCAGCGTCACAACGTGCGTTCCGCATATCTGCTGCTTCGAAGCCTCTTCGCCGCAGGTCTCTGTGAGGGTTATTTCCGATCTGGTGTATAGTATCCAGTTGTTTCTATCTATTTTCTGCAGCTTCACGTCCTCGACGTGAATGGGGTTGGTGTTGCTTGCAGATGCCAGTGACGTCCTCGTACCTCATTAGTTTTTCCTCGCATGAGGGTCCGCTGTATGGGGCGCGGTTGTCATCGTCGTAGAGAAACTCGTCTCCAACAGCGAGTGAGCGGCACGGCTTTACGATCGGCTGATACTTCAGCCCTTTCGCCAATAGGAATGGGTACTTAGGAAATAAGGCAACGGTTAGGTTTTCAGGTTTGAGGAGGATGGGTAATGTGTACAATTTAAAATAGTTATACGTAACATTATCGGTCAGAGGGATTTCCAATATAAAGGTAATTTGGTCCTTTTTGATAAAAGATTTAACATCAATAGTTTCCTCAATCTTAATTAAATTAAATTCATTGGATACATATACCAGGTTTCTAGATTCTGCTATCAAGTTCAAATGGTATAGAAGTTCGGTGGAATTAATTATAGACTGGTGTAGTATGGAGCTCTTGCTTAGAGCTAGAGCGGTTTCGATTTCGCTTAATCTAATGAATAAAGTCCTAAAACGACTTATGAATAAACTATATATAGTTCTAACGCATAAGATGATATCCCTAAATTATTTTCTCGGATTACAGTCTCTTTAAGGGTCCCGTTAAGCAAGCAAAAGTTGCAATAACATTATTGAACGTAACATTAACGAGCCTGTAACTTACAAAGATATGGTTGCAACGTTCATGCAAACTTACAGCGAGCTTGAAACGAAGCCCTAACGGCCGCGCTGTAGATAAACTTGCCCAGAGCTAATCTCCTAAACGTTTTAAAACTTTAAAACGTGAAGTTCCAGTAACATAACACATGAAATATATCTAAAAGTTGTAAACTTTGTAAAGTTAACTTTTCGCAAGTATAACGTTTAACATTTCCACAACTTTAAATTTGAAAGGTAATAGTAACTTGTTTCATCTATCTTGCTAAAAGGTTACAAAATATTACAAATGAAACTTGTACTTGGCTTGCATTTATTTAGTTTTGAATTGCTAGCATTTATTTAGTTGTCGCAAAGTTACATTTCTAGGTTTTCAGTTTCAAAAAAAATATTTGTTTTTCTAAATTTTGTTGAGGCTATAGTTTTAAGTACATGTCCTAGAGGTAGGTGTGTGTGAGACTTTTCCACTTTCCGCTGTAAGGAATGTTATAATCAAATTTACAAAATATGGGAATACCAATTTCTGCAAACACAACGCCACCGCGATGCAGAATTTCAATGTGCGATGCTAACACCATCTAGTTTTTCAATGTTAAGTAAGAAACTCTACAGTAACTATTGATAACTTTCGAAAATTAAGTTCCAGCAACATTACTTACATAGGTTAGGTAAATAAAAAGAACAATTCGTAATGTTGTAGGAAAGTTGATAAAAAATATAACAATAGACCTATTGTCGCAATGTTATACTATAACATTTCAGAAACTTTCATTTGTAAAATACAGGCAATGCCAGACTGTGAAGTTAGTAAAATTATATTGCAGCAACGTTTTATTTTGTAACGTCCCAATCACATTTTTGCAACAATGTTAATTACTTCCATTTAGGTATGTTTGGAAGGCTATATCCCTGCAAAGTTGAAACGTAATCTTTCATGCGAAATATAACAGTAACATAGAAAAATAATATTTAATAAGTTTCAATATAACAAAAAGATCTATGTAAGTGACATGTTCCTGCAAGATGATGTTTGAAATTCACAAATGTGCCCTATACAAACTTACTACAACTTATTGCAAGTTTCATGCTTAGTGGGGTACTTGTATTCGAAGTCGTTTGAATGGTCATATTTGTATAGTCCATACATGTCGTTTTTGTGAGTATAAGGGTAAGTATCATCAGGGTAAAAATTTTGTTCATCGTCGTCACTGGTTATCTCGTTAAGCTTAAATCCAATAGAACGGGCGGTCCTTATGGATACGTCGCCGGATTGCAAGTGTGGCTTGTTAAATTGTTGAGGTGGTGGGTAGGGTGGCTTGTAGCCAAATTGATGTGGGTTGTAACCTAACTGAGGATGGTAGCCAAATTGAACCTGTGCGAACCTTGGAACCGGTGGTCTAATTAAATTTTGGTTCCCAGGTATACTGAACTGGAACTGAGGCGCGGGAATCGCGGGTCTCATGGTATTCTGGCTACTAGGCATTGAAAATTAACAGCAAAGTTCCACTCAAGAAGATCCGAAAACTCGAAAAAATTACGGTGATTGTCCTTCAAAAAAATGGTGCAAGACGAAATATTCCTGCAAGGGTTGCAAAAGAGTTATTTACGGAGAACACGTTGTCTCTTTGTGTAGTTACTATTCTGATTAGTTATTTGTCTGATAATTATTGTCATTTGATTACCTCAATAATAAGACTTTAAAATATTAAAATCATTTTACTTGTATAATCACGAATTATTTTTTTCCGTAGTCTGAGAGTCGAAATGTTAGTGATATCGTTACTCGAAAATAAGGTTAGTGAGCTGGAGTTAATTTCATTGGGCATTTAATCTCTTCACACTTAGACCACACAACACAAACCACAGTCAAGACCAAGCACAACATTGCTCGGTGGCGCCAAGCGACATCGCCCACCGCCTATCCTAACTTGGCCCCTATCCTGACGTATAGGACTTGTCCCCTCGGCGCTCGATGATACCATCCCTTTGTGGCACCAGCGAGACCTTTGGACGAAGGGACACCCATTCAACACTTGATTTAATGCGACTATTCAAATGTATGGGTTTAAACCCACGCGCCTTAAAAGGGACACGAAATTGGATATTATTTCCAATGAAATTATCCATTCGCTGCATCCTTCTTTGTGTGCATGAAAACATCATCCTTCTTTTTTGAAAGTAAAATTTAAAAATTAAATACACCTTGTGTGATTTGCAACCTTTGTAAGGTGTGTGATACTACACAAATGTGTTTGCATAAAGTATTTTTTCTTGGACTTAAAAATTGACACAAAATACTCCTTACATTTTGTGACTTGGAACAGAACAAAAAGGTATCCTTTGGGAGTGCCCGCTGTTGAATGTCGGATATTATATACAATGTAGGTATATCGAATCAAATGCTGCAGCACAGCATATCTACGAGTATATCTAGTGCTCTACCCACTAAGTTCAAATATCGTCGCGATTTTCCTTATGCAAAATCGATTAGAGCTTTGTTCTTGTAACTAACTGATTAACCCTGGAGTCTGTGGAGTTGTAAAGTTTCTATTGTCTTTCCGTAGTATAATGTTAGTTGGAAAGTGGTAGATCTCCCATAAACCTAGTTACCGAAAAGGTAACTTGGAAGTGGCTTTCGTCTAGGTTAATATGTCAAGAGACATCGTTTCACATAGAATTTATTTTTTGCTCAAACAACTGTCCAGATAGTTACACGTTACCAGTGATTTGCTGAACAAATATTTTAAACAACGTTCACGTAAAAAAATATCTATGCTAACTAATGACTCTAATACGCAAAACGCGCAAGAGGGTCGATCTTAAAAATACCAAGTCACAATTACATTATGATTATTTCCCCTTGATGTTTAGATTCAAGGGGACATGCCCTTTCGCGTCCCCTCGACGATAGACAAATTGACTAACGATGGAATTAATTAACGTCGCGTACGAACGTCGCAGTGCGTACTGTTTATGAACTTAAACTGAGTTGTTGAACGCTGTTCTATTGATATTTGTTTGGTACACAGATCTCCCATAATAGGAGATACTACTCCCAGAGGATACTAATAGGACTACTCACAGAGCACAACAAATCACTTATCCGCTCATACAACACTGCATTCTGCAATGTATGTTCCGCAAGCATTTTGTAGTGTATGAGAATTTGCTACACATAACAGTCTCTCGAGCTGGGAAGGAGCCTCTCTTATAGTATTTATGGTTTGGTATAATAGCATTAGCGGCTAGCGGACAGGCACGGCGCCGCAGCGCGGTCGGTTCAATAGAAAACGCATTGGAGTTTGATAAGGGGTGTCCACACGGTGTGGTGAGATTGCTATAATTTAGACAACGCATGCTATTTCTGCTATCTAAAATGTTAGGCATTTTATTTTTATACTGTGGGACTAATCGCGCACTGAAATACGAAATATGTAAGTAAATAAATCCCACCAAAAACATTTTATGTAAAACTAGCTGCCCCGTGAACTTCATCTCACCATCTGTCAACTGTCAATGACAACTTTTACATGCAGGAACATTTTGTATGGGAAAATTCAATGAATGTCTTTATTATTTTACTCGCTATATTTTTAAATTCCCTTAGCTTCCACGGATATTTCAAGACCAAAATTATCCCAATCGGTCCAGCCGTTCTCGAGTTTTAGCGAGACTAAGGAACAGCAATTCATTTTTATATAAATATAGATTAGCCAGTACGGGACTATTAATAGCTCACACTGTCAACAAGTTATCAGATCTTATGTAGACCCAAGCTTCTAACTCTACACGTCGTAACCTAACTCTACAAACCCTAACTTCACAAACCCTACACCTCAGTCAAAACACGTGATTATTTTGTTCTATGATACCCACCGACTTTTATCAACGGTATCGATAGTTATGCGACGTTATGTTTAGTCAAATAAGCAACCCGTTTACAATAAAAAATGGCGATGTGACAAGTCATTCTACACTACAAAACGTTTCTACTCAGGTTTAATAATCGGCCAAGTACGAATCGGACTCGCGCACGGAGGGTTCCGTACTTTATGGGAGCCCCCCTTAAATATTTATTTGATTTTAATTTTATTATTTATTATTGAAGTGAATATAAAACTAAATATTCTGTGAAAATTTCAAGCATCTACCTGTTACCATTATTAATATAGAGCGAAAAACGTTTAAAAAATCAGGTTTGTTGTATGGGAGCCCCCTTAAATATTTATTTTCCTTTCTTTTTAGTATTTGTTGTTATAGCGGCAACAGAAATACATCATCTGTGAAGCAGCTGCCTAGCTATCATGGTTCATGAGAGACAGCCTGGTGACAGACAGACAGACGGACATCGAAGTCTTAGTAATAGTATTAGTTTTTCTCTTTGGGTACGGAACCCTAAAAACGACTATTTATCTATATCAGCGTCCGCGTCCATAAAAAAGATGTTCGCTAGAGTATGGTAGAATATATTCTGGCTTAGTAATACAGTTCCATTATAATGCCTTATGTATGTATACATATAATGTATAGGTAATGCACAAAACTATTGCTCGAGTGACAATGACGACCACATCTCCCGGCTAGCAACACATTATCTATGCCTACATGAAGCATGCATTGCATGGGTTAGAGGAACTAACTGACCACGACAATTGTTGTTTGTGTAGAATACTTAGAATAGGCTAGACAACTAAAAAAAAACAATTCCGTCAGCTGTATTATCAAAAGATATTAGACACATATTTTTTCTTTTGTCAATTAAACAAAAAATTAGGAAGATACAGCCCGTTAAAGTTTTGTGTAACGTCACGACTAGGCTACAAAAGTATGAACTTTTCTTTTGATCGACAGAGAAGTGACGTCACGAGCCCCCACTCCCGAAAGTTGACAATGTTTATCTTTTTAATTTATTGCTTGATTGACCTAAGAAAAAATACGTGTCCAATATTTTTTGATAATTAATTCATCTGACTATTGTAGAGTCCGGCAGTTGCTTAGTTTCTGTTGTCTAAGTCACTAAAATTAAACTATAGTCTGACCGTTTAACTGAGTCCTCGCCTGCGCGGTACAGAGGCGCGGGGGTAGACGACAAAGGGGACTGAGACAGGTGCGAGCGGCGGGCTGTACCGCGCAGGCGAGGACTCAGTTAAACGGTCAGACTATAGTCGTGATCATTTTGGATCCAAATCAGAAAGACCAGATCAAGGTCTTTCAATAAGCCCAATTGGAATCGACCTGCATCCAACGTGTACCTACCAAGTAAAGTAGTAAATTGGTTTTGAGTCACGCTACTGGATCCAATATAAACTCAAGTAAGCCAGCCATTATCCTGAAGATAAATACGTGTGTTTTATTAGCGCCATGTACGCCACGTACGGGTCGGTAAATACAAATCGATTGTCCTGCGTGATAAGGATCTCCTTTGTGTTCTCGACAAAGAATCGATGAGCTTCCCCTGTGCTGTATTTAAACAAGTTGTGAACTCTCTTTATTGTGTTACTTTTTTAGGGTTCCGTACCCAAAGGGAAAAACGGGACCCTATTACTAAGACTTCGATGTCCGTCTGTGTGTCTGTCTGTCTGTCACCGGGCTGTATCTCATGAACCATGATAGCTAGGCAGCTGAAATTTTCAAAGATGATGTATTTTGGTTGCCGCTATAACAACAAAATAAAATAAATATTTAAGGGGGGCTCCCATACAACAAACCTGAATTTTTAGACGTTTTTCGCTCCATATTAATAATGGTACCAGCTAGATGCTTGAAATTTTCACAGAATATTTAGTTTTATATTTCCTTCAATAATAAATAATAAAATTAAAATAAAATAAATATTTAAGGGGGGCTCCCATACAGTATGGAACCCTCCGTGCGCGAGTCTGACTCGTACTTGGCCGATTTTTATTTTCTTGGTTTTCATTTTCGCAATACGTATTATTTTCAATGAGGTACATGTCTTTTTTACCTCAACGAAATGTGTTATCAAGACCGCCGGATCGCATTGGATGCAAACCGCTTCCAATCGGTCTTATTGGAAATCAATAGGCCTATGTCCAGCAGTGTCGTCCTACAGCGTAGTATTATTATATATTCTTTGCTATAGCTGAAACGAACGAACGATATCTTATGTATGCTCATCATCATAAACTACTGATGAATCTATGTAACCATCCCTAAAAACGTGATAAAATCTTTGTCTTTATCAACAAAATGTATAAACATCTGAAAAAACTTTGTAAAGTAACAATCACTATTTTTGTTACAGGTTTAATTATTTTTTATTATTTTAAACGGATTAATTAAAACATTTTGTTTCAGGTTCATTCATATTTTGTAAACATACCTAAGCCTAACTTTTCTAACCTGACCTAACCATAGTCGAACCATGATACAGTTTGATGATTAATTACTAATTTTGTTTGTAATTTAATTTGGATTTTGAATGGTAGGTACCCTTAACTTATATGACTACGACAGAGCGGAAATACACTAGATATTTATTCAAAACAAGAATTTGAATCGTATTTATTCACAATGTTTTTTATACGAAGGTATTGAAACTTTTGCCGTCTATTTTTCTATAAATACGACTAAGATACAAGGTAAATTTCAGCTAAAATTAGTGCCATTAGTACTACATTGTACTGGGTTATTAACGTATTATTGATATCTTCGCTGGCATGATTGTTATTAATTACCAATTCTATATAATAAATAATATACATACATGTATTTTTCCTGGGCTAGTTTTCCCATTTACAAAAACTCCATTGTGATGCACTCTAACCTAAGCATATTTTTCTTGAAATAGAGAGTGACTCCTTTATAACTTTTGCGAGACTGTGGAAGTTAACAGACATTTACTTGAGTTCTGAAATACTTTAGTTGGTTTAGTTTGTTTGCAAACCGTACTATAATAATGAAAAAAAAACTTTTGTTAACCGTACCATAACAATAGGAAAAAACATTTAAAGTAATTGATCTGTTGAATTTTATTCAACCCGTATGTTTCTTTATATATTATGTTTCGCTTCATCCTAAGGTTGCCTAAAAGAAATCTTTGTTTTATACGCTGAGGCACCCAATCGTTACATAATTTTTAAAAGTACCGGTTTTAAAAGAACCGTTGTATACATTAAAAAAACATCTACAAACAACTTAAACTGATATCTTCCACATTGTTGTTGAAATAAAACGTCTATGATCAGTTTCATAATTGTATTTTACAAGAAAACGATCATGAGTACTAGTGCGAAACATTATCGTTATTAGCTCTAATTTTGAATCCTATTTTGAAAATAGCTTGAATACAACACAGTACCTTAAATGCTCGTCCTACTTTCACCTTTTTCAACCATCACAACTTGGTACTTCAATTTTAATAACCAAAATAATGACTCAAAAATGCAGAACGGCCGATGCGCAAAAACTCACTGGCGGCGGCGCTTATATGGAAACTATACCTTCACACAACTCTCATGACGTCAGAGACCGCGTTGCCGTCGGGTATATTTTCAAAACCAGTAAACTAAAATCATTTCAATAAAGCGTACCTTTATCTAACATTTGTGACGTCACTGTCGCGTGTTGATATCGGGTATGCATTGAGATTTAGTATACGCCCCGCGTATTTTAAAACATACCCGACCGCAACGAAGCCATCGTTCGGTACGCCGCGCAGCAGCGGCCGGCGAAGTGCCAGAAGCAAACCGCCTTGATAGATTAGGTGTGAAACAAAATATAGGTTAGGTTAGGTTAGAACATGACAAACAACGCACGAGCCGAGCGAGCGAAGCGAACGTGCCGCGGCAGCGGCCGGCGAAGCCCGAAGCGAACCGCTTTGATAGATTAGGTGTGAAACAAAACAAAAAATAACTAAACCTAACCTACAAAATACACGTCCCTTTATCTGATACCTACCCCAAACGGATGTTGCGGTCGGGTATATTTTGAAATCCTTAACACGACGGTTCATATTTTTAAAGTATCCCCAAAAGGAATGTTGCAGTCAGGTATATTTTAAAATCCTCAACAAGGCGGTACATATTTTTATGGTATACCCGAACTCAACACTATAGAGCGTTGAGTAAAGGCATAGATTCCATATAAGCGGCGGCGGCGGCACAGAGGCCCCAGTTGGGAGGCTAGTCAAAACGGTAGTGTTGCCACTATGATAACTGTTCAAAGATGTGTTGTATGGTAGCTCGTAGTTTCTAACAAAACCTTCTATGATAGATTTCACACCCAGTACCTACATATAACACGAAAGCGACTTGTCATTGTCTTACCAATCATCATTCACACCCGACAGTTAGAGCATCGCTCTATTCATCACTGCTTTGTTCCCTATATTTGACATCCACTATACTACATACATAGCACTACAGAACATTATAACATGCAAATATGATAAGCAAGTGCGAGGGCGCGATGTTACGTACTCGTAGTTATCCCGCAAGTGACATTTCCGCTCGATATGCTGAGATGGGACCGGAGACCCATGTGAACTTGACATTGATGAAGAAGGTGGACTCATTCGTGTGTGAAATTGTACCTGTTAGATGCTTCATAGCTGTAGAGTCTAGGAATTGACGTATTTATCAACTTGCTTGAGAAACCAAGACCCAAACTGCAAATAGCCAATCTTTTCTATACTGAAACACCATTTTGATTGGATTGAAAGATCATCCAAAATCTAAACTAACTCTACCTAATCTTACTAAAAAGTTGGTACGTTGGATGATCATCAGAAGATGTAGTCTCTATCTCCATTACAAATTTGTGAAATCTTTTAGCTATTTTACTTCACAAATTTAGAAAGTAAATTGACAATTTTTTTTACACGTTTTTAATTGGTAACAGTTATATTACATGTAGATAATTGCCGCTCCTGCGCCAGGTTTTATAAATTTTTCTACGGTTCTCAATATAGATATTTTACTCATAGAATTACAACATGGATATAATTCAGGAATTTCAAAATCAAAAACAGCGTTGCCTTCGATAAAACCATCCATGATTTTGTTCTAATCGATACATCGTAAGAATACTTCAATACTAACCGTCTTACAAGGAAAGTTATACGCAGCGTGTGTATAACTTTTCTGTTGTTTAATAGTACAAATTGCACGGTTTAACAGTGTTTAAAGCATGTTTAAATCTTCTGTGGTAAGGCGGTAAAAGTTTTGCACCTCGTATGCAGCTTCATTTATTTGTAAAATGTCATATTACAAAACAACATTCACACTCACCTCTCATATTAATACACCTTTCATACCAACTCTTATTTTACTTATTTCTCATACAAAATATTGTTTGTAAGAAGTAGTGCTCTACCTTAAGATTACTCATGTGCCTAAAATCCTGCAAGAGTTTTGCCTTTACTATTATATTTAGGTATTGACGTAAAAAGTACTATTTATATTACGCTCCGAATATCAGTGTTAACCCCAAAAACGCGTTAAAACCATCAGTTATCATTTATCCGCGATCAATCATAATACGATATTAGAGGGTGCGACAGGGTGATTAAGGGTTGCGCAGGGTGAGAAGCCAAGATCGCACTAAATGGAAACCCGATCTGGGAACGTTATTACGAAAATACTCGTTATTTTTTTATGGAAACTGATTGATTTTTATCTTTCAATTTTCTGAAATGACTTTAAAATGTGTTTTTTATTACATAAATACTCGTCAATTTTTTAAACTGATTGATTTTTATCTTTCGATTTTCAGAAGTGGTAGTTTTAAATGTGCAGCTTGGATGCTATACATTTGCACATTAAATAGTATCAGTTGGTTTAAGATTTATTTTTTATCTCTAGATCTTATGTGGTCGGTGGATAATCTGTTTTTGTGTAGTGGAACTACTAAGTAGATACATTGTTCTTTGTCGTAGTTAATAAAGGCCCGTAAAAAGTAAATGATTCGTTTCTAAATTCTTAACTACTATCAAACATTGTTTTTTGTGAACAAAACCAACTTTGTAACCCGCAAAAAAGAATTTCTTTCAGCCGTGATTCTATAGCCGCAGTTTCTACCGATCTATCCAAACTTGAGTCGTTCGACGAACTCTCCCGATACCGCAATAACCCCTCTCTTCGGTCTTGACATGCCTTTGAGACAACATTGCGACCTCCAACGTCGCCGCGACATTTCATCGACTCTTTTTGTCGTAAGAGAACGAGACAACGCTACAAACTCGTACGTGTCTGTCTCTTTTCACGCTCGACAAAATTTTGTCGCATCGTACTGCGACCACGGTGTATAGGGTTAGCCCCAAGCGGGAGTTTACAAGGCGATATCTCGACTTTTATTGACATGATGATATCAGATATTTACGTTATAAGTCCATCATAACACGCCTGACAATGTTTGTTGAGGGTAACGGGCAGCGCGCTTTTGAAAAGCTTTCGTAAATAGTTTTGCTCCTCGGTTTTATTTGTAAGGTAAACTTGATTGCAGTAGTTAAAGTTAGCTTTAAGTTGGTAGTGTATTTCATTGTATTGTTGAAAATACATTTAACCAATGTTTGGTTTTCTATGAACGGATGATAATCACGGTTAGTCTTCGGATGGTTTACCGTGGATAGCATTTACAACTGAGCCCTACCGCTAAAATGTAGAGCCCGATCATTAACTAGTTAGCTATGTTAGATGCCATATGATGGATTAATTGCCATCCAGAAGACTAGGTTTAAAGAATTTAGTATGAATCATAAGTTTAGAAATCATTGGTGTGTTACTAAAATACTAAGTAGGCTCCACTAGGCTTTCCTCCCCTTTATCCTATTACTATTATCGATTTGTTTGTTCAAATGTCTTCAGAATCTTATTTGTTTTCACTTCCTCGTCTAGTGTCTGTTCTTCGTAAGAAAGTTTTATCACTCGTGTTACTTCCGTCCGACAATTCCAACTTGTGTAAAGCTCTTGTTTCTTCTACGAGTAAAGTTTATACGAGGATGATTATTACTTTATGCTTATTATACGAGCTAGGCAATAACGTGACTTATAAGTAGAATTATAAATGTGAAGCTGCTTTGTACATCAAGACCTTTCCCGAGATGTTTATTACGTTTAGTCTAGACAGTCGCGCTGTAAGTCTGTTAGAAGCTAGGGAGCTTAAGAGGTATGAAATAAAATTAGATGCCGTAGTTACCGATTCTGAAGGCGCCTTCCTTGTAATAACCTAATAAGTTTATTATGTTACTTACAGTATAAACTTCAAGACGCACTTTATTATTTCGCGATAGCCGTATGTTATAAACGGTATCAACTACTGGTGCTCTATAAAACTGCAGTGCAAAAAGTTACGAAGTCACCTATCGATAATACATTTAGAATACAAAAAAGGTCGTTCGAATAAGGCTCTATAACTTTACATGAAAGAACTGAACGGCTCTATCTAATCTTTTGGTGACGGAAAACATCGTTTGACAACCTGTAGAGTCCATAGAAGAAATAAGTATGTAAATCCACTAACCAATCTCCCTTCGATCTACACATTCTTATCATTGAGGGTAGTCAAACGACATTTTAGCAGTTTCCAAGTTCTTAATGAACTGAGCACATGACACTATAGAAATCTTAAGATTATATCGACTCAACTCTATATCACCACTAATGGTCTTCCTGTCGTTGTTCCAGGCACGATGGAGGAGCAGGAGAATGAGGCCGCCCTCGGGGTGCCGGACATGACGATGATGCCGGAGATCACCGAGGAGGCCATCAACGAGAATCTCAAGCGGCGGTACCAGCGCGACCTCGTTTATGTATCCTTTTTACTGAATAATCAAACTACACGGTACACGCCTGCACGGGTTCTTCGCTTAGGAATCTAAAACCTTTATTCGTAAAGGATCGTGATCGTGACTATATATTCGAGAATTTTATGAATACTTGAACTCTTGGTGAAGACACGCAGATACAAAATACGTAGTTGTTTTTTTAATTATTATTTCTTATAGTTTTGCGTTTGACTACATACTGCCTGACTGCACGCTTACCTAAAAGATACCTATTTACTAGGGAACACGTACCCACGTTGTACTCGTACTTTAGCGGGAAGACAGACTCAGACAAAACGTTCCACATTCTGGCTGTTCGTATGAGGAATGTGGATATGTATGGGTATATTTAGAATGATTAGGCGCGACGGCAATGCTTTTGATGTTGCAGTTGTCCATAGTAGTCTTACCATCATGAGACGCGACAGCTTGTTTTTTGTACTTTTCTTCTTCTATACCAATATTATAATGAGGAAAGATTTGATTGTTTGTTTGTTTGCATTGAATAGGCTCCAAAACTACTGAACCGATTTGAAAAATTATTTTATTCTATCTTCGGATGACATAGGCATGATTTAAAATTTTCAAATAAAATAGGGTTCTTTACTAAAACTTCCATACATACGAGTACATTACGTGGTAGGTATATAGGCACAATACTTATAAAATCTGTCTTCTTTAGCAAATCGTACCCGGGCTTAGCCGGGGCGGGCAGCTAGTATCAATATAAAATAATATCATACAGTAAAAGTTTATCATAATCTCATTCATTATCGGTATTAAAAACACGACTCTACCAAAAAATAATGTAATATTTTATTAATGCTTCTACTCCATAAATGCCGAAAAATTATACCAAATTTAGGCGTCTCTATTCTCAAAGGCTTTTATGCTTATTATTTTAAATGGTTCTTCGTAAATATAAGGGAAAAGTCGTGTAATTTTGTCGACCGAGCGAAAAGCTTTTGATCAATTTCGCGCGGCTTACGTTCCACTTTTTTATGGTGCAGAAAAAACGTAGCCACCTACGGAAAAAGTATATCTGGGAATGAGGAAAAATTGTGTCCTCATAAAATGTACATAAGACTCTTTTCGCTTGAGAATTTTTGCTATAGAAATCATATCATCTTTATGCTTTATTCGACGCATTGAAATAAATTTGTTATTCACGTTTCGTGTTTGCGTGGAATCAAATAATACAAGTATGTGTGTTGGCGCTTTCAATCGGTTTTCTGAACGCAATATAACAGACGTACACAGGATCTATACTAGTCGCAGTGAATCCCTACAAGGAACTAGGATGCTATACAATGGTGAGAAACGTTTTCATATTGTTATTGTCCTATTAAATTTATGCCATTATCGATTTGCTTCTCGACATTTTACTTGCAATTTTTTGATAAGTAACATTCTTTATTTCCTGGACGTATGGACCTCTCGTGCAGTGAATTGAGATGCCTCTTGAGCCTGACTCTTAACGCCATTGATCCTGGTCTAGCCCAGTCTTTTCTGGATTTAGATCTGATTTTTTTAGCTGGAGCTTTGTGTACCTATTTCAATCAGACTATTCAATAAAGTTATTTTATTCTTGACTTGGCTTTAACTATACCTCTTATCTAAAAATGTTATTGTACAACCAGTTAAAATTTTGTGCCTAATGCATCTAAAAGCGCGGTTCCACCGGGATTGTCAATTGCGACTATACGCGTTCCACTACTGTGTTGCACTGTTGAACACAAACGCTTCTCTCGATGGAACGACCTAAAAACAACTCAAATTCGTCCACTGTTGTTTTTTTTACAAATATGATGCCAGCAAATGTGTAACCGAGCCTTAATAGTTTACAGTCATGATCAATAACGTGGAAATCACTTTAGCTTTCACATATTTTTATTACACATTACATGACTTCAAAGTGATAAACTCCGCGTTAATTAGTCGCCTGTTTTCTTTACATTTCACTTATGGTAATGCCGTAATGCGATTAGCAAAAAGCGATAAAACGATCGAGTAAAAGTGTTCCTGTTCATCGATTTATTATGCACGAACATTTCTTGCGCCATCAGATCAGACAATGAGCATGAGTCCAGTGCCGGATTAAGCAAGTGCCGTAGCATTCTTAAAGTGGCCCTTGATCTGTTGAGTCCTTAAGTAAATAGTGGAAAAGAATTCGCTTTATTAGAAAAGGATTAACGTTTCACGTTTTAATGGTAACAAAAAAATTAAGTTCTTTAAACAATGACTTTTGATGAATGAAGTTACAATCAAGAAATTTCTATAGAGGCCCTTGATCTGTGTCCTTAAATATACAGTGGAATAGAATCGCTTTATTAGAAAAGGTTTAACGTTTCACGTTTTAATGTTACCGAGTAAGTTCATTAAAAATAAGTTTCAACCAAGAAATTATGCTCGGGCAGAGGCGGGCGGCCTGGAAACGAGGGGCCCCATTTATATTGTGGCCTGCCCGTAGCAATTGCTACTCTTGCTATATGGTTAATCCGGCACTGTGAGCATCGCTTTCAATGTGCAGTTGCCATTGCAATATTTAGTGTGATGCCGGATCTGGAATGCTTTATAACCTCATTTATATTTACGATTGTCTTCATCAGAGGTTCTTCGAGTTTCCATTTTATTACCACGTTTGATTGATTTTTGCCATCGACGCTTCGAGCTGTAGGTTGATTAAAATCTAGCTATTCTTGTTGAATAGGTAAACGTAGGAAGTATTATGATTTAAAAGAGATTCATTAGAAAGGTGAAAAGCTTTTCTGTTTATAAATACGCAATTGCGAAAAGATCTTTTATACTACACCTGCTCGGAAAGTACTTTGATACTTTATCAAATTTACGGTAGAAAGTACGTCATTGCATATCGAACAAATATGCGGGGAGAAAACGCATCTGAGCGGGAGAGAAAAGTGTATGAAAATCCATTTCTTACGTGGTTTTTCTTTTTTAATTTTGGGTAAGACTATGCGCTGGTAACCTAAATATCAAAAGCCAAAAAGTTTTTACAGTGAGTTTTTATCTCCAAGTTCGCAAAATGACACTGGCCACTAGCTGTGTGTTGGATGGTGTCAAACAATTTGAAAAAAGAACATGTGAAAATTGCAGACGCCATTGGCGCCATTTTCAAGTGTTACATTAAGCTTCACTAACTGCAACAATTTCAATATATTTCAATTAGTAAAGATTTAGTTTTAAATTTTCCTCGTAGGTGTAGTATAAAGCACTATGTATCACTCAAGAGAAAGTGCGATTCCCGATCTCGGGTGTTTTCACGACACCCTCGACGGTAATCGGTCACTTTCTCCTCTCGGTGAACAATGTACTATTACTTCCATTTTGGGCAAAGCTTCTATTATTTATTACTGCATTCACTTATAGACTAATATGGCTAAAATCGATCCATTCCTTGTTAAATACTGTAATAACTATGTCAAATGTTAGTTTGCAAAAACTACTCCAGTATTCACTTCATTTTTATAATTTTCAAAAGTAGGGCAGCATTATGGTTCACGTCTATGCTATATCTATTCTATTCATAAAGCTAATATAATAATAGCCTAGCTAAGCCTAGCCTAGCCGATCTCGTCGTCGTCGTTTCAGCTATAGGAAGTCCACTGCTGGACATAGGCCTCCCTTAAAGATCTTCAATAAGACCGGTTGGTAGCGGCTTGCATCCAGCGCGATACTGCGGTCTTAATGAGCCGATCTAATAGCCCAACATTCCAAAGCACAACTGCATAGAATATCTATCGATTTTTATAGGTGCAGTGCAAGTTGCTAACATGTTCTATGTGTACTGTACCGAATTTTTACAAGACACGACTGCTAGGCGTACCCACAAAGGGCGATTGGGTCATAACCACCACGCTAACCCAATGCGGGCTTATGGTTCTTGGTTTACCATCTTCAAACGTCCAAGTCACAATTAGTTGCTTATATGGAAATTCCGCTCCAGTTTTGCGGTATAAAGTTACGAATTGTTCCGTTTGTTGTCTGTTGTCTAAAAGTTTCGTTCACGAGTGGTTTCGAACTTGTTTGCAGGAACACATGCAGGACTACAGGGGTAAGGCTATTGGGAGCCTCGAGCCACACGTGTTTGCTTTAGCCGAGTCAGCTTACAGCTCTCTGAAGGTAAGGAAGGATTTTGCTGTCTTTTCAAGTCAGAACCTTTATAAATAAATACCTTTACTGGATGTATTTCTAGACGACGGACATTAACTTATTTATTGATAACATGACAATTTACATATAAGTTGTAGATCAAAATATTAGATAAATGTAAACAAGCAATATTTTTTACAGAGTAAGTAAGTATCAAAGATAAAAAATAATTACAAGTAGGTAATAAAAACAAATATATAATAGGTACAATCTTGAAATTCATGTCATATGATTATCATTGTACATACTTCATCATTATGACCAACTTTTATCATGGATCATGGAATCACCCGCCAAATCCTCGTCAGCTTTTTCATACAAAAAGTTCATTAGCTTTCGAGATCTCGCTGGAATGTACGAGTATAGAAAGATATATTGTTTTTCTCAGTATCATGGCTGGTCCGGTCAAGTCGAGTAAATTGAACATTAATCTTAAAATATATGAAAAACACGGTAATGGTATAATAAGCCCGATTACAGAGGCGCCAGCGTAAATTTAATAGCAACGTAAAAAGCGTTCTCTCTGTCGAATGCCTAAAGTGAAAAAGAAACAGAAATATGCTATTTAGCTAATATAATTACGATGGCGCCTCTGTAATCGGGCTTCTTATCCCATTACCCTGCTAATGATACACTCCGCTATATAAACAGCGAGGATATGACTCTGATTCTATATTTCACAATGAGTTGCCAAATCTAAACAAATATATTTTATTAGGTAAGTGTGACATATCCTAAATCGTATATGTGATAAAATGCGAACATACTTTAACTAAAAAAATCATAGAACCAAACTTTACTGCAATCAATGAGTGTGGGAAAATGAACTTTTACATCTTTTAATAGCTTCCAATAACTAAGGCTCAATTTACAGAAATAAAGTAAACTACATCAGAATCGATTCCATCAAGTAACATAAAACCTTGATTACTATAGGTTTGTTATACTCGGTACAGTCATTACAGGCAATTACTTTTTTCTCGAAGTTTGTGAATCAGATAAAGTGAATCAGCGTGAGATTAGTAATCTCACCTCATCCGTATCCGAACAGCTGTGTAACTAAATCCCATGTGACCATAGAGATCTATAGGCATATGCCAGGGCCACGCATTGGACGGTGCCTTACGTCCAAGCTTGGCTACGAATCAAATAGTCAACCATAGTCAATTTTATTATAGTTCGGTTTGCGTCCAACACAGTCCAAGATCGGTCCTTTGGAACTAAGACTACAGTTTTTAGCCAACATAGCCAATGTGTGGCTAAAGAGGCGGATTATCCGATGCGCGACATGAAGGAAATCCTCGTACTCCGTAAAACGAATATTTACAATGCATGCATTTCGGCTAGGTGGACCGACGATGTAATCAAGATCTCCTGCGATCTTGATTACATCGTCGGTCCACCTAGCCGAAATGAACGCGCTGAATGCAGGCCGATTCCAGCCGGGCTCATTGGAAATCCATAGGGGAGGTCTATGTCCAGCAGTGGACGTCCTACGGCTGATAATGATGATGATGTATTTTGCAGAATGCAGCGTGCATCAATATGTGATTTATTGTGTAGTGTGCTTCTATGAGTAGGTATTGCACTTAATGAATAACTAGCGACCCGCCTAGACTTCGCACAGGTGTATTATACATATAAACCTTTCTCTTGAATCACTCTATCTATTAAAAAAAACCGCATCAAAATCCATTAAGTAGTTTTAAAGATATAAGCATACATAGGGACAGACAGCGGGAAGCGACTTTGTTTTATATGTAGTGAGTAATTGTGTAATTATCATTGACGTTACACAGACTTTTTTGGGAAATTATATCCTCGCTAGATCGATACAACATGTCCCATCTCGCGAGATCTGTGTATGCGACTCATCGGACTTCACTCTGCGCTCGGTCTTGACCACAAAACTGTTACAATAACGTAATATGTTGGTAATCTGATCTGACAGATCGTAAACAGTCATTTCGTTCAAACATTGGCTAGTATAAGTAGATTAGGTACATATAAACGGAAACTACAATAGTTTCCGTGTGGCTCCATAAATTTTCGTACAGCACCCATGGCGGACATGAGAAGCAAAACAACTAATAAAATGTATGGAACCATACGAATGTAATAGTTTTCGTACTTACTATTCAAACACGTATTAGGCGCACCGCGCAATTTTAAAGGCTTTTTGACAGCTCTAATTGTAATTTTAAAGTGTTGCTTTCCTTGTCTAATACACCACAATAAAAAAATCACATATATTTAACCGACTTCCAAAAAGGAGGAGTGCATAATATGTTCGTTTGCATGAATTTTATTTGTGTATGTTCATAGATATTTTCGCCAATTGTAAACCGAATCAAAAAAATATTTCTTAGTTCGAAAGAGTATACTTCCGAGGTGATCCTTGTTTAAATTTTATCGAAATCGGCTAAACCGTTTTTGAAATTTCAACAATAATGGAAAAATTAACCATAATGGAAAAATAGTACATCTATTCGAGCGAAATATTCAAATTTTGTACACGATAGAATTCGGTTTTGTCATTTTTTCAAAAAATAATTATTGCTTTGTTTTAAATTGAGCATAAGGTCCTTCAAAATTGAGCGTATTAAGGTGCTTTAGATAAAAAAAATTGGCCAAGTGCGAGTCGGCCTCGCGCACGGAGGGTTCCGAACCGTATGGGAGCCCCATTCCTCTTGTCGTTATTAATAGCGAGCAAAAAACTCCTAAAAATCACGTTTATTGTATGGGAATAAAATTAAATTTAAGGGGCCCAAATATTAATTTTATTCTGTTTACTAATATTTGTTGTTATAGCGGCAACAGAAATACATCATCTGTAAAAATTTCAGCTGCCTAGCTATCATGGTTCATGAGATACAGCCCGGTGACAGACGGACATCGAAGTCTTAGTAATAGGGTCCCGTTTTTACCCTTTGGGTACGGAACCCTAAAAAGATCTTCTTTCAAGTCAAGTTCAAGAAAGTCTTTGAAGCAAATTAAGAACTGCCTGATATGAAGTGCATAGTAGTAATGACGTAACTAGTGTAACGGATATGTCTACTCGTCGGGTTTCGTTGGGTGAAGATAAAACTCAGTCTTCACGTATTCACAGGTTCTTTTATTAAAGTTATTAACAGAAAACAAACAAAGTTAAAGAGCGTCGTTGTTGTCGGCGTTATTCTATTTTTAGAGTGACAGTAGTGTTACCAGTATGGCAAAACTAAAAAACTACATTATACATCGTTATAAATCTACAACACTCTCCCGGGGGCCAAAGTTACAGGACATTAATTAACAAAATTCACTGACTACATTATTTTAATACCCCAGGGTCACAGACTAATGTTTGTTCTAAACATTGATTCTAAAATATTGTCGTGTTTCAAAGTTCTAAAACAGTACAAATACTAAAACAGTATGAATTCTTATGTATTGTATATTCTATACTATTTTTCTTATCTAGGATTACCAATAAAGTTACATTGTTTACTATGAGTTTAAAATTATATGAAAAATCAATAAAAAATATTCTAAAATACCAATTAAACAATTTCAGGCATAAATTAATTCAATCTTTGGTATTATTAGTCACCATAGTATTTTCACTTAATTTTCAATACATTTATTATCTTAGGACTAATAGTGCAATGTAATTAATACATTCTATTTCTATATAAATTATACTAACTTTAACTAACAAATACTACCTAAGGTCTATGAATACACACACTAGAAATTTAAACATAATAAACATTTTGATCATGTTCTGATAAATATTTAAACTTAGCATAAACCTATTCCGGAAAGCACCCTAACTTAATCTAGAAACTTACTTGGTAGTTTTATTGTGCGTCCGGATCTGGTAGTTGGTAGTTGGCACCACTACTGGTACTGGCGCTGATGAGCTCGGTAGCTCAACCTCTTGCGACTGTACTGTACAAGACAGTAGATGAACTGTCTTGAGTCAGGGTGGCTGAACCTTTGTCTCTACTTACCGGTGTGGCTATTAACCACTCTTGTGCAACAGCCGAAAGCTTGAGTGGGTAAAGTCTCTAATAAGCCCTTACCTTTTCTCCTGAGACAGTAGCAACTCGTGCTGCTCTGGTGCAGCCATCTCTTCCTGTGAAAATTGACCACTTTGATTCTCTCTCTGACTCTGAGTCTCTCCCACCACCCTCCCCACCACGGAGATGCTGGCACGGAGAACTTCTCTTGTTTGGAACATGAATCTTTATTATTACGTGGAGTTTTCATGTTCCATAAGCCTTCTAGCGAGTTTCCTGTTTCTGCTGTTGAAGAAGAGAAACAGCTGTGTACTATGTTACTACATACACCAGATTGGACGGGCCCCTGCAAAGTCCATCCCAACTTAGTCTTTACTGCCACTAATTTGTCTGTAATGCTCACTATTTTATTATCTAAGATTGTGCCCAATTGGTCTGAGCCAATCAATATACTTACCTCTTTTATGTTCTTAGCAGTTGCATCGGATAACTTAATTTGTTGCTTCTGCAAATTTTTTATTAGATCTCCATCCTTTATTTTTGGAATATTGCCTCCGCAAATAATTTCTTGTTCCAGACCTGACATCGTAGTGACATAGGTCTGGTCTAGGTTGCTTACCTGGAATGAGAAGTTTCGGTGTGTCCTTTGTGTTCCTTTGACACCACCGAAGAGAGAATGAGTCAGATTCTCTTGACCTGTTACCTGGAGTCCGAGTTCCTCTGCCAACGCAGCTTTGATATATGTTCTCTGCGACCCGGAATCCAGCAGTGCCCTCACCTCTTTCTCTCGTTCGTTTCCTGAAATTTTGACAACCACTGTCTGTAGTAAAGTTGTACTATCAAGATCAGTGTTGCTAGATAAGTTATTAACAACCTCTTTTTTCTCCATTTTGGAAGATTCTGGTTCTGGATGTAGCGATGGACACAAGACTATTAGATGCCTTCTGCTGCAGCTCATACATTTGATATATGCTTTGCAATTTTTGGCCAAATGCCCTTTCTTTAAGCAGATGTAGCACCCCCCGTTTTTCTTTATGGCATCTTTCTTTTGCTCCAAGCTTAATGCATTGGCATTCCCACACTCTAAAGTGTTATGAGCTTTAGAACAAAAAAGACAACTTTGCTTACCTGTTACAGTTTGACTGTCATGTTTCTCCTTTACCTTGGTCTCACTCAATAAGCATGCTGCTGTAGCTGGTGATGCTCTCGTGGTGCCTTCTAAGAATTCACACCTTACCATCTGCACTCGTTGCTCTGCTTCTACCTCATTCTGAAGGAACTCTATCAATCTAGTTAATTTAGAGCCCCCTGTATGAGGTATTTTGCTCCATGACAACAGTGTGCTTTCCGGAAGTGATGACTCGATTAAAGGTAACAGTATACACTCATATTTTTCTTTTGATATTCCTAAAGACTCTAATATTTGTAAATTTGTTGTTATTTTATCATACAAAATGTCTATGGTGTAATTGTCTTTTTTTGTCACTAACTGCAAAAGTTCACGCACATAAATTTCTATTAATGTCTCGTCCTTGGCGAATCTTGATTTTAGTGTATCCACCACCTTCTTGTAATTTTCTTCTGTGGGTGGATAGCTCTCCACTAGGCTTCGCGCCTTACTGCCGACTGCCATCGCTTGGGTCAAGTACTGGAACTTGGTTTCGGCGTCCATTCCACCATCTTCGTGAATTTTCTTGTATTGGCCCCAGAAACTAAGCCAGTTTTTGGGATTATCGTCAAATCTTCTTAATTCTAACTTTGGTAGGTTGAGGTTGTTTTGACGACTCTGTACCACTTGAGGCGGCGCCGTACAGCTCTGCTTCGACACATAGCATTTTCTTAGCCGCAGCCATCTTTGATGCCATGTATCGGCTTGTTCGCACTCCGCACTGTAAGCCTCATCTTCAAAATTTTCTGCGGACAGCATTTCTTCTTGAATGCTCTTGTCGAGCTCGAACATCCTGTGCATCTTTTGCTCCAAGAACTCGACATCTGCAGAATCCTCCAATTCTTCGTGCCGCGTAAACACTCTTCTTAGTTGGGCGCGTTCCCGCGTCCATCGTTTGATGTTCTCCATTTCGTACTCTTCTTAGTTGGGCGCGTTCCCGCGTCCATCGTTTGATGTTCTCCATTTCGTCGTTTTAAATCTTAATATCCACGGTCGCCAGTTGTAACGGATATTTCTACTCGTCGGGTTTCGTTGGGTGAAGATAAAACTCAGTCTTCACGTATTCACAGGTTCTTTTATTAAAGTTATTAACAGAAAACAAACAAAGTTAAAGAGCGTCGTTGTTGTCGGCGTTATTCTATTTTTAGAGTGACAGTAGTGTTGCCAGTATGGCAAAACTAAAAAACTACATTATACATCGTTATAAATCTACAACAACTAGTAATGACTAGTATTTCGTTACATTTTCGTCTTCCTGTCTGAAAGTTTCCATGGGCATTCCTATGTACTTTCAGTTCTCATTAGTTCCCGATTAAACTTTAAGACCTTAAAAATATGAAATCAGGAATTCGAATCATCCCGCGATCTTTACAAGATCTAACTAGATCTCTATGGTCTAACAAAACTGGTGTTTTTTTTGCAGAACGGTGAAAAGAACCAGTCAGTGGTGATATCCGGTGAGAGTGGTGCTGGTAAAACAGAGACCACCAAGCTTATACTGCAGTACCTGTGCGCGGCTGGTGGCCAAGCTTCCTGGGCTGAACAGCAGATTTTGGAAGCCAACACTGTGCTAGAAGCTTTCGGTAAGTCGACAGATATTAGACAGCTTCTAGATCGCTATTCGTGTTTTTTTAATTGCCCGAAGCTATGTAAAATGACAAACGAAAAGAATACACAAACACGCAAACTCCCGAATTTGCCTGCTTGTGTAGTAGGTGTGTTCGAATTATTTGTACCACCACGAATGCAAAAAAATCGCCCAAGTGCGAGTCGGACTCGCGCACGAAAGGTTCCGTACCGAATGGGAGCCCCCTTAGCCCCATTTCAAGCGTCTACCTGTAGACGTTATTAATATCAAGCAAAAAACGGCAAAAAGAAATCACGTTTGTTGTATGGGAACACCCCTTAAATATTTATTTTATTCTGTTATTTGTTTATTAGTTTTTATAGCGGCAACAGAAATAGATCATCTGTGAACATTTCAGCTGTCTAGCTATCACGATTCATGAGATACAGCCTGGTGACAGAAAAACAGACAGTCCCGTTTTTACCCTTTGGGTACGGAACCCTAAAAAGATACAGTTCGGACTATAACTTTCAATTTTTTCGCATTGAATGTTTTTAATTGATCGCGTTTTTTTAATGGATCGACAATTTTATTTTCTTCGGAATAATTATTTAGGTAAAAATGTGAAAAATAAATTATCGATCCATTATGAAACTTGAATGGTATATTACCTAAGCAAGTAGCAGCAAATTGCAGCTTCTACTTCCTTTGCTTGTCTTTGAGATACTAGGTTTATCCGTCAATCCACACATTGGCTATGTTGACCACAAATCGCAGTCTTGGAACCAAGACACACACTCCAATGTATGGATTGATCTTGGTCTGATATTGTACGCAAACAGAACAATAATAATAGACTCTGATTGGCTATTCAATTCGTAGCCAAGCTTGGACTCAAGTCATCGTCCAATGTGTGACGCTGACTTAAGACTATGTTATCCACAAAGACATAAAAAGAGAAACTCAGTTCATTTTGTGTGTTTCAGGAAATGCCAAAACAGTCCGCAACGACAACTCTTCACGGTTCGGCAAGTTCGTGGAGGTTCGATTGGACCACCGAGGGGGGATCAAAGGCGCCGTCCTCAGGGATTTCCTGCTGGAGCGGGCGAGGATCACCGGCCCCGCGCCCAAGGAGACCAACTATCACGTGTTCTATCAGCTCGTGGAAGGAGCTAAGGTAACTGGGAATACTGTAAATGTGGGACTAGTAGAAAGGTGTATCCGGAACAGTCCGGAACGACAACTCCTCACGATTCGTCAAGTTTGTGTAAGTCCGGCTGTACCACCGAAGGGGGATCAAAAGCCGGTTCCTGAGGGACTTCCTGCTGGAGCGGGCGAGGATAACCGGTCCCACGCCCAAGGAGACCATCTATCATTTGATCTATCAGCTCGTGGAAGGAGCCAATATGATTATCCTTTAGATATGTAAGATGTATTCAAAAAAGCTGCAGGGGTTTTTTTAGGAGAAGTATTGGTGTTTTAGGCCTGTATTTCCTTACCGAAATTCACGTTTCAAACTCAGCTCTTATCTACTACGCGCAACTTGTGTATATCCTGCGCATGTGTGCTAATTTTCTCGCGCCAACCACAATCAGTTCGTTTTATTATCACAGTCGAACAACACCCTGCTATAAGGATACACATTTCCGAACAGGACCAGTGAAAAGTACAAGCAAGTGATGCTACAGATTTTATAGGATCGACAGCATACACAACTCATGGCGATCCATGATCCCCATAACCTTTCATTTTGGTCCCCAGAACCTTGCAAGCTACGCATTCTGCAGTCTGATCCAATTTACTTGCTTTACTAAAATGAGATATGTTTTCAGCACAACGCTGAACTACGCAACGCTCTCCGCCTGCGCGAAGGCGTCGAATTCAAGTACCTAAATCCGGGAGACGCGGAGGCGCGCGCCGGCCGCGGCGGCGAGCAGGGCAAGCTCGAGGCTCTACAACTGGCGCTGACTGTACTGCAAGTCCCTCCACACATGTGCGAGGGACTCTTCAAAGTACTGGCTGCTGTGCTTTGGCTGGGGAACATACAGTTCCAGGTTAGTATAGGTTATATACATACAACATAGCTAGATACTTGCAGCAAGCTGGGGGCTCGTCAGCTGGTGCCGCTGACGTATGCTGTGTCTCGGGAATATACAGTACCTGGTTAGTTATAGTTGAAACTGACTTGATGTGAATGAGATTCATCTACCTATGGTTTATGCTCGATAAAACATTTAGGTAATAGCTATTTTCGCCTACGCTTTCATTCATCTTTCATGGCTTGGGAAAAGCTTTTCCTACTCGAAAAGAAACTGCGTCGTTTCCACAAAAAGTTTGGCGACTATTGTATTATGACAAGATCCGATTTGTTTTAGGATGTGGACGGAGAAAGAACATCCCTAGCGCCTGAAGACACAGAGGCGGTGGAAGCGGTCGCGACCCTGCTAGGGCTGGCACCACCGACCGCCAACAAAGTACTACTGGAGCGGCAGATCAACGTGCGGGGGAATGTCACTGATATCCCGCTTCGGTTGCCAGAGGTATGTTATCCTGGTAATACGAGTATGTACAGATTATTTTCAATTGCATACTTTATTTTCTTACGCTTAATTATGAAAACTTGTAGAGTAGAGAAAGTAGGGCTATCGAGTCAAAACTTAGTAGGTATATAGATTAAGTAATGAACTAGTCGTTTCAAAGATCCTTTCGGGACAATTTAATGTTCTGTTATGTTCGTTAGTATCATTATTGAAAACAGTTGTCGTCGTCCACCTTCAGTTTGGAGGTCAGTTAGCAAAACGTTTTTCGATCCTGTGCTACGACTCTCTAATAGTGCCTAGCCTAATCCCTGACTGACCTTTCTTCGACATAGGGCACAAATAAAATTCTCCATATATAGTAAACTAGCGACCCGCCCTGGCTTCGCACAGGTGTATTATACATATAAAGCTTCCTCTTGAATCACTCTATCTATTAACAAAAACCGCATCAAAATCTGTTGAGTAGTTTTAATGATATAAGCATACATGGGGACAGACCACGGGAAGCGACTTTGTTTTATACAGTGATAGAGAGAGTGTAAAGTAAAATTAAGTTTGGAACTATAGTTACTAATGTTTCTATTTCTACCCCCAGGCACGTGAAAATCGTCACGCCATGGCGCGAGCACTCTACGCGCGCACGTTCGCGTGGCTAGTCCGGCACGTGAACTCGACCTCAGCGCCCGGGCGGGAAGCGCCCCGCGCTATGGGCGTACTCGATATATTCGGCTTCGAAAACTTCGCTAACAACTCTCTAGAACAGCTCTGTATCAACTATGCTAACGAGAAGCTACACATGTTCTTTAACAACTACGTGTTTGCGCTGGAGCAGGAAATCGTAAGTGTTTTCATTGCTAACTTTTAGAGTCTCCGAGAGGATCAAGTGTCTTGGTGACAAACGCGTGGATACTTGCTTGAGCTAAGCGTGCTGACTGTTTCAACTGGCATCAAGGTAACTACGACGGTCAACTCAACATGCTTGGCTCATGCAAAAATTTTCGCGCTTGGTCGTCTCGAAATTTGTACATATTTACGAGTATGTTCATTTATGAATTTTACCCGCTTTCGTACCTCAGTCCTCTAAAAATTCTTTATTACTGATGTGCTGATCAAAGCTTCCCACCATCATTCTATGCCTTAAAGTCATATGTTAAAGCCCATTTTACGACTGTTTTACTCATTCTCTCATTTTCTTACAGTACCGACAAGAAGGAATAGTGTACAATCAAATTCAATTTACGGACAACGCAGCATGTTTGGAACTGCTCGAGAAACCGCCCAGAAGCTTGCTCAAACTGCTCAGCGAACAGTGCCATATGCCGAAGGTAATTAAGTCTATTATATACTTTGTTTCCCTATTTTTTTTGTATGTCATGACACGGCCAGAACCTGTGGTCAGAACACTAATGACAACGTTATTACGTCTACAACGACATTTTTGTCTGTAACAGATAGTCTTAGAAAGCTATCTGAAATTATTATAGAAATGATAATACATTTAATTTTCTAAACAAACTTAATTTATCTTAGTGATAAACAAGCTGTCAATGAACAAGATATATAAGAGACAGCTTCTTTCAATACACTGCAAGGCTAATAACTATAAATAAAAATAGGTAGTCCTATCTTTAAGACTTAGAGCAATAAAAAATGGTCTACATTACAGCTTTCGATAATAATGTGATTATTTCATGATTTGTATGTATTACTGTAGACATAAAACATTGACAACATGAGGCATTATCTAATTCAATCCGTTTCCCAGGGCTCCGACAGCGCATACCTCACAAATATCCAAGGCGAATTCGGCGAACACCAAAGTTTCGTTAAAGGCTCGCGCCGAAAATGGGAGGAAGAGTTCGGAGTGCAACACTACGCCGGCGCGGTCTCCTACAGCGTGCAGGGATTCGTGGATAAGAACAGAGACACGCAGCAAGACGCGTTCATAGATCATCTGAGTCGGTCTGCTAACCCGTTTGTGAGGGAGTTGGCGGATTATGTGCAAGATCTAGCACCCCCAGCACATGTAAGTTTTGTTTTCTGAACGATTTTTTTTAATTCCAACACTGATGGTGCGGTTTCCTACAGCGTGCAAAGGTTCGTAGATAAAAATAGAGATACGCAGCATAACGCGTTCATAGATCATCTTAGTCGGTCTGCTAACCCGTTTGTGCGGGAGTTGGCTGATTATGTGCAAAATTTAGCGCCTCCTGCACATACATGTGTTTAATCTTTAAAGTACTGTTTGGAGTCTAACTTTAAGCTGGTGCGGTTTCCTGCAGTGTACAGGGTTTCGTGGATAAGAATAGAGAAACGCAGCAAGACGTGTCCATCGACCGTCTTAGTCAATCCGCTAAACCTTTAGATTGTATTAAACCTAAGTTCAAAATGAAATAGCCCCCCAGATAATATAACATTTCGCAAATGCAGGATAGTAAAAATTGCAATCTTTCCAGGATATATCGCTATCAAGTCCGAATTCTACGGGCACGACTCAGCGCGGCACGTCCAAAGGCCGCCCGACTGTCGTGGACACTTTCCGATGCCAGCTGCAATCGCTCGTTGATATGCTCCAAGCTACTGATGTTTGGTAAGTTTTCTTAAAAAAATATCTAGGGTTATTTGGGATTTCATACTTTTCCTAAAGAAGAATGTATTTTAAAAACCTCATAGCGTACTAGCGTTTCACTAATAATGTGAACAAGAACCTTACCCTGAAGAATAAACAATCCGGTGTTGCACTTCTCCATAGGCACTTCTCAGAAGGCCTGCCAGGCTGTTTGCTACTTTATTACGTAAAAAACTTTCCTGAGTTAATTAGTGTCCTAGATATTATTATCACAAAATTAAGTTGAATGACTCTCACTAATTAGTAGTTTAGGAAAGATATTAGAATTCCTGGTCATTTGCGTCAAAAAGTTAACATATAGCGGCAGTAATTAGTGTTGCTTAGCCCCTTCCGGTCATATCCAACTGAATTAGTTTTGCTTGGAAATCGGAGTGTGGATTTGCTACCGACTAAAATATGTTGAACTTTATAGCAAACTCAACACTTTGTTTGTAATTGTGTGTGAATAAGGATTGATAATGATTTTTCATTACAATGATCAAGAATAAGTTTAAAAAATCGCCACATTAAAAAAGCAAGCTTCAGTATTCTCATTAGGCCTTCTTCTATAAGAAAGAACCATTAGCGTTATTGTAGTCTTTGACTTTCGTAACTTTAGTCGAACCGCGTCAATAGTTATTATTATTGCATTTATTCATATCACAACTCACGGTTGCCCCGTTTTTAGGGTTCCGTACCCAAAGGGAAAAACGGGACCCTATTACTAAGACTTCGATGTCCGTCTGTCCGTCTGTCACCGGGCTGTATCTCATGAACCATGATAGCTAGGCAGCTGAAATTTTCACAGATTATGTATTTCGGTTGCCGCTATAACAACAAATACATTAAATTAAATTTTTATTAATTCCATCGTTTCACTTACCATTTATATTAATGGCTTTGAATTTTGGTTTAAATTTGACTTAGCTAAAGATTGGTGGAAAAATGTTGAATTTGTTCATGATGACAAACCTCGGGTTTGTGCGGTTACTTCTGCAGTTGAACTTAATTCTTTTGAGAAACAACAATTAAATGAAACTATTGCTTTGTTTGAAGATATGGATATCATATGAGAAAAAAGGTTTGGGACTTATAACTTTAGTTGAACATAAAAGTAACATTATCAATAGTCATTTATTCTACAATTTTCAACCTTGTCTAACTCAGGTACGTGCGCTGCATAAAGCCGAACGACAACAAAGAGGCGGGCAAGTTCAGCGATCAGCTAGTGCTGGAGCAACTGCGCTACCTCGGCATGAACGAAATAGTCCGCATACGTCGCGACGGCTACCCGATACACCTCGGGGCGGGCGCGTTCCAGGCGCGCTACCGATGCCTGCTGCCGCACCCCAGGCGACAAAACCCGGACATTGCGTGAGTTCTATAGATCTGATATTCTAAACATTTAATAAATATCCACATACAGGGCTATCTGCTTGCCCTGTACTAAGCCTTGTCTACTTAGCTAGACGCTCAGTTTTTATTTTTTTCGTGTTGTTTCTCACTTTTCAGTTAATTAAACTGTTTTGAAATCGGTTTAATTTTTTCAAATTACCTAGTTTTATTTCGATAATGAAGTAGGTAGAACAAGGCTATTTCTGAATCGTTATTTGCATTAGGTACCTAATTTAGGTGCATGTTCCCCTTCATAGAAATTAGCATATTAAAATTGACACCCAACAGCGATGATCGTTTAGCCCGTAGAAAAATGATGTTCTACTGCAGCACAGATGGGATAGCACTATTATATTTAATAAAAATATTTAGTAACACTGGTTCACATAAAAAGGCTAAGTGATAAGACCATCATTATGAGCAAGTTTACTATGAATTCATCTCAAGAATTAAAAAAAAAACAACATTTCCATACAAAATTGTAATACAGAATCGACAAAATGTATGAAACTGCCGAGTTCTTTCGCGAATGCCGAGTTGGCCCCACCGTAAAAGTTGTTCATAATGATGGCCTATATGTCACCTCCTTTCGGCTTAGTACATTTGTTCTGAATAACCCTGTATACGTAACGCACAGTTTTTTTAATCATTAAATCCTGGGTTATCGACCGGCACTGCAATCTAGGTCCCTAACGTGAATGTACTCTCCATGGTTGCACAGGATAATAAATCGATCAATAAAATATCTTCATTATTCGCGGCGGGTTTAGACTGTACAATTTTTTTTGGAATGGCTTCCTTATTTTTATTGGAAGACCGCTAACTACATGATAACGACACTTCGCTATATCATTAAACTAGCGACCCACTCCGGCTTCTCACAGGTGTACTATATATATAAACCTTCCTCTTGAATCACTCTATCTATTAAAAAAATCGCATCAAAATGTTTTGTATAGTTTTAAAGATATAAGTATACATGGGGACAGACAGCGGGAAGCGACTGTTTTATACTATGTAGTGATAGTGAAGAAGGCTATCAATGTAAGACTTTAGAAACTTAAAAATTAAAACTCCTCAACCTGCCTACATGACGTTATTTTATTTGCTTCGTTGTTCTCCATCATTTAATTTATTTATTATTCTATTTCTAGAACGATAACAGCGCTAGTGAACGCTCCGAAGAACGACTGGCAGATTGGTCACACGAAGATTTTCATGCGGACATCAGTACACGCGCCCCTCGAGGCGAAACGCACTGCGCTTCTGCAATCGTCTGCTTTACGCATTCAAAAAGTATGTGGAATTTTTTACTGCTCTTATTGCTTAGCTAAATTAAGTATTCATAGTTTCCTGGATTGTCGCTTTCCTTTTACTGGTTCATAATATTTCATGTATTTGACCCTGGTCCATTTTATTTAAGTTTCGTTCCGTTTATACTTTCTCCAATGAAAGACAGATATATTGTTATTATATTTAGCTTACACTTACCGGTGGTAGCCACTGTCCCGGTTTTGCCAAAAAATATTGCATCATTGCATAAATATTGTTTGCTTTTTGCTTATGTCAAAGTTTGAATTTCTTTAAAAATATTGTTGTAACATTAAATTTGTCAACACAATCATTGAAATTCTAAGTGGGCCAGAATTACACTAAGATGGCAAAAACCGGTACATCTACCCTTGTTTATAACTTTTTAATAGACTGAACTAACACAACTAGTCGTCAATTTAACCTAACGATATTATTAAGGCAATTCCATTCGTTAAAAGTACTGATTACAGGCATACAGTCTGACGCAAAGGAAAAAAAATCTATTTACTTACAAGACTTGTTTTCCCCAGTGGTACAAGGGCTGCGTGAAACGTCGCCAGTACCTGATATGGCGCAACGCCGTCATAGTCCTGCAAGCGGCGTGGCGCGGGTGGAAGGAGCGCGCGCATTTCCTGCGCCTGCGCAGATCTGCGCTAACTCTGCAGAGGCATCTAAGAGGAGCCTTCGCGAGGGAGGTGGCCGCTGCACTCAGGGAGATGAAGAGGGTCAACCAGGAGATCAAACTAAGGGAGGAGAGAAACAGGTTCGTTTGGAAACAACTGCGTTACTAGAGATTTTCTTTTGGGGGGCAGATGGGCAGCAACTTTGGCCTACGCACCCCAGGAAAAAAAACATTGTCATTATTTTTTTCTAGGCTGGGCAAAGAACTTTCTAGAGTGGCTACCGCTCGCGTAACTATGCCTATGGTATAGAAATTTAGTAGGTCAAACTTTTCGGCGAAATAAACTGGAAACCTGTTAATGCTGGAATGGGAAACTTCAACCATGAAGTGACTTTGTTCTTATTCAATTTTTTTTTATTTTATGCGTATATGCGTCTATTGTAGTTATGATGTATTTTATTACATTTTCTTCACATAATAGCCATGTCATAGGCCTTCAGGCGGCTTAAAGCCTCATAGACACCAGACACTAGGGCTAGAGTAGACCCAGCCTATACGAACTTATAGAATAGGACAATCACTTATTAATTTAATCATCGCCAGTGTTTTAATGACTTGCAAACTATGTGAATGAATACCTTAATGGCTTTGACGTTAATCGATTGTTTTCGTTTCAGTCTAGCGGAAAAAGTGAACCAAGAGCGCGCAGAGCTAGAAACAATGGCGGGTCAACTTCGCGGGCTGGCGTGTCCGGGCAGCGGTCGCGCGGACTCCATCAACTTGGATAATCTATTCGACTTCTTGGCTGATGTGCCAGCGCAACGAGGAGCGCCCGATGGGGAGCCTGATGCCAGGCAGCCGACTATAGCTGAGATAGGAGCCTCTATGGAGCGGCTTGCAGACGATTTGCACCATGAGGTAACTATAGTTTTCTTTACAGTGGTTGCACTTTGGCCCTCTATGAAGCGACTTATGGTTGGTAGGAGACCATAATTATAGGTTAGGTATGATATGGCCTTGGCTAGTTCTTTCACAACCAAATAGGGAACTTAACTAGAGAAAGCTCTATGTCAGACCGTAAGCTAACTACCACTCTCCTATGGTTAACATGTTATTGTTCTTGAATTTACCAAAAGGATAGAGGCTATTCTGCTTTCTGGCTCGTTTATTATCGCAACCTTGATAAAGCATACAGGCTTGTAGTATATGAAAAATTTGCGTTGACCTAGAACCTGCCAATAACACTGATTTTCAATGACTGCCAACAAGAGTTTGATGATGCATATTTTTTGTTAATTGCACGCAGTAATATTCCTTTCATTATTTCCCAGTTGGAGCACGTACTAGCATCCGAGATGTCCAAAACACTGGACGAGACGGAGCGAAAACCAGATGGCGCCGATTCGGACGCGTGTCCTCCCCCGCCGCCCTCGACACTCCCTCTTCAGAGCATCCTGGCGCCCGCGACGCCGATGACGTCATCCATCAACGGACTCATGACGTCATCACTCACCAACGGTACGTTAACAACCCGGGTATAAAATATTTTTTGTCTCCGTTTCATTGTAGTGACATCAAAATTGTGCGCCATTTTTGCTGTGTGAAAAATAACTTTTATAAAGATTTAAAAAAAGAGATATCAAAGCTAACACCAATAATAAGCTAAAGCCTTTTTCAGACGAATGTAATCCAGCGTCCCAACAGGTGTGATCTTAGTGAGAACTGAGTTTCCATCCGCGAATTATGTTTCTGTTACACGGAACTCATCCTCCCGCCAACATGCTCGCGAATCAGTCGCGAGTCGTCTCCCGTCGTGAAATTTACTCGTATCGTGTTGTAGAAATAGCTCCAAATTTGTCGCCAGGCATGGCTAAATTATAAAGTGGCACGAAACATTACTGACATTCTGTTCGCAGGCATATCGCCGATGTCGAACGGCGACGCCATGACGTCATCTCTGATACTGCCGCCGCCACCACCACCGCTGTCCGATGGCGACGGAGCTGAAGAATCGTCTCCAGTATTCCCTCCACCACCCGCGTGCTCACTGCCCGAGCCTGCGGGCCCGCCACCGCCGCCGCCGCAAAATGCCAAAGGTAAATAATGACGACACTGTGACGTCATCCTTCAACCTATAGGCTATTGCTCAAAAACTATAAATGGCCCTAAAGGTTGGAACACATGAGATGGCTTTATGGACAGTTCAAGAATTGTGTATTTTTTTGTATGGACCTTAGCTACAAAGTATAATGGCTGTATGAAGTCACACCAGATATGTACCTTGAAGAATAAGGACGTAGAAGCAATAACCATAGCCAAAACCGTCATATTTTAGAGTTAGACATTAGTGTTCCAGAGTATATTATTACACGTTCAGCCATTCTATCTATTTCTATATACCTACATCCATTTACTTGATTTACGATTTCTCCAACAGACGCAACTCCTCCGGAGCTGACAAATGGCGTGATACCAAACGGCAAGCTGTCGGTGCTGAACGGCAAAGAGCCGATCTACGAGTCGGTCATACCGCGCCCGCCGGACGCGCCCGCACCGGCACTATCACCGCCGCCCCCGCACGCAGATAACAATAACGGGTAAATGACATTTTTTTAAATATGTACTACAGGCCGAATCAACTTCTAAGCGGCTATACAAAGCATTGTTTTGCAAAGTTTAGGGATTTTCAGATACAGAATAATATGTACATAAGTACGATGATAATGGGTATATGTACAATATACCCATCATTATGAGCAACTTATACTTCATACATAGTGGCGCGGGACCAACCGTTCTGGACCCAACAATAATCCGGTTGAATCCTACTGTTCCTTACAAAATCCTTGGACAAAAATCAAAATGTAAGGATTACCTAATTATTGTTCACGTATATCGGGATGGTTGCGCAGTAAAAGCTGTTTCAGCAATGTCTAAAATTTGACTTTTACTAGTTGGAAAACAATCTCGCCTAGAAAAAAATTACTGAACCCCCATATATTATTTTTCCTTTAGGTTCCCTCCCGAGTTGGAGTCAGATATATCAGAAGCGCCAATGTCCCCCGCGATGGTGACGTCACAAGAGAAATCTCCCCCTCCACCGCCGATACCGATGGACACTTGCATCAGTCCGCCTCCTACCATGAACGGAGACGTAAATGTAAGTTATTTTATCTAAACGCTTTCTGTTTTCTTTTAGACTTTATAACGTCTTATAAATCGATGAACGCTGGCTACACGTACGAAAAAGCATAACTCATTGTCACGTTTCGCCTGAGCCGAGCGTGCAAGCGATAGAGAGGCACGATCGGACTAAGCGTTCGGCTTGTGGCGCATATGACATTATCACGTATAATTATTATCCGTAAACCGACTTTACAGACAACCAATATTTTTTAACCTGTCCCGGCGCATATGCTGAGCCAGCGAACTAACCCTACTTTTGAATTTTGTCTGCAGGAGTTTTATCTTATAATGGCACAAAAAACTTTTTCTGATATGATTATGATTCTGGAGGTGGTCAGCGGAGTTATTATGTGTAAACAGAAAGTACAGTAATTTTCGTGTGGCATCATACATTTTTGTATTGCTCCTCTTTCGGAAGGAAACGAGGAAGAAATAACAAAATTGTATGGCGACAAACGAAAACGTTAGTTAGTTCGTATGGTTCGGGTGGCTAATCCTGGTGTCGTCTAGAGCTTGTTTTAGCCGCTTGAAGGCCTCTGAAATGGCTAAACGGTTAATACAACTGCATACAATTTAACGTGTCATCCGAGCTACGGTAGCGCTCAGTGGAAAATGCCACCCGCGGTCACCCTTCCGAAAACTGACCGTGTCGAACGTTGCTTAACTTTGGTGATCGCTGACAAACGCCTAGTCAAACTACGCTATGGGTGCTACACAAAACAATAATAGTTTTCGTTTACTACTCATACATAATCCTTTGGAAATCTGTGGTGCTTTAAGATGACACATGTTTAATTTGTCACCCCAACAGAGTACCGACCGAAGCGCGCGTCGCAAGGAGCGCGTGGAGCGTCGCTTGCACCAAATGGAGGCGTCTTCGCCCCCCGCCTCCGCGGTGCCCCCTACCACGCCTCCTGCTGATGCGACCAACGATCTCACAGAATTCGCCAAACTGTACTTCAATGACCATCAGAGGTCGCCAGAAGGTACGTTCAATAAGCTGAAAAGCGATATGAACAGAGCTAACGCAAATTAAAACTGACACAACAGTTGACATAATATTTTTCATTGTATACTTACTCGTACAAGCCTCTAGTCAGTTCTCCGGTTATTTTTGGATCGTGTATGAGGTCGTACACAATGACAGGATGAACGAGTGTAAGACTATCATTCTATTCTATCATTCTATTGATGGTATTGAAAACTTTAATACATTGGTTTGTTCTGCTTAAAAGAAGCTTAAACTAGAGGCCGAATCAAACTTCTTGGCGGTTGGCGGCTGTAAAGTTAAATACAAACTGCGCTAAACCCAATCCTGACTAATGGTCACACAAGCGAGTGAGGATTTTGTTTTGCCACCACAGCCGCCAAATAGTTTCCGGCTGGTACACTTATCTCTGCCAAGCTATCCATCCTGGTAGGGATAAGTGCACTTTTTGTAGATTTAGTTCTACCAGTAGGGATAGGTGCACTGACCATTTGTGTAGTGCACTTATCCCTACCGAGCTATCTCTGGTAGGGATAGGTGCACTGCCCATTTCTACTACATATTCATATTATATGCTACTACTAATCGAATACAATACTAGGGAACGTTGGTTTGTAATTAAAAATTAATTTGCTGAAATGATGAAGTTTCATTAGGTACATGCGGCCTATACCAAATGATTAGCCCATATTGTTATGGTAAATTAACTTTAAATTAAATAACCTGATTGTTCCAGGCACAATAATGGCAACTCTAACTCGTAAGAGCAAATCGATGGAGTTGCTGACCAAAGAAGAGATGATCACATATCACAAGGGCAACAACATACCCACCTCACATATTCAGCTGCATGATCCTGAAAGCGTCACTGCAGCTGTTAATATATTCAGGGTGAGGACTATGCCTATTTATCTTTTTTTTGACCGACGGAACGGAGGAGGTACTCAATTCGACACGTATATACTCGTATATATATATTTTTTATGTATAATATATTTTTTTACGTAGTGGTCCGATTTTGATAATTTTATTGGAAAGTGTATACTTCGAAATTGGTCCCATATAATTTTTTTCGAAATCGGCTGAGCCATTTTCGATAAATCAACAATAATGTGAAAAATGTTACATCGATCCGAGCGAAATATTGCGAATTCTGTACACGGTTGAAGTCGATCATGCTGTTTTTTGCATTATATAATTCTTGTTATACATTTCTTATTAAATTATTGAATTTCGTAGGAGCTGTGCCGTTACATGCGCGGTGAACTGACGGCCGATAAAGAAACGCAAGTGATACAATCCCTGATCGCCAAGGGAATAGAACGAGAGGAGTTGAGGGATGAAATTCTAGTGCAGTGTGTTAGACAGGTAACAAGTTTCACAATAATAGTAGTCTGTTAATAAAGACTAATACTTACGTTATTTTAGCGCTGAAGGCTCCTGAATTAGAATAAATCCCTCAATAAAATGTTAGCCTTTGTGGTGGATCACTTAAAAAATAGGATTCTAAACTTAGATTTTGTCATTGCCACCATCCTAACTATATTTCCGTTTACGATAATTGACTCGCTGACGCAGTAAAATGCTGTTAGGTTTATTGTGTCTAGCTGGAGATAATTGAACTAAGGATGTTATAAATGGAGGGTATGAGTATAAGCGAAAATGGAGACTATAGTAGTTTCCGTTGAGTTTCCGCGTGGTTCCATTTTGTATGGCGCCACTAGCTGAAGCGAGGGAGAAAGAACTCAGAAAAATGTTAGTTGCGAAAACGACTACAGTTTTCGTTTGTTACGCGCAAACTCAGTAATTCTAAAGCCTCTCTGATCAACCGTTAAATTTAAGAAGGCTCTAAGCTAATCGGGATTCATATTCTCTAGATAAACGAGTGTCCAGTAGAAGAGTGGGCGGAGCGCGTGTGGCTGATCCTCTGCCTGTGTGCGGTGGCGTGGCAGCCGAGTCGGGGACTTTCCCGGTATTACTGCGCGTGGCTACGGGCGCGGGCGCGGGACTCCCCCGCGCGGGCCGCGCATTGCGCCCAGTGGTGTCTGGACAACTGCCGCGGGGCTGCCCCGAGACATTTACCGCCTTCTACCGTAGAGATTGCTGTGAGTATGTTTCCGTATACTATAACATAATGACGCGGGGGTAAGGGCGTGTCTTCGTTGTATTTGAAATTATTTGTTGTGTTTAGAATCATCTTACGCAACTGGCATGCAACTATAAAAAATTACACCTTAAAGTTATGTGCACATTTCATCACTAAAACTTTATCATTGGCGTTGTACCAATGGCTGTCACTTTTTTTTTGTTTCTTTGCCCTGAAATTTGTTGAGAAACCAATAAATTATTCGTTGACATTTTAGCCAAGTGTGATCCCATAGTAGCAACCCATATTATGAACCAGCATCACACATAGAATACGCCAAACTAGTCTCGAAAAGTAGCGAGCGTGGTCTCACAAAGGACCTTTGGATAAAGAAGGAAAAAGATTTCTTGACTGTTAATCAAATGTTAATTCAAATGTTATTCGACATTGCTTGACATATAGACACATCAGTATACACTGCTCGCGTATAAATAAAAAAACACTGATCAACAAAAGTTACTGCGGTGCAAAAAAAGGTAAATGCATCCAGCATGGATAGGAGTACACTGGGCCAATAGGAAAACAAGCTTAGAATAAAAACTTATGTTATTTTTGCTTCATTATAATATAATGTTTGTTACAGGCGATGCGTCGACTCGGCACAATCGTATGCCGCTTCTTCTTCCTGGACGGACGCACGAAGGCCATCGACGTGCACCCGGCGGACACGGCAGCCGCCGCGGCCGCGAGGCTGGCCGACAAGCTGGGGCTAGCGCCGCACTCCCGCGCCGGCTGGGCCGTGTACCAGCAACGAGCGGGCAAGGAGGAGCACGTGCGGGCCACGCAGTACCTGTATGACGTCATCGCTGCCTGGGAGATGTGAGATCCTTAGAGATAGTCTTCTTCTTTTCGAGTCAGCGATTCGATCATAAAATGTATATTTGGCTAAATGCTGTTCGACTAGTAGCAGGCCACGGATACTGCGGCGGTGAGAGATAGTATACTCGCGAGCTGGGCCGTAATGACTTGAAAATTTTTCACGCAGCTGCCGCGCTGCCATCGCTTCATATCGGCGTGAACGTATGTATCCTGACTGTACGTACTAACGCGCGCTGAATGGGTCTTATAATATCCTAAGATATATTATAAAGATTTAGTTAAGCCCCATTTTTCATTGTATTAAAATCAACATAATTCATATTTATGTGCAGGCAACAAGGTCCGGGCGGCGGGTCGGCCGACAACCGGTTCGTGTTCAAGCGGCGCTTATTCCGCGGCGGCCGCGAGCTGCCGCACGACCCGGTCGAAGTAGCTTTACTCTACGCGCAGGCTGTGCACAGTGTGGTCAAGGTAAGAGGGATGATTGAAACAAATACTGTCATGTCGAAATGACCGAATGATTTATGAAAATGCGTGTCCCAGTCAAACAACCTACTGCGGCAAGTGCTGCACAAAGTAGAGAAGCACCCATTTCTGCGTGCGATGTGCCCGAGTCAGTTTGCACGGGTATAGTGTGGCCCTCAGAAGAATTACAAGTAATAGAAGTATTGCTATATTTTACTCAAATAAAAACTACATTACAGCTGTCTTATTCATATCTGGTTATACAGTATACGCGAGAGCGAGTGGAACAAAAAAAAACGCAATGTCTGTCGCATACTTCAAAATCACCAGTTTATGTCAAAATGGTTTAAATTTGGTTACACTTGGTAATTTGTCTGTTTAGGAAATTTGAACCCTTTGTTTCCAGTAAGAAGGTTTAAATCTCTGATCATTTTACCTTCCTACTTGTTACCTTTTTGAATTTGGACACGTTTGCTAGTTTGTGCACAAACTAGCATTGAGCTATCTCGGGTGAAACCCTTCGAAATTACGTAAGTTCAGTGTATGCATCTTATATCTTTATGTGCATCTTTTTTTAACATCTTATTTTTGTGATAAACATTTCAAAAATTAACGCGCTCGCAGGATTTGAACCTGCATCCCTCTGGGATTCCGGCCCAGATGCTTTGTCCAATTAAATCATTTGATTGATTGAGCAATGCGCCAATGTTATCGCGCAATCCGTTAATGGTTAGAAGTTCTAAAAATTTCACATTGAGTGACGACTGTCTGGTTTAACACAGTTCTCATAGATGGCGCTTCCAACACTGTAGAAGTTGGTAGTAAAATGATAAACACTTCACTAATTTGGCGGGTTCGTAGTACAGCGTTCTAGCTTAATTGGACAAAGCATCTGGGCCGGAATCCCAGAGGGATGCAGGTTCAAATCCTGCGAGCGCGTCAATTTTTGAAATGTTTATCACAAAAATAACATTTCTATAAACCTAGTATGACTGCCTCGGTGGCTCAGTGGTTAGTGACCCTGACTTCTGTGTCAAAGAGGCGTGGGTTCGATCCCCACCCAGGGCAAACATTTGTGTGATGAACATAGGGGTTTGCTCTGTGTCTGGGTGTTATTTAGGTACTATCTATATAAGTATGTATTTAAAATATGTATATGTAGTATATCAGTCTCTGGCAGCCATATCACAAGGTATGCTTAGTTTGGGGTCAGAGACCGTGTGTAAGATGTCCCATAATATTTATTGATATTTATTTAGTGTGCGAAGCACGATACAAAAATCATTTGATTTTTCTAACACCTTTTAAATATAATGTGACAAAGTGATGTATATCTCTTGTTATTTTAGTACTGTTTCCATTACTTTAGTTCTTATTTTATGGTGTGGCCTGTGTGGCGCCCACCGCAATGATTTTGCATATCAGGCGTGCACCCAACGACGGCGGTCCAACGCTACAAGATGATTTTCTGATGTGGAACCATACCTTGCCGTGTATACCAACTCACAGGTCTCAGCCTACGTGATGCTTTAGCGATTGACTATATTGCATTGTGATTTTTATTTGACGTCTTTTCTCGTTATGATAGAGTCGGTATTTGGTGGCAGATGGACGAGTTTCCGGTATCGGAGAAGGTGGCGCTGCAGCTGGCGGGGCTGCAGGCGCAGGTGTCGCTGGGCGAGCCGCCGCCGTCGCCGCCGCCGCCGCACACGCGCGCCTACTACGCTCAGCCCGAACAGTTCCTGCCGCAGCGTATAGCACGCGCGCGCCCCGCGCACCAGTGGGTTAGTGTAGTACTACTCTTTGCGTCCGGAGTGCCATATGTTCTGCACTGACGTCCCGCGTGCGTGGATGTCATTGAGTTTACTCAGCACGATTAGCTCCCGTGTTGGAGAAGGAGCACCGGAGACTACAGATAGTACTTGTCGCTACAGTGACGGATAGACCAATTCGAATCTCCTTGATTATCACAGGACAACAAAACATGTTAAAAAAGCTATAATATCGTACCGTGTGAAACCAACTCCAAAATTCCGAAATTGTATTATCTACAATAATGGTCTCTGTGACTTTTCACTAAAAATGCATAGTTTGTGAGATATCGGCCTAAAACGTTTTTTCAACATGGCGTTTCAAGCTCCACCTGGATCTGTCAGCATTTTGTAATTTTATGCTCAGTAAGTGATCCTAAACCTTATTAAAAAAAATTGGATCAGTTTAGTACAAAGTTGAATTCTATTTTTCCTGAGGTATTATTGCAATGCAGAATTTCGTGACTGTTTTATTCATTATAAAATGTATCTCCTAGGCGAACATCCTATCGCAAGCGCACCGGCAGTACGGCGCGGGGCGAGCCGAGCTCACGGCTAAGGCGCTGTATCTGTCTTGCGTGATGCAGTACCCGCTCTACGGAGTCACGCTCTTCCCGGTCACTTACAAAGGGTATTGGGCTCATGGTAAGTGCACTGTCACCGAATATATTCTATCTTGCCGCCTTATTGTTTATAAGTTTTGTGAGCTTTTCGACACGTTTGCTCGCGTGCCCCAAGTGATTGTCGCGAGCAGGGCAAAATGCAAAATCTAAATCGCGTACACAATAAGGGATTTGACCGACCATCATAGGTAATCTTTCACACGTATCCAATCCAACCCTTACCGACAGTCTACAGTCCCCAATATATTATATACTTACAACATGCTAATAATATTGAAATGCCAAAGAGATTTGTCAAGGCACAGAAGAATAGGACGATGTATGCCATCCCTTTCTCCCACAGCTTCCAATGTGTGGCACATAGATTTTTTGATGACATGGAAATAGCAACATCAATATAAATATTCATTAAAACGTAAAATTCGTTTTTAACAGTCTACAGGCTGAAAAATGTAATTTTTAACTTCATTTGTCCCCAGGGCCAAATGTATTGCTCGGTGTGGGTTCAGAGGGCGTGGTTCTAGTCAGGCCGTCCGATAAGGTCGTGTTGGCCGAGTATCCCTACACCAATATAGCTGCTCTGCTCATGGACCCCGTGGATAACGGACTCACCATCAGCCTTACGCACCATGGACAGCATGATGGTCACAGGTAATTTTTGGGAACCTCTACTCGTCGTCATCATTATTTTAAGCCGCTGAACGGCGTACAACCTTTACATTTTACAACTCGGTTTTAAAATTCGACGAGTTTGGCTCGTTGGCTCGTCGACGCTGATCGACTAGCGAGTCAATCAGTAGTGGCGAGACATGAGATAAAAAAAATTCAACATGTCTTACGAGCCGCGGGCTAGGCTTGTCAGTTTTATTAAAACCGCGGTTTTTTTTATCGACAAGCAAACTGTGTCGACGTGCCGTAAAACAAGGTGTTAAAGCTCGTTGGCTCGCTCGTCGATCAACGGCTTTACTTTGACCTGAACGTTTATTGTTACATAGCACGTCCCCCAAGGAACAAATACCGCCCTACTACAAAAGATTTAATCACGCTTAAAACCTTGTTCAACAGTACAAATTGCACGGTTAAACAGTGTTTAAAGCGTGTTAAAATCTTTTGTGGTAAGGCGGTTAATGTTTTTGAAGTGTATAAATTTACTGGAAACGAGTAGCTGCAAATCTTACTTATATGATAAGATAATAGTAGAAGTTTAAAAGAAGGATGTCGTCAGCTCATACATAAAAATACCTGTTGTATACGAATACACTCATTCTCTCCCATGTTTATTTCTAAGAATGTTTTGTTCATCAGAGTAATTTATGATGCTTCTAAAACTGTTCTGATATTTACAAGTTCGTTTTTAATGAAGTTTAAAAAAATTTGGCCACACAAGCCTTGGTAGGGGATTTAGATGGTAAAAAAAAATAAAAAATCATATATATTTTTCTGCTGGTCTAATTTTAATTTTAGTTAGTGATATGAAAACATCAAAAAATCGCTATAATTTTGAAGCACATATAATTATTAGAAAACATGTTTTTTTCCATGATTGCAAAAAAAATAAAATAAGAATGTTTTGACAGGTCGAGTCTCTGCATCCTTCTTTACCTAACTAGAATTTTATTCTCATTTTACTAGATAGCCTTGAAACTAAGTCATCTGTATTCCCAGGTGCATAGTGTTGGAATCTCCACAAAAGAACGAAGCGGCTTGGCTGATGGCTGCGTACAGTCCCGTCTTAGCCAATGGTTTAGCAGACGAGCCGCCGCGACGCGCCGCGCCCACTTCGGAGCGGTCCAGGCTTGCAGGGGCTTTGAAGAGCGCCAGGCGGGCGCTGGTGGATAGTGGGATGCTGAGGCGGCCCGCTGAAGGATCAGCCGGGAACTTCTTGAGGAATACTCTTAGGAGGTACGTTATTACAGCTACGTGCAGTCTTACCATGATGCGATTTTGATGTTGGTTTTTCATATGCGTACCTTTGTGGTAGGTTGTCTAAGCATCGACTAGAGAAGGTCCGCCTGGACATGGCGGCGGAAACGTCCGGGGAATGCTACAAGGGGTTCCCAGCCGGCTACTGGTGCTGGGCGAGAGCTCTACCTCATTCTCTCACCAAGCTCAACGAGGCGGAAGAAGTCGCCGCCATGCAGATATTCAAGGTAACTTGTTGCTTCTATATCGGCCTTTTTTCTGGCATTACAATATGAGGTTACCAACATATTCAGTTCACTGTCCAGTCTTTTTCTGCAGTCAGATGACTGCCTCGGTGGTTAATGACCCTGACTACTGGGTCAAAGAGGCGTGGGTTCGATTCCCACCTAGGGCAAAATCATTATATTTATTTATTATTTATGTTATGAACATAGGTGTTTGCTCTGTGTCTGGGTGTCAGGCATTATCTATATTCGTATGTATTTATAAATATGTATATGTAGTAAATCAGTGTCTGACAGCCATATCACAAGCTTTGCTTAGTTTGGGGTCAGAGACCGTATGAAAGATGTCCCCTAATATTTATTTATTTTTCTGGATTTCACCATTGACGTAGCCAGGTATTTTCTATAGGGGGGCCAAGGCTCATCCCAGATAAATATAATGTTCTGACATTCAGGTTTCCTAGGGTGAGCAAGGACCATCCGTGAACATCACGTTTTAAATCAACAAATACACTTTATGATCTAGTACCGTTCATTCTCTCGTCACACGAAGCTGACGACTTAAGAATACCTCGATATATTTGACTTGTAACCTCCATTTGACCGTTTAGCTCATACTCTGACTGTAATCAACTTGAGAAGCTGTAAGTAATCTCCTCCCTTTTGTCCAGGACATAATGAGCCACGCGGGACTAAGCACAAACGAGGGAAGCACCAGCAACCTGGCAAATAACAATAGCACGAGCAGCCAAGAATCGGAAGGCGACGACCGCGTGGCGCTCGCGCAAGCGCTGCTGCAGCGTTGCCTGCAGAAGGATACGTTGCTATGCGAGTTGTATGTGCAACTCATCAAACAGGTATGGTATTACATATTGTTATAACGTTTCTAGGTAATAATAATACTTGGAGCAATTTCGCCAGCGGCCAAAAGCCACGCTCCGCTAATTTAAGGAGCTGGAGTGATTTATTTATGTTGACGCTGGAGGGGAACATCCCTAACCCCCACAACGAATATGAACATGCCTCTGGCTAATTTCAGAGGAAAAAGTAGGTACAGAGAGTCAACACAACGACGACCGCCTGGTTCTGCTGCAGAAGGATATTTCTGATGTGCCAATACGGTTAATCAAAGTGTCAAGTAGGCTTTATGGTCACGGTCACGTCATGACTGATATAAGCCAAGTTCCATCACCGCGCGGTTGACTTTCTCTTACACTCGTCAGTGTTCTATAAATTGACAACAAATAAAAGCCAACTAAAATGACAACAAGGAAAACCTCAAGTGTTGCCTTTATTAAACTCAAAACTCAAGAGCTGCCGAAAATGTTTCTCATCCCCCAATACTCTGCAAGTTTTAAAGAATGTCAAACCTTAAATATAGAGATAAATTCAGTGATATATGTATTTCCAGACAACCGACCACCCCGAGCCGTCGTCCCGCGTGTCGGCCCGACACTGGGCATTGCTGTGTTGCGCGGTGGGCGCGGCCTTACCACCAGCCAAGCCGCTACGGAGGCTGCTACTGGCGCACCTGCGGTACCGCGGTACCGCCTTACACATGGGAGAGGAGGGCAAATTCGCGCGACGGGCTGAACAGGTCAATACCCTGACTAAATTCGTTTCAAAATTTGTCTGACTCGTCAGTCTCCTAAAATTTTAATCTAGAAAACTGAAATGTAAACCGCAGATCCTTTGCACCTATCCCATCCTATAACTTTATTCGGGCTTCTATTTGTAGCAATAATAGCCTACCTCCGAACGTTCTAAACCATAGAGCCCCATCTCAGTGTGGCCACTGGGCAAACCCCAAAAGAGATAGTGTGACGAACTACTCGAACTACTTTACTTTAGCCGGAACTGCTAAACCCAAAGGCCTTGTACTTATTAACAAGACTGTGTACGAACATTTTTTGTTCAGCCAAAATAAGATCGAATGGCATAGCTTTAAGGTAGCTATTTCCTTAACAAGTTGTAGTTAGGCGAAACCGGTCCGAGCATGAGGGTCCGTTGGTGGCTGTGTCCTAGTCTGGCGTCTTAAGGACGTCTTACGTTGAAAGAGACACCGCTACCTTGGAACCCGCAGACTTAGACCGTTTTTTACTGTAATTTGTGCGCAGTCTAGTTAGAAGTACAAAGTCTTTGGCTAAACCAGAGCTCAAAACTGTCAGAATCGGAAGAGTCTCGTCAAGGAAGTTCAGCAATCTGACACATCGTACTAAAAACGTTTCCTCCAGGTGGCACTAAGTATAGCGCAAGTCCCGCGACGACTGGCGGCACCATCGAGAGAAGAAGTGCTCTGCGCGGCGGCGCGTCGTCCGCTGCACGTGCGCGTGTTGTTACTGGATGGGAAGCAACACGGACTAGTGTTCGGTCCGGCTGCAACGGCTGATCATCTCGTCTCCATGCTGCGGGAGAAGATCGGCCTCAGCGACTCTGCCACAGGTCAGTTTTGGAATGACATTTCAGATTGTTTCAATGGCACATTCCATAGTTTACCCATTTATACCAGATTTCAAAGGCGCATCTGTTTGTTGAAAGCCAGTTTTGAATTTGTGCTTGTCTTGTATTCCGTCTGATACTCACATAGTAGCGTATATATTCGAGCGCCGACCGAAGACGAATTCATGTCGTGAGCGATCAAGTTCAAGTGTGACTTGATGTCAAGACCGGATCGAGCTGTCGACCTAGTGTTCGCCATCTTTGTTCCCTTCACCTTAGATAAATCAGCTCTAAAATTAAACATCCCCATATGCAGGTTACGCGCTATACGAGGTGTGCGCAAACTCGACACCAGCGGGCGCGGGCGAACGCGCGCTTGGCGGTTCAGAACGCGTGGGCGACGTACTAGCGCGCTGGGAGAAGGCACCAGCTACTGCCGCCGCGTGTCGCCTCGTATTCAAGAAACGCCTGTTCCTGGGCGAAAGACCTCTTCATACTGCTTGTGCTGCGGAGATGGAGCTCCTCTATTACCAAGTGCTGCACTCTGTGCGGCACGACCGCCTGCCTATCGACACCGACGAAGCGGTAAGTGTGTTCCGAATTCCGAATGCGTGGTTGTTATGCTAGCGTGCTGGAAGGCGCCGGCTACTGCCACCCCCTGACGCCTCGTGATGAAGAAACGCCTGTTCCTAAACGAACGGCTGCTTCACACCGCCTGCGCTGCAGAGATGGAGCTTTTGTTCAAGTACTGCACTCGGTGCGATATGACCCATTGCCCATCGACACCCACGAAGCAATTAGTCTTAAACGAATGGTCAAATTCCTAACACGTTTGAAGAATGCAACCTAAAGGCCGCTCTTTGATGCCTCACCCAATACAGATTACTTGAGCGGCTCCACCGTTCAAGTATTGCATCGACAAAAGTTCATCACTTGTGATATTGTGCTAGAATTATTGGTGATGCCAGCAGGGCTCGGACGCACACTAGTTTCTGTCGCCTTTACTACCGTTTATTCAGCATGTATATATGTGTCGTCAGGTGATGCTGGCGGCGTTGCACGCGCAAGTGGTGCACGGGGAGTGCACGGGCGGCGGCGCGGAGTGCGCGGCGGCGGCGGGCGCAGTGCTCCCGGCGCGGCTGGCGCTGCCCGCGCTGCCCGCGCCGGCCGTGCGGCTGCACCACCTGGCGCTGCGCGGCACTCCGCCGCCCGCCGCCATGCAGCGCGCGCTCACGCTCGCCTCCTCCTGGCCGCTCACGCGCGCCACCATCTTCGACGTCATGGTCAGTAAAGCACAATCAACAACCTCACTTCAGAACCAGGAAGGAGTTCCCAGTCTTTTTTAGCCCTGGGCGCACGTGCAAGATTAAGTGGAGGTGGGTCTCGCAGTTAAATCTCCGTTAGATAGCAGTAATTAGATACCTCATCGAATATAATTATTTTTTATTCATGTAAAAGTAAAACTAGTTTTTGCTATCTAGCTGACAAACTGTGTGTTGGGTACTCCTGCCCTGCTTCTACTTAGGGAACGCAATCAGATCAGCGGAACGACACCGACGACATGATCTTAAACGTTTCGGGGTGTGTTGCAGCAATCGTTCACATCGAACTGGCCGCGCGCGCTGTGGCTGGCGGTGGACGCGCGCGGGCTGACGCTGCTGCGGCGCGGCACGCGCGCGGCGCTGGTGTCGCACGACCACGACCAGCTGCTGGCCGTGTCGCCCGCGCCGCGCGCGCTGCTGCTCGTCACCCGCGCCGAGAGGAAGCACGCCAAGCTCGTGCTCTCCACTGATCAGGTAACGTACGTTGGCTGCGACGCAGGGCCACGCCACGCAATAGGCATGTTTACTGAGTATCAAAAATCATAATTAGTCCATTAGTTCTTTTGTCAATCAAACAGTTAATGACACAGATAAACTTTGTCAAATTTGAGAGTGGGGGGCTCGTGACGTCACTAACTAGTACCGGTACATTTGTAGTAGTTTAGTGACGTCACGCTGAACTTTAACGGGCTATACTTATCTTCATCAAGTTTTATTAAATTGACAAAAAAATAAGTGTCTAATATTTTTTGAAAATCTATTTGACGGACTTATTATATTTTATTAAAAAAACAAGCCTATTGGGCAGACTGATGAACATCGATCGCTAACGCTACTGTAGCACACGACTACCACCAACAGTCCACTGACATTGCTCTTGAACCTGCGTGTGTCTATTAAAGCAGCAAATTCAAATATTGGCGAGGGTGAAGAGTGTAGTTTTGGGCACCACAATCGCCATTAAGTTTGGCGCGAGCTATAACGCAGTATTCGTGTTACAGGCGTACCAGATAGCGACGCTGATCAAGGACTACATCGAGGCGGTGCGCGGGCCGGTGTTGCCGGCCGTGGCCGTGGCCGCGGCCGCGCCGCGCGCCGCCTCGTGACACCCGCCCGCCTAGTGCCAGTGCTTCCACGTCCGCCGCTGAACCGACGCGCGCCACACGACACCACGCTAGCAGCGTCATCACACGGGAACGGCTCATCACCACTCTGACTCCTTGTTTGCTGGGCGAATTACGACGACCGATCTTCTCTATCGTAGATCAGCCTGTATAAGTGTATACAGACTAAGGCTCTACGCACACGAGGCGTAGGCGTAGTCATATAGTAATACGCGCGCAGGACGAGAGCAATACGAGCGCGTACATGTTCAAACAAGTCCGCACACGTGCTTCCTACGATACAACTACGCTACGCCTCGTATGCGGACTTGTTTGAACATGTGCTCGCTCGTATTTCTTTCGTCCTGCGAGTGTATTTACAATACGCTCACGATACGACTACGCTGCGCCTACGTGTGCGAAGGGGGTTAGTCTCTGCACTTTACATGTATGATAAAGGGTGCTGGATTTGCAAAGTGCTAACACTTTTTTAGGTATAATTAAACAACATTTACTGTAGGACGAACGTCGAAAAAAAAATCCGATATTAGGTACATGCAAAAAATTCGCGGACTCTCGACAAAATGTGGAAAACAGCTGATTTTTTGCCGTTTTTTTTCAATTGTTCCTATAGTAAAAGTTGTTCATATTGATATTACCTCTGAAAATCAGTACTTTCTACATTACCGATAGTGCCGTCGATAAAATCGGTTGATGTAATTCGGACTGCAACCCTTGATTGACTCGTCCGCATTCAATACATTTTTGGTGGTTGAAGTATCATAGAAAGCGTAATTTAGCTAATTCAAAATATTATGCGCCAATACGATAAACATTATTTAAACGGTAAGAACTAGAGTGAAGTGATATAATAAATAGAATTATTAGCCTAATTTTTTTCACATAGCTCTACGTTGGCTTCGGATATAAAAGACCACCCTAATACATATTGAAGAATGTGGACGCACCAATCAACAGGTTTCACTGTGTTATAACGGTTTGCTCATTTGATAGTGTTCAGAATACGTCTGACATCGAATTGTTCGATTTCCTTTTGTATTTTACTGCGTAGATGATTTCTCCGTCTTCCATTGCGTTCCCGTTTCTAGTTGACGCAGTAAACGCGCTAGTTGTGACATCATTGGTACGCTCCGAGTACGCTTAGGCCGAATTAAAATAATTGGCCGCTGCGAAGTTAGCTGCATGCTGCGCAAACCCCAATCCTCGCGTAGCTGATAATATGTGAGCTTCAGTCAGGATCGGGTTTTACCTTTGATCAAATATCTACAGAGCCACAGTCCCTAAGTAGTAAAAAAATTACCGAGCGCCGTCATACATACCGACTTAGATATTAACATTGAATAATTCACAATGATCCGTTTTGTCGAATCTCGACGTTATGTCACCTAATAATTAGTGCTTGTAACCGAACACTTGGCATCGCGCGGCGTTGTAGTCGGCTTACAATCGCCTTACGACTAACTAAAAAGCCTGCCAACATAGCTTGGGCAAATGTTTGGCTCGGACACTTTTTTTGCACGATTGTGACTATAGATATTTGCCCGAAGGGTTTTGCATAGCTTGGAGCTAACTTCACCTCCGCCAAGTTTGATTTGAGAATCTTTCGTCTCGGAGTCGTACTCGTGGATTGGACAGGGTCAGTGACATCAGTCACAAAAGGAAGTAAATGTCGATAGACATGCAATGAACTTTAATGCTACTGCATAAGGTTCATAGCTCGAATGCGAGTTGTAATAATGTCAAGGGAAAATATTTCTTAATTTATTTATTAGTTAATTACGTCAAGTAACGAACAATCCGCATTTACAGAGCACAAACGACAGGAATGAAGTGGTGTTTGGTTTTGAGTGTCAGAATGGACGATTTCGGTTGCCAAGACGAGGAAGCAAAAATTACAATAGTTACAATAAATTAAAAGCTCATGTTTAAATAGCTCAGCAATTTTAACCCACTAGTATCACATAGAAATTATATTCCAGATCTTTGACTAGGCCACGTCCACATTAGGGCTAGTAAAATGACTGCTTTTATTTTGTAAAGCCGCTGTAAAGTGCAAAACATGGCCATTCTAAACGAAAAGGTAAACTGAAAAAGAGGAAAGCGTCAAAAAGTCATCGAATTGTTGAAAAAGTTGAAGTTATATTTACGTCGTCAGTCGCATAAGAGCGCGTTTCCTTTTTTGTGTGTCTATTGAACAGCCAAACGATTCTGAGCAATCTAAAGATGACAATTGTAAAAATAACACTCTTTAATTCGACCTGAAGGGGGTTAATAAATATTAAGGTTAATAAAGTTTATGTTTAAGCTTCTTTCTAATCTCTCTTTGAACTGATTTTAGAGTGCTTTATGTGTTTTCCTTACATTGTCCAGAATCATCAGAGTATGTTTTAGAAGAATCCTACCGCAACGCTTACCGGTAGAAATTACCTTTTTTATTGACTGCTTACTAAGAGTAAGCGCTTTTTGATGGACTCCTTGATATACCTAGTAATTTTACTAACACTAATCATATTATTCATCTCCATGTTCTTTATTGCTCAAAAGGCTCAAATTGGTGCACGATTTGCTCACGACTTTTCGTAAGTACTACATTTCACGCAAATATTTTTTACATGGTTATAGTGAAACCGCTAAACTCAGACTTCGCCTGCGCGGGTACGGGGGCGCGGGGGTAGACGACAAAGAGGACTGAGACAGGTGCGGGCGCCGGGGACCCGCTGCCCGCGCCTGTCTCAGTCCCCTGTGTCGTCTCCCCCGGCGCCCCTGTACCGCGCAGGCGAAGTCTGAGTTTAGCGGTTTCACTATAGCTATATCAGTTATCGAAATTATTCAGAATATAATTTCATCGAACAAATAACTAGTACCTAGTGTGGACGCGGTTATATTGATTACGCCAGTATTAATGTAAATGTTAAATCGTATAGTACGTTACTATTGTGTGTAATGTTGCAGTTTAGACATTGGATGTTAAGATACACTGGTGTTGATTAGATAGTAACGAATAAAAAAATAATTCTCTCTCTTTTTTCGTCTATGGATAATCTCATCGTTTTTTGGACTTATGTAAAAAACGCGTCGAACTTTATGGCAGGTCTGTAGTCTGCTACTAGCTGCGCAGAATCCCACCCCTCACCCGAAACTTGATTTTGATGACTCGTCTCATTTTTTTTTTTTTTTGCCGAACAGCCATTAAGTTTGACTCGCTATACCGAATATTTTGATAAGAGCGATTCAACTATGCCATTGTTTTGCAATCAATCTTATAATCCGACCGTTTGTAAGTTAGTCCTCGCCTGCGCGGTACAGGGGCGCGGGGGTAGACGACAAAGGAGGACTGAGATAGGTGCGGGCGGCGGGTCACCGTTGCCCGCGCCCTTTGTCGTCTACCCCCGCGCCCCTGTACCCGCGCAGGCGAGGATTGAGTTAAGCGAGATTATAGTTATATCGCTCTTTTTACATTACTTCTCACATACCTATATCTATAAGGGTCAGGCCAAACGAGCGTAATTTTGTGAGTCGTCAGTCGCAGAATTTCGGTCGCAGAAATTCATTTGCATTCATTCGCACAACTCATTTTGCGTCGCTGTGTTAATGAAACAGGACTTTTGTATGAAATCGAATGCAGCAGAAATTACGCGACCGAAATTCTGCGACTAAAAAATTACGCTCATTTGTCCTCACCCTAAGTGTAGCTCCAAATGGTGACGTCCATATAAGCTGTAGAAATCTCTTCCAACCCACTGTACTAAATATTTCTTGTGATTTAATTATTCAAATAATCCCTATGATATTGTGATGAAATGCAGATTTCACTAAATTTTAGTGTAATATGACAATGTATGTACATCTTTATGAAGTATTTTTATTAATAAAATGTACTTTTAATTAAGATCGAGAATGGACTCTGAATAAATTTGGTTTTGTTCACGGTCCATACTCATAAGCTCATGACACATAATCACCTCAAATACTTTTGCTGTTTGTAGATTTTCCTGTAGAATATAATTATTGTCTATTTTATCCTGTACTCTTGTTTTGTGCCTTTTCAACCCTGGAATAATATTGCTGATACACAGCCATAAAACAGAATCTCATAGTAAATAAATTATACAAATTACTAATACAGAGATAAAAAAATAAATGGACTGTCAGCAAGAATTAATTCAGTGAGCATATTTGTGCAAATTTATTATGGACTGCGAAATAATTACCATTGTTTGAATATTATATCTTCTATTGCATATTATAAGTATATTGCACAATGTTATGTCTCAATATTTTATAGTATAAATATATTCTAATATTGTAGACTATTGAAAAAAATATTGTACTTTATAATATGAATATCGCACATCATATTACTCATATCCTAATTATTTAGTTTGGGCCTACTTGGTGCTTATCAGAATTTTGCTTAGCTTGTGTTTCTGATCTCATAATGAGTATTATTTATTTAGATGCCATATTTTGTGTTAGAATGAGCAATACTTGGTTAGGTAGGTCTATTTATTTTACATTACATTTTAATTTGATAAAACTTTTGTATATAATTGGTGTACCAAAGACCTTGATTCGTCCCTTTGGATATTTAGATATGATTTTTCTTTATAATATTTTTGTAAATACAATTAGTATAGTTAAAATATACTCATTGACGTGAAATTATCGTACATAATGTTAGAGGCTGCGATATCATCATGATATATTTGGCATTTGGTGGTCATTACTTTATCTAACTCTAATTTTTTTGGACTGTATACAACTAACATACCATTCAACCTTAGATAATTTTGGTATGGATCATTAATTTTCTTGTAGAAATAAGTTAGTTTAGGATAATTTATTGTTCAGTAATGTTGACAGCAGCAACTGCTAGATGATTTGTAAACCACCACACATACTGCCCGATAGACTGAAAGTGTCCAAATATTTTATCCTTTTTTGATGGATTGTTTTTGTTACATTATGTATGGAACTTTACCCCATTATTTGAATGCCAAATAAAGAATTATGGATATATATAAATTTTTTATTTAAAAAAATCATTTTGTTTGTACACTTAAATTATGTAAAATTATTTCTAAGACTTAATAGGTTAAAGATTACTGTGTCACTAATCCTAGGTAGTCGTCCATCAAGGTGCCAATGGCAAACTGGAAAAGAAAAAAGTAGGTATATGTAAAGTGCCACTAGTTCATGGGTAATAAAAAAAGATTAATAGTTAATTTATAACGCATCAAAATGATCTCAATTTATAAAATGACTAGGTATTTTAGTGTTTCATTCTCTTTCACATTATAGGTACTACAGGTCTACAGAACGTGCAATCTTGGCTTTAGCAGGACCTGGAACTGGTTTAAAATTAACCAGATTTAAAACAGTAAAAACTGGTTAATCTGGTTTTTTTATCAGTGTAACCATTAAAAGACTGATTTACTGCGAAGGGCCCGCGCCGCGGTCGTATATTCCCAGTAGTACCAGTGGAGGCAGTGGAGCAGTCCAATGATGGGACTACTGGTATCCTTATACAGAGGACCCTTTGGGAAAAACATATCAGAATATCATCAGTATCAAAACCAAAATATCATCAGTATCACACGGGACTACTAGGGATTAAACCCCAATAGTCCAGTCAGTGGAATCTCTGGAATTTATATTACCAGTAGTCCAATTAATGGAAGCTATGGGAAAAATACCAGTAGTTCCAAGATGAGACTACTACACTGGTACTACTGGGAATACACGGCCGCGGTACGTAGCCATCTAGGCAGGGTACAGAGGGTGGGTAAAAGACACGCGCGGGTGGCAAGATCTGTTCTAAAATGGTTTATTTCGTGAAACCTAAGATATGCAAACTTTACTGATCAAAAATCCTGAATATTAACCTCAGAACGAAACTAAAACATAAAGTTAATGTTTTGGGCATTAACCAGTTTAAATTTTTACCCGGCTTAGTTATTTTGCGCGAACTTTAACTTATACTTACTATGCCTGAAGCATCAACTCTGGTACCAACAATCTTCAGTCTGATGACATCCTCTTCTTGTATCACATTGTCTTCTTGCTTGCTCTTGTAGCATGGGGGATTCACGTTTGGGCAGAACTCCATATCTGCAGGTATTGACTATAACAAAAAAAATCTATGATTATTATCATCAGCCTGTATTAACTCACTGCTTGGTATAAATCCCCTTCCTTAAGCCATTGTTATCTGTATCGATAAATCTTAAATGAGTCCATATGGAAGCCTCGGTGCATCTTCCAATTGCATGTGTCTGGTTTTTAGGGTTCCATACCCAAAGTGTAAAAATGGGACCCTATTACTAAGACTCCGCAGTCCATCCATCTGTCTGTCTGTCTCATGAACCATGATAGCTAGACAGTTAAATTTTCACAGATGCTGTATTTCTGTTGCCGCTATAACAACAAATACTAAAATCAAAATAAAATATTATATTTAAGGGGTGCTCCCATACAATAAACCTGAATTTTTAGCTGTTTTTCGCTCGATATTAATAACAGTAACAGGTAGAAGCTTGAAATATTCACAGAATATTTAATTGTATTGTGTATACTTCAATAATTAATTATTAAATTAAAATAAAACTCCCATACAGTACGGAACCCTTCGTGCGCGAGTTCGACTCGCACTTGGCTGATAATTATTTCAATTTGAAATTATTATTGTGTATAATCTGTCTTTTTGAGAAAATGTCCTTTTGAGAACAATATAATTATTGCCCCTTTACAGCATCCAATCTGATTGAGTTATTTTGTATTATTTTTAATCAGTTGTTTTAAATATACTCGTTTCAATTTTGTATTTTCTTAGTTGAATGACGAGACCTATTGTTAGCGGTACTATGTATTATTATACAGATTTTGTATTTATTATGTACGCACCGATTTTCCGTGGATTTTCGTAAGCGCCGGTTGACACGTCAGTTCGAATCACTAGACTGTTTTTCCAGAACTACCCTCACTATAGGTCAGACACAACATGCCTTTCCTCCGGGATTCTACAACACTACACTGACTCTAGTAAATAGAGTCATCACTTTATAATCACTTTTAAAAATAGTCTTTTTTAGTCTTTTATATCTATTTTTTCTACATTGTTCTTTATATTAATGGGTATAACATATTATTATTGTTCAATGAGTTAGACACTAATCTCCAACTGCTCCTCTGTGTCGGACACAGTTGATTCCTCAGATTCAGTGCTATACTGCCTGCCTGGTCTTATTTTCTTGGTTGCTGATGAAGGTGGTGTAATTGACAGTGCTCGCTTGGATCTTCCTCCATATCCACTCCCTATACACAAGTCTTCAGGTTTGGACACTCCAATTATCCCTGCCCATTTTTGAGGTGAGGGAATAACTATTCCGGCCTCCTCATCGCTGTCACTATTTCCATCTTGTAATTCTTCTTGCTTTTCACTGACTTGTTTCCTGGCAGTGGGTCCACCACCATGCATTTGGTTGATGTGTCTCGTCAACAATCTACCATTCCACCGCACCAAATATCTGCACACCCCAATTCGTTTCTCTACCACTCCCTGTAACCAACGAGGTCCTTTGGCGTAATTCCTTACATATACCGTTTGGCCTATATCAAACCAGCGTACTTTGACCTCTTCATTGGTGTCTTCTTTCCTGTACGACAACGGGTTCAGATTGTCAAACTTTGTTCTAAACCGTCGATTGTTTAGTAATTCCGCTGGTGTTTTTTCATTTACTGTATTTGGTGTAGCCCGCAGTCCATACAGTATGTTCGGTAGCCGTTCATGCCATGGCTCTGAACTCTTCTTCTTTAATTTATTTTTAACAGTCTGCACTGTCCTTTCTGCTTGTCCATTTGATGCTGGGTGATATGGTGCCACTAGTATCTGCTTGATATCATTTTCGTTCAGATAATTCTTAAATTCTTCCGATATGAAACTTCTTCCATTATCACTTACGATGGAATCTGGTAACCCTTGTTCAGCAAATATGTCCCGAAGTGTTCTTATCAAAGTGGAACTACTCATATCATTGACAAGTTTAACTTCAGGCCATTTTGAATAGGAGTCTATAAGGATCAGAAAAATTTTGCCTTGAAAAGGTCCAGCATAATCTATATGTAATCTAGACCAAGCTTTGTCTATTTTGAACCAATGATGAGCAACTTGCGGTGGCATATTTTTGTTTTCCGAACAAATGTGGCAACTCCTAACCATTTCTTCTATCTTCTTATCCATCGATGGCCACCAAAAGTAACTTCGAGCCAAAGCTTTGGTGATCACTATGCCATCGTGGTTCTTATGCAGCTCTTGTAACAAATAGGCTCGCATTTTCTCTGGTATCACTACTCTACTGCCCCATAGAATGCAACCATTATGTAGTGATAATTCATCTCTTTTTTGCCAAAATACTAGATACTCTTTATCCACTCTAGACGGCCATCCATTTCTGATCCAGTATAAGATTTTGGTTAACACCTGATCCTTCTTCGTAAGTCGGGCTACTTCTGTAGCAGTTAAATCTAGTCCAGCAGGAGTCTCTCTATCAGCAGCACTCCGGAATATTCTTCTTCTTCCTCCGCCTGAACTTGATTTGATGGCCAGCGACTCAATGCATCAGCATTTCCCAACTTTTTTCCTTCTACATACTGAATTTCATAATCATATGAATTTAACCACAGAGCCCATCGTAACATTCTTGGAGAAATTATGTTTGGAATAGGTTTTCCTGGTCCAAATATCCCTAACAATGGCTTGTGGTCTGTCTTAATGAGCACCTTCCGTCCGTTTAATTACAGTATTAAGGACGATATGTCAATAAATGATTCTGATTCTAATGCTACAAATAAATGTTTTCCGTGCTTATAGACATCTTCATCTTAATAATTTTATTCAGTGATTTGTAATACTTACATGATGGGATATGAAGCAACTCAAAGGGCCGATTTGTGCAAACATCCCAACCTGAAAGTAGAAAAATATCAAGAATAGGTTTTGTGTATATTTGATGTTGACAAAAGAAAAATTAATCATCATCATCTTAGACTTAGACTGCCTTGGTGGCTCACTGGTTAGTAACCCTGACTACTGGGTCAAAGAGGCATGGGTTCGATTCCCACCCAGGGGAAATATTTATGTGATGAACATAGGTGTTTGCTCTGTGTCTGGGTGTTATTTAGGCATTATCTATATATGTATGTATTTATAATTATGAATATGTAGTATATCAGTCTCTGACAGCCATATCACAAGCTTTGCTTAGTTTGGGGTCAGAGACCGTGTGTAAGATGTCCCCTAATATTTATTTATCTTTATTTTAACTTGGAACTATGCACTGCTGAGCTTAGGCTTCTCTTCCTGTATCTCACACATCTCTGTAACAGTTTTGAGCCAATTTGGTCCTGATTGGACCCAGCTCAGATCCAGTACTCTGTTTTAATAAATAAGGAATTGATTTTTTACGTTGCTAGATTAACTTGTGATAAAATGGTTATCCATATAAGAGAAGAGAACTAAATAAATAAATAAATAAATAAATAAATAATCCAAAATACATTATTAGGGACAATATCGCGGTTTAAGAATTAGAGTAGCATAAGGGCAAATGACAACTTTACAGGAGAGCCAAAAACCAATTAAATTTAGCTATTGTTACCTTATAGCTATTCTATGGCAAAATCTATAGTAATTGGATATCTGATTTTCACTAGTAATAAAGCTTTATTTATCGGCTACAGAATAGTGTAACTTTTTGGGCAATCTTGAATGGAAGCAAATAGAAGAAGATCAGCATAGAATTTGCATGACTGAGTAAACTAACAGCAAGAATATAATAAAACTAAACAATACCTTATTAACTTGTGTTACTATAGCATCCAGTACTTCTCCCTTGAAAGGTCTGAACACTATAGCTTTGTACTTAACAGGGTAAACAACAAACCCTTGCCCTGGTTGTATCAGGCCAGCGCCTATACTGTCGATAGTCGTTACTGCTATTACGAAACCATATCTATGAAAAAATACATTAAAATTATTTTAGTAGTAAATAAATGGGCTATTTAGTTTATGAATTTTATAACCTCTTGCACTTACTTGCCGGTACATGTTCCCTCTACTTCTGTGTATAATTTCTGCTTTACAGTATCGAGTAACTGTGGCCCAAAGTATCGAGGATGTAGTAAAATCTCATGTTCTAGGGATATCTGTAATGATTTGTTTGTTTACAATATTATCACAGTTGTATGAAACTAAATGTTTTATTGTACTCACGTGATAAAACATGATGAATACGGCTTAGAACTTGTCGATTTTCCTTTGGTATAATATTATTAGAATGATCCAGTCTTCTAAATGATTCTAAATTGAGAATATTTAAATATAATACTCGATGTTATTTCGACGACCGCCAACACAACACAACACAAACCAATAAGAGAACAAAACAAACAAAACAACTAGCTAAATTTTTTAAATAACTAACTAAAAGGCCTTCTACACGGTCGGAACATATATACAGTACTCCGTATATACAGTACTCTTTGGTCGGAACCAACCGCCGACCACCGCGTCCTTGGTCGGGTTGGTGTAAAAATGGACCGTATAGAAGCCGGTCCAATCCGGTCCATCCGACCAATATGATGGTTGATGCCAACGGCCTTGGTCGGAAGCGCATCCCTTCCGACTGTTGCGTCCGTGGTCGGTTCCGACCGTGTGGAACGCTGTTGGACGACGCGAGCGCGTCAATGTGCGTCAAGTGTGCGCCTGTCAGTCGTCACGGGCGGACATTATCGCATGGACGGAAAACAAACGCCGCGAATGAGAGGTTTTGACCGAATTTATATCTTTATAAATATTCAATATAATGTCTTTGAGACATTGAATCCGATGTATACAAAGATAAGAACAAAAAAACTCAAGCATCATGTTTCATACATTTTCTTTTTTACTTTGTTTTTAGGGTTCCGTACCCAAAGGGTAAAAACGATTAATAAGACCGCTGTTCGTCTGTCTGTCTGTCTGTCACCAAGCTGTATTTCATGAATGGTGATAGCTAGAACGTTGAAACTTTTACGTATTTCTGTTGTCGCTATAGCAATAAATACTAAAAACAGAAAAAATGAATATTTGAGAGGGGCTCCCATACAACTAGCCTACATTATTAGCCATTTTTCGCTCGATATTAATAACGGTGACAGGTAGATGCTTTAAATATTCACACAATATGTAGTTTAACTTACAAGATAAAATAATTATTTAAGGGGGCTCCCATACAAGAAACGGGATTTTTTTGTTCGATATTAATAACGGCAACAGGAAGATGCTTCAAATATTCACAGAATATTAAGTTGCAAATTACCTTCAAAATAAATAATTAAATTAACATAAAATATATTATTTTAAGGGGGGCTTCCATACGGTACGAAACCCTTCGTACGCGAGTCTGACTCGCAATTAGCCGATTATTTTTCTTCACTAAAGCTTAAAAAAGTTATTGCTAAACTGATCCTATATTGCATTTAAATGCAAGGAGCCATCGCTTTCACAGAGAAAAACTCACAAATTTAATATATAATAAATATTAGGGGATATCTTACACACGGTCTCCGACCCCAAACTAAGCAAAGCTAATGATATGGCTGCCAGAGACTGATATAATACAAATACATACTTTAAATACTTACCTACTTATATAGATAGTACCTAAAACATCCAGACAGCAAACATCTATGGTTATCAATAAAAAATGCTTGCCCTAGGTGGGAATCGAACCCACGTCACTTTGATTCAAGTAACCACTGAGCCACCGAAGCCGTTAACAAGATGATTCAACCACCGACTGTGTAGAACGAATACAAAAATTGGTCCACCCGACCGTTGACTGGACGGTCGGCGGTTCATTCCGACCGTGTAGAAGGGGTTTAAAGAATATACAGAGTCTTAAAGTCGACAAGCTAAATTCTAGTATTAGTATTTTTTTTTTTTTTTTTTTTTTTTATTGGCAAAAGTGCCTTTATTAACTACAACAAAACTACACTACTATTACACAAAAAGCATTGGATCATCCTCAGACCTTTGAAGGTCTAAAGATAATCCAAATGCTCAAGCCCACTGCCATTTGGCAGCGTGCCCAGCATGCTGGCTGCATTGCCACGCTGAATGGCAATGCTTATGCGTTGAGCCAAATAAACACCAGCATTTTGGTCACGCGTCGCGTCCACCAGACGCCCAGAAAGACTTTTGAAAATGATATGAGCTCCCGGCCCCCACGGACCCAATGTCTCAACTCCAAATGGCTCAAATATGTAACCACTACCGAGGTTAGCATATTTGCGCCGCTTGTGCTGCTCCGCCGAATTGGCCGCAGCTCCAGCCCTACTCTGAGTCTCAGAAAGATGTGACGGTGCCAAAGTATCGACACAAGTTGCGTCCCATACTAAGGGCCGTCCACACTTCCATGGGACCAGCGTCATGCCGTCAGGCCTTTTGCCATCACCACGCGCGAGCCCACTCGGTTCGAGTACGGCTGCGATATTGGCGGAGATCAATGTTAACTGACATGTGCAGCGTGCAGTGTTTTGGCTCAGTGGCAAATTAATAAAATTAATATTAAAGTATTAGTATTACTAGTGCTGTTTTGTTTTTTCCTTAAAAAACGGATAAACGAAAAAAAAAACAGCTTTGTTCCTCTCTACTGTTTTAGAAATCTATGGTTTTATAATTGATCATTATATTAATCACGATAATATTATATTAGCGCTAGCTAGCTAAACACTAAAAATGACTCTTGGTTCTGCAAAAATCTTCTGTATTTTAAGGTGCATTCGTGTCGGGCTCGATGGTGTTTTTAGCATTTGCAAAATGAATATAAACCGTTAGGTTTGGGAATTTCCTCAATAATGCAACTGCTACTCAGTATCCTAAACGAACGCACAATGTTAAACTCTATAATTTTGTCAGAAAATGATCACAAAGAACACACTTCCGCAGGTAGGTCTAAGGCAATTTAAGACGGCGGCGCGGCATTTTTAGCTGTTTTTGAGATAGCCGCACGGTGAATGAAAACAGTTAAAATGTAAATTTCGCTCAAACATTCTCAAAAAGTGAATCTGAATGTGATCGTTATTGACGGTTTTAGCTGTTAATTTTGCTATCAGTAGGCTACCCGAACACACCTTTAGTCGAAAGAGTTGAGAGTTCTTTAATAATAATCTCCAAATCAATAGCGGAGATTTCCCTAAGCTGGCATCACAGTATCTCAGGGGCTGTCATCTCTCAAAAAAACGTCAGTGTCGCTGAATTTTATTCAATCAATGTTAACTGACATGTGCAGCGTGCAGTGTTTTGGCTCAGTGGCAAATTAATATTAAATGGCTTAAGAAAGAGACAGCTATACATAATTTTGCATTAGAGTAAGCGATGTAGTGAATATAAAATTTGCATGCTTTAAAATAAGCTTGAAAATAATAATAGATGCGACAAAGTGAAGAAATGCGCATTCAAATCGAAATATTCTCACAATAAAGGTTCGCGCACATTATGCCGGGCCGCAGCGGGGCGGGGCGGAGCGCAAAAATCGCTTCAATACAATTTGTATGAAATAACGCACACTGTGTCGGGCCGCAGCGGCTCGCATTATTGCGCGGCGGATTTCCGTCCGTGCGATGCGACCCGCCCCGCGCCGCTGCGCCCCGTCAACAGTGTGCTATAGCAAGCGGATTGTTGTGCACGCGCAAACGATTTCACGACATTTTTTAGTATTTGCGTGTTCCTGTTCTTGTGGTTGTTCATAAAAATGAATGAAGAACTTTTGATTAACTTAGTTCAAGGATACAAAGAACTTTATGACCTACAAGATCCTCATTACGACGATCAACAAAGAAGAGATAATATTTGGAAGGAAATAGGGGACATAATGAAAGAATCTGGTAAGTACCACTGTCAAGTATTTATTTCTTATGTTATAACCATCATAAATTCATAACGCACTTGTATCGTGATGTACTATAATCACATTTTTACACATTTTTTTACTACATAATTTAGACCAAGTAATCATTGATTTTAGACAGATTTCTGAGGAAATGTTTATTGCTGCCAACATCCATAGTGTGTCTTTCATTATTAGAGTAGGTATTACCACAGAGTATATATACCTACTACGTAAAGTATTACTTTATTAATGATGACAATAATAATGAACATAAGTAAGTAATAATAATAAATAAGATTTGTATAATTGTCGCGAAATTGTGGTTTAAGGTTTATTTTTAGGGTTCCGTACCTCAAAAAGGAAAAGCCGGCCAAGTGCGAGTCGGGCCCGCACAGAGACGATGACGACAGAGGCGACAAAATGAGTATTATTTAATTTTTTGGGTTCCGTATTATGTGTGGTACGAAAACCTTCATATGCGAGTCCAACTCGCACTTGGCCGGTTTTTTATAAGTAAGCGGGCAGTATCGAATAACCTTAGTGTCAAGATATTAGTTTCTTCGCATACCTCTTCTAATAACCCTTGATTGCCACTCAATGGTACCAGTTGGAGATACGAAATATCTTTTAAATTGATCACGGACACACATTGCGTCTAGTGCTGCATGGCCTCCAATATATGGCAAATCTGTTAGAGCTTCTGTTACCACATTTATCTGAGCCTCCTCTTCAGACCAGTAGCAAATGTCGTTTCGCAGTAAATTGTGCAAACAACAAGTGGCTAATATAATAACATTAACATGTTTTGGCAATAACGAAAAACGTCTTTCGTAAACTCTAAACTTCTTCACTAATAGCCCGAAAGCATTTTCGCTCACACGCCTAGCTCTGCTCAGCCTATAATTAAAAACTTTCTTGTCTTCGTCATTTGTCAACTGATTTGCTGGATATGGTCTCATCAAATGTCTGGTTAATGGAAAAGCTTCGTCTCCAACGATGACATGTGGTAACTTTATGTCTGTACCTGGTATTAAACGATCAGCAGGCAAATTAAACTGTCCATCGATTAAAGCTTTGCCAAAATTAGAGTTATTGAGTATTAGGCTATCAGAATTTTTACCCAAGGCACCAACATCGATGACTGTAAAACGGTAGTCCGCATCGACTAAGGCCAATAAAACTATAGTAAACGTTTTTTTGTAAGAAAAATAAAGGGAGCCGCTATTCGGTGGTGCTTCAATAATAACATGCTTTCCATCCAGTGCCCCAATGCAATTTGGAAAGTTCCATTGCCTTTTAAAACGCTGTTCTTTACGTTTCCAGTCTGCTTCTGTCGGTACAGGCATGACATTGGGTGACAACTTCTTAAATATGGCTGTACATGCCTCGTAAATAATTTGTCTAACAGTTGATTCACCAAGTCGAAAAGAAGTGGCTAATGACTTCATTGAATTTCCTGTTGCCAAATATCTGAAACATAAAAAGTTTTAACTTTATTAATACCTATATTTTTTCTTCCACAGATAAAACTTGCAGAGACAGATGGAGACGTATAAGAGATAATTACAGACGCGCTAAAAAGTTAAGGAAAACAAAAAGTGGACAAGCTGCTACAAATATGAAGAAACCAAAATATGAAGATTTATTGTCATTTCTTATCCCCTATATTAGCAACGAGGATGAAACTTTTTCAAATTTTCCACCAAATAATGTTTCCCAAGACTCAAGTAATGAGGATAATAGTATTTTAGACGATATTCATAGAAGTGATAGCCCTGGTTCAAGTGCTGGTACTTCACAAAGCACTATAAGAAATCGTCGTGTTACTTCAGAAGACAGTTCACCTTGTCCTTATAAAAGAAATTCTAGAACTTTAAATACTCCACCACAGCTTTCACCAATACACACGTTATTGCAAGAGTATTTAGAAAAAAAATACACGGCCAAGAAAAATGAACCTGACAAAATTGTTGACTTTTTCACGAACTTGGGGGAAACTGTTTCAAATTTTCCGGAAGATGTACAAATTCGTGTAAAACGTGAAGTTTTTAAAATAGTTACCGATGCAGAAGAGTTGGTTTTCAGGGAGAAGTCTAAACCACAATATGTATTACAATTATCTCAAGAGAGCACACCACCCATAATCGTTAATTTAAACGATGTTGATGTACAACCTCCAAACCAAATAATACCACCAACTTCAACAAATGTGAATCCAAATGATATTGACACACAGAAAGAGATTGCTCTTGATCTTGACGATAACGCATTAAATGATTTTTTAAATTCTATTCAACAAAATAAAAATCAACAATGAATGGTATTTTGAGCGACGGGCTACTAAGAGGCCAAACACAAAGAGAAATGGAAGATGTTGATTAAGAATAGTTTTATTAGAGTTTAAGATAGAAAGATTTTTGTTCTGTGATTTTGTGATAATATAATATTGACATTATGTATACCGCTTTTTTTTCTTTAAAATGAAAATATACCCTAACTAGCGCCGCTGCTAACTATTAAAAAGACAAAAGACACAAGATCCTAACGTACGACCTCACTAACAATTTAAGATACAATTTACACAGGATTAAATGGGAGGAAAAAAGGATAATTAATAATCACTAGGTATGCTATAGTGAAACTTACCTTAAACACACCACAAGCCGCTCTTCTGGTCCGATAGGCTCACGAAAACTTGTAGTTTTTTTTTGCAGATCCTCCTTTATTATTTCAAGTAATTGAAAATATCGATCAGGAGTCATCCGAAAATATCCCCAAAACTTGTTTTTGTCTGCTACAAGATCGGGAAAAAGATGATGGTATTCGCCAAATATCTTTCTCTTGGAACAAATGGGATGTATCCATATTTTACGTTTTCTCTTTTGTCTATGCTGTTCTTCTTCTAACAGCAGGCAAAAAAACGAAAGTTCTTCGTCAGAGCTATCCATTACGTACAGTTGCACGCAAATTCCGGCAGTACACTGTACTCAAAATCCGTCAACGCAATGCGACCCGGCCCGTCACAAATGTGCTAGGTACGCATTTTGCGATGCGCTGCGGCCCGCTCCGCCCCGCTGCGGCCCGGCATAATGTGCTCAAACCTTAAATATACATATTCTCATAGATTCAAATATTGCCTAGCATGTGTTGTCAACAGGTCAGAAGTAGAAATTATGTAGAATCTGGAGTTAATGTTTAATCAATCGTCTTAATCGAGGCAGAATATACAGAGCTCTTAGTTCAGGTTTTCGCGCGCCAGGGGAGCTGTACAAAAATGTATATAGATTCAGCTGTAGTTTCAATTTACGTGGAAACCTGAACTGGGTTAATCCAGTAATATTAGAAATTTTAATCAATTGCTGAAAATTAAATCCAACTATATAAACAAAAAAATATCTAGAACTTCAAATAATAATTAATTTAGATCAATGTTCTACTTAGTCATAAAATGTTATTTTTTAATTACTAACTACATTACGTGACTGAAAGGTACATACAGCAAATAGAATAGATCAAGTGAATTTCGTTACATAATATAAGATATTAATTTACTTGAAGTTCTGAATCCAGAGACTTAAGTACACTTTTTGCATATTATCAGTTTACTTAAACTTGCGCGTTTGGATGTGGCTCCATAGTATATTTTTGTTAGTTCTTCCTCGTTTCCGCCAGGGGCGCTGAACAAAATTATATGGTATGGAATGGACTCCATATGGAGCCATACGAAAACTACTTTAGTTGCAATATTGTACTAGCCTCTCTGAAAGGTTTAAACTCGAATCGAATAAAGTATTGAAGATTAATCGTTACGCACGCAGTCCCATCGAGAAGCTTCAATCAGTGCAACACTACTGTCACAAGAACTAAAAAAAAAAAATCAAAAATGCCAAATGAAAAATGAATGAATGGCAGGTCCGTGTATCGTAATCAGATTGTTGTAAAAAATGGCAAAAACTTACGATTATTTATTCAAATTACTTCTGATTGGTGATTCTGGAGTGGGGAAAACATCAATACTATTTAGATTCTCAGAAGATGCTTTTAATATATCATTTATATCAACTATTGGTAAGTGTTCAAGAGATATCAAAGGTTATTGTGAGGAGATAATTTTTTGTACGTATAATGTCACGGAACAGGATTTTTTGTACCTTTGTTCGATGTATCGTTCTGAGCACAGATTTATGTGTTGATGAGGACGGCTGCAAGGGCGCGGCTGCTGGATAATAGCGCCCTTATTGAAGTAAATGAACCTAAGGTTTATGACATCATACTCACTAATTTTAATTAATTCGCTAACAAGTGGCCACTGTTCGCAGGTATCGACTTTAAAATACGGACAATAGATTTAGACGGAAAGAAAGTGAAGTTACAGATATGGTGAGTTGGTTGTGTTACAAAATGTTACTATAAAATTAGTGAATGAGTGAAACACGAGAGGCGCGCCCACTTCCAGGACTAAACATTCTGATAACTACTTTCCTGTTTCAGCTAACTCGTTATACAATCTATAATAATTATTAATTTGCTAGTAACATACAAAATAAACAACAAGAAATCTAATAAAACAATTCAATATAATTATGTACCTATATTGCACTTTAAAACCTTGTTAGAACCAACTTTTCATTTATTCTTCAAAAATATTTATTTACATTTCTAAAATATGGAAGTACTAGCTGACCTGGTGAACTTCGTTTCATGCAATATCTTAATAAATTATAGCCTTTGTGTTATTCTGATGTATAGCATTATTATTGCAAAGTTACATCTAAATCCATTCAGTAGTTTTTGCATGAAAGAGTAACAAACATCCATACATACTCCCAAACTTTCACATTCTTTATATTAGTAGGATCTCAAATGTGTACAATATTTTATCATCTCTAACTTTTGAAACTCTCATCAAATTGCTAATACACACTTTATACCTCAGGGACACAGCAGGTCAGGAAAGGTTCCGTACAATAACAACGGCATACTACCGTGGCTCCATGGGCATTATGCTCGTATACGACGTAACAAATGAAAAGAGCTTCGAGAACATCAAGAATTGGATAAGGAACATTGAGGAAAATGCCAGTGCTGATGTAGAAAAAATGATACTTGGCAATAAATGTGATTTAGATGCTAAAAGACAGGTAAGTTTAGTTTTCTTAAGAATAATTAAATTGCATGCATCTAAAATCTGCAGGATTGTGATGACTGGCAATGTAATATTTTCATTTCAACTATACATACCTATTGAATATCATTTTCTCAATTTTGGTAATGTTGCAAGTAATCCTTACTTTGCTATTAACATAGAGTATGTTGGTAAAGTATGATTTTGGCTATAGGTACGGCTTTAGTACTGTTGAGTGCAGATATAGCCTACTCTTTCTGTTAATCTTTCATATTAAATTCACAATTTTATTTAACTGAACTTTCTAAAGCTTTTTTTAGGAGAGTTCGTTCATACTTTTTTTTTTTAAATTTATTCATTCATCAAAAGTTAAAATAAGTTTTAATGAATGTTATATTTAAAAGTGTATGAAGGAGGAACCGAGTGCTATGACAATCTATGTACCTACTTTAAATGAGCCTGATTGAGATGGTATTGCTAGCATGAGTGAAACTACATGCTACAGCTAGTGCCAATATAAACAAAGTAATCCATAAATATAGTAGTACAATGCATGAAGAAATAATATAAATTAAAACAGTAGTATTGATTATGATATGAGTCATCTGATTGGCCACTTATTAATGACAGGAAGCAGATTCATCTCATTATCAGTTATTATAAAATTATATGTAACTGCCAGATTTTTGATAAGAGTGAATATGGAAAATGTAACAAAAACAGTAAAGAGGAAATCATTTAAATTAGTTGTTTTAACTCTGTTTCACACAGATTTGTTATAAATACAGGATACAACAATGTATGGAAGATCCTAGTATCAGGCAGGATGTGGTTATATGCAAAACAATCTTCAATTAATAGAATAATATATTTTTTTAAAATCGCACAATAAAGCATTAGTCTTTATCAAAAACATCCTATTACTTAACTCATTTTAAAAGTTTAAAATGAACCCTTCTTTTTAAACCATTTATACCCATTTTAAGCTTTGCTTTCCATATATTTATATATTCTGTGTTGAATGTATTTATTTATGAGTTTTTAAATTTGATAGGAAGTAGGCAAATGCAAACCTATGCTTATGTTGCATAAAAACTTTATGGGTGAATAAAATTAATGTATTTAAACTAAAATAAAATCAAACTGGGAAATCCCTAAGCAGGACCAGTATAATATGTACACAGTCCTGCTTCCGGGATGTTAAAATTGTATTACAATACTACCATTGGTTTGTGGTTGACTAACTGGCATTATATGTGGTAATTCCCTATAAACAGGACTGCAAGTGCTATATCAATGCAAAGATAAAATAATATATGGAACTTCCATAAATAAATGTAGGATTTCCTTTCTTGAGTTGAAAACCAATGCAACCTTTAGAGTCCATTGAAAGGCGAGCCAGGAGGCTGATAGGCAACGAAACTTTGACTGAGTCGAAGCTGCAGAGTCTCGAGCATCGACGTAGAGTGGCATGTCTATCAGCTTTCTATCGGATACACTTCGGTGAGTGCGCCCAGGAGTTGCACAATCTTGTCCCACCTGTCCCTTTCTTCTATCGTACGGCTAGACAAACGCGACCAAAGCGCCACCCTCATACGAACTGCCAGAAGTTGGAACGCTTTGCCTGAGTCTGTCTTTCCGCTAAAGTACAATGTAGGTGTCTTCAAATCCCGAGTAAATAGGTATCTTCTAGGTAAGCGTGTTACATCCTAGACCGCATATCTGCTTAACATCAGGTAGTGTATAGTCAAACGCAAACCTATTCGAAATAAAAAGAAAAATAAAAAAAAACCTCTTGCCAATCCCTTTTAAATAAGTCAAGGAAATGTGAGAGACATTTCCCTAGCAGTGGGACAGCATGGATTAGAAAAAATTGAGAGATTTTTTTTAATTTCCTGCACCTAAAATTAGTTCATAGTTTAGAAGAAAATAAATGTGGGATTTTTTTTTATTTCCCGTACCTAAATTATTAGTTAAGTGTTGTTATATTTATGTTAGGTTGTTGTTATATTGTTTAAGTTGATGATCACTAAATTTGCTAAATGTTGCTCAACTGGACAACACTGGATGTAAACCACTTACTACTGTTATGTTTAATGGGATATCTACAGGGAAGCCTATGTCCAGGATTATGACAAAAGATAATAAGAATTAATTCCTATATGTGTGAAAACTTTGTTCTGAAAGTAGCTCAGAATAAGTGAGGGAAACTAATTGTGCTCTAAAAATAGTTCAGTTATGAGCTAAGCTATTTTAGTTTGGCTCAAATAGCTGAAGTACCTTGTGAATTTTTTTATATACTAAACTGACCCTTGTATTGTTTTTAAATCTAGTCTTATACAGGTTGTTGCTTTGTAAAGTCCAGGGACTTTCAGGTGTGACTCATCATTATGAAAAACTTATACTATGGAACTAACAGCTAAATCGCAAAATAAAAAAAATGCCGTTCCTTATAAAATTTTCATTTACTCTTGACAAAATGTATATAAATTACTCTGTGAACTCACATAAGTCAAGGATTTTTTTTAGACGGATCTGCACGTTTCCCTGTTTCCTCACATTGTTTTCTATCACCATAAAGCCAATGGTACCCATCCATAAATGCTTAACATCAGTATGTAGTCAAAAATAAACCTAACATCAATTTGAATAATGAATTCTAAGAACTCAAGGGTACAGGACCGGGATTCGAGCACATGACCTTTTAGCTAGATTTAATACCACTAGGCCACCACGGCATGTCTCATACAAACTTTTCCATTTATAAATGTTAGTGTGATGGGGTAATTCAAGTAAATTATGCAACAAAAGCGAACCTTCTGTATCACTGGTATCTTTTGCTTGGCTGGCCAAACACAATGAACTTGTGACACAGATTTGTTCAGAAACAAAGTACTATTCTTGTCTGTCATTGTACAAAGCAATCATAATTTTGCTGTTAGTAATTACTTTTGACTATGTTGATTCTGTCTCATCTTGGTATATTCTAAGGACCGCGCTGGATGCCATTCCAACCGATCTTGTTGAAACGACGAGGATGGTCTAATGCAGTGTTTCTTAATCTGTGGTCCGCGAGTATGTGTACATATGTGGGTCCGCCGCACCGTCTTATCTATGAATTTTTGAATTAGTAACGGTACGGGGTCCTTGAAATTGTTCTTAATTTTGTAGGAGTCCGCGGACTGAAAAAGGTTAAGAAACGCTGGTCTAAATTATAGGCATTATACGAATGGTAAAATGAGATTCACAGATGCGCCGGTTTTGCGAATTTTCTTAGCGTTGTCGTGATTCAGCGACGGAATTGCAACTTCACGGAATATTTTTATGAGGTAGAAATTCATATTGTCGCACTGGATATACGCCGTAGTGCGGTGTCCATTGTACATACATACGTATTTATCTACATAAATCTCTGTTTAGGGCAGTTGTGTAAAGGGGTAAGAGAAGAGCGTAAACTTTACCGCCAATTTACACGCGTTTAATTTATCCCGCACCTAAAAGCATCATGCGCCCCACCTGTTTATTAATAAATACTTTATATCCTATTCCAGGTGTCAAAAGAACGAGGCGAACAACTAGCTGTAGAATATCAGATTAAATTCGTCGAGACCTCGGCGAAGGATTCCCTAAACGTAGAATACGCTTTTTATACACTCGCGAAAGATATCAAAGCGAAGATGGAGAAGAAACAGGTAATGTTGCGTTTTATTTCATCTCTTTACTAATACCAAGACACTTTCCTAGATTTAAGCATCCTGAAGCGATGAGTCTTATTCGTTAGCACGCGCAGATCCACTTCTATGGGCAAAATGGGCATACCAAAAACTAAATTAATAATGTTTTTCATGTCGATACTTAAATTCCGCGCGAATCCAGAGGAAGGGCGGTCATAACACCACCTGGGCGACTACTTTAGGTCTGTGCTGATTGTCGGGCCCTAAAACTCATCTTATTTAACACGATTTTTGCTATTGTTTGACTCGGCTCGCACTTGTCCGCATTTTAAGTGGCCATGTCCACATTGTCCATATCCTTTTTTGAAGGCTGGATCCGCGCCTGTTTAAAGTTTCCCAACCTATTTCGCGCTTGTATTGTTTTATAGATACGGAGAATCCTTAGGAGGCAATATTGCTGCTGCAGTTAGTGGGCTGACGAGATCTGAATTAAGTTTCAGATCAACTTTAAACCGCTGACATAATAATATTATATGCGGTTGTTGTCGAATACGTGACCAAAGCTTGAGTGGATATTTGCTAGACGGCCTCTTCAGACGTAGGTACCTACATTTTCAGTCGGGTTTTAAATAAATTACTATAAAAATATAACTTTAAATACAATCTTTTGAAATCCTGGATATCATGTAGCTAGCTAGCCAAGGCATGTAGAACGAGCCCAAACGCGATGGGTGTATCTTGTTTAGTACAGGAGTTCCTATGGCCACCTTTCTACTCCATCATCAGATCAGCTCCATGGTACCATATTATTGCATTGTCACGCGATATACATATGCGTGCAAAATTTCAGCTCAATTGGAAACCGGGAAGTTGATCAAATTTAATTTGCAAGATTCCATCCGAACTTACAAATACTCGTACATAGGTACATTTATTGCAAGTTAAATAAAAGCTTGTAAAATTCAGTGTTTTTATCAGCTTTCATTAAACAAACGTTAGTCTTTTGCAAAAAAAAAGTGTACAAGTATGAAGACAAATGTCACAAAAACACATGGGGTGCTGTGCTGACTCAGTTCTTTTGCTGAGTCAAAAGTGACTAATAACAGATTGGTAACTGCGCCGCGCATTTCACTACTTGTGAGCGACTAATCTTCGTTCGTTGTTTGTGGATCTTTTTCTTGTCTGGTCTTGCAATCTTTATAGGAACATCGTGAGATGAACCCGTAAAAATTCAACTTTGATTCAGTACTTATGAAGCTGTTCCAGAAAATTGATAGATATTGCAGCGCCTACAGAGTTTGAATGGCAAAATCTCTTCTTTCGCTTCTACTCTCGGTTTGAGGTCAATCGCTAAGTCAGTAGTTACTTTTTTGTCAAAAATAATATTTAATTTCAAAACCTGAGTAATTAGAATAAGTAGGTAAACTTATACAAGCTTTTACCCGCGGCATTGCCCCCGTAATTTATTTGGTTTTTGTGCCATCCCTTTAGAAACATTTTATTTTTCGAGATAAAATCTAGCCTATATGACACTCTCCGACCTTTAAAGTAACACTACATAGTATAAAACAAAGTCGCTTCCCGCTCTGTCTGTCCCTATGTATGCAAACCTATCTTTAAAACTACGCAACGGATATTGATGCAAGTTTTTGTAATTTAAGAGGAAGGTTACAGGAATGGAACACATAGGCTATAATTTTTAAACATATCGCATGAAACGAAGTTCGCCGGGTCAGCTAGTGAATGGATATACTACTGTGCAAGCACTGGTCTCGTATTCATAGACACCAATAAATTCGATTCGGCGCATACTACGAGTTTATCCCGACCTTTCCGATAAGTAATGTAGGCAAATGCTTACACAATTGACACATGCCATATCAATAGACATTCAAGAGGAAGGCTAATTTGCATCCTACACTTCAGTGGGCTAATGTTTCTGCCGGCGGCATGTATTCCACAAATAGTGGTGCTTTATGAATAAGGCCTTGAATCAATTATGACGTACGGCTCGGTACAATGGAGGTACCAATTCGGTAAAAGTTAAATGAACTATAGGGGCGAGTTCACACGGCCGTAGACCCGCGACGGCTAGCGACTGTGGCAGGTGATATTAATGAGATGAATCCCAAGCTTAGTTCTTATAGCTGTAAATCGTCAGACGTTTAATTCTAATATTTATAAGTTTGAAAGTGTGTTTGTTGGTTTGTTTGTTACTCTATGACGCAGCAACGGACTGACGGATCGACTTTATACGATACTAGCGACCCGCCCCGGCTTCGCACAGGCGTACTATACATATAAACCTTCCTCTTGAATCACTCTGTCTATTAAAAAAAACGCATCAAAATCCGTTGCGTAGTTTTAAAGATATAAGCATACATAAGGACAAGACAGGGAAGCGACTTTGTTTTATATTATGTAGTGATACTCGTAGGCCTGCGGTTTAACCGCATCCTGCTTTTGTATAAAGGAGGCTGACATACATAAACATTTCATATTAAACAACATAATTATTATAATAAGTAAGTACACACAACGACACAACGTACATTAAAATGTATTGAATATGCCTAGCACAACTTTTACGTATATATATACGTACTCGGTTAGCGTCGCATAAAGATTTAAGTGGTTAAAATATATAATTAACCAATAACCATACATAATGCTACTCGAATCGACATGCTGAAGCCATGCTGACCTAAGGTGCGTTCGGGTAGCCTACTGATGGCAAAATTAACAGTTAAAAACGCCAATAACAATTACATTCAGCGTTCGTGTGAGCAAAAGTGGCACTTTTAACTGTTTTCGTTCACTGTTCGGATAGCTCAAAACTCAAACAGTTAAAAATCCCATCCCTGCACGGGAAGCATGGCAAAGGGACTAATAGTCTTTCCACCATTATATCCCCTCGAAAAGGAAATAAAGTAAGGGTTGACAATGACATCTAACATTAAGAGTGGATAAAATGGTTTTCTCCCCTTGGCGTGCTACCCGGGCTGAACTGCCACTTTTGACCCACCTGCGGAGGTGGTTTTCTGACTTACAGAGTTTAGCGTTCGCTTTAGGTAGTGAGCAAAAGTAGCATTATTGGCGAAATGGGCGAAATTTTCAAACCGGGCCGTTTACATAATTTTACAAATGCTAAAGATGCCATCGAGCCAACACGAACACACCTCTAGTGAGAGAACGCTCGCGCTACAAGCGTGAGTTGAAACCTGGCTATAAAGCATGCGACCACGAAAAGAACTCATTTCGACGTGTGAAAAAGTGACAGTTATATACTTTGCCAAAACGCTGTCTCGTTCTGACACTACGAACGAAATAATTCATGGTGCGCATACTAGCCCGGCTGGACCCGTACTAATAAGTTTTTAGGAATCAATTTAAGGGTCTTTACGCCATCGGCGTTTCGGCGAAAGATAATATCGTGAGACAGCCTGCAGCAACCAAGCAATCGCCAGCTTGGCGGATATGCCCCAATCGTCCATCGCGGGTGGGCCTATGTTCAGCAGTGGACTATTAAAACATCTTTACGGTATGGATGCTCCACGAACGAGTACGTAAAGTTTTGTGTGTTAGGAATACCAGTTTAAAGAAGCATAATAATACCTACTTACTAGTAAATGTCCAAATAAAACCTGTACAGAAATTAGATCAAATAAAAAATGAATAAGACTTAACTGGTGCTTAACTGTTATAAACTAATCCAATCTTAGTAATAATTACTACACGTTCTGTTATCTAAAACTATTTTATCTTGTTCCATGGCTCACTTGTCGCAAACAGAAGGTAAAGAATTCTTCATTGTTTTCTGTTTTTATTGCAGTTTTGTTTTGTGTATTTTTGAGCTTATGAGTAATGTGCATGCATTGTAATAGCGTTAGTGTGGAATTGTTGAGTAATTTTAATCGATAAGTTATGTCTGTAGTGTGGTTAATAGATTAGATTTTATCAGTAACGCCGGTTATTCACTGTCTGTTCTTTAGTCCTTTATTTTTTTATCAATGTAGATATGAAATGGCTGACATTTTTGTACCATTTCGAACCTTTGTCGTTTTCCCATTATGTACCTACATACTATTTTGATATGCTCAAAGTGATATACCGTTAGCTGCCCTTTTTTCTATCTGATTTCTAATACTGTGCATGTTTGTTAATGGCATTTTACTGCCATTTTGTCCATAAACTCGTTGTAGTCGAGAAAAGCATGTAACGAAATATTTGTAACATAATTATATCACTGTATTTCATCAATTTTGATGTAATAATCATGTTTATTTAAGTATAATGAACTGTAGAATGTATACTAGCTGTAGATACCATCGACAAATTGCTGATAACATGAAAGAGCCGATTACGAAAGCCGATTTTATAATTTGTTCCCGTTATCATTGGAATTATTGTTGTTGACTGTAAAGGACGAGCCAGTTCAAATATAATGGCGGCTTTGAGGTCAAAAAATCATCTATCTCCTCCAACATTTATGCAAATCTACGATTGCGAAGCGCTACACGCACTAACTTCACAGCAGCTATGGAATTTGATTGTATCTACAGGGTGGTCTGCTTGCCCTGTACTAAGCCGAAAAGGGCGTTTTAAGACCATAATTATGAACAACTTTTACTATGGGGCCAACCCGGGATTCGAAAAAAAAAGTTTAATAAGTTTGTTCTCGTTTGAAATTATGTAAGCGCACTCAAAAAATTCCTGTAATGAAACAAGGTTAGCTGAGCGAGTTGTTCTCAAATGCATTCTATATTTATGATGTATAGATCGTTTATGTAATTGTGATGAAACGTTTGAATGTGATTATTCCAGGAGGCGAGTAACCCGGCGGGGTCGCGGACCGGCGGCGGGCACGTGCTGAAGCCGACGGACCCGCAGCGCAAGCCCACGTCGTGGCTGTCTCGGTGCGCGCTGCTCTGACGGCCGCGCCGCCGCCCCGGCGCCCGCGCCGCGCCCCCGCATCGCTCCTCTAGATTCCATTAACGGCTACACTCTACCGAAGCTCAGAAGAGAATGTCACAAATTGTGGATTATACTTGGTCCAGAGGCATTGGCGTAGCGAATAATTCTACGGAGGGCAACTACCTACCCCACCTTCTTTGTTACGCCCATGGTCTAGAGTCAAGAGTTTTATTTTTTATTGATTGAGAATACCTTAGCTTACACAGATACACAATCATCTCCAATAGGCAGACCAAAAAATTGGCCACTAAATGAAAGGTTAAGTTTACAAATGGGCTCATTTTCATTTATGAGCGCGCGCTCGGAATGTCGTTAGGTATAAACCGAGCCCAATTTTTCAAATATTTTGTTTGAGCCATTATCCACGGGACTTAGTTCAGTTTGTTAATCCAGTTAATGATGATGAGAGTTACCTCTACTTTTATATTTTTACCATTTAGTTGCTTGCAGAGCGGGGAGTAACCTACAAAACAGTGCCATGAAACCAATTGCTGTCTCTATCTATATCTGCCCAAATACCCATGCTGTACTAATAGTTTAGCCACTAGCAAAATCTGAGAAATCGAAACTCTCGGACCAAGTATAGGTTTATCAGTTTTCCTTTTCTCATATTAGCTTCTCTTCTCAGCTTTGGTCAAGAGTGAGTCTGGTCTGTGCATGTTGACGTCACGATGCATGTCAAAAGTAGAAATGAAAAAAATTTGTGAAATTAGCTCTCAGAAAGAGTATTATTTCCACACTTGGAATTAGAAGGCAGTGGTGTTTTCAACACAATTTTCTGGTAATATTTTCTAACTTTTCTGTATGTAAATAGCAAGGTTTAGATTTGAGCTTTGGTAAATGAAAAGCTTTGTTTACGCCACACAGTCTGAGCGCCGAAACATCACATTAGTATCAAATTATCGAAACATGCAACGCGTCGTAAACATGGCCAGTCTCCAGACGTCGCGGTTATTGATTTGACGTCAGATGTAAATCTAATCGAAAAGCATTATTACTTAATCGAGATGCATGATGTGAATGTTGTATAACTGTTGTATCCATAAAATGTATGACGTAGTAAATCTTTAACTGCTCAGCCAGATGTAACCAATCGTAGTGCGATGTCGTCTCGTGTGCTGCGCTCATCGTGCGTATCGTAGATTCGGCAATTCATACGTGTTTATAAATGTAATTGTTTGCCTGTGTGTCTGCACACGTCACAACTGCACACATTAGTTGATACACACCTGAATTGCTGAACTTTGCCATATAAGGAGCTGCCTAAACCACTACGACTTTGTATACAAACTTACTCCTCTCGACGATATTTTTCGACCCATATTTCCTAAAGCAGGTGCATCAACTCCGAATTGGGGGCTCGCTTTTTGTATTTTTATATCTGCGACTAAGTATACCTACTTAATTGTCTAGAATTCGTAGTTGGTGGTCAAAACAGTATTTACTTCAAATATTTGTAATTAAAATTATATCTGTACATTTTTGTTTACTTTAAAAGTGACTATTATTTTTAGGGTGAAATTGATTGGTGTTACATTATTATAATTTGATATAAAATGGTTTTATGGATATTTCAATAGATTATTTAGCTGTACTTTTCATTTTGCTATTTTAATTACTTAAGATATATATTTTAATGTAATATATTACTATTTAATTTGAATAAACAGTGCTTTTTTACAAATGGATTTTTCAATTTTGTACATTTGCATAGTTACAGTAATGTCAACAACACAGTAGTCAGTTATTTATTTGTTAAACTAATTTGCACAACCAAACTCAAATGTACATTGCATAATGTGTAGGTAAAAATTGTATGAAATGGAAATTTAGCATGGAATGAAACTGTTATTTACATAGGATTTTAAACAATTTTATTGGCCAACAGTCAGTATATACAAGTTAAATATTTTAGAAACATGAAACAAATAAAGGAACAGTCTAGCATAAGTTACCAAATAATTATAATCCTTCATAACACATTTGGTACTATCACTAAGTCAGACGGAAGTATGTGCTCTCATGAAGTTTGTATCTGTTTAGGCCTGGGTGCTGACCTAAATGGCCGCAGCACTAAATTCTTGCTACCTATCAAGGCACTTTTCGAAGCAAACCCAATTCCTTGCAGCAATTTCTTCAGAGAAAATAGTAATAAATCACCACCCAGTTGTGTTCCTTTCCTCCAATAAACAATGTAAGTAGGAATAGGTGGAAGATCATTCGACCAAATACCATTCCTGAAAGTTTTAGCTTTTGCCTCTGCACTTAAAATGACAGGGGCAAGTTGTGATTCCATTGTGTTCTTTTTGATGCCATTAGGGACAGAGGCTTTGGCAAATCCTAGTTCTACTAATTTCTGTCCAATGTCTAGGTTTTCTACAGTTTTAGTCTGAAATGGAAATATTATTTGTTAGTTGTTTATAAAAGAAAGGGCTTTATGTTTTACTAATTGATAGATTTGTAATTACCTTTTCATGGGGTAAATGCAGTATTACAGTTGACACAAGATCATCTTTTTCTCTTCCAATGGGATTTAGAGTGACCTGGCGACCTTTGGCCACACATTCCAACCAGTTCACAGCATTGCCACTTGCAATATCCACACCCCAAATCTGAGAAAACAGGAATGACGTAAAAATCTTGGCACTGATTTATGTAGGTCAATTTTTATTTACTGTAAATGACATTGAACACTAACCTTGACTGGAAGTGGAGGCTTGCTGGAGTGCCAAAGTGGAAGGTATATTGGTGCTTTGTGGTTCACCAGAAGGCGCACCGGCGAATGCTGTATTCCTGCATACACCCCTCGTAGCGGCTCATGGTTCTTGATGAAATGATCCGGTATTTTGCTCGCTTTCGAAAACTTGCTAACCTAAATACAACAATATTATTAGAGTTATGTAATGTAAGGATCTACAATACCTGATAAGGCAAATATTTACCGGTCGAATCTTGTGTATCGATACTGCTAAACCAGCAGTCGCCAGCGCGTAGACCGCTATCTGTAAATAACAATTACGTGATAAAAAAACAACACAGTCGGAAGACGGATTGATATCAACGGCTTAAATACACACATTTACTCCACGGTAGTCCTGTTCGAGTAAGTTCTGTACATTGTAGAAGAATCCTCCTTCTTCTTGAGACATCTTGCTAGTCGTTTAAACACCAAACTTTCATATTTTTCACAAAATTAGCTCATCAATATTTTCAGTTGTTTGAAGAATTCGTAAACTTTCTGATTTTGACGGTAATGACGGTGGCTTTTGACAGCGTTGTTACAACTTTGACATTTCTTTAGTTGACAGATGAAATAATGACGGGAAATGGCAAAGATTGCAATAATCAAAAAATATTTCTCACGTGTACAAGAGTTTTTCTAATAGCAACGTTACGTTCCACGTCAACCGTTTTGACAGTTCTGTCTGATAAACTAACTGCATCGGCTCATCGGCTGATTTCTCATTTTTCTTTTCATCGTATTTCATAAAATAATCTTTCAAAATGATTTCGGTTCTAAATACAATAGACACGGGCCATGAAGATATGATACACGATGCCGAGTTGGACTACTACGGATTGAGACTGGCCACCTGTTCATCAGACAACTCGGTGAAAATTTACGATATCAAGAGCGGTACACAAACACTTGCTGCCGATCTGAAAGGGCACTTCGGTCCCGTGTGGCAGATTGCGTGGGCCCACCCGAAGTACGGTAATCTTCTGGCTTCATGTTCGTATGATAGAAAAGTTATAATTTGGAAAGAATCTGGGGAATGGACAAAATTATACGAATACACTGGCCACGAGAGCTCTGTGAACTCGGTGGCTTGGGCACCTGCAGAGTATGGGCTTATACTGGCATGCTGCAGCTCCGACGGCTCCATCTCCATCATCACTTACTCACAGGACAGTGGCAACTGGGAAGTGAAAAAGATTCCTGGAGCGCATGCTATTGGAGTTAACTCTGTCAGCTGGTGCCCAGCAATATCTGCAGATATGAACTTGGACCCTCTTAACAACAAAGACGCTCCTAAGAGAATAGTAACTGGTGGATGTGACAACCTCATCAAGGTAAGAAAAAGGCTTAAAACCAAATCCTATTAAAGTTATCTTTGTAATACTAGACTTATCGCGCAATGTGTAGTTATAGTCAAACCGCTAAACTCAGACATCGCCTGCGCGGTACAGGGGCGCCGGGGGAGATGACACAGGGGACTGAGACGGGCGCGGGCAGCGGGTCCCCGGCGCCCGCACCTGTCTCAGTCCCCTGTGTCGTCTCCCCCGGCGCCCCTGTACCCGCGCAGGCGATGTCTGAGTTTAGCGGTTTGACTATAACTATATGCATGTAATCTATAAATATTTTGTTTTAGATATGGAAAGAACAAGGCGAACAATGGGTAGAAGAAAACAGACTAGAAATGCACATGGACTGGGTGAGGGATGTGGCATGGGCCCCGTCTCTAGGATTGCAGAGATCTATGATTGCCAGCTGCTCCCAAGACAAGAGAGTCGTTATCTGGACCAGTGATGACAATGTGTCCTGGACACCACAGATTCTCAACAACTTTGATGATGTTGTATGGAGTGTGAGCTGGTCTCTGACTGGCAACATCTTGGCTGTCTCGGGAGGAGACAACAAAGTCAGCTTGTGGCGAGAGGGTGCCGATGGTGTGTGGCTATGCATAAGTGAAGTTGCCAAAGGATTAGGGCAGACTCCAAATGATGAAAGGAGCACTCTTTGATTATAACATTCTATATATTTAATTGATTAATGATTAATTTGTGAATATGCCTATTAATATAATTGTAATTGATTATGACTTGTTTTCTTATGCCAATTTTCCAATTCCAGAGTTAAACATTAGTCTGCAAAATCAACTATTGGAAACAAAAACGGTTATGACTAGGATGGTTCTTAGCTGTTTTTTTATTTTAATACATGAGAAGGATACATTTATGGTTTATGAGCTGTACAAAAAAAGTGATGGTCTCATCACGTTTTTGTTTCCAATAGTGGATTTTGCCGACTAATGTTTAACTCTGGAATTGGAAAATTGACATATTTCACTAGACCTTACATAATTGCAGGGTAAAGTTTGAAAATATTTCTAAAAACATTATTCAGTTGTGCTCTGGAACACTTTTTTCCTGGAAAAGAGATAAGTTGTACCTCAGAATAAGGACTAAAGTAACAGAAACCATACTAAAATAGCAAGAGATATGTATCACTTTGTCCCATTTTAAATAAGAAATTTAAAAGGTGTTACAAAAAGATGTACATACACCCAAACTTTTGTAAATCTGAAGGGTTTCACACACTAGCATTGAGCTCGGCTGTCCAAATTCAAAAAGGTAAAATAATCAGAGATTTGAACCTTCTGCTGGAACTAGAGGGTTCAAATTTCCGATCATATCGCAAGAGACAAAGTGAACCAAAAACAATTTTGACATTCCAAATTGTGATTTTGACGTATGCCAACAGATGTGCATATGCTGTATAACCAGATATGAATAAGACAGCTGTAACATAGTTTTAATTTGAGTAAAATTTAGGAAGGTTTCTATTACTTGTCATTATTCTGAGAGTTGTACTATCAGCACGGGTAGCATAGCAAAGGAAAATACCATTTTATCCACTAATACTATTAGTTTTCATTATCAACCCATACTTCATTTCCTCTTCGAGGGGATATAGTGGTGGTAAGTTAATTTGTCCCTTTGCCATGCTACCCATGCTGAACAATAAAGAATTTATCATTCTTATAGTTGGAAGTCCCCAAAATAAATATTGTATTTGAAAAGGACCATAGCACATCTACTTGTTATTAAATAGATAGGTATAATTATTTATAAGGATAATAAACTCTAACCACAGAACTAGGTCCAACATCAAAAACTGCTCATATCTGTACAAGAATCTTTATTATTCTTAAAATTACACAATACTTATTCCAATATCACATGTTTTTGAGATTAAAGTCTATAAGTTCGAGCAGGAGCGGCATGTTATAGTACTCCGCGATGGTTTTGAAGGTGGTCAGTTGGGAGCTGATCTCGCGGACCGGCACCATCAGGGAGAAGTCGCCCGCGCACTCGCATACCGTAGATAAGTTCTCGCGTTTTACCTGGGAAAAACAATAACATTTTTTAAATAAATAAAGAATACTATACTCGGTGTTAGGTACTAGAAGTCTAGACGACGGATATCATCATCTAGGATAGCTTTGTAATCATCATAATGACTTTTATTATGGTGTGAAACAAAAAAAACCTGTCCATATAAATTGCTTACTGATTCTTGACAATATTAAATTTATGGAATAGCTAATTTTTTCTTCGTGATTTCGGGTTAATCCCCAGTTAAAAGATGAACATAATGATGAGAGCAATTATACAGGGCTATTCCTAATCAATTAACATCCTTTAAGGGGCTTAACATGTACATCAAAACGAACAACTTTTGTTCTGCGACTTATGTCAAAACTAAAAAAAAAAAATCTGTTCCATAAAAAAATATTATTCACCTGCGACAAAATGTATGGAACAGCAGATTTTTTTTTAGTTTTGACAAAAGTCGCAGAATAAAAGTTGTTAGTTTTGATGTACAGAATAAGCCCCTAAAAGGGCTAAAAGGATGCTAATTAATTAGGTATAACCCTGTATATTCTAGATTTCTACAATGTGTCCTCTAAAGAAACATCTCTTCGAGCTTTGAAACTGGCGAAAAAAAGCTATTATTGTACTTGGGTTGCCAAACGGCCTTCATACATTAAAGTCTACTAAACAAGATTAGCTATATCTCAAGAGACGAGAAAATGCTGACCGAAACGCCGCAGAGATGCGGTTGTTATTTAAAAAAAAAAGATACAATGTTATAGACCTGGTGACAGCGGCTGCAGACGAGGTCCTGCAGCGTGTAAGTCATGCTGCGCCGGTTCATGGTCTCGATGAGGCGCCACTCCAGCTCCTGAGTATCGTACGCCGTGCCGCACGTGGGGCACACGCACACCGCCCTGCAAACATTGTAATATTTACACTTATTAACGCGTCACAGTTATTGCCATCCACTAGTATTCCCTCCACTAGTATTAGTTTGTGGCCGTGGTGGTCTAGTGGTAGTGATGCCTGCCTTACAATCGTGAGGTCGAAGGTTCAAATCCCGGTCCCGTGCCAATTAGTTCTTTGGAATTTATGTGAGAATAAGAATAAATAAGAATAATTTTATTTCATTAATCATTACATATAACCTTACTGCTAAACATAAAACATACAAAATAAACAAGAATTTAATTAAGTTATTTACACAATAAAGTTAAGTATTTTCATAATTCTAAATTATAAATGATATGGGTAGGTTATTGATAGGTACCCATATCAAACTCAGAGAGTTTGTTATAACAGCAACAAGGTTTAACTGGTTGAATTGAGGGTCCTGCACTAGGTAAAAACCTGTGTCGCAGGCCCAATTACAGTTGTGCTTGCTATATACGAGTATGTATTCATGGTGCGGCTCATTGCGTCAGTAGAACTGTGTGTGTGTGTGTGTGTGTGTGTGTGTGTGTGTGTGTGTGTGTGTGTGTGTGTGTGTGTGTGTGTGTGTGTATGTATGTGTGTGTGGTGTGTGTGTGCACGACAGATGATATACCAAGAACGCCTATTTAGCTAATTTTTCTAAGTAAGTCTTCCGTTTCATCATAAGAGAGGGTTCTAAGATAATTTGACAAAGCTATTTTACAATCCCTAGCTGTTTTATTACGTAATTTTAGTTTTTTGTCCATCTTATTGTACATGTTCGGAATTTAACACCACTAGCTTTTCAGTGAAGGAAAACATCGTCCGTCCTTCATATGTCCGTAGAAGAAATTCGATGGCGTATGTGAATCCACCAACCCGCACTGGGCCAGCGTGGTGGATATGGCCCATTCACCCTTCATGGGTAGGCCTACGTCCTGCAGTGGATTATAAAAAGGCTGATACAGTACAGTATTCCCTCTATCGGGTACGAGTATCAAGGAACACACCCAAAAAAACGACAACAAAAACCTAGACCAGCCGGGCTAGTATGCGCGTCACGAATTATTTCGTTCGTAGTGTCAGAACGAGACAGCGATATGGCAAACTATTTATCTGTCACTTTTTCACACGTCGAAGTGAGTTCTTTTCATCGCTTTTCGTGGTCGCATGCTTTGTAGCCTGATGTGTATATAAATTCGTCACATGCAATATCTCCCCGGTCTGGAAACGAGCGCGGGACGTCCAGCTTCAAAAATCGGGGTACTAACTACTCCAGGGAACACGAGACATGCTTAGGCCCCAAAAAAAAAATTTTTTTTAAAGAAAATGCAGAATAAAGCATTGTAGATCCCAAAAGAAAGGACCAATTTTGATACTGTTTTCTGTTTGAAAGTTGATGAGATTGAGATGGTTCTTGAGCACAACAACTTATTCCCTTTTTAGGGTACTGTACCCACAGGGTAAAAAACCCCCCTGTGGTATGTGACTTGCATTCATAAAAAGTAAAAATTCCGAATATAGCGAGTCCGAATCGTACTTTTTTACTTGTTATAATTGTATAGACTGCGTCACACAAGTTGGCAGAAATGAAGTTAGCAACAAGCTGTGCAATATCTAATAAACGCGCGGCTTTTTTGTAAGCTTCAGTCAGGATTGCGCAGCTTGTACTAATTTCATTTCCGCCAACTTGTGTGACGCGGCCTATAATTGTCTTGATACTGGCGTATTTTCGCGGTCGTGGTCTAAAGCTACGCGTCCACTGGATCGGAATCGGAGCGGAAGGATTTGTTGCTTTGTACTGATTTATATGGTACTGCGTGCACTGGATAAGCATTTCTGCGCCTGACACCGTTATTTGTGCTGATGACGTCATCCGCAGTAACTTTGATTTAGTCATATGAATGTACCCAAAAAATCTATTTACATCTTCTAATAAATCAGAATAAAAATTTAATCTCCGAAAATTTATCTTTTTGAGTTTATATTATGAACCCATATCTTTCGTTTCCTCCTGTATCTCTCTTCCTCTTGTGATAAAATATAGCTAATTACAACAATATTCTTGTCACTCTCCTCCATAATACAATAATGCACGTTAACAGGCGATGACAGTTGCTTTAAAAATACCTAAATTGCCGATGCTGAATCCGAATGCAGTGGACGCACCCCATCGGCATTTCGTAAAAGACGACGCACCGTACGCTCCGTTTCCGATCCAGTGGACGCGTCGCTTAAGGAATAGGCAGTTGAAGTGACTCACCCATGTTCAGTAACGTTTCTCTGCGGGTCGCGGCAGAGGTCGAGGTCGCGGCAGTGGTTGCACACCTTGCAGATAACTTCAGACAGCACGCAGCTGGTGCAGGGGTCGCGCCACTCGGCCGCGCTGCTGAACTCTCCCACGCCGATCAGCCGGAGCAAGTTTCGACGGAGTAGCGTCACCTGGACAATGGAAATACCACGGTGATGATACCTAACAGTAATCCTTCTTCATACAAACGGTCGGTATGCTAGTCAGTCACGACGTGCCATAGTTATGAACAAACGTGTGGATTTGTAACTAGTAAGGGTGTGATTTAAGTTTTAACATCAAATAACACAATATGTATTTTTATTGGACGCTTCCTCTTTCATTCACAACGAAATTATTTTTTGTAATTAACATAATAATTTTACATCATAGTAGATACAAACTAGAAAGAAACTCAAGTAAGTAGATGAAATTAAAATACTGAAGGCGGGCAGCCCTAGCGCGTGGCACGTTCTGCGTGGCGCTGTAGGTATATATTTCAAGGACAGGGTCGAGTCACAATACTGTTAGATACCATTACCGTAATATTTTCGTATGCGTAAATAAGTAAGAGTGCAAGTAAGAGCCAGTTACTCAAGTTAGATAAGTTAGTAAAACGATTACTATAAAACAATGTATACATACACTCTAATTTTACTATCGACTTATTTTCTAGAGCAGGTCAGCTTTTGTAAAAATACGGCAAAGCTCTTGTCAGCTCATTAGAGGCATTAAACTGTGTATGAGTAAATATCGCGTATAGTCCGTCCCATAACCGTTGAGAACAGTGGTCGCGACCCCCTTTGTCGAATATAATTACCTATAGTCTTTTTCAAATAGCTAGTCTTTTATGACACTTCCGAAATGTCAGCTGTCAAACATACATTGATGATTGTAATGATGTACCGTACCTATATTCGATTTGTAATTACCGATTATTATCGATTTTACGTACTTATCGAAGTTATCGAACAATATACCTAAAAGTGTTTTATGAATTTATCTACAAGTCAGTAGGACTTACTTAGACGATAGGTTTAGAGGGAATCAAAAAGAAATAAAAAAGTGACAGGTAAAAAAAGATTTATATGGGAAATAATGTCCTCGCCACTTCTTCATCGGAGCTATCATCATTATCATCATTTGACGAATCTTCCAGATTTATAATCATTTGATTCTCCATTATATTGTCTATGTGAACATCGGAGGTAAATGGAAACTAAGTTTTTCATACATTTTTGTATCGAATACGCACTACATATTTTATAATTTTTGTACTAGGGGTACAGATTAAGGATAACCCTTGCTTATATCAAGTCGATTAATATGTTTTGTTTTCGATATTCTTCGATTTCAACAATAGTCGATTTCCCAGCCCTCTTATCATGACGTCACGATCGGCAATAGCACGTAACATAACAACTTAACGAATTTAATATTTTATTAAATTGAAAAGTGAACGCGAAAATGTATACGCGAATCAATAACCTTTATTCTATTTCTTGCGTCCTTTGTCGTTTATTTTAGTAGTTTTTCTTGTAAGTGTGCTTAATGTTTTCACTGATAAATAGAAATATTCAACTTTTGGTGTGACGTCACATGACGTATTTACGTGATAATTTACGTTCTATGGACCTGTCATAAGTGACTTGCTATTTGAAAAAGACTATAATAGGATTTCATTAAAAATATGACTGTATTCTGGTAGTTTTTAAAAGATAATAATAATACGTGTTGAAAATAGGTAAATGTATTATTTTTACGACTTGTAGTAGTACAGGAAAAAAGGAATTAAACTTTGCACTAAATTTCCGATTCAATTTTATTTTTTTATAATGTTTAGGATCACTAACTGAGCATAAAATCACAAAACGCTGACAGATCCAGATGGAGCTTTAAGCGCCATCTTGAAAAAACTCTTTAGGCCGATATCTTGGAAACTATGCACTTTAGTGCAAAAGTCACGTAGACTTTTATTTTGGAAAATAAAATTTAGCTTTTTTGTAAAACTTACCGTTTACGAGTTATGGCATATTTAACTAGTTATGGCCTATTTAACGAGTTATGGCCTATTTAATGATTTATGGCCCATTTAATGACTTTTCCATAGAGTTCATAGTTTCCGAGATATCGGCCATAAACGTTTTTCAAGATGGCGCTTGAAGCTCCACCTGGATCTGTCAGCTTTTGTGAAAATTTTTGGATCGGAAATTTAGTGCAAAGTTAAATTCTTATACTAGTAGCGTCGCCGGAGAAGGCGTCGGGCGGGCTTGAGGCCTGGATGTGGCGCCACGTCGTCGCACCGGAGCGACGGCAGCCGAGTCTTTATCTTGTGTCACCCTGTCACAAGCGACATTACCAACCTCTTCGTCCAGTGCAGAGTTGAGTGCCAGCACCTTGCAGACTGCGTTGACGTAGAGTAAAGCGGGTGTTGCGCCGTCACCGAAGGCGTCGGGCTTGAGACCTGGTTGTGGCGCCACGTTGCCGCGTCAGAGCGACGGCAGCCGCGAGTTCATCTTGTGTCACCCTGTCACATGCGACATTACCAACCTCTTCGTCCAGTGCAGAGTTGAGTGCCAGCACCTTGCAGACTGCGTTGACGTAGAGTAAAGCGGGTGTTGCGCCGTCACCGAAGGCGTCGGGCTTGAGACCTGGTTGTGGCGCCACGTTGCCGCGTCAGAGCGACGGCAGCCGCGAGTTCATCTTGTGTCACCCTGTCACATGCGACATTACCAACCTCTTCGTCCAGTGCAGAGTTGAGTGCCAGCACCTTGCAGACTGCGTTGACGTAGAGTAAAGCGGGTGTTGCGCCGTCACCGAAGGCGTCGGGCTTGAGACCTGGTTGTGGCGCCACGTTGCCGCGTCAGAGCGACGGCAGCCGCGAGTTCATCTTGTGTCACCCTGTCACAAGCGACATTACCAACCTCTTCGTCCAGTGCAGAGTTGAGTGCCAGCACCTTGCAGACTGCGTTGACGTAAAGCGGGTGTTGCGCCGTCACCGAAGGCGTCGGGCTTGAGACCTGGTTGTGGCGCCACGTTGCCGCGTCAGAGCGACGGCAGCCGCGAGTTCATCTTGTGTCACCCTGTCACATGCGACATTACCAACCTCTTCGTCCAGTGCAGAGTTGAGTGCCAGCACCTTGCAGACTGCGTTGACGTAGAGTAAAGCGGGTGTTGCGCCGTCACCGAAGGCGTCGGGCTTGAGACCTGGTTGTGGCGCCACGTTGCCGCGTCAGAGCGACGGCAGCCGCGAGTTCATCTTGTGTCACCCTGTCACATGCGACATTACCAACCTCTTCGTCCAGTGCAGAGTTGAGTGCCAGCACCTTGCAGACTGCGTTGACGTAGAGTAAAGCGGGTGTTGCGCCGTCACCGAAGGCGTCGGGCTTGAGACCTGGTTGTGGCTCCACGTTGCCGCGTCAGAGCGACGGCAGCCGCGAGTTCATCTTGTGTCACCCTGTCACATGCGACATTACCAACCTCTTCGTCCAGTGCAGAGTTGAGTGCCAGCACCTTGCAGACTGCGTTGACGTAGAGTAAAGCGGGTGTTGCGCCGTCACCGAAGGCGTCGGGCTTGAGACCTGGTTGTGGCGCCACGTTGCCGCGTCAGAGCGACGGCAGCCGCGAGTTCATCTTGTGTCACCCTGTCACAAGCGACATTACCAACCTCTTCGTCCAGTGCAGAGTTGAGTGCCAGCACCTTGCAGACTGCGTTGACGTAGAGTAAAGCGGGTGTTGCGCCGTCACCGAAGGCGTCGGGCTTGAGACCTGGTTGTGGCGCCACGTTGCCGCGTCAGAGCGACGGCAGCCGCGAGTTCATCTTGTGTCACCCTGTCACATGCGACATTACCAACCTCTTCGTCCAGTGCAGAGTTGAGTGCCAGCACCTTGCAGACTGCGTTGACGTAGAGTAAAGCGGGTGTTGCGCCGTCACCGAAGGCGTCGGGCTTGAGACCTGGTTGTGGCGCCACGTTGCCGCGTCAGAGCGACGGCAGCCGCGAGTTCATCTTGTGTCACCCTGTCACATGCGACATTACCAACCTCTTCGTCCAGTGCAGAGTTGAGTGCCAGCACCTTGCAGACTGCGTTGACGTAGAGTAAAGCGGGTGTTGCGCCGTCACCGAAGGCGTCGGGCTTGAGACCTGGTTGTGGCGCCACGTTGCCGCGTCAGAGCGACGGCAGCCGCGAGTTCATCTTGTGTCACCCTGTCACAAGCGACATTACCAACCTCTTCGTCCAGTGCAGAGTTGAGTGCCAGCACCTTGCAGACTGCGTTGACGTAGAGTAAAGCGGGTGTTGCGCCGTCACCGAAGGCGTCGGGCTTGAGACCTGGTTGTGGCGCCACGTTGCCGCGTCAGAGCGACGGCAGCCGCGAGTTCATCTTGTGTCACCCTGTCACAAGCGACATTACCAACCTCTTCGTCCAGTGCAGAGTTGAGTGCCAGCACCTTGCAGACTGAGTTGACGTAGAGTAAAGCGGGTGTAGCGTCGCCGGAGAAGGCATCGGGCTTGAGGCCTGGTTGTGGCGCCACGTCGCCGCGCCGTAGCGACGGCATTCGGGAGTTTATCTTCTCTGTCACCCTGCTCACAACATAAATTAATTAAATAAAATAAAAATGAATGGTAATGAAAGTAAATCGATCAACGCCGGCTGCACGCACAAAAAAGTGTCACGTTTCGCCTGAGCCGAGCGTGCAAGCGAAAGCACAAAACGAGCGATAGAGAGGCACGATCGGCATAAGTGTTCGGTTTGTTTCAGTTGTTGATTCAACAATGTTTCTTATGACGTCATCACGTAAAATTATCGTCCGTAACGGCCGACTTTACAGACCGTGCTTGGAAGGAAATTGTAACGTTACTCACTGGAAGAGTTTCTGAGATATCTCTCCGCTCATTGACGCGGCAAGTTGTTGCAGCGTTGAGGAAGTCAGCTACCGCGGCTGTTATCTGCTCCCGGATGTTTTTGGAAGGAAATCGTAACGTTACTCACTGGAACAGTTTCTGAGATATCTCTCCGCTCGGTGACGCGGCAAGTTGTTGCAGCGATGAGGAAGTCAGCTAGCGTGGCTGTCATCTGCTCCCGGATGTTTTTGGAAGGAAATTGTAACTTTACTCACTGGAAGAGTTTCTGAGATATCTCTCCGCTCAGTAACGCGGAGAGTTGTTGCGGCTCAGAGTACGCGGCGCTGAGGAAACCAGCTATTGCAATTGCGAACTGCTCCCGGACCGTGTTTGGGAGGAAATTGGCCAGGTTCCACTGCATTGTTATTGTGCCTTCCTGTAAAATTATATCCCATAAAACATTTCCATATAAGATGTTTCCAACATGGAATTTTATATGATTTATAATTATTAGTTTGATTAGAATTTAATATTATTTTGACACTTTCTGGACTCATTAATTGTTTTCACTTGACTTGTATGTAACATTATAATTTGGATTTTCGAGAAATTCGAGAAAAAAACAGCTGTTTCATTCATTTTGTCCATTCTAAGTTGCAGTTTCGCATGGAACAGCGTTTTTTTAAATATATTTTGGGTCACACCCGTTCAGCTTAGTATTAGTTCATAGTTCATTTATTCGACAAATGGGTGTCAGAGACACACACTTTTGAATAGTCAACAAAAATCTACACAATGGTAAAAACTTAACAAGAAACCAATTACTTACTCACATAAAAAATATGTAGATACTCGGATTTATAAGTCAACGTCAAATATATCTAAATCATTTTAACTTAATTCACATCGATTAATTAAATCACATTACATTTAGGTAAGTATATTAGACTTTAATAATCGGCCAAGTACGAGTCGGACTCGCGCACGGAGGGTTCCGTACTGTATGGGAGCCCCCCCTTAAATATTGATTATATTTTAATTTTATTATTCATTATTGAAGGGAATATAAAACTAAATATTCTGTGAAAATTTCAAGCATCTACCTGGTACCATTATTAATATAGAACGAAAAACGGCTAAAAATTCAGGTTTGTTGTATGGGAGCCCCCCTTAAATATTTATTTTATTTTGTTTTTAGTATTTGTTGTTATTGCGGCAACCGAAATACATCATCTGTGAAAATTTCAGCTGCCTAGCTATCATGGTTCATGAGATACAGCCCGGTGACAGACAGACAGACAGACAGACGGACATCGAAGTCTTAGTAATAGGGTCCCGTTTTTCCCTTTGGGTACGGAACCCTAAAAACAAGTAAACACAACAATGATTAAAACCTACCAGATCCATTCAATTTGGTGGATTCTCGTCAGTCAATAATAAATGAAATGAATAAATGATTAATTAAATGAAATGAAACTGCAAGCAGATAACCCTTTATTTGTGGCTTGATTGTCCAGTCCAGTTATTGAAAAATTGAACAAACACTGACGATGTTTTTGGTGATAGTACCTATATACTGAATGAGATGAATGTAACAGGGAGTTTTGTACGTTGAAGTTTGATGTGGGAGAGACATCGCGTGTATAACTTTTAATAGGAGTTTTGGCGGGAACGCGGAAAAATCATGTCACCGCATTGTATTATTTTGTTAAACTTGTGTTTTTAACAGTGATGAAAAATTGTGGTATTTCGTTGATTATGAGCTGATTTACGTGCATGAGTGTAGGCAAGTGATATAATGTGACGTATCATGTTGTTCCGTGTTGTTACCAAAACTCCATAGACGCCTCGAGTAAAGTCTCCACTGCTTTACTGAGGTATGACTTGGACTATGTTTGGACTTGACCGTGACTTCATTGGACTATGGCGTGACTACGACTGACTATTTTTTCAAACTATTTTAAAAAAATATTAAATTTTATACTTAACACTGGCAAATGCACAACAATGCGACGCCAAATCGTAAAAGAAGAAGAAGAACTTTTAATAGAACAAGATACTAACATTGTCGTTGCCGTTGTCCTCTGAAGCGGGTGGCAGCTGCGATGATCCGACTTCAGATAACCCTTCCGGTAATTTACCCTGAAAGTCGATACATCAAGATTAAATAAGTTCAAATCACAAATTCCAGCTTTTGCCAGTCACCAGTGAATAAAGTAAAGTAAATTCGTATAAGCCGGATGGCTAGCTCTGGTGCCAGAGTTTTTAAGCCGCCTGAAGGTCTCTGACATGGCTAAACGGTTAAAACAACCAGGGCCTACAATTTAACGTGTCATCCGAGGCATGGTAGCGCTCAGTTGTAAATGCCACCCGCGGTCACCCATCCGAAGACTGATCATGCTGAACGTTGCTTAACTTCGATGATCGCTAACGAACACCTAGTCAAACTACGCTGTAAAGGCTACACCGGTGAATTATGCTTATGAATAATTTTTCATGGGATAGTAAGAAATATTTTGGAGGATCAGCCCTCGTATTGTCTATGCGTTCTGGCGTTCGAATTCGCATTTAGTCTCACTTGATCTCGTGAGGCTAGTAACTGGCGTGAGCAGGATTAATCAGCCAAGTGCGAGTCGGACTCGCGCACGAAGGATTCCGCACCGTATGGTCTATGGAAGCCCCCCTTAATATACTTTATCTACACTAATGTTGTAACATTCTACTTATGTTTTAAATACTTGACTTATAATGACTACTGTTATAGCGCAGACAACAAAACACTCAATTTAAGCAATTTCACTTGATGTTATAATATCCACATCGATATCGTAAAATCTCATTATAACATCGCGCGCTCACTCCTGATTGGCCCTGCGCGCGCAGCTGCGCTCTCATGGCGTCCATTTTGAAATAAAAAAATGGCGGACTTCAATTTTTTGAAAAAGTCGTCATGGGTATCGTTTTCGAGGTTTTTGGGGGACTAGATTTCGAAAATGGCGTCCATTTTAAAATTAAAGATGGCGGACGACACTTTTTTGAAAAAGTCGTCATGGGTATCGTTTTCGAGGTTTTTGGAGGTATAGATTTCAAAACTGGCGTCCATTTTGAAATTAAAGATGGCGGACTTCACTTTTTTGAAAAAGTCGTCATGGGTATCGTTTTCGAGGTTTTTGGGGGAGTAGATTTCGAAAATGGCGTCCATTTTGAAATTAAAGATGGCGGACGACACTTTTGAAAAAGTCGTCATGGGTATCGATTTCGAGGTTTTTGGAGGTATAGATTTCAAAAATGGCGGCCATTTTGAAATTAAAGATGGCGGACTTCACTTTTTGAAAAAGTCGTCATGGGTATCGTTTTCGAGGTTTTTGGGGGAGTGGATTTCGAAAATGGCGTCCGTTTTGAAATTAAAGATGGCGGACGTCATTTTTTTGAAAAAGTCGTCATGGGTATCGATTTCGAGGTTTTTGGTTAGATTTTAATGGCACCAAGTTCACTGTGACAATACACGTACGCGTGAATTTATTGTTTCGTATTATGTTTTTTTTTTATTATTATTTTTTTTATTAGTGAAGATTAAGTAGTGTATGCAACTGCATATAACACGGGTATTAAAACACTCGTTACTATTATGAAACTCGCTGCGCTCGTTTCATAAACTCACACTCGTGTTTTAATACCCTTCATTATATGACAGTTGCATAAACTACTATTATTTTAATTTAATTATTTACTTTTGAAGTGAATATTTCAATCATCTCAGTCACCAGTCACCGTTATTTATATCGAGCGAAAAACGGCAAAAAAAATCAGGTTTGTTGTATTGCCCTCCTGAATTTTATTTTTCTGTTTTCAGTAGTTTGGGTACGGAATCCTAAAAAGCGAAGCCGACTGTCAGAACGCGTACACAATACGGCCGATGCCGCTGGCTGGATGCAAACCCCACACACTCGGTCCTATTGGAAAACTATCTAAGAGGCCTATATTCATCAGTGAAATTCGGTTAGATGCTATAGATGCTTACATAAACAGCAAGGTCGTGTCTATCACTGTATTTGCCGTATCAATGTTAGCAGTATAATGTAGGTATACCTGTATTCCCGCGTAGTTAGCCTCGTCGAGCCACAGCAGGTAGGCCCAGCATCGCTTGTATCGGATGTCGATCCCGTGGGAATGTTAGCAGTAACCCGGTATAATGTAAGTATACCTGTATTCCCGCGTAGTTAGCCTCGTCGAGCCACAGCAGGTAGGCCCAGCATCGCTTGTATCGGATGTCGATCCCGTGGAACAACTCCTTGTTCCTGATGCTTTGTATTACAAACTCCACGTAACCTGGGTGGTAATGTTATTACGTCAAAAATGTTATTCTTTTTCGGGATAAAGATTCCTACCGAAGACTGATGGTCGATAAGACCTTATCGCGTACGGGATCAAATAGCATAGATCAAATAGCATCTCGACTGTCTCGGTGGCTCAGTGGTTAGCGACCGTGACTACGGCATCAAAGAGGTGTGGGTTCGATTTCCACCCAGGGCAAGTATTTATACTATGAACATATGTGTTTGATCTGTGTCTGGGTGTTATCTAGGTATTATTTATCTAAGTATGTATTTAAAAATATGTATATGTAGTATATCATAGTCTCTGGCAGCCATATGACTCCAGCTTTGCTTAATACGGTGTCACTAGAGATCGTGTGTTTTAACACCAAAGTTAGGGGACATCTATGTCCCCTAATATTTATTTATTTCCGTGCCGTGCATGTTATTTGCCATGACATTAATTAATAATATAAATACTGAATTTTATTATAGTTTGAAATCAACATACTTTCCAAAAATGTGTAAATTGTATGGCTTTGTCTGAATTTTTCAAGTATGACAAAAAAGAAACGTATCAAGTCACGAAAGCAAAGGTAGAAATCAGCCAATCAGCCAAAACTAAGATCAATTTTACTCTTACTCATTTATTGATAACAATACAGTTAACTACAATCAACATGTCAAAAAATTTGCAAAAATATAAATTTGATAAACAAATGAAAATAGAAATTTGCCACAAAATTAATAGCTCCTAAAATTGAAGAAATACCAGCTACAAAATAGCAAAATTATAACCGGTTCATCTTGCTTACTAATAAAAAGAGTAGCAATTTAATCACATAAATCGGTTTTCATGTCTATGTTGTTATCTACAGATAGCGCGCGAGTTGAATGCAGTCGGGGTCTGAGGTAAAGAGCGGGAGCATCTCCCCCCGCTATCCGCACGCCCCACCTCACGCGCCTGGGCGGGTTGGGCGTGCGGATAGCGGGGGGAGACATTCGCATTCCTAAGCTCTGCATTCAACTCGCGCGCCGACAGTACTTATTTATTCATCTCGCTCCTTACCGATGCCATCGATGACGTTGTTTTTCTTAGTAGCCAGCAGTATCTTGTTAAAGTCAGCGTAGACTATGAGCGAGCCGAGCCGCTTGAACTCGGCCACCAGCATGAGGAATAGCTTCTTCATCAGGTTGTAGAGAGTCCGTCGGAGCGCCGGGTCGTATAGTAGAGATGTGGGGGTTTTTAGCCATCTGGGGAATAAAGATTTCTATACTATGTCAAAACACGTCAAAATTTTATTGGTTGCATAACCCATGCAAAATTAGCGTTGATGCTAATTTTGCTCACTACCCAAAACGAACGCTAATTGCAAACTCATGTCAGAAAACGATCACAAAGACCCATCTCCGCAGGTGGGTCAAAAGTGGCACGAACGAACGAACGCTGAATGTGATCGTTGTTGGCGTTTTTAACTGTTAATTTTGCCATCAGTAGGCTACCTGAACGCACCTTATGTAGTTTGATTTTTTATTTATTTGAAATTGCAAAGTTTCAGACTCAGTACTACGTATGTGAAGTATCTCAGTCCCGTTATGACAATACACTGCAAGTCCATAACTATACCGAATGAGTTACCTGATAAGCTTAAAACTAATAAAATACATATACATACTTTTAATGCCCGAATACAGAGGCGCCAGCGTAATTATATTAGCTAAATAGTGTAGTTCCGTTTCTTTTTCACTTTAGGAATTCGATAGAGAGAACGCTTTTTACGTTGCTATTTAATTTACGCTGGCGCCTCTGTAATCGGGCCTATAGTGTTTGTTAGCCTAAATTATTTTAGCATTCTTGGTAGATAAATTAGGCGATAAAAATATGTACCGGTGAATAGAACAGATAGAAGCTCAATATTTGGGTACTGTTCGATTCGGTAACTTTACTTACAGTGTATTGTAATCACGCGGTAGATCTGGTAGCATACATTACATAGTTCAAAATAATATTTAAATTTTTCAGAAATTCAAAATGTGAGAAAAGATGACACTTTATTTGTTTACTGTTTCCGTACTGGGCACTTTGTATTCATAAGCGAGAGCTGTTTGGCTTGCCTATTTCCATTTAACTGTTTACTGTTTGTTAGAAAGCTGATTGTTTTGCATGTGATTTATAATTATTTTTTGCAAAAAATAGCATGACCGACTTCAGTCGTGTACAGAATTCGCGAATAATTCGCTCGGATCGATGTAGCATTTTTCACATTATTGTTGATTTATCAAAAATGGCTCAGCCGATTTCAATGGGACCAATTTCGAAGTTTACTCTTTCCAATAAAAAATAATTATTGAAATCGGACTACTATGAAAAAAGTTATGTGTGGTTTTACATTAAAAAATATACGCGTCGAATTGAGTACATCCTCCAGTTCGGTTCGTCGGTCAAAAAATTAATTTAAAAAAAAGTTTCACCTGTAAAAATGTGATATCTGGTAGTCGGCGAAGACACTCTTGAATTGCGTGACGTCACGCAGCCACGCCGCTATCATAGTCCGCAGGATCTTGAACGCCGCGCTACACTGCGCCGTTTCGTCGTAATTCACCGATGCATTCGGACCTGTGGAAAATAATCGGGAAAATTTATGCAACTATCTATAAAGGGATCTATAACATTGTCCTGATGCCGGGGCACTAGAAAACGGCATCGGTATCCCCTGCCTGTAGTAAGAGTCTACTAAAAGGGGGCCCCTGGGCTCGTGGGTGGTCAGTGTTGGGGCTCTGGCCATCCACTCAAGCGGGCCCGAGGAGGAGGCAGCGTGTGTGGCAACGCTGCCGTACAGGACCGTAGAAGCCTGGTTTTACTACTCCAGGCGAGTAGACACACAAAGTGCCGGGAGCACCGGTGCGTTCCTTTTGGAGATCCCGGAGCTCCCAAGAAGGCACAAAGGCTGGCCACCGAAGGGGTTTTAGTGGGTACAAACCCACATAACCCGACTGCACCCCAAAGCGGTCGGGCATCTTTGGAAGATTTCCCCCTCGTAAAAAAAGGTATATATAACAAGAATTATATTTAAAAAAAAAACAACTTTTTCAAAACAAGCTTTTACTTGACTGCCTTGGTGGCTCAGTGGTTAATGACCTTGACTTCTGGATCAAAGAAGCGTGGGTTCGATCCAGGGCAAACATTTATGTGATGAACGTAGGTTTTTTTTCCCTATCGGGGGTACTTCGAATAACATCATACTACAGTTATCAAACATATATATTTTGTTTAAAAATATTAATACAAGTTTTTTCTAAATTATTTTAATGTTAAATTAATGAGTATTTGACAATACCTGTCCGGGAGTGTTATCCTTGCAATCAAATTCACCAGTAACCACTTTTCTGCACATTCACTATTTGGAACACTAACTGCACAAAATGGAGGCTATTAAGGAATCCATGACTCAGATGAACCTGCTATTCAACCAAAGGCTGGCAGAATTTGAAGACAGACAGCGAAAGTTATCTGGACCTCCGACACCAAACCAAGGTATTCTTGATGATGATTTCTCGGTTTTCAAGACTTTCACTCTGAATGCACTTAAGACTTTGCAGGCGCAGGTTGAGTTGATGGCTGGTCAGCTTGACAACTTAGAAATGCATTCTCGACGTAAGATACTCTTGCTTCACGGTGTCCCAGAGGACAAGAATGAAAATACTGTAGCCACCATTGTCAAAGTTGTGTCACAGAATCTGAAGCTAAGCGACTTTCAAGCCAGTGATATTAGCCGTTGCCACAGGATGGGTGGATCGCCGTCTAAAGATCGTCCGAGACCCATACTCTTTAAAGTCAAAGAGATGTCCATCCGTGCTAATGTGTGGTCAGCCAAAACAAAACTCAAGGGCTCCGGCATAACAATGTCTGAGTTCTTAACTAAGGCTCGCCACGATGTATTTATGGCAGCGAGAAGCCGTTTTGGAGTGGCGAAATGTTGGACCCGCGACGGCTCAGTGTTCGTCCTAGGTGCGGATGGTGTCCGGCATCGTGTCAGGAGTGCTGCTGACTTAGATGGAATTAATGCACAGGGGAGCTCGGAGCCTGTAGAAAAGAGTGTTGTCACTTTGAAGGTGCCTCCAGCATACGAGCGGTCCAAGCGTGCACCGAAATCGAAGTCAAAGTAACTTTGTTTGCACGTATAGTTTCGCTGTAGTCAATCTTGCTTCATATTTATGGTTGTGTAGTGTCGGTTTTTCACTTGTACCTTTTACCGTATAAACTGTTTTAATTTATAATACAGGTAGCTCACAATTACTATGTATTTATTCCAAATTGTAGGTGTTTTCGTTTTTTAATTTTAATAATTCTATTTTGATAGAAGTTTCGTGCTTTGACGTTGACATTTACTCTGTTTCGCACAGCTGTTTCGTATTAAATTGCCATAACTGTCATTTGTCATTTTTGTGCTGATGGAAAATTTGTGATTATTTTTTTTTTTTTTTTTTTTTTTTTTTTCCTTTCTCGACAATAATTATGCTAAGCTATGGTCTTTTGGCCTGTTTAATTGTAATAATTGAGTTATTTTTTGTTTGCGTTTTCTGATCAACTTATGTAAATGTTTTCGCTTAAAATCAATTTAATGTAAAACTCTTGATTATTTTAATTTGTATGCACCAAAACCTATTGGTATTGAATATTGTTTATTTATATTTAGTTTAGTATTAGTTTTATAGAATATATATATATTTTGTTGTTGTTTAGTTATATTATATTATTTAGTATTTTTACTTTATCATAAAGATATAGTTTACATAATATACTTATGTTGAATGCTCTTAGTGATAGTGATGAATGTGTCTATAATTCAGCTTCTGATATTAGTAGTTCCGATGACAGCTTTTCCAGTATCCCGACCCTTTCAGAGTCATTAGAATCTCAGTTTTCTGACGTGCCCAAAAACTTGAATCTAATCCATATAAATGCTCAGAGTATCCCTAGCCATATCTCTGATATGCAGGCGTCCCTAGATAGCAAGCACATACACGGTATTCTTGTCTCTGAGACTTGGCTTCAAACTTCTCTTCCATCTATTTCTTATGCCTTACCCGGCTTCAATCTCATCCGCAATGATCGAGTAGGAAGAATCGGTGGGGGTGTTGCCATTTATCTCCGAAACAATATTCCATATTCCATTGTTAGTAAGTCCCCCCAGCCGCCGCTCGATCATGAGGGTGAGCATCTTTTCATAGAAATTCTTCTCTCTCACACCAAAATCCTTCTTGGGGTTTTTTATAGCAATTCCCCGCACAATAACTATTTTCAGTCCTTTGAAACTATTCTTGAAAATCTTATTCCATCTTATAGTCATGCTATTATCATGGGCGATTTCAATACATGCCTCTTGAAAAGCGATCACCGTGCTCACAAACTTCGAAATTTAGTTCAGTCTTGCAACATGAATATCCTTTCTCTTAGTCCTACTCATCATTTCCCTAACTCTGCCCCTTCTTTTCTAGATCTTATAATGGTTTCCTCTCTTTCACATGTTGTTAAGCATGGGCAACTATCGGCTGATTTTTCATATCACGACCTAATATTCTTGTCTTATAAAATTCGTCCTCCGAAACCTAAGCCGCCTGTAATTGTGCAGCGTAACTTTAGTAGTATTAATCATGACAACCTTAAAAAAGATGCCGGTGATATTGATTGGTCTCCGGTAGAGTCTGCCAGATCTATTGAAGATAAAATTGCAAATTTCAATACGATTCTTACTGAGCTGTATGATATTCACGCGCCGTTTCGAACTATAAAAATTAAACACGCACCTGCTCCTTGGATTACGGACGAGATCAAGGCTCTTAAACACAAAAAAGCAGTAGCGCATACCAAATTTAAGACTCATCCCAATGATCATAACAGAGACCGGTATATCAAGTTGCGGAATCGCTGCAATTTGGTGTGTAGAGATGCTCAACGACGCCACATTTCAGAATCGGTTCAAGACAAAGACCCAGCTAAGGTCTGGAAATTTCTTAGGTCCCTTGGAGTCGGAAAGTCACGTCAAGAAACTGTCCCCAAGAATTTAAACATTGATGCGCTAAATCAGCATTTCTCTGCTGCTCCAAACATGGATGCTGCTCTCAAAGCCAGCACTCTAAATTATTTGTCTAATATCACGACTCCTGACTCTTCTTCTTTTTCTTTTCGTCAATTTACCGCTTGTGATGTTAAGAAGAGCATTCTGTCAATTTCCTCGAATGCTGTTGGTTTTGACTCAATCAGTCGTAACATGATAATTCCTATCCTAGATCAGCTACTCCCTATCCTCTGTCATATTTTCAATTATTCCATTTCCAATAGCGTCTTCCCTTCTTCTTGGAAAGAAGCACAAGTAATCCCATTGCCTAAGAAAGCCAATCCTGTTTCTTTCTCTGAATACCGTCCTATATCCATCCTCCCATTCCTGTCTAAAGTCCTTGAGCGGCTCGTTCACAACCAGTTAAATTTGTTCCTTACCAGTAATGGGCTGCTCAATCCTTTTCAGTCTGGCTTTCGTTCCGGGCACAGCACGATTACAGCGCTAGTCAAAATCACTGACGATATACGTCTAGGGATGGAGAATGGCCATTTGACCGTGTTGTCGCTGCTGGACTTTAGCAATGCTTTTAATTCCGTTGATTTTGATATCCTTCTTGCTATACTTCGCTCTCTTAACATATCTCCAACGGTAGTGGACTGGTTTCGTAGTTACCTGTTTGGCCGTCGGCAGAGAATTCGCCTTAACGATTTTTTTTCTTCGTGGTGCAACACGTCTGCCGGTGTGCCTCAGGGTGGCGTCTTATCTCCTCTTCTTTTCGCAATATTTATTAATTCTATCTCTTACAACCTTACTTCTCTCTACCACCTCTATGCGGATGATCTGCAGCTGTACTGTCAAGCGCCGCTGGAATGGCTATCAGAAGCCGTAGAGACAATCAATGGTGATTTACGTTGTATATCCCAATGGAGCAGATCGTATGGCCTCAAAGTGAACCCGTCGAAGACGCAAGTTATTATAATGGGTAGTTCTCGGACTATTAGCCAAATCGAATGGAGCACTCTTCCACAGGTGGTTTTTGATGGAGTCACTATACCTTTCAGTGAAACTGTGAAAAATCTCGGAATAATCTTTGACCGGGGTATGTCTTGGGTTCCGCAGCTCGCTGAGACTAGCCGTAGAGTATTTGCCTCCGGAGGCTCGTTGCGTCGATTGCAAAACTTTTTGCCCATTGCTACTAAGGTTGCGCTTGCTCAGTCGCTCTTACTCCCTATCCTTGATTATGCGGATGTATGCTATCTTGATCTCACCGAAGAGCTACTGGATAAACTCGAGCGCCTTCAAAATTACAGCATTCGGTTCATTTTTGGTTTGCGTAAATTTGACCATATTTCTGAATTTCGCACTAAGCTCGAGTGGCTCCCCATCCGTCGTCGCCGGGATGCTCATATACTATGTCTTCTTTACAGCACTCTATTCTATCCTACTTCCCCTTTTTATCTTTCTAGTCTCTTCAAGTTTAGGAACACAGTTCACTCTCGTACATTGAGATCTGCAGATAATTTGACTCTGGATATTCCTTCCCACAGAACGTCTTTCTATAGTTCCTCGTTTGCGGTAAAGGCTGTGAACCTTTGGAACGAACTGCCTCTTAATATTAAGCGTGCACGTTCACTGGAAGCTTTCAAACGCCTTGTAAAAAGTCATTATCTCTGTAAATAATTTTGTACTGTATCATTTATTTCTTTCTGTTATTACTTTATGTGCTTTATATATTTTATGTATGTTTATCTATGTGTTGTCTATTTATGTAGTAGTATTATTATGTTAGGTATTGTATGTAGTATTAGTATTTAGGTTTATAGTATAATTTTAAGTATTTATTGTACTCCCCGTCAAATATTTTTAGCACATTCCTTTCCGTACATGGGTTGCCTGGAAGAGATCGCTTCCAGCGATAAGGCCGCCTAGTGTTGCACTAGCTTAAGAAGTTCACTTAAGTATTTTTTTTGTAAGTTTCATTTTTGTGTACAATAAAGAGTTATTTGTTTTGTTTGTTTGTGTTTGCTCTGTGTCTGGGTGTTATTTATGTACTATCTATATAAGTATGTATTTAAAATATAATAAGTATATGTAGTACATCCAGTCTCTGGCAGCCATACCACAAGCTTTGCTTAGTTTTGGGGTCAGAGACAGAGATGTCTCCTAATATTTATTTACTGAACAAGTACTCGCCAAGACGAATCAAACGAGCCGAAATTCGATGGGGTTGCGTCGTTTCATTACAGAGTTTCTATTCTTTCACACCAGCTCCATCATCAGACCCTGGTTATCACTGAAAGACAAACTACTCGCCAAGACGATTCAAATGAGCCCAAATTCGATGAGGTTGTGTCGTTTCATTGCGAAGTTCCTTTGGCCACCTTCTAGGTCCATCATCAGATCAGCACCCTATCATCCTAATATTGTATAGTCACATGATTTACACATGTATGCAAATTACAGCTCAATCGGTAAGCGGACAGTGGATCAAATTTAATTTGCAAGATTTGATGACAGGCTTTGGGAACCTGTACCCCAGTGTTAGCAAGTAGTAGGAAACACTCCAAGGTTTTTAGTGGGTATACCGTCTAGGCGGAGACTCCCACACAACCTTGCCTCCCCCGGGACGGGGTGGTATCCATAAAGGATTTTACCTGGGAAAACCTAAAGGTAAATCTAAATAAAAGCTTGTAAAAATTAATTAGTCTAAGTATCCCCGCGCGTGTTCATTCCTAACTCCACAATATTTATGTACATTTTAGGCAAAGTGTTAGTCTTTCTCGTGTTAAGAACACAGTATTTCTTATTGCCTTGAAAAGAAAATGATAATCCATACCGCTGATACCGTAATAACCTTTAAATTATAGGAAAGTATAGTTCTTACCTGTGTTAGCCATGACATCTTGAATGCTCGTGTGTTGCGCACCGAAAGAAGTAGCTGCACTTGTGCCTTCCATCTACAAAAATGATTCTTTTTTTCAATAATTATTCTATAATTACTTTTTCAAATAGCAAACTGTGTTTTACCTCATAGGTTTTCAATAAAATTGGTTAGTATAGCCTAATCAAACTTGATGGTGTTTGTGAAGTTAGCTACAAGCTGCGCAAATCCCCACTACTCATAGCCGCTGACATATGAATTTGATACTGCGCAACAACTCGCTTTGTGTTCACAGACTTCATTATGTTCAGCCTATACACAGTGAAAGCAATTTATATTCTAGAATATGTTCTTCGTCTACAAAGTTGCCACTAAAAATTGCCGTGTTTCAGATAATGCCGTGTTTTGAGACAAAATTTGAGAAATTGCCTTATCTTCATACTTCTTTACTGTTTTTTTTTTGCTGAGTACCGTATAACACGTCAATTGCACCCTGTATACATGAGGTTGATTATTGTGAGACGTGGAGGGTAGGTGGAGAAGCTACTAGCGTATAGGGTGTGAGAAAAAAGATGTGCTTGTTATGATTTTATCTAATTTAGACTATAGATAATAGTAAAAACCTGCATAATATTAATAGAAATGATAGAAAATAGATAATGGTTTTATTTACTTAAGCATCTCATCAAAAATTCAACAGTAGTTTTTGGCGCGAAAAAGATTTTTTTGTCAGACGCACCTAGCCTAGACGTTGTAGTAAGACAAAAAAAAACGAACAAAGACAAAAGATACTATTTTCGTCCTGTTCACAATTTCAGAATTGCACATTTCGCCCTCTTACTTTGTAATTTTTTTAAATTTTTTACAAGGAAATGGTTTGCAAACTGGTTGATACAGTCAAAGTTATTAAGTGATACAAACCAATAGAACATGTTAGGCTGTCCAACTTTCTAGGAGCAAACACAGCATGCATACAAATGGAGCGCTAGAAGTTTGGCAAGTAAGAAAAAAAAAATATTATTAATTATTAGTAATACAAAAAAATTATTAATATTATTTAGTGCCCTGTCTAGTTATATACTTAGCTATGTGGTGAGACATGATGATGATACCTGTAGTATCTGCGGCGCCTGCAGTAGAGCGCACACGGCCAAGGCATCGCTCTCTATCTCCACGCACACGCTGTCGTAAGCTCCCTGCGCGTTATGGCTGCACACTGACATCTCTTCCACTTCGCTCACTAGCCTACAGAAAATAAATAGAATATTGTTCAAATGCTCCGAGCAAATTTTGCTAATGGCTGTACATTTAGGAGAACTTTTGTAGCCACCGATTGGGAATGAATAAATAGCCATAATTGAGAATGAACAAAAAAAAACGTTTTAGAAAATAGGTGCCAATTACAATTAGGTGACAAGAACATTGGATTCCTCGCAAAAAAAATGTGTACGTGTGTGTGTGTGTGTGTTGTTACCTGTTATCGTCCGTCTCCCTCCCGCCGAGGTCGGGCCGTTCAAGCGGGGAGCACCACAGCACGAAGTTGTGTTTGAGCAGATGTCGCGCGAAGAACACGTCTGCGCCGGAAAGCGTCGGGTCCGCCGGCATGTTGCCCAGGGGCAGGTGGAAGTACCTGCCAATATCAGCTTTATTAGTTTATTTTTAAAAAAAATCAGTGGTTATTAGTGTGATAGTGATGTCAGAGTGATAGTGATTATTAATCACTATTACTTAAGCTGCGTAGTGCGTACTAACTTGCAAGTGCGCTCCGTAAGCAGGCTTTACCAATGCAATCCACATGCCAATGTGGAAATCTTTTCCAATACCTTAATCGAACCACACAAACTGAGCTGTGGAAACTGTGATTATTATTATTTTTACATGCTTGCAAGTAGATACAGAAGACTGACGGTTTTTTTTGCTTTTAATGTGTTTTGCTCGAGTGTCGAGACTAGGAAGCCGCTTGGTAATTGAAGTTTTAGCGCAGATTCACACTACGCGATGTATGCAGACGTGAGATCAGCAGCTAGAGGACGCGATGCCGAAAGCCGTCAAAAAATTAAAGAGGGAGATCCGCTTCCCGGTTTACGTATGATGTCGCTCTGTAGCGCGTGGAGCAGTAGCGTAAGAAAGCTGCGCGCTTGGCAACCTCGCCGTGTGGCGTATTTGCGTCAAATTCATCTCAGGCCTCAGATACGGAGCGGATTCATTCTACGTGTGTTATATAACTACCTGCACTGTTCTATAGTGAACTGCAGCACCGAATGTAGGTTGAGGTAGTGGCGCACTATATCGCGCTCTCCCAGCTGCTGCAACTCCAGCGTTAACATCCTACGTGTCACGTGTGTTATATAACTACCTGCACTGTTCTATAGTGAACTGCAGCACCGAATGTAGGTTGATGTAGTGGCGCACTATATCGCGCTCTCCCAGCCGCTGCAACTCCAGCGTTAACATCCTACGTGTGTTATATAACTACCTGCACTGTTCTATAGTGAACTGCAGCACCGAATGTAGGTTGATGTAGTGGCGCACTATATCGCGCTCTCCCAGCCGCTGCAACTCCAGCGTTAACATCCTACGTGTGTTATATAACTACCTGCACTGTTCTATAGTGAACTGCAGCACCGAATGTAGGTTGATGTAGTGGCGCACTATATCGCGCTCTCCCAGCCGCTGCAACTCCAGCGTTAACATCCTACGTGTGTTATATAACTACCTGCATTGTTCTATAGTGAACTGCAGCACCGAGTGTAGGTTAAGGTAGTGGCGCACTATAGCGCGCGCTCCCAGCCGCTGCCACTCCAGGGTATTGTACAGTGACTCCACGTCTCTCACGTACAGGGGCACCAGGGGGAACTCGGATAAACCTGGGAGGAAATCACTAAATTGACTTGGTGCTTAGTACTATAGCAGTCAAATTCGAAATAGCCAGGAATGACTGATAAATACCTAAAATATCTGGTGGCGGTAATAGCATGGTGACTCACAGATGTTTAAGTAGTCTGATTATTGATGCTCTCGCCAGAAAATCAGTTTTGACGGGGAACCTCAAATACAATCTCTTCCTCACATTAATTCCTAGCTTTAGGGACCATAGCAGTTTGCCGGCATGACCACAGCGCTCGTCGCTGTACCACGCCAGCACTCGCTGGATGAGTCGGTACACTGTGTGACTCCCCCTACCCCACCCCAGTGAGTTACCCGGCATGAGCGCAGTGAGCGCGGGCAGCGCGGCCTGCAGTCGGGCCGCAGCGCTCGCTGGATGAGTCGGTGTACTAAGCGTCACACAAATCTGCGGATGGGAAGTTATGAGCCGTGATTCGCTAATTATTGCGCATATGTGCACAATGCCGACGCCGCGTGTCGTAGTGTTGAGCACGGGTGTAGGGAGCGCGCGGGAGGCATGAGGTTGGCGGGCGGGTGTGCCCCGGCGTCTCGTTTCTCTGGCTCCCGCGCATACCTATATTTCGGCTTTTGAGCAGCGCTTTGCTCATAACTTCCCATCCGCCGATTTGAGTGGCGCTTAGTATACACTGTGTGACTACCCCCTTCCCCTCCCAGTGAGTTAGTTACCCGGCATGAGCGCAGTGAGCGCGGGCGCGGAGAGCGCGGTCTGCAGCGCCACAGCAGTCGGGCCGCAGCGCTCGTCGCTGTACCGCGCCAGCGCACGCTGGATGAGTCGATACACCGTCTTGGCTTCCGTCTCCACTACCACTTCCCAGGTCAGCTCCGCTCCCGGAAGGAATTCCTCGTCGGTGCCCACGTTGATCCTAGTATTATAATAGAAATAACATGTCATGTCCTTTCACAGGTAAACGAATACGCGCAAACCTTTTTGAGATCTCTGATGCAAGCAGCTGTGCAGAACGCATATTTCAGATGTTGGAAGCACGCCGTCTGCCTGCTTCGGCCTACCTGCACAGCACGCGACTCGTGATCAGCTCGTGCGATCTTAAGAGACCCCAAAAAGATTAGCGCGTATTGTACCTGTTCGTCATAACGGTTTCCAGAACAAATGCAGGCTTTAGAGAATCGTGCGCGAGCCAATGTAAGAATACCACTATAAATAAAATTAACTGAATGTGTGGAATAAAACTGTAAGTGTATATATGATGAAATTGATTAATACATAATATTTATAAACCTTACAGTGGACATAAATGTTAGTGATAAAAGAATGCAAGGTCTTAATCGCACCCTAAACTAAAGCGAGCAACTCACTTGGCAGTCCTCTCAGCAGCGTACAGCGTGTTCATATTAGGCATCTGATTAGTTTTGACGGTGTCCAGCACGAATATGTAGCCTTTCTTACTGGGGCCCAGGATGAGGGCCCACATGCTCCGGCTAGAGCCGGCCGCCGAGTGTTGGTATAAGAAGATATGCTTCAATGGAGATACGCCGTCCTGATGGGTGAAAATAACAGCTGGTTTTTTCATTGGCGTAACTAGGGATTTTCTCTTTGGGGGGACAGCTGCTTACTTTCATGCACTCCAGCACCCGTAGCATGTCAATAGGCAAACCATTTTATCCACTGTTAATGTCTGTTGTGAAAGTCTATTTATACTTTGTTTCCACTCCGAGGGGATAAATTGGCGGAAAGACAATTTGTCCCTTTGCCATGCTAGGGGTGCAGAAAAATAGAATTTATTAGCTTGTAAGTTTTCTAACGTGTCATCCAAATCACGGCAGTACTCAGTTGTGGTCACCCATCCGAAAGCTGACCGTGCCGCAGAGAAACACCTAATGAGCCTCCACTACACTACACGCGAAGTTGTCCGAGGTTGATCGAAGCGGATAGTGTGGACGCAAATTGTCACCCAAAAGCATCACCTAACAAAAACCTTGACAGACTTGACCGAATTCATTCCATTTATCGTTCCAAGGAACTGATGGGACGAGCAATTTATTTCTGAGGAAGCCATCGCTGATGAATGATTAAGTCTACGTAGAGATGCCACTTCACCCCATTTCATGTTACTACGCTCCACCTCGCCCGACTTCCGATCATTGTCGGTTTTTTCGCTCGAGTCAAGGGACTCGGAGCGCTCCAGAGTTCGATACGAAGCGTCTCTCCACACTACTTGCATCACTTCAGTGCGCTGCGAGACGTCGTAGTCCGTCGTACTATGTAATAGGGTGCACATTGCGACGTCAGCTGCCACTTGAACTATGTTGCCTCGGGCGCGGTCTCCGAGAGACTGGGCACTTGGCGAAGTTGACGGACGGGCACTTCGAACTCCGGCCACAGCCCGGACACTGCGATTTTTCATACAAAATCTGCTGTCTTACGCACACTACACAGTATTTACTAACAGACAAAACACGTACGCACGGTCGCTACACGTGCATAAAGAGTGACCATTCTTAGTATTATTATTTGCTCCGGGTTACTTCGTCGAGGACTTCGATGGAGTGTCGAAGCGAGTAGTGTAGTGGGGCCTATATGATATGTTCGCCACTGAAGTGAAGTATTTTTGTCCAATAATTTGTTCACAAAATGACGGATGAATGAAGGATAGGTAAAGATTTTGGTACCTGTTTTGCTAAATACGGCTGCAACAAAACGCTTTTGAATTGCAGCTGACTCAGATTGAAAGTATCCATGTTGTTAGAACCAAATTGTATTAATCTGAAATAAAAAATAGCGTAAGATTAAAACCTAATCATATGACCTGTGTTTAATGATAGTGGCAAATAAGCTGTCTGACTTTCTGATGGTTATAGGTCACAGCAATACCGGAGGCGTTATAGCCCGCACCACACAAGTTGGCGGAAATGAAGTTAAAGCTAAAGTTATAAAAGTTACTACAAGCTGCGCAATATCCAATCAATGCGCGGCTTTGTGTGAGCTTCAGTCAGGATTGGATATTGCGCAGCTTGTAGCTAACTTCATTTCCGCCAACTTGTGTGGCGCGGCCTATGCCAATACTTTGCATACTCTTTGGGTGAGGTTCTTTAACCTAATTCAAAAAAGGAGGCTCTCAATTCGTCTGTAAGTTATTTTATGTATGCGGCTATGTTTCGCGATTACTTCGCCAATCATGAACCGATTTAGGTGATTATTTTTTGTTTGGTAGATCATAATTCAGAGTTGGTACCATTTAAGTATTTTCGAAATTGGCCGAATAGTTTTTGAACCATCAACGATAACCTAAAAATGCCATACTATTTGAAGTTTGTACGTAAATTGGAACGATTGAAGTCGGTAGTACCGTTTTGGCAAAAAATAATTATATTCTATTCCATTATGGACTTTTGCTTAGAATCTAGCATCATTCAATTAGTCCTTTTTACTAAGCACCACATAAATCGGCGGATGAGAAGTTAGTCGCAGATGACACTTCGCCGTAATTCGCTAATTATTGCGCATGTGTGCACAATGCGTAGGGAGCGCGCGGGAGGCATGAGGTTGGCGGGCGGGTGTGCCCCGGCGCGAGTCTCTCTGGCCTTTTGCGCAGCGTTCTGCGTATAACTTCCCATCCGCCGATTTGTGTGGTGCTTAGTATATGTAACCTACCTTCTGGCTTCATTCTGGTCCACGGCACATACGCACCCGAGTTGCACCAAAACTCTGAACTCTAAGCTCATTTGAGTCTCGTAGATACCCTCGATTTCTGGAGCTGACAACTCGCCCATCAACTCTCTGGGGATTCAAATACATAGTGTAAAGTTACCCAAACTAATTGAAGTTATCTGCTTGCCTTGTACTAAGTCGAAAATATGTGATTCCGGACCAAAATTATGAACAACTTTTACTATAGTAACCACAAAAAAAATATCAGCTGTTCCGTACAAAGCAGTTCTGAATGGACAAAATGTGAAACGGCTGATTTATTTTTAGAATTCCAGATTGGCCCGCTAGTAAAAGTTGTTCATAATGGTCTGAATCACCTTATTTCGGCACCAGTTTTGGATAACCATGTATTTCAAATAAAAAAAAAACGAACTTAACTTTGAATAAGTAAAAAATGTGTTTCCATGTTTTGTAGTTGAACTTACTCCTGATGCTCCCTATAAAGATGCTCCGGGACAGTATACTGGTACAGGTTGTGCACGGGATGCGCCCTGGGCAGTATCCGCGAGCACTTGCGCCAGTACTGGCCCGAGTCGCTGGCGCGAGCGGTCCGCTGGTTCACGTAGAACACGCGCGGGACGGTCAGCTTGATCTGATGCAGCTCGGTGCCCACTAACGCCCACAGTTTGAACAGGCCCGGCTCCGCTGTTTCTGCTACCTGTTTTATATAAATCATTTGTTTATTCGAAGAAATTTAAAAAAAGTTATACAAAAATCACATACATTGTCTGTTCAGGCGCTAGCGCCTGAACAGACAATACCCTGCGTTACTATATTCACTGCGTTAAATAGCTAAAGCCTTACGAAATTTCGGCTAGTACAGCCGCCTCACAATCAATGGTTAGGTTCGTGCGACACCAGACTAACCCACCAACGCAACCGCGGAACTCCACTACCGTCGCCGTAACGCCTGGCTATACTGTGATAGCAAGCGAAGCTAGGACATGGATTATTCCAACGGCTGTTTTTCTTTTCGGGAAACTTCTCTGTACTCACATGTCCTACCTCCCTAACATCCCCTACGTGTCCCTACTTCCCTAACCTACCATTTGAAGTCAATATATACTTGTATATAGATAGGTACGGGATACTTGGACCGTGAGACCTATCGGTACCAGGCGGAGTGGGAAGGAATGAAGGATAAGCACGATCTCTCCACTGCCGTGACTCAGACTCAAGCCACGATCACAGAAGGTGACGGTACTAGGTAGCTCTTGCCACAGTGGAAGGAACAGGTAGGTAATCCGCCCGCCCAGCGGAACATATTCATGCTGGGTACGGCGTTGTCCCCTGCGCTGGAGGCCTCTGAATGGGCTCCGTCTGGATCCTCGAAGGTCCGACGGCCGGTTATTAATGATTTGCCAGAAAGTGGTGACAAAATTTATTAACTGTTGCCTAACTAGGCTTAAGGCGCGTGTGTGCGTGCGTGTGTGTGTGCGTGGGTGTGTGGGCGTGTACAGTTCGCACCATTTGTTATACGAGTATCTCTATTAACCCGAAACAATTAAATAATACGATATCAAAAATATTATAAATAAATATATATATATTAGGGGACATCTTACACACGGTCTCTGACCCCAAACTAAGCAGAGCTTGTGATATGGCTGCCAGAGACAGATATACTACATATACATATTTTTAAACACATACTTATATAGATAATACCTAAATAACACCCAGACACAGAGCAAACACCTATGTTCGTCACATAAATATTTGCTCTGGGTGGGAATCGAACCCACGCCTCTTTGACCCCGGAGTCAGGGTCACTAACCACTGAGGCATCGAGGCAGTTAAATCTTTATAGCAATTTTCTTGCATGAAATACCTGAATAATTTGCCAAGGGGAGTTAAGCAATGTTCTTTGCGCCCGTCTAATGAATCCTCCCAGAGTATTCGTTGGGCCGGTGGCTTTAGGCGGTGGCATCATAGCATCGTGGTCAGTTTTACCTAGAAAAAACATCAAACTAAAATTCGACTCTATAAAGACGACATTAAGATCTAATTAGTTTTATTGTTTTGTACATACCACGTTTGCTTCGATTTCTCAAGCCGCGCTGTTCCATCTGCCACATCCACTTTTTCTTTTGGAACAATATCCATTTCTTTCTTTCTTCCTGCAATGTAAATAATTGTTTTATTAACCGACTTCATAGAAATTAGGTTCTCAATTCGACTGTATGTTACGCGAAAATTCCGCCAATGAACTATGAACCGATTTTGATGATTCTTCAAATAAGCGTCAAGTAACTAGCATCCTGTGCAACTATACTACAATGTGAACAGCGGGCAGCCTGCGCAATCTTTTCAATAGAAATTCTAAAAATTGACCTTCGAGCAAGTTTTATACTAAGCGCCACACAAATCGGCGGATGGGAAGTTATGCGCAGAACACTGCGCAAAAGCCGAAATATAGGTATGCACGGGAGCCAGAGAGACTCGCGCCGGGGCACACCCGCCCGCCAACCTCATGCCTCCCGCGCGCTCCCTACGCATTGTGCACACTACATGCGCAATAATTACCGAATCACGGCGAAGTGTCATCTACGGCTAACTTCTCATCCGCCAATTTGTGTGGCGCTTAGTATAACTACCTATGTCGCGCAAACTGCAAAAATATATTTATCATTACAAATGCAAAAACTAATTTTAAAAAATGCAAACGACTGATTAACATACCTTAGTATTACCAAAAGGCGGTGGTGCACCGACCGCATCTCTCCAGTTGGTGGCTTCAGGTGGCGGCGAGTCTTGCCTCTTCCTCTTCACGGTGTGTACCACAGGCCTTATTTCAGGCCGCTCTGTGGGCTGTTTGCCTATATCCTCAATGTCTATTTCTGTATCCATTTCCTAAAATAATAGTATAACTTGATTGAGTAATAATAAATAATACATAAAAATAAATCCTACTAGTCCTACTAATATTATAAACGCGAAAGTTTGTAAGTACTCTTTCACGCAAAAACTACTGAACAGATGGAGATGAAACTTTGCAATAATAAAGATTATACATCAGAATTTCATATAGGCTCTAAATTATAATGATATTTCGTATATTTTCCATAAATTAACGATAAGTGTTAAGTAAGTAGGAAAATGTTTGCCAGCTAAAGCAATTCTAGCGTGCACTTCAAGAAATGTAAAAAAAAAAACAACTGTCGAATCGAACAACCGTCAAATAGATATATTTTTGGTTTTTATTTTCCATCTCCTTTATTAAGGGTGGTTAGATAGGGTAAGGGCCTCGGGCAAATAGCCCATTACTTTTACATTCATTACTTTTTATCCCGGAAAAATAAAAGGTTCCTATGAGATAGCACAAAAATCAAAATATCATGCGGGCGAAGCCGCAGGCAAAAACTAGTATCAAATAAAAATATTGTAGAGCCTCGATTAGCCGGACTAAATCGTGTCATAGAGTATTCGAATAATCGAAAATCCGGATAATCGAAACTATGAAAGGAAGCTGTTTGTCTAGTTATCTAACTTAGCTAACTTATGACCAGTTTCTCCCTTTTTAGGGTTCCGTACCCAAAGGGTAAAAACGGGACCCTATTACTTGTCTGTGTTATTATTAGTCTGTCTGTCCGTCTCCAAGCTGTATCTCATAAGCCGCTATAGCTAGACAGCTGAAATTTTCACAGATGATGTATTTCTGTTGCTGCTATTACAACAAATACTAAAAAAAAAACATATATTAAAGGGAGGGTCCCATAAAACAAAAGTAATTTTTTGCCGTTTTTTTTGCTCCATATTAATAACGGCAACAGGTAGCCGCTTGAAATGGGGCTAAGGGGGTTTTCATAGGGTATGGAACTCTTCGTGGGCGAGTCCAACTCGCCCTTGGCCAATTATTATAAACATTTTCCTACCCGTACGCCAATTTTCACATTTTAGAAGTAGTTGCAATTTACTAACTTTTTTTTTAATTCGATAGGGTATCCCCACCTAACGCTAAGCTGACTGACTCCGGGCTATTGTTGTACAACACGATGATAATGTAATAGGTACCAAAAAATCTACTTTTAGAAAGTAGTGGCAATTTTTGCGCTTACCAGTGTATTAAAGTCAAAAAGATTTCCTTACCCCATTGTCTCCGCTAGTTCCTTCCCCGTTCTCCCTGATCTGCTTGGGCGCCGCCGAGAACATGTCGGTTATTTTCCTCGTTTTAAACTTGTCACTTTTCGCCAGCATTTTCTTGTGAAGCCAATCGGGGTACTGGACGCGGGGTACTGGATTGTCTAACTGAAAAACAAAATGCACATGGTGAAAAAAACATAATTATAGTTAGTCCGTGATTCACTAGGTCGTAAAATGATTCTATTTCATCGTCCGAATGGGAACATGATGGAGCGTAGGTATACTTGGATCAGAGTCAATGTTTTGTTCGGTGCAATTCGAAACTTTAGAACCGCGACTCTTTCAGAGTATCCAACGAATTCGATAATATTATTTTTCCACTTTTTAGCAACCATGAATCCGACACCATAAAGTCCCTTGGTCTCGCCAATGTGGAAGAAAATACCGTCACTTCGTTCCTCGGTGACTTCGCCTAAGCGTCTTATTTCCGAAAGGCCCATTATGTCCCACCTTATATTTTTTAAACTATTCTCGAGCTCTAATAATCGACTGTCGTCCATTAAAGTTTTTACGTTATACATTACAATGTTAACGTGATTATCGTCCACTGCTGGACATAGGACTAACCACGCAGACAGATTAGGCCATATTCACCATACTAGCCCAGTGCTAGTCAGTTCTTCTACAGACTATACAGATTGCCTCACAATTCTTCTCTTCACCGAAATACCAGTGTTGTTTACGAGTAAGTCCGTAGTTAAGTTCCAAAGAACTCTTTGGTACTGAACTGGGTTTGAATCCACACCTACTTTTTTATGATTATAAACGATGTAACTGTCATTTAAAAAAATAATTATTATTTTTCGCATAAAATGGCACCACCGATTTCCAACGTGGACAGAATATGCATAGTTTGCATAAATTGATGTGACATCCATGTAAATTATCGTTGATTTATCAAAAACGGCTCAGCCGGTTTCGATAAAGTTTAAATGGGATCTCCTCGGGAGTATACCCTTTCGAATTAAAAAAGGTTTTTAAAATCTGTTCACAATTTACAAGTTTAAAACATCAATGAACATACAAAAAAACCATACAGACTAGCATAGCATAGCACTTACCTCCTTTTTTGAAGTCGGTAAAAAAGGTACATATTCCCTATTCGGTTTATCACACTTACCCCTTGCATGGCAGCGGGTATAGTGATGATCTTCTGTATAGCACCACTGAGCCTCTCAATATAGTACGCCCAGTCCAGGACATCCCTAATGTCGATATCTTCAGTAATGCTGGTGTCTTTCAACCAACGGCGCAAATGGTGACGTTTTACTGCGGCCGGTGACTGGAATATGGCCAGAGGGATAGCTCTCTCGGTGACCGGCGCGCCCTCTGGCTTGCGAGATATTATGAACCTGAAATATTATAATATGCGGTCTTGAAATATGGTAAGCGATTTTCACTAGTACTATTGTAGTGCTAATCGTGTTTGACTGTTTTTTAGCGATCACCGAAGTTAAGCAACGTTCGGAAAGGTTCATTTTTCGGATGGGTGGCCGTGGGTGGCATTTCCAACTTAACGAAACCCTTGGCTCGAATGACACGTTAAATTGTAGGTCCCGGTTGTTAGTTGTTTTAGTCCTTTCAGAGGCCTTCAGGCGGCTTAAAAGCTCTCACAGCAAGGCTATAGAAGCGCCCTATACAAACTTCATTATGTGAAATTTTATCACAAAGTCAGTAAAGAAAGCCCAATATGATAATGTATCTGTATGGAAGGTGTTGTAAACATTTGATATTCAGTTTTATACCTGCAAGCCAATCCTGCATCTTTCACCATCTGGTCGCCCAAAAACTCTGCCAACCGTTTCGCCGTAGATATCGACGTCGACTTCTGACCGCCATAGTCTTCCAGTTTCTTCGACATCGACCTGTTTTCCGATATAAGCTCGAACAGTTCCGAGTCAGGCATATTAGAGCCTTTGCTGTAAAGTACGTCGAGCCAGTAGTCAGCCACTTTGGCCACGGCACCGTAGCAAGATTTTAGGTCGTTCCCTTTGAGGAACGCTTCGAATACTGACGATTGGAAAATCTTGATCAGTTGGAGTTCGCCGCGACGTTTTACTTCGAATCCTGCGTAATTAGAATTATAGTTGAAAATCTCTTGCAATATATAAATTACACATAAAAGTGACAATACAATATTCTGGTTGGTCAAAAATTTTACACAGAAGATACAAATCTTAACCCATGCAAATATTATTGACTTCATCAGACTGAGCAATCAACTATTACTGACTAGAAAATCAGAATCGAAACTTACCTTTAAGTTCAGCTAGCGAGCCATCGAAATTAAACACGGCGTATCGCTTCTTTAGCCTCTTGCCCTCTTCTTTCGAAGCTGGCAGTACCATAGCCAGGTAAGGTCCGTCCACTTCAAAGAAAATTGAGTTTTCTGCCCGCTGAGCATAAGTCTTTTTTTCAGGATCAGTCAGCTCGAAGTATTGGTCGTTTGTGAAGTGGTCTTTTACCATAGCATTTAACACGGCGTTAGGGAATGATACGTTTATTTTCTTTTTCTTTGCGTGTGTCGTGTGAACTGTAACGTTTTCGGGGAACGAAGACGGTAGGACACACCAAATCCCGTCGGTATCTAGCTCGAGTGGGCGGCCGATCTGTTCTATAATCTCCCGAGCCTTCATGATTATGTTAGCTCCGGTATAGCAGACGATGCCGGCCATTTCCATACTGTGCCAGCGAGCTCCTCGTCTCATAACGTATCCATAGAACGAGTTGAGAATACACTTGTGGGCCAGTTGCAACGAATCGTAGAGCACTTCTCGGCTTTTAGCAATTTTTATCTCGGTCGCGTCCCCGCTCGCAACCGCTTCCGACACTTTGGCTTTCGCCTGCTTGTTCAGAGCTTTGTATTCGTACCGACGATCTCTGAATGCGCGGACGGTATCGACGTAGAAAGAGTTTTCCTTCTGACAGATTGTCGTCGTCCTGACTTCCATTCGTGTCACTTTGGTCTTCTTGTAAGCTACTTTGCAATAGTCTGCCAGTCGTTTCTTTTCATATGCGGCTTGGTCTTCTTTGGGTAAGGCGTGGAACGGTCTCTGTGGCCCTCCAGGAAAAAGTGGGGGGAATTTTTCTGTCTCGAGCTGCTGTTGTATGCGTTGGTATTCGCTTCTGGTTGCCGGTAAATACTCTCCGCGCCACATCCAATCCATGTGGCGCTGGCAAGTCGCTCCTGGCTTGTTGTAGTCACAAACGGCGCAAATACTGGTATTCACCATAGCCGATGGTTGTAACCTGTTCGTTAAAATGATATTCGGGTACATAGCGCCGACATCCAGATGGTAAATCAGCGGGTTCTCGTCTCTTCTGGGATGGTCTTTCATATGCTGTAGTTTTTCTTTGATTTCGGCACAAACCTCTTCGAAGTTCGTCACGAGATCTAAAGGGACTCCTTCTTCGACCTCTATGGCGTGTTTCATGGTCTTTTCCGTATTGTCCATGAGCATGTCAACCGCTGTTGGGACAATTTTGAACTTGCATTTGATGTCAGCGCGAAATACGCCCGATTCGAGGGCTTCCACGTGTCCTCCGACGTAAGTCTCCGTCTCCAGCACGTGACCATCACTTGTAAGTTTATTTAACTCTTCCACCTGCTTGTTTGGGAACACGATATTTGCATGGAACGCTTCTACCATCAACAGCGACTCGCAGAGTGTACCGGACCCTTTACGGAGCACTTCGTCTGGTTCTAAGGGAATTATAGTGCACAACGCGAATATGAATGGGTGTACATATTTCATATACAGGTAATACGTAGCTACAGCGTCCGATACTGAGTAATTTGACAGTACCTGCGGTTGTTCGGCCGCCATTCTGCACATGTCTTCGGGATCGAGCTCGACTGGGTCGTATCTCAGTTTGGCTTTAGCAACGGCTTTTAAGCCTTGTGACCCCACAGGTAAGTACGAGTCACGTTTGACCCAACACAAGCAGTCCATATGCATAGCGGGACGGCACGCGTACGTGCCATCCCTAGCAGTAATTTTGCTGAAGCCTATCTCCTGTTTCATATCCAAACCTAATATAGCCGCTCGAGCTTCCACGAAAGGCCAGTCAAAGAAATCGCCGTTATATGTGACGAAAATATGCGGTTTAACATCCATGATGTGGGCGAAAAACTTTTGTATTAGTGCTAGTTCATTTTCTTCATTGAATATTATAAAATTGCCTTCAAATTCTGGCTTTGGCGTATACTCGAAATCTTCAACATCTACTGAAATTATTTCCCTGTTAGTGATGAGGTACCCCTGCGCGTCGATCATGTAAGAAATCATCATGATCTGATCTGTTTGTGAGTCTGGAAACTTTAAGGGAAGTTTTGTAGTTTCGATATCGAAGGCGAGTACAATGGGGTCGGGACGCTCGATGATGTCGTCTCGCTTTGTGAATATGGGTGTCTCTGTTCCACGGTTTTTGACTGTGTACCATGAACCACAAAATATTTTCATGTCAATCGATACCCGGACATGGTATGGAACATCATGCTCTCTAATGTCCAAGATATTCTCCTTGTGATCTGTAGTTTTCTTAGCGTGTTCTATTGCAGCTGCGCTAGTTAAGGCATTTGTTAACATTTCAGCATAAATGACATCTTTTTTTTCCCGCTCTTTGTTTTTGTTCACTGCAGTGAGTATTTCCTTTCGCACTTTCATCATCTCATTTTGAGTCATGAAGGACAATTTTATGTATCGCTGTTTTAATCCTGAGAGATGGTTTAACTGAAATTATATGAAGCAATATAGTAAGTGCTTATTTTCCTTCCAATAAATACCGAACACAATATAAAGCTTAGCAAGATTCTTATTTGAGTAATATTCAGTACCCCCAATAGAACCAGCATATCCAGAATATTCCAAACCAAATGACTTCATAAAATATTGAGTAAGCTTTTCTCTACTAATCTACTACAGTTATTTAGAGGGGCTTTATTTGATACGAGTATTACTGTTGTATATTACCTATATTGTATATTACCTGTATATACCTACCATTTAGCAGATGTTTTATTTTTTTCAACAATCAGAAAAAAATTACATACCAAATCTAAGTCTTCCTTTTCAAGAACTTCAATCTTGTGCACTGTGCCAGCAAACTTCTTAGACAAGTACTGTATGACCTCTTGCTCACACTCTCGCCGCGCCATAATCAGGAAGTATGGTTGGAAAACAAGAGACACTTTGAACCTGGATCCATCCATCTCTATGAAGTAGTAATCCATGGCAGCAACTAGACGCTTGTCTTCATCTAGTACTTCAGCCTGTAATTTTATAGCAAAATAAATCTACAGGGTGGAGAGTTGACATTGACACCAACATGAAATGAAATCACATATATTTGGCTTTCTGTTTTAAAGCTGTCAACATACTCATAATTAGAATTTAATATTTGAAGATATTTAATAATAGAAAATAAATAAGAAATGAACAGAAATAAATAAAATTTTGGAACTCACTGCTCAGAAAAGAAAAACCCTAAGAGCATTATATAAGCTAGAGACATAATTATGTCATAACCACAGAGATCTAGAGAGAGACCTTTGCTTTACCCAGGACATGAGACACACACAGATTTTATATAGCAAATACTCATGAAAAAGAATGTTTGCAAAAAACCTACATATGGAGAAGACATTGTTGTGTGACCACTCTGTGTGTGTAATTGTGTTATCAATTGAAGCAGAGTGAAATAGATTAATGTCAGATATAGGGTTTGTATTAATGACAGTGCATGCAAAATCTAGTACTCACTGTTCAACAATGGAGGACAAGTGTTCATGCCGACTCCACATTAGTGCCGTGAAGCTCTGAGAACAGGCGTGAACGAGAATGTAGACGGTTTTCGCAGGGCTCACGCACGTTCACGCCTGTTTCCCGATCAGAGTCGACTGATGAAAGCTTTTATAATTTGACAACCTGGTACAGTTTGGAGTACACCAGTATAATATGGAACATCTATGAGAGTACTTGTGCCTTCAATGCAAGGGTCCCAGGTTTGATTGCAGCCAGACAGCTTACATTATGAATTTAAAGTGCACAAGGAAAAGCCACCAGGATTCCATATGCTCTGCACCGTAAAACCTATGAAGGTAGGTTAAAAGCTCTTCGTCTCACGACTCTCGAAGAACGACGATTGTGTGGAGACTTGATTGAGAACTTCAAAATTCGCAATGGCTTCTATAATCTTCCGGATATTTACGACATGTACACTTTAAAGGAAAATATGTGTGATAGCAGACGCCATAAATTCCTCTTACAGCCTATACCATCACAAACCAACACTGCACACCACATCCTATGCAATAGAGTTGTCTACAATTGGAATAGGTTGCCTGAGGAAGTAATCTCAACAAGAACTATAAACACATTTAAAAATAGACTGGATTTTTGGATAAAGAAGGAAAAAATTTCCTTGACAGGTAAATACAAATTTTAATCAACTCTGCTTGATATAGGCACATCAGTATACACTGATCGCCTATAAACAAATAAATAAATTTAATTCTCATAGCCAATTTACTACATTGTATAGTGTTATTTATAATATAATTATATTGTTATTTACATAATTATATATTATATATAAACATGTAGATACTTATAGGCGGACCGTTTATCTGAGACGTCGCCTGCGCGGTACAGGGGCGCCGGGGGAGACGACACAGGGGACTGAGACAGTGACCCGCCGCCCGCACCGGTCTCAGTCCCCCTTTGTCGTCTACCCGTGCGCCCCTGTACCCGCGCAGGCGACGTCTCAGATAAACGGTCTGCCTATAGATGTGGTAGAACCAGCTGGTTTATTTCTTTTCTTTTTGTAAACCATTATAGGATTAGGCCTGTTATTGGCTGATTATATGGATTTGTATGATTAAGTTTAATAATATTTTTAGTGCTGCGGCCTGTAAATAAATAAAATAAATAATATCTGTGGATCTGGGCAACAGTAGCCTTTTGATTGTGTTCTCTGGCACCCCCAACAGCAATCCTTGTGGTTATGAGTTTAACATATTTAGTTATTTTATTTTTTGATTGAGATACAATGTGCAAACTTTATCGCTTGGTACAGTTGGCTTCAGTGCTTACCTACCTACTACAGATTTTTTTGCTAATGTAAAGAAGTATTTTAGATGACTATCTTAAACTGAAAATAGTCAAGAGTAGTAACAGGATAGTGGGTATGATCAAAGCGAGATCATAAATGCAAAGTTATACTTACAGTGTGCATATTTATCAAATATCCAGTCCTCTCTTTAGTATCCCTAACTCTGTTGAATCCATACTTAGAATCTATTCTGTCATTTTCTACAGCTACTCGCATACGATTTTCTGATGATTCCTCTCTGCAAAATATAATTCATTAATTAAAATAACAAGTTTATAAGTGGGTAAACTTTGGTTATTATGCCTTTTGGTTTCGAAAAAGTTAAACACAAACCTTGGTCCTGTTGATGAGCCTGCATCTCTCCTTGAGTCATCTTTAAATTTACCAGTGTTTTGTAGCACCATTTTCACATTACAAGATAATAATAAGATGGCAAAGTACAAAACAAATCTTTATTTTAGGTACAAAATAACCAAATCCAAAATACAAGTTAACGTAAATGTCAACAGCTGATATTTGTCATAATTCGCGCCATTTCTAATTGTTCTGTGGCCATTGCCATTTTTTTTTTTTTTTTTTTTAAATAATTTATTCATGACCATGGATACAGAGTCCTTCAGTCGAAGTCTTAAATAATAATTTACAAACATAGAAGAGAAATAACAAATTAAACTTAACTAAATCTTTTCAACAGTATTTAAAATATACTTATAAATAGGTTTGTAAAAAACTTCACTTTTTAGTAAATCCTCAATACGGCGGGGAACACTAATTGAGTTACGAGCTGCTATGTCACTAATGTCACTGGCTAAAATTAATCGTTGTAAATGGAAATGTGGACATTCAAATATTATATGGTTTATATCAGCATGCGGTCGGGAACAATACGTACAGTTATCTTCTGGGACTATATTAATTTTGTGTAAATGAGCTGGAACCAAGCAATGTCCAAAACGCAGGCGATTTATAACTGTTATAAACTTTCTGCCACAATATTCAAATTTGTTGTACCAAGGAGTAGTAGGTAAGTCTTTCTGTATTTCTGCATACCACCTTCCCTTATATTCTGTTGTAACGTGCCAATATTCTTTCCAAATTCTGAGTAAATCCTTATTAATTGCACAATAGTAATCTGTGAAAGGTACTTTTAATATATCTGTGTGATCTAGATCATGCTCTTGCCGAGTAGCCAAATCTACTGTTTCATTGCCACGGATGCCACAATGTGAAGGAACCCATACCAATTCTACATGTTTTGATTTACTAATCATTTCTATAAGTTCTCTAATACTATATACAATATAATTTAACTTATATGAGAAATTACTGTTGTTCAAAACAGACAGAACACTTTTAGAATCACTTACTATTAATATATTTACATTTTTTACAGAGTTATTTACAAATGTTAAAGCGGTTAAAATTGCATACGCTTCTGCAGTAAACACACTGCAATTATTATCTAACTTTATACAGTGGGTTTTATTCATTTGTGGATCATAATATGCGGCTTTAACCCCTTCATCACTTTTAGAACCATCTGTATATAAAATATAAAAGTCTGGTTTACTCTCTATGAATTCTAGAAAATCAAATTTGTTATTTATTACATCTAAATGACAATCTATACTTAAGCAATTAATCAAGGCATTATATGGACATTTATATGTTGGCCAGATATCATGAGAACAAATGTTTTTACTGATATTTTTTAACAATGACATTATTGTTGTGATTTCAGGCAAAACTCCCGAAACAAGAGATGTGGCTGATAAGCTAGATGTTTCAACTGATTGTGATATCTGTGGATGACATAAAACATTATTCAGCACTATAACATTATTGGAAGTCAACTCTTTCAAACAGAATCTATCAGCCAAAAGTAAACGTCTCAGGATTAATGGAGGTATACAGTTTTCAATTTCCATAGAATTAATAGGAGTGGAACGCATAGCTCCGCTAATAATTCTTAAAGCCATATTTTGTATTACATCGAGTTTTCGTAATAAGGTGCTACTTGCATTCATATAGGCTAAACTACTATAATCAAAATGACTTCTTACTATACTTTTATACAGCATAATCAAGGTTTTAGGATCAGAGCCCCAAAAAGTACCAGCTAAACATCTTAAAACATTAATACTTTTCATTGCATTGCTGCAGATATACTTAATATGCTCTTCAAATTTTAACCTGTTATCTATTATTACTCCTAAAAATTTATGTTGATTACTTACAGGAATGATTTCATTATTGTATTTAATTTTAACAAAAGATTGTGCAAAAGGATCTTTACTAAAAACAATAACAGAACTTTTATCAGAACTAATATCTAATTTTAATACATTGTTGTAATAATGGTGTAGCTGCAGCAGTGCAGAATTCAAGTGATTTACAGCCATATTTAAATTTTGACTTTCAGAGTATAAAAGTAAGTCATCGGCAAATTGTAAAATGTTAACATGTGATGTGTTAACATACTTTAAAATTTGAGATGTATATAGAATATACAAGAGAGAAGATAAGATTGCCCCTTGCATAGTTCCTTTACTGACGGATTTTGGTCCATGTAGCTTATTATTAAATTTAACATACAAGGTTCTGTTATTCAGAAAATTAAATATCCATTTCAATAATTTAGTTGGCAGACCTAACTCATTCAAAACTAGAAGAAGGCTCTTAATGTTGACATTATCGAAAGCACCTTTTACATCAAGAAAGACGCAGATCACATTAGAGTGGCTGAGCTTTGCTTTTTTTAATATTGAGATTAATGATACAAAACTTTCAGAGCAACTTTTACCCTTTCTGAATCCAAATTGTGTGTTAGGTATTTTAGAGTTGTTTTCAACAAAATAATCTAAACGTAATTTTAACATGTTTTCAAAAAGTTTACCCAGACAGGATGACAAAGATATAGGTCTGTATGATGACGGATTATTTGCAGGCTTATTAGGTTTTAAAATTGGTATTACACATTGAGTCTTCCATGATTCAGGAATAACTGATGCATTCCAAAGTCTGTTATAAATTGCCAATAAAATGTTCAGAGCATTTGAATGTAAATTTTTAATAAGTTTATATGGAATGTTATCCATACCTGGTGTAGTATCCCTACGACTATCTAAAGAAATGCGAAGCTCATTCAGTGTATAAGGCTCATTTAAGAAGGACACGCTATTGTCAGACCTGTCTAAAATATTTAAAGTGGTAAAATCGGTTGATGTTGAATCTGCTAATTTTTCTAGAAAACTTGGTACCCATTCGTCATTTAGAGTTTTGTTACTACAATTACTGTTAATCCTTTTGAATTTTTTAACATAATTCCATATTCTAGTAACTGGTGTCATTCTGTTGAAAGAAGTACACAATTCATGCCATGATTTTCCCCGTTCCTCTATTAATATCTTTTTCTTTTTAGCATCAAGACGCTTGTAATTAATAAAATTAGACATTGTTGGAGAGTGATGATATATCTTAAGAGCTTCTTTCGACTTTTGAACTGCATCCTCACATAGTGTGTTCCACCATGGAGCTGGTTTTCTCAGAACTTTTGGAGTGAGATTAGATTTTTGCTTAGGAATACATTCATCTCTGATTTGATACAAGATATTTATAAAATTATTGTATAATTCAACTAAATCTGTATTTTCCAAATCTAATTGCGAAAAGTAGGTTTCAGATAAAGTTTTAAATTTAGACCAGTCTGCTTTATTGTACAAATATTTTTCTTCTACAGAACGAACATCATACACCGATGGCTTCACATTTACATCCAGTAGAGTCGGAAAATGATAACTACCCATTGCATCATCATGGACTTGCCATTCACAGAGCGGAGCTAACGAGCAACTTACTAAGGCTAAATCAATTGCTGAAGAATTCTTGTTTGGATATTTAATTGTAGTATGATTACCATCATTTAAAACACACAAGTCAAACTCATCTATGAGATTGTACAAAGAATTACCTCTACTATTATTTTTTAGACAACCAAATAATATGTGATGGGCATTGAAATCTCCCATTATGATACATGGCTTAGGAGTTTCTGTGAATACTTTTTTTAATTTATTAGTATTAAATTTAGTAAATTCGCTGTTTGGGGGACAATAAATACACAACACATGTAATTTACCTAATGATGTATCAAGTGCAATGCAAATGTTCTGAATTGGTTCGTAATATGAGGTATGAACAACTTCATATTTAAAATTTTGTTTAATTAATATAGCTACCCCATTATGTTCGTTTACAGACAGTTTGTGAATCAAATTATAGGATGGAAAATTTGGAATTTTACTGTTTTTCTTAAGCCACGTTTCATTTAGTAAACATATATCTACATTTTGTTCAGTTAAAAACTTTAACAATAGCGTTTTTTTACTATGTAAACTTTGAATATTGAATTGTGCTATACGAATATATATGTCCATATAATGAAATTAAATTAAATTAAATTTGACAACAAAATTTCTTTAATTCTTTTATTTGTAATGGGTTCATTCTTGCTATTTGCAAGGGCAACAACGGACTTCACAAGGGCATTTATAATTACATCGTTATCAACAATTTCTTTGGCATTGAGATCTTGGAGGGTTTTTTGTCTCGGCTTTGGTGTTAGAGCTGGGAAGGATGTTCTATCAGAGATTTGTGGCAGACTTACCGCATTGGCATAAGACATTTTTTGTTGTTTAATTTTCTTCTCTTCTATTTTTTTCTGCTTAACAGGGCAGTCTTTCGACACGGCAAGGTGAGGGCCAGAACAATTGACACACATTATCTCTTCTACATCACATTCCTTGTAGGAGTGCCGTCCTGCACAGGATGAACACATCTGCTCTGCTCTGCAGTTCTTAGCTGAGTGGTTGAATCGGAGGCAACGGTAGCATTGCATGAGTGGTGGAAAGTATTTATGTACCTGGTATCTGAATAGCTTGATGTATACATACTGAGGTAATGTGGTGGCTGCAAAAGTGACAGCCACTGTTCCAAGAGGAGTCAAATTTCCGTCTACTTTTCGCATAAAGCGTTTGATTGAGACAACATCAGCATCACAAGTAATATTTTTGTAAATTTCTTCATTAGACATTGTCAGCGGAATATGCCTGATGACTCCTATAACTTCAGTCATGTAAGCAGGAATGAAAGCTTTCAGCTTATATCTGTTCAGGAAGCTATCCATCTTTAAAAAATTGTTAGCTGGAGCTGGCTTTTTGAAAGTGACGCCAACCTTATAAGCATTTATTCGGTGGACACCTACAATGCCTTTAACATTTTCAATGAAAAGATTTGTCAATATTATGGGGTTTTTATTACCAACCTTTTCTTCTTCTGTGGATTCAACGTAAACCACGCAGTCCCCACTGTGATTTTCGGGGAATAGCCTCTTGTAAAGGGGCTTCTGAAATACTTTGTAGCCATCATTGTTCGTGGAGGATTTTGCAAGTTTTCTCTTCTTTCTCTCTGCTGTAATGACGGGGTCCTCCCCGTCGCTAGCAACGCTCATGACGTTATTATTGCGCCGCAATACTCAACAAAAATATCAGAGAATTGCAAAATTAAAATAATTTATGAATATTAAAACGCCCGCTTCTCTCGACTTCCCGCCAAAAAGTCTGCCATTGCCATTTCTGTGTGCAGTGTGACCGTTTCCAAAACCAAGTAAACCACTAAACGTAGCACACTTTTCTACTAAAATCTACTGACGTCATATTTTTCTACTGATATCTATAGCGCGGAGCCTGCAAAATCGAAATCTTTGGTTGTCCTAGTCTTAGATTATAGAGGGAAGATGGTCCTAGTGAACTACAAAATCTCAATCCTTTCCCGGCGCAGAGTCTCTGGGTTCAAAAATGTGACTAGCTACAAATGGTGAAGCCATATCTCCGCAGTAGTAATCCTAGAACGAAAACAACCCAACGCAGAGCCTCTGTCTTCAACTCTTCAGCAAAAGTACTTCACTGACCTCCAAAATCACAATCTTTTTTTAAATCCTATGATTTCCTATCCTTTCATCATCCGCATATATTAGTTCTAATGATTATTCAATAACTCCTGAAAATCTACTAAAATAGTAGGTTTTCTACTGAAAACGGTCACACTGTCTGTGTGGCCACAGTGTGGCATTCATTTCATGTTTCTGAAAATATAAACTTTTACAACAGGACCGTTAACGCGTCCCCAGACAACTCCGGCTGCGGCCTAGTTTTAACGGCCTAGACATCCACTAATCACAAACCCTTATTTTTGAATAGGCCCGATTTGAGATTTCTCACACTATTTAAAGGACATAGCAATTAGGCCAGTGCTAACAGCATTAGCGATTTATTGCCATTTAGGCTACTGTGAATGAGAATTGGCGACAGAAAAATCTAAGAGGCGACTTGTCGCCAGTGGGTCTGACAAACGTTTTTTTACTTTACATGCTAAATAAATCTACAAAAAATTACGAGAAAAACTCTGTTTTTACTATTATAGTGTCTTAAAAAATGGCTGAGATATTAACGACCAAAGTGCGTATTTCCGGCCGAAGGTTTTTGAAAACGCGAGCCGGCGCTCACTAGCCGCTGACGTCACAGGCCGTGTCATTCCACAGTGTTTTTTCCTCAGAGGTTTTTACATAGCGAGAGCGTGTGATTGTGACTTTTTCAAAATAAGACAGATTTAATTTGAAATTGAATCTAAACAAATGCACTTCACATTGAATGCTATTTTTTCTGGAGTTTTTGCAGGCATTGTGACTTCCTTCCTCCTAACTTTTGGCTAATTATACTTACCTAGTCTACTTCAAAAACACGGCGACTATAGGTCAAATGTTGTTGGCAACACTGAACTTGGCACTGACACTGAATTCTTATTTAATGGCAGCCCACAAACTAAAGGATACTACTACAGAGTTTTGGCGGGAACGCGAAGAATTGCCTGTTTTTTTTGTGTAATAATTACAGAGACAAAATGTTGAAAAGTACCTTTTATCCGATATGTTTTATGATAATAATGAGCTAGATAAGTGTAATTATTTTATAATGTATAAAAATCAAACACAAAATCTAAAAAATATAGGTGAAAGAATTTTTTCGATATCTTAAAATCTGAATTTTCTATGAACATTCAAAGTTGGATGTTGTTAAAATCCGCGCGAACTCGACCGCTCAACGCGTGACGTCACCTCGCCAGTTATGTCCGCCGCTGGGCCGAGAGGTCATTACTCGTTCGTCGCGCGCTAACGAACTCGTGCAGTAATCTTGAGATTTCATTGATATTTTTGGATTTATCATAAAATATTTATATAAGCTTATCCTAGACTAAACCAGGATTTATGATCAGTCCTACTTATTATAAAACCAGAACTTGTACTTAACGATACTTACGAATAAGTAATTACGTCTCAAACATACAATAAGTATCATTGGTCTTAAAATTAAATGATATAAAGGCCCTTAGGTAGGTACCTACTTTACCTAGATCCCTTCTTAAGGTGGGCATACACGATGCGATGATTTGATCAAATTTTCGCTTCATTCCAACTGGGAGCTCATTCAATTAATTCAAAGGTAGGAATTGGTAGTTAACGATTTGTACTACTACCTGAAACTGGGCGCACAGAACGCGATGATCGCATCAATTCATCAGATCAGTCCAGTGGAGGCCAAATATAGGTAGTTAACTACAGCTGGTTAGTGGTTATTGAGGAAACAAAATGGTACACCTCCTACCTTTGAATTAATTGAATGAGCTCCCAGTTGGAATGAAGCGAAAATTTGATCAAATCATCGCATCGTGTATGCCCACCTTTACTTTTATAATATTATCTAGACACGCGGCAGCGTGTCCAGCCAAGACTAAGAAAAAGGCGACGCAGCAGCCGTGTGTAATATTACACGAACCATTTCGAGCCACTTTTGACCCCTTCATAACTCGAAAACTATTTAACCTAGATATATGAGCATATATGTTAAAGTTCTTTAGTTTATCTACATTACAAAATTTCATTCATTTTACTCTAACAGTAATGAAATATTAACGTTTAAAAACCGGGGTTTCATTGACTGATTCACTGACTAACTGACTGATTTATAGATCAAAAACCTAACCCACTTCCAGATGACCTAGAAACTTGATATTTGGCATCAAGGTAGACTATCAGGTATATACAAAGGTAAAAATCCAAAACTTTGATTTTTTGCCCCCCAACCTCATATAATAGAGGATGAAAGCTTGTATGAGACTTTCAAAAATGTTCATGCTATAAGTCTAAAAATTGATACAAAGACTCTCTGTTTGAAAAAATAAAACACGTATTTCAGGATTTTTAATATCAGCCCCCAATCCCTAAAATTGGGGGATGAAAATTTGTATGTCATTTTGAAACTTTTGATGCCAGAAATCAGAAAATGGATATAAGAACTCGTTGAAATAGATAATAAAACACGATTTTAAGATTCTTAATAAACCGTCCCCCAAACCCTAAAAATGGGGGATGATTTTGTATGACACTTATGCAAACTTTGATGCTAAATGTCCAAAAATTGATAGACTCTTTGTTACAAATAATGAAACACGTATTTCAAAAAGTTTAGCAAATTACCCCCTAACCTTTAAAACTAGGGGTTAAAAGTTGGTATGAGACATCCGCCAGTTTTGAAGCTAGAGATGTGAAAATCGATAAAATTACTCCTTTTAGTAAACTACAAAAAGAAGTTGTATATTATATCCATCCATCAGCCATAAGAAGTCCACTGCTGGACATAGGCCTCCCCTATGGATGGTGGACTTCTTATGGCTGATGGATGGATGGATGGAAAAAGAAGTTAAATCCAACAAAAACATTTTCATGATATGTGGCCAAGACTAAATCACAGTTCACACTATCAAAAAGTTGTCAGATCTCACGTAAAGCCAAGCTTCAAACTCTACACGCCTTACTCTACAAGTCCTTACTTCATAAACTCTACACCTTAGTCAATATATGCGGCTTGGCTGTTTCACTAACTGCGCATGGGCGTAAAGTGAAGATTAATTCATTAATTCTGTTATACAAACAGTTCTTGTTGTAACAAAACGTGAACTGTGATTTAGGCTTGGCTTCATTTCACATGAAAATGTTTTTGTTGGTTATTAACCTACATCCTACAAATAACGTACTGCACAGGTAACTACTTCAAGGTGAATATCTAGTTATATATGTACACTTACCTTGCAAATGCAAGTTTTTGTTGTTTGCGCTTGGATTTCTGCACTAATATACTTAGCATGGTTTGTGAAATAATCCGCAACCAAAGGTAAATCGACTTTAGGAAGATTATTTGATTGGCCACGTGTAAATCCTGGTTTCATGTTGGGTGGTTGGTTGGTATACCATTCATAAATAATAATTATTTTTCGCAAAAAATGGCAAAACCGCCTTCCATCGTGTACAAAATTCGAATATTTAGCTAGAATTGTTTACATTATTGTTGAATTTTTTTAAAAAAGGCTCAGCCGATATCTGTAATATTTAAATGGGACCACCTCGGGAGTATACCCTTTCTAACTAAAAAATATTTTTTTGATTCGGTTAACAATATTGGCGGAATTATCGATGTTCATCGTGTACAAAATTCGGATATTTCGCTCGAATTGCTCACATTATTGTTGATTTTTTCAAAAACGGCTGAGCCGATTTCTGTAAAATTTAAATAGGACCACTTCGGGAGTATACCCTTTCGAACTAAAAAAGAATTTTTCGATTCAGTTCACAATTGGTGAAATTATCGATGAACACACATAAAAAAAAAATACATGCAAACGAACATAGAACTTCCTCCTTTTTGGAATCCGGTTAAAAATAACAAATGTATCGAAATGAACAAAAGTAAGTTTACAGAGCGCATGTCAATCACATATTGTATGCATACTGTCGCTAAGCTACCGGCCGCGCGCCGCCACCACCGCCGCCCTTCTCATAAATAACACAACCGGTGACGTGACGTCACAGCCATTACTCGACGGACGCAATCAGTTTTCGCGCGTTCCCATATTGATTTGCTTATAAATCAGTCAATTTTTGAGATATCAACACAATTTTTTTACAGTAAGTCTTATTATTGCTTAAAGTTTTTGTTAGGGCTGAAAAAGGGGAAGAATTTTTGTTTTAGATCTTCCTCATTATCGTTTTTGTAATCAAGGAATTCTTATACTATATTGGCTAATTGTGTTGTGCTTTAGAAATTAAACTAAAATCGTTGTAACCACATTTTTTTACGAAAACATACATAATCTATAGTAGTCTGTGAATACATACTTTTGACTTTGAATTTGGATCTACCCAAAAAACAGAAGATTTGTTCCCAAAAACACAGAACCACCACAGAACTGAGTTAGAGCTTAGATGAATTTAAAGCTTTGGCAACTCTAGCTACTTTTTGGTGTGAGAAAATCATGAAGTTTTAGGTAAAGGTGGAGATTGCACTTCTAATACCTATTTGAGTCAAATACCTACACATTGCTATCTCACTCTCTGTGGTCGGAACTCTCTTTCTAGTGTGGTGTATGGTATTTCTATATAAACTCTAAAAATTCCCGAAAATGGGTAAATTTAGTTTTAAAGTTTCGAGTTTATCAACTTCATTCAACCCCAAACTATGATTTATATGTATTTACAGTGTTTGCAGTTTAAAAGGGGATAAAATGTGAATTATTGTGAAACTAATAATAAAAGTAGAATGCACAAACTGATTACAAAAGTGTTTTCCAGTAACTGTACCAGTATCAGATCCTTATAAAAACTTTAAGAAATAATAACGTTATTAATAAAAATAAAAATTAAGTGTGTGTTGTGTTAAAATTTCCAAATTACTAACACTGGAGAGAATTAAAAGAAAACCCTAATTTTGGGAGTTTCCTAATGCGGCAACACCCGTCACCAAAATACTAGCTGTCATGGCCGAATCATCAATGAAATCGTAAAAATGCAGTAGGGTAACCATAAAATATTTTTTGAGAATAATTTACTATTATTGTGTATGCAATGCCTAACTAAATATTATAGACTGTCGTACAGACAGTGTGTGTGTATTATTGAGCGCTGATATTTGTCACAATTAGTGCAATTCTTTAAACACAATTAAAATTAACAAGGACATTATGTGATTTACATCTGTAATCTATAGTTTTTAGGTACCTACTATATTTGAATCACTATTCATAAAAAAAAAATTATGTTGACTCCTTGTCGTATCATATTATCATCTCGTTAAATTATTATCATATCTATAGTATCATTGTGTCCTTTTTTTAGGTTTCCCAAAGACAAATCTCAAAGAACTTCGTGCTTAATAATTGTACTACTGAAATACCATTTTTAAAAGACTTCCAGAATTTGTAGCCTTCACTTTAAGGCAACAGATTATTATACATCAAGAAAACGATTGAAGTCAACAGCACTGCAGGCCGAATTATTTGATTTTTTTTGTAAATTATGTGTGTTTGTTAATAATCTATTATAATTTGAATTACATTGTTTTTGATTACCTTTTTAGGGTTCCGTACCCAAAGGGTAAAAACGGAACCCTATTACTAAGGCTCTGCTGCGCGCTGTCGAATTTCATATGCCATCAATAACAGGCGCAGTATTTCATCATAAAGCATTTCATCATAAAGCAGAGCGTAGCTAGTTGTACACATTTATTGACTTGCAAGATTGTGTTGCAGCTCGATGGAATGTTTTAGATAAGTAAACTAGTTCGTGATTCAGATGTTTTACGTGACTAAGATAAATCACAATGTGTAGATATAATTTAGTATATAAGCTGTTGTTATTCGATAGTTAAATAGAATATAGTAGAATATAGAGAGACTCATTCAGTCAGACTAGTATCTTATTTTAATCCCTTGGCGCCCCGGCATATTGGTGACCCCGAGTGCAGTATCAGTTTGGGGTCCCACTGCCATACCGGTACAGTGGTGACCCCCGAGTGTCGCGGAATGTAGTGAACACGCAAGCAGATTTGGGGGTTGGCGATAAATCCGCTGGATGACGCCATACCTATACCCTCACATCACAACGATAAATATAATCAACAACACCTGGGCAACGGAAAGAAGAATCTATGGAAGCTTATTTCGAGAATTTGAAGAAATTTTGTGGCAACTTTTCGCAAGACAGGAAAACGGCAAATACGCATAATTCAGCAAGAAAGATGTACAAACAACATCACAAATCACATGGTTGACGAGAAGCAGTTTGTCACACAATTTTTGAAGCTATGAGTAAACGCCAAATCCAGGGTTCTGTAGCTGCAATGAAACGCGAATAACCCTTGGTATTTTGTTTACGTGTGAATTGATGAAATCGAATCAGCAGTCGCCAGCAGCCGAGTATAGGACCACAGGAACTTGAGATGCCAATGCTGCCGCCGAAAATTCAGGTTGGATCTGCAAGTATTTTCGAAGTTGGCACCACCGTACGAGGACAAATCGAAGGTGGCGGAAAATTGCGTAGTACTGGAGGATTTGCCCAGACTCGTTTCCATTGCCAAACGACTGGTCAGTGATATATAGAGAATATGTGAAACGGGAAATATGGCTGAAGCTGCGAACGCAAGAAGATGTTTTAAATGTTCAGAGATTACGGAAAAAGTGTGTGGTGACAACATTGTTTTAGTCTTTCGTGAAAATAGTAACGTAGGAATCTGAAATTAGACGAAAATTTTGTACTGTCCATAAGATGTCGAAGTCCAAGTTCATAGAGTTAGTGATTAATAGTATTTTTCTGCGAATTGAGTTAAATATTTTTGTTTTCAACTATAGGCATATCTGTATAATTTGTATTGTTACATTCAGTTTCATTGTTTTGTAAACTATATTTTACTAGGTAATTAGATCAGTAGTAGTAAGTGTTTGCTGCGTTAGAGCTTTGTCATCAAATTTCGAGTAGCGTCATACTGCAAATCGAAAAACGTGCCAATTGACCGACGAAGTGTAACTATGCGGAATGTTTAGAATATTTTATTTAATAGAGTTATGTCAATTGATAAGTAAAGGTTAAGGTTGATCAGTGAATGTACTTAAAGACAATAGAAGCACGTGCCTACGGAGCTGACTAAGCCAGTGGGTTTAATTTTTGCTGACGCACTGTAAAGTCGCGAAGTCGCTGCAACATAATTGATCGGATTTTTGTTTATTTTGTTATATCTATGTATTTTAAGGTAATACGAGTTTGTGAATATATATTAAATTTTTTTCCAAGGGGGAAGTACTGTTGCAGCTCGATGGAATGTTTTAGATAAGTAAACTAGTTCGTGATTCAGATGTTTTACGTGACTAAGATAAATCACAATGTGTAGATATAATTTAGTATATAAGCTGTTGTTATTCGATAGTTAAATAGAATATAGTAGAATATAGAGAGACTCATTCAGTCAGACTAGTATCTTATTTTAATCCCTTGGCGCCCCGGCATAATTGCATTCTTACACATTTATTGAAGAATTAGTTTTTATTATCTGCGATGCCCTATAGAACAAAGTACTTAAGTTTACTTTTATTGTTCATATACCTACCAATTGTGTATTTTCATATAATGATTTACTCATCATTGTGATTAATATCTGTGCGTCCTAAATTTAGGCAAAAATGTAGGGTTACCCTATTAGAAAGATAGTTCCGACCACAGAAGAGTGAGATAGCAATGTGTAGGTATTTGACTCAAATAGGTATTAAGAGTGCATTCTCCACCTTTACCTAAAACTTCGTGGAGAAAATGTGGGAATCTGGCAACTTTTTACAAAAGTTTACATACATTTTTTTACAAAGTTTACACTTTTTACTAACAGAGACGATAGTGCAGTTGGCAACACTGGTAGTAGTGAGGTTATAATATTCAAAGAGAATGTAATAGTAATAATATTAATTATACTCGTTGGAAATATTTGATTTAGATTTTAGATTTTAGAAGTAAATAAGTGCAATTTATGAATTTACAATATGGATAGTAGTATTGATGCAGATACCACGCTTGAAGATTATTTAAGCTTCAATTCAAGCTACACTCATAAAAGAGACCTGAATATCAGCGCGCATCTCGCTGACTTTCAAAGGATGCGCATTTCTGCTCTTACCAAAGCTGCAGAATTGAGTCCATACGTAAAAGAAGCCACTATAGGTCCAACAAGCCCTATAAAAAAGGGAGAAATAGAAACTCCTGAACCTGAAAACGAGGAGGAACACGTAAATGTGGAATCTCTTATTGAAGACAAAGTACGCGATGATCTGCGCTTTACCCTCATTATGAAGGAATATGAGACTAAACTTCAAGAAGCATCTGAAATTATTTTTAAAAGTTTGCTCGGGAAAATGGTCGAAAAACGCACAGCAATTATCCAGAGGTGCAGACAGAAACAGTTGGAAGAAAACAAAAAGAAAATTGCAGAGATGAAGAAGCTCCACCTACAAAGAGAATTGTATGCAAATGACAACATGTCTATTTTAGAAACTGCTAGATTGGAACAGCAAAAGAATCAACTGCTGAATAGACAAAGGGTTGAAAATATGAATAGGGTATTGGAGGAGCAAAACAAAGCAACTGCTCGATTTGCTGCCATCACTGACAGCCATACCAAAATTTGCATTTGCTACAACGAAATCACTCATATTTTCAACACTGAACCTCTGAGTACAGAATTCTATGACAATTATGTGACTGCAATCAATGCAGTAGTTGTAAACATAGGCTCAATTATGGAAATGTGCAATTCACATTTGACTACAGATAAAGAAGTCAAACAGGCTGAAATACTAGCTCTAAATATTGAACATATTAAAAAGAAGATAATTGAGGAATTAAACACAATCAAACAGGAGAAGATCAACAAAGAACAAGAAGAGAAGCTGCAAAAAGAGAAAGAAATAGAACAAAAGAAGGCAGAAGAAAAGAGAGCATCTGAGCTGCAAGCTGCACAACAAGCTCACCAACAAGCTTCACAGCATCTAGCTCAAAAAACAATACCATTGTTCTATTCAGCTAAAAACTACAACTATTATGTTGAACTAAGGAATTTCTTAAATGAATATGAGGCCCAATACAAAGATTTACTTGAGAACCCGAATTTAAAAAAGTTCAGATTTGATTGTCAAAAAGCTGTGAATACCCCGGTCAATGCAATCTCCTCTGTAAGTGGATCACACATGAAAGATAAATATGACAAACTGTCTAAACTGCTCAAAGGCGAACAAGTACAAGTTTTGGACACATATGTGTCTGCAGCACAGCATCCACAAGGCATTGCCTACTGCACTGCCTTATTAGCTAAGAAAATAGTAAGACAAGGTGACCTCCTTGTATCTAGCAAACCGGAGGCAGCATTCCCTTTGGCTGCAATCACTGTATCGCTGTGGGCACAATTTCCAGAGTTTGGCAAGTTGTTAGAGGCATATTTCCATAAATTCTGCCCTTATCTGGTGCCAATGTTTTTACCGCAGAAGCAAGGCCAAACCGACAAGGAATTCTACTTGTCAAGAGGATACACTTATGGTGATGATGGAGCAGTGGAGAAACAAGACAAGTTCTTGAAGAGGATGTCTGGGATCTTTAGATTGAGATGTGCTATATGGATTGCTAAAACACCCAGATTTTTAGGAGCACACAACCCACACAGCCTGCAATTTGGATGGCAGTGGCTGGCATCATTCATCAATCTGAAGCCAGAACCAGACATTTGTGCCACATTACTGCATGACTTCTTCACTGTCTGCGGCTCGGAGTTCATCAAGCACTATGGGAGGCAGTTCACAAAAATAATCAAGTTAATCAGCACTGAATATTTAGGTGTGCTCCAGAATATTGATGAGGGAGGGCCTAAGACGAGGCTGGAAGTTTTCCTCCAAAATGTGTTAAGGACAGGCCACATTCAACCTCCTCCAGGTTTGCTGGAGCCGAACACTTGGTGACAATCAGATTAATAATGACAATTTGTGATATCAGCATAATAATTTAAGTTAAGTAAGGATAAGCTTTTGTATATAATATTCTATGAACACTGTATAGGCCGATTCAAACTTCTTGGAGGCTTCTTCAAAGTTAATAGATGTGAAGTTGGCTACAAGCTGCGCAATAGCCAATTATGTGAGTTTCAGTCAGGATTGGATATTGTGCAGCCTGTAGCTAACTTCACATCTGCTCACTATAACAAGCTTCGCAAAACCCAGCCCTTGCGCAGCCATTAAGCAACCTTCAGTCAGGATTGAGTAAAGCGCAGCTTGTAGCTAACATCACAGCCGTCAAGAACTTTGATTTGGGCTATTTGGTTTGTAAAAAATGTTATTTCACACAGTTTTTATGCTTTACTTCTTACAATTCATGATGAAATTACGTACCTATTTAGATTTCAGTAGTTCTTGCATGAGAGTGTGGTTATGAATTTTTTGTGACTTGTTTATAAGATCCAATATCTAAGGTTAAGATTTAGTAGCACCAGTCTTAGGGCAAGCTGCAATGGCTTGATACTGTGAGAAAGTTATTTTTTGTTATTGGTTTTATACAGTACAGTGCAGCTGGTCCACAGAGCAAGGACAGATTGGCAATGCAACTTACAACTAAAACTTGTCATCTATAAAATTCTATATGTATGTAGTAAATGATGGTAAATGTCGCATTACTATAATTATCTGGTTGTATTTTTAAATCTTAGTGTCATTTTTTAATCTTTTTGAATTTCAATGATAGTGTAGACAATTTCAAATAATATCATAAAGAAATATTCAAATTTTGACATTCACATTTAAATATTTATGTGATATTTATGGTGTTACATTATTTATAATAATTATCCACACTAGTGTTATTTTTTATTACATCAAGGCTGAACACACACCTGTCTATGCTGCAGGAGTGCACACATTTCTGCAGCGCGTTTCAATGGTAAGGTGAAGGTTTCATAAGCAATGTTGTACACCTAACCGCGCCGTACGACCTGCATTTCGTCAAATGCTACAGGCGTTTGACGTTTCAAGCGATTACGGCGTCTGCGGCGGACAGGTGCGCGTTCACCACGCACTGAACGCTGCTATAGGCCGCGTGACACAAGTTGGCAGAAATGAAGTTAGCTACAAGCTGCGCAATATCCAAATTATCCAATCCTGACTGAAGCTTACGCAAAGCCGCGCGTTGATTAAATATTGCGCACCTTAAATATAGCTAACTTCATTTCCGCCAACTTGTGTGACGCGGCCTATACCTACTTCACGAACAAGTTCTGAAAACGATAAATTCTTAATTTTTAAATTATTTTGTACCGCCTAGAGCAGTGTCAAATTGTTCTTAACTAAACTATCCCACTGGATATTTGTTGTTATAGAAATATACTTATTATGAGATCAATAGGTTTTATATTATGAAAGAAGCACCTACCTAAAACATCCAAGTTCTTGATGTTAAAAACAATGATTTTTAATTGATTTGTGCATAATTTATCAAGCGTTCACAGGTAGCGGCACGTAGGTCTAGCGCTGAGGGTAGTGTGGAGGGGATGGCTGCGCATGGTGACCGCCATACTAAACCCATGCGCAGTCATCCCCTCTACAGTCCACAATTCGCTCAGCGCCACACTTATATACCTACCTATGCCGAGACCTGTAGGTACATACATTTCAATATTTTTTTTATGTAATGATTGGTCTACAGTCGGCGCGCGAGTTGAATGCAGAGCTTAGGAATGCGAATGTCTCCCCCCGCTATCCGCACGCCCAACCCGCCCAGGCGCGTGAGGTGGGGCGTGCGGATAGCGGGGGGAGATGCTCCCGCTCTTTACCTCAGACCCCGACTGCATTCAACTCGCGCGCTATCTGTATATATTACAATTATTATTATGGCATGAAGTGTTACCTCAGTCAATGATCTTGATCATTTTTGTGTATATTTTGAAGTCTAATTCAAGTATAAGAAAACAAATAATATACCTAATAAAAATTTGGTAATATAGAAAAAAAATTGGTACACTGATTCCTAGTTTTTAGGGTTCCGTACCCAAAGGGACCCTATTACTAAGACTTCGATATCCATCTGTCCGTCTGTCTGTCTGTCACCGGGCTGTATCTCATGAACCATGATAGCTAGGCAGCTGAAATTTTCACAGATGAAGTATTTAGGTTGCCGCTATAACAACAAATACTAAAAACAAAATAAAATAAATATTTAAGGGGAGCCCCCCATACAACAAACCTGAATTTTTAGACGTTTTTCGCTCTATATTAAATAATGGTACAAGGTAGATGCTTGAAATTTTCACAGAATATTTAATTTTATATTCCCTTCAATAATAAATAATAAAATAAAATAAATATTTAAGGGGGGCTCCCATACAGTACGGAACCCTCCGTGCGCGAGTCCGACTCGTACTTAGCCGATTATTGGATTCTGTTTTTAGTACCTATGTAAAATAAAGACTGATTTGTTATCTTGATACTTTTAAAAAACAAGATAGGTGAAACATTTTCCTAGAAACTTTAACTAATGATGGAATAAAAATGTATGATTTTTATCAACATTAGTTTTTTTTTGTATTATACTTAAATATTATATACAGCAATATACTAAGGCACTACGCGAAGCACAAAACTTTCTGCTAGTACACGTAGCGGAGATATAGGTCATAATAGGTCGATTCATACCTGGAAGATATCGCCATGGGTGATAAGGCCGCCACTTTATAATCATATTTTTAGTCGTATATGTGTAAATAATGTTTATTTTTAAATTGTGGTTGTAAATAAAGAGTTTTGTCTATCTGTCTGGGCGGCTGTGATGTGATGTTAGCTACAAGCGGCGGCTAATATAGATACTATAGTTAAACCGCTAAACTCAGACATCGCCTGCGCGGTACAGGGGCGCCGGGGGAGACGACACAGTGGACTGAGACAGGCGCGGGCAGCGGGTCCCCGGCGCCCGCACCTGTCTCAGTCCCCTGTGTCGTCTCCCCCGGCGCCCCTGTACCCGCGCAGGCGATGTCTGAGTTTAGCGGTTTGACTATAGTTTGTGTAGTGGAGCAATCAAGGCTAAGGGAAGGGCAAAACTAAGGGTTTTTCATTAGGTTTAGGTCAGTCAATTCAATTTTGTTAGGTTTTTTGGCATTTACAGATAAACTGCTGCTGATAAAATCGTCACCAATAAGTTTATAAAAACTCATTTAGCGGCCATGAATAGGTAGTGTTAACGAGATACATACACTTAAAAACTAATAGGTATTATAGTGGTCTGTCTAAGCAAAAGTGTGCATCAACTTTTTAGTTGAGGTGAAAATAGACTGACCAGTGACCACTGTCCACTAATCTGGTTTTAGGTGTATGTTCCTCATAAACACTGCTTATTGATGGCCGCTAAATGAGTTTACGTAAACTTAAAAATAGTTTTCTTTCGAGTACCTAGTTTATCTGAAAATGGCAAAGCACAATAAAAAATTGAATTTCGCGCGCTATAACTATCAGCTGTCAGCCTCTCAGCCTTAAGTTCAGCAGGGTGTGCTTGAATTAGGGTTGCCAACTTTTTTTACAAGAAATATAGTATATTCAGGTCCATGAAGAATTTTAAACAGTATTTTAGAAAAAATATCAGTATTTTATTTATTTATTGTTAAAGTTGTGAAACAAAAACAAGGTCCACGCGAAAAAAGGTTATGTTCTGAGAACGCACACACTCCCATGTCTGTCAGTGAGTGACAGTCTTGAATATTCGACATTTGTACAGAAACTCAGTGTGATTTCATTGCGGCTGCGCTGCACTGAGCAATGAGCGGTAAAGCTTTGGTCTGGTGATCATGACGCACAACGCTGCGGTATGCGCCCCAACGCAGCGTCACGACGCAGCATTTACCGTCCCTGCGGAGAGGTGGTCAGTTGATTTTGCCGCAGCTACCAAAATCCATATTGTCAACCCGTGACGCACACCCGCACACTGCAGCGTCAGAACGAGAACGACGCCGCGCTGTGCGGGAGTACACCTCCCCACTTCACCGCGCTTGCCCTTCGCCGCTGACGCATACTGCGACGGAACAAGAGAACATTCTCGACGTTTTTCATATAATTGAATGTCCGGCATCGCATACCGCAGCGTTGTGCGTCATGATCACCAGACCAAAGCTTAAGTGCCCTCTAACTAAATAAAAACAAATTTGTGTGAGCATAAGTATAACACATAATAAAACTGTTGTTTTTTTTGTGTTTTATCATTTGTTTTGTCGTTGTTTGATGTATTGTACCTCTTATTTTTGTTGCAAATTAAAATTTCTGTATTCATAATAATGTGTATGCATTACGATGCTGAAAACAGTATTTTGTATACTATATTTTTGTTCAACAGTAAAAAATATAATTTGGTGAAAAACAGTAAAATACTGTTTAAAACAGTATAGTTGGCAACCCTAGCTTGAATGAACCACAGAACGGTTTTTCTTGTCTGTCAATAAAACAATCTTTCTAACTAAATATCTAAATAATTAGATCTTTCTTCAAAGACAGTTCAGTGAAAACGTAGGTTACCTTATAGTTTTTCTAAGGAGTTGTTGAGTTGAGTTTTTCATTTAATTTGGATAACAATATCGTCGCATTTGCTTCTTTTACGCTTACTCTGGTAACACCTGCCAAGCCAGCCAGTAAAAAAAGTTATCTGTCAATCAGTCTTGCAAACGGGGAGTTGTGTGCAATGTTTTTTCGATAATTTTCGTAATTTACGTCATAATAATGTAACTTAATCAGTATCGAATGCATTTAAAATATGAATATGTGGTGTACTTAATAAATAACTTGTATTTGCGTTTTGTTTGGTAAGGTATAATTGGCATTAAAAATGGGTAACAACGACGATATTTTTATGGCGAGGTACTCTGCTTTCAACCCTTATCGAATACGGCATAATGATATGGGGTATCAGAAGCCTATCGGGTACGGGGACGCGATGGCAAAAAGTCTGTATTGTGGGATGAAGCCAATAGCCACTTGGATGAGCGACAACGTCAAGTGCATTCCCACTGGAGGTGTCTTCAACCTTGAATTCTCACCGGAAGGGTACGTCCTAGAAATAAAAGCATGTTAGCCTTCAGAGCGATACACTGCTTCCTCATTTCTGTGCCAATTAGGCAAACATTCATGTGCATTAGTATCTTTGATACTTTTGTGATTTTTGTAGAACCAGTTATCAATATTCTATTACTATCAAGCTATTTGAGTAGGTAAGCAGTTAAGATGCCAACTGAATGATCTCAAACTAACAATTATGTTTTCTGGTAATATTCCAGTAGTTTACGGCTCCACCAAAACAAATGTTGACAAAGAACCAGTTATCAATATTCTATTACTATCACAAGCTATTTGAGTAGGTAAGCAGTTAAGATGCCAACTGAATGATCTCAAACTAACAATTATGGTTTCTGGTAATATTCCAGTAGTTTACGGCTCCACCAAAACAAATGTTGAAAAAGATTAGATATCTCATATTGTTTATTAAGGACATAAAATAACAGTGTCCTAAATCAAATTAGCCCAAATTTCTTCTAAGTTAGAATTTCGTCATGTAGCGAGTGTTGCTATTTATATTCTTGGACTTCAAAGTTTTTGTAAGTTTATGGCGTTTCTTCAAATTACAGTCGTAGGATAATATTTTTATAACCACCTATTACAATGGGATCTCTGAAATCATGAAAAATAAATGGTCTCTCCATCTGGATGGAGGTCAAGGAAACTGCTGGCAGTTTCCTTGACCTTTGACAAAATGTATGGAACAGTCATTATGTGTAAATTCCAAGTTAAGACCAAATATCAATCATTTTATTTTTCAGATCTCTATTAGTAGCTGCGTGCGAGAAGAAAGCCATTCAGATATTTGACCCTCTCACACACAAGAGCATTCACTCTGTTGTTGGAGCTCATATGGACTGTGTTAACTGTGTAAAGTAAGCATCATAGCATAGTTTGACTATGTGTTTGTCAGTTAAACTAAACTTAAGCAACATTTGGCACAGTCAGTCTTCGGATGGATAATTGTGGGTGACATTTACAGCTGAGATCTACCATGGCTAGGATGACATCTTAAATTATAGGTGTCCGGTTGTTTTAACCGTTTAGCCATGTCAGAGGCCTTCATGCGGAATTAAAAAAATCTGGCCAGCCACCCGACCTTTACAAACTTACTTAGCATCAAGTAACTATACTTTCATTGAAATATGAACCAATAATATTTTGCCGACAGTACAGTTCAAGAAGCCGTGGTGGCCCAGTGGTAATGACACCCACCTCACAATCTTGGGATCGTGGGTTCAAATCCTGGTCCCGTCACAATGAATTCCTTGGAATTTATGTACGGAATCTAACATCACTGGCTTTTTGGTGAAGGAAAACATAGTGCGGCAACCTGCATATGTCTGGAGACATATGCAGGCCGCATCTGGCCGCATGAGTCCAACAACCCGCACTGGGCAGGGTGGTGGATATGGCCCAATCGCCCTTTGTGGGTAGGCCTACCTCCTGCAGTGGACTATTTAAAAAAAGCTGTTACAGTATAGTTCACCAAATCAGTCTTGAGATATTGAGTACCTATCTGCTATAGTTTTCACATATCAGTCACAAGATATTGAGTATCTCCTATATTCTTCTCCTATGAGCCCCAAAATATTGATTACTAGTTTTTGCCCGCGGCTTCGCCCACAGGATATTTCGAGGCCCTGCCTTACCACCTTTAATAAAGGAGGTGGAAAATAAAAATACAAAAAAAAAATTGATTTGACATATTTTGTTCGATTCAACAGTTCTTTTTGACATTTCTTGGAGCGCACGCTAAAATAGCTCGCAGATGGCAGAATTTTTCCTACTTACTTAACACTTATTGTTTTAATGTGGAAAATTCACGCAATATCATTATAATTTACAGCCTATTTGTTATTCTGATATATAAGCTATATAATTGCAAAGTTTCATCTCAATCCGTTCAGTAGTTTTTGCGTGAAAGAGTAACAAACATCCATCCATCCTTACAAACTTTCATGTTTATAATATTAGTAGGATTTTCTTGCCATAGTCTTCATGTATCAGTGTCAAGATATTGAACACAACTATGAGACCATAAAGTCTGAGGGTAGGTAAAACAAAAACGTTCCCTGTAATTGGCTGGGATGGTTTATCTCTGGACTAGAAATGCACTATGATTCACATTCGCTACATTCTGTCAGCTTTACGTGAAGCGCAGGGGGTGTTCGCTCAAGTTAAGTTAAGTCAAAATGATAACGAGTGACGGGTTTATAGAGTGCAGCAGTGTAAGCAGTGCAGCCTATAGTTCGGCCGTTCAGAGAATGCGTTCCTGACACGTCATCTTGAAAAAATGTTTTTGGCTGATATCTCGGAAACTATGTACTTAAGGGCAAAAAACATTAAGATCATTATTGTAGAAAATAAAATTTCGCATCTTTCGTTTCCAGTAAACTTTTTTGTAAAGCTTACCGTTTACGATTTATGGCCCATTTAATGAAATTTCAATAAATGGACCTTAAAACTTTAAATGGTCCATAAATCGTAAACGTTTTACAAAAAAGTTTACTGGAAACAAAAGATGCGAAATTTTATTTTCTACAATAATTATCGTAATGTTTTTTGCCCTTAAGTACATAGTTTCCGAGATATCGGCCAAAAACATTTTTTCAAGATGACGTGTCAGGAACGCATTCTCTGAACGGCCGAACTATAGTTGTTGATATTCCAATTTCACCTTAATTGATTCGACGCTTAAGTCTAAAATTGTGCAATTAAATGTCTGGTGTCTCATTTTGACATAAGATTTTTTTTCTTATGCCATGACAGAGGGGTATGTACATAATTCTTCTCCTTTAGTTATTATGTCATACTACATATTTATTACATTATGTTCATAATACTGCCTGGTATACCCTAAACCTATCTCCACCATGTAGAGTATGACAGTATGAGAGACTGGAAAGACACAATAGTGGTATTAAATAAGAATGTTTGTTATTTTTGGGCAGTCACGTTATCAGTCTTGTGCTGATGCCTGCCTATTTGCAAAGAATAATATGGGAGATACTCAATATGATATGTGAAAACTATAGCAGATACTCAATATCACAAAACTGAATCAAGTAACAGTGAAGAAATAATTCTTATTTTATTTACTTTTTTTATTAGTAACCAGTTACCATAATATGTAAAGTTAGAACTTCCATCTTATCTAAGTGAATGTTTCCACATTTTAGTAAGGACAGATGTGTCAGAAGCATAATACATCAAAACATTATTATTGCACTTTACAATCTCTAGACTAGACTAAGATCTGGTGATCCTTGACATCAACTAAATGAATTATCTGTGCCTCACAACATAAATTATATCCTTTTTACTATGTATCCAGGGCAAACTCTTAATTCAATGAACTAATTCTCAACTCATTTCATAACTAATGTGAAGCTAATTTGCTGAGCTATTTTGAATGCTAAATTACTTGCATAAAGAAGTGACTATAAAATGTACTCGTACATAAACAGCAAAGTTTGCTTTACCTATTAACAAAGCATACTAAGCGCCACACAAATCGGCGGATGAGAAGTTAGCCGCAGATGACACTGCGCCGTGATTCGTTAATTACTGATTAGATTGTTATGGTAAACATATCATGTCTGAGCAAAGTAATCATAATTGGTTTATTTGATTAGCTCACCTGATATGCAGTCTTACTTAGACGGTTACAGTACAACCCTAGTGTGAAATTTCAGGGTTCCACTCTGGAAGTTTGTAAATTTAAGTATCTACTGACCTATTTTAAGCAGTACCGACATTTACTAACTTTAAACCAGCCAAGCTACTGATCAAATAAAGGTTATCTTTAAATTAAAGGTTCCTAGACGCGCGTATGTTCGCCACATGTTCAGACGACACCACAATAGCACTGTGGGACGTGCGCAACCTCAAAAACAAAATACGCTCGCTCTTTGGCCATTCCAAGTGGGTGAAGAATATAGAGTTCTCAGCGCGCGACAAGCTATTAGTAACATCAGGCTTGGACGGCAGTATCTACACATGGGATATAAACTCTTATTCTGAGAACAACCTGGTTTTCCAAAGAGTATTTCACACAGCGAGCTTGATGCGCTGTCGGCTGTCGCAGGATGCGAGGCAGATGGTTATGTGTACGACGGGCGGACTGATTATTATAATACATGATTTGAATTTGGAGACTCTGGCGCAGGACTTACATGGATTTAAGGTAAGACAATTGTATAAACAGCCTTCCTATCTTAATCAGTAGTTATTCTAAATTAAGCCGAATATTGGAAAATAATTTAACAATCTTGAACTTTTGAAATGAAGAAGAAGTAGTTATTCCAGCCTTCTGTGCTTTCTCTGGCCTTTGGTTCGATTCCTGGACGAGCAGATATTTTGGTGATAAATTTAAAAGTCGGTTCAGCTATATACTTCACCATAAGTCTGTCTCGTTTTGAGACATTCATAAAATTATGTTGTGGTGCGTATGTTAGCCCGGTCAGTTGTTAGTTTTCCTTGTCTATGTGTATGTTCTATGTTAACCCTGACACAGATATTTTTCAAATATTTTCTTGCAAACTAATTATTAAAAATGGTCATTTATAGATGTGCTCTCTCTTTTTTTCTCACTTCCCAGCAACAACTTTCAATTATGAATTTGAGTCAGTCAAACAAGATCTAGAAGTGACAAATGTATAACGAATCTACGAAGACACAGACGCTTTATAAAACAATATTTTATTCCAACAGCCCAACATGTACCGGCTAATGCAGATGAGCAACCAGTTGATTCCGATAGCGGCGATGTACGACCACCTGTTCGACTCCAGTCGCAAAGAGAACAGAGTGGAATTCGTTTCGGACTTTCCGGAGGGCAACGACGCGGAGGTTGTGAGCGCTTTACAGGTGCGTGCTCACTTGGCCTCATAATTTGTTCAACAGTTTAAAATGCACCGGCCAATGCAGATGAGCCCGTTGATTCCGAAAGCTCAAAAATAGTTGATGTTAAAAAAAGACGAGTTCATCTTGGTCTTTTGCATCCATGTTCCTGTTATAATATTAATTAATCAGATTGACGGTCCTATATTTGGCCATAGCACGTTTAAAATCAATCCAGTAAATTGTATGACAATACAATTTACTGGATTGATTATTTATAATAGCTAATTAGCATATTTCTGTTTCTTTTTCACTGATGGAGAGAACACTTATTACGTTGCTATTAAATTTACGATGGCGCCTTCATAATTGGGCCCATAAAGTAGCTATTCGCTTACTTTTCCTAAAGTGAGCTGGTATTGGTGATTTTTTCTTTTCTGGTTTTTTATCTTTCAAGATAATGGTTTTTTATGTTCGGAATGAACGTAAAAAACCCTATCTGTAGAATTATTATAGAAAATTATTGGTAAGGTGTTTATTACTTTTGGAGAAAAAACATGTATTGAGTGTAATATTACTGTCAAAAATTTGATTTATTTTCCATAATTTAAATTAAAATCATTTCAGATTCATCCACAAGGTTGGAGTGCACTGAGTAGAAATATAAGTCACGACGATAGATCAGAGGTCAGTTTCATTTTAATTTATTTCCTCTCTATTTATTTTTTGTCTACCTACATATTTGTGTACGATTTTATTGCTGTAGGGGCAGACAGGCAAATTGACAGTGGCGCGCCTCTGTTTCTATATCCCTTTCAATATTTAAAACATCCCAATTTTCTCTCTCTCCTGTTCTTTAGATCCGGAGCTGACCGAGAAACACAAACCGTATACTAAACGCCACACAAATCGGCGGATGGGAAGTTATGCTCAGAACGCTGCCGAAAATCCGAAATATATGTATGCGCGGGAGCCAGAGAGATGAGACGTCGGGGCACACTCCCCCGCCAACCTCATGCCTACCGCGCGTTCATTACGACCGTGCTCACCACTACGACACACGGCTTCGGAATTGTGCACACATGCGCAATAATTAGCGAATCACGGCGAAGGGTCATCTGCAGCTAACTTCTCATCCCCCGATTTGTGTGGCGCTTAGTATAATCTTAGATAGCACTTTACTATGCAGTGTGCGATAAAATTGTTTCGTTTGTCAGTGGACGTGCATCCACGACATCCAGCCGCTAGAAGAGAGCACGTCGAAGAGCGTGCGCGACACCGCGTCCCCGCGCGCCGCTCCCGCCTCCGCCCCTGCCCCGCGCCGCACGCTCGCGCCGCGCCGCGTGGTCTCCCCGCGCCGGAGGCTGCGGCCGCGGCCCTACCGCGCGCTTCGGCCACCCCACGCCGCGCCACCCGCCCCGCACCGCGTCCACGAGTGAGTTACACCAAAGAAGATATAATAATACTACGTGTAGAATGGTCACTCGTTACCCCCCACCCGTTTGAGCCTTCCTCACTTCCACCCCGCGTTTAAAGTACCGACGTGTACTCTGCGCGCGGGCTGCTCTGGCCGGTGGACATTCTAATAAATAATACCTAGACTGTGACAATAGGCAAGACTTGTACTGTGTATAGTTGAATATCAATAATACGTAACAAAACAAGAAATTTTAATGTTTCCTTCCAGAATCAATCAAGTGAACTTATTTTAAACTACCTATTTGGTAACTTCCTTTTGATATTTTCTTTCAAATGAAGTAAATCGATTACTTTTTGTTAAAATGCGTCCAAATTTTTTAAGCACTAGGTTTATTTACATTTCTGCAAATTGAAAACGCAACTGTCTCGCTCACGCGGCATGTCGTCACGTTGTAGTGGTCGCTGACAAACATAGACGTTCCGCACACAAATGCACGTGTATCGACCGTGCGAATGTGCCTTGTCTGAGAGTAAGGACTGTGTAGTGTGCGTAAGACAGCAGAGTTTGTATGAAAAATCGCGGAGTGTCCGGGCTGTGGTTACACCTAGTCACCACTAGATGCTGCTAGATACAACTTTGTTTTTTTGGTAAACCGTGATCGCTGTGTGTTGTCGGCAGAGCGGCGCAGGACGAAGAGGAGGGCTCGCGGTCGTCGAGCTCGGAGCGCGAGCAGCCGCTGGGCGCGGCGGGCCCGTCGCGCGCGCGCCCCGCCGCCCGCCCGCGCGACCCGCCCGCGCCGCCGGTAACTATCTCACACATACCTTATACGTTACACGATACCTCAGATTATAATAAGGAAAAACAGTAGAAGTGACATAAAGTAAAAAAGTTGTGATGCATGATTCCACAAACATGGCGTCGAAAATACCTAGAAACTGCTATGTAATCTAGACACAAATGACACTTGAACTGCTGATCAAATGTCAAATTTGATTTCACAAAGATGGTGGACAAACTTCAAACGTCTCCTAGGCAGGGCTTTTATTTTGAACGTTATCGTCATAGCAATAATGACATGTCCATGATACCGATACGTACGTCATTCATTCACAACAACGATATTCCATTCCTAATAGCCACTCTCTACTCTCGCGCGGGGCGATTTTTCAAAATTGTCACTAAAGTCCCCGTCACGAGAAGCTATAAATTATGTAAACAAACATCTTTTACTAAGTAAACATTTTATACTGCGAGATGATAATAAATTGACCATATTCAATCGACACGAAATATAGACGGGTTATATGAAAGTAACAACCTATTTAATTTAGTCGGATCATATTTTAACGACGCAAAGCGCTATCGTTTGTTGTTTTTTGGTACCGGAACGCGTCCGTCGCAGGGATTGTAAACTATCGGGAATGCGTACGAGTTTGTTTCATTGCTTTGCATATATCGCGGATCTGGTTGTTATTGTTAATTTTGTTATTGTTTCGTTATCACTTTTTTATTGTTGTTACTTTAATTGTTGCGTTAATTTTATATTTTGTTATTACGTATAATGGAGCCAGTAGCCAGTACATCTAAGGAAATAAATTCGCCTCGAAAAAAACGTCAAAAAGTGCGTAATACAATTTATCTAAAATATATAATAAATAAAAAGAAAGAGTTGTTTGTTCAAACGCGCTAATCTTTGGAAACTTCTAATATTAGAAGTAGGTTTTAAATTGTGAAGTCATTGGTTAGGTTAATTGGTATACCTGGAGATATGGCTTATAAAGCGAATAATTATTCTCAAATAATATGTGTTCATTAATATTTGTTACTTAATAATTTATTAAATCTTTAAAAAAAAATCATTTTTTTTGTTGGTCCAAATGTTGTGAACTCCTGAACACTTGTTTACAAAATTTATAGCTTCTCGTGACGGGGACTTTACATACCTACATAGTATAAAACAAAGTCGCTTCCCTCTGTCTGTCCCCATGTATGCTTATATCTTTAAAACTACGCAACGGATTTTGATGCGGTTTTTTTAATAGAAGAGTGTTTCAACAGGAAGGTTTATATGTATACCTAATACACCTGTGCGAAGCCGTGGCGGGTCGCTAGTATTCAATAAAGGGAACCTTTTTGCTTGTTTTGCCTTCAACATGCGAGGCGGTAGACGCCCTAGGTGGTGTCCTACGCCCACGCCTAGCGCCGCCACCATTGGTAAATAATGACGTCATCTGGTTCATCGACAAATGACTACGAATTCAGGGGTATCATAACCTTTTGTTAATGATTATTACTAGGTATTTCCTCAGTTCACCTCGCGCCTCTAATTATAATTTTTGACGTGAATACGTCTTCAAAATTTCTTCTATACAAGTCAAAAACTGATGAACAAAATTGGGGGATACAGTTTGGTGTTGCAGCTTCATATCTATCAAATACATCATAAATTCAATTACATCATGGATATCTAAAAGATCAAAAAAACTATTTGTGTTTTTAGTATTCTATACTTAAACTATATTTTAAGTATTCTTTACTTAAACTATCATAATATCAAATTTTATGCAATTTGGTTGATAAATGTGAACGTTATAAGGCTTTCTATTATTGGGACGGATAGAAGGACGGACACAATGAAGTTATAAAGGTTCCTCGTTTTACTACGGAACCCTAAAAATGCTGTATTTCAGGTGTTGGCGGGCGCGGCGGGGCCTTCGCAACCTCGGAGCGTCATCATCGCAAACGCGGCGGCCGACGCCGCAGTCTCCCGGCTGGGACGGGTAAGCGATAATTAACCAATAATTTAGGTTATAAAAATAAGGCACTAAATGGCGCGTAACTCTTTACGTCTCAATATGTGCAAAAGAGATAGTGCAAAAATATATCGAACTTAGGCCATTATCTTGTACAGGTGAGCGATAACTAACCTTATAGTTATAAAAATAAGGCACTACATATTTGGAACGTAACAGATCTCAATACGTGCAAAAGAGATAATGCAAAAATATATCAAGCTTAGGCCACTACCTCGTACAGTACTTAATTATAAGCTTTATTTGTTTTGGAAAATGATTTTCCTATTATTTTCTATCATAACAATCGTCATAAATAAAGGAATTTCTTATTTTCGGATCTTATTATCTTTTCACATTGCTTGTAAAATATGGCCACGTGATGGCGGTCTTGAACATAAATCAAATTAGAAAATATGAAATTATATTCGAATTAAGCATTCAATGAGGTTGTACTACTCTGCGCTGCGCATTTATAATTACCATATTTTAATGTATTTTTTGAGCCACTGTACACAGTCTGGTCCCATCTTGAAAGATCTCCTTTATCAATGTAAAATTCAATGTTTTTTCCTTATTAGGGTTCCGTACCCAAAGTGTAAAAACGGGACCCTATTACTAAAACTCCGCTGTCCGTCCGTCTGTCCGTTTGTCTGACTGTCACCAGGCTGTATCTCATGAACCATGATAGCTAGAAAGCTAAAATTTTTACAGATGTATTTTTGTTGCCGCTATAACAACAATGACTAAAAACAGAATAAAAGTAATATTTGAGGGGGGCTCCCATACAATAAACCTGAATTTTTAGCCATGTTTCGCTCAATAGTAATAATGGTTACATGTAAATGCTTAAAATATTCACATAATAGTTAGTTGAATATTCACTTAAATAATAAAATAAAATAAATATTTCAGGGGGGGCTCCCATACAGTACGGAACGCTTTGTGCGCGAGTTCGACTCTTGGCCGATTATAGTATACTATACTATCATACCCGTAGATAAAATAAGTCCATTTGCAGTTTATAAAAATATTAATCTATGAAATTATAGAAAAGTCGAAAATTAATTTAATACTTTGCAGGGCATCCAAAACGACGTATGGGAGGCGTCGATCACTCTCAAACAACACAGATTGTTACAAGAAATTTACAGCAGGTCAGTTTGCTCCACACTTTTCTTTTGGTTTTCAGGTGTGTTTACTATCTTCGACCACTCCGTCACTTTACATCAGGTGAGCTGTGGTCAAACACCTAGCCAGTTAGATTTAAAGATGTTTCGGTACAGGTAAAAATAGCTACGTCATGTTTGTTTCACATTTTTGTCCTTTTTTTTCATTTCAAAATGGTGTTAAGTTTTAGAAATGTGATTATTCTGCTCAATAAAAGGAACATATGCGCCTAGGAGTCCTAGCACATTATAATCGTGGACAAGATTATTTTTTAAGGTTCCGAACTCAAAGGGTAAAAACGGGACCCTATTACTGAGACTTCGATGTCCGTCTGTCTGTGTGTTACCGGGTCTCATGAGAGATACAGCCCGGTGACCGTAATAGCAATAGCATATAGTAATAGCTAGAAAGTTGAAGTTTTTCATTTTATATTATACCTTTTCATTTTATCCCTTTTTAGGGTTCCATACCCAAAGGGTAAAAACGGGACCCTATTACTAAGACTCCGATGTCCATCTGTCAGTCGGCCACCAGGCTGTATCTCATGAACCGCGATAGCTAGATGGTTGAAATTTTCACAGATGATGGACCTATTTCTGTAGCGCTATGACAACAAGTATTAAAAACAGAATAAAATATATATAATATAAATATATATATATCCCACTCAACAAACGTGATTTTAGGATTTTTTTGCTCGCTATTAATAACGGCATGAGGAATAAGGGGGTGCCAACACGGTGCGGAACCCTTCGTGCGCGAGTCCGTCTCGCACTTGGCTGATTTTCGTGCTATGTGACCTGGCCACTGTCATTTTAATCTACTAGGCTATGTCGGTAACTTTGGTTCTTCTACGGGTCTCCTCATTCCTCATACGATCCAGCGCACAGACTCCCAGTACAGGCCTATCCATAGCTATTATAGCATAGCATAGGACGTCCCACAAGGTGGCCTGAATGAACTCATGAAGACCTCAGGATGGCGTTGGATGCAAACCGCTTCCGACCCAGTCTTATTGGTTATTTATAGACAAGATATATTAATTGCGACAAAAACAACAAAACAAACAATTTATAGGGAAGGTTTATGTCCAGCAGTAGGCATCCTATGGGTGAAACGACGACTTTATTTGCGAAAAATATTCCCTTAATTTTGTATCTCTGTTTGGACTCTCCTATGTCTAGCTGTAGATCCAGTGCTTGCTTTAAAATCTTTGCTTTTAGGGTTCCGTAGTAAAACGAGGAACCCTTATAACTTCGTTGTGCATGTTCATCTGGCCGTCGTCCGTCCGTCTTAATGTTACACATCCATTAACTTTTACATTTATGAACTAAATTGCATGTGTGCGACGTTATGGTAATTTAATTAAAGATCTCAATTTTAAATATCAAAAATTTTCAAAACTGTATTCAAGTGGTTGCTCCGTGTGATACATAAAAAGTAGGGATGAAAATGTTTTTTCAACCCCAACCCCTCATGTGGGGAATCGTTGAATAGTTTAAAATGAATGAAAGGTTTGATACAACATTTTCTTTACTGTCATGTATAGCCCGCGTCACACAATTGGCGGAAATGAAGTTAAATACGAGCTGCCCAATAACCAATCAACGCGCGGCTTTGTGCGAGCTTCAGTCAGGATTGAATATTGCGCAGCTTGTAGCTAACCTTAATTTCGCCAAATTGTGTGACGCGGCCTATACCATTTGTGAGATAAAGGTCGCCAATGTTGAAATAAAAATCGGCTAAAAGCGAGTTGAACTCGCGCACGAAGGGTTTCGTACCCTGTTGGAGCCCCCTTAGTCCCATTTCTCTTGTCGTTATGAATAGCGAGCAAAAAAACTCCTAAAAAAATTAATTTTAAAAACATTAAAAACATTAATTTTATTCTGTTTTTAGTATTTGTTATTAAAGCGGCAACAGAAAAATACATCATCTGTGAAAATTTTAGCTGTCTAGCTATCACGGTTCACTAGATACAGCCTGGTGACAGACAGACAGACGAACAGCGGAGTCTTAGTAATAGGGTCCCGTTTTTACCCTTTGGGTACGGAACCCTAAAAAAGTGTGCGCCCCCATTAATTTCTAAAGCATACAAGATATCTTCTAACTTTCCGAGTTTATAGACCATATCAAAAAAATATTCGGTGATGGTGGTAAAGTATTAGCGAGCCGTTTTATTGACTTGTGCAGGGGTCAGGTGAGACCAAACTTCAACATGCAGCGGATAACGGGCGTCAACACGGGCATCACGCCGCCCGCGCCGCACCGGCCCGCGCCCGTCTGCGACCACCCCGCTGAAAGGTACCAACCTTCGACCAAATATCTACAGAGCCACACTCCCTAAGTGAAAGTAGTAAAAAAATGTCCGAGCGCCGTCATACATACCGACTTTAATATTTACATCCAAATTAAATCCCCATAATTATAGACCCATAGCTCTTCTACCCACGTCCTCTAAGATATTCGAAATAGTAATGCAAAAGCGTTTACCTTCATTTTGCGAAAAATTCAGTCTGTTTCATGATTCCCAATACGGTTTCCGCAAAAACAGATTACTATCTTGGCTGTCTATAAGTACGTTCAAGAAATTTTAAACATAATTGACAGTAAAAAATATGCAATCGGCCTTTTATTAGATATGACGAAGGCGTATGATAACATTAAATATAATATTAATTTAATATTAGATACAATGCAAGACTCAGGGATACGCGGAATCGCACATGATTGGTTTAAATTTTACTTAAATAATCGTGAACAGTACGTATAAATTGAGAATTATGATTATAACTCCAAAACAATAAAATCGATAAGAGCACGCAAAAAAATAGATCACGCAATTCCCCAAGGAAGCGTTCTTGGGTGTATTCAGTTTCTCTTTTACATTAATGAACTACCAAAAATTATTGACGACATTTCCATTCTACTTGCGGACGATATATCTATTCTTACTTCTTGCACAAATGATTTGAATTTGCATGACAATCTTAATGATATATTTGACAGGGTAACTGGTTGGATGATTGAACATAATCTAAGTCTGGATTTTTCAAAAACAAAAATATTGCAGTTTAGGCCCTATCAAAAAGCCCCACTTGATATTAATTTTCAATACAAAAATAATAAAATAGAATGCGTCAACTCCGCAACATTGCTAGGCATAGAACTAGACTCACACGTAAATTGGAAAGCCCACATTAAAAAACTTAGGACCAAATTAAGTAGTTTTACTTACGCCCTTAAGGAACTTAGACTAGCTACAGACTTACCGACTGCAAAAAGTGCTTATCACGCAAGCACCCTAAGTATTTTAGCAAAGCGTCTGATAGATCGCTCAAAATTAGATCACAATACAGACATAAACCCGTGGGATCAAAGTCCAACTTAGCAATGCATAGTTCCAGCCCGCATTCTATGGCTATAAAAATATTTAATAAACTGCCAAATAATCTAAAAGATATCGAAAAGGAAAACTGTTTTATAAAACAACTAAAAATTATTCTATAATCCAAATGTTATTACACATTAGACGATTTTTTTAACGATAATCTAGAAAACATAATAATAAATAAATCGTTCCAATACGAATCATACGAATAATAAAATTGCCATACCCTTATCAGGGTCATATATATAACTATACAAAACATGTTAATTAAGAACCGCATGTAAATTTCATATGTTGCAATAAATGATTTGACTTTGACTTTACATTAAACAATTCACAATGACCCGTTTTTTCGAATCTCGACCGATCTCGACGATGTCACCGAATTAGAGCTTGTAACCGAGCACTTTGGCATCGCGCGGCGTTGTAGTCGGCTTGCAATTGCCTTACGAATAACTAGAAAGCTTGCCCACTACCTATACCTACATACATAGATTGGGCAGAGTTTTGCCTCGGACACTTTTTTTGCACGATTGTGACTCTATACATATTTGCTCGAAGGTACCAACACATTCCATTATATTCGTAGCCATGTAGCGCTCGTAGCGTAGTTTGACTAGGTGATTGTCAGCGATCACCGAAATTAAGCAACGTTCCGCACGGTCAGTACTTGGATGGGTGACCGCGGGTGGCATTTTCCAACTGAGCGCTACCGTGGCTCGGATCACACGTTATATTGTAGGTCCCGGTTGTTTTAACCGTTTAGCCAAGTCAGTGACCTTCAAGTGGCCCTCAATCTCTGACTCCAGGGCTAGCTACCCGGCCTATACGGACTTACTTACATATTCTATTTTCAACTACTTCATTCTTACTTCGTCCTACATGCAGGGTATATACTGTACTGTACCAGCCTTTTAATAGTCCACTGCAGGACATATACCTAACCATGATTGGGCCAAATCAACCACGCTGGCTTAGTGCGGCACAATTCGGTTTTCATGGTGTTCATGGCCGTCACGCATCTTTGTCGCAGCATTTCCGAACATTCTATCACGTTTGATTTTCCCGTTCGACTTTGCCGAACGTATCGGCTCGCTGCCGCCCGGCCTACCGAACTTTTCCCAAACATTAATCTACACAATATATTCGATTCTACCGCCCGGCAGTGCTGATCGATGCCGGTCTGCTCATATATGTGTAGCAAGTCTGAGATGTATTTGACTTTGCGTGTTCCATGGCACCCTCTACACAGGGAAGTAAACGCTGTAAATAAGGAATCTTAGTGGGCTATAAGTGTGTAGCGTTATTTATGTATTGTATTATAATGTTAGGCCGTCGACGTCGGGCCACTCGCCGCGAGACAGCATCAGCGAGGAGGCGCGCGCGGCGTGTCGACACTACATCCGGCAGAACCGGGACCGCCTGCTGTACTACGTGGAGGAAACCAACGAGGGCAAGGGCTTTATCAAAGTATGACATCACTTTTTTTTTTTGCGATTTAATTAATTCCATAAAAATGATAAAAGTTAAAAAAATATAAATGATAAATATGAATGGAATCAATTTTTCCCACTAATATCTTTGTATAATAATTATGCATCTGGCATGCGCTAACTTATTCTTTCCAGATTAAATGTACCACTGATACAATACAACTGTCAGTGACTCCGATTCAAATGATACTATTGCTGCTATAGGCCGTTTGGCATCTCATAAAATAACTACATATCTCTTTTCCCAGGAACTATGCTACTCATCAGACGGTCGCATAGTGTGCTCACCGTTCGGTCGCGGCATGCGCCTTCTAGCTTTAAACGATAACTGCAGCGAGATGCACCAGTGCGCGGCGGAGCACCCCGAGCACCCGCGCCCGCTGGTCGAGGCCGGACAGAGCCTCGGACACCACCAGGACCTCGTCGTCAGCTCCAAGTTCAGCCCGCGCTACCACCTGCTGGTCACAGGCTGTCTAGAGGGCCGGGTCGTGTGGTACCAACCGCATAGTGGGGAAATGTAGGGCCGGGTGGTGTGGTACCAGCCGCATATTGGAGAAATGTGAATGATAAATTAAATGAATTACAGTTTTTTTCGCAGCTGAGTTTTGTGTTTTACTAATCCATCCATTAGCTAAATAAATAGGACATCCACACCTGGACTCCAATAAGACTGGTTGGGAACGGTTTTTCATCCAGAGCTTTGATCCAATCTTGTAGTCGTGATGAGGTTCATCTGTCCACCTCAGTAGAGGCCGGCCAGAGCCTCTGCCACCACCAAGATCTCGTCGTCAGCTCCAAGTTCAGCCCGCGCTACCGCCTGCTGGTCACAGGCTGTCTAGTGGGCCAGTTTTGTGTTATACTAATCCATCCAATAACCACAGCTGGAAATAGGCCGCCCCTATGCATCCCCAATAAGATTATGGTAAAAAACGACTTTCATCCACGCTTCTGTCCGATCTTGCAATCTTGATGCGGTCATCTGTCTACCTCGGGGCTGGTCGTCCTACACTGCGTAAAATATCGTTCACCCTCGACAAAATGTATGGAACAGCTGTTTTTTTTTTAGTTTAGACAATAGCCGCAGAACAAAAGTTGTTAGTTTTGATGTACAAGATAAGCCCCTAAGAGGATGCTAATTGATTAGAAATAACCCTGTGTACATAGGTATATAGTGGAATAAAAGTACATAAATATAAAAATTTGTACTTTTTAATCGTCAAATGAAGGTGGTGATACTCGAAATATCAGTTATCTCCTCGGAGGAAATATCACAATGGAGGTAGCCATAGAGACGTTGCCGCTCTTACGTCTGTGTGTAAAGCACTTGAGTGTGTCTTTGTCTTTCCTTTAGAATGAAGCTACGAGTAAAAGAGATAGCAAATTTACATGCTGGCAACGCCGCACGTGTCTTTTTATGACCGACTAGTAGGCCAAAATATTGCGTTTGTGCTTTAGAATTTTAAAGAATATCAAGTGATTTTACGGTGTTACAGATATGTTTAAAGTTAAATGTAAAACTATGTCGTGCTCAGCAGTGTCATGTTCATCAAGAACTACAAAAGGAGGTGTAAAAGACCCGGATTTGTCATTTCATTCGTAAGTTGGTGACAATGTTTAAGTCATTGTAAATGCTAAATTGATGATGTTTTTAGCCAAAATGCTATTGTACCATCATATTAACAATCTAGTTTATATACATCCATGTGATTTGGGTCAAGATAATGTCTAAAACTGTCTTAAAACAGCAAAAGTGTTAAAAGATAATTTAAGCATTAATTCTAGTGATGTCCTTACCATAGATTTTAGTTTTATCGATAAAAGATATATCTTCCAATCTTGATAAAATTGTGCCTAAGTACATGTAATGTAATGTCATAACTAAATGTATTTTTTGACACTGAATTATGCACTGTCGTTTCCTTTTTCTTTTAACATGTCCTAGATTTTAGCTTATTAGAAGATCATAAACTACTTTTAATAAAATCGATATGTGACAAATATTTTCAGCTCCGCATACATTTCGTGATGAAAAATGCTGTCCATTTGTTCGCTTATGGCCAACTTAGCAAACCGTCCACTATTTTTCACGACTTCGTAATCGGTAAACTTCGCAATCAGTCAACTTCTTGATCGGTCAACTTAGCAACTAGTCATCCTCGCAATCGGTCCTGTTAGCGTTCGGTCAAAAATAAAGATAGCAACAGTTTCTTTTAAGTCGAACATCATCTTTCGTCATTTTACTATAGATACTGGCCACTTTAGGTTAGATGTATACCTACTCTTTGCAGTTTAACTGATTATGATTAAATATGACACTTGTCAAGTTCCGCAGTCCGTCATTAACATAAACAAAGTTATTGATAATGTGATATTTTCTCCTAGATCAAAATGAGTTTTATTTTTGAAAAAAATCAGCAAGGAAATGATATGTTATTAAGAAATGGCTACCGATACAATTTGCAAAACACTAATAAAGGTGGTTCTACGCTGTGGAGATGCGGCGATCGCAGAAAGTGCCATGCTACAATCACGCTGAACCGTGACAAAGATAAAGTATTACGAGATAATCTACACACGTGTTATAAAAACGAAACAAAAAACAAAGAAATCGTTTTAACAAATAAATGCAAACTCGACGTAACAGCCAATCTGGCACCTATACCTATGATTTTTGAGAAACATTTTGAAGGCAACATTTCTGTGTCATTTCACTCAAAAAAAGATTCGCTGTATAGGGCCAGAAAAAAATTTTTGGACGTACATAGGACCACATTTGAACGCTTGGAAGATATAGAGATACCTGGAGTACTAGCCGATGATTTTTTAGTTTGGGATGAAGGCATTGAAGATAGAATAATCATTTTCTGTTTGAAATCAACACTCAAATACTTACAAGAATGCAAAAATCCGTTGGCAGCTTACGGAGACGGTACTTTCAAAAGAGTTCCTAAACCCTTTTATCAGTTGTTCACGTTGCACATTGATTTAAATATACAATCCAATGAATACACGGCAGTAGTTCCAGTAGTATTTGGTTTGCTCCCTGATAAGACCACAATCACATACGAAAGGTTTTTTCTTGCTTTGAAAAATTTGGGAATATCAATCCAAAAATATAAGTCGGACTTTGAGCTTGCCCAAATAAAAGCCATTAAAAATGTGTTTGAACTTGTAAAAGCAAGTGGTTGCTACTACCATTACTCGAAGGCTATTTGGAAAAGATCGCGAGATATTGGCTTTGCGGATACTAGGAATGGTAGAATCATTACAAATTTGATTTCTAAATTACCGCTCCTACCAGCAGCATATATACCAGAAGCTTGGATGTCTATTGTCGAAATTGGATCAGAGGAAAATGGTTTTGATAATTTAAAGTACTACGTCGATAAGCAATGGATGTTGAAAATTACTCCACAGATTCTGTCTTGCAGTCATCAAAAAAACAGGACGAACAACGCTCTGGAAGGGTGGCACCATCGTTTCAACATTAGGATGCCGCCCAAACCAACATTATTTTTGTTTATTCAAAATCTGATGAAGGAAGCAAAATACCAAAGTCGAAAATTGTATGCGAAAAATGTCAATCAGTTGTTGAGAAAAGGAGGAAATGTGATGTTGATTTTGATAGGACATACAAAAAGTATTTAAAGATACTATTACGAAATGAAGTAACTCCAATAAACTTCCTGAGGAAAATTAAGAAAAGCCACTATTCTTTAAGAAAATACTGATTAGTTTGAAGCAAATAAATTTTTTTTTTTTTTTGTTTTACCTACACTGTTTTTTTGAACATAATTTAATCTTAAAATACTTTTCCGAACTCATTAGGTAATCTCGAGTGTAGTTTGCCGGACACAAGGAATAGGGGAGAAGTGGTCCGATTGATACGCGGACCTTTTCAGAAGTGGACCTATTGAGAAGTGGATGGTTTGAGAAGCGGCCCGATTGCGAAGTTGACTATATACGAATGGGACCGATTGCTCATCTCCTACAGAAAATTTTAGTGGACGGTTTGCTAAGTTGGCCATAAGCGAACAAATGATGCTGTCACTCAAACCAGTGTCAGAAACATGTACACAAAATTAATACTGTTTAAGGGTCATTAGCCGTCATAATAATTACTCAAAATAATGCCAGATTACCTACCTTTTAAGCCAGATTGCCAGATTACCTATCTTATGAAAATAATTAATAAACAATTCATATAAAATACATGCATTTTTATTCACTTCACCAATATTCCATCGATAGACTTGATGGGAATGTCACATCACTAGTCACACACACTAATGCAAATCTGTAACTGCACACTAGCAAAAAGTGGCCACGCTCAAAATCTCTATGGCTACCTCCATTGTGATATTTCCTCCGAGGTTATCTCACTCAGATTATGCATCTAAACAAATGTACAAAAATTATGCATTAAAATAACACATAGTTTTGGTCAATTTCAATCAGGTTTCAATATTTCTTAGAAATGTGCCTGCTAGGAAATAAAATAATAGCACTAAATTGTTATTAATTTCAAGAAGGAAATTTTTATTAACGTGATTAAAATAATGTTAACCTAACCTAATATAGACCAAAACCATGAGAGTTATTTTGATGTACTTTTTGTACATCTATGCATTATCTGAGTTATTAACTGGTGTTTAAGAAATAGGGGTTAATTGCTAATAATTTATACCAGGCGCACTTTTCTACGAAATAATGAAACGAGATTAAAATATTATTTATCTAACAGACCAAAACTGTATTATTTAGATGCATTACCTGCGTGAAAAAATCTATCGGACTAAAAAAGTTCTTACTTTTGAACACATTACATTTTTTTCCACTGTAGGTACAGGGTATAGATATTTTTCTATGGAACGGAACAACCATTTTTTGATTATAAAAGTCATTGGTGTTAAGTTTTGATGTACAGAATAAGCCCCTAAAAGGATGCTAATTGATTACCAATAACCCTGTATACTCGTATTACATGAATATAACTAGTTGGTGCGGCCAGGGAGTATGACACGTCGTTGATAGAAAATGTGTTACTGACTTACTGACCTTATTTAACTGAGGAGAGGTTGAATATATAAACAGAAGCATTATAAACAGTTTAAAGTCGTATATTTAAATAACTCGATAGACTTCAATAAAGTTGTTAAAATCTCAGTTTAAAATTTAGTGATCCAATTTACATAGATTAGGTAACATTTCTAATGCTACTGCTCTACCAGCGCCTTAGCGCGCTAATTAAGCCATTATGTAACGCTTGACCGCTCGACCACGAGTTCGGGTTTTAGCGGCAGTGGCGGTGGGGTCTACGTACCTAATAGATTAGCTAGCGCGCTAAATTGTGCATTAAGACGAAGGTGGAGCAGTAGCATAGGGATGAAGAGATCAAACGTGTCCTCCTTCCTTGAGCTTGGCGACGAGAGTGTCGACGTCAGGGAGGATAGAGCCGGCCTGCCGGGTGGGCGGGTCCTCCACCGATACTACTTTGATTCTCGGGGAAATGTCTACGCCAAGGTCCTTATCTGTTATTTCTTGAGGGGCTTCTTTTTGGCTTTGATATGATTTTAACTGCCGGCCACTGAATGAAAACGAGCACTTTACAGTTACTCTGAGGCATTACGTGACCTAAGCCAGAAAATTATGGTTTAGCTCCAACAGAAACAATATAAACAGTTTAAAGTTGTATATTTAAATAACTCGATAGACTACATAAAGTTGGTAAAATCTCTGTATAAAATTAGTGATCCAATTTACAATTTTAGTTAACATATTCTAAGGATGAAGAGATCAGACGTGTCCTCCTTCCTTGAGCTTGGCGACGAGAGTGTCGACGTCAGGGAGGATAGAGCCGGCCTGCCGGGTGGGCGGGTCCTCCACCGATACTACTTTGATTCTCGGGGAAATGTCGACTCCGAGGTCCTTCGCTGATACCTTCTTGAGGGGCTTCTTTTTGGCTTTCTGGAAAACATGTAGAAGTGATTAGTACTACCTAACTATAGTTCACTCTTTTGGAGTAGGTAGGTATTTATTTTATCAGTATTGGCACAACTTTGGGTAGATGACATTTCTGATAGGGAGTGTGACGAAGTTTGTTGTAGTGTTAGTTCGCGATCGACTAACCGTTACTCTCTGCCTCTGTCCGTAATATTCACTTTGTGTATACTAAGCTAACGGATTGCATGATGCTTCTGCACTGTCATCTAAATCGCCATCATCTCATTCACCATCTAAGCTACTGGAGCAGTTATGCCAGCGGCCCAGAGCCACGCTCCGTTACTTTAAGGAGCTGGGCTGGCTCGGGTAGACGCTGGAGGGGGAAATGCACAAAACACCCCATGCGGGACGTCAGTGCAGGGCTTATCGCCCCTACTTCAAATTAGAATTAGAATTATACTAAGCGCCACACAAATCGGCGGATGGGAAGTTATGCGCAGAGCGCTGCGCAAAAACCGAAATATAGATACCTATATTTCGGTTTTTGCGTATTTCTGTTGCCGCTATAACAACAAATACTAAAAACAGAATAAAATTAATAATTAAGGGGGGCTCCCATACAACAAACCTGATTTTTTTGCCGTTTTTCGCTCTATATTAATAATGATAACAGGTAGATGCTTGAAATTTTCACAGAATATTTAGTTGTATATTCACTTCAATAATGAATAATAAAATTAAAACAAAATAAATATTTAATTAAATATTATTTATGAAGGGGGGCTCCCATACAGTACGGAACCCTCCGTGCGCGAGTCCGACTCGTACTTGGCAGATTTTACATAATTACTAGCGACCCGCCCCGGCTTCGCACAGGTGTATTATACATATACCTTCCTCTTGAATCACTCAATCTATTAACAAAACCGCATCAAAATCCGTTGCGTAGTTTTAAAGATATAAGCATACATGGGGACAGACAGCGGGAAGCGACTTTGTTGTATACTATGTAGTGATAGACCGTCTCGAAGCGAAGGGCCTTTAGTGTCGGAGATGTAGTACTCACCATGATGTTGGGCAGCGTGGCGTACCGCGGCTCGTTGAGGCGCAGGTCCGCGCTCAGTACCGCCGGCAGCTTCACCTTCAGCACCTCGAGGCCGCCGTCGATCTCGCGCGTCACCGTCAGACCAAAATCTGATTTTTCCACCTGGTAACATTTATTGACGGGGTTATTATGACTTGACGTGATAATTTTTAGCCGACTGCCTAAAGAGCGTAAGCATTTTTTGAAGTGAAACTTCTAATGCGACTTCCAACAAGATTGCGTTAAACGTTACCATGGAGGCGCGTCGAAGTTTCACTTCTTCTGCGCGGAGGGACTCCACTTGTATTTTTTTTTTCTTTCTTTTCGCTAAATTGAACTACTGTACCAGCCTTTTTAATAGTCCACTGCAGGACGTAGTCCTACCCACGAAGGGTGATTGGGTCAATTCCACCATGCTGGCCCAGTGCGGGTTGGTGGATTCACATACGCCATCGAATTTCTTCTACGGACATATGCAGGTTGCCTCACGACGTTTTCCTTCACCGAAAAGCCAGTGGTGTTAAATTCCGTACATAAAGTCCAAAGAACTCATTGGTACGAGACCGGGATTTGAACCCACGACCTCACGATTGCAAGTCAGGCATCACTACCACTAGACCACCACAGCTTTTTATGACATGGCGTGATAATTTTAAGCCGACTGCCTAAGGAGCGTAAGCATTTTTTTTCTTTCGCTTCGCTAAATTTAACTAATTTTTGTATTAAAAATATTTTTAATACAAAAACAAAATATTACGCGGGAAAAAACACGCAAGTACCTATAGAATAATATTATGGAGAGTTTACACAATTTTTAAATAAAAAAGCAAATTGAAAATATATATAGAGTACCTTGGAAGCGAACGTTCCCTGTGGCCAGTCGAGAAGGGCAGCAGTCATTTGTGCGGTCTGGTTGGAGTCATCATCAATAGCCTGGAAACCAAATACGTGTTTTAGTTGTATATGTACAAACTATAGGTACGAGTATATTACTGTCCATGATATCACTACTCTGACAACTGAGAAATAAAATTCGCACTCTCAGACCAAAACAAAAAATCAAGACAGAACGTCGTGAACAGACAAGTGAGACCAGTTTTTTATACATGTGGTGAGTGCGTCGGTGTTGCGCCACCAAAGTCGACTGACGAGCCAAGGCGTAGTTTCGTTGTACGTGTTTGTGTTTGTAATTGTGTCTGTACACGGCGAGGCGTAGTTTTTCCGGCCACACTTGTTTTTTTCTCAACATTCTGACTTGATTATTTATTTGGCTCGCACTATCAAAAAGTTATTAGAACCCCTCACTTCACAAACTATACACCTTAGTAATATACATATGCGTCTTGGCTGTTTCGCTACCATGGGCATAAGGTGAAGATTTATTCTCTGTTTATTACTACTCTGTTATACCTTCAAATACATAGTTCTTATAATGACTAAACCACAACGTTATTTGGTAGTGCAAGGGTAGTGCTATAGTCCTGTGATGGCAAGTTTTTACATGAAAATATTTTTGATGGGAACACTCTGTATATGTATAATATTCGTATCACCACTTGAACATCTAGGAAATTATGCAGCACCTAATTTAATTTTGGAAAGTGTTAATACTTATAATACCATAATTTTACTACTATAGTAAATACTCATTATGTAGGGTACCTACATAATGAGTATATAATTTTCTACTTTACCAATGTGTAAAATAAAGATAAATGCAAATGTATTGAAACAAATGTAAATTACCATAACATTATTTTACTAACAATTGTACGCTAAATAATACTTTTGCATGGTCACGGGAAATGATTACAATTATCTACCAGTACCTACCTTACTGCCTACCTGCTTGAGCCCATTAAAATATGTGACAAAAGAATAAACCGGACCATAACTCAGATACATTATTTTACTAACAATTGTATGCTAAATAATACTTTTGCATGGTCACGGGAAATGATTACAATTATCCACCAGTACCTACCTTACTGCCTACCTGCTTGAGCCCATTAAAATATGTGACAAAAGAATAAACCGGACCATAACTCAGATATACATAGGTCAAATGCAGCCAAGCATTTGGTTTATTTGATCAAATGCCTAGTTTAAAATGCTGATAAAAAGAGATTCCCATTGCACCTTGCAACTGAGTTTAAGTTACAACTTTAGACACAGAATTCTTTATTCAAGACAATAATATTTTACTAAGGGTATAGGCCGAATTATACAAGCCTGCTGTGATATTGTGCAGCTCTTGTAGTTAACTTCACATCCGCTGATTTGTGTGATTCGACCTATTTATGTAACGATCGTGTTTTCACAGATAATCACTCTGCTAATCAATGAGATGGTTGTATAATAAAATTATAGGCTGAATCATACAAGTTGGCGGATGTGAAGTTAGTTACAAGCTGCGAAATATCCAATCAATGCGCAGCTGTATGTGAGCTTCAGTCAGGATTGGATATTGCGCAACTTATAGCTAACTTCCCATCTGCCGACTTGTATGATTCAGCCTATAACAAATATTTTGTAAAAACATTGTTTTCACATGGTACATTTTAATTTTTTGTGACTGACTTTTCCAGTTTCTGAAGGGTTGACTTTATGGCTACAAGTATACCTGTTTGCCAACTATGACAATATCAGCCTTCTCATCCTTGGACAGTTTGGCCAGGATTTTGGCAACATGCAGAGGTTGGAGAGTCTCATACTCTGCGCCGGCGATCTCCACATGGATGGCACGGTCAGCGCCCATGGCTAGTGCTGTCCTTAGAGTTTCCTGAGGACCATAACATTTTACTAGCAACAAACGAAATATCCATATGCGGCGTGAAGACAAGTTAGACAAAGATTGAATTTAGTCATCACAGAAAAAAAGTGCTTACTCTTAAAAGTGCACAGTTGCTTACTCTGATGAAGTAGGAGTTTTTTTACAATTTGTTTGTCTACCGGTGTCGGAGCCTTAAGCGGTGACATCTATGGCAAATTTTGAACACCTTTTACTATGGGACCAACTGTGAAAAACGTAAAAAAAAAAACTGCTGTTCCATACGATTTTTTTATAGACCAAGTAAAACATAATATGGAAAAGCTTTTTTTTTGCATTTTCAGAGTTGACCCCACAGTAAAAGTTATACAAAATTTGCCATATATGTCACCGCTTAAGGCTCCGACACCGGTAGACAAACACATTGTAAAGAGATTTTTTTTTAGAATTCTGGGTGGGCCCCATAAGCTAAGTTGATAATGATGGAGTGAATCAGCCATATAAGATTAGTACCTTGCTGAATAATGCTGTATATTTAGTTTACTATAAATCCACTGTGAATTAATATAACTTACAATTTGGAAATGAAAATATACCTATCAAATTCTTGTTTCCAAAGAAAAATGTATTGGAAATTCAATGCATAATGGAAATGCTGTTGTATAGGATGTGACATGAATATTAAAAGCTATGTTTGCAATTATTGGTCCCAGGTTGTAAGCTTTTAATAAATTAAACATTAATTTTAAATACCAGAGGTTACCTACTACTATCACAACAAAATATTATGTAGCAACTTATCTAATAGGTATTATCTTTTCTCGCAGCTTCCCACAAGATGTTAAAAGTTTTCTCAAATAAAAAATAACCTGTGATACTCTTCGACCTTAAAGGAAAATAATCATCCATCCATCCATCAGCCTTATGACGTCTACTGCTGGACATAGGCCTCCCCTATGGATCTCCAATAAGACCGATTGGATGAGACTTGCATCCAGTGTGATCCTGTGGTCTTATAAAGGAAAATATGCTGACCTATCTAAAGTTCTAAAATAAAGTGATGCTACACACTTGAGACTGAGCCGGTCCACAGGAAACAGCAATGACCTCACTGGCCAATTTTTTCTCCTTCATTCTAACAGCTTCCTCAACGGCGATTTCATCAAACGGGTTCATTGAGTGCTTCACCCCATCAGTGACCACTCCACTTTTGTCTGGCTTCACGCGAATCTGAAACATTTATTTATTTTCTTCAGCGGCATCCTAATAATGTAAATGGAAGGTACTTTTCTAATGTGATAGTATTTTTCACGCTGTTTGAATAAGCAAATCTTCATTTGAATACTGTTTGCGAGTTCAAGGTTGCTCCAAACTAGTGATAAGATATGAAACTTCGTGCCGATAGCAACCACACTAGAGGAATTAAATGATTAGGTTCTACTATATTGCACGGTTAATGAGCTTTAATACGCATTAAAGGATGAGAAATACGGTAGATGCAAAAATAAACAGATACAAAACAGAAAAGTTAACCTTTGCACTCGAATAAATTTACTTACTTTTACAGCGTAGTCGATCACTCTCTTGACTCCTACTAAAACACGAGACATTTTAACGACGGCTTTAATTAATTTGCAATTGATTTAAGTTACGAAAAAGGCCAATAACTTTAATTTTAATAAAAACAAATGAGGAACCAGAGTTCGAAGTCCAACAGTCAATGAAACGTCAAATCAGTGTTACCACCTTAGTTTTAGTAATTGGAGCTGATGAAGAAACTAAAAACGGGCTAGATAGAGCAAAAAATATCAAGATAAGGCTAGATGATGCAAAAATTACCAAGAAAAGTCTTGCAGTAAAAAAAGCAAAAAAAAAAACACCTTTACTAATGATTTCAATTATGTATTAATTTATTTAATTTTAATCACGATAACATATTTCAATACTTAACTAAATTTTATGACAATTTAAACATCAACGAATGAAATAATAGTGTTTTGAATTTTTGATACACATATTTAATTAGTCGGCTCATAAGGAGAACATTAATCACACAGATAGAAATAAAACGACAGGTACTCGTAGATGACACAAATCGCGAAAGTTCAATGCTGTCAATGTTAGCACGGCGCAAATTTCAGTTTCTGATGCAATATTTCCAAGAAAATGAAAAGGGCAAAAAAGGGCTTGATAGCCCTTTGCGGGCTAAATAATTAAACAATGAGTTCACCTATTGTAAAAAGTGCTAGATCTAGCCCCAAAAACGCTCAGGTGTTAACACGTCAAATTGTGCGTTAGTGAAAAAAAAGGAATTGACATTGACAACTACAACAAACTGTCAATGAACTAGTCCAAATTACACCAACAGTTTTTGTAAAGGGAATAAAAACCTTCATAATTTTATTTGAAGTTTTCTTTACATAAGCCCTTATTGGTTTGTGACATAAGCTTATTCTCAATAGCTTTCGATACAGAGGGGTTAGTCCAGGTTTACACGTAAATTAAAACTACAGCTGTTTCCGTATGGCTCCATACAATTCTGTACAGCGCCCCTGGCGGAAACGAGGAAGAACTAACCAAAATGTATGGAGCCACACGCGAACGCGAAAGTTTAAGTAAACCACGCAAAGGCTCAGTTCACTTATTTGGAGTTTGCATGGTTTAGTTAGTACCTACAAATAGCAGAAGAACTAGGTTTCTTCAATTCTTTCTCTCTTATGTGGATTAGTAAATGAAAACTCCGGTCTAACGTAAGGAAGTACCTTCATTTTACACAGTTTGTCCAATAAACTTTACTTTACTTTAACAGTTATAGTTGATTTCTTTGCCCGTCCACCACTTGTGGAATCCCCATCCCAGAAAAAAATCCTGAATCCGCCTTTGAATAGAGTCAATTAATTACTTTCCAAAACCTCTGTAGACCGAATCACACATAATGATGTCTGTGAAGTTAGTCACAAGCTGCGCAATCCCCTCTCCTTGCGCCGCTAACATGTTAACAAATTGCTACTGCGCAACGACCTGAGGCAACGACGCACCTAGTGTTCCGTCATTAAGTTGGGTTTGGCCTATAGGTACCTACCAGACAAGGAATTTTGCGTCTAATTGTATTTCATGATAAAAAAATATTGCATAGCCCATGCCTGGATTCCTGGATTAGGTGTTGTACCACTTTTTCTTGATTCCTGTTTCGTGTCTCGGGCTAAAACTAAGATTTTGCTTTAAGATTGCATTCTCTAGATACTTACTACCTAGATAGATACCTACGGGATTGTATCCTGAAGGTGCCGAACAGGCAAAAAAACACCGTTTCTTATTCTATATTTTATTCTTAATTAAGTATCCTAATTATCAAGTAATAATTAATTATGTCGTCACAAAACACCACATCAATCTTCAAATAATACACAAAACACGTAGAAATTCCGTCAGCAAATTGTAACTAGAATTTGAATTCCTTGTATTTCTTTGCTTGCTTTGCGTCTGTATTCTGCTGTCGTTTTCTTTTATTCTGAAATAATAAAATAAAGGAAATTAAAGATAACAAAACTACTCAAAGTGCCCTACCAAATGCGCGAAAGCGCAAAAAATATTTTTTTTAATGCCTTTTCTAGAAAGAGTAACTGAAGTACCCAACCAAAGGAAATGAATAGCTTTAAACGTGAGCGAAGCGAATGCTACAATTTTGAGGCTGATAATCTATAATCTGGGCTAATTACATTTCGGATAGAGTTGGCCCTATAGCAATGAATGCCCCCCTCCCTCCACCGGTTACGCAGGCAGTTGCTACACTAAAAAAAACGAGAACAAAGAAGAAGAGTTTATGTTGTAGGTCTAGCTCGCATATCTGCCTCGGTGGCTCAGTGGTTAGTTACCCTGACTTCTGGATCAGGCGTGAGTTCGATTCTCACCCACGGCAAACATTTATGTGATGAATATAGTTGTTTGCTCTGTGTCTGGGTGTTATTTAGGTACTATGTATCTATATATTAAGTATGTATTTAAAATTAAAATATGTATTATGTAGTATATCAGTCTCTGGCAGCCATATCACAAGCTATTTATTTTAAATACATACTTAAGATATAGATACAGAATGTAAGATGTTCCCTTATGTTCATTTATTTAATTATCTGAAAACTGGTGTAGTGGTACCGCTGGTGGCTTACTCTAGCACGCTCGAAGGTTCAGAGAGCTCGTAGAGTGGTTTATACGTACCTTCTGGCGCGCGACATGGTCCGCCAGCATGTCGGAGAGGTCCTCCTGCGCGCGCGGGCGGTGCTCGCGCAGGTGCCGCTCGTAGCGCGCCGCCACCGCCTCGGGCTCCAGCTCCAGCTCGGACGGGTCGAGCGCGACCTCCACGCCGGCCGAGCGCGTCTCCACGCTCTCGCTCGTCGTGCCCGCGCCCGCCGCGCCCGCGCGTTTACCTGTTGCATACATTACATTACACCACTGTTACAAAATATATGGTAATCAAAGAAGATAATGCAAAATGGGCTCTGACTAGGTACAGTAGCTCAAAAAATCCGTTAAACTATGATAAATAAATGCGCAGAGTAAAACAACCGCATCAAATGCTTAATTTATGAGTAATTTCACATTTTCCAATTAGATTTTTGTTCAGTCATTGAATTACTGTCATTTTGGTCACATGTAACCTCAATACCCGAATACACGAAATTACTTTTAATGGACACTGTTATTGTAAAAAATAACGGGAAGATCATTTTCCGAAAGAAGCAAAGCAAATTATGAAATACTGTACCCTTTATTGGCCCAATTTCTATGCATATTTGCAATATCTCCTTTATACTTGAACAAGTTCACTGTATAATGACTCCAAAAATAGTCACATCTATACCATATATGTCATATGTTTACGACTCCATTTGGAGTCACAATTTAAAAGTAAAATTGATGATTTTTATTTCATTGGACGTATAAACAAGTATCAAAAAGATTCTCATTAATTAAAGGTTAAGTATACTAATCGCCACACAAATCGGCGGATGGTAAGTTATGCGCAGAATGCTGCGCAAAAGCCGAAATATAGGTACGCGCGGGAGCCAGAGAGACTCGCGCCGGGGCACACCCGCCCGCCAACCTCATGCCTCCCGCGCGCTACCTACGCATTGTGCACAACTGCACACATGCGCAATAATTACAGAATCGCGGCAAAGTGTCATCTGCGGCTAACTTCTCATCCGCCGATTGGTGTGGCGCTTAGTATAACAAGGCTACCAAAAGTTTTAAAAGAACCGCCTGTAAAATGTTGCCAGTTTCGTCAAGCTAGAGCGAAAGGTAGTTAGACCTATGAATACAGTTTATACCTCTTTACTGGGACTGTGAGTGTTAAAAAATCATTTGAAATGAGGATAAGTAAACAATCCAAGTGCTACATACAATACATATTCGGTTCAGCTCGATCGGCACTGCTGAACGGTTTAGTAGCTGTTTCGGATCAGTTTTGCCGTTTAACAAATCTTGCCGAAGCGAATGTGCCGACCCGAACTACGTGTACTACACATTGTGTAGCAAGCCTGACTATATAGGCCCAATCAGACTTCAAGGAGTTTGTGAACACGAAGCAAGAACGAGTCTGAAAAGAAGCGACCACGATTTTATAGACCGCATCATGCCAGTCGGCGGATGTAAAGTTAGCTACAAGCTGCGCGTCTAATCAACGCACGGCTTTATATGAGCTACAGTCAGGATTGGATATCGCGCAGCTCGGTGCTAACTTCACATCAGCCGACTTGTATAATTCGGCCTATACTACTGTGCAATAAACGCAATATAAAATTGTTATGTCAGCTACGCGAGAAGCGGAAATGTGCTGCAGCTTGGAGCTAGCTCCACAGACACCAAGCAGTTTGTTTCGCCCATTACATCATTGCATCAAGCCGTTACTCAAGTTCAACTAACATACGAGTTCATACACAGAGATACCAGAGGGATAATGTGGTCGATCGAGTAAAGAAAGAGAGAGATACATTGATTTAATATGGCATGAGTTAGAAAGAGACATGAAAAATATATCGATTCAGTGGCTAGTTATCGTATTTTTGTCCCGATAGTGTAAAATTCTTGTCAAATTCCAATACATATATTTGAAAGTTGACAACTAGTGATAGTGATTGTCCATACATTTTTGCGGTTTAGAATTGCCTCAAGCGACAACAGCGCTATCTCTGTGAGTTCATACGACCCACAAACATTGCTTTCTTTCTTAGATAGTCGAATAAAATTTGCTCTTTTATTCAGATCAGATTTCATTATTATGAAATCTGATCTAAAAATGCATGCAATCAGTCATGTCGTAGAGGGGGGTGAAGACACTGGCGGAAGACCGCGAGACATGGAAGTTGCTCCACCGACAAGAACCACTACATAGTATAAAACAAAGTCCCTTCCCGCTGTCTGTCCCCATGTATGCTTATATCTTTAAAATTACGCAACGGATTTTGATGCGTTTTTTTTTAATAGATAGAGTGATTCAAGAGGAAGCTTTATAAGTATAATACACCTTTGCGAAGCCGGGGCGGGTCGCAAAGTCAAAATCTAAATCTCTTTATTTCGTAGACACATTACATTGCATTTGAAATCGTCCGATAACATTGGTAGTAGTTATGCTTAAATCATTATGTCTTAATAACTAAAAGTAATTTATAAAATTTAAATTGTGAAGATAATAATAAAATTAATTAAATTACTGGACAGAGATTAATCCACAGAACTAATCAGATTTATAAAACAAAAAGTAAATGTCAGTATGTATCATTCAAAGTAACAATTTCCGGTAAAATGGTGAATTCGCTAGTAAAGGAATAGAATAAGTTAATATTTGACCAACGAAACAGAGGAGGTACTCAATTTTTATGTATAACCCACGCATAACTTTTTACGTAGTGGTCCAATTTCAATTATTCTTTTCTTATTGGAAAAAGTATACTTCGAAATTGGTTGCAATAGGCTGAGCCATTTTTGATAAATCAACAATAATGTGAAAAATGCTACATCGATTCGTGCGAAATATTCGCGAATTCTGTACACGGTTGAAGTCGGTCATGCTATTTTATGCAAAAAAATAATTATTTATTAATTCATTCAAGGTTTGAAATTTTGTAAGCCACACGTGAATTTTATTGTTTCATAACCTACACAATAAATATGAGTGCAAAAAAGCGACTGCCGAAACCCGGGATTGAACCGGGGACCTTTAGATCTTCAGTCTAACGCTCTCCCAACTGAGCTATTTCGGCGTTGAGAAAGACTCCGAATTTATCCATCCAATACTGTACGACGTACAACTAGTAGTTTTGCGAGCAGTAAACCTCACAACCACAAAACTTCGCATAAGTTTGTCTCAGTGTAAACGCATACATGAGAGTAAATAATACGAGAATAGAACAAACACCTAAAAGAACGTAAGGACTATCTCACTAGAGTTCTAGTTGCGCCACCAATAAAATGATGTATGTGATCTTCAGTCTAACGCTCTCCCAACTGAGTTATTTCGGCGATACTACGAATGTATCATAAAAATGGTATTTCATCTGGAGTTAGATAGTTGCTCAGCCAAGCTGATTTTTACGTAGTTGTTGATGCTACTTATCGTAGTGAGATTGAGCCCTAAATTCTATGCGGCAGTGTATGGTGTTCGCGCGTCAGCGAGTTTATCCTGCGCTAGCATATACATATACCTGCATCAGTCGTTCCCGCACCTCTGCACTGTATACCTGTGTCTAATGGTGCCGCCACACTCTCCACGAGTCTGCGACACGAGCACCGCAGCTGTAGCTAACTTCACATCGTATACAAGTCGGCGATGTGAAGTTAGCTACAGAAGCGGTGCTCGTGTCGCCTCGTGGAGAGCGAGGACGCACTATATCAATAAACCACACCGAGGTCACTCCAACTCGTCATTTCTAGCGTATCAGTACAATATGTGTTGAGTTTCATCCCAGCATCTCCAGGTGAAAACATTCGTATATTGCTTGACGTCATAAGTAAACTAAGTAAAATATAAAGTTACCCGGGTTGGCGGCGCTGATATCGTAGACGTGAGTGGAAGCCATCATGCCGGCCGTCAGCCCCACGCGCCGCTCCGGCAGCACCTGGTATAACGCGGGCGTGTCGCCTCTGAAACATACAATTATTTTTCTTTAGTAACAGTGGGATACGAAAATTCTATGGAATGTGCTCGGTCGGCGAGGCAGCCGCGAGGCTTTTGGCGTTACACCTTTACCACTATCTCACGATAGGTGAAAAAAAGTAAGAATTACAAATATCTATAAGTTCATCTAACGTACTGTACCGATGTTTTTAAAATAGTCCTTCTGCTGAAGGTAGGTCCGCCGACGACGGATGATTGCGTCATATCTACCTGGACTCGATGGTCCAGTGTGGAGTATGGTGGATTAACGTACGTCATCGGATTTCTTCTACAGACGAAGTATACAGTCACACAATGTGTTTCCAAACCAAAAAGCCTGTGGTGTGTAATATATAGGCACGGAGCTGATGCCGAGCGGCCTCACCCTTCGATGTCGGTCTCCTGCTTCTTCTTCCGGAGCTCGATGGTGTCGGGCGTCTCCATGCCGGGCGGCACGGAGCTGATGCCGAGCGGCGTGACGAGCCCGGAGCCAGGCGTGGCCACGCCCGCCGCCACCTCACCCTCGCCCGCCTTCTCCTCCTCTTCAGACTCTTCTGGAAATTAGATACATAGGAATTTGAATCTAAAGAATTCGGGAGCAGTAGCAGTGGAACGAAATAAACGCAATGTCTGTCGCATACGTCAAAATCATCAGTTGGAATGTCAAAATACTTAGTTAAAATGTGGTTCCACTTGTTTTGTCTATTTCGGTAATTTGAACCCTCTAGTTCCAGTAGGTTCAAATCTCTGATCATTTTACCTTCCTACTTTTTACTTTTTTGAATTTGGACACCCGACTCTCTCGCGTATGATGTATAACCAGATATGAATAAGACAGCTGTAACGTAGTTATTATTTGAGTAAAATTTAGCAATAGGTACTTCTATTACTTGTCATTCTTCTGAGGGTTGGACATTATCGTATCGGTGTGTCACCTACACCGATACCGGTGTGTCCAAGCCACTGGAGCAGTTGTGCCAGCGGCCCAGGGTCACGTTCCGTTATTTTAATAATATAATAATAAAAACGTTAATTTCTGGCACATAATCCATATGAAAAAAAATATGTTAATTATATGAAATTTTGAGGAGCTGGGCTGGATTTGGTAAACCCTGGAGGGGAAAATGCACAAAACACGGAACGTCAGCGCAGGACCTGTCATACCCACACTGTTTACGAATAACAATAAGGAGTTGGTCCGTTACAGCAACACAAAAATGTAGGAATCGAGAAACTTACCCTCCTCTGACTCTTCTTCAGATTCAGACTCCAGTTCTCCCCACATTGTCCTATCGATGTCCTGATCTTCAGCATCCTGCGAACAAAGTAATTGTATTCATTTTCGCACATAAAATTAGGATGAGAATAATTCTAAAATTTTGATACGTACTTTTTCAAGTTTCACGATATTATCAATCAAACTATGGATTATGGGATTGTTTCTGCGCCTTATTATTTTACTGAGCTCGGGAGCTCGGGAATCGGGAGGGACCCGATACTCCAGTTTACCCGTAATCACGGCGCATGCAATTGCGTCGCAATATCGCTCACTAAAAAACAAAATCACAACAAAAAAACCCGTAACATATACGTATAAGTTTGATTTTAATTATATTTACATCCAGGTCGCTGGATTAGAGTGCGAACACATCCCCGTAAAGCGACTTGCCAGCCTCGTTTACTGTTGGTTTTTGCCCCAGCCACTCGCGTGGCTGGCACAAACTGACCATATCCGGGTCCGGATATCTCAGATGTCCGTCGTGTAAAGAAAACTTTGTATACTCACATCCAGGCCGCTGGCTTGGTGCCCGAATACGTCTCCGTAGAGCGGCTTGCCAGTCTCGTCCACGGGCGGTTTCCCCCAGCCGCCCGCGTGGTAGCCGAACGCGCACCCATCAGGAATGGGGGCGTTCAACCCGGGGATTTTCAGATTGGGGTAGGATGGAGGCGGGCCGTAACGCTGCTGCGCGATTAGCCATGGTGGGGGCACCTGGGAAATGACAAATTTATATTGCACAGAGTACCAGCACAGATGTGTAAATCAGTTGATCGAGATACCCTGAAAGAGATATACATTGATTGATTTACATTGATACGTTTATGTTGATTTGCACAAGTTAAAAAGGGGTTGCGGTTACTTTCTTTCATCTTGTTGGTTGTTCATATTAAACTTGGTTTTGTGATTTGATATGTCTCATTTCTGAGTATCTGAAGCAACAAAAGAAGCCGTGGTGATCTAGTGGTAGTGAAACCCGCCTCACATTCGTGAGGTCGTGGGTTCAAATCCCGGTCCCGTACCAATGAGTTCTTTGTAACATATGTACGGTATTTCACTCTTCTGGCTTTTCGGTGAAGGAAATCATCGTGAGGCAACCTTCGTACGTCTGTAGGAGAAATCTGATGGCGTATGTGAATCCACCAACCCTAACTGTACAATCGAATACATTTTAGTTACCAGATATAATTCCAAGTGCCTTCGCGTTTGAGATATATGCCGTCGCGTTTGTTTCTGGGTGATATCCCAGAACAGATACTTAGGTTTGGGGTGTAGGTGGGAGTATTTCATGGCACCCCCTACACAGAGAATCCTACGTAAGAGCTATAATTATCGTCTTCGTCGTTTCAGCCATAGGACGCGCACTGCTGGCAATAAGACCGGTTAAAAAAATGCTTGCATCCAGCGCGATCCTGCGTTTTTAATGAGGTCATCCGTTTACCTTGTGGTTTTTTTACTACTGACCTTGTGAGAGCCAGGTCCGACGGGCATACCGAGCGCAGTCCTGAGCTCCTCGGACAAATCTCCGGGCTTCTTCTCGCGCAGCCGCGTCTCAAACTCTTTGCCTTCATAATAAAGGTCGCCGTGGATTGTCATGCGAGGTTTGGTCTGCCATCTGCAAGTTGGTGGAAAATTAGGTTTATTCCTTTTGACATTTTGACGTTCTATATTTTGCTACTCATGTTGGGTTTGGAATGCCTTATTTATGTTTCCTGTCAATTACAATCTAAATATCATTGACGCAAGAGTGAACTACACTACATTAAGGTCCACATACTCCATCCTCGGCTATAACAGGCGAGTCGGTGCCCAAATGCCTATTTGTGTAAAAAAAAAAGTTGTTAAACATCATCATATAAGCCGTAGCGTAGGAGTGCACTGCTGGAATAGACCTTCCCTGTGGACTTCCAACGAGACCGATTGAAAGTGGCTTGCATCATGCATGTTCCTCTGATCTTAATCAAATTGTCGGATCTTGGCCAGGCAGCAGGCTTGGCAAGGCTTGGCAGCAGCAGCAAGCCGCTAGAAAACTCTCGAACAAGTTAAACCGCGATTTGAACTAGAACTGTTTGCACATAGATAGATAGAGATTCATAAATCATGTTTTGAGCGTCTTAGTGACTTAGCCAAAACAAAACTGTGAAGCAATAAAGGATACCAATAACACAGATAATATAATTGGATATGATCACTTTTACATCCCTTGACTTATGTACCTAAATCTTGTTTTTTACAGTTGCTGCATAAGTGTGTGACTTACCTTTTATTTCTTCCACATTTCCACATGCATATTTGACTTCAACCTACACTAGAGGATAAATGGCCAGTTGTCACACTGGCACACTGTGGTTGTAAATTCTAGAGTTTCAAACTCGATTTTACAATCACATTTGTAACATAAAGTAAGTAAATACATATGTAAGGAAAAACAGAGAAGACAATGGTTAAGATAATAATCTGTTTTGACAAATATTAGACAAAAAAATCCATGAAATAAATTAGGCAATGTTCAAAAATGCCTTCAATACAAATTTACATATGATTAGAAAAATAGGCTGGTTATAAGATCCACCAAGGATTCATATGCAAATATTAATTATTCATTTTTGCTCCTTTTAGCAAGTCTTTGAACGTCGTACATTTTAAGTTACGAAGAATGTGCAAAAGTTTACTACATTAATTAGTTCAATAAGGTTACCTGGAAGAAATCGTTCTGGGCAATAAGGCTATCAGTTGTGATGGTAGTCTTGAACGTGTTGTTTGTTCGTTTATGAGTCTGTAGTGACCCTCTGCTGGGCAACATCCTTCCCCTTGAGCTTCCTCTTTATCAGGGATGGGCTATGGAGATTTCGCGTTTTGTAATTTACAAAACAATTCTAAGTTTTTAACCCAATACTTGTGAATTATAACCGTTATAATAATCGAGATGTTTCCATGGTAATTAACAACTACAACCACATAATATACGAGAAAACAAGTTTCGTATAGCCTGAATCAAACTTTTTGACCATTGTAAGTTAGCTACAACTTGCTCAAACGCAATCCAGGCGCAGATGCTATGTGAGTTTCAGTCAGTATTGGGTTCAGGGTTGCCACCTTGATGGTTTCCCCGTCAGAACTGGTGCTTTTTCAGGACTCCTAGTGGTATTTTTTCGTTATATAGCGTTTTTATTTTTTTGGCGGTTTTTGGTGGATTTTAAATATGGGATGTAGCAATTCATTTTTAAGGGAAATCTTTAACCATTTAGGAATTCCCCGTCCCTAGTCAATGGTCAGTGATGTCATTGCAGCTATTGGCAAAATTACTAAATGTTCGTACAAAAAATACCAACAAGAACCTACAACATCTTCAGCATCGACGTCAGCGTCATCGACAGTAACGTCAGAGTCTATGAATGATGATAAAGTCATAGAATTAGTTAGATTTGATGATCTTGAATTTTAACTTATTTTACATTCAACTTTTTTTTGCATTTTTTGATCTTGATTACTGAACAAATTAAATTACTCTTGTAGTTTCATTTCACTGTCTAAAGAAGTATCTAGTTAGGTAAATAGGTATATCGAATCTAATGTTAATTGGTACATTATTTTCAAATAGCTGATCCATTTTTTTTAGATAACATAATTATTATGTAGGTATGTCCTTGATTTTCTATTTAAATTAGGTTTTTATAAGTCTGAGATACAAAAAAATATTTGGTGGAATTTGGTGCTTTTTTTTTAGTTCAAGTTTCTGAAATCTGGCGACTTTTTGCTTTTTATCTAGCGCCTTAAAAAAAATTCAAGGTGGCAACGCTGATTGGGTTTTGCGCAGTTTATAGCTAACTTCACAGCCGCCAAGAACTTTGATTCAGGCTTTATTTAGTGACTAACTTGAAGAAAGCGTCGTGCAGCTTCTGATAATCGATGTCGATCTTGCCGAGCTTGGGCCGCGTGCGCTCGCGCATCTTGGCCTTCAGGGTCTTGGTCTCCTCCTTGTCCTGGAGGGACGCGCGCATCTCCATGATGCCGGTCTTCTTTATGAAGTCGGGTAGGTCGAACGGCGGCTTCTCGATACCGCGCTTGCCTTGCAGGTACTGTAAGGGTAAGTAAGTTCGTACAGGCCGGGAGGCTAGTCCTGCTTGCTATAGGTGGCGCCACACAAGTCGGCGGGTGGCAAGTTAGCCGCAGATGACACTTCGCCGTGATTCGCTAATTATTGCGCATGTGTGCACAATGCCTACACAAGTGGCGAAGTAGGGAGCTCGGGCGTAGGGAGCGCGCGGGAGGCATGAGGTTGGCGGGCGGGTGTGCCCCGGCGCGGGTCTCTCTGGCTCCCGCGCATACCTATATTTTTCCTTTTGCGCAGCGTTCTGCACCTAACCTCCCATCCGCCGATTTGTGTGGCGCGGATTATATCAGCGTTTATAAGCAGCCTGAAGGCCTCTGGAAACGGTTAAAACAACCGGGATTACGGTTCGTTCTCCTCCCTCAAATATGGTCGAGGAGAGCGATGGCTGGCACATGCGTCACACTCGTGATCGGGTGCTGCATGTCGCCGGTTTGCTCGCGGCATTCACGCAATGCACTCAAACTACTAACTTAGACTAAGATTTAAACTAACCCATTTCTATTGTACAGTCATAGCATAGACCCTGGAGTCTATGGATCACTAATTTAAATTTAAAAAAAAAATATGGTTTTGATATTTTTTGATTATTTATAGGTGAGACTTTTGAAATTCAAATGTGTTTTTTATTATGTTTATAAAGCGGTCCCCAAACAGAGGCGGTACGATCGCTTAATGTGGGATTTAAGGAGAGAAATGGAAAATTAGGTTATAAAATCCCTTTAATAGTCCACTCTTGAACATATGCCTATCCATGAAGGACGATTAGTCCATATCCACCAAGCTGGCTCAGTGAGGGTTTTTTGATTTTTGGTGGGTAAAGATGACATGGGAGAGAAAGAAGTTGATGATGAGATGACGTATGATAGAGTGAAGTGGCGAAAGGAAACGTGCTGTGCCCACCTAGTAGAATAAGGGCAAAAAGATGATGACTTACGCTAAGTAAAACAGGTAATTTAAGTTTCGCGCTAGCTACCAACCTTCCTCTTATAACACCAATGCCGCGGCACTTGCACAGTGTTCCTGTGTGCCTTCAGCTGGACCAGCAGCTTGGGGTCCTTGGCGGTGACGTCATACATCTCGACGACGTCCGGCCGCGTGACCAGCTGCTTGAGTTCGGCGACCGACAGCCGCGACAGCTTCTTCAGCTTACGCTTCGAGAGGCGCTCTTTCTCGTCAGCCGCGTTTTTCTATGGCCACATAAGTCATTTATATACATTTATTGATAACAACAGGGGCGAATAAAGAGGAAAATGTACAAACACTTCAACAAGCTGGACATTAATGAAATTAATAAGAATATGAACCTAGATATATCTGCTAGACTGTATATCTGCTCAACATCAGGCAGTATGAAGTCAAACGCAAACCTATACGGAATTAAAAAAAATATATATCGAGACCTTTTCACGGTGTACTGGTTAGTAAAAGAAGGTACTAGGCTTTTCAAAATCAGACTGAATAGGTATCTTCTAGGTCTGCGTGCTTCATCTTAGACCACAACGTCGCTTGCCATATGGCGAGTTGGTGGTCAAACGCGGACTTATTCGCGTTAAAAACAAATACTGTTTGGCCACACCTTGCCCGATACAAATCCAAGTTGTGGCCAATGCATCTAGTTAGTTGTTGGTTATGATTTTACAAATATCCATGATAAAAATTCTAAAATGCCAAAATCAAAATTTGTTGTTCATAAAGAGACAGTAGTATTTTTTTTTTGTCAGTTAGATTGGAGAAAGCATTGACATAAGTATAGTTCACACCAAAGAACTAAAATTAATCTGTGGGGGATACGATGCGACCAGCGGGAAGCGCGCGTAGTTATGACTGCACACGCAACAATCTACCCCAAGAAAAGAGACCTAAAATAATTATTTTTCACAAAAAATGGCAGTACCAACTTCCATTGTGTACAAAATTCGAATAGTTTGCTCAAATTGATGTATACAATTTTTCCATTATTGTTGATTTTCAAAAATTGCTCCGCCGAATTCGATAAAATATAAATAGGACCACCCGGGAGTATACCCTTTTGAACTAAAAATATTTTTTTGATTTGGTTCACAATTGGCGAAAATATCGATGAACATATGTACGCAAAAAATTAAAATAGGCTTCCATCGATGGCGTTTCCATCGATAAATAATAGGCGGCGCGAGCTGGACATCCAAATCAAACAAAATAAATTTTTCACCTCTACAGCCTCCTCATCTGCAGCAAACTGATCCTGCACTTTCTCTGGCTGTTTAGTGGCAGCTTTGGGGACATCCTTCTCTTCCTTGATTTCTTCAGCTTTCTCTGTGATCTTGAAAGCCTCCAGGATGTGGTGGAACTGTCGGTACATGGGCGCTAATTCGTGGAAGTGTATGCTTTCTTGCACATACCTGAAACATAAGTGTACATGGTAAATGTAAAAAAAATGTGTAAAAAATGTATGGACTGTGGCAGATTTAGTTAGAAGCCTAAGGGACTCATCATCATTATTATCCACTGCTAGACAAATGCCTTTCCTATGAATTCCCATTAAGCCTGGTTGTGGAAGCTGTTTGCTTCCAACTTGTTCATGCCGTTTAAATTGTAATGTCGATCTACCTTGCCAGTATGCTAGTCTAACTTGCCAGTACATGGACTCCATTCCAGAATTACATATCCATCAGACTCGATCCCTTCATAAAACTACCAAGTTGCTCTAAATTTGACTTACGGATTCTAGGTAGGTTCCAAATCCAAGGTGTACAAGGTGTATACAAGGTGTAAGGTGTCTCCTAATGTGGAGTAGACTGACATGATAAAATTATGTGGTACACATTTTAGAATCGATTGGACCTTGATTCTGCTTGCTATAGGCACATCAGTTATACTGCTCGTCTATAAACAAATAAATAAATATTGTCTAAACCAGTCGTTCCCAGTTGTCTGGGCTACGACCCATCTAATACTAGTTTACAAACCCAGGACCCACTTCCAGTCAATTTAACTGTTACCAGTACAAATATAAATAAAATAAAAGACCTTTCAACTACATAAAGAAATAGATGGGAAGGATGAAATTGTTTCTTATGTTTTGCCTTTCATGGTCTTGATGTCAAACAGTGGGTTGCAGCCCATAGTTTTGGAAACTCTGGTCTAGACTCTAGGAAAACAAATGGTATGTTTTCCAAAACACTTAGTCGTGGTATGAAATGACTCACTCAATATCTGCTTCTTTTTCTTTTTCCTTCTCACTGGCTTTGTTTCCCTGTTGCACAGTTTTCTTTTCCAGCTGCTTCTTTGCCTCCTCTTTTCTCTTCTGTTTGGCTTCCTTCTTCTTCTTTTTTTTGCGCTTGTTCTTGTTTGCTTTGCTTGCTTGGGCCTGGAACAAAAGTATGTTTGTTTGACATACATACATACAAGTATGTTTGTTTTCTTTTTTTCTACTATAAAAAATAGGCATGATATGAAGAGTGAGAAGAAAACTTTGTGATTATTATTTATCAGTGACTAAATTACTTCAGTTCACAGGACCAGTCTTATTGGAGATCTATAGGACCTATGTCCAGCAGTGGACATAATATGACTGATATGATATAGATGGTGGACAGACCTATAAAATTTGTTCATAATAATATCTTATTTGCAGTATTTTAATAATTCTGCCAATAAAGTTTACATGGCTAAAATTTTCTACAGACTGAACATTTATTTGGACTTTTCTCTGACTGAATTTCTTAGACTTAAGTACCTCTTGTTTAGATATAATTGGTGGCATTGGTGCATCAGGAATGTTGTCATCATCAGAATCCGCATCGTCTTCTTCAGCATCATACTCGGTGCTGATCACAGGTGCGGGGGGAGCTTCGGGCTCATTATCTATCTCTGAAAAAAGCAATCACTTTAGAAGATTTTCTTTTAGTGGGTTAGTTAGCTTGTCAAACAGAAAAAGTGAAACAGGAAAGCAGGGATTTTTAAACTGTAGCAAATTTTTTCAAGGAGTTTTAAGAATTTATTAAGCAATCCTTTCAGTTTGTAAATGAGACAATCTTCCATGATGACAGTGGAGTAATCAGAAGACTGGTGAAATTGTGAAACATCACAGAAACCAGAAAACAAGAATAGATTTATATCACCTACCTTTTTCTTTGTCACCATGATCTCCTAAAGCGGCTGCTCTTTGGTCTTTATATGCTAAAGCTTCTTCTAGTGCCTTTGGAAGAACTACACCTCCAGGTACTGCTGCCTGTTTGATCCTGAACTCCTCAGGGGTATCAATCTTCATTGTCAAAAGGGATGGCAGCCCAGATGGAGGGCCTGACATTTGTTGTTGCTCATTTTGTTCTTGATCCTCTTCATCACCATCATCTCCACGGTCATCCCATCCTGGGGGACCCTCGTGTCCCTGCATCCCCCAGCCGGGAGGACCTTGACCTTCCCATGGTCCCATTGGTGGCATGTTTGGCGGGGGACCCATACCGGGAGGTCCCATATCCATGCCTTGGTTGTTAAAATTACCCTTCATGTTAGGCCCTCCACGCATCATATTCGGAGGCATTCTTGGAGGTCCCATCCCAGGAGGACCCATTGGAGGGCCCATTCCCATTCCAGGAGGGCCCATGCCGGGAGGAGGGCCCATCCCTGGTGGTCCCATACCCATCATACCTGGCGGCGGGCCCATGCCATGTGGCGGGCCCATGCCAGGAGGCATGTTGGACATATTTGGTGGCCCACCTTGCATGTTCGGAGGCCCACCTTGCATATTAGGAGGTCCGCCGGGCATATTTCCCATATTAGGAGGTCCAGTCATGACAGGGGGACCCGGACCCATATTCAGTGGCCCGCCCGAGGTACTTACTGGCGGCATAGTACCGGGAGGTCCCATAGGCGGCGGCGGCATGCCACCGGGACCCATAGAGCCTGGTGGTGGCGGCATCGGAGGAAAATTTGGCATTCCTGGCGGGCCCATAGGTCCACTATTGCTTGTCGGTGGCCCGGTCCCCGGTGGGCCGTCCATTTTGAAGTTGTAGTAAAATCAGGCGAGTCGTATAGCCAATTTCTTGGTTACTAAGTAAAATTACTAGTCAAAGTAATTCACACGATTTTATGAAAACCAAATAATTTTAGGTTATTGTTAAAACAAATTCACAATTTTCACAAACATTAAGTTGTTGACATTGACATCTACCAATTCCATGAAGTGACGCGTTTTTAGGAAGCGGTTTTTTTTTTTTCAATATTATGGCATTGCATTACTTTGATTACGTATCTAAATGAAAGTTGACCACTCTTTGGTTGACAAAAGTAAGCTGATAACAAACTATCGGTCGCGGCTGACGGTCGTGACATAGAAGTGTCCACAGTCATAGAACATCGCGCCAGATCTCTCTTGGACGTCCTAACGGTCAAGGTCAGCCCAAGGTGACGTCCGCGGCTTATGTCCGCTATTTTGCACGGCTCAGTGTACATTCGCAAGCCGTGGTGGTCTAGAGGTAGTGACGCCCGCCTTACAATCGTGAGGTCGTGGGTTCAATCCCAGTCCCGTACCAATGAGTTCTTTGGAATTTATGTACGGAATTTCACACCACTGGCTTTTCGGTGAAGGAAAACATCGTGAGGCAACCTGCATATGTCCGTAGAAGAAATTCGATGGCGTATGTGAATCCACCAACCCGCACTGGGCCAGCGTGGTGGATATGGTCCAATCACCCTTCGTGGGTAGGCCTACGTCCTGCAGTAGACTATTAAAAAAGGCTGATACAGTACAGTGTACATTCATTAACTAGATATACCTAAAAGTCGCGTCTGGTCCGTCAGCCGCGTCCGAAAGTTTGTTTTTAGCTTTTATTACTCGAGAGTTGATCCTGAGGTGCGCTTACGCACTCCTGTCTTAAAGCTGGAAACAAACTATCTGATGCGGCCACAGACTACTATAGGATGCGGCTGACGGACGCGACTGACGGTAGCGACTTAGCAGTGTGCACACTTACAGTAGGGACAAGATAATAGGTCACTTTTGACATTTCATGTATGCAAAGAAAAATATACCTTACACTAAAGGAATAAAACTCATGAAAACAATATTGACGACGACCGATAATTGTTCTCGAAGACGGCTTGGAGTTTTATTCCTTTAGTGTAAGGTATATTTTTCTTTGCATACATGAACTGTCAAATGTGGCCTATTAAAATGACTCCACTTTAATAACATCCGGCGTGCCAGCGTTCGGACGTACGAGAACGCTCAAGGTCAGCCCAAGGTGACGTCCGCGACTGATGCCCGATAGTTGGCACGGCTCAGTTGACATTAATTATCTAGATACCTGTAAGTCGCGACCGTCAGCCGCATCCGATAGTTTGTTTCCAGATTAACATTCGTGACTTATAGGTATCTAGATAATGAATGTACCAACTGAGCCGTGCAAAATATCGAACATAAACTGCGGACGTCACCTTGGGCTGACCTTGAGCGTTCGGACGTCCGAGAGAGATCTGGCGCGCTGGATGTTTTAAGACTGTGTCACGACCGTCAGCTGCGTCCGTCAGCCGCGTCCAATAGTTTGTTTTCAGCTTAAGATAAAAAATTTATCTGTGATTGGTGGATGACTACATCGCAGCTGTCTGAAGTACCCTTTATTTTTCCGCTTCTCAGAAAAAAAAAATGACGAGATGGCCGCCGCCGTCACTGAAATGTAATGTCATCTGTCAATTTAAGCTGTGAGCCAGCTGTCAATCTCAGTTTCAAGAAAAGTAAAACGAAGTTGTTGTTATCAAATTTTCTTGTGATTACTACGAAAAACATACGTGTTACTTTCCAATCCTAATTGCGTCATTGCTAATAGTTTGGTCCTGATAGTTCTGGAATTACGCGACCAACAAAATGGCAGAAATGAGTGAAAAATATAACACTAAATGTCCTGGTGTTAAACGCCTTATGCGAGAGGCCTTGGAATTAGCCGAGGCTACCGAGGAGTACTGTGCAAGACCTTTAGAAGACAACCTATTCGAATGGCACTTCACAGTGCAGGGTCCGAAGGGAACAGAGTTTGAAGGGGGTATCTACCACGGCAGGATACTATTGCCTAAAGAATATCCGATGCACCCGCCACACATTATTCTTCTGACGCCTAATGGCAGGTTCGAAGTGAACAAAAAGATATGTCTGTCGATATCCGGCCATCATCCAGAGACATGGCAGCCGTCGTGGTCTATCAGAACTGCCTTGCTTGCTTTGATAGCCTTTATGCCAACACCAGCTGAAGGTACCATAGGCTCTCTCGACTACACGCCAGAAGAGCGCAAGATACTTGCAAAGAAGTCGACGACGTGGGTATGCTCTACTTGTGGAGAGATTGCTTCTTTACTATCCTCAACAGCAGCTAAACCAATGACAGAAGAAGAAAAATCTGTTCTAAACCAGATTGCTTTTAAAGGTGAAGAAGTTCAGGCCCCAAAGCCTCCAGAAGAACCAGTGCCGGAAGCAGAGACACAAGTATTGGAGTCAACAGAATCTAGCACAGGCTTCTTAGACCAGTTGACAGAAATATTGGTGGCTCTTCTTGTAGGAGCTATAGGAATATTTATCTACAGACGTTGGAACCACTATGCAGCCTCTGACACAGAGCTGTAGCTGTATTGTACATTGATTTTATTAACTATAAGATAGACTATAGTTCTTGTCAAGTAATGTATTTACAAATGTATACATTTCTATAACCAGAGATTTCTTAACTGATCTTTGCTAAATTTATGGTGTTTGATAAATTGGTATAGAGTTTATTCAATCAGTTTTGTTTTAAAAAATATCAGATAAGTACTTTATAATTGTGCCTTAAAACAAGCTATTCTGTAAACATCTAACATTCTTTTTTAAATGTAATGGCAGAAAACAGCACAATTACCTATCTGAATTGTTATTGTATTCTGCATCATCACATTGTTTTGAATTGCAATTTTATGCTTTTTTTCCTTCAGCCATCAAGGACAGTGGTATAAGAAAACAAGTGACGGGTGAACATAATATAGGTTTATCAAGCCTTCTTTATCATGCCATAATGAAATGTGAGTCATCCACCATTCTTACAATATCAACCCAACAATCAGTATTGTAAGAATCACAGGTCAACACTGGACAAGACTAGCTCAGGAATGAGACAAGTGGATTATAAGATGAGAGGCCTAATCTCGACAGTTAGCAATTACAGGCTAAAAAATTATGATGATGACACTTTCTTCATGATCATTTTTAGAGTTTGTGCAAAAAGAGAAGCATCATAGGTGAGGTCGCCTGTGTGCCATTTTACTAATTTTAGTTATGTTGACAACACTGCTCTGTCATTGCTAGTACAACTAAAAGTGTTAATAGGTATCTTCTAGGTAAGCATGCTACAACCTAGACTGCTTATCTGCTTAACATCAGGCAGTATGTGGTCAAACGCAAACCTATTCACTTGGTAGACATCAATTCGGTTTTAATCAGTCCACTTTGAGTCGCGTCTACCAAGTAGTTGCTACCTTGGCTGCTGATTAAATTCTTATAGTTAGTTCACCGTAACACTATGATGGTTCTCTTTTTGCACAAACTAGCTTAGATAAACTCAATCACATTTAGTATAATATTGGGTAGGTGTCTGAAGTAGATGTACAAAAGTGTAATAAGAGTAACTACAGCGAGAAAAGTGTGCTGAGATTATAGTTTCATTCCCCTGCTCTGCTGCTAACACAGAAACATCTTTGTGTGATGGACCTAGAGTACTTATTTATATACTTTATGCTCTTATTTGGTCATTACATTCATAAAAAAAATTGCTTTTTTATGTTGTATATTAGCTAAAAATGTTATGTTTTATTGGATTAATATATGTATAGGTGTTTTTGTTTAATTTATCTTGCATGAAATGAAGCTAAATTATTTATTGCCATGGCAGTTTTACTGTGAGATTCGACTTGTTAAAGAGCATTCTAATCTAAAATACATACATTTAATTAATTCTGCAGGCTTCTCATCAACATTAAGTTATTTATAAGATCATAACAACCTTTAGAAATGGAATTGTTCTGCTAAAAGTGCTAAAACCCTACACTTACAGAGGTCTACAGAGGTCTAGAGGAGTACTTTAGATATGAAGAGAGATGCCAATTACAGTGCCCCCTGTATTTAGCTGTTCAGGTAGGCAAAATTGGAAATACATGTGCGTCAGCCGCCATTTTGAATTTGCGACACTAGCGACGCCGTCAACTGAACAGCTAATTTGGTTGCACTGTATATCATAATTACCTGAATCCAACTGGGATTGCATATTTTATAGTAGAAAAAAGCACAGAATGTAGCAATGTATTTCAAGAGACAAAGCACTACCATGGCTATACATAAAAGTATTCACTCTGTGTTTCAATCAGATTTGTGGAACTGAACTGTTGGTGAAACTGTTGGTAACATTTTAACCAAATCTCATTCATTTGGTGGTAACATTCCATTGATATGTATTTTGTTATTGTAGTTGTAAAAGTCTACAGAAACATTTAATTTTGTACAAACATTAACCTGTAGGCATTTATAACAATTACTGTAAATGTTTAGGAATAAGAATTATTTAAATTCAATATGTAGTTTTGACATATTATCATGTGTATTGCTTCTTAAAATAAATTGAATCATTTGCAATCAATCACACATTAGCATTTTAATCTGCGTGGGTAATTCCTTGGCAAAGAATTTGTTCTACAATTATAAGATTTATAAGAAGCTTATTTATCACATATCACATCAATCAGATGTTATAAAATAATTGGCCAATTGCGAGTCGGACTCGCGCACGAAGGGTTCCGCACCGTGTGGAAGCCCCCTTAATATATTTTATGTTAATTTATTAATTATTTTTGAAAGGAGTATACCACTTAGTATTTGAAGCATTTTCCTGTTACCACGTTATTAATATTGAGCAAAAAATATGGGAGCCCCCCCTTAAATATTTGTTTTATATTAATTTATTTTTAAAATGCATATCTAACCTGTCACTGTTATTAATATCGAGCGAAAAACGTCTAAAAATTCAGGTTTGTTGTATGGGAGCCCCCCTTAAATATTATTTTTATTCTGTTTTTAGTATTTGTTCTAGCGGCAACAGAAATACATCATTTGTGAACATTTCAGCTTTCTAGCTATAACGGTTCATGAGATACAGTCTAGTGACAGATAGATGTACAGCGGAGTCTTAGTAAAAGGGTCCCGTTTTTTCCCTTTGGGTACGGATCCCTAAAATGAGAAAATCCATTCATTTTTGCACTACTTTTTTTTATTTCGGAGCCTTATCTATAGTAACATTAGTATGATCAATGGTCACTATGGTCCTAAATCTTGTACAGCTTGAGAGAACCTAGACCTAGAATTTATGAGATATACAGAACTCCCGATAAGTCTGCTATCAATTGTAAAAGTAAAACCTAATAACCAATGATGTTGAATACTTCAATGCTAATAACTTACATTAATTCTCATTACCTTTTCTTTACTCTGTGGTTCTATTACACCCGGTACACTGGTCTACAGTGGTTTTGTTGCCCTGGATGTAAAAGTGGTTTCGAGTAGCTCTATGCCAAAGAATATATAATAATTGTCTATGCCTAACATTCACGAAACTATGGATGGTTCCGAAAGATTGGCTCTATTTTTAAAAAATCTTCATTATATTTTTTTATAGTCAGTACAAATGAGAAAAACATTACAAGTAGGTATATACAAAAATTTTTTTTTTTTATTTAAAATTATTGTGTTTTTTACTTAATTAATATGTATTAGAGTAGAAGAGAAGAAAAAAATCATAAATTATGTTTTAATTTTCAGAAAAACGCACTTTGGTAGCTTTCTTGCTATATTTTCTTAGGGGGAAATCTCATTACCAGCCATAATCTGCCCTCAATGACAGTCCCATCTACCCTGATACTTTTCTTTCATCTCTTAGATCCTAGTGGATGCATTCTCCCTGTTCCACACTATAATTAGCCCAGATGTTCGTGAAATCTATTCACCTGACTAAATGAAACAGATAAGGAAATCACACTTTACAAACATAAAATAAGCCAATATCATAAAAAAACAGAGCCAATTCAGTACTTTCATAAATATATTCAGAATCTGTGGCGTTGAAAACATAAATCCGCTAAGATATCCAGGGCAACAAAAAAAATTTTTTTTTGACCTGTGTTAAACCTTTTCCATTCCATGGTTAGGTAACTAGAAAAAATTGCTTGTAACGAGAAGATCGCCACATGTAGTCTAATGTATTTAATCCTATGTGGTGGAATGAGGAAGCAAAAATAAGACAAAAGAGAGTTAATTAAAATTTTATATTAAGATATTCACATAAGGTAAATCTAGTAATAGTAATTATCGTAGAATCCTACTTGTTTATATGGTAAGAATTGAGGGTGATGATAGCCTTCCACCAAAGTGTTTCACCAGACAGTCTGGGTGCAAAATGTATTTGATTTGGATTCAAAAGTAACCAAGATGTTGAAATAAATAGTGGTCATGGTTTTCTACGTACATGTGAGTAACACATTATCTCCTAGTTTTGACCTAAACACACAAAAAAAAGACTGCAGACATGTCATTTAATTTCGTATTGAGTTTTTAGAAAAGTTTTATCCTTAAATCTGTTGCCCATCCATTCATCAATACTAAATAAGTACTAAGTAAAAACGTTACTATTCAGGCTGTGCATTTTCAATGAGTAAACACTCTAACGTGGTACTTCATGTATGATTGTTATTATCACAGCTTATTATTTCATTTCTACAGTTAACATTACGTGAATGAGTAGCTACATATTCAAAGCTAACCATGACTAAAATATTCAACATCCTAGTCAGTTGCTGTAAAAATGCACTTAGTCACAACTTATATTAGATCAGCAACGTTCATAGGCATCTCGTCGATCTGGGTAGAGTAGTACTGTTCAATGTCTCTCAGGATCCTGATGTCGTCAGACTTGACGAAGTTGATGGCGACACCCTTGCGACCGAAACGACCAGAACGACCGATCCTGTGGATGTACAGCTCACGGTTGTTCGGCAGATCATAGTTGATGACGAGGGAGACTTGCTGCACGTCAATACCTCGCGCCCATACATCGGTGGTGATGAGGACGCGGCTGGAAAAAGATAACATATTTGAATACTAGTTTTTGCCCGTGGCTTCGTCCGCATTATATTATGATTTTTGCGCTGTCCCATAATAACCTTTTATTTTTTATGGATTAAAAATGATCCTGTGTCACTTTTCGTCTTTCAAACTATGTCCATGCTAAAAATCAAGTCAATCCATTGCTGCGTAAAAGAGGAACAAACCAACAAGAACACTTTCCGATTTATAATAGCATTTTTGCAGTGGCGTAGCGTGCCTTGGCGGGACCCCGTGTAAAAATCTGTTGCCCTTATGAAGGGTAAAGAAGGGATAATTTTTTTTTTTTTTTATTTGGATTATATGTATATTGTTGAAGTAGATACACAACTTAATATTCTGTTAATATTTAAATCATCTACCTGTTACCATTATTAATATCGAGCGAAAAACGGCAAAAATTCAGGTTTGTTATATGGGAGCCTCTCATAAATATTAATTTTATTCTATTTTTAGTATTTGTTGTTATAGCGGCAACGGAAATACATCGTCCGTGAAAATTTCAGCTTTCTAGCTATAGTAGCTAATGAGTTACAGCCTTCTGACAGACAGACGGACAGCGGAGTCTTAGTAATGGGGTCCCGTTTTTACCCTTTGGGTACAGAACCCTAAAAATTGGGAACTTTTTATCCATTTTTGCTTACGCACGTCGGGGGCTCCCGTTGCTCGGGGGCCCCGTATAATTGATACGGCGCATCTGAATCTGTGCATATCTTACAAAGCGTGAAGGAAAATCATTATGAAACCTAAATTCATGTTTTATGCAAATCAAGGGGCATTCAATTTATAATTCCACAAGTGTCAATGATATAAGGATAGGCAACAAGTTGAAGCTTTCAACATAGAAACTATAATTTTCCAGATATTAACAGTAAACCAATTAAACATAATCTAAACTAGAGATAGAGAGAGAGAAAGGCCTATACCTATAGTCTGACCGTTAAACTGAGTCCTCGCCTGCGCGGTACAGGGGCGCGGAGGTAGACGACAAAGGGGGACTGAGACAGGTGCCGGCGGCGGGGATCCGCCGAGGCGAGGACTAAGTTCAGCGGTCAGACTATAGTAGTAGTGGGTTGACACAGGCCGATGATAATAACTTCTACAGAGTAAATACAAACCTCTGTCCCGATCGGAACTCCTTCATGATATTGTCTCGCTCCTTCTGTGGCATATCTCCGTGCATGGAGCTGACTGTGAAGTTTGCTTCCTGCATCTTCTGTGTGAGCCAGTCCACCTTGCGCTTGGTGTTGCAAAAGATAACTGCCTGTGTGATGGTGAGAGTGTCATACAGGTCGCACAGCGTGTCAAACTTCCACTCCTCACGCTCTACTGCCACAAAGAACTGCTTGATTCCTTCCAGAGTCAACTCGTCACTGAAATAAGAGATTTCTTTATTTTTTTTATTTGTTTTTAAGGTTTGGGTAAGAAAAAACCTGAATGTCAAGGAGATGATGAATCATCATCTAATGACCTATCAATTAATTTAATTTTAAATTGATGCATTGGTAAAATTAAATTAGTTAATGTTTATAGATCATTAGATAATGATAATAAGCAATATTAATGCAGAAAAACATGTAAACAAAATCAAGCAAAAGTGATAAATGACAAAATTAAATAATCATAAGTTTTTTGACAACCTCAAAAAAGGTGGGACGATGACCTGCTGCCAGGGTGGCGCAGGAAAGCCAGAGATAGGGAGCTCTGGCAAATTCTAGAGGAGGCCTATGTCCAGGGTGGACAACCTAGTATTTAAGAAATAGAAATAAGAGTACTGTTTTGTAAGGTATATATTAGTGAATAAAGGCTATTTTTATTTATTTACTAGCAGCGCCCGCGGTTTTACCCGCGTTGTGCCCATTCCCGTGGGAATTTCGGGAATTTTTATACATATAAACCTTCCTCTTGAATCACTCTATCCATTAAAAAAAACCCCATCAAAATCTGTTGCGTAGTTTTAAAGATTTAAGCATACAGACAAACAAACAAACGAAAATAGCGACTTTATTTTATACTATGTAAGGATTTTAGATATTCATTTGTAATGACTCACCGTTTTACCAAGATTCTGATGGGATCTGTCATGAATTTGGAAGTCATCTCAAGAATCTCATGGGGCAGCGTGGCAGAGATAAGTACCACTTGCGTCGCTGGGGGCAGATATCTGTAGACATCATAAATCTGCTCCTTGAATCCTTTGTTCAACATTTCATCGGCTTCATCAAGAACCAACATTTTAAGAGATCTTGTTCTTAGTACACGCCTTCGGATCATATCTGGAAATGTATTAAAGTAGTAAAAATATGTTGCAATAGTAAGTGAAACAATTAATTTTTATTCAGACACAAGAGTTAGAATTTATAGGCCGAATCATACAAGTCAGCTTATGTGAAGTTAGCTACAAGATGTGCATTATCTAATCCTGACTGAAACTCAGATAAAGTTGCGGGTTGATTGGGTTTCGTGGAGCTTGTAGCTAACTTCACATCCGCCAACTTGTAAATTCAGCCTATACCCTGCTGGTTACTTGAGAAAACTGTATTTATATACACTTACCGAACACTCTGCCCGGAGTCCCCGACACTACATGCTGTCCATAATCTAACTTCCTAATGTCTTCTCCGAGATTTGTGCCTCCAATACACGCATGGCACTGAACATTCATGAAGTCGCCAAGAGCAAGGATGACTTTTTGAATCTGTGTGGCCAACTCGCGTGTCGGAGAGAGTATCAAGACTTGTGTCTCACGTAGGGTTGTGTCCAGGGACTGAAGTATGGAGATGGAAAATGTGGCCGTTTTGCCAGTACCCGACTGGGCTTGTGCGATAACATCTCTGCCTTTAACTATTGGCAGAATACTGCGCTGTTGGATAGCTGACGGCTTCTCGAAACCTGAAAATGTGAAAGTTAACAACGTATGATTGATGGTTGGTTACATTACGTCGTAGTCGCGAGGAATGACGAGTAACTTACCGTATGTGTATATTCCTCTTAGCAGCTCATCCCGCAGGCCCATCGAGTCGAAAGTCGGAATAACTTCCACATCTTCACTTGTATCGAATTCAACATTCGACAAATCTTCAGATATTATTTTTCGGTTATACGATACTTCTGATGCAGTCATTTTCAGTAGATCTTATCCAAATTATCGACTGAAGTAGCTTATTTAATCTTACACGAAGCAATGATCAAAAATACCACAAATATAGAGAAATCACCAAAATCGAAATCAAAGCGAGAAATGAGAATGAGGTTGCCCGACGTCCGCTCGCAAAACGCAAACAATATTCATTCCATTATCATTCTGTCCTTGTCTTATAGTTCACGTTTGAAAGAGATAAAAGAAAAAACAAAAATATCAATCAACATGGCGCCCGAGCACAGATTATACGAATCTGTGATCGCAATGGTTCCTGATAGTGATGTGCTGATCATAAATAAAATCGACTATTAAGTGTTGGTGTTACAATCTTTAAATATGAAATTATTTAAAATATTTAAAAATATATTATTGTTGGTTTCCTGGTAGAAATCGCCTAAGGCGATAAGGCCGCCCTTGTACAACATTTTTTTTGTGTAGTTTCTGTTGTACCTATATTACTGTATTTTGGTGTACAATAAAGAAATAAAGATATATTTATTATTTATTTATGATTTTTTTTTATTCTGTGATTGATTGCCTAAATGGACGTATACGCCTCTAAAGTTATTGAATACGTACACCCCTCAGACCATAGTTAAGTTATATAACCTGAAAATGTGCATGTGAATAATTACAAAAGTTAGGGGGTGTTATGTGCATATTTTTTTTTTAGGGTTCCGTACCTCAAAAGGAAAAAACGGAACCCTTATAGGATCACTTTGTTGTCCGTCTGTCCGTCCGTCCGTCTGTCAAGACCCTTTTTCTCAGGAACGCGTGGAGGTATGAAGCTGAAATTTATATCAATTACTCAAGTCTACTGTCCCTTGAAGCTGTGAAAAAATCAAACTTCTAAGCCAACGCAATCAAAAGATACAGCCGTTTATGCCGCAAATTTTCGACACTTGCAAGGGAATCAAAACCTACAGGGTGCTTCCCGTGAACTCAGAATCTTGAAATTTGGTACGAAGCAACGTCTTATAGCATAGATAAAGGAAAAATTACGAAAACCATAAATTTTTAGTTACATCACATAATATATATTTTTTTAATAATTTTAACCTTACTACCCATTTCCTCATAAACGCGTAAAGGTATTAAATTGAAATTCATACCAAATACTCAGGTCTATAATACCTTTAAGCTGTAACAAAATCAAACTTCTATGTCAACGCAATCAAAAGAAACAGCAATTTAAGCTGCATATTTTGAAACTCGCAAGTACTCGCAAGGGAATCAAAACCTAAAGGGTACTTCCAGTCGACCTAGAATCTTGAAATTTGGCATGAAGCAACGTTTTATAGCACACATAAAGGAAAAATTCCGAAAACCTTAAATTTTTAGTTACATTACAAAATATATATATTTTTAATAAATATAAACTTATTACTTTTTTTGTCGTAATGAACGAACTTTGTAAACCTTGCAGGTTTGTACGGAACCCTCGGTGCGCGAGTCCGACTCGCACTTGGCCGGTTTTTTTTTTTAAATATTAGGGGGCATCTTACACACGGCCTCTGACCCCAAACTAAGCAAAGCTTGTGATATGGCTGCCAGAGACTGATATACTACTTATATATATTTTTAAATACATACTTATATAGATAGTAACTAAATAACACCCAGACACAGAGCAAACACCAATGTTCATCACATAAATACTTGCCCTGGGTGGGGATCGAACCCACGCCTCTTTGACCCAGAAGTTAGGGTCACTGACCACTGAGCCACCGAGGCTGTAATTAAATGAACACAAACACCGTAACGTAATCACCATACATCATCTGTGAAAATTTCAGCTGCCTAGTTATCATGGTTCATGTGATACAGCCCGGTGACAGACAGACAGACAGACGGACAGACGGACATCGAAGTCTTAGTAATAGGGTCCCTTTTTCCCTTTGGGTACGGAACCCTAAAAATTGGACTAGAAAATGGGAAACTTCCTTATTCTGAAGGCGACAACAGCGCTATCTCTAGTCGTTAATAGATCTGTGCTTGATCTGTGGATGGTCAGTTATTTGTTTTCACAGAGTATATAGATCTTTATTCGATTTTTGTCAAATCGATTTGAGTTTTTCAAGTTTTGTTTTGAATTTTTGTGGTCAAAAGAACGATCATTTGATTTTGAACGAATCAAAATGGATGCTGGGCCTGGGTGTGAATGAACTATGTGCTGAAAAACGAACAGCTTTTTATTGAGTTGTGTCGTGGGCCCGAATAAAATTGGGAATCCGGCGTCGCCGTTTTGTTTTATAGTTTACCTAGGAAGTGCTAAAAGTGAAGTGCCAACAAAAACCAATTCAACCAAACTACGGCTCAATTCGGTAGTCGCCGTGTCGGTAATGTGTTTTACGATAGCTTCGAAGGAGCTTGCAACTCGCAGGTGGCCTTAGGATGAGGAGTGTGACGGCTGAGTTGCACGTCCGTAGGCCCCTGCAAGTGGTCGATGTGTCGCCGTCCCCCAGTGGTAGTGCGTGTGCGACATGGCCACAGGAATCGAACTGAAGTGTCGCTCGTGTGCTGTATGAGCCCTCAGAGATGAAATGCATATACAGGAAGGAACAAACACAACTCTGACAACATGTACCAAAATGACAGAGGAAGTAGACAGAAGACATGGCGTGAATGGTAACAGCAGTAGCAAGGCTGTGAGTGAGGATGCCCCTGTGCACAATTCTACTCTCAATGCAACTGGTGGAAGACTCAAGTTTTTCAAAGGTGGGTGTTGTTTCGTATCCCATTGCATTCTCACTGCAGCCAGTGGTAGCTGGAGGTTTTGCAGTGCTCATAGAGGCCAGTCAGTAAGAAAATGTAGAAAGTCATTCATGCTCTGATAAGCATACATAAGCATGTTTGAGGGAGCCGATGGCAATTGTCTGGGCACAGCATCTGTGCTATTGTTGTGGATTTCGTAAGAACTTGTGGGCACTGTAGCGGAAAAAATAATCATAGGCATATTGCCATCCTTATAACTTTGGAACTTGTGTACAAATTCCATTGAAGTTGAATTTTTAATAAGGCCCAGGTGAAAATACAAAATAATAACAATTGGTAATATCACATTGGTTGGTGATGTAAGAATCAGCTGTTCACTTGCATGATGAAAATTAATGCTATAGTAAAATAATTTGATGATATTGAAAGAATGCAAATCACATTCATGAAATGTAATAACTATGAAGGTGATACAGATAAATTGGTAGGAGTTTACCCATTTCTTGGACTTCAACCTTTTAAGATGGCATCTGTTAATATTCTAACTAGGACATTGCTGAGATGTTTTGATAGCCATCAATATTCCATAGGGATATTAACAATCTATTTCAAATAGCTTGCCAATTATGTCCCATCTGAAATGTCGGAAATAACAATATAATAGTGTTGTAGACATTTAGTAGGTTAAAAATGGGGAATTAAAAAAAAAACACTTCTTTATTAGATTCACACTTTTATTCTAGATTATGTGCAAGGAATGTTGGTAAAATTATTAGAACTATAATAATAACACAAAATAGCTATGTGATTACTAATACATGTTCATATACCACACTCAATACAAAACAATCAATTAGATGATTAATTCAAGTGTGTGTATTTCAATAAAACTTTAACTGTCGTACCACAATAGTTTTGAAATGTACAGTACAAATTGCACAGTTAAAAAGTGTTTAAATCTTTGTGGTAAGGCTGTAAATTTTTGATCCATTGAGAGAACTTATAGGCTATCTATTGAATTGTATATGGGTGCAAAAGCCTGAAATAAAGGATGTTTTAATCTTTTTTTTGACATTCAAAAATTGGTTCAAATAAATGCTCTCTTGTTGAATAAATTAATAACATTTAAAAAATGTAGCCTTAACATTTCTGGTAATAAAGATGTATGTTGTATCACTACTACACACGAAAATTGTAACACCCGTGTTTTGCAAAATAAATATGAATTGCACTATTGAAATTGGTCAAGTCATTGAAATAAGATTAGGAAGTGCTAGACTGTACAGTACGGTCTGAACATAGGCATACCCACTAAGGGCAGTTGGGCCATATTTCCACCTCACTGGCCCAGTGCGGGCTTATAGAATCTAGGCAAATAGACAATAGACTTTATTTATATAAACAACACATAAATGCAAAACAATAGCAAAAATACATGTACATGAATAAATAGAAATACTAATTATACAAGGTTATCTGCTTACCATGTATTAAGCTGAAATGGGGTGATTAACCCTTTCACTGCTAACAACTTCTATAGAAGTATGTGCCCTCAGCACCACTACTTCTATTGAAGTAATTCATCACTACATAGTATAAAACAAAGTCGCTTCCTGCTGTCTGTCCCCATGTTTGCTTATATATTTAAAACAACCCACTGGATTTTGATGTGGCCTTTTTTAGTAGATAGAGTGATTCAAAAGGAAGGTTTATATGTATAATACACCTGTGCAAAGCCGGGGCGGGTCGCTAGTTGTTTATAAAATATCATTAGGATACATCATAATGATATTTTATTAGAGTACATTTACATTTAATGACTTCTATAGAAGTACCTGGTGGCGCTGAGGCCAGCCGGCGGCCTCATTGGAAATCCATAGAGGAGACCTATGTCTAGCAGTGGACATGCTACGGCTGATAGATGGATGGTTTGATGGAAAAGCCAGTGGTGTGTAAATCCATACCATCCAGAGAACTCTATAATGTGGGACAAGTTTTGAACCAACACCTCATACTTGTAAGACGAGCAATCTCCCACCAGATCACCACAGCTTTTTGTATTTTGATGTGATCTACAAACAGAGATACCAGAGGGATAATCTGGTCAATCGAGAAAATCTGAAAGAGATGCATCGATTTAATATGGCAAAGAGATATGAAAAATATCACAATTTGGTGGCTCAATACTTATTTGACAGTTTTGACTGCAGCTTGATGATTTTCCATGCATCAAGTGACAACAGAATTATCAATCTGTTATATAAAGAAATATGTGTCTGAGGATTATTATGCAATATAAATCACAGGTCACCTCCAGAGTGCTGCTAGTGACACATGCAATGAGAATAAATATGATGAATACCTGAATGTCTAACACAAATCAATGTCAAAATGTCATTACTGTACATACAAACACACCTTATTGTCATTGAATGTTTGCATATTGCTGTTCAATATTCATAAAAAAATTGAATAATTTTATTGGTGACTAGGTTTTGCCTGTGGCTTCACCCATGTAAAATTTTGAAATATAAACTATCCCATAATAGCCTATGTCACTTTACAACCTTTGAACTACGTCCATGGCCAAAATTAAATTGCTCTGTTGTAGCATGAATAAGTCACAAACACACTTGATTTATCTAGTAAGGATTTAAGAATGTATTTGTTTGATAAATTCCAATTAGGTGGTACTTTTAGGAAAAAGGAATAGTAGTCAAGATTGAACAAAATAAAAATTCATATAACATTATTAAACCACTGAAAATGTATGAAATATTCAAATCCAGATTGTTTTGAGTTATTGAAATTTATTGCAAATGAAGATTAATAATTAACAGAATTATGTGTGTATTTACTTTGTATAAAAATATTTTCTAATTGATATTTGTTTTTTGGCCACCATACTTTTCAAGATTATAATTTACTAGCGACCCGCCCCAGTTTCGCACAGGTGTATTATACCTATAAACCTTCCTCTTGAATCACTCTATCTATTAAAAAAAAACAGCATCAAAATCCGTTGTGTAGATTTAAAGATATAAGACTTTGTTTTATACTATGTAGTTAAGAGCAATGTAAAGAACCCAGGTACCATTCTTTATCATACTTCTTTTTTATTGGACTAGGCCTAGCTCTATCTATCATCATCATCATCAGCCTGTATCGACCCACTGCTGGGTATAGGCCTCCTCTCCCTTGTGCCAGTTTTCCCTGTCTCGGGCTGATCTTATCCACGCGTGTCCCGCGATGGAGTCTATGCAAAGTCTAGTCTAGCTCTATCTATGCAAAGAATAAATCAAAAGATCTAATTACATTAGTAAAATCCAACCCAGAAGTTTCGATATAACATACAAAGATTAATCCTAGACAGTCTAAAGAAGTTGTGAAAATGTTAAGTCTGCTCCAGAAAAATTACATCTGCTGTCATACCGAAAAATGTGTGTTGAAATAATGATATGAGGGATGATGATGGGTGGTTGGTTGGTTGATGTGTAGTCATGTTAGAGAATATATTCACATTACTAAAGTTTAGGACAAGTTAGCCTACCAGCCTGTGCCATTAACATCATTTTTAACCGACTTCCAAAAAGGAGTATGTTCTATGGAAGGCGGTTTTGCCATTTTTGCGGAAAATAATGATGTTATCAAAATATTATCTTTAATGCAACCTGTCATTTATTAGTTTGTAAAGACAATCATGTTACATGAATGTGATTCTTGAAGATAATTATATCCTAAGGAAAAAAAAAATCCATGTGAAGGTGAAGAAGTAGTAAGCTTGATTATTATCAGTTAACTTAATTCATAAATAATGCACCTGCATGGACAACTAAGTAAACATTAATATTGAATGTCTAGCAATAGTAAGCACATTCTTAAACAAACATGCAAGTGTAATAGGATATAGAAAGTAAACTCATTGATACCACACTATCTTAAACAATAATAGGTGAACAAATACTCCACTTCTGACTTTTGTTCCTTAATGCAATGTAAACAAGAGGTCAGACAAATGATGACATTATCAGTATACATACCTACTAATATGGATAGTTAAGAAGCTGCTTCTATGTTGACCATGTAGAATGATTTTTTCCGACTAAACTATAGCCTAAATAGTGGAGTAGAGAATGAATGTTTGTTTCTGTTTGCATTTCAGATGGCAAGTTCATCCTGGAGCTGGTGCGGGGGTGCGCGGGCGAGGGCGAGCGCGCGGGCTGGGTGTCAGTGCCGCGCAAGACGTTCTGGCCGCCGGCGGCGCCGGGGCCCGCGCCCGCCGCGCCGCTCTCGCTCTCCGACGACAACTCCTCCGTGCAGTCCTCGCCCTGGCAGCGCGACCACTGCTGGAAGCAGCAGGCGCCGCGCAAGCACCTCTCGCGCGAGCTGGCGCTCTACTACTGCCGGCCCGCCTCGCTGCTCACCGCGCACATCGCGGCCGAGTCGCGCGCGCGTCGCCGCCGCCCGCTGCTGCCCGCGCCGCCCGCCGCGCTCGCCGCGCTCGCGCCGCGCAACGGCCTCTGCGATGCGCGCACCAACGGCGACGCCGAGCCGCGCGCCGACGATGCGCCCGACGACGACCGCGACGTATACTACCGCATGAAACTAAAGAAACCGTATCAGTATCGTAAGTTAAGGGTGTACAGGAAGACCCGGCCGGCGCTGCGGCGCAAGGAGCTCGAACGGACGATACGGAAGCTGCACGAGCGGCTGCCGGCGCCGCCGCCGCCCGTCAACGCCAAGCTGGCCAGCTGCCGCCAGGAGCACGCCATGGTCTCGCCGCGCAAGCGCATCCTGCGCGAGCTCGAGCGAGTCAGCCTCGAGGACGGCGCCAAGAGACGTGCGCGCGCCGCGCCCGCGCTCTCCACCGCGTCCTACCCGCCGCCCGCCACGGCAGCCGCGGCCGCGCCCGCGCCCGGGCCCTCGCAGGTGCGCGCCCCGCCCGAGCCCCCGCCGCCCGCGCGCCCCAAGCACGTCAGCTCGTACAGTATCCACTCCCTGCTGAGCATGGGCGAGGAGCGGGGCGCGCGGCGCTCGCCGCTGGCGCCGCCCAGCGCCGAGTCGCCGGCGCCGAGCCCCAGCCCGGAGGCGTTGCGGTACCGCTGCGCGCGCGACGCGGGCACGCCGCCGCTGTACCGCGCGGGCGCGGGTGGTGGCGCGGGCGCGAGCGCACCAGGCGCCGGCGCGCGCTGGCCGGCGTACCGGCGCGAGGAGTGGTACGCTTACCCGCAGTACCCGTACCTGGCGCACGTGTACCGCGCGCCGCCCGCGCCGCTGTGGATGTACGCGGTGCCGCCCGCGCCCGCGCCCTCGCCCTGGGCGCCGCTGCCGCTACCGCTGCTCACAGACCACATACCCAAGGATGAACCCACGTCAGGTAAACATCTATAGTGAAACCGCTAAACTCAGACTTCGCCTGCGCGGGTACGGGGGCGCGGGGGTAGACGACAAAGAGGACTGAGACAGGTGCGGGCGCCGGGGACCCGCTGCCCGCGCCTGTCTCAGTCCCCTGTGTCGTCTCCCCCGGCGCCCCTGTACCGCGCAGGCGAAGTCTGAGTTTAGCGGTTTCACTATAACTGACTATATTAACTGCAACAAAATACCTTTACCATATTTCGCTTCTACTATACAAAGAGCAATTGGATCATCCACGGGTGGTTCACATCCATTTGGCAGCATGCCCAGCATACTGGCAGGTTAACCATGTTGAATGGCAATGCTCCTTTACTAACCGACCAAAGATCCAATCTATTTAGCATTGTTGTAAGTTTGACATGTATATTTGTGTATATGTATGTATGTGTATAGCTTCCAAACCACGGTAAACTAGCATCAACTTAAGTTTTATTTTATCATAGATATAGCGTTTACGTGATCAACTGCTTGTTTCAGATTTGCCCCTGAACTTGTCGAAGCACTGAACCGGCGCCGGCGCAAGTCTGACGCTCGCGTGAGACTGAACACACAATCTTCGATGAAATCTGTCAATTACTGACGCGTTTCCAAACGTTGATATTAAATGTACTCGCGACCGCAGAGGCGTCGCCGTCGTGCGGCGCCTCTCGTCGACGGAAGCAAGCAGGACGGAGCTTGCGGTACTCAGTAGTCAGGAAAGCTGGCCTCAACATTCCATTGTCACGATTGGCGCGTGATAACTCCAAATTCTCCATCCCACCTAAACAGAGCGTTCTTCGATCGCGCTCCGCCCGTTGTTTATTGATTAATAACTAGAATATATTTTGCATTTACGCAAAAAATATTTTTGTATAAATTGTGGTTTTCCGACGCGATGCCGGGAAACGCTATTTACAAAATAATGTATATTGAACACTGAATTATATTTTAGTATAGATGTATGTATGCAGAGTCCTGTGTGTATTTTCTTACGAAATATTTGTACTGCTAAAATATTTTAATATTGGCTATTATTTTAGTGTAAGGTAAAAAGATGATCTAACAAACAAAACAGTTATCGATTGTTTACAAAATCAGTGCCTTGAATCTAAATGTTTTACGAATGTAATTTAAAAAGTATAGCGAGACAACCATTCTGGCATCGTCCAAATTTTGAAATATACTATAGGTACTGTAATATTTTTATACAAATATTGAATCGCAAGTTTTTGTACAATATCATAGTGATCGTTTCGCTCCTCAATCATTTCCAAAATTCCATAATGTTTATGTTCGATCTCATTATTTAATTTAGAAAATAAAACGAGGTAAAGACTACAGTTTTGGGATCAAATTTGGATGTGTGTTTATGTAACATGTATAAAAACTAAGAGACATTGTATATATTATGTGAATGATGTATTATTATGGAGTGCGGGAGTAGATTTTTATCAGAGCATTAACAGCTTATGGTTTACGCGTAAGAGTTTATTACCTTCAAATAATTATTGTAATTGTACAGTATTTTTATAATGAGTATTTTATGAAGGCGTGGGGCGCGTATAAGCCGCGGGCTTAGCCTCGTTGAGATTAAACATAGTGGTAGTCTTACTGCAAATTTAGTTGAAGCATGGGGTTATGTATTATAAGGACAGTTATACGACGGAGGGACTGACTCTGATGTAATATTATCATTTATAGAACTGTATAAATAATAGTGTTTCGTAATCGGAGGCCTATGTAACGAGCGCTGTCCGCCAACAAAGTTGTCTTAGTATAAATGTAGCTGTAATCATCCTGCTCAATTTTGTTTTTGGGTACATATAGATCGACATTATTCCGGTGTTGCCTTTGGGAGGGATCTGTTTTTGGTCGTTATAATTGCTATTTATTTTATTACGAGTAATAATTAATCACTTTTGAATAAATACATTTCATTTTTAAAGGTTCTGTGAGATGTATATATTCGATTTTCTTCTTCTATTTCACTAGAACTGTCTCTTCCACATTTTAATAATTGAAATGAACAAAGTGTGTAAGAAAATTAAGTACATTCGGTGCCATTTTTCGACGATTCCGCTAGAGTTGTTTATTACATTGCAAGATCGCTATTATGATGGTAATTACATTTTTATGCGAATCTTTTATCTATACATAGTACATTTGAAATGACTAAGGATTGGAGCAGACGGCCCACTGACCACAGTCACCGATGGTGCTACCCCTACATCTATATGTATCGCGTACACTGCTGTAGCGAGTGGCCAAAACCGGACCGTGTGCGCCGCGTTTAAAAAAAATATATGAAAAATGGTGTGAACTGCTTGTCGGTGGCCACCGGTGGCTATGGTCGGTGGCCCGTCTGCGCCGAGCCTTAGATACGGTTAGTCCCCGAGCTAAGTATAACTTTTATGAGCTATTTCGTACGACAATGACTTGTAAAATGCTTTAGAGAGTTGTATCATGAAACCCCGTAAACATCAGCTGCGCTCGGTGGATGGGTTGAGTTAAGCAGTGGAGCCTCCCCTCACACGTAGCACGCCGTCTGTAGCTGACAATATTTACACTGAGATACAGGTCGCGGCATATAAGTCGAGCGAGGTGTGCGGGGGGTGGCTGCGTATGTGTTTAGTATGGCGGTGAACATGCACAGCCATCCCCTCCACACCACCCTCAGCGCTAGAGTTACGTGCCGCTACTTGTACAAGCAGCTGACGTCTTGATGTGTTAATTTATTCAAAATAGCTAAAATGTCATCTGATGAAAAAAAATGAGATGTCGCTGAAAATCCTACTAATATTATAAACGCGAAAGTTTGTATGTATGGATGTTTGTTCCTCTTTCACGCAAAAACTATTGAACGGATTGAGATGAAATATTAGAATCACAGGCTATAATTTAAAAAGATATTGCGTGAAACGAAGTTCGCCGGGTCAGCTAGTACTTATATTATATTTTCTTTTCATGGTCGTGTGACCATTGGCCACTTCTGCCTATTCCGCAACTTCTTATTTAGTTTAAGATGTTGGATTTGCTATAATTTGATAAATTATCAATCGGAAAAAGATTAAAGAAATTGAGGAAATAATAGAGATAATAGTGTTTATACATGGGCGAGAGGCTCCCGCTGCAAAGTCATAGAACAGCAGCTGACGTTCACGTGGTTTCATCATATAGATAGATGAACCGGTTGTGGTCACTTAGTTAGCCACTTTGAATTTGAATGATTGTATAGACAACATTAAAATATTTTTAAATAAATTTTCAAATAATGTCATTAACAAGAACAATGTTTATGGTGTAACATTGTATAAAATCTATACATGCAATAATTTTGACATCAAATGGCCAAAACTGGGGCAGTGGCCACGTCTGGTGCATTTACTAGTTAGTATACATAGGTACATGTGTGTATACGACTGATCGCTACGCCGGACACACACATTAACGCAATATGCCTATGCTCGAATACTACCTATGTATATATAAATGTAAGTGCCGCGGTGCGTTCGTGGTTCTCAACAAATATACGACTATCTGAAGCTTTTAAAAATTTATCGCTCGAGATGAACTAGGTCATGAAAATCTCTTACTGGCCCAGGGGCTATCAATGTATAGGGTATTGGCCTAATCAAACAACTTGCGGCTGTGATGTTAGCTACAAGCTGCGGATAACCCAATACTCGCATCTGTTAAGTGAGCTTCATTCAGGATTGGGTTATCCGCAGTTTGTAGCTAACATCACAGCCGCCGAGTTTTTTGATTCGTCTTATAAGTACATTTTTTTCATAATTTCGGTTAGGGTTGTCGAGTGACGTATAAGTATCGCCACACAAATCGGCGGATGAGAAGTTAGCCGCAGATGACACTTCGCCGTGATTCGTTAATTATTGCGCATGTGTGCACAATGCCTACACAAGTGGCGAAGTACTGAGCACGGGCGTAGGGACGCGCGGGAGGCATAAGGTTGGCGGGCGGGTGTGCCCCGGCGTCTCGTCTCTCTGGCTCCCGAGCATATTTTGCCTTTTGCGCAGCGTTCTGCGCCTAACTTCCCATCCCATCCGCCGAGTTGTGTGGCGCTGATTATAGTAGTGCTTGCTTCGACTGAATAATTAGGATTTGCTCGAGAAATTCAGATCTCTTCCAACAGCGGTATGCTAACCTGTTAAAAAGATACATATTTTTTATATAAATACGATCGATATTAAACCACAAACTACGAAGTATTGTGATAGAGAGCGCTTACAAGTGAGACGCGTACGCAGTGTCTTATTCACTTGAATCATATTTATCGTGCGGAAAATAGTTATATTATCCATTTATATTAAGATGTAGTTATGTACTCGAATAAATATAACTTTTCCAAATTGTGAATGTTTTATTCAACTGCCCTATTCCTTGGACATTTCTAAATAAGTATACCCAATGATATAGGCGCAAGCGCAGCTTAGGTCGTTCGAGCTAAGCCGCTTCCAACCGGAGTTACATATTGGTGTGGCTGATGGAGGAATGAGGCTCGGCACAGACACAACGAGTGGCCAGCGTCAAGCAGTTCACACGATTTTTAGGGTTTCGTACCCAAGGGTAAAAACGGGACCCTCTTACTAAGACTCCGCTGTCCGTCCGTCTGTCTCCAGGCTGTATCTCATGAACCGTTACAGCTAGAAAGCTGAAATTTTCACAGATGATGTATTTCTGTTGCCGCTGTAACAACAAATATGTACTAAAAACGGAATAAAATTAATAATTAAGGGGGGCTCCCATTCAACAAACCTGATTTTTAAGCCGTTTTTCGCTCTATATCAATAATGGTACCTAACAGGTTGATGCTTGAAATTTTCACAGAATATTTAGTTTTATATTCACTTTAATAATGAAAATAAAATAAATATTAAGGGGGGCTCCCCATACAGTACGGAACCCTCCGTGCGCGAGTCCGACTCGTACTTGGCCGATTGTAGCATTTTGTTAAAACGCGGCGCACACTTGTGACCCGTGGCGACTACTCGATAAAGTAGTCGCCACGGGTCACGGGGCCATTAATCATTATTATACGCTTTCTGTCCTCTCCATCCTTATAAGGTTGCCCGGCAGAGATCACTATCAGCGATAAGGCCGTCCATTGTTCCACTGTTTATCAGTTTATGTAGGTATCTTTGTTTCTTCTTTTCGTTTATTTCTGTGTGCAATAAAGAGTTTATCTGTCTATATAGTTTCACGGGATTTTTTAGCGTCTTTTCGCTGGTGATATGTGGTGTCGAGGTTTTAGACCCCATACCTAAAATGACAAGTTCCGAACCCAAAGGGTAAAAACGGGACCCTATAATTTCTAAGACTCCGCTGTCCGTCCGTCTGTCTGTCTATCACCAAGCTGTATCTCATGAACCGTGATAGCTAGAACGTTGAATTTATTACAGATTATGTATTTCTGTTGACGCTATAACAACACATACTAAAAACAGAAAAAAAAATTAAGGGGGGCTCCCATACAATAAACCTGAATTTTAGCCGTTTTTCGCTCGATACTAATAACTGTAACCGGTAGATTGAAATATTCACAGAATACACTTCAAAAATGATAATTAAAAATAAAATAAATATTTAAGGGGATAACAACAGAAAGATGCTTGCAAATCTTAAGATATTCACAGAAAATTAAGTTGTACATTTCCTTCAAAAATAAATAATTAAAATAAAATATATTAAAGTGTCCATACGGTACGGAACCCATCGTGCGCGAGTTCAACTCGCACTTGGCCGATTATTTATGGAACCTCTCCCCCTGTTTCTAATCTTACCTGAAAAATGGACGGTCCCTAAGCACTCTGCCAGTACACCCAGCCGAGTGTACTGTCTGCTGCTATGGTCGACAGGCTTCACTGAATTAGTTGGTGGTGGAGTAACTGGATTCAAACGATGCTTCACTATAATGCGTACATTACTTAGTTGTTCACAGTTATAGTCCTTATTTGCTACTCAAACTTATAAAAAATACCAATTTAAAAGGTTCGTTCGTTTCAGCCATAGGACGTCCATTGCTGGACATACGCCTCCCCTAAAGATCTCCAATAAGACCGGTTCGTAGCGGCTTGCATCTAACGCGATCCTGCGGTCTTAATGAGGTCATCCGTCCACCTTGTGGGTGGACGTCCTACGCTGCGCTTGCCGGTACGTGGTTTCCACTCGAGAACTTTTCGACCCCATCGGTCATCAGTCCTCTGTGCTATGTGCCCCGCCCATTGCCATTTCAACTTGCCAATCCGCTGGGCTATGTCGGTAACTTTGCTTTTTCCACGGAACTCCTCATTCTTGATTCGATCCCGCAGAGACTCCGAGCATAGCCCTCTCCATTGCTCGTTAGGCTACTTGGAGCTTACTAATAAGGCCCGTAGTGAGAGACCACGTTTCTGTGCCATACGTCATCACTGGCAACACACACTGATCGAAAACTTTCGAAACAGGTAAACTATACATTTCCATGATTGGAGCAAACACGCACGGTACATGATACGCTGTACCTACGGTTGAGACCGTACATTAGGTGAGTCACTGAAAGCATAAACTCGCGATGCGACTTGTGTATCTCATTTATCACGCGAACCGATAACAGCCATGTCACTTCTAGAATCCTTGCAGACAGGTACTTTTGATATTTTCGCATTCTTCTTTCCATTCCCATTTTTATCCACGTCGCTGCATGTGCCATTTTACTGCTCAAACCACTTTCAACTGCAGTAGTAACAACGGTAATTCATTTACCGTTCTTACTACTGGTAGTAAGATTGGTAATATTATTTATTGTGACATTCAATCTATACTCTTTGACATTATAATTATAATCATGAATTTCGTATTCGATGTATTTGACATTGAAGTGTTCTGTATGTATGAAATAAATTATTGCTATTTGTATTTAAAATTTGACTTGTAACAGTGGTGTTATCAATAAATGACTATGACTATAATAAACCGTGCATATTATGCAATAAACAAATTAGGGTGATTTTGCTACGCGTGATGAACATCAGCGTAGGAGGAATTCAGATCTTCTTCAAGTAATTTGATTAGTAATTTTGATCACAGGCGGCACGCCATCTTGTCTCGACAGCAGAAATAAAACATCCCAACATTTCAATTTGTGCTTTATTTATGAAAAAAATTGTAAATTATCCTACAATGAATCTCCGAATGAAATAGACTTACATATCGTTTTATGTATCAAATACATCATTTCGCTCGACGCCAGATCAAACCACGTAAGAACAATACGGTTAAAATATTATCTACAGGATCCATCCTCGACGATTTCATCAGCGATACAACGTCCGTTCCGCGGCGAGGAGGAGGGGTCGGGGCGGGATGGGGTAAGGGTCGGGTCGGGGTGGAGCGGGAGCGGGAGGGTGGGGCGGGTGGTGCGCGTGTGTATGTACATGTGAGCGGGGTCGGGTCAGCCCAGCAGCGCGTCGACGGAGTAGGCGGCGCGCGGCGTGCGCGGTCAGTCGAGGATGACGAGGTGCATGGGCGCGGGCGCGGGCGCGGGCGCGGCGGGCGCCGCCTTGGCCGCGCCGCCCGCCGCCGCCGCCGCCGCCGCCGCCGCCGCCGCGCCGCGCAGCGCCCGCCACGGCGCGCGCGCGCCGCGTCGCAGCTCGCCGCACGACAGCGTTCGTCGCGACCGCCTACCGAACATAAGTAGCTACGTCTTAATATAACCCTGTCTCAACACTACACTAACTACCGAAGACGACAGTTTTATCATGCTTAAGCCGCTGATCGACGGGCGAGAATTAGTCGACTTAAAAACTGCGGTTTTACTATTTGACGTTCCATTTGACACTTTCCTCTTTTACAGTTTACCTTTTCTTTTAAAATAGCCGTTTCTAGTACTAAAGTGTTGCGTAAAAAGATAATTCTTTCAAATATAACTAAAATTATCAATTTAACGCAACGCTATAGTACTAAATACGGCTATTCTAAAAGAAAAGGTAAACACTGCAAAAGAGAAAAGCGTCAAATGGAATGTCAAAAAGTAGTCGATTTTTAAACCGCGGTTTTAAAGTCGAAGACTTTTTCCACGTCGACTAACGGTTTTATGGGTGATCTAGAAATATTGTTTACCTATTGCACCGAAAATGCTACTGTATCCACTAAAAACACTATCAACTACAGTTTAAAATCTTGATGATTCAAAACGATAAGATAGTTTGGATTCAATGTTTTTATGGATTTCTAAAGTTCTCTCTCTCACCTTCTACCTCCTCTCTCTCTCTACCCTAAAGTTCGGAATTGTGGTTGTGGGTAAGGTCATACATAATCATATCTATGAACATCTCTTTCGGAGTGAAAGTCCGATAGAGTAGCTGTTTATCGATATGAATCTTACTTGGCAGCTTCTGTGGCCCGGAAGTAGAGGTCGTCGGGCGCGTCCATCCAGGAGATGACGTGTCGGCGCCCGCCGCGACCGCTTATATTCGTCGGCTTGCCGTTTACCTGCACAACATGTAGATTACTATGACATCTTCCAATATGTAATACTAACCTCGTAAGAGGATCGTGAATCGACCACTGTTTTTGAGTTTTCTGTAGAACATCGAGAGAACTTTCGGTACATGGTATAAAACAAAGTCGCTTCCCGCTATCTATCCCCATGTATGCTTATATCTTTAAAACTACGCAACGGATTTTGATGCGGTTTTATTTAGTAGATAGAACGATTGAGGAAGGTTTATATGTATAATACACCTGTGCGAAGCCGGGGCCGGTCGCTGGTTTTTAATAAAATTTACGTTCCGGGAGAAAACTTATTTCACCCCTTAAATTGTAACAAAATGATTTGTTTTTGAAGTCAATCGTTTGAGTAAGAAATATTGTACGCTCGAACGTCTTATTTTTTCCAGAAAAGTTGTTAGTTTATGTTTGTATACTTTTCAGCAGTTTTTGGGTAAAAATAAGACATTTTAGAGGCTTATAACTTTACAATTATTTAACGAACTATAAAAACTAAGACGTTTAATCTTAGCGATTGAAGTGCTGATTACATGAAAAAAAATCAATCAAATCGGATAATATTTAGAGGTAGGTAACAGCTTATTGTTTTTGTATGTTCATGTGTGCGCCTCACGATTGCCTTAATATACAAATCCCTTCCTAAGTCCTCTTAGCAATTGGGCGTAGCTCCGAGTCTGAGACTTGTAGTATAGAAAGATTGCGTATCATATTCGTACAAATATGGTATAATAAAAGATGTTAAATCATCCGGTATCCAGACCGATCACAGAGAGACCGATGTATACGGAACATACCTCCGGGCTTGCAGCTCGACGGATCAGCCCCCGTATTGTCTATGGGTTCTGGCGTTCGGCTTCGCTTTTCCTCCCGCTCACTGTTGATGCGCGAGAAACGGGAGCGGCGCGAGCAGGATAAAAAGCGAATCCGAACGACAAGCTGCTGATCGACGTGCAAAAAGTCTTCGACTTTAAAACCGCGGTTTTAAAATTGACTTCTTTTTGACGCTCCATTTGACGCTTTCCTCTTTTCCAGTTTACCTTTTCTTTTAGAATAGCCGCTTTTAGTACTATGGCGTTGCGTGAAATCGATAATTTTAATTATATTTCAAAGAATTATCTTTAACACGCAACACTTTAGTACTGGACACGGCTATTCCAAAAGAAAAGGTAAACTGCAAAAGAAGAAAGCATCAAATATTATGGAACGTTAAAAAGATGTCGATTTTAAAACCGCGGTTTTAAAGTTGAAGACTTTTTTACGTCGAACAGCGGCTTTAGAACACATACAAAATACGGCCGCTGAAATACAGGAGTTTAATTCGGTGTAATAACCGCTACATAAATACTAACGTGTGCGAAGACGTGCGCGGGCAGCGGCTGGCCGGTGGCCTGCGCGCGCGCGCACATGGCGGCGTACTGCTCGCGGCTCGGCCGCTGCATCGGCGCCGGGTGCTTGTTGGGCCGCTTGGCGGGCGGGGCGCCGCGACCTCCTGACAACACAAAACATACCATTTTTAAATCGATCATTTACGTTGAAGCTACTTCGGTGGTACGGGTATCGCTCACATGAGAGTAGAGTTGTGTCGACGTAGATCGCTGTGGCGCGATTACACTACAATAAAGTGCATGCCTCGATTCCACTATAATACAGACAGTACATGAGTGCACTATCATAATGCCCGCCTTCCACCGCGAGCGGCACGGAGCCGTTACAGAATCCATTTAACTCGCAACGGCAAAATTCATCCAAGTTCCCACAAAAAGAGCAGACTTGTATGAGTTTTCACGTTACGAGTTAAACGGGCTCCGTAATGGATCCATTCCGCTCGCAGTGAAAGGCATCGTATGGATAACGTCTTTAATAGAATGAGATTACGTAGACTTCGCAATTTAGGGTATTATAAAACTTCACAACTTCCTGACCACATTGTACTGACAATTATTTAAAAAAACTCACCTGCACCAGCTGTCAAACATCAAGCAGCAAAAAATAAGAAATAATTAATTAATGAGTATGATAATAATTACGACAACATCCATAGAATTAATTAGTTCCAACGTGAGTCACAAGAATAATGAAACTGACATTGAAAGTTGCCAACCAGTAGCTCCAGCAAAATCTCTGTCGAAAAAGTTATCGCCATGTATTCGACAACGAAATGAATGCATCAGCATCAATCATGATTTCGGATTAAAAGATAAGTTATTAACAGCGAATGTGAAGTTACGTTGCCGTTGGCGCTGCGTGAGAATGGTCTCAGTAAATGAAGACCGTGTATTAAGTGTATAAGCTAGGTGTAGTGCAGTGTGCTGCGGAGGAGTGCGAAAGTGTGCTCTGACAAATGCCGTAACTCTGACAAATGGCGCAAAGGCGGAAACACCCCACGTTTTTAGTGCGTATACCGCTTACTAGGGTCAACGGTGACTCCCACATAACCACCGGCCTAGGGAGACCGGTATTTATAAAAGATTTTCCTGGGTAAAAAAAAGTATAGAGGAGTGTAGTGCGGTATACTGACTGTCGAGTCCGTTGACGTCGTCGGGCGCGCGGCGTTTGAGCGGCGGCGGCGGCGCGGGCGCGGGCGCCAGCTCGGCACGACGCGCCTCTTGCTCCGCGCGCGACAGCACGCGCTCGTAGATCAGGCTGCCGTCTGGAATACAGACATCATTGTACTACGGTCTATCATCTACCCGTACACTGGTGATCAATGCTAAACTTTATGCAGGAGAGTCGGTAATGTAAAAGAATTCTTAATATGATGGAAGTAGTAAACGGTAGTGGTGCGAGGGGGAGATAAAAATATGTGTGGATAAGTAGACTGAGTGGAAGTCTACACATCATTTTTATGTCGTATCCACCTAGAGGGATTCGGTGAGATGATGAGCTGCAGCTACTCATGGTGGGTAGTGTATTGTAGTGGTCAGTTACCGGGCGCCTTAGGCGGCTTGGGGAAGGCTTGGTGGTGGGGTACGGGCATGCGGTCGCGCGGCGTGAGCTGCAGCCACTCGTGGTGTCGCGCGGGCAGCGGCGCGCCGCGCGCGGCGGCCAGACGCGCCGCCACGCCGCCGAGCGCGCCGCGCACGCGCCCCGCGCCGCCGCCCGCCGCGCCCGCCGCCGCCAGCTCCGCCGCGCCCAGGCCCGCCATCGCTATGGAACCTGCCGACAACACAACACGATTACCACGTAGTATTCATTTTTTAGGGTTCCGTACCCAAAGGGTAAAAAAAACGGGACCCTATTACTAAGACTTCGATGTCCGTCTGTCTGTCTGTCACTGGGCTGTATCTCATGAACCATCGTGCCTATCCTTCATTCCTTCCCACTCCGCCTGGTACCGATAGGTCTCACGGTCCAGGTATCCCGTACCTATCTATATACAAGTATATATTATTGACTTCAATTGGTAGGTTAGGGAAGTAGGGACACGTAGGGAATGTTAGGGAGGTAGGACATATGAGTACAGAGTAGGTTCCCGAAACGACCGAACAGCCGTTGGAATAATCCATGTCCTAGCTCCGCTTGCTATCACAGTATAGCCAGGCGTTACGGCGACGGTAGTGGAGATCCACGGTTGCGTTGGTGGGTTAGTCAGGCGTCGCACGAACCTAACCATTGGTTGTGAGGCGGCTGTACTAGCCGAAATCTCGTCAGGCTTTAGCTATTCAACGCAGTGAATGGCTAGCGCCTGAACATTTGGTCCTTCGAAATATTGTGAACCAGTAGGTAAAATTCGCGGTCTTCTTGTCCCATAGTAGATGACTTGAAACTGACAGACTAACTTTGACGTACCTCGGGCTAGCGTAATCAACAAGCGCTACGTTCGTTGTACGTTGAAGGACTCACATAGCACTTAGCGGCCTCGGACAGTAGCAATTCGGGACCTGGCCTCCCACAAGCGGGAATCACCAGGTACTTGAGAAGGTGCAAAAATACTGATCCAGGGAGAGAAAAGCTACTAAGTGTGAGGGTTTAGATCAGGAGTAGGGCTAGGGATTAGGGGCAGCAAGAAAGAAGAGAGAAGAAAGAAGATCAAGATGGAGATAGAGGGAATCAATGAGATGCTTATGTCCCAGGAAGGGTATTTCAAGGAATTGCAAAAATTATTCAGAAATATCAAGAAGGATTCGCCATCGAGGAAAACAGGGGAGTATGTCATTGAAAAAAAGGCTCAGGCAATTGAAATCTTCACAAAAGCATCCTTGAACCACAACAAGTTGCTACAAGAAGAGGTCATTAAAGAGCACAGTTACAACAAAACTAACTATTTTCAAAACATCAGCAACGAATACACGGAAATCATGCGACATCTCGATACGTGTAAAGTGCAAGAAGAGGTTGTACGCGAGAACGCACAACCTGGAAGATCATCTGGGGGCACGACAGCGAAGGACGACGCGCCAAGGATCACTTCTCAATTGGCTAGAATTCGTGGCATTCAAGCGACGTTACGGCAGGTTAGAGAAGCGTTGTTAGAAGGCAAGAATCAAACATACTTGCAGCACTTACTGACAACTTTGCAAAGAAAATGGCAAGACGCTGAAGACCACCATTTCACGCTACTATCAGACAGTACTATCGAGCAACAACAGTATGTCCAGGAGCACGTGTTCGAGGGATTACAGCTCGAAGTTGATGAAGTGATACAAGAGTTATGTTTCAAGTCGAGCGTGCCATGTGCACAGTCAAGCCGAAGGGTGAATTTACCGAAAATAGAGTTACCAACCTTCAACGGTAAATACGAATCTTGGAACGCGTTTAGCGATTTGTTCCGGAAAATTATTCATGAGGACGTCACGCTGTCATTAACAGAGAAAATGCAGTACTTAAAGACGCATGTAAAAGGAGATGCGGCCAAGCTTGTTAGCCATCTGACAGTAAACGAGGCCCACTACCACACAGCATGGTCATTGTTAGCTAATAGATATAACAATGAGAGATTAGTGGTAACAAAACATATAGATATAATATTAAACGCTAAGAAGATAGACAGACCGAACGCTCAGAACTTAAGAGATCTGCACGACTCAGTAAACGAAAGTCTTGAGGCCATCAAAACTCATAATATTGATATATCGTCGTGGGATCCAATATTAACGAGGATAATTGCTACAAAGTGGGACTTAGAGACTAACGAAAAATATGAACATCAGTTAGCAGATCCGCACAAGCTACAGACTTTAGCGGATATGATGAAGTTTCTGGAAAGGAGGTTCATGTGTTTTGAAGCTACAGGCAATACGAAACAAAATACAATTTATACGATACCATCACTTAGCACTAACGCGCCTACGATGAATGTGAAGTCAGGTGATCAAGGATGTTGGTATTGTAACAAGACCAACCATACAATATTGGTCTGTCAGAAATTCCAAGCACTAGCACCGATTGATCGCCTCAAAGTAGTTCACGAGAACCGCAAGTGCAGGAGTTGTTTGACACATGATAATAAAACCATATGCCCAAATAAAAAGGCATGTTCTACGTGTAACAAGCAAGGGCATCACTCATCACTCCATGTAAGTGACGGTAGACCAGGACAGGTTGTACATACGAATCAAAACAGAGAGAAGTCGCCAGTACCGTCAACATGCAAGCAGCAGACACAAACCAGGTCTAATGTGGTGACAACACCAGACGCAGATGTGGCGTTACTAGCAACTGCCTTGGTGCAGATTCAGGCTGCAGACGGCACACCACATGTGTTTAGAGCGTTATGCGACCAAGGGTCCGAAGCAGCATTCTGTACAGAACAGGTAGCACAGCTACTGGCATTTCCGCGTAACAGAATACAAGCTGAGATAAGTGGTTTAGCGGACGAGAAACCAAAAACATCCAAATTCTCAGTAAAGGTGGAGATACAACCCGCGTTCAAAAGCGAGTACAGAGTTCCAGTAAATATGATGATAATGTCGAGACTCACAGGAGCTGTACCATTAGAAGATATAACGCCAGTAGATACTACAGAAATTAAGGGAGGGCAATTAGCCGACCCCATGTACTACAAAAGAGCACCCATAGATATCATACTGGGAGTTCGAGAGTTTGGTGAAATATTAACAACAAATTGCAGAAAGTTCAGCTGTGGGACGGTGGCTCAAGAGACAAAGTTTGGCTGGGTTCTGTCAGGGATATGTAGAAAGCATACAAAGGCAATAAAAGTGCTTAGCTTGACAACTAGAACCACTGAGCTACAGCAGCTTCATAAGTTTTGGGAGCTAGAAGAAGTTAGAGATAAAAACCACAGCAGTAATGAAGATGAAGCGTGCGAGAAATATTACCGAGAAACCACGGTCAGAAACAAAGATGGTAGCTACACTGTAAGACTTCCGTTCAAAGACCAAAATGTGGAATACGGGAACTCACGTAGAAGAGCAGCAGCAAGGCTGATACAGTTAGAAAAAAGATTTGCTGAAAACAAGTCGCGTCAACAAAAGTATCAGGAGTTTTCAAGTGAATACCTCGAAATGGGTCACATGAGGAAAGTACCTAGAGCAGAGCACGAACAGGGTAAAATTTACTTTCCGCACCAACCTGTCATTAATGAAAATTCATTAACCACTAAACTACGGGTAGTATTTGACGGCTCTAGTAAAGCAAGTAGATCTGATGTCATGCTCAATGAAAACATGCTTACAGGCCCGAGATTACAAGAAGATTTAACGACCATACTGTTGCGATGGCGTCAGCATAGAATTGTTTTTATGGCCGACATAGAGAAAATGTACCGATTCATAAGGATAAATAAACAAGATATGGGTTATCAACGCATCTTGTGGAGAGAATCGCCAAAAAATTTTATCGATGAGTATGAGCTGACAACGGTGACATATGGTACCGCTTGGGCACCAGTTTTGGCAGTAAAAACGTTGCAGCAATTAGCCATTGACGAAAAAGAAAGGGTTCCAAAAGCAAGTCAGGTGGCGTTAAAAGATTGTTACGTTGATGAAGTATTGTCGGGCCTTGAAGATGCTCAAAAGGCTACGAAATTGCAATACGAATTGATTCAGTTATTGCAAGCAGGAGGTTGTAAACTGCAAAAATGGTCAGCAAACAGCGCAGAGTTATTAGAGAATATACCCGAAGAGGACAAAGAGGATAAGTTGCTTACAATACCACTAGATGAAACAAGGAAGTCGTTAGGTGTGTTGTGGTCCCCGGTAGAAGACAAATTCAAATTCCACATAACGGTGTATAAGAATGATACACCAACGAAGCGGGTCATCTTGTCAGAAATAGCAAAACTCTTTAATCCACTAGGATGGTTAGCGCCAATCATATCGAATATGAAATTGATTATACGGGAATTATGGACAAATGGCGCAGAAGGGGATCAACCAGTAAAAGGAAAGATAAAAAGCAAGTGGGTAGAAATACAAGACCAAATAAAAACAATATCACCACATTTTGGAGGAATGAAGGAAACAGAAGATGACAGGCAGACGCCTCAGGTTGTTGGAGCGAATATTTCGACTATAAGGAATAGGCCGCAGAGAAAAATCACTCCCAATAGTCAGAGAAAAAATATCGAGAAAAATGGAATGTCATGGTGGATGGTATTAATGTTGCTATTGCAACTGATTGGTAATGTAACGCCAACATATACCATAAAAGCGGTACAGCCTGGTTTCTATGTAGAACAAATAGGTACGGCAAGGATCAGCCGAGGTGTCTTCAGGATAGAAACTCACTACCAACGAATACATTTAGAAAAAGACTATGCTAAAGTAAAAAAGGCGTGCAGCCAGTTTCAAAACCTATGTAGCCAAATAGAAACAACAGCACTGGACACGCATTGCAAGCAATTTGAGCACCATTTAAAAGAACAAGTATCGAAGGTTGAGAAAACTAAAGAATTCTTAACGGAAGTAAATAGAACCCGAAAGAAGCGGGGATTGCTTGGTCAATTTATGACGTCGATATTCGGAGTCAATGATGAAGCATACCGAGATATAGAAACATTAAATAAAAATCAAGAAAAATTAATTGAAGCAGCTAATCGTCAAACAAAATTTATGATCTCGGCTATGACGCAGATAAATAGTACTGAAGAAAGAGTGAAACAAAAATTAGACAAATACCAAACAAAGTTAAACCAGATTATAGGATATTTAGCCAATCAAGATCACTGGTATGCAAAGATAGACCAAAACAACGTAAACATACAAGTCATACAAACATACCAGTTAGCAAGTAATTACATCGAAGAAGTAACGGATTATTACGCAGGGCTGATAGAGATTTACTTGTCCAAAGCGACAGTTTATAGCATACTGACACCAAGTAATGTCAGTAACATCATAGACAATGCAAATCAGAAATTACCATCTAACCTAAAGATAATCCAGCGATATCTAATTGATACAAAAATAGAGGAAAATGCAACCCATATTCAGGTGTACGCATATTTTCCTATACAAGATATGGCGAAGTACACATTCATCCACGTGACTCCAATCCCACGAAAATGTGAGGACAATAATTTACAAAGCATAGAAGTGCAAAACAGTTATATGGGTATAGATTACAACAATGAGCAATATTTTGATATTAACCAAGAAGGTTTCAAGACATGCTTGCATAGACTCGATAATTTTATTTGTTTTCCTGGAGTGGTGAAGAACATGCAATTAAAGGAGAATTGCATTGTTGAGCAACTCTTCACCAACCACACGGAGACTAGGTGCCCGACGAGAACGATCAAGCTAGGAATAAACACCCTGTGGAAACAATTGTATATGAAGAACACCTGGCTCTTTATTACCATAGAAAAAATGACAATTTCTATAATATGTGACGGGCAAAGGGAGGAGGTAGAGATAGCAGGGGCAGGGGTCATCCGTATCTCCGACAAGTGTATAATTAAAACTTCTACTCACATTCTTGCTGCCCAACGTTTGGTTAATGTCCAAATTCAAGCATCATATGTCAAACCTGTAGATTTTTCAGTTCACACTTATAATTCTGCCTCCAACAGTTTTAATATTACTAAAGATGTAGTTATAGACAATTCTCAAGAGATTTTAGAGAAATTGATAAATAACGAACGGACATTACAGACAGATCTAGATACAACATATTGGAGGCAAATTAGTAACCACACATACGTCACTAGCTTTGTCTCCTCAGTAGTTGTGTTTAGTCATTGTATTAACGTTCCGTTATGGTCCACAGGTGGCGCAGTGCATATTGGACACAGTACGACGATGCACTCGGCAACCACGAAGAGAAGCCAGGCAGAACGGGCAGCCAACAAGCCACGACAACCAGGGGTTCGACACCAGTAGCATCCCACCCACGCCAGCATCCAGCAAGAGGGACCGTAGCAACGGTTCCAGTGGAACAAAGACAGAGGTGTTGGAGCTGTACCAATTGAAGACCGTCCCGGAGAGACCCCAGAATGTCCATACTGGACATGCTTAGCAACAGCGTGTCCATACTGGAACATAGCGTCCATACATGCGCGTACAAGGGCATAGCGTCAGCCGGCGAAATCTGCAGAGTCGCGACCCAGATTTATCGTCAACCATCTAGGCGCGGGGCCGGCGCACAAAGATGCACGGTCATCAAATTAGGCGGACTTCAAGATCAATTAGATGTAAGAGAAAGTGTATAAATAGTGTTACAAAATGTAAATAAATTAATCGCAATCTAACGGTTGTTTGATTCACACCAAGGGGAGTGCAGTGGCGTGTCCTACGGGCGGCTGCACTTGGAGTCAAGAGGAGTGCAGTGGCGAGTTCCTACGGGCGGCTGCACTCGGAGTCAAGGGTCCACCACCGCCAGCAGTCAGGTCAACTAGGCGACCGGCCGTCGGACCTTCGAGGATCCAGACGGAGCCCATTCAGAGGCCTGCAGCGCAGGGGACAACGCCGTACCCAGCATATGTTTCCGCTGGGCGGGCGGGTTACCTACCTGTTCCTTCCACTGTGGCAAGAGCTACCTAGTACCGTCACCTTCTGTGATCGTGGCTTGAGTCTGAGTCACGGCAGTGGAGAATCGTGCCTATCCTTCATTCCTTCCCACTCCGCCTGGTACCGATAGGTCTCACGGTCCAGGTATCCCGTACCTATCTATATACAAGTATATATTATTGACTTCATATGGTAGGTTAGGGAAGTAGGGACACGTAGGGAATGTTAGGGAGGTAGGACATATGAGTACAGAGTAGGTTCCCGAAACGACCGAACAGCCGTTGGAATAATCCATGTCCTAGCTCCGCTTGCTATCACAGTATAGCCAGGCGTTACGGCGACGGTAGTGGAGATCCACGGTTGCGTTGGTGGGTTAGTCAGGCGTCGCACGAACCTAACCATTGGTTGTGAGGCGGCTGTACTAGCCGAAATCTCGTCAGGCTTTAGCTATTCAACGCAGTGAATGGCTAGCGCCTGAACAATAACGGCAAGAGGAATGGGGCTCCCATACCGTACGGAACCCTTCGTGCGCGAGTCCCATTCGCACTTGGCCGATTATTTATCATTAATGATTCACTAAACTAATACATAACATTTATAAATAACGACATGCATAATGTTTATGCCCTTCTAGAAGTGAACACAATATGCGTAACATAATTAGTACTGAATATAAACACTAAACGTCGCTTAAAAGATGACACAGAGGGATTGAAAATATCTAAATCTTGGCATATATTGTTGTACAATGAACACATGCGCTACAAAGATGAGTGTTGGCCGTAGTTTGTGCGAGCATGTGGCAAGCTAAACGTTCTTCTATTGTCAAGACGGCTAGAAAGACGAGGAACAGAAATAGTTATTTGTTATGCAAGAGTGCAAAGTTGCTTTTTAGCCGCGTGCTCAATTGTGCGAGCAAGCGAAGGATTCAAAAATTAGAATCCTCAGCGTTAGCGAGGGAATCAAAAGAGCACAAGGTGAAAAATCTTTGCACTCGAGTGCAAAGATTTCCCACCTCATCGAGGAAATAACTAAACATTTCGGACTGTTTCAAATAATTAGGTACTTCTCGCGTGGTTGTTGAAAAGCTCATTTCCGCATTATTAACAGTTTCAGTCAAATCTGTTGGTGTCAAAACTTCTTCGTCGCTAGAATCACTAATTTTAGGTCATTCACTTATTTTCAAGTTTCTTGTTTTTAACATAAGGCAAAGAGTATAATAATATTGCACATTATTAACATTTTCAGTCAATTCTGTTGGTCTCAAACAAACTTCCTCGTCGCTAGAATCTTTCACTTATTTTTAAGTTTCTTGTTTTTAACATATTTAGGCAAATAATATATTATAAAGTTTTAACAAAATGACACAAAAAAAAGGCGTGCGCAAAGCAAATTAAAAAAAAAGTTCATAAAGAAAGTTCCGTGTCTAAGTTTTTAAGAATATGATAAATTCGGCACCATGGAGATAGAAGTAAATAGGTTTAATGATGATTCAATTTTATTTTCCCCTCTAGCGGATAAAAAGGACTTTTACACTCAGATATCGAAGAGCAAAAATAGTCTTTATACCACACCCACTAGGAAAGTGTCTTATTACTCGTTCATAAACGGGTTACAAAGTTCGTACTTTCTCCCTTAAAAATGTGCTGCGGGAAAAGTTATATCGAATTTCATTACTGCCCTCCGAAGCAGGGCAGGAATGTTGTATGAAAATCCATTACTGCCCGGCTAGCTTTCTTTTGTTTTTTAGCAGCGAACATAAAAAAAAATACAAACGTCAAACCTCAAAACGGTTTTGTATGAAATAATTAGAAAAAGAGGCGGGAAACATACAAACCTCAAATCTCAAAAAAGTTTTATACCAAATAATTAGAGAAAAGAGGCGTTTTTTTTTTGTTTTTCAATTTTAATATAAACTTTAATTAAAGAAATATTGTATTTTATTTTTCTCGTAGGTGTAGTATAAAGCACTATGTATCACTCGGGAGAAAGTTCTATTTCTGTTCTCGAGTTTCTTTTCGTATCCTTGAGTATCGTTTTCTCCCCTCGGTGTACAATGTACTATTCCGAGATGGGGGCATGAAAAACATATTTTTCAACACACTTGCTCATAAAGTGGCTCTAATTTCACCGCAATTAGGCACATAATGACACCTGTAATCAAACTGTGACTTTTTCATTACTATTATTCACAAGTGAGTTATAGTTTTTTTTTTAATTGGTTGAGTTGCTTTGTTCTTAAAAAAAGTTTCGATACAAAAAAGATCGTGTTCTATCACAGAGCTATTACAACTAGAGAGATAGCGCTGTTGTCGCTTGAGGCAATTCTCAACCACAAAAATGTATGGAAAATCTGGCCCATGGCTGTCAAAACTGTCAAATATGAATTGGAATTTGACACGACTGAGAGATAATCAGGGTAACTATAGTCTTTTTCAAATAGCAAGTCACTTATGACAGGTCCATAGAACGTAAATTATCACGTAAATACTTCATGTGACGTCACACCAAAAATTGAATATTTCTATTTAACAGTGAAAACATTAAGCAAACTTACAAGAAAAACTACTAAAATAAACGACAAAGGACGCAAGAAATAGAATAAAGGTTATTGATTCGCGTATACATTTTCGCGTTAATTTTTAAATTTAATAAAATATTAAATTCGTTAAATTGTTATGTTACGTGCTATTGCCGATCGTGACGTCATGATAAGAGGGCTGGGAAATCGACTATTGTTGAAATCGAAGAATATCGAAAACAAAACATATTAATCGACTAGATATAAGCAAGGGTTATCGTTAATCTGTACCCCTAGTACAAAAATTATAAAATATGTAGTGCGTATTCGATACAAAAATGTATGAAAAACTTAGTTTCCATTTACCTCCGATGTTCACATAGACAATATAATGGATAATCAAATGATTATATATCTGTAAGATTCGTCAAATGATGATAATGATTATAGCTCCGATGACGAAGTGGCGAGGACATTATTTCCCAAATTTTTTTTTTTTTTTTACCTGTCACTTTTTTATTTCTTTTTGATTCTTCTAAACCTATCGTCTAAGGAAGTACTACTGACTTGTAGATAAATTCACAAAACACTTTTAGGTATATTGTTCGATAACTTCAATAAGTACGTAAAATCGATAATAATCGGTAATTTCAAATCGAATATAGGTACGGTACATCATTACAATTATCAATGTATGTTTGACAGCTGACATTTCGGAAGTGTCATAAGTGACTAGCTATTTGAAAAAGACTATAGCCGCTGAATCGAGTTATTTTTCATGTCTCTTTCTAACTCATGCCATACAAAATCATTGCATCTCTTTCTTTCTTTTCTCGATCGACCACATTATCCCTCTGGTATCTCTGTGTGTTCTATTGAATCTCTCTGTATGTACAAATCACAGATACCAGAGGGATAATGTGGTCCATCGAGAAAAGAAAGAAAGAGACGCAATGATTTAAGATGGCATGATTTAGAAAGAGACATGAAAAATATCTCGATTGAGTGGTTAGTTGCCGTGTTTTTCTCTCAGTAGTAGCAAATTCCAGTACATATTTGACAGCTCTGAGCCTGATTTTCCATACATTTAAATACAATACATTGTGGATGAGAATTGCCTCAAGCGACAACAGCGCTATCTCTCTAGTTGTAATAGCTCTGTGGTATAAATATAATGTACCTATAAAACATCATTATTTTAGTCTATGGCCAATTGCTATTGCGCGCGCATAGGAAAACTGTTTAATTTTTCCTTAATTTTACCAAAACTCCATAGACGCCTGTAGTAAAGTCTCCACTGCTTTACAGCCCGGGTAGCACGGCAAGGGGAGAAAACCATTTTATCCACTCTTAATGTCAGATGACATTGTCAATCCATACTTTATTTCTTCTTTGAGGGGATATAATTATGGAAAGTCCCTTTATTAGTCCCTTTGCCATGCTTCCCGTGCTATGAGATTTTTCACAACTCGTTTTCACTGTTGAAAATATTTTTTTAATATTATTTTATTCACAAGTGTGTTGAAAAACGTCGTATGCTACACGTGTGTAATGATGATTACCGTCCTCGGCTCTCTTAAGACCCTCGCCTGCGGCTCGGGCCTCAATATCACCTCAGCGGTAATCACCATCATTACACACTTGTAGCATAATGTACTATTTTCAAGCAAATGAGAACTGCCCGAAATACCAATCAATAATTTGTGCAGAAATACGATGTCAGCTATGTTCCTTCTGAGTGACAGTGGCGACATTTTAAAATGTGAAAGCCTAGATTCGTAAGAGTCCAACTGCCTACACAGATTACTCGAATATGAGAGATGGTACAGGAACTTCTTTTGCAATCTTTCAATTCGATCTATGTGGACCTGGTAAGATGGGCTCCAGACAAGACTGAAGTACTCCAGTAGGCTACGCACGTATGAATTAAACAGGATAATAGAAACAGTGGGATCTTTAAAGAATTTCGATTGCCTAGACACGAAACCTCTCTGGCGAGATGTTTTTGTATTCATAACACCAACGTTATATCACACTTGTATACTCACACTCGTGCTTGACCTGCGCGAGGTTGATGGGCGAGAATGGCGAGCGCGCGAAGTGCCTGGGGCGGCGCAGCGCGCGCGCGAGCCGTCGCGCCAGCCGCGTGAAGGGCGAGGCGCGCAGGTAGAACGCGGCGCGCGTCTTCATCACGGGCCGCGCGCCCTCGCCGCCGCCGTGCGCCGTCGCCACGTGCCGCGCCAGGTGCGCGCGCAGCTTGAACTCCTGCAATACATCACCACACATCTAGTCACGCCTGCTTGCGCCCAGCACTGCAAGCATGCGCAACACACGAATACCGCATCACCACACATCTACTCACGCCTGCTTATAAATCACTACCAACGACGATGCCAACGATGACGTTATCTAATATATCATATTCAATCGGGACAAAATGACAGCGAAAGCGACAGCACAAATTCATCCCACCGCTTAGAGTAATTACATACAATAAATATTAAATTATAGATTAAAATTATTTTTATCATAGAATAAAAACTAAAGTAATAGAAACCGTACTGAAATAGCAAGAGATATACATCTTGTCCCATCTTAAATATGAAATTTAAAAGGTGTTAGAAAAAGTTGCACATACACCCGAGACTACGTAATCATGAAGGGTTTCACAAACTAGCATTGAGCTAACTGGGCGGACCAAATTCAAAAAGGTAATAAGTAGGAAGATAAAATGATCAGAGATTTGAACCTTCTGCTGAAACGAGACGGTTCAAATTTCCGATCATAAAAAAAGACAAAGTTCAACCAAATTTTTAACCATTTTGACATTCCAACTTGTGATTTTGACGTATGCCGACAGACATTGCGTTTTTTTGTTCCGCTCACTCTCGCGTATGCTGTGTAACCAGATATGAATAAGACAGCTGTAACGTAGTTTTTATTTGAGTAAAATTTAGCATGGTTTCTATTACTTGTCATTATTCTGAGATTTTTATACTCATGTTAAAATGAGTAATACCTTAGCGCAGTTGAGCACGGTGCAGCGGTGCGGTCTGTGCGAGACAGAGAGCGCCGCGTCCTCCCCTTCGCGCGGGCCCTTCGCCGCCTCCACCTCGGTCTCGCCGAACACGCCGGCGGTCTGACAAACAAACAAATCAATCAATACCTATACCTCAGGAAATATACAATTTAACTATGTTCTAAATTTCCGATCCAAATTTCTTTTTTTATAAGGTTTAGGGTCACTTACTGAGTATAAAATCACAAAATGCTGACAAATCCAGGTGGAGCTTCAAGCGCCATCTTGAAAAAACGTTTTTGGTCGATATCTCGGAAACTATGCACTTTAGGGCAAAAGTCATGGAGACCAATATTGTGGAGAGTAACATTTTGCATCTTTTGTTTCCAGTTAACTTTTAATAATAATAATAATATATACATTATTGTACACCAAACCAAAACAGATACAAACATTCTTAGGACTAAGTATATCAACGGAGTACAAGAGCGACCTTATCGCTCATAGCGATTTCTTCCAGGTAACCCGTGGGGAGAGAAAAAAAACATTAAGGATTAGCAGAATAGTCGGTGGTGCATTTATAATAAATATTAAAAAACATAATAATAATACACATTGTAATTATAACACATATACTACATACATCCATAAACACAATATATACATACATAAGTACCTAAATAATTAACATAAAGATAGATAGTGATTATAAATAAGACTTTTTTGTTAAACTTACCGTTTACTATTTATGGCAATTTAATAAAACGGTTTTTATTAATTAACCTATTATTACAAGAGTTATCGACCGCTATAGAGATTTTAGTGTACTCCACTATGCCTAGCCATGACCAAAACCAAGTAGGTAAAATCGCGCTTGTAGTTTGTTCATCACTTGCACCGACTATTATACAAAAACAGGGTCAGAGTGTGGGTTGCCGACGTCAATTCCTGTTCTTGGCACTAACAGTAATCGCAGATGCGTACGACAATTATTGCGCATGAACGATCTATTAGGATATAGAGCCAATGGTTCCCAGTAGATACAAATAAGCCCTAGTGGTTAAGAGTCCAAGAAAATCGTCAATGTTTATCTATTTATTAGCTATTAAATACTCAAAGTATTACATAATTATAATTATTTTAAAAGTATGATCAAACAATAAATCGAATCGAATAAATGTTTACTGAATTAAAAAGATTTTTAATGAAAATAGCATTTAACTTACACTTACTTTTAGTCCACCATATTTCTTCCAATATGACCAACAGGAGCCGCACAATCTGTACTGTAAATGCTGCGGTCCCCATGTGTACCACTGGGTTGAGTTTGTCACTGGAAACATACAAACAATCAATAAAACACATGTATGTTGTCTCCTAGAAAAGAAATAAAGGAACATACTATGCTATATATATTCTACAACGAAATCTACTTAGCATTCCTAGCATAGGGACATATTGTCTATCCACCAATTTATTCCCTCGAAGAGGAAACAAAGTATGTATTGACATTGACCACTGACATTAAAAGGGGATAAAATGGTATTTCCCTTTTAACCCTTTGCCATGCTAGAGATGCTGGGAGAGTATTTCAATTAAAATTCGAACCAAAATAAAATTAATAGAATTGTGTTTGTAAAATTGCTTATTGTAACTTAGTAGTTCAATAAATTTTGAAGTCACTGGTAGCCCACTCTATCGTGGCAGAAGCACTGTGACGATGCTGATGGTGCAAAGCTACAGATAAACCTCAATTGCTAACGGATTGCGTGACGCTTCTGCACCATCAGCATCGTCATCGCTATCACTATTTCAATCACCATCCCAGTGGCGGATTTACGTATTTGCCGCCAGTAGGCTGTTGAATTTTACTACCCCCCGACTTTGATACTAAGCTGTAAAACTAATAATACCTGTTGTTGTTTCTCTGTAGACTTTGTAATGTTTAGGTATACAACCCGGTCACAATATCTGTGCACCTGACTTCGTGACGTCATATCGAATTATCGGGACGTATATCGAGGGTATTCTGGGAGAACCAGATAAGTAGCGATTTTGTTATTTTGAGAAAAATAGATTTAAAGTTTTGGACGATCATTATGTCAATGACGAAGCATAATTACATTTTTTTTTACTATTAGTACATAGATACATTATCTAAAACTGTCTTGATACAATAATTTATGCAATAATTGTCATATAAAGTTTAAAAAAGGCGAATGTTGGCGTGAAGGTATTGCAGTTATTTTGTTTTACCTGAAATACGTAACTAAGCTGTAAATCTCTTAAACACACGTTAATCTTTACCTACTATATTAGGAACCGTTCACTGTTCCATATTAAATAAGTTGATGTTAAAATAAATTGAAATAATATTCCACTTAAGGCGGTAGAATATGTTTTTTCTCAGTTATCTGTTTCTACCTGTAAATGTTGTGGGAATTACTGCATTAAAGAAACAAATACGCGATATTTATTTTATTTATTGTAAGCTTTCTTAACTTTAAACAGTTTAATTCTGTAGAGAAATAGCACTTGAAAATATTATGCAGAAAAAAATACGAATATAGGAATTAAGGAGTTTCCTCGCACGACATCAGCTCATTCTCCTCTTCAGCCTCGACAGGAACACTAACCGTCTTCAGATTTTCATACCAAGGCTCCAATTCTTCTGGTATTATGTTGATTTTAACCAAATTTAGTAAATCCTGTTTTTTTGCTTCGGATATAGGTAATGATCCTTTTTACATTTTTTTTAAATCAGTTGGAAATTCATTTTGTTCCTTTCTTCTTGTTCGTATAGCTCTAGTTTTTCCTTCTTTACCGGTAACGTCAATGTAATTAAAAGTCTCACTCATGTCATAATTGAAGTAAATTCTTTTCTCCTTCTTTGCAAACCTTAGTCGTTTGATTTTAAGCCACTTTACTGTATTTCCTTCCTGGTCCTTATCTTTGTTATGAATAATCTTAGATCATGAAACTCATGGTATTTTAACTCTTTTGTTTTGTATGGCTCCTTGACTATCTTCTTCTGTTGAACAGTTTGTATTTTCCTACGCCTTGCACGTTCGCATATTTAAATCCAGTCTTGCATTGAATATACTGATGTTTCTTTCTTTTGTGATTCAATAGTACTGTGCATAGAATCGGCCTACATGTATGTATGTCCTGATTCTAAAAATTTGTGCTCCATAATCTGTAAGTGTTCAATATTCTGAACAGCCCACAAAAGAATTGCTGCCACATATTGGTTTCTATTTTGACCTGAGCAAGTGTCAGAAAAAAGGCTTATTTCAGTTACATTTGCTGGAATACATTTAGTTAAATAATGTAATAAAATCGTTCCAATTTCGCAGCTACCTTTTTTGGCGTTCAGTTCGGACCAGAGAAAACAGTATGCATTATAAGGCAGACTTGCTTCATAAACAGTGAGATTAAACACGCACAGCTTTCGAGAATAATACAACAGGCTTACTTTGCACTGAGGGATCTGAAGTACAGCCTGCAGATCAAATTAAACTGAAAGAAACTTAGGATCTTTGTTAGCTCTTTCTTTGTCTTTTTCCTTTTCCGCATTACAAATATTTTTCCTCTGCCAATGCTCTTTATAATTTTCTTCTAATAATTCTTTTTTTTATCTTTGTCAGCCTTTTCATAATTTGTACAAATTGTACATTGATAATTTTTCTGCACAAAGAAACTAAAATTGTATTCCGTAGCAAATACTCTTCGATAAGTGAGCTCTTCTGCTGCTTCTTGGTTTTTTTCTTCGCACAACTTTTTGTACAATATGTACAAAAAGCGCTCAAATACTTTCTGTTGGTATATTTTCTTGTATAGTGAGATTCCATACATGGGAATGATTCTATGTGGCGACGTATTCCTTCCAAGATCTCTGGTTTAGTTTTGTTAGACGGCTCGTGTTTTCCTCTACTGTCAATTGCACCAAAAGCACCAATACTATTTCGTTTCTTTACGGCGTCAAAGATTACAGATGGCCCTATGTTAAGAGTTTTCGTAAAAACTTTTGATATACTTGTACTTTTGCATCATTGATTGTAAAGTGGCTTTTTTTGTGTAAGCTCTTTCACGTTTATTTTTCACAGCAAGTACTCTCTTAGGACGGAGTACTTCTAAATGGGAAAGAATGATTTTTTTTCTATTGACGAAATCAAGCTGCCAGTAATGTCGACATATTTCGTTTCTAGAGTTTTTATCAAAGTTATCAGAACATTTGTATTTACAATCAGAACAGTTTACGTCCTTTGGGATCTTTGCTGGCCGCTCTTTAGAGCGAGACTTATAGGGCAAACCATCAGCTCTTCTTCTTTTTGCTACGTTGACTGCCCAACTTTCAGGATTAGATTTTCTCCACCTTTTCATAGGTTTAACTTTTTCCACATATTAATTAAAATTTCCTGTAATATTGAATTAGCAATCTCTGACGACTCTTTTTGTTTTTTATTATCTTCCTGTAGTAATTGAATATAATTTTTGTCTAACGAACCATTGACTCCATCATTATTTGGCTGTAAACCTTCTCCGAGTAAATCTTGAAGAGTAATTAAGACGACACTAAACACTAAACAAAACCATTAGCAAGCAAAACATACTAAGTAAGCCTAAACTCTGGAGAAGAGGATCAAATTGCAATACTTGTACCTAGCAAGCAAAACCAAACAAAATCGCTTATTCTGTTCTGCCTGTCGATAAAACAAAGAACACAGTTCGTTTTACTAATGAGAATCAAATAAGATTAGTTTCTAATAATTATTCTTTTTTACCTGTTAATACAAAACCCAAATATCTATAAGTGCTTTTGTGAGTAAAGAAAATAAATTGTTTTATTACGTTTTCACTGTAAGAAACTTTTTATTTAACTTTTAAAGAGCCCATATCACCTTTTGCTTTTAAATTTATAGACAAAAAATGCTAGTTATTTTCTTTATCAGAGGAAAAAAACCGTTGTTAAAGCTTCGGCAGCTATATGGTTTTACCAGATAAAAAATGCGACGAAAACTAAGTATCCTATGTTTATAGCTAATTTTTTAATTTTTTTGCATTTATTTGGTTCTGCCAGAATACCCTCGATATACATTACCGGACGTCTAGTATACCGTCCGGACGTAAATTATTATCGGAACGTGTATCGGCAACGAAGATGCTAACCGTACTGTCGCACCGGGGAGTGCGCGGAGAGGTGATAGGGGAAGCGGGATAGGCGCCGTATTCCAGCGAGGTGCACAGATATTCTGACCGGGTTGTACAAATTAATCTTGTATTTTTGTCAATTATAAAATTAATGGTCCAAAATTTGCCGCCCCTTAAAATCTGCCGCCGTACACTTCAGCCTCTCACTCAGTCTGCTGGTAAATCCGCCACTGCACCATCGACCAAGCCACTGGAGCAGTCGTGCTCGCGGCCCAGAGTCACGCTCCGTTATTTTAAACGGCTTGACTGGCTCAGGTAGATAGACGTTGGAGAGAGAAAGGCACAAAACACGGGGCCGTCAGCGCAGGACCTCTCGCCCGTACATGGAATAAGGTTTCTGTAGAGAACCTGTTGGCAGATTTGAAGTAGTGTTTATTCACGTGTGATGTTGATACTGACCTTGACAAGAGGCGCAGAGCATGCCGGCGGTCATGGCGGAGGTGCCGTTGGTCCCGCCGTTGAGCACGGCGGGCGTCTTCCCGCCGCTGTTGTTGTTGCTTGTGATGAGCGCCGGGTTCGGCTTGTTGCTGCAATGGCGGATCCTCTTTAGCTACACATTCTTTATATATCAATACCGGTAACCCGGTAATATTTGTACCTGCTAATTAGTTTAATATATATGCAGTGTTACTTTGCATAGCGCAGGGACTTTCAGAAGTATATAATACGAGTATGTCCACTTTATGAACAACTGTTGTTTTAACCGTTTAGCCAAGTCAGAGGCCTTCAGGCGGCCGAAAAACTTTGACACCAGGGCTAGCCACCTGGCCTATACGAACTTACTTACTTACTTATGAACAACTTTTACTGTGGGACCAACTGCGAAAAAAAATCTGTTCCATACAAAAAGTTCTGGAGAAAATATATTATGGAGAAGCTGATTTTTTTGTTGCGACTTCGCAGTTCTTCTAAAAGGTCCAATTCTTTAGGCACGCATCACGTTATCCATACTGTTGTGACAGTGAAGGAAATGAAAGCCTTGTCTGATGAATGTAGTGAAACATTTAAATATTTAAGACATGTACTCTGTGCATGCTATCTATGTTCAAGCAAATAAATAACTCTGACTTGAAAATAACAAAAACTTGTGGAGAAGGCAAAACGCAGAGTGTAAAACAACTTCAGCAGCTTCGATGTTACAAAGAGTGCGAGTTCGATGTTACATACTCTTATGAATATTTTTTGTATAAGCGGTATAAGAGGAGGTACGAGTTCGATGTTGCATACTCTAATGAATATTTTTTGTATAAGAGGTATATAAAGTTTTCGCGATATATTTCCTTCGGTGGATAAAATAAAATAATAAATAAAACAGAATACGAAGATCATCGATACTACATATTTTATGCTGCTTCGTTAAATAAACAAAACACAGCTGTGAATATAATTCTACACTATATAACCTAATTATAGGTGCACATCACGAGTAACAACAAAGGTCATTTGTACTAGAATACATTACTATTCATTTCGTCAATATAATGGCAGAGTAAAACGCAGTCTTTAGTATCTGCTAAACAATACCTATATCACGAACGTTACTTCCTCGGCGCTATCTTGATAATTAGTCCGTTTATAGAGCGTTATTACGTTGATATGCCCTGTATTAAGCCAAAAGGGAGTGATTCAGACTATCATTATGAACAATTTTTACTACGGGGCCAACACGGAATTCGAGAAAAAAAAACAGCTGTTCCATACAAAATTGGAACTCGGAATCAACAAAATATATGAAACAGCTGATTTTTTTTCGAATTCCGGGTTGGCCCCATAGTGAAAGTTGTTCATAATGATGGTCTGATCAGTCAGTTCTCAGTTTAGATCAGTTTTTTCGGCATAGGTAGTACACAAGTTCTAGAAACCCTGTAGTATGAAAGACAATCGAACGATAAATTATTCGTCCGGTATAGCAGCGAAGCTAGGAATAACAAAGTAGCATACATATCTTTCAGGTTAAAAGATCCGATTCATCACCGCATGTAAATGTCGAGATAACGTAATGAGTAAGTAACACGCAAAGAACTAACCGGCGTCGCGGAGTGGGGGCATTCATAAAGTATTGATTTTGTCTATTTATATCAAAGGCCGTGAGAAGCCAATGGTAGGTACCTACTTCGCAGCGTTACGAATGAGAAATTCTAGAGAAAAGATGTCTATTTTTAGATCCGTTTCCATTTACGTCTCTAGGAAAGCAAAAGTCGTGCCAATTTGGCATTTCTAGATTTAAATGTGTATTTACAAAGTACTGTGAAATGGAAAATATTTTCAGTAGCGCGAAAGTGGAGATTAGCGATAAAGTGGTCGTTTGTTCCGCTTGCATCAAATGCCAGTTTTGTGGAAAAAGAAACAAAAAAGTGCAGACTAAACCAAATGACATGAAGCGACCAAAAGTTTGAGGTAGGTACCTACTATGGCATACAATTAAGAACTACAAAAATGTTGTTCAGCATTTTTAAAGCAAGCCTTTATGTCATTTATCAACTAAGAAGGATTGTAAACTCTTCTTTAGTAATGCCCATAGGAATATAAATAAGCTGTGCTAGCTAGTTAAGGTGGTTCGATTTTCATACTAATCTATTTGACTATTCATGGGCGATGAGAGTATAATTTTACACTGAAATGACTATAGTTGGCTTTTAAATTGGTCTTTATTTGCGGCATTTCATCTTTAGTTGATGAAAACAGTAGATTAATAGTAGAAATAACATCGAATTTTAGTTCAATTTTGTCAATGTGTGAGTGAACACAGATAGTGTCGTACGGTGCCAACATTACAATTTATAGTTGTTTAGTAGCGGCACAGAATACATAATAGTAATTGTACGGCGACGACGCGCGACGTTGCCAGCTCGTGGCATAGGCGGGTCACGCGCTGTTGCCGCTCTTCTGTCTTCGGTCTTCTCATAATTCGCTCAGCTCAAAAATCAATTATTGAAAAATATTGGACAATGTATTGCCAGTATTAGAATTTGGATAAATTATAGGGAAAATATATTACAAACAATAAATAATTATAATACTATTATGTAAATATTATTAAAATATACCAACAACACACAATTTATCATTTTTTTTACAAACGTCAATCGTCAAGTAATGTTCGTTGGTAAGCGCATCATTTGGGAACATCTGGACTGATTTGGTAATTTTTTTAATGGTAATATACTCCTACTTTGATTTTATGGAATGAAACCTTGGAAGATAGAAGGAAAACATTATTTGAAAATACGATAATTTTCATGGATAATTTCAACTCATGGCGTTGGCAACACTGATTGCGTACGTACGCGCGTTTACAACGATTCGGTTTTTCTTGAATTCTTGTTTTCAGTGTTTTGTTTGTATGATACCTATATCAGAGTGCCATTCTATAAAGATTTTATCGGTGTTTTATACATGCAATTAGTCACCCAAAATAAACCATGGCACCACGTACTTCGCAAAAAGATTACAATAATCGGCCAAGTACGAGTCGGACTCGCGCACGGAGAGTTCCGTACTGTATGGGAGCCCCCCTTAAATATTTATGTTATTTTAATTTTATTATTTATTATTGAAGTGAATATAAAACTAAATATTCTGTGAAAATTTCAAGCATGTACCTGTTACCATTGTTAATATATGTAGATAGAAAAACGTCTAAAAAATCAGGTTTGTTGTATGGGAGCCCCCCTTAAATATTTATTTTATTTTGTTTTTAGTATTTGTTGTCATAGCGGCAACAGAAATACATCATCTGTGAAAATTTCAGCTGCCTAGCTATCATGGTTCATGAGATACGGCCCGGTGACAGACAGACAGACGGACATCGAAGTCTTAGTAATAAGGTCCCGTTTTTACCCTTTGGGTACGGAACCCTAAAAAAGTACCTAGCAGGAAGGATTTTTTAGTACCTTCAGAAAATCCCCGCTGGAACCAAAGTTACTAGTCGGTGAATCAGCTGCGTAAGAGTTGAATAAGTACAATTGTATTGCTACTTGTGTATTCATGATAGCTATATCATGGTTCATGAGATACAGCCCGGTGACAGACGGACAGACAGACAGACAGACGGACATCGACGTCTTAGTATTAGGGTCCCGTTTTTCCCTTTGGGTACGGAACCCTAAAAACCACCAATACTCTGGTCCCAGGAAAAATCGCAAACGAATTCGTGCGCAAATGAAACGATATCATGGAGAAAAAAATTACAAGTCGGTCCTGTCGTTATCAAATTATGCGCTTACTACGTAACAGTATTTGATTTTTATTTAGAAGACAAAAAACATCGCAAAAAGAAACATGCTAAGCACGATTTGAAGTCGATATCGCGGGATCAAATTCCGGGACTCCTAACCACTGGTCCAAACTATGCAATGGAAAGTGCGTCGAAATTAGCGCATAGTTGGAACCACGTTCGAACACAACAAGAGCCTTGTCTTTGTGTGAGTGAGTAGTCTGCCGCGGCCCGCAATATTGCCCGGTACAAATTCAGTACTTTAAAAAACGAAAACACAACTGAAATATAGCTGAGAAAATAGCAAATAATTCATTATTACCGGCAAATATATTACCATGAAATAATATGTACATTTTCATTTATAAATAAATAAAATACGTCAAATTAGACCATCAGCGCCATCTATTGGCACTGATGTGCCTAGCTAACCGCAAGCAACCACCTTAATCAACTGTATCAAAGAGGCTCTACTGTTGAAAGTGCTGCAGACGATAAATTCGCATTATGTATGTATTGTATTTAAGTAATTATCTACATTTATAGGTGATATTCTGTAAATTATGATAAATAGTTAGTTTCAAAGCGTCTAGCGTCTGACTACATCGAACGATATTAGAGTTAGCAAAAAGATAAAGGATCCGTCCCAATAGCAAACAAACCTCATAAGAAAAAAAAATACGAGATGATAGAATATCAAAGTTCAAGTGTTAGTTTTACGCACTATAGGTGATAACGAAGCAACTCATTTTAGCAAATTTTGGAACTTGGTTGGTTCGCTTAGTTGGTTCTAACACGCGGAATGTCAACCATAAAAGGGTGGCGCTTTGGTCGCGTCTGTCTAGCCGTACGATAGAAGAAAGGGGCAGGTGGGACCAGATTGTGCAGCTCCTGGGCGCACTCTCCGAAGTGTATTTGATAGAAGGCTGATAGACACGCCACCTTACGTCGATGCTTGAGATGAGACTTTGCAGCTCCGATTTAGTCAAGTTTTAGTTGTCTATCAGCCTCCTGGCTCGCCTCTCAATCGACTCGAGCCTCCAGTTGAAATTTGGCAGAGCCATCCCAAAGGTTAAACTTGTTAAGCTCCAGAACAACTTCTTAAAACGGGATCTATAAATGTATTGTAGAAATACTTTTCTTATTTGGCCAAGCATATTCCATGAAAAATGATATATTGTTACCTCCGACAAAGCTACAAAAAACATTTGAGGCGTGATTGCAACAAGTGAGTATGGCATAGGGAATGAGTTTAAAAGGGCAAAGTTGAAAACTAAGATGCATCGTGACGTACTCCAAAGAAGCTACAAAAACATTCAACACATGATTGAAACAAAGTACTACGATAAAAAAAGCTACAAAACAAGCGATTGAAACCAATGAGTACGAAATATGGTATGATTATGATAAGTGGTAGTTAGTGATTCGGTACAAACACTCACTAGTTGGGAATGTACACTTGTTTCAGCTTGGACTCGGCCTCGACCGCCTTGACGCGCTTCTGTTGCACGTAGCGGTCGGTCGTCTTCCACATGTAGTAGTACTCCACCAGGTTCTTTAGCGTCTTCCACGGCAACTGCAACGCAACACGTAAACATTCATGTAAACCACAATTACGACCATTCACATATCATTCTCTAATAACCCTAAAAAGGGATGATTTCATGCGTAGCAGTAGCAGACTAGTATCGTTGGACGACACGTAAACCGGCTTAGCAGCAGACTACGTATTGCTAGCTCCGGAATATAATTCATTTAAACACATAAAAATCAGCAGTGGCGCTGCGATACTAGACTGCTGTTGCTGCGTACAGTCGGCTACGGAATAGTAACTTTCTGAGCCCTTAGTCCAGGTTTTGCGTAGTTTATATTTCACGTTCGCGTGTGGGTCCATACATTTCGGTTACTTCTTCCTCGTTTCCGCCAGGGGCGCTGTACAAAAATGTATTGAGCCACACGGAAACAGCTGTAGTTTCAATTTAAGTGAAAACCTGGACTAACCTCTGAATGAATACAATGTTGCGATCACAGCTTCAAACGCCGCCACCGATTCTTTGGTAGGAAATGTTAGTAGCCAGAAGCGGCGTTTCACAAAGCGTAAACAATTTAACTATCACTCCTATATTTATCTGTATTCGCCGAGGGTCTTCTCCTAGCGATTAACTTCCGACATATATTCCGACATAACAAGAGCACGAGGGACCACATTACAGCCTATACCAGAGAGTACCTGTATAAGTTATTCTATGAGTATGAGCCTCCTCAAAGAGGTTGGCCTCTGAGGCCGACCACACCTCCATCTCGTCGCGGCAGAGCACGGGCCGAAGCGACCAAATTACATCCTAGTTACGTCGTGATACTTACAAAGTCTTGCCGTATGTCAGCGAAGTCTTTGCCGTATTTGTCGAGGGCCTCCTCAAAGAGGTTAGCCTCTGAGGCCGACCACTCCTCCATCTCGTCGCGGCAGAGCACGGGCCCCGAGGCGGGCACGAGCGACGACAGCGCGGCTTCTATGCTGTACCCGGATTTGTGCAGGGTGTCCATTGCATGGAACTGAAATCACACATAATACGAATGAGAATTTGAAACAGAATTGAAAATAAAACAAATTAATAAATGTAGGGACATTTTAAACACGGTCTTTGACTCAAAACTAAGAAAAACTTGTGATCTGGCTGTCAGAGACTGATATACACATATATTTAATTACATAATTACACAGATAGTAACATCCAGACACAGAGCAAAAACCTATATTCATCACATAAGTGGTCCTGGGTGGGAATCGAACCCATGCCCTCTTTGGCCCAGTAGTCAGGGTCACTAATCACTGGGCCACCGAGGCAATCTCGAAACGCAACTGAAATAGAAAATGTAAAACATGACTATTGACTATTCGCTTGGCTTTTCCTCCTTAGAAGAATACCAAATTTTTCTATTGGGGTACCAGGCAGGACTAATCTGATATGATTATGAAAATTGACCATGAAGACACTTTCTTAAAATCTTGTACCTTAGTGTCCCTTAGAATAGTTCCGGACGTATAATTATGTCGAATTATACAACTTGGCGGCTGTGACAAGCTACAGATGATCCAGTCCTCGCGCAGCTGTTAAGTGAGCTTCAGTTGGTATTGGGCTATCCGCAGTTTGTAGCTAACATCAAAGCCACCAAGTTGTATGATTCAGCATATACAAGACGTGACAAAAAACTGAATAAAATTATATTTTCACTGTAGCACATCTATCTGCTAGGAAACTAGGTTATAAGGACATACTGAATACCGGAGCACGGAATAGAGCCTGAAAAGTCACTCGGGATTTCGTGTGTTTTCTAATGTTATCTACTCTTATATTGAAAAGTTTGTTCAATAGCCTAAAAGCGGTACGTGAATTTAATTCTGATATTAAAACCTATGGCAACAATCAATGCTTCTTAGTGCAGCTCTAGTCTATTTTATTTAGCATTATTTTGGTTCAATTATGTCAGGTCTTTATAAAATTGTGATCATAATGACTACTATTTTACTGTTAGACATTGAAAAAAAACTGAATTGAAGCGCTAACATAAATTTAATACAGAATATCAGTTTCACGGCATTCCGAAACGTGAAGGAATCTATCCATTCAATTTTTTTTCATTTCGGGATTATCAGCTCTAAAGTGGACAAAACAGACAAGAGTTTTTCTTAGAAATGTTCCGGTCACTAGAATTTCACGACAAAAAAAGGCGCCACGCTTAGTTGTTGGCATCAGCCAATGGATTGTAACTAAATTGTATAACTAATGGAATGTAATCAAAATCACTGAAGATTTCATAAACATTAATATTTTCCGATAAAACCGATTTAAATAATAGTATCTGTTTTTAATGTAGTTGTGCCACAAGGAATATGTTAAAACGAACAGTTGTGCATAGTTGTGCCATTAGGAATACGTATTTTGGATGGCACAACTAGTTGTGCGAAAGTAGTTGGTCCACACCTCACCTCATTTAAAGCTAGTTTGATTCATCTCATATAAGATGGAATTTTCCTTTATGTTAGTTGCATTACTTTGCTAAAACAAATTGCGTTGTATTTTAAAACCTTCGTCGATTCGAGAACATCGTCTATATAGGTTCGTGTAAAAAACAATGACTTATCACGTATTGCATAAAGAATTTCAAGGGTAACAACCGATTGTTGTAGTGAAAGCAAACTTTTTGCCCCCGCCGCCTCGAAAACTGTAATCTTGATAGCGATTATTTTATTGACTTGACTAGCTGACCCGGCGATCTTCGTTTCACTGCCGGGCTGATTTGTGAATCTAAACCATCCAGGGCGCCACCCAAACGCATACAAAAAATCATTAAAATCGGTCCAGCCATTTAGGAGTTCAGTGACATACACACGTACAGTAGAATTATAATGTATACATCTATAAGAAGAAGAAGATATAGATTTTGCTTTTTAACATTCCGAATCATCTTCGTCATTATAATCAGTTATTGATGACGATTAGTTATTTTATTTTTTATGAGTCAATGGTCACAATTATATTTGTAAAGATACTCAGCCAGACAGCAAATGCCAGTTGGAAATTTCGTTAGCCCATAATCCCTGATTCCTATTCCCTCTGGATCATCTTTAGAATACTCAATCATCACTACACAGTACAAAGCAATACCATTATTTCTATCTCTGTCTGTATATCCGCTATATCTTCCAAACTACACAACAGATTTTAATGCGGTTTTCACTACCTTTTAGGATATTTCTTCCGGAAGGTTTATAGCTATAATTCATTTGTATCTGGGCGAAGCCGGGATGGGCAGCTAGTCATTCTAATGTGTAAGAATATCAATCAGGTAGTTGATACCTCGCATCACAAACTTTACACTAAATGACGGCTGGGGTGTCCAGTAGGGGGGTTTCTGAGTATCTGCCCACTCACTGGACAGAACTAGGAATTGGCGGTCAATCTGAAGATGTTATAGCTACAGTTTACGGTTCGTATCATACCAGTGTGATGTCCCGGCTGGCGGCGGCGGCCGACATGTGTAGACTCGGCTGTTTGACGCTGGAGGAGCAGTCGAGCGCGCGCGCGAACGTGCCGACCGACCGAGAGACCACCAGGAACTGGTCGATCTGTCGGTCCGTGAGCCCGTGCTCCGGCGTCCACACCAGCGTCTCCAGCTCCTCGCCCGACCGCGCGTCTTCCTCGCCTAACAATAACAAAAACCACCTTACTACACTGGCACACGGTTCACTTTTTCAATCACATTTTCTTGATCAACACTTGTCAACATACCTTCTTTTAATAAATTAGTTACTTCAGTCTGATATCTACTTCCAACTCTGATTTCTCCCTTATCTGCTAATAAAGTCTTTTGTGAAGGATCAAATACTAAACAATAAAAAAATGCGTCCTGAAACAAAGAGAAAAAGCGGTGTTAGTGACGATGTCGATTTTTCGAATTCGTAATGCTACGGTAATAATAACTATAGTCTCAGTAGCTTTTCCTTTATGAACTTCAGTCGCTGTATTCAAACGAAATAAATAAGTTGAAGGACACAGGAAATCATATCTGATTAGGGAATGACATAATGTACCTAACTAATGTATTTATAAAATAAAGTAGTAAGAACTGCTAAGGTGACCTTGCACTCGCATGGTTCTAGCTAGAATTTTATATCAATAGTAAATAGGTATATTGCTTTGCTATAGTGGATAAAAGTATTCATTGCGTGTCTTGATACAATGTGTCACTGATGGTAATTGGAATTATAGTACACATTGTATCGAAGCCTATCGATTCTCTCTATGCTTTTTAGCTCTAGAAAATAGTAATTATGTTACATAACAATAATGGATGATTAAATTAAAGTAGTTATTTGCGTATGAAGATACGTTGGAATACCGTTATTAACTGTGTATCTGTGTCTACTTTAACTTGCAGTGGAAGTGGGCTATCTACTATCTGATCACAAGTTCGAAGAAAACAAACGAACAAAGCCAAAAAAGTCTTGTCAGCTCAATTTGATTGTACACTGCTTGACTGAAGTAGAGAATGATGGTTTCCATATCGGGAGCCAATAATCTGGCTGGATTGCCTAAACCGACACTTATTTTTCAATAAAATTTTCCCTATCTAAGTATACCTATATAATCGAATCTATATCCATACATGTACCTATCGAACCTACCGAATAATACAGATCAACTTCCGTATGCATACGTATACTAATTTATAACAATAGCAAAATGTATGATGATTGACTGGACTTAAAATTTAGATTTAGAATTAACCAATCACCATAAATTTTGCTATCCTTAAGCGACGCGTTTTCGTACTCTGGAAAAGAACGAAAAAATTGTGCTAGACATGCTGCCTTTATATCCAACAAACCTGCATACTAATTTGTCAGAGCGATCAGTAGTAGCACCCCGTACTTTCGAGCTATAATAATCACCTTGATTCACCCCACTGCAGGGTATAAGCCTCTTCCCTCTTTCGTCCATACAGAATCTGTACAATGCACAATGAATGAATTTTGTCGATACTGATTTTCTGGAATTCCCGGTTAGATCCAAAGTAAATGTTTAAAAAGTGTTGGTCTGAATCATCCCCATGCATCTAAGTATACCCTATGCGAATAACCCTAAAGAACTATACCCAAGAAAAGTTAATTTTCTCGCATCCAGTACCTCTTCCCATTTTCGCCAATATACCCCGTAACGTAACCCAAGTGAAGTGTCCCCCAGTCCCACAGACAGCTGCGGCTGCAGCCTAGTGTTCGACCAATCACAAAGCCTGACATTTTTATATCAAGCTCTGTGATTGGTGGATAACTAGGGTAAAGCTGTCTGCGGAACGTTTGAAGAGAGTAGTTCCCCTTGTCCGGTACATACTCACATCCTTATTGAGATAGCTGAGCAGCGACTCTGTCTCGTTGAGGAGCGTGACAGAGCACTTGCCGCGGATGTGCGTGGCGGGCAGGGTCTCCACGTTGCGCGAGAGGAACAGCTCGCGGTGCTTGGCCTGGTGCCGCTGCTTCGGCGCCATCCCGTCTGTGCCCGGCAACTCTGAAGATTCCTCCTCCATTGCCACTGGAACATACGACACACGCCTTTTAACACAATATTTATGTCCGGTCATTCAAGATACAATAGAATAATTTTTATAATTTTGAAAAGACGCTTTATCAAAGCGCGAAAGTGATCAGGGTAATTTTATTTGTAAAGGCTCCCAAGAGACCGGCCTAGCCTAGTTTGGAGCCTCTGTTTTTTTCGTACAGAATCGGTAGGTTTAATTGGTATTTATTGAAGAAAGAAAGATTTATTTGTGATAAATAAAATAAATCTTTCTTTCTTTTTCCTAGAAATGAATTTAGAAATCGACGGCGATACACACTATTAGTAGTGGGGTGAACTGGGGTGATAGTGTGATATGAGTGCACTTGCACATAAGACACAACTATAAGATAGTAGACCATTTAATTTAATATTCAAATTTTGCCAAATTCATCTAAAAGCATTATGGGATGTGAAAAGAAAGGCCTGAAGTGAATGGGAAAGTTTACATATTGATAAATACAGTCTAGTCTAAACTTCTAAATTATAGTGATGAGAGGATGCCGAAAAGATCTAGTAAATAATGTCCATGTGCTGTATAAATATGGAAATGCTGCATTAAGGTTTCCAACATCAATGGACGTGTAAAAACATGCAATCAATCAATTATAGGAACGCCAATCAGTTCTACACACGGCGTTTTTTTTGAAATCATTATGTTCACTGGCTCCCTAAAGTCTATATTTGTACCTGAGATAGAATGTTTAAAAACAAGGCATCACATGTCGTTCAGATTAGACACATCAATCCCGAATCGCAATTAACTACATTGATTTGTTTGCGTTTTTCAGTAAGTATGAAATCTTTGATGTTCCAATAACTTATTTGATTGAAATGATTTCGATTCCTTATCACTTTCGTAGGGAGAGCAGTTGAAAAGACTCGCAGGTACAATTATGGGAAAGTCGAACAATTGCCAACTCAATGGAGTTCTAAGCCGTTGAGTATAAAATAGGGAGGGCACGTGGCAGATGTTATGAAGTGTACGCAGGTACATTAATACTGTACTGTGCCAACCTTTTATTAGTCCACTGCTGAACATAGGCCTGACTATGGCCCAGTGGGGGTTGGTGGATTCACCACATACACTACACATTTTTTTCTACGGATGCATGCAGGTTGCCTAACGATGGTCTCCTTCACCGAAAAACCAGTGGTGTGATGTGAAATCCGTATAAACCCACGATTTCACGGTCATAAGGCGCTACTCTAATGAAAATTTCTTTTGACAGACTTTGTTTTAGAAAAGCTGTTATAGACCAAATCATACAAGTCGGCGGATGTAAAGTTACCTACAAGTTGCGCAATATCCAATCTTTACTGAAGCTCATATAAAGCTGCGCGTTAATTGGGTTTCGCGCAGCTTGTAGCCAAGTTCACATCCACCGACTTGTATGATTTTTCGGAATATAACCGAGACGTTACTCTAGTATATTCGGTTAGCATCATTTGTAAGTAGATATTACACATTACGGTTAAAAAGTAACGGCTACTGGTATTTACTAGTGATGTTTTTCAAGGCCATGCCTGCTTACCTATAGAGGTTTTTGTAAGTCAATGTCATGAGTGTGACTAAACGGTGCCATTGTCGGGCAGGACTAGTTAGCGTCGTCCTCATTGGCGAGATCATTATTTCTAAATAAAGAGGAAAATATTGCATACCAAAATCCCATAAATAATATTTTCTAATCATGTCGAACCAATTAAATTATGTATCGATGCCATTTTCCTGTAACGAAGACTTAGTACTCTCGTGCAAACATATTGATCGATACTGACAAAGAACATTATGTTTGCCCGATTGTAAAGAGAGGAAGGAAATGCTTTCATAGTGTATAATTATATGTGATTATGTATTTTTCTATAATATATGAGTTTCTACTGTCTAGAAGTAGAAGGGTTGATTTTGGATTGCAAAGTCATTTTTAGATTTATTATCGTAATCGGGGTACGATGTCATAGTCTGGCACTGCAGCCTTTTAAAACTATTTATAACGGTGACATAGCCATTACCTATTCAAACTGTAATTCTCAGTACAGTAAGTAGCGACTATCACAATTGTCCATTGATACCGGCTACACCGAGATTAAATTGAGCGCAAAAATTACGCTGTTACTAGATCCAGTCACCAAGTGGTCCAGTGAGCGCAAACATGCTCACGGAGACCTATTTACGAGGTACGCATAGTGCAATTGCAATCAACGATATAGTTTCGCAAGACATCATCTCGCGTATGGTCGTGTTACATCGGCGATGAATCACTGTCCTATAGTCGAGCTGAGCGTGATTTGCGTAAGAGAGGATTGACATGGCAGTCCGCGGACCACTGCACTCGAGTTGGCGACGAGGGGACCATATTCAACCTATAATACAATTCCGATCGGTAATGTATTCAGAGGTTAACAGATAGTAAAGTTACCAATGTTTATAGGTCGTAAAGTTTAAACGTTATTTAACAGCGAGGGTTCCGAGAGGCTGCCGGTGCCGGTGCAGGGCGCAGCAGCCGCGCCCGGGCGCCGGGCCGTCGTCGGCAGGTGCGTTGCGAAACATGCCGACGTCAACTTATGATTTTTGCGCGGCGATGTGCCGCTCGCCATTACGACACGCCTCGCACGCGTATGTACTCGTATGTACCTACTCACGTATCACAACATGTCGGCCGTTCCGTTTTATCCATATTATCTGAGCGCCGCGCCGCCGCTAAATGCACATTGTCATTCAATAAGAAGCCACTTTCGATCGCTGTTTCCATACCAAGAATCGGTTAAATTTCTTTATATGAACGAACGACAAAAATTGCACCTGTCTGTTGTAGGTACGAAGATAAAAATGCATTTTTATTGTATTTATTTTTGCATCTCTTTCGCATGACTAAATTATAATTGCCAATTAAATTTCTCTACGTAATTTACTAGTGACCTTTAGGAGAACATTAAGTCCTAGTTATAGGACCTCGATCAATATTATCGTTATTGTAGAGATCGGTCGGACTTCCTTAACCTTCAAAGTTGGATTTCTAAAGATTTCTAGGGCGACTCGTGTAGTACAAACAACAAAACTTGTATGACCTCTATTTGGCGGTGTTATAGCGTCATCGTGTATTAAATGGCCAGTGATTCTGTTTGTATGGCATTGAAGTCGGAAGGGTCGGTGGCGACGGATAGGTAAACATAGGGACGCGTCCCCGAGGGCTGACAAAGGCGCGACTCCCGCAGGGCGAAGGCCTGCCCGTCTGCGTGTCGCGTCACGCGCCAAGACGTCTCACTATAACACTCCGATAGGTCCGATTGTCGACAAGCCTAATATAAAAGCGTCAAGTTAAACAGTAATTGGGTCATGATACTCGTAGGTCGAAAGTTTAGGTACGTGGCGCATTTAACAGAAGGGAAGCAAAGTGGGGTCGTTAAGCTTTACTTATTATTACCACGCCCTGATCTCGCTAATCCTAATGGCACCGTAATAACAATATGCGTCGGACGCCAATGCCGTATAAGCAGATGTTACATCACAATAACATAAAAATTGTAAACCACCTCTAACATGGGTACTTGATCGGAAAATATCGGACATTCTTGGCACGCTCTACAGATATTGGTTCGGCACTTCGAAATGTTTCAGTCGAAATTAGCCCGTTGGAAGTCTTTATAAGATTAAGCATGATGTGAACAAAAAGGGGAAAAGATATTAAAACAAGCTGGAGAATTTAATTCCATTGGCAATATTGAAATGAGAGGAGGCAAAGAGACAAAAACTGAAAATGCGATTGTTGAGTTCCCTCGCCCCGCACGCTCCCAAGTTCGAGCCCCGTGATGTGATTACTTTCTTTGGCGGACATCGATACTTCTCACTGACTCACGGAAAACGTCCGACATAAATTCTGTTGTACTTCTGTAGACACTTTCATACGTGTTTCGGTAATGAGACTGATAGATGACCACCATTACCGTCGCAGTTTATTCAAGTTCCTACTTGAACCAAAATGACGCCAAAGATATTTTCACTAATGAAGAACACTGTTTAAGATATCCAAATCTCTGAAATGGGCATCGTGCCAAAAGTTCATTGATACTCATTGAGATAAAGTCAGGTTTTTTAAAAGGTTTAGTTAGAATAGATTGGGTAGAGAGCTTATTCCGTCAAGTTAACCTACACAGTTGAAGACGTTTATTTTGAAAATGAGCGTCCTACAATTGTGCGAACTATAAAATAAATTAGGTGAAAGCTTTTCCTTCTCTGCGTCAAAAGTTGGAACGGTGATAGATAGCACGGCATCTGAAGATGTGAAGCTATCAGATTCGGCAGTTCGACACCGTGTGACGTCAGCAGGGTGATATATCGATATGAGAAAGTGTGGGATAGCATCACTAAAGCATCGCGGTGGCGGCGGCTTCGAGGGCCGCCATTTACCGCGACGCCCGAGCCCGGGGGCGGCCGCCGAATTGCGGGGGATTTACTTTATGATAATTATTTCGATTGCCATCGCGAGAGAAGCCTGGCCGCACTTTAACCGATATCGAGACGAGAGTCGCCGTAAAAATCACAGCTCTTACACTTTTTAACGCCGACGAGCAATTTGCACCGCGATTGGCTGAAATTAGAAAGCAATCTAGTGATCCCAATTAAGTACCTCTTAGAGGGTTGTTTCGATTAAAAAAAGCTTCTTTATTATCCTAATGAAGCTCGTTTCAAGCTCCGTGAGATAGCATAAAAACTTAATAGTCGTTCAGCGGGAAACATCCGAGAGCGTAAATTGACGAGTCAAAATTTATTCAAATGTGAGATTTCGGTTGATACTTCAACAGTCTACTAAGGCCAGTACTGCTGACTTTTCATCAGTTCATCCGTAGATATATGTCACACAATCAAAGTTTTGTAGTCGTTGTAGATAAATATGTTTGAGAATGTGTAAGTATGATGTAATGTGTTAAAATCGTCAATTTTCTTCGGGGTTTCTTTACTACGCTTTAGTGTGAATTCTCTAAGACCATTCTAAGGTAAAAGATCCCTCTTTGACAACATCTCTATTACAATGTTATGAATTACACGACACAATAGTAACACAAAGCCGTACGCTGTCAGAATATTCCTAGAATCAAATGGAATGCGGAATTACGACACAGCATGCGGGCAAATGAATACTAAACAGTTATTATAATCATCAGGCTTTTAGAGATCTAAAGATTTAATACAATTTTATCAATGTACATAATTGGAAAACTGAGACGATTGATATAAACCAGAACGAATTCAACCAGTGCCACGGGACAAAAGAATAAATTCAATTAGAGAAGGACCGACGAAAGACTTTATTTTTACATGAGATTGTTGCAAACTACCTGATGGGCTTTGTAATGGTAAGTGGTGACTATCGTCTATGGACAACAGCAACAGCAGACGCGCTTTACCTACCTTCTAATACCCTAGCATAGTAAAATCAAAATAATCTTTGTTTTCACAACAACAAATCACTGCTTGTGAATGGCTTTTCAGACGTAAATAGTTAAATAATAATAATATTAGGCCTGTGCCCAGCAGTGAGTTGATCAAGGGATGATGGTGCTGGTATGTAAAAATAATTTAGTGAGTGTTTTTAGGCCCTCAGATAGTTTTTAGGGTTCCGTGCCCAAAGGGAAAAACGGGACCCTATTACTAAGACTTCGATGTCCGTCTGTCTGTCTGTCACCGGGCTGTATCTCATGAACCACAATAGCTAGGCAGCTGAAATTTTCACAGATGATGTATTTTGGTTGCCGCTATAACAACAAATACTAAAAACAAAACAAAATAAATATTTAAGGGGGTCTCCCATACAACAAACCTGAAGTTTTAGACGTTTTTCGCTCTATATTAATAATGGTACCAGATAGATGCTTGAAATTTTCACAGAATATTTAGTTTTATATTCCCTTCAATAATAAATAATAAAATTAAAATAAAATAAATATTTAAGGGGGGCTCCCACACAGTACGGAACCCTCCGTGCCCGAGTCCGACTCGTACTTGGCCGATTATTTATGACTGGTTTATAATGTATATGTAATGGATGTTGCGGCAGCTTTCAGTAGAAAACATAGATAAAGAGATAAACAGAGTTTTCTAAGGAAGAAGTCAAGTAGAACAAGAAAATTGGAGTAGGTAAGTATGCTATTTTAAAATTTTCAACAACTGCTGTGTTAAATCTGAATAACTGTTACTAATCTTCATGGTTTTTAATAAATGTAGAGATGATCTGAAAAAATGGTAACGATCTGCTGGAGTTTTCGAATCTCTACTTTTCAGGACACTTTAATTTGATTAGCAATTTGAATATAAGGAAAAAAAACTGAAGATGTTACATTAGATGCATCAATATGTATGTAATGAAGTTGTCTTTTGGAAGATAGGCTCTATCAAATTTTTATTTCAGGTGGGACGCAGTGTTTGCCATCACTATCTACACAGGTTTTATCTTATCTTGCATCCTTGGTGGCAGTTCGGGTGAAATATTGAAGACCAAGGCGCTCTATGCAAAGCCATAAAGTTACGTAGAGTTATTTAATGGTGAAGATAATTCGGATTATGTATTTTGACATAATTTTTTTGTAAACCGTTTCAGACATATTTTTATGATCGTTCTGCCTGACAACAATAGAATACTCAAACGTTGTTGGACAGGGCTCTTTCGGCAATTTAATAACCTGGGATTATGGATGTACATGCGTTACTACGCAACTAATTAAAGCGTAGGCAAAGAGAAAATGGCAATCTGTGGAGACCTCCCTCCCCCCGCTAGTGGGGGGTGTCGGTTACGTATGCCCCCTTGGGGTGGTCGGGTGTATGGTTTTTCTGCTCGGGCATCCTTTGCTTACTTATTGATCCAGTCAAATGTGTGGAGGTGGCGCGGTGGGTGGTGGCCCGGCCCCGCGCCCCGTCGAAGGGGGTACGTCCAAATAAATCTGCCCGCCCGCGAAACACCGCAGTGACAACAGCGGCGGCCGGTAAGATGCGTCCGCAATCGCAATTGAAACCTTCCACATCTCAGCCCGTGGACGAGCTCGCTTATCCTATGTCCGCAGATCCCCCGGCGCGGCGGCGAGGTTCACTCGTAAAAAAAATGGCGTGTGCCATTTTAATTGGAATGATTTCTATCGGAAAGCAAAAGCGCCGGGCACGACCTTAGAAACAGGCATGCGCGCAATCGATGAAGGCACCTAAGCCGCGACTCTTCTTTACATGGAGGTCAATGACGCTTCTCCAAACTAAACAACAGACATCATCTTATATTCATTTAGAATAAGATCTTTTTTGTAGCTAAGTTCAAATGAGGAATAATATCTTGTCATGTCATGTTCCAGAATTAGATGTACCTACCTACCTATGGAGGAGCCATTTCGTTTTGTATCATCTCTTTACGTGCGAAACCTTTATCCCGCTCTGTATTACTACTTACGTACGTATAACCTAGATACTGAACAAACTTGATAATTTTCTGGTCTTCCGCTCTTTTATAAAGCAGCATTAGCTAACATACTCGACTACTAAGATTGACTTCTTAATATTTGATGAAATTATACTTTAAACTTGAATAAGAAAATTAGTTCTTTGTTTGAATAAATCTGAATGAGAAAGTGTGTAGGTATTGTTGGTTTGTTTGTTACTCTTTCACGCAGTTACATATGGAGGCATCGACTTGATTTCTGACATGGATATAGTTTAAAAGTCGGAGAGTGTACTTTTTATCCCGGAAAATTAAAAGATTCCTACGGGATGTCACAAAAACCAAATCATAACGCGGGCGAAGCCGCGGGCAAAAGCTGGTTTTGAAACCAAATCTAGGCTCTTGAGTGTATTTGGTAGCCCAACTATCTTTGTACGCAAGCCGGGGTAGACTATGCTCCGTACCGTTTTGAGGAGGTACCCAGGCACTGTCGAGGTAGCCAAAAATAAAAACTAGATGAATATACCGGTGCGTTCTTACAGAAATGTCGGCACCTTCTAACAAGCGTATGCTTAAGGCAGACTATTGAGGGAGTTTCAGTGGGTGTTCCTAGCCCGGATACGCCTCTATGCACCCAGAGAGTTTTAAAACAAGGTATTCCGCCAACGTGTACTGTGTCAACATCACTGTTTCGGATGCAAAGGCAATATTTGCAGAGGCACAAATAAATTACACACTTTAAATCTCGGAGTGATGTACAAGCGAAGTGCATTGCCTTGCAGGGTTTTGCACTGTTGAGGCGTCACGTTTGCCATCTGGCGAGTAATTTGTTCATCGAATGATAGGTTCAAATGTTCAACGTTGTGTGAAAGGTTCCGTCAATGATCACTACATAGTATAAAACAAAGTCGCTTCCCGCTGTCTGTCCCCATGTATTCTTATATCTTTAAAACTACACAACGGATTTTGATGCGGTTTTTTTAATAGATAGTGTAATTCAAGAGGAAGGTTTATATGTATGGTGGTATATAATAAAATAATCGGCCAAGTACAAGTAGGACTCGCGCACGAAGGGTTCCGTACTGTATGGGAGCCCCCCTTAAATATTTATTTTATTTTAATTTTATTATTTGGCTTATTTATTAAAGTTCTTTAGCTTATCTACAATACAAAATTTCATTAACTTTGCTCTGACGGTTAATGAAATATTAACGTTTAAAAACCGGGGTTTCATTGACTGATTCACTCACTGACTCACTGACTTATAGATCAAAAACCTAACCCACTTCCAGATTACCTAGAAACTTGATATTTGGCATCAAGGTAGACTATCAGGCATATACAAAGGAAAAAATCTAAAACTTTGAACTTTTAGGCCCCAACCCTTTATAAAAGGGGATGAAAGCTTGTATAAGACTTCCACAAATTTTCATGAAAATAGTGTATAATAGTGTGTTAGAAATAATAAACAACGTATTTCAGGATTTTTAATAAATCAGCCCCCAACCCCTAAAATTGGGGGAAAAAAAATTGTATGTCACTTTCGAAACTTTTGATGCCAGAAGTCAGAAAATGGATATACGAACTCATTGTAATAGATAATAAAACATAATTTCAGGATTCTTAATAAACCACCCCCAAACCCTAAAACTGGGGGATGAAAGTTTGTATGACATTTTTGCAAAGATTGATGCTAGATGTCCAAAAATTGACAAAGGGACTCTTTATTACAAATATAATAAAACACGTATTTCAAGATTTTTAGTAAATCTCCCCCTAACTTAAAACTAGGGGTTAGTTGGTATGAGACTTCCGCAAGTTTTGAAGCTAGAGATGTGAAAATCGATAAAATTACTCCTTGTAGTAAACTACAAAAAGAAGTGAAATCCAACCAAAACATTTTCATGTGAAATGAAGTTAAGTCTAAATCACAGTTCCCACTGTCAAAAAGTTGTCAGATCTCACGTAAAGCCAAGCTTCTAACTCTACACGCCTTACTCTACAAGTCCTTACTTCACAAACTCTACACCTTAGTCAATATATGCGGCTTGGCTGTTTCGCTAACTGCGCATGGGCGTAAAGTGAAGATCAATTCATTAATTCTGTTTAACAAACAGTTCTTGTTGTAACGAAACGGCCAAGTCACATATATGTATTGACTAAGCTGTAGAGTTTGTGGAGTAAGGACTTGTAGAGTAAGGCGTGTAGAGTTAGAAGCTTGGCTTTACGTGAGATCTGACAACTTTTTGATAGTGGGAACTGTGATTTAGACTTGGCTTCATTTCACATGAAATTTTTTTTGTTGGATCAAATATACACAAATTGATTATATAACTATATAATATATCTATACAAATATTATAAAGAGATAAAGTTTGTGAGGTTGTAGGGGGTAATCTCTGGATCTACTGAACCGATTTTGAAAATTATTTCACTGTTGGAAAGCTTTGTTTTCCCTGGATGCCATAGGCTATATTATATTTTTTTTAAATTAGAGATCCTTACTAAAACTCCCTTAATGTAACCCAAGGTGTACAAAAATTACCTAAAATATTATTTACATCGCGTGCGCTGCGAAAACTATTGATGATACAATAAAATAATGTACTACGACTTTGTAGAGCACATTATTATTTACAAAAAGTATCGCGACAGAGTATATCTATCTATTATAGTTAAGCCACAATAAGTGTTCTTTTATTTGAAAATTTTAATTGAAATGCCGCCGCAAGAAAAGGCTCTTAATTTATATCATGGCATATACCCTTATCAAAATAAACTATTTTATATTCAAGAATAATTCAGCACCTTTATATAACTTTTTAAATTGTTCAATTCGGACATTTCATTCGAAAGATTTCATGATTTTAAAAATGTAAGTAGGTATTAGAAAAAAATCGCGTGGGCGCCGCTCACCCCGCTCGGCTAGCTAGGCATCACCATAATATTTTATCTCCGCTATTCCTGTAGGTACCTGTACCTATACCAGCCTTTTTTAATAGTCCACTGCAGGACATAGGCCTGCCCACGAAGTGTGATTGGGCCATATCCACCACGCTGGTCGAGTGCGGGTTGGCGGTATAGGGCATCCGGGCATCGAATGTAAATTTATCGTCTCAAGTGTCTTAAAAAAATACTTTTTCTTTTACTGCTTACAATTTTGACGAAAGTATTAAGAAGTATTATGAAATAGATATGAAACCGCGACCGCGTTGTAATCTATTGAGTAGCGAGAGAGTCTACCTACGGTTGGGCCATATCCACCACGCTAGCCCAGTGCGGGTTGGTGGATTCCTGTACGTATAGTGGGTGGGTGGGTACGGTTGTGACCACAGTACCGGTTGTGGCCATTTGGTGTAATAAAATTAAAAATTTTAAAAAACCCCGACACAAAAACACTTCAACAAACATTTTGTAGAATTTTGGTTCTTCCATCCCCACTTTAACCCACCATAACTCTTAAACGGCTCCATCGATTTTTATAAAACGTAGCTAAGAACACTCTCGATTAAGTCTCCTTTCATCCAAAAAAAACTAAACTGAAATCGGTTCAGTGGTTCGGGCGCTATGATGCCACAGACAGACAGACACACAGACAAACAGACACGTCAAACTTATAACACCCCTCTTTTGCGTCGGGGGTTAAAAATTATTGCATTAATGAATGAACTCTTTATTGTTGACACTAAAATATAATACAGAAGAAATATACAGAAAGGAGAAAAGAAGCGACTTAAAACTAGTGCAACAAAGGGCGGCCTTATTGCTTATAGCAATCTCTTCCAGGCATTGCATTAATGATAATTATAAACAATGTAATACCATAAATATTGTTTGTGTGAATGTAAATGTTTGAAAATTTCTTTAAAAATATTATTTTAACATAAAATGATCTAATTAATCCTTAAAATTCAAAGTGGCCATAAATGGTACTAAGATGGCCACAACCGATCTACCCTAATCCAGTTCCTTCTACGGACGTAGTTATGCAGGTTGCCACACGATATTTTCCTTCACGGAAAAGCCAGTGATGTGAAATTCCGTACATAAGTTCCAAAGAAACTCATTGATACGGGATCGGGATTTGAACCTACCAACTCACGATTGTAAGATAGGTGTTACCACCACTGGACCACCATAGCTATATACCTCCTCTATTAATGCGTCGATTTATGGAGTAACTACAGATTTCGAAAACCTAAGTTAGGCAACCGACATATAGACGATTTATAATTTCTGTTGTAGTGATAGTGAGTGGAGTGAGTGTCCTGACCATAGTACGCAAAAGACTGATCGATGGGGCTTTAAAGTTCGAGAACTATAAAATAAAAACAAAAATTTAAAATGTAGACAATGTATTGGCAAGTGTAGAGAAGGTCTTCACGTGAATCTAAGATCTGGTCGAGACCATCGGGACATGTTGTATGCCAGCGCCATAAAATCTGTCTTCTTGAACCAATCGTAACCCCGGGCGAAGCCGAGGCGGGCCAGCTAGTATTGTATATTTGGGCGCCCGCCAGCTCGATGGGCCGACGATATTTCGAAAACCACGGATTCTATCTTGACAAGATTGGCACAGACTGGGACAAGTGGCGTACCCACAAGAGAGGCCTAGGCTCAGCAGTGGGCGATAGTAGACTGTGGATGTAGGGTTCCGTACCCAAAGCAAAGGGTAAAAACGGGATCCTATTACCAAGACTCCACTGTACGTCTGTCTTTCACCAGGATCACATGAACGGTGATACCTAGAACGTTGAAATTTTCACAGATGACGTATTTCTGTTGCTGCTATAACAACAAAAATACTAAAAAAAGAAACAAATTAATATTTAAATACTAATTATTTACTGAATATTCACAGAAAAGTTGTATATTCCCTTCAAAAATAAACAGTTAAAATATATTTATTTTTAATTTTTAGGGTTCCGTACTAGGGTTGCCAACTTTTTTTACAAGAAATAAAGTTTATTCAGGTCTATGAAGAAGGTCAAACAGTATTTTAGAAAAATGAACAGTATTTTATTTATTTATTGTTATAAATACATATTTTTAGAGCTTTTTGCACAACTAATTACTAATTTACAATCTTTTTTTAAAACTTATACGCCTCACCACAATTATAACTGAAATTTTTGCTTATATTTTTGTTGTACCTTCGATAGTTTGGCTTTCTTTCTTGGCGTTGTAGGAGGAGAAGGTAATTCGTTATCACTTTCCATCTTTTGTAAACTAAAGTTAGGTATCACTGTTATATTTATACCTAATTACTTTAATTTTACTAAAATTTTAAAACAAAAACAAGGTCTACGCAAAAAAAGGTTAGGTATGTTCTGCGAACGCACACACTCGCATGTCTGTCAGTGAGTGACAAACAACAAACAAAACTTTGTGTGAGCGTCTAAGTATAACACGTAATAATGTGTTTTCATTTTGATGCTGAAAAAAGTATTTTGTATACTTTAACTCATCAAAAACATAAATGTGAAATGGGAGCCAAAGTGTCGCCACCAAAAGAATTGAGATCTAACACGGGGGCCAAGTGTTCTGTAGAAAATCCTAAAGTTTAAGCTACAAGATCATACCTAAATACCTATACATAATGCTCGCGCTCGTAAAAGGTTTTTTAATTATGAGGCGGAGGATGAACCGATAACAGACCCGAAAACACATTTCAAAGTAAAATTTTACTACTATTTGTTAGACACCGCAATTACTAAGTTCGACGAACGGTTCGAACTTTTGAATAAAAGTAATGTAATTTTTTCATTTCTTCAAAAATTGAAAGACTGGAATGATTTGGACTCAGATACAAAAAAACACATTGTTCTAATTTAGAAAATAAACTTAGCAATGCTGGTTCTTCAGATGTGGAAAAGTTCAAGCTCTATAACGAAATCGAATTATTACCGATGTTTATTGATGATTCCACTACGCTTGGATATTTTAAATTACTTGTTTATGAATAAATTAATTTCAGTGTTCCCAAATCTGTCCACAGCACTGAGGATATACCTGACACTTCCAGTCCCGGTCGCACATAGCGAAAGGTCATTTTCTAAACTAACAATTATTAAAAAACTATCTTAGATCAACATTGTCGCAAAGTAGACTGACAAATTTATCGTTAATAAGTATTGAACATGAAATCAAAATTGAAGTTAGTGACATTGTTAAAGATTTCGCTAATGCAAAAGCACGAAAAGTAACATTTTTGTAAATACATTTGTGTCGTACTGTGTATATATTTGTGTGTACGAGCGTCCTGTAATGTAACTGTATTAGTTTTTAAATTGAATATGTTTGGAAGAACTACAAAGTTGTGATTTTTTATTATTGATGTTAGGAAGGGGTTAATCAAAATCCAAAAAAAAAGCATTTGCACCCGAATTTCCGTTTGAAAATTATAACTGTTAGTATTCCATTTTGACCCCGCTTCTACTAGAGGGCGCCAGGGTACTGGTTGCACACGGGCGCCACAAGGGCTAGAGACACCTCTGGCTCCATCCACCGTATTCTCCAGATTTGGCCCTTTGTGACTTCTTTCTGTTTCCTAATCTGAAAAAATCTCTACCCGGGAATAGATATGGATCAAATGAGGAGGGCATCGCCGCCACGGAGGCCTATTTTGCAGAGTTTGACAAAAACTATTTTTCGGACGGGTTAAAAAAGTTGGAGCATCGCTGGGCTAAGTGTATCGAACTAAAAGGAGACTATGTTGAAAAATAAATTGCCACTTTTCCAAAATTTTCGTTTACTTTTTGTAGGCAAGTATTAATTGAATGACCCTCGTATGTATATAATTATATATTATGTAGTACATGTATCAGGATCTGCCAGCTAAGTTGTGCTTAGTTTGTGGTCAGAGACCGTGTGTAAGATGTCCCATAATATTTATTTATATGTGTATCTACTATTGGGAACCACAGTCAGGGATATACTACACCTCACCGTTACTACGCCTAGCCACGTGTCCTATACAGAGTCACGTTACGTCTTCCAAAAAAATGTAACTTTCGTCCTTCGTCGGATTTCGATATTACGAATTCGGTATTTTAGGCTAATCCCTAACAAGGCACGCTCCATTGCCCTTTGTGCGACTCTCATTTTTTTTTATTTCGTATAGGTTTGCGTTTGACTACACACTGCCTGATGTTAAGCAGATATGCGGTCTAGGATGTAACACGCTTACCTAAAAGATACCTATTTACTCGGGATTTGAAGACACCTACATTGTACTTTAGCGGGAAGACTTCATTCATCATTCACATCGACATTTATTCTGTGCACAGCCTCATTGGTCGACGCTCAGCACCGTAAGTCATTGTGGGCAGGGCAAATGATGTATATTGTGTAATGTAAATTGCATTAAAAATCTTTTTATATGTGACCAAAGTCGCATTTGACACATTTTCGGTGTATTGTGTATTTCATTCCGTATTGTGTAATTTTTTGTTTATAATTTTTAATTTACTTTTCTGTTTATTTTTTTTTCTTTATATTATTGTGTAGCAAATGTTATTAATTCTGGTCGTTTTTAGGGTTCTGTATCTAAAGGGTAAAAACGGGACCCTATTACTAAGACTCCGCTGTCCGTCTGTCTGTCTCCAGGCTGTATCTCATGAACCGCTTTAGCTAGAAAGCTGAAATTTTCACTGATGATGTATTTCTGTTGCCACTATAACAACAAATACTATAAAAGTAGAATAAAAATAATATTTAAGGGGACTCCCATACAACAAATCTAAATTTTTAGCAGTTTTTTGCTCGATATCAATAATGGTAACAGGTAGATGCTTGAAATATTCACAGGATATTTAGCTGCATGCTTACTTTAATAATGGATAAATTATTAAAGTAAGCATGCAGAATAAAGGGGGGCTCCCATACAGTACGGAACCCTCCGTGCGCGAGTCCGACTCGTACTTGGCCGATTATCTTAGAATTGGCTGGACACGCTTCCGCGTGTCTAGTTAATGCAGTAATATATCAAGCTTAGGCCATTGCCCATTACCTTGTACAGCATTTAATGATTTGCTTTTTTTTTTTTTGGAAAATGATTTTCCTAATATTTTATTACAATCTTCATTTAAAGGAATTTCATATTTTCGGATTTAATTATCTTTTGACATTGCTTGTAAAACATGGCGGCAAGATGCGGGCTTGAACAAAAATAAAATTAGAATATATGAAATTCCATTTCAAAGCGGTTGTTTTATTTACTCTGCCGCATTTATTTACCACTAGCGACCCGCATCGGCTTCGCACAGGTGTATTATACATGCTTATAAACCTTTCTCTTGAATCACTCTATCGATTAAAAAAATCGCATCAAAATCCGTTGTGTAGTTTTAAAGATACATAAGTATCCATAGGGACAGACAGCGGGAAGCGACTTTGTTTTATAAGTACTATGTAGTGATATTTTAATGGATTTTTTGAGCTACTGCACACAGTCTGAGTCAGGAAGCCATGGTGGTCTAGTGGTAGTTACATCCCCCTACAATCTTGAGGTCGTGGGTTCAAATCCCGGTCCCGTACCAATTAGTTCTTCGGAATTTATTTACGGAATTTTACACCACTGGCTTTTCGGTAAAGGAAAAACCTCGTGAGGCAACCTGCATACGTCCTGCAGTAGACTATTCAAAAGGCTGGTACAGTACAGTACACAGTCTGGTCCCACTTTGCAAGATCTTCTTTAGGTCTTTCTAACCGTTTCGCTAGAGGCCATCAGATTTAAACTTATTTTTTACCTAAAAAGTTTGAGAGCAGGATAAGCACGTGGTTTAAGTCACTTTACTCGTCACATGCAGTGTGGATCGAGCTTTATGTTTCTTTCCTTCGGTGCTGAGACGTAATTTGTGCCTTGGGTCGTAAAATGTAGAGTGTGGATCGAGCATTAATTTTATTTTTCTTTCTGTCCGGTTGCGTTGTGTTGAACTTTTCGTTTTACAAGTTCGTAAAATGTGGGAAACTAAACAGAGTATTGTTTAATAGGATTTCATATTTTCGTTTTCAGTGACCTTTGAAGATATTTTGGGCTGCAAACACGTGTCGCCAAGAGCGTCTTTCGCTTTCTTGGTTTGGTTTCAACACTTTCCCAGTTATACCTTTATATGGTTGCCTTGGCTTTGTTTTTCTTATATTTGACTCTAGTAACTTCTATTTAGCAAAACGTTTCTATGTAACTAATTGGGGCAACGCATGTAGAGCCAAACTAAGCTGGGATGGACATCAATGAAATGAAAGTTTTACGGCAAGTGCTACAGTAAACCCTCCTTTAGCTTTAGCCTTGCAAACGTTTGAGAAATACTAGGTTTTATAATAAGATCAGTTCAAATAACTTTACAGAGAATGCAAATTGCTCAACATAGTGGCCCACTCGTCGAGTGGCGAGACAGTGGTGGCGAGGTGGCCCACTATGACGACGAGTCGAGCTCGTAATACGATGGCGTAAAATTACGCAACGCCACAATAATGTTGCATTTAACCGATATTGTAAATAAAACTTTATTACAACTGTCACAGCTTAAGGAAGCTGTCCCAGGAAGCTGATTTGCAATTCTCTACCTTACGGCGTCAAAAGTAGAGCCGCATTTTTGCTACATATTTTGTGTTGAGAATATCTTCGGCGCGAACGTGAATGAATATGGATTATGTCGGCATACAATTTGTTCTGGATAGATTAATGAGAGGCTTTACAGCGACTCGTCGATGATGACATCATTGAAGCAGATGGAGTGCACCAGCGGTGCGGTGTTCGGACAGGCCAGGTACGAGCGTACGCGGCGCAGGGCACGGGGCCGGCAGAGTGGCAAGTGGTAAGTGTAATGAGAGGGTCGGCGTGTCCTGTGGCGCCGCGCGGCGTGGCGCGGCCGACCGGTGCGGGGCGCGGGAGGGCGCGGAAGGAATGCGTCGTTTTCGCATCGGGAGAAACGAATGCGTTTAAGCGTCGCGGGTATACAATGGCGGCGTGACGAGATCCGGTTCGCGGGTGGCACGGGGGCAGGGGACGGGGGCTCTAATCGATAGCCGGCGAGCGACGGCCGGGCGACTGCGGCGCATAGGTGACAGCTCGGGTCCAATCAAATTACCGGCCGTGGAGAAGCACTGCAGTGGCTCGGACGCCGGAGAAACGCACGCCACCGCCCGCGCCGGCCGGGGCCCCGCGCCCGCCGCCGAATCTGCAACGAGACGTGCTCCTATTGTCCACAATACGCCGTGCACAGATTCCTATAAACGGCCTATACGTATGCACTACATTGACGAATAGTAGTCACTTATCACGCCGCCCGATACACGAGACCCACCTCCCCGACATCTCCCACCTCAACCCCCACTCTCATAGCAAAGCATGCAATTTGTATGTTGGTTAGGATTAGCAGCATACATCAAACGAACGTACACCAGCCTAATTGAATTCTACGACCTTTATATGAATTCATCTATAAGCATACTTGACATGAAGATTACTTTTCCAAAACCAATACACAATACCTATAACAGATACTAAATATGTATTATAAAGAGTATTTTCGTCTTTCACAAACTTACATGTGGTATGAATTCTAAATACTCGTAATAGTAGCTTATGTATGTAAAGACTTAATTAACAACGCACTAAAGCTCGGTACTATCGTTCAGATTAGAATAATGCATAGGTTCCTGTAATTGTATAGTTATCGTGCCAAACGCCAACGATAAAACTAGGTACGCGTAAAAGCATGGCATCACAAACTATGAAGCTTCAACTCTACGCGAGCTCTCGAATCTTTGGTAAATAATGTACTAGAACAAGCGCATGTGATGTCAATGGTGAAGCGACGCTTTCCTGAGTTTTAATTGGTGCTTGGTACCAGTAGCAACAACAACCAAAAAGCATTATCGTATAATAAACGATGTCGATGATACAAGTGCAATTCGTTAGGTAGTAACAGAAGTTGATATTAGCATATTTCCCACTATGTATTCGAGATGCATAATGAAGAGCTAGATAAAAGCGAATTTATCAACTGGTGACGCTAAATGTGTCAGCGGATGTGGAATAAACGAGACATCTACGAGTTTCACGGCAGAGGATTGGTGTACGCGCATCTAATTATAGGTTATTCCACCCGCGTACCGCACAACAGATCCACGTTGTACCATTAACGACCTGTGCACGAATGTCTACCCTCTACCTATATAGGTACTGTACTATAGCCGCGTCTATATCGCCTTACACCACGACCACGCGCAGACGGCGCATACAGACTAATGTGATGTAACACGTTGAGCATACTCAACATTGGTCAGATGAGAAGCGGTCACGTTAGCGTTCCACTAACAAAAGACCATGGAGAGAACGGAACGCCGACCGTAAGAATTTTAAAGGAAAACTTGACATTGAAAAAGATAATTACGACAAAAACAATACGTAAAATGATAATGACGCCATAAAGTTTCCACAATCGATCCAGCGCGTTTCGTAGACGAAGCTTACTCGATGGAAGACTGAAATAAAATGTCGCTTTTATAGGTAGGTAATGAAGTGGCCGCCGCAATTAAATCGATGACATCATAGCCTTGATGCGTGGCGCGATGGCCGATGGGAAATAAAAGCACAATTCAATCAACGGCCGCAACACGGCGACACATGCCGGCACACAAGTCAACGTATGAAAACATTTATCCTATCCAATCAAAATATGAAATAACTGTTGCAGCATTTTCAATAGTTCATTGAACTTTCGTAACGTTTATTGCTTGTAATTGATTTCGGTATCACGCATACATGCAATTAAGAATTTATAAAAATCGTCGTCAATGTAGCTCAGAATGTTGTTGCTACTTTATTAGGCAAAAAACACACTATTACTCGAATCGTAAACATCCCAGTAGCTTAGACATGCAGCACAGCACCATGAATAAACCACGACCTGCACAATCAGGGGGTACGTTGAAGCATGATTACGCTAAATTCATAAGCAAAGGTAGAGAGAGACACTAGAAACAAGGCACGACCATGACATAACCCCTGACATAAAGTTGAGCATCGCTAAGTTGTAGGCCTTCTTTACTCCGAATTTGTGACCTAGAGCATGATCACCTTAAGTCATCCCATAAGAAAATTCATTGGGTAAAGTAGACAAACATGTGCGTATTCAAAGATAATTGGCATACTTAATATTATGGTACCTACATATTATTATTATAAGTGTTGGTGCTTACCTATCGCAGGGTCGAGGACTGCTTGTGCCGCCTGTTCCTCGCCAACCGGCGTTTTTAGGCATATTTTTTTGAGTTTCATTGCGACCGGTGAGTCTTCTGACTGGGCCACTGAAACAAATATACATTTTAATACTCTAACTTAGTAGAACAGTAAAGTTGTGAAAAATCTTCTTTACGTCCTAGCTTAGCTTAAAGATTGAACATTTACGTACTCTAGGCTAGGATATCTATGAACTATTGTTAGACCCTGAAGTCGCAAAAGAAATCAACCGTTCCTCATATTTCGTTGGGGGTCAATGACATGTTTCTATGGAACAGCTACTTGTTTCGCGATTTCAGGGTTGTTTTTATAGTAAAAGTTCATATAGGTACAATAAATTTATGCTAATAAAAATATATAATCACCTACTGAGAGATTTGCAAGAAGAGACAAATAACAAAAAGTTCCAAAAGTAACTCATATATTTTCTAACAAAAAAATGCTATTACACAGTTGATGAATATCTAGACGAAAAAGTTTCAACCTCACAAAATATATAAGACAATAATAATTATCTATCTCTACCTAATATAAGAACTATCTCCAAAACGATTATATATTTAGGCAATGTATACTTAAATAAATAAATAAATATTGAGAAGTGACATCGTAGATTTTATCTAATTAGGGATCTAAAGTTTTTAAACAGTCGATTGGTATCACTATCAGGTAAGATAATGGTCAATACCGAATAAAAATTAATTACTTATGGATATTTAGTTGATCATAACTCTCGTTCGACCCGACATGCGACACGGACAACGATGCATCTGGAGTTAAAACGAGTTACTTCGATAACGATAAAATGAAAATATTACACAATAGTTTTGGTATTACACAAGTAGCAATATTCTGTGCAGTTAAAGTTATCATTATTAAAAATACCATGCTCAGTTTTCCTTGGCGTTAATAGCGCGATCAATCTCCGCCTGGCTTCGGGCTCTTTGATACAGGCTACAGTCCGGACTTATTACTGCATTCATCGTAAAATAGCAAAGGTACGGATATGTACTGCAATAAATGTTGAATTTTATGATTAAAGTGCATAATACGTCGATTATGAAGCTCTCTCACTGCAGCTGAACTATGTATGTATGATATATGCAATAAAAACATTTACATGTGAAATGAAGCCAAGTCTAAATCACAGTTCCCACTATCAAAAAGTTGTCAGATCTCACTTAAAGCTAAGCTTCTACAACAAGAACTGTTTGTATAACATAATTCATGAATTAATCACTTTACGCCCATGCGCAGTTAGCGAAACAGCCAAGGACTAAGGTAAAGTATATTGACTAAGGTAGAGTTTGTAAAGTAAGGACTTGTAGAGTAAGGCGTGTAGAGTTAGAAGCTTGGCTTTACGTGAGATCTGACAACTTTTTGATAGTGGGAACTGTGATTTAGACTTGGCTTCATTTCACATGAAAATGTTTTTGTTGGATTTAACTTCTTTTTGTAGTTTACTACAAGGAGTAATTTTTATCGATTTTCACATCTCTAAAGCTTCAAAACTTGCGGAAGTCTCATACCAACTTTTAACCCCTAGTTTTAAAGGTTAGGGGGAGATTTACTAAAAATCTTGAAATACGTGTTTTATTTATTTGTAATAATGAGTCCCTTTATCAATTTTTGGACATCTAGCATCAAACCCAGTTTTAGGGTTTGGGGGTGGTTTATTAAGAATCCTGAAATTGTGTTTTATTATCTATTACAACGAGTTCGTATAATTATCTTCTATTCTGACTTCTGGCATCAAAAGTTTCGAAAGTGACATACAAATTTTCATCCCCAATTTTAGTTTTTAGGGTTGGGGGCTGATTTATTTTAAATCCTGAAATACGTGTTTTATTATTTCTAACAGGGAGTCTTTATATCAATTTTTAGACTTATAGCATGAAAATTTGTGGAAGTCTCATACAAGCTTTCATCCCCTATAATATAGGGTTGGAGGGTAAAAGTTCAAAGTTTTAGACTTTTTCCTTTGTGTATGCCTGATAGTCTACCTTGATGGCAAATATCAAGTTTCTAGGTCATCTGGAAGTGGCTTAGGTTTTTGATCTATTAAGTCAGTGAGTGAATCAAACAATGAAACCCCGGTTTTTAAAAGTTAATATTTCATTAACCGCCAGAGCAAATTTAATGAAATTTTGTATTCTAGATAAGCTAAAGAACTATAATAAATATGCTAAATTTCATATATATAGGTTAAATAGTTTTCGAGTTATGAAGGGGTCAAAAGTGGCTCGAAATGGTTCGTGTAATATTACACACGTCGCGTCGCCAGTTCCTTTTTCTTAGACTTGGCTGGACACGCTTCCGCGTGTCTAGGTTGTTCGTATTTTGCACTCTAAATTTGCAAAACACATCTGTTCTGCTACTTGTTTAGCGACGATTTACGGAAGCAGATTATAAGATCATAAAAATGTCGTCCAAGGGTTTTATGTAAATATGTAACTGATTAAATTACCAAATCAAATTTGCGATTTATAAAGTGACAATTTCCGAAAGCAGATTGTAAGATCAAAAAATAACATGTAAATATAATCTTACCGATTATAAGGTATCGGATTTCAAATTATTTTGCTTCAGAGATACCAATCTTCCCAATAATAATCCCGGATGTTCTAAAACCGTGTCAACACGTAGACAAAGAAAGGTCGGATGCTTAATTCATGTCGCGATACGTAGTTAGAAGCTACAGAAGCAAGATTGTACTGTCTGTCAATCGAATATTGATTTATTATATCGAGTCACTAGAATCAATAACTGAATTCAATTACCATTGCAAGTATGATCAGCAAAAGTGTACTTCAATATATTGTGAAAGATAAAAGACAAAGCAACATCGAAGATTGTCCGTGGGGGCAATAAAAAAGAATAGCAGCCTTAAATTTTTATGATTGACGAAACGATATAAACATTTGCAACAGGTTTGTAACATGGCGAACACGAAAAAAAATTTTAAGTACAAGAATCTTGTCGAAGTGTGCCTAAGTGGAACATTTGCTTTGACGAGGGCTTGTTTATCATAATTGTCTCTAATGCAATGCAATGCATATAATTCGTATATGAGTATCATATTGAAAGTTACCTATATAATCCAACACTTAATGAGTATACTACTATACAGTGTATTGCTCTTCGAAGTGCATGGTCTTTCAGAGGTAATACTTCATCATCATCATTATCTGCCGTAAGACGTCCACTGCTGGACATAAGCCGGGCTTATTGGAAATCCATAGCCCAACTGAGAGCCTATGGATTTCCAATAAGCCCGGTTGGAAGCGGCCTGCATCCAGCACGCTCCTGCGGTGTCCTACGCTGCGCTTGTCGGTGCGTGGTCTCCATTCGAGAACTTTACTGCCCCATCGGCCATCAGTTCTCCGAACTATGTGCCTTGCCCATTGCCATTTCAACTTACTAATTCATTCCTGATTCGATCTCGCAGCGAGACTCCGAGCATAGCCCTCTCCATAGCGCATTGTGCTACCCTGAGGTTATTTATAAGGCCCACAGAAGACCACGTTTCAGTTCCATATGTCCTCACTGGCAACACACAACTGTCGAAAACTCTCGATTTGAGACTCTGAGGTATGTCGGACGAAAAGACCTCACGCCTCACTCACTCATCATTAATAACTCTTCCATAGAGCCAATCCCGAAATCATGAAAACAGCTGTTTCATACATTGTCAAGAGTCAATGAACTTTTTGCTTGGATCGGAAAAGCAGTTTTTTTTGCTATTTCAGGGTAGCATCTATAATAAACAAATAATAAAAATAAAAACCATTTATCGCAGGCACAGTGCGATCATATAAAGCCCCTGCACTTTGCAAAGAAACAGTCTGTATAAAATTAAATACTGATCAATATTATTAGTGTATAATCTATACCAATATTATAAAGAGGAAAGATTTGATTTTTTGATTATGTTTGCATTGAATAGGCTCCGAAACTACTGAACCGATTTGAAAAATTATTTCACTGTTGGGAAGCTACACAATCCCCGGGTGTCATAGGCTATATTATAAAAAATTACGGAGTCTACTAGTGTATTTGTATTATAAGTGGAAAATCTCGTGGAAAACGGATAAGATGTTAGTCAACAATCCAAGCAACCTTGTAGGCTCATAAGTTTGCAGTCGTCACAGGCGTTTGAACTGGTATGTATAAATTATCCGGTGGTTCAGTACAGTAAAGAAGCTTTTTAAAATGTAATTCATTGTGCAGTTAACTTGATACTCGTTTGATACTACTGGATGTATGTTAGGTCAGGGGTAGACTGACCTTGGCTGGAGAATCGCCGGCCACCGGAGAGCGGGGCAGCAGAATATAGGGCACCGACGAACTAGTCATATTTACACTACTTTGTTGTAACTTTTATGTACACTATCCCTTACAACAGCAACAAATACAGATAAACCCGACTTTACCCGACCTATGGCAATGTTTGGATAGTAGCACATGATGTAATAGGGGCTAACGGGTTTTGCTATTCGGCATAGGTGTTAAATGTTTACAGCCTTTTTGGGCAATTTAGTTACATAAAAATTGTCGTCTTATGTGCAAAAGTTACCATCGAAAAGACATTAGATTAGCGTCAAGAATGTAAAACTGGATTATCTAGATAATTTAGACATTTCCTTGTATTCTTAGTTATGTATTCAATTAAAAAGTTTCGATTAGCCTCGCATTTCTAACTGGTTTTTAAAACTGGCTCTGTTTTACCTCACACACGCATATTATGTAGATGTGGCATACTTATGACGAACAAGCTATGCTTTCTGGGTACTTTAAATTCATTAGGGTGTCTGGAGCCAACGTTCTCATGAAGCTCTAAAAATAAATTTGTCACATTTATGTTAGTTTATGGCCGCCAGCTAGTCTAGAGATATCATTGATAAGTGTTCGATAGCGGGGGAGCATCGTCAGTTTGGTAGAAGCAGGGATGTGTGTCACGGCGAGTAGTCGACAGGGTAGACAATGGGCATGGATTAGTTGATGTGTCGGTAGTGTGTCGTGGTGCCGGCGCGGGCAGGTGCAAGCAGGCTGCACGCTGCGGCGCGGAGGCTGCGGCCACCCTCGGCCCCGTCACCCTCACATCCAGCACAACACCCCGCCTCACCCACCCGCGCCCGCCATCTTAACAAATCGATAGGATATGACTGTTCTCCACTTCGCGGGTGCGACTTTTGGGCGCGGACAGAATGACCCCTCTTGATTGCGTAACGCAAACCGGAGCCGAACAATGGGACCGAGATACGCGACGTCACCACAAACCTAGACTCGTATAAGCTAAGTGTCATTCCGCGAAAGTGGCGTATATGATGCTCGACTGTTATGATATGGGCAAGAGTTCAAAAGATAATAAACGTAAAACATATACGACGTAGACATCGGTTATCCCAAAGCCATCCAAAACTTGAGTACTACGTTGATGGTACAATAATATGAATAACTTTTGAAGCTAACTGTTCTATAAACAAAACAGTTATATTCTACGACTTTATTGGCGCGCACTAAAGTTTATATTCGGGTGGTAAAATATTTAAGGATTCAGGATGACTTTGGATATTTTTTTTTATCCGTCGTCCTCCACCTATTGTACCCCCTTTGGTTTCAGGGACTTTGGATATTTCAAGCATGTCCTTATTGTTCAAGGACGCATTAATAACTTTTATTGTAAGCTTTAAATACTTAACAGCATTATGAAGTTTAGTAAATACAATAGCAGGTCCAATGTAGAAGTACAAATACAAGCATCTATAGCAGCAGATGAACGAAGTAGAAGACGGAATACAAACATAAGAAGCGATGTTGTATTGATTGGTCATAAGCAAAGCAAGGAGTGCTGAGTAATGAGTGAGCGTCCTCCATTCAGCAGTTCCGCTACTCGAAATTGTCCCATTATCCTAAAACACGGTTCGGCTGGCTGCGCCTTTTTCATCAGCAAACAGAATTAATTCAATGAGAAGGTAATCCCAACCGTCCTATAACCCAAGCGGGAATGGGAGTAAACCGCGGCCCGCTCTCGCCATCTCTACTTAAATATTCACGCCCTCTAATGACACGATGTCGGCGCACTTTAACAGGGTTCTAGACCGCCAACTCACCGGCCACGGGTGGAACCCTGTCGGAATACAACTACGGTTATTATAAAAAGAATAATGTGACGTATTTGAATTACTTTTTTCGTTCCCTTTAATCGAAATGGAATACGTATAAATAGGGGAAATGTTTGGAGACAACAAGAAATGTCGCCTATATTTAGTTATTGTTCTGAGGTCTATGCCTTTACCAAACTTATTGGAATATAATCTAAAACCAGCAGGCGAGTTCACGACACTTGACATTTAAGATGAAATAGATTCTGGCGATTTTATTAATTACCAAGATTTTTCTTAAAGGCGGTTTTTCAATACATTGTATGATACGAAAGGTCGTATAGGTATATTTACGATGCGTAAATCTGTAGAAGAAAATTAAATAGGGTGATATGATGTCTACCATAATTTTTTTCTAAGTACCTAACACAACTCAAGCAGAGAGTGACGAAATGACTTGCAGCATATGTAAAAAGTTCTAATGACAACGTATTTCTGCAATGACTTCTGAGAACTAACAGTTTTCCACTTGGCAGCCTGCATCAGGCAGCCAGGCTACGCAAAAAGCACTACAAGAATCTCGGGTAAGTTGCATACTGCTTTCAAGACATTTTGTGCGTTTGGTTTTATGCCGTGATAATTTTTTAGCTATTTGTTTGGCCATCTACTAAAGTCCGTTCATCCTAACTTCCACAATCGCATAGCCGATCTGTCAAAATTAGTTTCATTTTTTGACCGCGGGTCTTTTGTCATTTGTAATTAAAACAGTGAAATAACGATGAATTTCGGTGATATTTTTGTGTAAATAGATGCTATGCTCTTTTAGTGCGTCCCTATATTATTATTGTGAGATTTAGTGCGAAAACAGGCCTGTTTAACGTTATAGGCATTTCGGAAAAAAATAATTAGGTAAAAGGTATCCAACAAAAACATTTTCATGTAAAATGAAGCCAAGTCACAGTTCCTACTATCAAAAAGTTGTCAGATCTCACGTAAAGCCAAGCTTCTAACTCTACACGCCTTACTCTACAAACCCTTACTCCACAAACTCTACAGCTTCCTTACATAGTATAAAATAAAGTCGCTATTTTTGTTTGTTTGTTTGTCTGTATGCTTAAATCTTTAAAACTACGCAACGGATTTTGTTGCGCTTTTTTTTATTGGATAGAGTGATTCAAGAGGAAGGTTTATATGTATAATACACCTGTGCGAAGCCGGGGCGGGTCGTCTAGTAGTCAATATATGTGACTTGGCCGTTTCGTTACAACAAGAACTGTTTGTATAACAGAATTAATGAATTAATCACTTTACGCCCAGGCGCAGTTAGCGAAACAGCCAAGCCGCATATATTGACTAAGGTGTAGAGTTTGTGAAGTAAGGACTTGTAGAGTAAGGCGTGTAGAGTTAGAAGCTTGGCTTTACGTGAGATCTGACAACTTTTTGATAGTAGGAACTGTGACTTGGCTTCATTTCACATGAAAGTGTTTTTGTTGGATTTCACTTCTTTTTGTAGTTTACTACAAGGATTAATTTTCATGATTTTCACATCTCTAGCTTCAAAACTTGCGGAAGTCTCATACCAACTTTTAACTCCTAGTTTTAAAGGTTAGGGGGAGATTTACTAAAAATCTTGAAATACGTGTTTGATTATATTTGTAATAAAGAGTCCCTTTATCAATTTTTGGACATCTAGCATCAAACTTTGCAATAGCGTCATACAAACTTTCATCTCCCAGTTTTAGGGTTTATTAAGAATCCTGAAATTGTGTTTTATTATCTATTACAGGGGTCACCAAATGGCGTACCGCGGTCCGCATCTGGACCGCGGAGCTATTTTATGCGGACCTTTTGCTATCAATACAAAATATTTTACATTATGTACCTACTTAATTTTAATAGGTACGTAATTTGATAATAATATGACGGATGAGGATAAAGACTATCATTGAGGATCTTAAATTGATATAAACACACGAAGAAAATTTAGAATATTGTCGACATCATCAGTAACATTTGGGTACTCTCTGAATCCTGGTAATGAATAGAGTAATGAAGCTGAAAATATTTTTAGGAGTAATAGAGCTGCTCTCTAGATTTAAATGATCGATTCCCAAGAAAATGCAGTTTTAAAACACCAAAAACAGAAAGTTTCTTGTCAAGAGTTTGGATATAATTTGTTTGTCCTAATAAATACCCAGCATTGAAAAACTGGCCTTGAAACAATAGCCTTCACAAACTTTACTCCAAACTTCGGACGGATAGTCCAAGGCAACAACTGCCATTATTTCTCATGAATATTTTTTAAAAACCCTTAGTACTTATTATTATTTAAAAAATAAATAAATTTTAATAAATTAATCTTGTAGTTTACAAATTATACATACAATTTTAATTATTTATTACATTTGTTTATTGTGAACCTATTCGTTTTATTAGACCATTGATATTATACATACATAGTCATGTATTAATTAAATAGTACAGTATATTTTATTACCTTCCGGACCGCGATGGTCAGGTTTTTTTGGAAAACGGACCCCTAATGAAATTAATTGGTGACCCCTGATCTATTACAACGAGTTCGTATATCCATTTTCTGACTTCTGGCATCATAAGTTTCGAAAGTGACAAACAAATTTTAATCCCCCAATTTTAGGGGTTGGGGGCTGTTTTATTAAAAATCCTGAAATACGTGTTTTATTATTTCTAACAGGGAGTCTTTATATAAATTTTTAGACTTATAGCATGTAAATTTCTGGAAGTCTCATACAAGCTTTCATCCCCTATTATATAGGGTTGGGGGGTAAAAGTTCAAAGTTTTAGATTTTTTCCTTTGTATATGCCTGATAGTCTACCTTGATGCCAAATATCAAGTTTCTAGGTCATCTGGAAATGGGTTAGGTTTTTGATCTATAAGTCAGTGAGTCAGTGAATCAGTGAGTGAATCAGTCAATGAAACCCCGGTTTTTAAACGTTAATATTGCATTAACCTTCAGAGCAAAGTTAATGAAATTTTGTATTGTAGATAAGCTAAAGAACTTTAATAAATATGCTAAATTTCATATATAGGTTAAATAGTTTTTGAGTTATGAAGGGGTCAAAAGTGGCTCGAAATGGTTCGTGTAATATTACACACGTCGCGTCGCCAGTTCCTTTTTTTTTTGACTTGGCTGGACACGCTTCCGCGTGTCTAGATTCGAGTTTTCGGCTCCATTAGAAAACAATGAATTCGAAACTTATTTTACAAGTGTTATTTGAACTATGTCACCAGGAATATCGAATGTTCTGTGCAGGATTGGATTCGAACGGGAGAAGTATTGATGCTGTATATTAATCGAACATTACTTAGATAGGCAATAAATGATTGTAGGCAAAACTTAGTCGCTATAGCGTTATTTCAAACACAAGACAGATGTCTATTTCAATTAGGAATGTCGTAAGAAGTGTGTACAAAAATCTGAGATCTCTTACGATCGAGACGAAACACTTCAGCTTTTAGTACCTATTGCGTATTGAAGTACGAGTATTTAGTAGAGGATCGCCACGCCACGCGCCGAAGCCGGCCGGGCCAGACAAACTAGTTTCGAGTGCAAGCTCATTCAAGAGTAGTGTGAATTCGACAGCCACTCGACATGTGGAGCGGTTATTGGCTGGAGGCACCTGCAGAGCCTCAAGCGCACGACCTTGGCGGCATCGTCACACGCAATACAAACTCTTATCTATTCTCTACCCATACCTATCAGAACGGCCACTGATCGCTACTATAATAGCCTACTTAGCCGATGAATAAATTAAAAAATATGATTTTTTTGCCGTAGTGGCTTAGTGAGAAGGCTAGCCTTAAAAGCATAAGACATCGAGTTTAAACCGGGTTTGGTCCCAATGAGTTCTTTGAAATTTAAGTACGGATTAATACACCACTGACATTTCGGTGAAAGAAAGCATCGTAAGGCCACCTGTATCCGATCGTAGAAGAAATTCGATGGCGTATGCGAATCTACCAAACCTACACTGGGGCAGCATTGTGGATATGGTCCAATCGGGCAGGTCTATTGTTCAGTAGTTCTGAACATATCAGTAGGTTATATAAAAATGTTTTTTTCATAAGATTCTGTTTAGTCTCTATTTGTTTAAGAAATTACCACTAATCGTATTATGACAGCAGTGTTATACGAGTGTGCGTTATCTGACAGGGAGAAACTCAGTATCAACGGAAATGAGCGAGCGTGAAATTAATTGTATGTTCCCTCACGCAAAGGTCATAAAAGCGGCGACAATTATATTTTCACCTTCCAGCAAACGATGTCACCGCGCCATAGTGCCGTATGACCGTAGCCAGCCAGCCGAGCGGCGAAACGGATGCTCGCTTCACCTGCTCACTTCCGCTAGATAATTGCAAGAACTGTAACTGCTCTACATTTTAATAATACCACCTCTATTGTTATTTTACCCTTATCTCATTGGACGTCTGGAACGAGAGCCGTTGGCACGCGTCTATTCTCAAACCTTACGTCGTCATGTTACGTGTGGCGTCTCAGCCGCGATCATGCGCTGAAATTGCAAGTTGTAATTGAGAACGGAGTAATTTGAAAGCGTCTATTGCTTTTCGGTTAGGCGTTAGTGTGAGTATATGACAGAGATGTTGAAACAATGCGACCGTCTTGTACAAGTGCGGATCGGTCGGATGAGCAGAGTTCGTTGACCCCTGCCCCCTCCCCACCCTGCTCGGCGCTCCGCGGTCTCACTTTCGATGCGCCCGAGGCCTCCGCGAGTCCACGTGCCCGTGCGCAGCCGTCGCCGCTGCCACCGCCGGTGACGTCACTACCTTCGGGACCACGCGCAACGGTCCGCGTCGGTAGAGCGTGAACTTGTTTGTGTGTTTCATTAGGACTTCCATGGGAACCACGCTAAGCCTTTCCCTTACATGCCAACATTGCTCTACTAACTTAGTTGGTTGCGCACTTACGGCTAAGAATTCCTTTACCTACCTACCTCACTAGCAAATCTAAAATACTCTTCATTGTTCACACCGAAAATAGAAAACAGAGCATAATATAATTAGGCTTAAAAACTAGCACGACAAGATTGATAGACGAACTCTTTTTTTGTTCACAGCAATAATAGAAACAGAAAAACAGGAGAAAACTTAAAACTGATACAACAACTGGCCGCCTTATCGCTTATAACAAATTCTTCTATTCTACCGTGGGAATGTATTTCTCAACCAAATCCGATATTGTTGATGGCTCAACTTGCCTAAGCGTTATTGCATCAACGAAGTTGTGATCAGTGACCACCCGAGAGATCTAGAGTGTAGCCTAGAATTCTACTAGAGCAGTCTTATGAGTTGAAGAAAGTGCGAAATATCACGCATTGGTGCAAATGTAAGGTAAATGAACCCGTAAACGCACTCGAAGTGCATACGTCAACGTCGGACTTGTTCTATAAAATCTGGAATCTTGTACAGCAAAAAATGTTCTACTAAGATTTGGACATCTTTATTACGCGTCTCATAAATTTATCAAAAAATGCCCACGCTATATTTGCTGAATTATTTTAGCCATCTCATCGAAGTCTTATCAGATTTTTGTAGTCATGAAAGTCAATGGAACGTATCTTATCTCTGCGCAACAGTCGAGGGAAGTAAATATAGAGCTTAGGGGGATCGATTATGTCGTGCTCGCCTTTGGTTTTGATTTTAATTAATTGATTTACCAAATTGTTTATGAGATCTTTGACTATGAATTTAAGTTAGGGTTCTATGTCTTAACTTACCTAACCTACATTATAATTCTTACAATTAAATAAACGAATAAACAATTACCCTTTTCAGTAACTTAAATTATTGATTATTAACATTAAACAGATGCTGTGCCTGTTTATACCTATTTTAATTATTCCTATTAGATCACCTTAGCTAAAGCGAACCGCTTTTTAGATTCACTAAAGATTAATAAAATAAGGAAAAAAAAACTAAAACTCGACGAATTCCTTCACCACGCCGTTTCGGGTTCTTTAGACAAATAGGAAACTTATAAAATTATACCACCCACAAGGTGAACAGACGACCAGGACTGCAGGATCGCGCTCGATGAAAGCCACTTCCAACCTTCTATTGGATATTTATAGGGAAGGCCTATGTCCAACAGTAGACGTCTTACGGCTTAAAATATGATGAAACTACTGCAAAAATGATGATTATTTGCAATTTCCCAAAGAATACCGTTCTGTAAATAATTATTACATAATTTTGCCAAGTCATGATCTTCAGTCAAGGCCGCGTCCAAACTACAATCTTGGAGTTGTGAGACCTGTAAGTAGTTACTATGACTATTAGGTCTATTTCTACTTTCGTTTATTGTGTAGATAGCAGTGTGCTTATGTATCTTCTTTCACACAATTTGAAGAAGTGCTTCGCGGAACAGCGCGTATTCTGACTTTTTCAAACATCTACGCGCCGCGTCTCGGTGTGATCTGACTGACCCTTTAGTCTAATCAAAAAGGATTCTATTCGAAAACTTCGGTATGCATTCTTTCATGTCTGAATGATAGATATACAGTGTTTCTATAGGACAGACATTTTCTTATGGGAGCAATCCTGAAATCGAGAAAAAAATCAGCAGTTCTATACATTTCGTAGACTGTTGATATTTTATCTGCTATTTCAGGATTAGTTCCATACTAAAAGTCTGTCATGACGATGAGTATAATGATACCCTAGCACATGTCCGTCATCTATAGCAAGGTCCTGGTATATCTATCATCTATAAAAATACTTGATATTGTAGATGTCGAATAATTTCCGTACTGGCTTAGAATTAGAATACTCCTAGACTGATCGTCCGACAATAACTTCGGTATCTCTAGACGCGGAGGAGTGCGGAAGCGTGCCCGTAGCCCCGACACATGGCGGAGAGGCGAACATAACCCAGGTTTTAGTGGGTATACCGCCGACTAGGGTCAGCGGGGACTCCCACATAACCACCGGTCTCCCCAGGCTGGTGGTAACTATAAAGGATTTTGCTGCGTCAATAAAAAAGATATCTATAGGAAGGTTATGTCGTGTCACAAGACATTGAGAGATATTGTTACCCGTTATGTAGGTAAATTTTTCTCTATATAGGGAGGCCATTCAGTGAATGAAAACCTGCCCCTTAAGTGACGACAGTGAAACATGTAAGCGGTGTGCATGGCCAACTTATTTCTACGACCATTCGAAATAAAATGTTCAAAGTATGTACCTATTCAAGTTGCCACGCATGCGCTTGCCCTCTGCTTTTAGTGTTCTTTACCAATTTGTTCATGCATGCATTTTATAACATTGCTACGGAACCCTACCATGAGCTCATTCGAACGCACAACTATAGTCTGTTAGCTTCATAATTGTTTTAGTTAATTTTGATTTCTATTCTTACTATTTTAAATATTATTTTGTGAAGGAGTAATGTTCATTTGCTTTTTATAGTCTATGCTTTTTATATTATTAAAGTGGCTACACTGAAAGGTAAGATGACAAATGAACATTACTCATGCTGTCAGTGTCACGGTTGTTATTCTTAGTAGTGCACACGGTCGACATTTAAAAGGACTACAAAATAAATCGCTGCGAATCCGACAAATCGTGGTTTCATTTATGAGATTAAGGCGAAGGCCTATATCTCAGAATTGGGATTAAACGCATAAGCCCACTATTTTGAAGAATCCCGACGTAAACAAAGATTTTTGTTTCGGCGTCATGAAAAAACGTCAACTACGACGAAGTAGAAGCGGAACACCAAGCGATCCACCATACGCCTTGGGAACTGACATAAGGAGCTCTTTGAGTGCTGCGGGTGCTCAAAACGAAAGGCCTCGCAAAAGTAGAAAACGTACGAGGAGCAGCAGTACAAGTGAAAGAAGCAGAACCCGTCAAGCCAAGCGCAAGCGTGATCGACTGGCCAGGCTGGATTCGTCATCTGAATCATCTACAGCAAGTAGCAGCAACAATAAGAGTCATTCACGAGATCGTCGTAAACTTTACCGTCGTCGTAGAAGTAGAAGTTTGAGCCGTAGACACACAGACCGCCGCAGTCGCAGTCATGAACGGAAGCGAAGCCGCGACAGACATCGCAGGTGCATGCGCAGCGTGCATCCGAGTCCCAGCCGTAAGCGGGCCCGCCGCGCGCAGACGAGTTCCAGCCCTGAGTGGAGGCGCCGTGCGCAGACGAGTTCCAGTCGAGAGCGAAGACGTCGCGCACCGCCGAGATCGAGCCGTGCACGGGGACGACGTACGCTGCCGAGTTCCAGACGCGAGCGGAGACGCCGTGCGCAGACGAGTTCCAGTCGTGAGCGGAGTCGCTGCAAGGCGCATCATGGTGAAAGACGGCGCGCAGGTACGCCACGTAATGAAGGTAAGGGTGAACTTAATATCAATGCACAATTCATTACTGATTTAGCGAAGTCCTTAAATGTATCTGGTGGAAATAAATTTCCTATGTTAGGCAACGTCCTGCCAGAGTTTGATCCCATGATCAAAGGCCAAACAATTCAAATGTGGTTGTGTAAAGTAGAAGAGTGTTCAAAACTGTATAATTGGGGTGATGCTCAAATAATACATTACGCTTTGCCAAAACTATCGGGAGTCGCTAGATCGTGGTATCAGGCATTACCTTCTATGTCATTTTCGTGGCAAGAATGGAAGGTCAAGCTAATTGAATCTTTCCCTAGTAGCGATGATTACGCCGAATTACTAACGGAAATGCTTTCAAAGCGCGCGAGGTATAACGAACCACTAGAACTCTATTATTACGAGAAAGTCAACTTATTAAACCGCTGTGAAATATATGGCAAACGCGCTGTAGACTGTCTATTGTATGGCATAGAGGACCGGTCCTTAAGATTAGGTGCCAAAGCCACTAAATGTCAAGAGCCCGAACAAGTACTACAATATTTCCAGTCTATAAAGCGCCAACCTCAGGATAATGATAGACCAAATAGATCAGCTCAAGATAAGCGGGGCAGTAGCAACATCGTTGGGTTTCCTTCATCTAACGTCACTTCGAAACCATATAATAATGCAAGTAATTTAAAATCACTACCGCCTAATAGGCAAGGTTCTAACATGCCCCACAAATGTTTCAATTGCGGTGAAGTTGGCCACTTCAGTTTCAAATGCCCGAAAAAAATACTGAAGTGCACTATATGCAACAGACTAGGACACACCTCCATCGATTGTTCTAAATTACCAAATGACTCTAAAAATAACAATAGTCCAATTCAAGAGAAATCTGTTATGCAAATTGAAACCGATAACTCTAATGATAAATACAAAACTCAGTTATGACTAGGAGGTGCTTTGTTGGACGGATACATTGACTTGGGTAGCCAGTGCTCATTGGTAAGATACAGCGTTGCTAAAAATCTAGGAATCAATTGGACTGATGATAACCTCCCAATCTTGAGAGGTTTAGGTGGCAACGTTACAATACCGTTAGGTGTAGCAAAGGTAGAAATAAAAATACAAGACATAGTGGAAAATATCGATGTATTTATTGTTGACGATGGTGTAATAAAGTATTCTGCGCTCATTGGACACAATTTTACAGAACGGCCAGGAATCTTGTTAATAAAAACCGCGGACACCTTGAAATTTACCAGAAGCCATACCTTAAAACTTGACTTGATCTTGCATAGTGATGTCACTATACCATCGCAACAAACAATGGTAGTGCCTGTCGTTGCTGGTGACAATTACTCGGGCACAGCCTACATAACGGGGTCGATAAGAGGGAAGCCTGATAATGAATTCTTCTTACTGGCAGGGGAATATAGTTTTGAAAGTGGTAAAAGCGGAATTTTGGTACAAAACGTAAGTGTTAACCCGGTAGTACTAAGAAAGGGAAATCTATTGACACGAGCTCCGACAGTAAATAGATCTTTTGAGGTTAACATTCTTGACTTTGACGAAGCTAATGCTGATTCAGACCTGAATTTTGGCTCAGACCTATCTATAAGCCAGATAGAAAAATTAAAATCTCTACTTAAAACATTCGAGGTTTGTTTTTCTAACTCTTTAAAAGACCTAGGTTTTACCAATATAGTACAAATGGACATTGAATTAACTGATACGAAACCGGTAGTGTATCGACCTTATAGATTACCATATCCTGAACGCGAGCTAGTACGATCTATGGTTAAAGAAATGATTGAAGCCGATATTGTATGCGAGTCAAATTCAGCGTATGCAAGCCCAATATTACTCGTTAAAAAGAAAACCGGCGAAAAACGACTTTGCGTTGACTATCGGGCTCTAAACAATAAAACTAGGAAGGAACATTACCCCTTACCACTAATAGACGACCTTCTAGATCGACTGACTGGACATAGCTTGTTTATTAGCCTTGATCTTGCTTCGGGCTATTACCAAATACCAATAGTAGAGCACTCCCAAGACAAAACTGCTTTTGTTACTCCTGATGGCCAGTTTCAGTTTAAGCGCATGCCCTTTGGGCTGGCGAACGCGCCATCAGTTTTCCAACGAGCAATGCATAAAGTACTAGGTAAACTAACTTATGTCATAATATATATGGATGACGTGCTCATACCAGCACGTTCTTTTGATGAAGGAATGTTTCGGTTACATGAGGTGCTTGGGTTAATCAAAGAATCAGGACTAACTCTTAAACTTAAAAAATGTTGTTTCTTTGAAAAAGAAATCGACTTTCTTGGGTTTCATGTCAGCGGCGACGGCATAAAACCCGGTCTTAGAAAAACAACAGCAATAACGAACTTTCCCGTGCCTAAAAATGTTCATGATGTTAGACGGTTTATTGGCCTCGCGAGCTTCTTCAGGCGGTTCGTTAAAAATTTTGCTCTTATAGCACGTCCTTTGACTGATCTGTTGAGCACAAAATTTGAGTGGAAATGGTCCAATCAGCAAACTGACGCGTTCAATACATTAAAGGAACGACTTACCGAGCGACCTATATTAGCTCTTTATGATCCGACATTAGAAACAGAATTGCATACGGATGCTTCTAAGCTAGGTGTAGCGGGTATTTTAATGCAGCGTGGCAAAGATACTTTGCTTAGGCCAGTAGCTTACTACAGTCGAAAAAAAACCTACAGACCGGGCACGCGTATGGCGCATGTTGACGCTTTAAGTCGTAATCCCGTATCAGAGCCAAACCAAGTCGAAAAAGCCCATGTCATTGACGTTTTGAATATAGACGTAAATGACTGGATTGCTACTGTACAACAAAACGACGACGAGATTAAACGCATCAAACAAATTCTACAAGACGACGATACTAAATACGTTGCTGACGTTAGGAATAACTATCAACTTAAGGGTAATTATATCTACAGAGTGATAGAAAAAGGTTTAAGGTGGGTGGTACCACGTAGTGTGAGGTGGCAATTATTAAAAAATAATCATGACGATGTAGGTCATTTTGGGTTTGATAAAACTCTCAGCCGTTTACAAGCTAGCTTTTGGTTCCCTAAAATGCGCCGGTTTACGAAAAAATATGTTGCTGCCTGTTTAGAATGTGCGCATCATAAGGCACCCGGTGGTGCGAAAGAAGGTTCACTCCACCCCATACCGAAAATCGAAATTCCATTTCATACGATTCATGCGGATCATTTAGGACCATTTGTTCGTTCCAAAAAGGGCAATAATTACATATTGGTAATTATAGACGCGTTTACCAAATACATAAACATACGTGCAGTTCGTGATACAAAAACTGCAACTGCCATCAAAGTATTTAAAGAACATTTCTCCTATTTCGGGGTACCTTCGAGACTGATTACTGATCGGGGATCATGTTTCACTAGTACTAAATTTACAGAGTTCACTGGCAAGCTAAATATAAAGCACATACTTAACGCTGTAGCTACACCGAGGGCCAACGGCCAAGTCGAAAGGTTTAATCGTACTATCTTAGATGCTTTGAGTACAACGTGCCACAATCAAAATGATAATACTTGGGATGCGTTTTTAGGTGATATTCAGTTGGGTCTAAACACTACCATAAATAAAACAACGGGCAAAAGTCCGTCTGAACTATTATTTGGATGCAGACTAGTTGGCCCTACGGAAAATGTGCTTAGTGATGTACTTACCGAAACGTCGAAACGGATTAGTGGTGATGAGTTAATGCAGTTAAGATCAAATGCCGGCGATAGAATCAATAAAAACCAGGAAGCATCTAAATTAAAGTACGATAAAAATAGGAAGAAAGCAACTTCTTACAAAGAAGGTGACCTTGTGAGAGTTGAGCGGACTATCATTGATAAAGATCATGCGGGAAAATCTAAAAAGTTAATTGCGAAATATCATGGTCCTTATCGTATTATGAAAATTCTACCTCATGACAGGTTTCTCGTTGAAGATACACCACTTACTAAAAAGGGTAATAAAAGATACGAGAATATTGTAGCATTGGACAAAGTTCACCCTTGGCTTAGTTTTAAAGGCTACAACAGTGATACGAGTGAAAGTGATGATGATCGTGATTAGTAACGTTAAGATTTATTGTTTCTGATTGACTGTTGTTCAGATTTATCATTTATGAAATTAAAAACGTTATAGTTAAGATTCTTTAGATTATAATAAACTATACGTAATGTGAGCATAGGCTGTGAGCGATCAGTGCAGATAGCGAATGGCATTGGGAAACCGATGTCGCACAGATGGTCGTAGATTATATCAGACTATGCAAGACTTTGATTGTAACATTTATAATCCTTAGATTACATGTGATGTGAGCATAACCTGTGAGCGATCAGTGCAGATAGCGAACGGCATTGGGAAACCGATGTCGCACAGATGGTCGTAGATTATATCAGACTATGCAAGACTTTGATTGTAACATTTATAATCCTTAGATTACATGTGATGTGAGCATAAGCTGTGAGCGATCAGTGCAGATAGCGAACGGCATTGGGAAACCGATGTCGCACAGATGGTTGTAGAATTTAGCAGACTATGCAAGATTTAGAAAATGAAATAATTTATTTTGTTTCTTTTTACTACAGAATTATTTTACTGTGATAATGTGATTATGTTAACTGTAATTATTAGGTGTAAATTATAATTTATTTTCTCACATCCGGCCAAGTGTGTTCGATTCGTTTTACTCATTGTGTGAGAGGACTCACCATTACAGGATGGCCGAGCTGTTAGCTTCATAATTGTTTTAGTTAATTTTGATTTCTATTCTTACTATTTTAAATATTATTTTGTGAAGGAGTAATGTTCATTTGCTTTTTATAGTCTATGCTTTTTATATTATTAAAGTGGCTACACTGAAAGGTAAGATGACAAATGAACATTACTCATGCTGTCAGTGTCACGGTTGTTATTCTTAGTAGTGCACACGGTCGACATTTAAAAGGACTACAAAATAAATCGCAGCGAATCCGACAAATCGTGGTTTCATTTATGAGATTAAGGCGAAGGCCTATAAGTCTGACCGTTTAACTGAGTCCTCGCCTGCGCGGTACAGAGGCGCGGGGGTAGACGACAAAGGTGCGAGCGGCGGGTCCCCGCCGCTCGCACCTGTCTCAGTACCGCGCAGGCGAGGACTCAGTTAAACGGTCAGACTATAGCAATTCAAATAGTTTTCAAACGATTTCAAAAAAGGAGGTTCTCAATTCGCTGTATGTTATTTTTAATGTATGTTACGCGATTATTCCGCCAATTATGAACCGATTTTGATGATTATTTTTTTATCAGCAGAACTACTATGATCTACCAACATCTCGATTATCGTATCGATAGATCATCATCGGAGCATTTAAAATTAATTGAAATTGGTTGAGTTGTTTCAACTGAAAAATCAACAATAATCCAAAAATGGCACACATCGATTTGAGCGTACTATTCGATTTTTGTACGTAGATAGCAAAGATTGAAGTCGGTTGTGCCATTTTGGCAAAAGCTTCATGCATTATATACCTGTGTTAGTAATTTGTTGTTCGATTGATGTAATTCAGAAGAGTAGCCACATACATGAAATTATCGCCAACAAGTAGGTACCGAAGCCAAATACAGGTTTTCCTTATCAACGGATATTATTACTATTTCAGTTTAAAAGCGACTATAATTAAGACAGTAGGCAAGCGAGGTAGACATCAATTTGAATAATGTATGACAGTGAGCACCTGGCGTAACAGTACTAGACAATTTTCAAGTGCTCGAGATTTTTGATTAAATCAAAAATTAACTGCATGAGAGGAGCTTGGCATTACTATTTCGTGTAATTTTCATTTGCAGGTTTAATTGCCGATTTTACTATCTAGCCCTTTAAAGGGCCCGATTTAGTCATATTAACTTTTAAGATGCCCTTATTTAAGGGTTAAAAATGTTGGAATGTGATAATTGAACGTCATGTATCTCCCTCTTAAGCGATCCCTTTGAGCTGAAGGAAAATTCTCCTTTGGTGATTCAGAGTAAGAGTGGCAAAGCACACATATACATATATGGACTCTATGGTTATTGGTTTACATTTATTTTAATGACAAAGGTAATTTCAATGTCAATTGATTCATAAATGTGGAAAGATTGATGCAGTGTGACACAACATATTCACGTGTATATTTTTAAAAAAAAGCGCCCATTTGCCAGTCGCACCAAGTTGGTCCCGGTAAAGGTGAATCTATAGTTTTACTTCGAATATTGTGCTACAATTATCGAAGACCTTTGGTATCTTATTTCGGGATAAAAAGCCTTCATACAAAATATCACTGAAATTCATTCATTCCTTAGTACCTTTATGAGGTTGAATTCAAACAAATCCAGACACGAAATAATATTCATATTGGTAATATTAAGACAAGCAGACATATTTAGTATCCCTTGTCCCACGTTTGACGAGTAGTGTTGAGATATATGGGTACACTACATAGTTCAGGTACCTAGCATAATATATGTGGAAGTATCCATACCCTAGTGGTCGGTCATCGGCGCGTGGCGACAATTAAAACCGGGATAAGTGTTGCGTGTACCTGCGAGATGAGAGCGCCACGGTCGATACGAGGGGGTTAAGGGGGTGGGGGGTGCGGGGCAGGCATCCAATTAAGGAGTTTAGAATACAAGTCACGGAGTATTGATGTCTCTCAGTTTTTATTGCGCAAAAAGTGCATGTACCGCGCCGGTGAATGATGTGCCCCGTCTAATTGAGGATGTGTGATTACTACCCATAAACATTAATGATCGACTTGGAAACGGACTCGAACATGAACGTGAATCCGAGTGTAACACCGTAATTAGTTATTTATTCTAGGAGGTTTTTTGATAAATGTGTGTGTGTTGTATCTTTTGCGATCTGGGCGTCCGCGGGATAAGACGTGTGGGTGTCGAGTCGGTGGAGTGTGAGGCGGGTGGGGCGAGCCAACTCTTCATTCCCATTTAGCTACTGAATTGTACGGCGGGAGGAGGCCATGATTATGTTTACTAACCCCGGCCGCCCTCGCCCCGCGCTACGGACTACGCGGTCCGAATTAACACACGATCTTTGTCCCGGAGCTGGCTCTATACACCACCCTACCGATAGGTGTTGCCATGTGAGATTCCTATTTAGATTTCGGTATGCAGGTACGGTCTCAACTCATGAATTCGTTTGTTGGTAGGAAATGAACCAGGCGTTTCATTCCTATTCAGATACGAGTTAAAGAGTTCATAAGTTACGATTTTATTAGAATAGGGGTGGTTTATGTTCAGCATTGGACGTCCTATGGCTGGTGATGATGATGATGAATTAAATTATTAGCTAATCTCCAATCTTTAAAATCAAAATATTAAAGTTTATAATCTTTTATTTCTGAGAGTTCGGTATAACGGACTAAATACCGAACCCTCAGAGATAAGATAGTTTTAGTAACACTTTGCAAAGTGCAGACTTTCCGCGAGGTATACTCCGCGCCACACAAGTTGATGGATGTGAAGTTAGCCACTATCTGCGCAATAGCCATTCAACGTGCGGCTTCCACGTCGTCTCGTCAGGATTGGATAATGCGCAATTTACGCAGCTATTGGCTAACTTCACATCCGCCAACTTGTGTGGCGCGGAGTATAGGTGTATTACAGAGGACCTATTCTGAAATCGGGAAAAAATATCAGTTGTTCCATAAGAAAACGTTATTTGACCATCGAAAAAATCGGAACAACTTTTTTTTAAACTAAGTACCTAGCTAGTAAGTAAAATTGTGATAGGTACTTTGGCCTGTACTGTATTTTGACTAGTACTAAACGAGTTTCCCCAGTTCAAACATTGACCCAGTGATCCTGGGCAGCGTCACCGCGGGCGTCGGTAATCGGGTGAAAACTCCAGTCTCCACTAGTTCCTGACCACGCGGCGCATAACGATACGTAGCTGACAACTTTTAATACAATATAACCCACAGGATGCTTAGACCAAAATATAGTAGGGCAATTTATGGCTCCCACATAATTAAGTATAATAGCTATACTTTCTTACTTTAAAGTTTGACTGTGCTATAAAGAGTTCTCAGCGACATTTTATAGGGAGTATTATACAATGTTTTGGTTACTGTATGTTGACCACAAGTTCATCACTAAAATGAGTGAGTTTTCCCCCAGTTCAAACAATGACCCAGTGATCCTGGACAGCGTCACCGCAGGCGTCGGTAATAGGCTAAAAACACCAGTCTCCGCCAGTCCGAATCAGCTGACTGGGTACATTTAATACAATACATATATCCCACAAAGTACTTGGACCAAATAATAGTAGGACAATTTCATTGAAATGTCTCCCGCCAATCAGTAAAACAAAAATCGAATTTGATATTGAAAACTATCTAATTTTATAGTTAGACTGCGCTAAAAAACAGTAATTGTTAGCGATGTTTTATAGAAGTACATACCTAGGTATTATACTATGTTTTGGTTAGTTAGTGTATTTCGACCATAAGTTCATCACTAAAATAATATGAGTGAGTTTTCCCCAGTTCAAACAGTGACCCAGAGATCCTGGGCAGTCACCGCGGGCGTCGGTAATCGGGTAAAAACTCCAGTCTCAGCCAGTCCCTGACCACTAGACGCATAATGATATGTAGCTGACTACATTTCATTTTGATTTCATTTTTACTCTCTTGGGAAAATGGGTGTCGTAACTTAGGTTACATTTAATTTCATACCTTATTTTTTTTACATAACATTGAAAGAAATGAATAATAATTTCAGGAAGCGGCTCATTTAAAAATTAAGTACGTTATTTATAATGTCATTATAACACAAGAACCATAAAACAGCTCTAAAACGTTATTTATCTCAGACTAGACACTAAATTATATTTATAAACTAGTTTTTACCCGCGGCTTCGCCCGCATGATATTTTGATTTTTGTGCTATCCCATGGGAGCCCTTTATTTATCCCGGATAAAAAGTAGACTATGTCACTTTCCGTCTTTCAAACCCGAGGCCCTACCTTACCACCCATGATAAAGCAGGTAGAAAATAAAAAAATAAATAAAAAAACGTTCTAACGGTTGTTCGATTCGACAGTTGTTTTTTTTGACATTTCTTGAAGCGCACTCGAGAATCGCTCGCAGTAAGCAGATTTTTTCCTACTTCCATCCATCCATCAGCCATAAGAAGTCCACTGCTGGACATAGGCCTCCCCCATGGATCTCCAATAAGACCGGTTGGAAGCGGCTTGCATCCAGCGCGATCCTGCGGTCTTAATGAGGTCATCCGTCCACCTTGTGGGTGGACGTCCTACGCTGCGCTTGCCGGTACGTGGTCTCCACTCGAGAACTTTTCGACCCCATCGGTCATCAGTCCTCCGCGCTATGTGCCCTGCCCATTGCCATTTCAACTTGCCAATCCGTTGGGCTATGTCGGTAACTTTGGTTCTTCTACGGATCTCCTCATTTCTGATTCGATCTCGCAGAGAGACTACCTACTTAACACTTATCGTTATATTATGGAAAACTTACGCAATATCATTATAATTTATAGTAGGCTAGATTTTGCCCGCGGCTTCGCCCGCATGCTATTTCGAGGCCCTACCTTATTACCCTTTTTAAAGGAGGTGGAAAATAAAAAAACAAAAAAATTCGATTTGACATTTGTTTGATTTGACAGTTCTTTTTTGATATTTCTTGGAGCGCACGCTAGAATAGCTCGCATATGGCAGAATTTTTCCTACTTAACACTTATTGTTATAATATGGAAAATTTATGCAATATCATTATAATTTATAGCCTGTGTTATTCTGATATATGTATAAGCTATATTATTGCAAAGTTTCATCTCAATCCATTCAGTGTTTTTGCGTGAAAGACTAATAAACATCTATACATCCATCCATCCTTACAAACTTTCACGTTTATAATATTAGTAGGATGTGTTATTCTGATATAAGCTATATTATTACATAGGCCATAGTATGATGATATTATTTGCAAAAACTAAAACTATTGGTCTCCTTTGTTTTCTCAAGGGACGCGGACATATAGCCATATTTTTTTATATGAAAACTTCGGTAGTTCTAGTGTTGTGATAATACAATCTGTACCTTTGAAGATTATTTTCATATTATTATATAATATATATATATATATAAAATAATTTATATAATGATACATTTTTAATAATTGACAATGAAATTCACGATTAAAAATTAAGAGCAACAGCCGAAACATGAACAACCGCACGGAGACGGCTACATACCACAGCTCGGCGAGGGTCATTACCGCGCGGCTGGGGGCGCGTCCCCGCTAGTGTGGGCTCCCAGCTGCGTTTACGTAACACCGACTTTATGACACCTCAGATTAATTTCTTGACCTGCCCTTGGTACTACTCCTCTACTCTCGAAATGATTAAAATCTACTTTGCACCATTTGGAAGTGCAGTTTGTAACTTTATGGACTAGCACACATTTCTTTTTTGTCTAGGAAAATTCCTCCATCCATCATCCACAACACACCACCACACTCCTCCACCATCGCGCCTGGGCCAGACATTGGGTGGTTATTGGGGGTCCCCGACGACTTGTCGGTATACCCTAAAAACCCTGGAGTGTTTCACCAAAGCGCCTGGTGTCGGGGCTACGGGCACTCTTTCGCACTCTTCCGCGGCCTCTACAGCGCCAGCCTCATTCGGGCTCCACCTCGGAGCTTGCGCTCCACTCCGCTAGTGGGGGCTCCTGGCTGCGTTTACGTAACACCGACTTTATGACACCTCAGATTAATTTCTTGACCTGTCCTTGGTGTAGTACCAAGGACAGGTCACAGGTAGGTACACTACTCTCGAAATGGTTAAAATCTACTTTGCATCAATTAGAAGTGCTGTTTGTATCTTTATGGACTAGCATACCTACGATAACTGACTTGTTGTTATAGGCCGAATCATACAACTTGACCCGGCTGTTAGCTACAAGCTGCAGATAACCCAATGTGAGCTTCAGTCAGAATTGAGCAATTCGCAGCTTGTAGCTAACATCAAATCCCGCGACATAGATACATTATCATCAATTTTCTATGCTTTGACTTTGCACGTTTCTATTTCTATTGATAGTATTTTGTTGTAAATTTGTGTATTTGCTCCCTTCGAATCACATAATATAATAGGTAGATATATGTATGTATACAATATTTATTGGAACGAAAAACTTGAAAATTCACAAGTTTGCCAATAATTATGTTAAACGCCAGCACGTAGGAGCATTTGTTTTATGTACGGAGCTCAGCTTAACTAGTTCACATACTACTTTTTAACATATAAGCTTTTTTGTGTGGAAATGGTGTACGTGTACATCATATTACAACGAAGTTACATCTGTACTACCTACATACATATTGTTCACGTATCATATGACAGTAGGTACTGATAATAATTTGTGTCATACGAACCACGGTAGCGCTCAGTTGGAAAAAGCCACCCGCTGTTACCCATCCAAATACTGACCAATTGTAGGTCGCGGTTGTTTTAAACGTTTAGCCATGTCTGAGGCCTCTAGGCGGCCTAAAAACTCTGACATCAGGGCTAGCCACCCGGCCTATACGAACTTACTGACAATAATAAATATGAATGAAATTGCCCAAATATCTTAAAAGTGGCATGACTTAGGAGGCAATGATTTGGGCTTCGGGCGTGCCGCCGGTTTTCGTAATGAGACCGTTCGAACTCTTCCCGCGCGATCGCGAATTCTTTTCGTCGAGATCCTACTGCGCATCTGTCGGGGTCCAGAGCAATAAAAATAAATTACAAACACTACGGGAAAAGTATAGCAGGGGAAATAAGAAGGAGCACAATTTCAAATTGTATTAATGAAAACGAAGAGGGATCATCGACTTCTGTTAGCAATCACGCCGATTGGCGATATGAATTGAATATTGAGAATAATATTTATGGAAAGTCTTGTAATTGGAACCCTAGCAAATTGTTTTACTTAGGTATCTACTCAAGGGTATTGCAAAACTATCAGAGAACAAGTCATACAGTGTGTATTTTTAGATGACGTAGCTAGGTATATTTTTAGATGACGTAGCTAGGTAATATTCTTGTACTTTCAATTACACAACTTTTACTACGGGACCCTAAAATCGTGGAAAAAAAACCAGCTAATCCATAAAAATGTCAATGTACTTTTAGACAATTTCTACCACTAGTAACTGTAGATAATGTTGTATGGTATTATTGGTATCATCATCTTCTTTATTCGTGTATGTTTCTAGACATAAAAGCTGTTTACGCTACGTTTAACTTCCAATAAAAAAAACAGCCATATGACGTCGATTGCTGGACACAGGCCTCCCTATGGATTGCTGACAAGCCCGGTTGGAAGCGGCTAGCATCCAACGCTTCCCAATGCAATCCAATGTGATATTATGGTAATTATGAAAAGTGGCCAACAAGACGACGGGCCTCCTGATAATATAACCGCCGACTATGAACAATCGTAACCAGGCGAGTCAATGATGCGTTGACTATGCTTCAGGGTCGCTTAAATGTGTTAAAAAAGCCTTTTCGAGTTGCTGTTATTGGCTCTACATTTCTAGCATCAAAGGGAAAACGTGATCTCGAGAGTCGATCCGCCGAGGAAACGTGACCTTTATGCAAAGGAGAGTTCGACCAAAAGTCTCGAATCACAATACAATATTCTTGTTTTAAAAATCGCTATTAAATCAGTGACCGTCAGTTAAACTAGGCAAACAACACCCAGACGTCAGAGCCGATGTAAATCCACGAAAACGCATGAAAAATTAAAATATACGATCTAGATACGAGCGAGACTTCACGAGATCGCATGAATACAAGATCCAGTGCACATGTACAGTGGATTAATCATATAGAGCAGCCATTCTCAAAGTGTGCTCCGCGGAGCCCTAGGGTCCCGGTCTCGCAAATCCTCTGCTATGAGGACTCCACGAGAATACTGAAAGATTTTTTTTTTTTAATTGAAGTTCACAAACAGTTTTTATGTACAACTTACATCTAAACTTAACTACACAAAAAACATTTTCAAACATAAAAACCTTAACAGTGAACCTAACTTACACAATTAAAATTTTACTACAAACTACTAACCAAACAAAACTTATACAAAAATAAACACTGTTAATATTTGAAATGACTTAAAATTAAAAACTACATAAACCGAAACAGTACTTAATTAAATAATTAATTAGTTTCGAAATAATTTTTTGAAATTTAAATAACAACATAAATAAGCTATAAAAGAGAGAGATTAGAGATAATTATGACTAATTACACAATAATTCATGAAAAAGACCAAAACAATACTATTTTATAATAACTTTTTCAATACTCTCTTAACTGAGAGTAGCGAGCCAATATATACCATCCTTGTCGTAGCTATCACACATACGCACCAATGGGGAATGAGACATCATATTGGTTCTGCAAGGAGGCAATTTAAAAGTTTTCCACTGATTGCAAGACCTACAAGGATGATTTGGGACTCTAAGATTGACTTTATTCAGTAAATCAGGACAGTCAACTAAACCATTATAGTAGTTTATGCAACTGTCATATAATGAAGGGTATTAAAACACGAGTGTGAGTTTATGAAACGAGCGCAGCGAGTTTCATAATAGTAACGAGTGTTTTAATTAGCACGGTTCATGAGATGCAGCCTGGTGACAGACATACATATGGACAAACAGCAGAGTCTTAGAAATAGGGTCCCGTTTTTTCCCCTTTTGGGTACGGAACCCTAGAAAAGAACAAAACTAAAACATATTACCGAGAAACCGATTAAAAAATATATTTTTTTATTTATTTTAGGGCTCCGTCAAATATTTCACTTTCCTAAAGGATTCCGTTATCGAAAATGTTTGATAGCCGCTGATGTAGAGTAAGCTCGCAGTTAGTAGGCAGGCGCGCAGCGTTATTCAGGTAGCCGGTTTGGGTCGCCTAATGAAAGTCGATGAGATGAATGTTTTGGGTTTAATTAGAACTGATTAGTCGCCAGCTAGCGCAGGAATTGTATGGCATAGCATAGCTTTAGCTGGCATAGTATCGGTTTATAGAGGTATTATATACATTTGTATGGATTGATTTAGGGAGGTGACTGGTAAAGATACAATGATTAGTGATTTTCTAAATCGATAAAAAAACAATACAATATTTGTTTTCTCGTTAATATTATCAGGCATAGAGATGGGTCGACAAAATTTCTGAAATCGCGGGCCTTAAATACGATTGGAGGTTGGTTGTTTTCTTTTTTTGCTGCTTTAGCAACGGTAAATTAATTCACGAAAATCATACAATAAATTAGACGGCAACCTGCCAAACATTTCCAACGTGTCTACAAAACAATCCACGGAATCTTCTGACCGTGACATTGGCGACATGCAGGAAGACTAAGTCAACCGCAAAACCCGTGACACCGCGAGTAGCGTGAAGGCTTGCTTTTCGCAGCTCACCTTCGAAACACGGGATCGATTTTCAAGAATTTCAACTAAGTTTACGAGCACGATCATTGTCCTCGTAAACATTCCAGTTGCCGCAGTGTCGATGCTATTCAAATCTACGGTAATAGCTTTACAATTTTATAGCTTGCGTTTAGCTTCGTCGCGGGGGACAAGGAGGGAACAATAAACAATCTGTTATTTTGGTGCATGGAGCGATGGCGGCGATAGGTCAGTTTTATTAATTCTAAAAAAATATGCCGTCTTACCACAAAAGTTTTACGCACGCTTTAGACAATGTTTAACAGTACAAATTGCACGCTTAAACAGTTTTTAAAGCACGTTTAAATCTTTTGTAGTAAGACTGATAGTAATCAAGGGTGTAAGTCAAAATGAGTTCAAACAAATGTGCCAGACTGTTGTTACGTGTGAATGTTATCAGACTAGATGCTAAGCTTGCTAAATTTCTCTGTTCCCAACTACGTAATAGCATGTCTACGTACGTAGTCAATGAGTACTACCATGGTTATAAAAATATATAAAAATATATAATATGTGGTTCATAAAACCTATTCTCCACCTATTCACTATAATTATCCTGGACATTGTCTTTGAAAACACATACCTACTTTGGTCTTGTATCTTCATCTATTCTCACGTGAAAGCTTATGAAAGTGCGACCGTAAATTAATAGCGCTAAATTCTCAACGTTTTGACGAGATGGTCACTTTTTTACGTGACCAAATAATACCACATAATTAAAGCTCCATGCTCCGATCCTAAATGCAATATAGTGCGACAATCGGAATACAAAGATGACTACAGATGTATTGTAATTCAAAATCGGGCAAGCCGTTTTGACGATTTGAGGATTCATAAATTCATACAACCAAGAAGATTGTTTATACTGTTCTCTTCAGGTCTTCTCGCTACTTCAAAATTATGTTACTCGAGAAACCGAGACAATAAAACTTAAACTTCTAGCACAGATTGTAATAATAGATAATTATTTTTCGCAAAAAATGGCAAAACCGCCTTCCATCGTGTACATAATTTGAATATTTCGCTCGAATTGTTTACATTATTGTTGATTTATCAAAAACGGCTCAGCCGATTTCTGTAAAATATGGGACTACCTCAGAAGTATATTCTATCGAAATAAAAAAAAAATCGATTCGGTTCACAATGGGGAAATTATCGATGAACGTACACGAAATAAAAATACATAGAGACGAACATAGAACCTCCTTTTTGGAAGTCGGTTAAAAACAAATATAGATGTAGCTTATAAATTCCTAAAACATTGTAAAAATCGGCCAAGCACGAGTCGGACTCGCACACGGAGGGTTCCGTACTGTATGGGAAGCCCCCCTTCAATATTTATTTTATTTTAATTTTATTATTTACTATTGAAGTTAATATAAAACTAAATATTCTGTGTAAATTTCAAGCATCTACCTGTTACCATTATTAATATAGAGCGAAAAACGTCTAAAAAATCAGGTTTATTGTATGGGAGCCCCCCTTAAATATTTATTTTATTATCTTTTTATTTGTTGTTGTAGCGGCAACAGAAATACATCATCTGTGAAAATGTCAGCTGCCTGGCTATCATAGTTCATTAGATACAGCCCGGTGACAGACAGACAGACGGACATCGAAGTCTTAGTAATAGGGTCCCGTTTTTCCCTTTGGGTACGGAACCCTAAAAACCAGCAATAAGCTTAAAACAACTGCACAATTTGGTATTCCCAGTCCAAGTGGTAATAGAGTCGATGTTTGTACGCGCGACGAATTCTCGAATACACGAAAGAACCAAAGTCTCCACGAATCGGGAGGCTTCGTCCTAGACACCCGCTGAGTAATCCTGGTAACAGACGTAGGATAATCGACTATTTATAGACTGGTATCAAACACGCGCCCATTCGCATGGGACCACCACGTGACGACTACATTGCAGAATTATTAATAAAACAACAAGGCGCTAACACGTACCTATACCCGATGTCTTCTACGATAGGTGTGCGTGACTGACTTGTGTTACGAAAATCGATACTACAACAATGTCCTATTATTAAGTCTACAAGGATATTTTGTAGACAGGGGACTAAGAGACCGATTCTTGAATCTATCACGGTGACGTAATAAGACTTATAACACGTTAAGTAATATTGCCTGTATTGGCTGAAATCACAATACCACAGGTCATTAATGGAGATGTTTAGTGAAATATCTAGCCTTATATTAGATACTTATTGTGTTAACTAAACAGCAATAATCATGATCTAAGACAGATAGATACTTATTAACTTACATACATGACTGTGTTCGCGGAGCATTTTATGAGAATGGTAAAATGTTTATATTTCTACCATGGAAACTTTTATAACATAATTATTTTAGTCATAAACCTTTACATGTGTACTGTTTCATTTACACATACCAAAGTGGGATAAATAAAACTAAAATTAAATCTATGTCAAGTCTGGTAAAAACACTACACTCTTTTCTCGAATTAATTAACCCTCTGTAGTATCGTTATAGATAATATAAATTAAGCTAAAAGTCTGAATTAAACTAGAGGAAGACATAACAAATCCAAATTTCATTTAAATTGATCGATATTGGATCTCAATAGTAATAATAGTAGAACTGTTATTCGGGTTGTATCTTTTTACATGCTATATTTTTAACGGGATCTAAATATGAAATACATAAATAAAAGAATAAGCCTACAGGTAGTGAATATAGATAAAAAAAAAACTTATGCATACCTGACAAACATCACTCATTACGTATACGCGGCTGAAAAATGGGGTAGAGCGATCACCACTCGATAGAGAGCGCTTCAGCCCCCCGACCGCCTAAGCAATAGCAATCGTAATAGCAATCGTTTATGACTTCATTTTAGACATTTGGCACCGCCTATGTGACGTTAGCCATCAAAATTGTTCATTCAACGATTGCTTTCGCAATCCGCGCAAAGCAATTGATGGCTAACGTCACATAGGCGGTGCCAAATGTCTAAAATGAAGTCATAAACGATTGCTATTACGATTGCTATTGCTTAGGATAAATAACCAAACAGGCACTGCGCAGAGTTCGAATAAATTACAGATGGCGGATTTAAGATCTTTTGTTTACATATCCCGATTAAAGAAAACTACCACTATCGACGACGTGAAAGATTATTTAAAAGATAATGGTGAAGAATGTTTTAAAATTGAACCATTGACCCAGAGACATGAAACTGATTTTTGTTCATATAAATTATCGGTACCTAGACGTAAGTTGGATATATTTTTGAGCGAAAAATTTTGGCCTCAAGGCATAAAATTCAGATTATTCCGCGAACACGCGGCGAGAGGAAGCAAACCTATAAATTAATATGGATAGTACACCAAAAATTGTAATTTCATCTTTTAATTGTAAGGGTATTAAGAGATCTGCCCAGGCCGTGCGTGACCTGACTATATATTCACACTTGATAGTCCTCCAAGAGACTTGGCTTTTAGAACATGACCTGAACTTTGTCAACCAGATTAGCGATTCTTTCGGATGTATTGCAAAGAGCTCTGTAGATAGTTCCCTGGGGATAATTCGGGGACGCCCATACGGGGGACTCGCGATACTCTGGAATAAAGCTACGTTCCCAAATGTTACCCCAATAAGTTGTTCAAACAAAAGAATTCAGGCTATTCGAGTATCTTTGAGCTCCAGTTCTTTTTTACTAGTAAATGTGTACATGCCCTGTGACGACGTTAAGAACGCTGTTGAGTTCACTGAATGTTTAGCCGAAATCAGTGCAATTATTGAGGAATCCAATGTTCAGATAGCTTACATTTCGGGGGACATGAACGCACATCCCAGCGCACCATTTGGTACGCAACTGGCGAAATTTTGCGAGGATATGCTGTGGGAATGTGCTGACTTAAATATACTAGGTGTAGATTCCGATACCTATACTTTTCAGTGCGAAGCGAGCGGCAGCAGGAGATGGTTGGACCATTGCATCACCACAAAAGCTGCCTGGGACACAGTGGTGGGCGCGTATGTTACTCATGACGTCAGGTGGTCAGACCACCATCCACTAAGTATTGAAGTTAATATTTCGGGAACCACCATTGGTACTGCCATCTCTTGTAAGCCGGACGCTTTAAAATATATAAAATGGGGAGAGAGGAATACTAGTCAGATTAACAAATACGGCGAATATTGCTATAATAATCTTGATAGGTTTCCTGATTTGTCTGTCTGTGATTGTAATAATACACTAACTTGTTCGCATATAGATAAATATCATAGCTATATAGACACGTATTATGGTCATATTGTTAACGTACTGCAAAAAGCAGCATCTATTAGTTCTCGTCCATGTGAACGGAAGCGTCACATAAAAGTAGTTGGTTGGAACTACCACGTCAGAGACAGCCATGACAAAGCTAGACTTTATTATAAATGTTGGGTGGTTGCAGGTAGGCCTTCTAATGGTGTTGAATTTGATAACATGCGGAATAGTCGATCTGTTTTCAAAAATAAAATTAAATGGTGCCAAAACAATGAAGATAGTATTAAAATGAATATTTTGGCTCTGCACAGAAAAAATAAAAACTTTATAAAATTTTGGAATGCAACAAAAAAACTAAATTTTAAACAGATCTTACCTGTATCCGTGGGAGGGATTCAGGAACCAAATGACATAGCTGAATTGTTTGCTCAACAATTCAAGATAGATCCTCTTCCCGCGCAGTCTGTGCTCGATGCTGAGTTGCCCCAGAATAATGACGTCATTGAATTTACGCGTAGAGACATCTCTGAGATCATAATGAGTATGAAACGTGGTAAATCTCCCGGTCATGATGGCCTCAGTATAGAGCACATACTTTGGGCTAGTAATAAAATTAATGAACATCTGTGCAGCCTATTTAATTTGTGTATGAAATACGGATACTTACCGGCAGATATGATGCATACGTCAGTTGTTCCTATAGTAAAGAACAAAACCGGTGATCTCAGTTCTGCATCCAACTATCGCCCTATATCGTTAGGTACCATTATTGGTAAGATATTGGAGCGTCTACTGCAACCCGAGTTGCTCAAGTACATTAAGATTGACGATGCGCAGTTTGGTTTCCGTCCCAATCTCTCCACAGATGCCGCTATTGTCAGCCTAAAAAGCACTATTACCTACTACACTACTCGTAATACATCTGTGTATGCATGCTTTCTGGACCTTAGTCGCGCATTTGACCTCGTAAATTACGAGCTATTATGGGCTAAATTACGAGCGTCAAAAGTGCCTATTCAGATAGTAAACTTGCTGAGATTTTGGTACGGAAACCAAACTAACTGTGTTAGATGGGGCGATGCGACTTCTAGCAGTTACAGGCTAGAATGCGGAGTTCGTCAAGGGGGGGTAACCTCACCGGACCTCTTTAATCTGTACGTCAACGGCCTGATTGAGGAGCTGAGGAGCGCCAACGTCGGTTGTCACCTAGGCAACGTGTGCGTAAACAACCTAAGCTATGCGGACGACATGGTGCTCCTTAGCCCCTCAATCAAGGGATTAAGAAAGCTTCTTTCAATCTGTGAGCATTATGCTAATGCTCATGGATTGAAATATAATGTATCCAAAACGGAGATGATGGTGTTTGCTTCAGGTAGGGGTCCGGAGAGAGTACCGGAAGTTTATTTGAATGGCGCGACAGTCAAAGTCGTGAAGCAATTTAAATATTTAGGGCATTTGTTGTCGGAGCGACTGCAGGATGATGCGGACATTGAACGAGAGCGGAGAGCCCTCGCCGTCAGAAGCAACATGCTCGCCCGCCGATTCGCTAAGTGCAGTACAGACGTAAAGACCACTCTTTTCAAAGCCTATTGCCTATGCATGTATACGTGCCAGTTGTGGATAAAGTTCACGCGGAAAGCAATAAACACGATAAGAGTTCAGTATAATGACGCATACCGAACTCTTATGAAGCTACCGCGGTGCTGCAGCGCGTCGAGCATGTTTGCTGAGGCGGGGGTTCCTGACTTCTTTGCAGTAATTAGATCTAGGGTGGCCTCGTTTTGGCAGCGTCTGCGTCATTCCGACAATGCAATTCTTGTGGCTGTCTCTGACGACTTCCGGAGCCCTTTGTTTGAGCATTGGGTTTCTGTCCACATGGACGCGAATAAGAAATGAATATATGTACCTAATACCTATATCGACTCGGCACTATTGTGCGGTATAATTTTAAGTAACTATTTATAAGACTGGACGTTACACCCCTTATACAGGTGTAACATTTTATTTTATATTATTTTAATCAACAATTTTTTGTAACTCTGGGTCTCTGTGCCTGCAATAAATGGTTTTTATTATTTATTTATTTATTATTTAGGCGGTCGGGGGGCAGATAAGTAGATAGCGAGTAGCGACGTAAGAGACAGTTCAACTCCATCATAGAGAAACTATGACCGCGTAGTGATAGGGGTTAATATTCAATATGGACATGGTCGAAAAAGTAGCCACTATACCATTTTTAAAGCAGAACTAAAAGATGAAGGTGTGGGCGCGCATGTTAAAAATTAAGCGTATTTATTGTTATTTTTATCTATAAAGAAAATACGTGTTAAACATTAAAATTAAACATTAACATGTTTTTGCCATTATTTGTTTATTTATAGGCCGAATCATACATGTCGTCCGATGTGAAGTTAACTACAAGCTGCGCAATATCCAATCGACGCTCAGCTTTATGTGAGCTTCAGTCAGGATTGGATATTGCGCAGCTTGTAGCTAACTTTACATCCGCCGACTTGTATGATTCGGCCTATAGCGATTCTTGCGATGTGAGGCGGTTCAGCCACGGTAATTATAACTTACCGTGGTTCAGCCCGCCCACCACATCACCAGCGTTTTCGACCGATAAGTCTATCTAGGTACTCTAAGTAATGACGTTTATCGAAGGTTTACTTACTTTGATGCTTATCTGCTAACTGTATAAGAGGGTTGGGCAGGTCCCTCCGCCTGTAGAAGCACATGACTTTTGCTTCCACATTGCCCGACGGCGTTTTGTTCAACTCTTCTATCCGCCGGATTTGGTACGGAGACGTCGACGACGTCTCGAAATAGACGCAGTCTGTAGACAAACAAATTGAACATTGGTTAGATTCGATGGAAAACAGACAATTTGCAAAGGAAAACATTTCTATAGTGTTTTCTAAAGTACTCGTTAGGAAAAAATGGTCTTGAAATGAGTCTCATTTCGTCCTCTCATAGCAAAACCTGGCTAAATGAATCAATTTCGAAAGAAATATTGTTGCTAGTTATTAAAAATATTTGCTAAGACAATGGTGCACGCCTGAATCCTTTTGAGCCTGAACCCTTACGTGCGAGCGCACGTAAAGTGCACGGTTGGAGTTGCTAACAAAAAGTATTGAAATGAACAAAAAATTTCATCGGACCGCCACTACATTATTTATTAAGGATAAAAATATAATAAACGATTGTCAATAAATATTGGAATAACATTTTAAAAACCTATGAATGAACATACTTAGGTATTTTTTCCCTGCTTTCTTGAACTTGGTTAAATATCTGTACCTAAATGCATTGGCTACGTATTACATTTGTAGAAAGACGGTGCGATACTCTGCTTCTCTTGATTGTTACAATACCAAGTGAAGGTATTAATAGAATGTGTGTAAGTGTAATGTACCAATAGAATATACCGATGTAGGTACTCGTATCTTTGGTATAATATCTTACAAACGGCTGACGAGGAGCAAGCAAGGTACATAATTATTTGCTTTGCAGCATAACCTGATCTATGTTGGCGCAGTTTCAGAATCCCAGATTTGTAGATGTCTTAGAATATCCTAAATATCCTAATGCATTGAAGATGACTTTTTGATAAAGAGAAAACACCTCATCTGCAAGATTAGCACACTTTCTTGCAGTTTTAAAGAAATATTAGGGAGGTACACTAAAAGTTCTAGAGACATTTTAGCAACTTACCGTTTACGATTTATGGCCCAGTTAATGAAATTTCAATAAATTGACCTTAAAACATTAAATGGTCCATAAATCGTAAACGGTAAGTTTTACAAAAAAGTTTAATGGAAACAAAAGATGCGAAATTTTATTTTCTACAATAATGATCTTAATGTTTTTTGCCCTTACGAGGGGTGATCCAAAAGTAATGATAATCAATAACAAACACAATGAATAAAATAAAAAAATAAATTTATTTCTCAACATAGTCTCCTAGCAAGTCTATACATTTAGTCCATCTCTTTTCTAAACCTAAAATTCCCTTAGAAAAAAAATCTTTATCTTGACTCTCAAAAAAGTCCTCAACCGCGGCCATCACGTCGCTATCATCGTCAAATTTCTTGCCTCGGAGATGTTCCTTGAGTCGTGGAAAGAGATAAAAGTCACTGGGGGCTAGATCTGGTGAATAGGGGGGGTGACCCACCAGCTCAAAGCCTCCTGAATGGCAGCCATGGCAATTGCAGCTTTGTGAACCGGTGCGTTGTCTTGATGGAACAGCACCCCAGCCCGCAGTTTGCCTCGCCTTTTCTCCTTAATAGCCTCCCGCAATCTTCTTATTTGTTCTGCATAGTAGGAGCCTGTAATAGTGGCCCCCTTTTCCAAGTAGTCCACCATGATTATTCCTTCAGCGTCCCAAAAAACAGACGCCATAACCTTCCCTGCTGAGCTTGACACTTTGAATTTCTTCGGCGTCGGTTCATCGGATCGTTTCCATGTCATCGATTGTTGTTTTGTTTCAGGATCAAAATGGTGGATCCAGGTCTCGTCCATGGTCACAAAACGTGACAAAAAATTATCCTTGTCTGCCTGGAAATTTTCGAGATTTGCTCTTGACATGTCGACTCGTTTCTTCTTTTGCTCGTCGTTTAACATTTTCGGTACCCAACGCGCGGAGACCTTTCTCATATGCAATTCGTTCGCAAGGATTCTTTGAATGCTGCCATATGAGATCCCTGTGACCTCAGCTACATGCCTGATAGTCACTCTTCGATCTTCCAATACAACTTCTTCAACTTTTTTCACATTTTCTTCAGTGAGGGACGTCGATGGGCGTCCTTCGCGGTGTTCGTCTTCCGTCGATGTTCTTCCCAGCTTAAACTCCTTAGCCCAGCGTGCAACTGTGGAATATGGAGGAGAAGAGTCCCCTAATGTTTCCACCAAGTCGCTATGTATGTCTTTGGTAGACATTTTTTTCAAGCAGAGGTATTTAATGACAGCTCTGATTTCCTGTTTTTCCATTTTGATGTTCACTCCTTGACAGCCCGTATTCAAATGAATGTAGCTCCCGGGAATCGTGGCCTATTTATATGATTTTTTTTTCTTAAACTAGTTGGTAATTGAGCAAGTGACTGATATTTTTTTTTGTATTTTTGTGTGCAGTAGAAATAACTGATTATCATTACTTTTGGATCACCCCTCGTAAGTACATAGTTTCCGAGATATCGGCCAAAAACATTTTTTCAAGATGACGTGTCAGGAACGCATTCTCTGAACGGCCGAACTATAGTCATTATTAATTCATATTTATACACAACTGTGACCATTGGAGAGTCCGTAGCGCAAATAAGCTTTTCTCTTATATTCCCAGTAAAATCCTGATATCCTTAAAAATGTTAGATACTCTGACACGCATTGTTAAAGCTAAGTGTGGAGTAAGTCTTGCCTACCAATAAACATTTTCTTACTAATAATAATTCAATGAAATGTTTTCCAAGCAATAAACCATTAAATATCGGGAATATCTCTAAGCATCCAAAATGTATCGGAATAAGTAGTTTTGCATTGCTGTATGACAAGCATTTACTCAAGTAAAACCTCATGCAAAGTAATTTCGGTATAAATATTGTCCCATATTATAGGCCGAATTAAATTCCTTGGCGGTTTGATGTTAAATAGTTATTTTTGTGATAAACGTTTCAAAAATTCGTCGCGAATGCAGGACTTGAACGTGCGTCTTCGGATCATTAGCCCGACGCTTTCCCAACTGAGCCACGGTAATGATAACTATTACCGTGACTGAGCTAATTCGCAGTCCTGACTTTGCGTCGAATTTGTGAAGTGTTTATCATTTTAAACAACTTATAGCGTTGGCGGCGCCACCTGTGATATTAGCTACAAGCTGCGGATTCAGTCAAGATTGGGATATCCGCAAATTGTAGCTAACATCACAACCACCAAGAACTTTCATTCGGTTTACTCTACAGAGGTTTAGAGGTAGCTTACTTTACTAGGTAAGTAAGTAACTTCGAGTTCTTTCAAATAAAGAATCATGTTTTCAGAACAATGTTTTCAACAAAAACGTTGCAACAAAAATATGTACCTAATTACTAAGTAATTTTAGATAAATATGAATTCAACACTCTACAGGATTACTCAGAAAAGGTTATAGTTAAAAATACAGTCGAAAGGGGCTGATTCAGACCGTCATTAAGAACAACTTTTACTACGGGCCAGAACATAAAAAAATCTGTTATTCCATACATTTAGCACATTCCGAGTTGCAATTTTGTATGGGACAGGTGATTTGGTTTTCTAGAATTCCTGGTGGTCCCTAAGACAAAAGTTGTTCATAATGATGGTTCAAATTAAGTTTTGAATAACTGGTATAATTATTCTGTTTGAGTAAGACTGTTTACAGCGCCATAAGTAAGTTCCTATAGGGCGAGTAGCTAGCCCTGGTCTCAAAGTTTTTAAGCCGCCTGAAGGCTTAAACGGTTTTAACAACCGGGACCTACAATTTAACGTGTCATCCGAGCCACGATAGCGATCAGTTGCAAATACCACCCGCGGTCACCCATCCAAAGACTGACCATGAGGCATAGTTATAAGGAAGCGTTAGCGAGCAACTCGTCTCTTCACTTCAATCATAAAAAAAGTTACCACGATTATAAAGGTATATAATAAACAAGAGACAAAGAGCAACCTTTCCGTTTAGGTGAATAAGTCGGTAACATTCGCGGGTGGTGTCGGCGGTGGAAACCGATGCGGAACCGCCGGCCGCCTCCGGCGATACTAATGTTACCAGAACAGTACCACATGGACATACCTAATGTAAATGCCGCTCTTTACCGTTACACCTGTAGATATCTCGAGAGAGGCGTTCTTTGTACCGGCCGCGCGAGACAAGTATATGTAGCGTTGGAGACGCTTATATGTAGCAGATACTCAAATATCGCAAAATGTATGTTTACAATACACACATTACAGAATCTCTAGCTCCCAAGATACGGGTGCTGTATTGTACCCAGTTTCGGAAATAGCGTTTGAACGAACAATGTATAATTTTGATTTTGTGATTATTTTCCGTTTTGGTGTGTATATAACTCGGCAACATTCGCGGGTTGGTGTCGGTGGTGGCAGCCGATGCGGAACAAGCGGCCGTCTCCGGCGATACTAAAAACAGTACCTACCACATGGTCATACCTAATGTAAATGCCGCTCTTTACCGTTACATCTATAGAGATTTACAGAGAGACGTTCGTTATCCGGCGCGCGAGACTCTTATATGGAGCAAATACTACATTTGTGTGTCAAATAGATCACTAATTGTATTCATTTATTTTTCAAGATGTGATGTAAAATAACAAAACTTGACCAATTAATTGATTTTATGATTACTCAAACACAGCAAAATGCATTTACGAAGCATACATTACAGAATGCAATGTTGTGTAAGCAGAATGCAATGAATAAGATATAAAGAAAGACAATTTATTTTCTTACTAAGCACAGAGTACTTTTACAAATTAATAGAAAATTCCAAAATTAGTATGAGTATAGGCGGAATCCAACTTATTGCTGGCTGTAAAGTACAAGCTGCGCGAAACCCAATCCTCGGGCAGGATTGGGCTTTGTGCAGCTTGTATACTAAGCGCTACACAAGTCGGCGGATGAGAAGTTAGGCCCAGAACACACGGTGAAACGCAAATGCAACGAAACTGCAACTACTAGTTACTTTTGAGTTGCATTTCAGTTTCTGCCATAGATTGCCTACCGTGGAAGCTAGTGCTTCACAACTGGCTAAAAATTATTAAATATAAAATGTTTACTTAAATATAAATACTTTTATAATATATAACTTACCCTATTTGATTAATATTTAATTAACCCTAAAATATGTACCTACCTAATACAATTCGATTTTAATTTCATTAATTAATAATAAATTTTAAGTCATGCATGTATTTAAATCTCTTTAGTAATACATAATCTAGTTTATTTAAGTAACTTTAGCTTAAGGAACAACATTATGGTAACAAAATAAAATTATTCTTATTCTTATATTCTTATTGAGAGACCACACATGACGCAAGCAGTTTGAAACCGGTTTGAAACGCGTTTCAAATCAGTTTCATTGAAACCGGTTTGAAACGCGTTTCAAATCAGTTTCATTAAAACCGGCGTGCAGGAAACTAGCGTTGCGTTTCATTCATTTTTTGTCTTGGCGTCTAATGCAGACGTCTTTTCTCAAAGAAAACCGAAATGATTGTGGTTGCAGCGTGTGTGGAAAATGGTTGAAACTGGTTTCAATTCAATAATTTCAAAAGGGTTTCGTTGCAGTTGCGTTTCACGGTGTGTGCTGGGCCTTAGGCGCAGAGGACACTTCGCCGTAATTCGCTAATTATTGCGCATGTGTGCTCAATGCCGACACCGCGTGGCGTAGTGTTGAGCACGGGAGTAGGGAGCGCATACCTATATTTCGGCTTTTGCGCAGCGTTCTGCGCATAACTTCCCATCCGCCGACTTGTGTGGCGCTTAGTATAGATAATATTATAGCCGCCAAGAAGCTTTATTCAGCCTTTAGTTAGTAGCATAAAATCATTGAGCATACTTACGTAACTACAAATAAGTTATTTATTGAGCTGTGATATTGTGTTACTATTGGCGTTACGCCTAGTCGTCATTTGAAGCACAGTTTCGTGCGAAATTAGCTCTCCGCTAGATCGAGACGACATGTCACATCTCGTGAGACCTGTGGTTACAGCACACAACACAACTAAATAACTTGCGCGCATAATGACACGCTCGGAACCTTTCGTTTAGGAACGGCTAACAGCGAGTTAGTTTTGGACGATTAATCTCTTTGACAGTGCTAGGCTTTTGACTAATGCTGATCAAAGATTGTGGTCAGTGCGTTAAAAATAACAAAAAAAAAATAATGAGTAGTTTTGTACGAACAGTTGGTGCCATTTTTTCTGTTATTCTGCAGCACAATACGGAATAGTATTAGCCCAGTACTTACAGAATGAAACCAAACTTCGACTTTACCTAACTAAGTAAATCCGAATTTTATGCTTTTCTCGGATAACGCAAACTTCACTAGGAAATTGAAAAAACCCCGAACGTGGCGTACCACACTCCCGTTATTTAGCTTTTTTGTTGACATTTTAATATTTATATTGTAATTTTATTTAATCTGCGTAGGTAATCTTTTTTGTCGACATTTTGATTTTTATATTGTAATTTTAATTTAATCCGTGTAATTTACTGTGGACATTAAGCCCGATTACAGAGGCCCCAGCGTAAATTTAATAGCAACGTAAAAAGCGTTCTCTCTATCGAATGCCTAAAGTGAAAAAGAAACAGAACTATGCTATTTAGCTAATATAATTACGATGGCACCTCTGTAATTGGGCTTATTGTCTGTTGAATTAAACAATTTCATTTCATCCCTACCTATTTTTGCAAGACTGATTGAATTCGTTATTCTGGCTGTTTACATTATTATTACAAAGTTCATTTAGGCCAGGTGGTTAGCCCTGGTGTCAGTTTTCAAATCGCCTTATCACAGAGTAGTAAACACTCAAAACTTATGTAGCTTTCGAGCTAACAGCAATCTCTTTCGGGGAAACCAAGGCAGGCAATGAAGAATACCTTTTCCAAAGGGAACATTCAAAAATATATCTGTAATAAGAGGAAGAGTTTCGTGGAGTTAGACCAAAATTAGGAGATTCCATTGCACTATTGCTAAAACTTCGGATGAAATTACCTATACTGCTGATTACTGGTTCTGATGACGAAATAATTAAAGGGGGTATTGTAGGAATCTTCATTAAAAACGTGATGTCACAAGACACAAACAGTTAACTCTACTTCACAACAGGTCTCTTAATCAGGACATAATTATGTTTAATAGTGCCTTTGATACTATGGGACACAGGACAACTAGCACCCCACTGCTACTAAATTGATGTGCATTCAGGCATGTCAAATTACGACGTGTTAACTCAAAAATCAATGGATTTATTTCAAAGGTCCTAGGTACGCATGTCCAGGCATGCATGTGACTTTCCGTCTTGATACGATGAAGAAAAGCATTGCGATGAAATCTACATGTTTAAAAGTTCTTTACGTTTGACGTGAAGTCTGCCAAGCAGTATTTTAGGTATGCACGGTGGATTATAGCTTTATAACCCTTCTTGTAATGAGTGAGTCTTCCTGTGTTTGTCACAGTACGACTCACTCATTACAAGAAGGGTTTTAAAGCTATAATCCAGTTTGTCATTATTATTTTTCCGATAGAATTTTATTTCGATTTCTTCGGCAATCTGTAACACGGTAGCAATGCTCGATCTCATATTTCATATGAAACTTTCCATTCCTGGTGCGATCGCAAGGTGAACTAAAATTAGCCTTTGAAGAGACGTGATTCTACGTGTAATGGAGCGTTTGTTTAACCTTTTATTTCTGACGATTGCGATTTCTTCCATCAGTTTCTGATTATTTTGTTGCTAAGTACAATTGGGCAAAAATTGTCTGGTAAGCTTTATGAGTATACTTTACGCTTAGATGTTGGGGCTAGCACTTTTTTTCCGAAATAAAAAAAAACGCGCGTGGCTTTAGATATCTCATTAAAACATCGATGTTTAACATCTAGATACTATTTCAGATTAGACGATCGCTGAAGGAAACGGTAAGTTTTATACAAAAAAGTATACTGGTAACAAAAGATGCGAAATTTTATTCACTACAATAATGGTCTTCATGAATTTTGCCCTAAAGTGCATAATTTCCGAGATATCGGCTAAAAACGTTTTTTTAAGATGGCGCTTGAAGCTTCATCTGGATCTGTCAGCATTTTGTGATTTTATGCTCAGTAGGTAATCCTAAACCTTATAAAAAAATGGATCGGAAATTTAGTGCTAACTTAAATTCTATTTTTCTTGAGGTAATTTCGTTCTACGCATTCAACTCTGTGATCAATAAATAATACTAAGTACCAACTATACATTCCTGTTCGATAAATTCTTCACTATGTGACATAAAAAACTAAGTGTAATATAACATATAAATCAATTTTGCTAAATCATCCTGCTAGCTAATGTTTGTACTACGAAGATTATTTATCAGATATCAGTATCATAATATATTTTCTATTCGTAGACTGTATCTATGGAAGACAAGAATTGACCTTGATGCCATCGGCTATATTGATTGATCAGGCTAACCTAATACTATTGGTAACATCTGTACACACAAAACGTAATGGTATGAAAATTTTGGGTTAGACAACACGTTCGTACTGAATAGCGAAAACATTATTATGAACTTGTAGTACTTGGAGGATCGTGAATCGACCAGTGTTTTCGCGTTTTCTGTAGAATATCGAGAAAAGGTTTGGTGCATTTTTGATAAAATTTACGTTCCGGGACTTTTCACCCCATAGCAATAGTAACAAAATGTTATGTATTTGGTGTCAATCGCTTAAGTAAGAAATATTGCACGCTCGTACGTTTATTTTTAGAAATGTTTTTAGTTTATGTATGAATACTTTTCCACCAAGTTTTTGCGTAAAAATACGACTTTTTAGAGGCTTCTAACTTTAAAGTCATATAAAAACTTAAAAAACTAAGACACTAGCATCCTAGCTATTGAAGTGTTAATTACATGAAAAACATCACTCAAATCGGATAATAGGTAGATAACAGCTTATTGTTTTTGTATTGTCAAGTTGGCACCTCACGATTGCCTTAAGACATATACATTTCATTGCGTGTGAATGTCTTTACTCGATTTTGAGATTGTTCTATGATAAACATAGTTCCTAATGACTACAATGAGCTCTTTCCAGTTTAGCGCCTTATCCGTTGAGTATTTATAACTATGTATGGAGCTTTAGAGTGTTGTATATTATCTATAACATAGTTTCTAGAATAAGAAATGACGAGCGTGACAAGTGCGATACTTTCGTAGACAATATCTTTTGAGGAAAGATCAGTCACGGCCATTTTATCCAACTTGTGCACTCAGTATGGCACAGTCCGGCGACATACGCGAGCGACGCTACCTGGCATTTATGAGAGCACCGCCAATGGGCCCGCTGCCGCCGTCGCCGCAGCCGCTATGGCTATACCTACCTACCTATACACCAGACTAAGCAGCACAGATTAGGAAATACTCGCTATGTATACTGGTCCCCGCATGTGTGAGTGGCGGATACGTCTATACATTATTACCTAGCGAGTATAATCATGAATGTGTGTAAGTTGGGGCATTATGCGGCTGATAGCGATGTTAACGCCCGTTCAGTTTTGCCAAGAAGTGTATTTTTGGAACGTGTCAATAAGTAAGTGTATAGTAAATTTAGCCTGGACACGTCATCACGGGAGGGCGTAGAATGATTGAATTCAATCTTTACTCTTTAGCCAGATTTAACGCAGCGGTTAAAATGCGCATAATTTAATGAATCTGTATACTTGTTTAATGGTCATTGGTTAAAACAATAGGCGGGTAGTAAACCGACTGGTGGTATAGATAAAAACTGGTGCATACGATTAAATAATAGGATAATGCAAATTTTATATATCGCATCAACTCAGATTCGTATTCTTTCTATAGTGGTACTTAGGTACATGAAACACTAAAAGTAAGATCCAATTTGCACATGCACATATTTCCTGAATTATTCGGGTGCACAGACGAAGACGAATTTATTATCATATTTCTCAAAATATGTATGTGCAGTGTACACCCTCACCATCAGCGTGGACTACTCTTTAAGAAATTATAGAAGTACACTGATTTCCGGGTCTTGCCGCAATATAAAAAAATAATCTTTACTGCCGTTTGCTTTGTGGAAGACGGACAAACAAACCAACAGACCTATACATACATAGTATTGTTAGAGTTAACGAACGTTCCGAAATTAATAGAAAAAGCTATAAAAAGGGCTCTAGAGTAAAGATATTTTTAGCCAGCAATAGGTAGTCATGGACGACATAAACAAACCAACAGAGTTGTGCATTGTATTGTAGAGCTAACAATATTTTGAAAATTAATTTTAGTCCGTGGCGCATGATCACGAAACGGGCTCTAGATCAAACCCCATTTTTTTGTCGGTTCCAAATGCTCTATTTTGGTGTCGTTTAGTAGTATCGGTGTATCAATCCTGTGGTCTCGAAACGTTAGGAGAACGATATTAACATTTACGCTGCGGCCGGCGCTCAGGCAATCGTCGACTATGCGATATGACAGGGGTAATGGGATGCATCAGTATCTGTTAAGAAGTATGAAACGACTCTTTGCTATTACACCCTCTCCCACATAAACGCGGCCTGCAGTGGCGAGGTGAGCGGCTAACAAACACCTAATAACCATGCTCGTTTTGGCTACCATGGTTGAGCGTCTGTTGGTTAACCACCTCTAAAGCTACGTCCATTAGAGGAAGGTTTACGGCTGGGCGTCACCTGGAAGCTTTTAGACAAATAAAACCACCAGTCCAGCTGCATACCAAAACGCAATCTTTAAAAAAACAGGGTTCCTCAAATTTCATCTTTGAAAATGCTAACTTTTACTATTATAGTTTTATTCTTGCAGATCTGAAGATGAATGAATGGATGCTGTTCGCGTTATCGCATAAACACTAGGCGCTTTGGTATGCTACGTCGTCATAGTGACTTTGTGGCTAGGAAGCCGCGACCATAGTTATTTTACTATTATTTGCCTTTTGCGGAACCTCCATTCATACGAACAGTTACGAGTTCAAACAGACTAGTTTTAGTGTCTGTTTTTATGTTAGGGTCAATTGTTTTTGAATTAGGTGCCACTTCATTATCTACTTTAAAAAGATACAAAAACATCATCCTCAGGATAAGGTCATAGTGTAGTAATACTGTATTTAGTTTTAGGCCCGTTTACTTATAATTTCTTTACAGAATACGACAAAAATGCAGAGCGCTATAAAAAATTCTGAATTCTCTATATTTCATGTTTTTAGAAAGAATTTTGGTAAGCTATCAGTACTGGTTAACAAACTATGTCAAGAACTGTAACTCGTGTATAAATTAAAACACGATTAAGTACTAGACTCAGTGCTTATGAAACTGAAAGTGTAGATCTTGGCAAACCTACGAATATGACTGCTTTGACACCTTGGTCAATACACACAAGTCTTGGTCATGATCGTCTTCACTACATAATTATACAGCAAATTAGCTATTTCTGTGTCTGTCGTCTCGTCTGGTATCCGCTTATACTTATCTTCCAAACTACTGGATAGATTCGAATGCGGTTTTCACCATCTTTTAGACTTGGAGTGTTTCGACGAGAAGGTTTAACAGCTATAACAATCGTTCTTGGGCCAAGCCAGGACGGGCAGCTAGTAATCAATAAATCAACGAAAATCAAAACGAGAAACTTACCATATCAAGCTTCAAAAAGGGAAACAATTGAAGATACAACCTCAGGTTTGTTGAAAAGATGTTTTGCGGAATAGAATACGTAATAAATAATTCTCGTCCAATAGTAGGGTCGAGCGGGCTGCGGGAGGATCAGCCTGCGTATTGTTCGAAGGTACTTAAGCACGGGTCCGCTTTCACCGCCAGAATTGCAATTGCCCTCGGCATTCAATGAAGCCGCCAGGTTGGCCTTAGATGCGTTGAATTTTGTATCATTCACAAGTGAACCGCCAAGTTATTTTGTGTTTATGACGGCGCATGTTGTAAAATCCGCTGGCAAACATGTGTAAATTGTAACATTCGCTTTTTAATTGAGGCATGTTACGTGGTTTCGAATGGGATGAATGAACGAAAGTTTGTGGTCATACGAAAAACTATACTTACTACGAAAATAAGGAGTTTGCATGAACGTTAGCTGTGGGCGAAGTGTTCATTCACATTATTTTCCTACCCATATTCCGCTTATTTAGATCTGGTCAATGCAGTGTCACTAAAATGCCACGTACTCTGTAAGCATGGTGTAACAAGAGATAAACGTGTGTTTAAATTAAAATCGAATTTTGATTTCGTCATTCTACGAGTATAATTCATCTTTACCATTCGCAATATGAATTCACTCTTGTACATTCATATCGCACTACAAAAACCTTTTTCTCGGAGGAGAGTGATTTAGTCTGCTAACTATGTGGTCTTTTTTAGTTACTTCCGATCGATTAAAATAAGTAGTATGTACTTAGTGAGTTATACCAAAACGAAAATAAATTTCTTTGTAGATATGTGTAAATGAATGCTATGAAGAGAAGAGTTTGGAGATATTTAGCATGTAAAAATAATTTCATTTTCCTGATAGTTTAGTAAACGGATAGTTGCTACATCTTGTCAGACAAAAATCGAGGGCAGTAGGGGCTTATGTAGTATAACAGAATCGATTATAACAATTACTTATCTGCTTATTTTTAATCTTAAAATTCAATTCGGTTCAACATGTTCTAAGGTCATTGACCTTGATTTATCAATGTGTAAAAATATTGCGTACATATTTGGAATTTATGGCTTCAATTCCTATTAGGTAACTCTTAAAATGGTTACAACTCTGCTCTATTTATGGTTATGCATATTATGTAAGTAATAGTTACGCCTACTTAAACTTGGCAGTTGTAACATTTCTAATCCATTTGAGTATTTCTATGTATTATTAAGTATGTACGAAACATTATACAATAACTAGATGTAAGGTATGCTACTACTAGGCTTACCAACAGGTCATTGAACTCACTTTCACAACATCGAAGGTTATATAGAAATAAAAATGTCTTGTTTAGCTGCCTTTTTGCAAGATAATTGGTATTTTTAGTACTTTATTTTATTTACACAGAATTGGATTCATGTAGTTATAGCGTAGAATTAATAGTAGTTATTTATTTCAAGGTTTGAGCAATAGTTATATATTTGAGCTCTCTAGCATGGTGTTACTAAAATAGGGACTCCAAGTTATTCCTAAGTTCTTAGGATAGGTCTTAGGACTCAAAATCCCTATTTTTCGTCATTTTGTCACTGATATCTATCAATAGGTATCAGTGAGGTAGGATAGCTTGAGTGATAACTCAAGCTTTATTTATATACATGACTAGTAAATTTTTCAATAAATAAAATAAATTTGTTTTTAACAATCTAATGAGTTTTTGAAATTTTTCATTGTCTCTATTCAAAATAAGTAAATGAAAGAAATAAAAATCTGCTTTACCACAAAAAAAAAGGTTGCATTATAATAGTTTTCACCCATGACAAACAATGAATATAATAGATAATAGACCAGCTGATATCTCTTGATTTTAATTAGTTTGATTTCAAAATGTTTTGTTAAAAACTTTGTGTATTATTATTGTTATTAAAATATATGTAACAAAGTCTTCAAACATGAGTAAAGTAACTATCTACTAAGTTCTTTGATATAGTTAGAATTCCTTAAACAAAAAGTATGTATGGTAAAAAAAACATACAAGATACAGGCAAGAAACATACGCGCGAAATATTGGAACCCTTCTTTGAAAGTAGGGTAAAAATAAATTAGATTTATTAAGAGAAGACAAAACATATTCTATCAAATTACTTGCGACCCGCCCTGGCTTCGCACAGGTGTACCTATTTTACATATAAGCCTTCCTCTTGAATCACTCTATCTATTGAAAAAAATTGCATCAAAATCTGTTGTGTAGTTTTAAAGATATAACATACATGGGGACAGACAGACAGGGAATCAACTTTGTTTTTATACTATGTAGTGTTAAACACAATGTTTGATTGAATATCATGCAGCAAAAAGTAACTATCCAGGTGCTCATTTTTATAATGCCAATTTTTTTTTTTTTTTTTTTTCTATTACTTTCATACATTTGGAAGATTTGCATTCTCTTGCAGATAGTAATTTGCATTCTTCTTTGATATAATTTGAAGTCAAGTGTAATATTATAAGATAAATCACTGATTAGATATACTCGCTTAATCATAGGACATGTTTGCGAGGTAAGTGTGAACTATTACACAAATAATATCAATTGTGATACAGGATATGAACCAATCAAAAACTTACTTATTACAGTAGGTTTGTATTGTATTGAAATGACCACTAGCAGGGCAATGATTATCAGATGTTGTAATTGTTTCAAATATAGGCATTCTTGCTCAGTGTGGGGACGATAGGTTCTGCACTGATGTCTGGTATGTGGTGTTTTGTGTATTTCTCCCTCCAGTGGCTATCCAAGCCAGCTCATGTCCTTATAGTTTTTTAAAACTGAAGTAAGGGTCCTTTAGGAGTTAGTGAAAGTTATCCCCTACTACCTGGCATTAAAACAACATTGAATTTGAATATCTCAATTATTTCAGTGACATAATTTGCAGCTAGGGCATTGTTTAATTGATTAGATTTTATTCAGGTATGTTATTGACTGACCAAACCAAGGGAGCATCTCAGTTTTGACTTGACAATTTTGCTTTCATCTATCAGGATCTTGATCCTCTACAGGTCGCATTTTAATCAATTAATCCTGACAAAATTTGGTACATAGGTTCCATGTATTTTGGATTTTTCATTGTCGGTAATTTTATATTGTGCTATTTTCCTTAAAAAGGAGAGGAAATTTGCTATCGCGCTATTTATCAGCCGATTTGACAATATTTAATCTAGATCCTAAAAAGGTTTGCGAGTCTGAACCTATGAATCAAATTGGTCAAGAGCAAGTAGAGAATTAGTTTTATGAAGATTCAGTTAAACTGATGTTAAGTCTACTGTTCGGAGAACTACAAGTTATGTGCAAATAGCTAGTAAATAATTGTTAGCCTACTACAATATTTTTAGATAATAATAATTTCACATTTTTCATTATTTTTAATATAATTTCATTTAGTGGCATCGAGTGTAGCTGAGGTATTGGGAGAAAATCATATAATGTTGAGGATCATCGACATGACAAAGAAGTATAAGTGGCATTAAGAAGGAAAATTTTGAGATGATCCCCCATTAACATTTTAATATACCTAATGGCACAGGTAAGGAGTTGATTGATGGTAAGTAGCCACAACTTTATTTATGGGCAAGTCTATTTTTACAATAATTCATCAGGAAAGTACAATACATCATTGATAATTTTAAAAACCCTGACATCAGGTAATCTTAGCTAAGAATACTCCTAATTAAGTCATTTTCACAGGAAAAAATAATCAATTTCATACAATCAAGCAGTGCAGAATGAATTTAGGAGCTACAAACAAACACTAGCCGCCTTACCACAAAAGATTTAAATACACTTTAAACACTGTTTAACCATGCAATTTGTACTGTTAAACATTGTCTAAAGCAAGCGTAAAACTTTTGTGGTAAGACAGAAACATTTTAAAGGTACATGTTTCTCTATGTATGTATACAAAACCTAATGGACCTCTCACCAACATGTTCCAAAGAGGTTAGGGCATATTTTGGCTAAGCATTGGTACAAGCTATGATTTTGAAGATGAACTTTTATGAAGTAACGCTTGAGTTAATCAGCCTACACCTGATATTTACCATATCCAAAGAAATAAGAACTTTACCATAGACACTAAAACTCCCAAAATAAAAAAGACTAGATGATAAGGCATTGATTTAGAGTAACTGAGCTAGCAGCATTTTTTTAAAGATAGCCCAGGACCATGGAGGAATTTAGGATTCAATATAGTAACTGCCCATTTCAGAGCCTTAGTAACTCAGTTACCTTCAGGTGGATCATATAATATACATCGTGTCATTATATCAATTCTAGGGCTGGCAGACTAAAGTACATAAGTCAAAATGTCATAGTTTCCAGAAACTAAAAAAAACTAAATAAAAAAAAAACTCTTTATTCTTTTTTTATTTTGTTTGATTTATTGGGATGTATTAAATTATTGCTAACATGCATTTATATGTCATCTTAAATCATAATAGCAGAAGGCTTTTTATGTGACTTATGTCAATAAGAACACTTACTTTATCCTTAAATTTAAATCTTACTTATGACTTAAGTTATAAGATAATCAGAAATAATTTCTTATGTTATATTGTTATGTTACGATACTTAATTTAATCATCATCCTCACTATCTATAATATCAGGGTCAGTGTTTCGTAAATCGTTTGCAGTAGGTAAATCAATATAAAATTTATGGAAAACGTCAGGTATTAAATTTAGTAAAGAAATCAAATCTTCTTTTTTCTCTTTAGATATAGGCAAAAGCTGTAACGATATGACTGGGATATTGTCAGGTGCGGTAGAACCTCTTCGTTTCAAGTTTAATTTGAAAAATGGAGATTCCTCTTCTAGATTATCCTTGTAAGAAATTACGCCAAAGTCAGAATCATAGCGCAACCATCTTTTATCGAGCCATTTAAACTGTCGTCCATCCACATCTTTAGTTCTTAATACTAACGGACCCTTTAAAAGCGAAGAGAAGTCCAAAAAGTCAGTATTGCGCATTTCAACCACTTGAAATTTTTTACTGCTTGATTTTATCAGTTGTATCCAATCGTGCGGGTGATAGATTTGCAATTCTGTTTTTTTCTTTTTCTTTTCTATAATCCCGTGATCAGTATCTACTTCCATATGGCTATGGCCGGGAATCATAAACTTGTGTTCAATAAATTCCAAATCTAATTTTTGCAAAGCCCAAGTAAACATTGAACTTACATGAGAATTTCTGTTCTGGCCTCCACATGTATCGGAATAAAATATTACATGTTTTGTGTTCTCAGGTAGGTATGTTTGGAGGTGTTTGAAAAGACAAGAGGCTATTTGATTAGCTCCTCTTGCAGCTATTGTTTCATGCCATATGTAGCACACAGCTTTTCCAGTTTTGTTGTCATGAACAGTCAAATTAAACGTCCACAACTGACGTTTGTAAAATGCTACAGAAGAGCTTAGTGCTGGAGTGGGTAAGCATTGCTGCAAATCAAAAGTGTACACTTGCACAGTGTTGTTACTTTTGTATACCTGTGTGTCACTTTTCTTTCTTTCGTACGCTTGATCCGCATCTGCCTTGTGCTGATCATGCTGAGCGATAATTTCAGCCTTTCGTTGTATTTCCTGACAAAGCTGAACTTGCATTTTGTATTTATCACATGTATAACATGTATCGACACGGGGCTTTTTGAATGATAATCCTTATTTATGGAACTCTTGGCTGTAAATTTTTAATGACGGTGGATTGTCTCGGTTTTCACAGAATAAATTGTACATTTTATTGATGGTTAGATGAGAAGGTAAATACTTCTTAGATGTGCTTTTTCTCGTGTAATGGCTTTCATAAGATGGAAATGATAAAATGTGTTCTTTTATTTCTTTCCTTTTTTCGTCGGAGATTTTGTGCTTGGGTATACTTCTCCCACGGCTATCGTCCACTTGAGTACCACCTACTGATGATCGTTTTTTCAAGCCAACTGTTTTTATGAAGTTATCACTTTCGCCTAACGTTTTTAGTAAACATCCCCTGCAGATGGGTTCACGCTTTCCGTTAATTAATAAAAAATATTTGTATGTCTTTGTCCTAATTTTTTTCCGGTCAGGATCAAGTGTCCGCTGCCTTTGAGTAGCTTTGTCTTGAATCTCCATTAATGAAGCCATGTAAGTAGATCTTTTGAGGTATGTCCCCATTTGCCAATATTCTTTAAAAATAGCCTGTCTATCGCAAAATAATATGCGCTCTTTGCATTTCATACGACATGTTGTAAGTTCTGTCATTTTTCTACTACCAATTACTTTTCCTTTTAATGTTTGATAAGACTGACCTGTGTTGCGTTTCACTTTTTTTTCGAGTTTTCTGACTTGAATGCTTTTTTTTTTAGTTGTTCTGATAGTAGACGTTGAACTAGGGCTTAGGGGTGTATCTTGATGAGTGGATCCATTACTTGAACTTGACGAGACTGCTGCGTCTGTTGATAACACATAATGTGGATCTTGGACTGAGTCATCACTTGAAAATTCAATTTCTTGACTAACACGCATGTTATCAGTAAACCCCGATGATGTGGAAGGCACGGGCTCCTCTTCCACCGTTATGCTTCCTAGTTGCTGGTCATTCCGCTCGCCTAAAAAAAACGACGCATTTTAAACGATGTACGAATTCACAAGGCTGAAATGTACGGCACCAAAAGTGCACTGTAGTAAAACTGATGATGAAAGCAGATTAATATTAATTGAAGAGTCTTATTCACTACCAAAATGTATGGTATTTTAAAGAATAAAATGATCAGACTTACTTTCAGTAGTTACGGATCTTAACGCCATCTCAACTAATTTCTTTCCACGCTGAGAATCCATAATGAGTAGCAAAAATATTATAATATCATTAAACTAAATCAACACAAAACCAAAGCTGTCAATGATTAGAGCATTACTGACTAGCTTAACATCTTGCGTTTCAAACGAAACGGGCACTTCATTTTTTTGTTCCATAAATTACACGTTCAAGTGCCTACCCTCAAGTTAAACAAAGTGATAAGGTGACGCATTTAACGATCCTAATGACATATGTCATACTTTTATTCCGCAAAGTGCACAAACTTTACATGTTCCTTTTGACCTAAGTCAATTTATGTTGTTTATAACGCTACAAGATGTGGAGAAGATGATAAGGTTGAAAAGGTACGCCATTAGAGTTCAAATTGAAATAGATGGCTTTGACTTATGTGCTTTAGTTGGTCGATGAATTAATTTAAAAGAATTTTGTTAGTGTATTAAAAAAAAAAACATTTTTTTTGACTTAAGTGCTTTAGTCTGCCGACCCTAGAATTATTGGTTTGTGTACTGAACTAAAGAAAAATAAAATTAGAGGGAAAGAGAGTCTGATATCTGATAGAGTAAAGTAGTTAGTGGAATCATGCTGTTCGGACCCCACCTAGTTCGATGAGGACAAGATGATTATTGGTTTGTGTACTAAAGTTAATGATTTAGCATATTTAATTAATATCACAAAAGCGACATCACTAAATTAATTTGGTAAACTGAATTAATAACACTTATTAATTTAGAAGTAATATAAATGTAAGATTATTAATTGATAACTGTAATGAAGAGCAATTAAAGTAATAGATATCAAGAGTTTTATAATACCAAATGAGGTTATTTAATTGCCTAACCAGTAACCTTGAGCAGAAATAAGATACAATGGGCAAGTACAAATCAGAACTTTTTATTTGCAGTTAGATAAGACAGTAACAGGAATCACTAGCCAAAGATAACCACATTACCGATAATTTTGCTTAACACAAACCGTAATTCATCCAGATGAAAACATTGATAAATTATGTGTAACAAATGATAACAGCTAGATCAACAGCAAATTTAGAACATTGTGTGCTGTAATTATATTAAACTTTATCTTTTAACTCCCTAGTTTCTGTTCAATTTTGAAAACAACTTAAGTCCAATATGTATTACGGAACAGTAAACTTGGCTTGATATAGGTCAGGCATATTTTTTAAAATTAAAATAAGTTTATAATTAATACCAACTTTGAGGACAGTTTCCTGATAAAATTTGATACAAGTGAGAAGTATTTTAAGATTATAAATTTTAAGTGTTATGCTCCTTATTTCATGGTAAAGAAATATACATAAATTTACATAGACATCACATGACATTATCATACGTTTCTGAATATACCAATGCTTGATATATTTACTTCGATAAATAAAAAAAATATACAAATTAAATTGTGAACTTTTTTCTCTTTCCTCCTAATGATAGCTTTATAAACAAAGACTAAACTGTCTATGAATGGGTAGGCCATAAATAGGAAGTTGTGTTTAGGGAAGAGCTAATTAGCATTCGACATGAGAGCCACAGCTCGCCGCACGAGGCTACTTTGCATGGAGACTCCTCAGTACCAAATTTGATAACACACCAAATATTACATTTTTGGCTATAATTTTTTGGTATGGTTGAATTTATGTACTCTGGCACTTAATATCTAATAAGCACCTCTGAACTACATTCAAATACCAGAAACTAGCATCAAAACATTTTGACAACATTGAATATAACCTAAAACCTCACGTCAAAACCATCATAATCGTACAAAACAACTCTCAATGATCCTAAACTCTACCACCCGAGAGCGCTTCACGTGAAGCCACCGTCCGCAGATACGCAAGCCGATACAATGATACCTAGATGCAAATGCTAATGCCCTATTTGACAAAATTTGGTAAAATACATTCGATTTTTTCGCACTGATCTTCCAGACTTATCGTAATAACCCCATTGTTTCCCTCCAAAATCTTACATTGGGATATATTTTAGTGGTAGACTAATTAATGTGAGCAATTAATGAAGGTACGACAATCAAAGCAAAGCACCGCTAGTCGGCTGGCGGTGAGCCGGCGAAGCTACAACAAAAATAACCAATTATTGCCACTTACCGCCGACTCTGTACATATTCGCAGCCATTTTTATACACAATCACTATTCATTAACACTTAATTAATCTACATCTGACACAATTAATAACTATAACACTATGTAATTGAGCTTTTAACAATGTTTTTCATCACGTTAACTCCGGACGCCTTTCGCTGATCGCCATTTTCTTTCACACTACTAATTTGGCCAGTGCGCAGTCGCACTTTTTGGCGTAAACTTCCTGCTCTTGAAACAAAGCAATGACATGTCTTTAATTTGGAGTTCACTAATTAATAACGATAAGTCCGTTGTTTTATCATAAAACACAATGTATTTTACAAATATTGTCCATTATTTCAAATAATTTACAATGTCCTAAAAATAAAAAAAATATTTCATTCAATTAACGTTTCATTACCCACATCACTTTTCCTCATTTTTTACTAAAGCATTTTGTTTTCATATGTATGTAAAAAGATTCTGCTCTGATTGTTCAATGGTTTGCTATAAAATCATATAGATTTATTTTAAAAGCTTGAAAAAGCTTTTGATGATTATTGAAATAGGAAAATCAAAAAGTTTTGTTAAATAATACTCTGTTGCTGATTTATTTCTATGCGTAATGCGGAACGTATTACCATAGAGAAAGACGCTCTTTGACTTTTTTATTGACTATAGACAACAGAGAATTAAATATAAAGTTCTACCTAGTCTATGATGATACATTTTTTAAACTAAATTTTTATTTTTTAAATTTTAATTTGTCAAATCTAACAATGAATTTTAGATTTTTTTTGTGTGATTTGTTATTTTATTATTTCAAAAAATATTTTATCACAAAACAGAAATCCAAATTGTTGGGTTTGTTGTTAGAAATGACGTGGCTGAAGTGACAGCTGATTTGTCTATGGTTTTGACATTTGCCAAATCAGCCAGCCAGCCTCTCCCGTCTGGTAAAATTACGAAAATCTAGAAATATTATTTTTCTGAATGAATTCCTAGTGAGATATTTTCAAAATATCATATGTGGCTTTTTCATAGTGATCGCATGTGTTGTTGGTACGTATATTGTGAAAGTAGAGACTGTAAAAACTTAAATATTGGAAGTGTGTTTGTATTTGGTGTTTCAACGTTGTTTCGTATTTAGATCGGCGCTATGGCCACGTATGAGGAATTTATTCAGCAGAATGAAGATCGGGATGGCATACGGTTCACATGGAATGTGTGGCCGTCGAGCAGGATTGAAACTACGCGGCTAGTCGTGCCTTTGGCCTGCCTATACCAGCCGCTGAAGGAGCGACCCGATTTGCCGCCGATACAGTATGAGCCCGTACTATGTACGCGCAGTACTTGCAGAGCGATACTCAACCCGATGTGCCAGGTCGATTACAGAGCCAAATTATGGGTCTGCAATTTCTGTTTACAAAGAAATCCAGTAAGTATGACTAAGCACCCCAAGATTTTCATGTGTGTGATAAAGTGACTAATTTTCACAAAATATCGCAAAAAAAAAAACAAATTTACATCAATTTAGTAAATCAACTGAATTACAAAGTAATAGTTATACAACATGACTTGAGTTAAAGCCATTAATCAAGTGAATCCCATTCAAAACTATGCACTTCTGTAAGTATGTTCTGTAGGAGGTATGTTTGATTGTAATCAACACTTAGATAACATATTTTTGTATTGTGTGGGTTTCACATTCCTTTATATTTGTGAAAATTCAAATATAATAAATCAGTTTCTTAACCTTATTCAGACTGACAGACACATCCCTTAAATCCCTTAAAACTTTAATAACCCCATAATAACCTTATGTTCATAGATAAGACAATGGACCTCCATACACATACTTGTAGTTAAAAAACGCTGCAATATCAATGGATATTTTTGTAATACTTAACTAAACTTTTTTTCAGTTCCCACCTCAATATGCGGCGATTTCAGAGCAGCATCAACCAGCAGAACTGATCCCTAACTTCTCAACAATAGAGTACACAATCACTCGTGCTCAGACCATGCCTCCAATCTACCTTCTGGTAGTGGATACCTGCATGGACGAAGAAGAGTTGGGAGCCTTGAAGGATTCTCTTCAAACATCACTCAGTTTGATGCCTCAGAATGCACTGGTGGGCCTTATAACCTTTGGACGTATGGTACAGATCCATGAACTAGGTGAGTGAGCGAAATGAAACAAAATGCATCAAAATTTCAAGTTTGGTTAATCAGTAGATAACATAAAATTAACATTCTCCAGTATGGATCAGAAACTGTAGTTTTAGTACAGGCTGAATCATACCATTTGTCAGATATGAAGTTAGCTACAAGCTGCGCGAAACTCAATAATCGTGCAGCTATATGTGCGCTTCAGTCTGGATTGTATATTGCGCAGCTTGTAGCTAACATTACATTCTCCGCCTTGTATGATTCGGCCTGTAAATCTTTTTTTATAGTCTACTCCCAGATAAACTTCAATTAAGTCCTACCTCAGCAAAATAACAAAATACTCATGTACCTAACTTTTATTACAGGTACAGAAGGCATTTCAAAATGCTACGTATTCAAAGGCACCAAAGATTTGACGGCTAAACAGATACAAGAACAACTAGCCATTGGCCGCGTTAACGCTCCCAACCCTCAGCAAGCTCGGCCCGGTCAGCCTGCCCCTCTGCCTCCCGCGCACCGCTTCCTACAACCTGTCAAACAATGCGATATGGCACTGACGGACTTACTCGGAGAACTAGGACGAGACCCATGGCCTCTAGGTGTAGGAAAGAGACCGTTGCGAAGCAGTGGGGTTGCTCTTTCGCTTGCGGTTGGCTTACTTGAAGTCACTTATCCTAATACGGGAGCACGAATCATGTTGTTCCTCGGTGGTCCATGCTCACAAGGCCCCGGTCAGGTTGTCAATGACGAGCTCAAGCAGCCTATCCGTTCCCATCATGATATCCACAAAGACAATGCCAAGTACATGAAGAAGGCCATCAAACATTACGAGGCCCTGTCTCTGAGGTCGGCAACAAATGGTCATGCTATTGACATTTACTCATGTGCGTTAGATCAAACGGGCTTGATGGAGATGAAGCAATGCTGTAATTCTACTGGGTGAGCTGAATTTCAATAGTATATTCAATAGTATTATTCTGACTTTAAAGCCGTTTGTTGATTGGAAGTATAACCTTCTTTTTCCAATTTTTAGTGGCCATATGGTGATGGGAGACTCGTTCAACTCTTCACTGTTCAAGCAGACATTCCAAAGGGTCTTCGCTAAAGATCAGAAAGGAGATTACAAGATGGCATTCAATGGCACTTTAGAAGTCAAATGCAGCAAAGAATTGAAAAGTAAGATCTAACTCTATATTTATTTACTCTAAAATGTAACTTATACGTCTATACTCTAATAATTCTTACAGAATTACTGGTCAACCCGGTTACACCGTTATTCTCGGGAGTTCCAGCGGGTTTTTGAAAATTTATTTTGAATACAAAAATAACAGTTGAAAATAGCTGCAAATTTATTATTTTCCATAAATAAATGAAAGAGAATATCATCAAGTATTTGATTTGATCCTTAGTTATAACTGAAATCTCTTGAAAAACTTTTTTTTTTTCACAAGCAGCATGATATCACCAGTGACATGGGTCTATATTTTTTTTACTAAGCTAAATGATTTTTATTTTATTTATGTTTTTTTTATTAATTTTAATTTTCGAAAAAAAATACTTATTAAAAAAAAACAGCAAAAATGCTATAAAATAATTAAAAAAAAATGCTAATCAATATTGTATGTTTTAGTATCTGGCGCAATTGGATCCTGTGTGTCGTTGAATGTGAAAGGGCCGTGCGTATCAGATCAAGAAGTGGGTATGGGTAACACATGTCAATGGAAGATGTGCACTTTCTACCCCAGCACTACAATGGCAATATTCTTTGAGGTGAGTTGTCTCATATTTGCAATTAAAATTTTAAGTTTTACACATTAATATTTTAATGCATACTTGACTTCATGCAAGGTAGATTTTATTACACTCTCTTTTTTTTTTCTAGCTCAAGGTAATTTAAATTGTGTTACCCACTATGCTCAGTCAATGTTTTATGCATTTTTTCATTCTAATGAGCTTTAATAGATCAATTATATTTGTATATGCCATTTTTAACTGACTTCCAAAAAGGAGGAGGTTCTATGTTCGTCTGTATGATTTTTTTATTTTATTTGTGTGTGTTCATTGATAATTTCGCCAATTGGGAACCGAATCGAAAAATTCTTTTTTAGTTCGAAAGGGTACATACTCACACGGTGGTCCTATTTAAATTTTACAGAAATAGGCTGAGCCGTTTTTGAAAAATCTACAACAATTTAAACAATTCAAGCGAAATATTCGAATTTTATACACGATGGAAAGCGGTTTAACCATTTTTTGCGAAAAATAATTATGTGATAAAAGGAGTAATAACAGCCTCCTCTACAGATTTGAAATAATAATAATAATTACTGGTTGGAAACGGCTTGCATCCATCGCTTTCTTGCAGTTTTATTTAATTTGTCTGTTCACCATATCGGTAGACATTACACTACATGATGGACTAGTGATGATACTTGCCATGCCGATTTCAGCTACGACGCCCAATATTCTTAACCTGGGTGGCTACACTGAAAGCATATCCTCACTCATTGTTTGTATGTGTTATGGTGTGCAGGTAGTGAATCAACACGCAGCTGTGCCGGCGGGTGGTCGCGGCTGCGTTCAGCTCATCACGCAGTACCAGCACTCGAGCGGGCAGCGCCGCGTGCGCGTCACTACTATAGCGCGCAAGTACGTACCTATGTTATCACCCCTATTAGATGATGCAGATTTTGTACAGTAATAGTATGAGTAGTTGTAGTCGATCAGTCAGAGATTTTAGAGAGAGTTTTGGCGGGAACGCGGAAATATCATGTCGCCTCATTGTATTGTTTTGTTAAACTTGTGTTTATATCAGTGATAATTAGTGAAAAATTGTGGTATTTCGTTGATTATGAGCTGATTTACGTGCATGAGTGTAGGCAAGTAATATAATGTAATGTATCATGTTGTTACCAATACTCCATAGACGCCTCTAGTAGTCTCCACTGCTTTACTGCACTGACTTGGAATATATTTGACTTAACCGCGACTTTATTGGACTGTGACGTGACTACGACAGTGGCTATTTTGATAAAATATCAAAAATCAATAAAACTAAATACTCGATACTGGCAAATGCACAATAATGCGACGCAAAAATATGAAAGAAGAATAAGAGATTTTAGAGTGAAAAACTCAGCAATCAAAAGGAAAACTCAGCAATCAATCAAATCTTATATGTAAATCTTTCGACCAAAGTCAGTTAAATCTATTGTTAAACCAACGGCAATTGAAGACAATTTACAGGCACTCATTTATCTTATGCTAAAGTCTGTATTACATGGTGGCCACACCGTGAGCCACAACTTATGCGTACGAGTACATCTGTACACAACATTAAAATAAAGTGCTGCATTTGTCTTGTTCAGCCAAAGTGCTTAAGTATACTCCGCGCCACACATGTTTATGGATGTGAAGTTAGTCACTAGCTGCGCAATAGCCAATCAACGTGCGGCTTCCACGTCATGTCTCGTCAGGATTGGCTATTGCGCAACTAGTGGCCAACTTCACATCCATTAACTTGTGTGGCGCGGAGTACCTATACCAGCAAACCTATTGTAAGACAAAATTTAAAATTGTGACATACAGTTGGGGCGACGCGACAGCACACCTGCACCACATCTCGGCCGGGTTCGACCAGGAAGCCGGGGCGGTGGTGATGGCGCGCCTCGTGGTGTACCGCGCCGAGCTGGAGGACTCGCCCGACGTGCTGCGCTGGCTGGACAGAATGCTCATCCGCCTGGTTAGTATTCACCCTGTAATGTGACCTTATGTATATCAGTTGGGGCACGGTAATGATATCTAGCAGTATTGTGACTCGGCCCTGTCCTTGAAATATATACCTACAGCGCCACGTGGCCACGCAGACCGTATTACGCGCTAGGGCTGCCCGCCTTCAGTATTTTAATTTCATCTGCTTACACATTACCTACTTGAGTTTCTTTCTAGTTTTCATCTATTAGGATGTAAAATTATTATATTTATTACATAAAATAAATTTGCTGTAAATGAAAAAAAAAGCGTTCAATCAAAATAAATATTGTGTTTTTTTGATGTTTTTGGGGTTCCGTAGTTAAACGAGGAACCCTAAAAACGTAAATCGCACGCTTACTAGTTACAATTCCACACGTTCGTTCGTCACTACGCCTACGGCGCGCCGCGACTGACTTGCATACCAGAGAATACCGCACTCCGAAGCGCTAAAGTATGATTCGCTTTCCGACCGTTTGTATGAAAACGGAATACTGTGAGATATAATTACCGTGGTTGGGGCAATGCGACAGCGAATTTTCCCCACAACTGCGCTGTGGATTTCGACCGGTTAGAAAGCTTAATTGGTTGGTATCCCTCTGATACGTGTGATTTTTAGCAAATTTAGGTCATAAAAAAATCATAGATTTGTAGGTCAAACAATTTTTACCAATGCCTAAGATCTCTTTATAAATGAAAATGCCAAAAAAGTTAGCTAACAACAACATAGAAATAAAATTCTACATCTCCAAAATCAGTTACAAATAGAGATGTTTACTAGGTATAAAAACATTATTATAATTCAATAATCTAACATTAGATTATTGAAAAATATTGGACACGTATTTTTCTTTTGTCAATCAAACAATTAATGAGAAAGATAAACCTTGTCAAAGTTTGAGAGTGGGGGTTCGTGACGGCATTAGCCGGTACATTTGATAGCGGTTAGTGACGTCACGCGGAACTTTAACAAGCTATATCTTCATCAATTTTTATTAAATTGACAAAAGAAAAAATACGCGTCTAATATATTTTTTTGTCAATCTATTTGACGGACTAATTTTTTTTTAGTAAACAAGCTCTTTCTCCATGTCTCTGGGGTGGACACCCTTTCAATAACTTTTATTTCTTTTGTTCCACAGTGCCAGAAGTTCGGCGAATACGGCAAAGATGACCCGAACAGCTTCCGTCTATCGGAGAACTTTAGCCTGTACCCGCAGTTTATGTACCACCTGCGGCGCTCGCAGTTCCTGCAAGTGTTCAACAACTCGCCCGATGAGACCACCTTCTACAGGTCACTTGCTTACTACTGTCTATCCCCAAATTTGTCTTCACAGCTCGGGTTTTGAAAGTAATCTCAGAATTCTGAATTCGGAGATTTCAAGATTTTTAGCATTGGCGACAGGTTGCAATTTAGACTATGTTTACATCATCCAGTCTTTAATGGGATACATAGTTGTTTTACTTTTACATCATATTTTTAATCAGACTTGATCATTTGCCATCATCAACCAGCACCTCTAGCACGGTAAAAGGACAAATTGTCTTTCCTCCAATTTATTCTATGTAGTATGTAGTCAAACGCAAACCTATATAGAATAAAAAAAACCTCTCGGAGTGGAAACAAAGTATAATTGACAATAAGGAATATGCATGATTTTTTTTATTTTTTTTTAAACGGTAGCTTGGATCATTAGATAATGATAAAAAAATATCTGGTACTTAAATTTTAATTTAATATAATGTAAAAAATAAATTAAAATATCAATAAACTTTTGACGGCCTAAACGATATTTAGCCGCGTTTTGTTCACAGAGCGAACTCGACGATGACGTCGTCTTCTTAAACAATATGGCGGTGAGAGTAATCAGCTGTTGTCTGTCACTTACCGGCATAGGAACCATAGAATTTAGAGATACAAAGAGGCATCCACAACTACAAATTAAGTTTACATGCTAATGAGCTAAAAATGGCTGCTAGAAACCGTTTTAATTCTTCAGGAACAACGGTGAACCAATTAGGAAGAAGGTTAGTGTGACTTAACGTCAAATTTCATAGTTCACAAATATTGTGGGCGCCTCTTTGTATCTCTAATCTCTATGTTAGGAACTCAATGATTAATTGACAGTTAGTGGTTTGACTTCCGGAGGAAACGAATAACCGATTTTTAATATCGATTACTATTTGCCATAACAAACAATAATAATAAAGTATATACCTACATAAGCTACTTAGAGGATACCTAAAATAATCCTAGCCAGCTGTGTTGGCGTATACTGGAGTGGCGGAAGCCCGATCGTCGAAAGATCGAATTAAAGATCGTAACTGAAAATTGCAATTGATACGTCTTTAGGCAACAACACTTCATACAGACGAAAACGGCACATACGCTCTGACCAACAAGAGGAAACGCATAATAGCGTTCAACTTTAAATAACATTCGCGGTATTTTTGTGTACTTTTTAAAAATTAATTTCAAAATGAAAAAGGCATTAAATTACAAACATATTCTTACTAGTATAATCCTTTAGTGATAAACTTTGTATAAAAATAAAACGAACGCATTTAATATGTTATGCATATTCCTTATTGACATTAAAAGTTAGTAAAATGGTTGTATCCCAAAGAGCTATTTTTGTGATAAACATTTCAAAAATTGGTCGCCAATATACTCAATTGGGAGAGCGTCGGGCTAGTGATCCGAAGACGCACCTGCGTCTTCGGATCGAGTCCTGCATTCGCGACGAATTTTTGAAATGTTTATAACAAAAATAACTCTTCGAGATAAACCTAGTGTGGGATGCACCATACAATTAAAATCATTTCATGGTTATATCCCTTTGCTATGCTAAGGGTGCAAGGAGGTGGGAATTTCTCCCCTCCGAATAAGGCATTTACTTTGAAATTATGAATGTATCATCTGGTAACTTTATATTAGCAAATTCGAGAAAATGTTGGTCATAGTTTGTATACTTATATCCGCAGACATATGTTGATGCGCGAGGACCTGACGCAGTCTCTGATCATGATCCAGCCGATCCTGTACTCGTACAGCTTCGGCGGCCCGCCCGAGCCCGTCTTACTGGACACCTCCTCCATACAGGCTGATAGGATACTGCTCATGGACACGTTCTTCCAGATACTCATATACCATGGAGAGGTCAGTATTCGTTCTTAAAAATCTCGATGAAAATAATAAGTTTTATGTATTGTCTTATATAGGTCTGTCTTTGACACTATAGCTTCATATCAGATCAACCGTTTTTTTTGATGAGGAGTTGTAATAGAAACGATTAAAATAACTGATGTTAAAAAAAATAACCAATCAACCAACGCTATCGGCGGCAATCTAGGATTTATAATGCTCTCGTTGTTTTTTTTTATAAAACAATTGTAAATTCTGAATTTAAGATATGGAAATAAACAATTACGTGTGTTAATACGAGTAGTAATAGTATTTTTTTCTTGTTAATTAAAACACATGGATATCTAAAGTCGAGAGATATTCTGGCAAAAAGCGTAGATCTCCAGAACGACAGTTTAAAAGCAACTTGCATCTTTAACAAGCATGTAAATATACTAATCGCCACACAAATCGGCGGATGAGAAGTTAGCCGCAGATGACACTTCGCTGTGATTCGCTAATTATTGCGCATGTGTGCACAATGCCTATACAAATGGCGAAGTATGGCGCACGGGCGTAGGCAGCGCGCGGGAGGCATGAGGTTAGCGGGCGGGTGTGCCCCGACGTCTCGTCTCTATGGCTCCCGCGCATACCTATATTTCGGCTTTTGCGCAGCGTTCAGCGTATAACTTCCCATCCGCCGATTTGTGTGGCGCTTAGTATACTAATTGTATTTTGTTTGTAATTCAGACGATAGCCCAATGGCGCGCGCTTCGCTACCAAGACATGGCCGAGTACGAGAGTTTCGCGCAACTTCTACGCGCGCCCATCGACGACGCTCAGGAAATCCTGCAGAGTCGCTTCCCTGTCCCGCGGTATATCGACACGGAACACGGCGGCTCGCAGGTAATATTAATACATATTTTAAGCTTCGAGCAAATATCTGTGGAGTCAAAATCGTGCAAAAAAAGTGTCCGAGGCAAAGCTCTGCCCAAGCTACGTAGTGGGCAGGCTTTTTAGGTAAGGCGATTGTAAGCCGACTGCAACGCGATGCCAAAGTGCTAGGTTACAAGCGCTAATTTTATTAGGCGACATAACGTCAAGATTAGAAAAAACGGTTTATTGTAAATTATTTAATGTAAATATCTAAGTCTGTATGTATGACTGCGCTCGGACATTTTTTTACTACTTTCACTTAGGGACTATGGCTCTGTAGATAATTGCTCCTAGGTTTTTAGTAAAGTAAGTTTATGTAGGCCAGCCCTTGTGTAAGAGTTTTTAAGTTGCTTGAAGGCCTCTGATGTGGATAAACGGTTAGAACAACCGGGACCGGGACGATTTCATCTGTCATCCGAGCCACGGCAGCGCTGTTGTAAATGCCACCCGCGTTCGCAAATTCGAAGACTAAACACGCCGCACGTTGCTTAACTTCGGTGATTGCTAAAAAAACCTCGTCAAATTTATTACTCTACTAGCGGCCCGCCCCGGCTTCTCACAGGCGTATTATACTCGTACATATAAACCTTCCTCTTGAATCACTCAATCTATTAACAAAACCGCATCAAAATCCGTTGCGTAGTTTTAAAGATATAAGCATACATGGGGACAGAAAGCGGGAAACGACTTTGTTTTATACTATGTAGTGATGAGCGCTACCGTACCGGAAGGTTATAATAACAAAACAGGGCGGTACTCCGCCCTGTTTTGTTAGCCGGAGTATGAGAGTCTCATGCGACTGCTGCGTGCACCCATCTACTACGCTAAAGAGTTGTTGTTTAAAACCGACTGAACCAAAGAAATTCAAATTTTATACGACCATCTACCGTCTTGCTATGTTCATATACAGTTTAGAAACTGAAAAATAAATTTGCTTACCTGTACACGGGGGAATGGGGTAACATAGAAAAAAAGCTTACAGACGAATTGAAAACCTTATTGGAAAATAAGACACATGGTATATTGTAGAGTAAAATATTACTTTATTTATGTAAATAATAAAATTAATTGGTCTAAACCATTCACAAAATATAGCGGAAACTATATAGCTTCCACACTTTCCACTCTGTTTGAAGGTTTTAGAATTTTATCTAGCATGTCATTTACTTTTTTCTGTGACTTTATGATATCCCTGTAATGCGAATCATCGTGTTTAAACCTTTTCTTCAAATCGTTTATTGATAGTTGCTGTCGGGACGCTACGTTCAATCGTTTATTCTTTTTTGGCGTATCGTCCCTAAAACGGTATTCCCAGTCATACGGTTTTTCTAATCTTTCATGAAATCTTTCCCTTTTAAGCTCTTGCGACGATTCTGGCGTGTCCCAAGGTTTTCCATTCTTAGACTGTAGATCGCTCAAGTATTCTGGATAGAAGTGGTCTACTCCGAAATGCGCTTGTCTGCTCCTTGGCATTAGTCGGTCTCTGTCTGTTCTTTTATTATAATCTGGTACGGGATACCTCCCACGCCAATGTCTGTATTTATCTCGTTCTCCTCGTCCTTTTTCAGTATCACTCTGATATCTCGCCGAGTCACTGTCATAAAGTTTATCTATATCGGTGTCTAATTGCCTCCCTAAATCTATATCCGAAGCGCTGATATACTTTCCACGACCACGAATGGTGTTATCTTTGTGTTTTGGTATTTTCATTTTTACATTACTCCTATGATCTAGTTCTTCCCTGAATGCAATCAAAGGAGATTTCGTTGTCACGATAATATTCTGATTAATCGGGCTGATAGACTTTGGCACTGGAATACCTAACAGAGGCACTTGGACATCGTCCGTTTGTATAACCGAAGCTTGTAGTGCATGTTCCATATTACTTTCGAAACTGCTGAGAGGGTCTATACTGAAATTTTTGTTGTCATTGTTTATTCTGGTGTTGTGTACCACAGGGTTATTGATGTGAACACCATATGGATGAACAAATACGGGACTGAGTCCTCTTGTATTGTTAAATTTATATTCGTAATCCAGCGGCAATAAGGACGGATATACAACATTTATCGGACCATGGAACTCGTTTTTAGTTCTTCCTTTCTGACTAAATGTGTGTTTTAAATTATTGCTTGAAGTCACACTATCTTTTACATGTGAAAACTGTTGAAATAGATCGATGAAATTCTCCAAGGCACTTGTTGCTGATTTAATATTTTTTTGACTAATTTGTAATTTAGGAGTAGCAGCAGTAGTAGTGGTAAATGGTGGCGCTGAAACAAAAATGTTTTTAGGACCAAATATGAACCCGTGGTGCTAGGACACGATAATAAATAAAAATTACCTGTTCTAGCTTCAGCACCACTCTCTTTTTTAAATCGTACAATTTTTTTGAGATTATTTGGATCGTTAGCTGCACTAGGAATGTTGTCAACTATATTTAAAGTAGTAATTTCTGCAAATACAAATGTAGTTCAAATCTCTATCATAACATGATTGTGGGGTTGGTCACAGTCATCGTAAGGTGTATTTGATTAATTGTATTAGGTACTTACTTGTTTCAGTTTCTTTCGTAGTTGACTTTAGTGTTGTAGACATCTGTTTTTTCAAATCTCTCAAGACAGACGCTTTGACTTGTTCTGTTATTTCTTTAATAAGATCGTCCGATAATGGTTTTGTTTTTGTTTTTATGGTATCGTTAAGATTACTTTTCTCTTTATTCTTCTTTTTATTTTGAGACTTTTGTAAGTTGGTGTTCTTGTCCATCTTTTTTGGAGAAATCCCTAATATATCAGCCACTTTCAATTGGTTTGCCTGACTTTGAAGTTCTTGAATGTAATCAATTTTTCGTGTAAGGAATGGTTTACCATTAGTTCTTAATTTATTAATATTAACTTGTTTTACAATTTGATTCTTAGTGGGTACGTCGGTCACCATGATTCTTCTGTATTTATTGCTATCTAAATATTCTTTGAGCTTTTTTGCTATAACATCAATATGTTTTGGTGTTGTAGTCATTGTAGCATCTTTGTTGCCAATATAAGTTTCAAACATATGAAAAATTTGATTTAGTTCTTTCGAATGACTATAATCAGCTTTAGAATCATTGCTTAAACTAGTAGGTGTTTGTTTCAGTTGTTTGTCAGTTTTTTCCTGGACTATTTGTAAATTGCTTACTGTTTCTCTTGTATTTGTCTCAATAGCAGGCTTTTTAGTCGAAAGATATGGATTAGGTAGTTCATTGCTAATTTTTTTTGGAAAGATTTCACGCGAATGTGGCTCTTGAGCTTTATAATTCGTTATAAATGCATCCAAATTTCCTAAAATGTGTTGGTTGATTGTTTCTTTGTTATAATTTGTGTCATGTTTTTCTAAAAACTGTTTTATTTCTTGTAATATTACATCAATGTGTTTTGGCGTCGTAGTTGGAAGCTGTGTTGATGTTTGGACATACTTGGCTGCAATGTAAGCTTTTATAATATCGATATATTTCGATTGCGATTCTGTATCTTTCCTTACTAAAGTCGATATTTCATTTAAACTCTTACTTGTATTATGAATTGGTAAACTAATCTCTATTTTCTTCGCATCTTCATTACTTACCGTGGAAGCAGGAATACTATGTAGATGATTTTGTGTAAGAAGTTGATTAGATATTGAATCAGTATTGCTATTCGGCGATCTACTATCCAGCAATTTACGTATATGGGCGTTTTTGTCTTTATAAATTTTCTGAAGTGCACCTAATAACGTTGAATCATGATTATTTTTCAAGAAATTCTCTATCTGTAGTGATACTATGTCAATTTGTTTTTCTGTTGTAGTAGGTTTTATGGTTGTAACTATTTGTCGAGAAAGATAGTTTCCTAATAATTTATGAATGAAATCAAGATCACTAGCTTGTGAATTAATCTTAATTTGTTTACCAAGAGCATCGGGTACTTGTTCTGTTATGTTTTCTTCAGCTTCTTTAGTTATAGTTTTTTCTGTAGTAGTTATAGTAGGTTTTTGTGTTGTTGTACTTGTAGTAGTTTTATTTGTATCATTTCGATGGTTAGGCGCATTGAATTTTTTCCATAAATCGATAAGGTTTTCAAGGCTTACATTTCTGAGTATAATGTTACTTATATCTGTTTCAGATGCCTTATTGTTTGTATTTCCTTTAGACATTTCTTCACTACGACTAGGATATTTTAGTTTAGGCAAATTTTCTTTTTTATATCGAGTGTTTTCAGATTCCCGGCCCACTAAAGCTACATTGTGGTTGACTTTATTAAACTGTTTATTTTTTAAGATTTTCATTATTTGTTGTGACACAATGTCAACTGGGTTTTGTAACTGATTGTTGGCTGTTGTTGATTTTACAGTTGTTGTAATTGCGTTCGTAGCAGAAATGTAACTTTGGAACATTCTATGAAAAAAGTCAACGCCTATTGGTTTAGAACTATTCTCGGTCTCTTTATTGAAAAATAGAGGCAGTTCCACTATCATGCTCTTTTCACTTTCCTTCGTAGTATTATCTTGATGACTCGTATTGTTTAATGTGATCCACAATTTTATGAAGTTTTCAGACCTCGGACCTTTCTGAGGTTCTATAGATGCGTTCTTCGTTTGTAAAATATTAATATTATTTTTGTTTTTATTTTCTTTAGATATTTCTTCAACTTGTACAGTTTTATTAATTTTGTATTTTATTTCAGTAAGCGTTGATGTAAAAGTTGGTTCTTTATCATCTGAAAAAACAATGCACATTTTGTTTTATTTTTCTTTTAATTCGTAGGCCGCCGAGTCTCCTACATTTTCAAAAAATTTCCTTACCCTTCGTTAAAGCGATATCTTTTGCAGTTCCATTTTCTTTTGACATTTCGAAAGTGTTGCGAAGAATACATTTTTCAATAGCTTTCCTGCGGACAATTTATTACTATTATTTATTGTTATTTATTTATTACTTAGTATGGGTAAATTAACTAGCACCGCACTCACCGATTGTTTATATCATCGATATTCACGTTATGCCGTTTCAGTTTCTCCAACAAATTCACATCTAAATCGTCTTTTTGCAATCCACTCAAAATGACTACACACAACAAATCTGAAATATGAACCTGAATTTCACTCTGTATTTAAACGCGATCACGTACGTATTTACGTATACGCTGTATTTAGTTTACAACAGATTCGAGCACTTGCAACATTTGTTTGCTGTCTACATGGACGTAGCCAGGGGGCACGGGTTGTCCTTGTCCTCCCTAGAACTTCGTTACCCACCCCTTTTAAAGTCAATCAATTTTTTTTCTGGGGTAGCTGCCCGCCTAGAGAAAATCTCCAGCTGCGCTAATGGCTGTCCGCGAATCTTTTGCATCGTCATATCTTTTTGACGTAATCGGGATACGTTTTTACTTTGATTGGCCGATGGCCGCTCGATCAGTTGCACACTAAACACAGCCCTAGTGATTGGAGTGAACTTTTGTAAAATCACTGCTTTATCTGGTTGTAGACTGACCGTCAGTGTCTGCGGTAATTTCTCTTTGAAACGTACATGTAAGCGCGATAACGAAGGGCAGAACACGGCACCACATACTGAAGCGTTATCGCTTTACGACTTGTGGTTTACGTCGCTTTAGTTGTTTTGTTTTTGTGCGCCATTGAATTGGCAGTCGCTGTCGAGGCTAGCCCGCTTATTGGACTGCGCGCTGGATGCTATTATTGAATAGATAGTACTTCTATTCATTCATTTTGAAACAGTTGAAAGAATGAAACATTTTCGTCCTGTGGTTTTCGATCCGGGTTATAATGTCGCGGACCGTTTCTGGCTTTCCTTTATGTTACTATTTTTATATTATATTGTGCCAATGTACAAATGTATAATATGGTTGCAACTAAAGTTTTTTTTTTAATTGGTAATTTGGTATTCTCGCACTGTTTTTAAAGAGTTATTCAGTGTTATCTAGTTCTCTGGTAGGCATACATTTTCTCCTCTTGTGCCAACATTATTTTCCTGTTTAATATGAAATCTGTTCATGCGGAAGATACAATCATTGTATTTTCCGCATGAACATTCATTTATCCAGTAGCAAACAATAATTGTTTGCTACTGGATAACATTAGGAGTGCACTGGATTTTGTTAGGAGTTTACTTGGTATAGGATTTTACACAACTTGATATTTTTACAAGGAGAGACGACTACGCTCACCACTTGGCGATTACGGGGTATAGATAATTATGATAACTTTTGTTACATCATGGGGTCATGTCTTATTTTATTTTTTGTTGCTTTCAGGCTCGTTTCTTGCTCTCCAAAGTGAATCCATCGCAAACGCATAACAACATGTACGCGTACGGAGGGGTGAGTTATCTGTTTCTCCTAACGTTTAAGTTTTATTTAATCAATATAATAAATTAATAGCATCATTATAGTACTAGATAATAATCATTAAAGTTTTGATGAGTAGTTTTGTTGTTACATAATACTTTTCGAAATTGAAATCTACAGCTTTTATTTCTATTTTTGCATGGTGTGATACTGACATGTATTGCAGCTATGTATGTCACACATACTGACCGGCGCATAACAATGGTCATGTATAGCGAAGTAGAGCATTGTTATACAGCTGACTTTGTAGATATAAAGCCATCTAAGCATGGTGTGAATCTGATTTGTTTTTTTTTTGTTTCATCATTGTTATGGCGAAAACCAGGCGATGCCGATACCATCTGCGGTAGTGTTTTTATTTTATTTTTTAAGCCATCAATTTGGTGTTGGATGTATTAATGCTTCATTCCATTGCAAACTAACAATGTTTCGCATGTTCCCTAATCCTTTTTAGCTTATCATTGCCTTTAACATTTATATAAATATTTAAAACTGGCTGATTTATTTTGAAAACCTGCCTGTGCATGAATGGAAGATATAACTTTTTTTTTAAAAATATTTTCTTTGGTATCTTGGTATTGGTCATTTACCGTGTTACCACAAAAGATTTAAACACGCTTTAAACACTGCTTAGCCGTAAAATTTGTACTGTTAAACATTGTCTAAAGCTTGCGTAAAACCTCTGTGGTAATACGGATTGGGTTTGGGAGATAAAAAATAAATAGACGAAACTTAATTTATTATGCCCTGTACGCGTTGCTTTAATTATTTTAAAGATTTGGTAAAATTGTGATCTTAAAAGTGTACCAGAGAGTGATCGATCTCCACTCGAAGATAAAATAAAAAAATAAAAATTCGAAATCTCGAAAACACAGTTTCTACAGATGAATTTAGAATAAAAAGTTCTATCTAAATAACTAAATTTAAACAAAATCGTCCGAGCCGTTTCTGAGTAATATACAAGAATTGCTCGTTTACACACATACGATATTGATCTTGACTGCTTCAAGCTAATCGTAGGTATATTGGCGGCTAAGAGTTCGTGGTTTGAGCTCCAGTCGACATTTTCATGGCGTTTTTGTATCGTGCAGTCTCTTCATTGAGCATTAGATATACTAAGCGCCACACAAATCGGCGGATGAGAAGTTAGCCGCAGATGACACTTCGCCGTGATTCGCTAATTATTGCGCATGTGTGCACAATGCCGACACCGCGAGGCGTAGTGTTGAGCACGGGCGTAGGGAGCGCGCGGGAGGCAAGAGATTGGCGGACAGGTGTGCCCCGGCGTCTCGTCTCTCTGGCTCCCACACTTACCTATATTTCGGCTTTTGCGCAGCGTTTTGCTCATAACTTTCCATCCGCCGATTTGTGTGGCGCTTAGTATACCTGTTTCATTTTTAAATTCAGACTGTCTTCAGGTTACAGCTTTTTCGGTGGTGGTATCCCTTCTGCAAGGATAGTTTGTAATGTATTTCCTCTGTAACAGGACGGTGGCGCCCCCGTTCTGACGGACGACGTGTCGCTGCAAGTTTTCATGGAGCATCTGAAGAAATTGGCTGTATCTTCCACGGCTTAGGTAGGGCATGGGCGTAGGAAGGCACTTTGACGTGGTAAGGGAAAGGATGGAACTCGAAACGACCGATTATGACCACCAATGGCAAAGCCGCACATTTTGAATATACTTGTACGTTCTACTGGTGGTTAGTGACAGTTTTAACATACTAAAGATCGACTTAGTTATAATGACCTTACTGTATTTTTATTAACTAAAAATTCCTTTAATCAGGTTCACGGAATATCTTAATTTTTTAGAAAGTTTGAAATGGATTTCCTTATCTTAATCTTCTTAACTTGTTATTTATTCTCGGTCACTGTTGAATATTTTTTGTATCATTCATAAATAAATAATAAGGACTAGGTTATCGTGTTTAGAACAATTTACAGTTGAATATAAATATGCCTGTACCTATAAAAAATATAAAACGAAACACATTTTATTCTAACATTAATTGAGATAGATACAATCATAGATAGTTTCGAGTTCTTAGGAGTGTCTTAAAAAGGGTAGTGCCTTTGTTACGCGCATGGTTAAATGTTTCCTTTGCAATAATGTTTAAGTTATATTTTTATGTGTAAATTAATAATATAATGGAATAATGTTTATTAAATGTTCACTTATGAGAAATAAATGTGTAATGATTTGTACGAAATATTGTTGTTTTTATAGGTTACTAGGTTTTATACGGCTTCAGAAGTAGTCTACAACACTGACTTTTAAACTACATACAAATATCCATGTAAAAAATCTAGTCGATCTGTTACTGTGTGAAAGAGTAAGAAACAAAATTAAATCAAAATACACTCTGATTTATAATGTTAGTTAAGATAGTAAATTGGACATGTTTTCTAATTTCTATTGTAGCATTTGCTTGATAATAAATTGAATTGAAAGTACCTATATGGATCTCAACTATTGCTTCTCACCTACCAAGTAAAACCAACCATGGGTCCAAGTAGTTTAAGATTGAGTTATATGACAGTGTTAACAAATGAAATTTCTTAATAGCTAGTCCAGTCGTGTCACAGGAAATAATATTGCCCTTGAAATTACTGGAAACCAGGGCCTGACCGTGAGTTTAGGCCCTAGGCTAATACCACTTGAGAGCCCACCTAATTACTCAAAGTTTAAGATAGCAAGATAGAAAGAGACCGAACCTGAGAGGGAAACAGCGGAGCACGATCGAGATCTAATTAATGTGTTATGGCTGCCGGACACTGTCAGTTCGAAGTACCAACACTTGAACGTAGACATGAACTAATAATCGCAGGATTTGCAGGGTTGCCAACCTTACGATCTGTTTATTTTGTAAAATTGTAATGTTTTCGCATTATCGTCTATTTTTTACTTTGACTGGACTTAGCTAGGGTTTGGGGCCGCTGGAATCCACGGGGAACTGGGCTGAAGCCCATAAAGCCATATGATAGATCCGGCCCTGCTGGGAACGGAGTACTTTAACACGTAGCTCTACTACTTAATACTGTCACGGGAAAGTAAAATTTCCCTTCACTCTCTTGTATCGTGCCATGTTAGAATCAAAGAATTATTTTACAAAATAAATAACTTTATTAATATCACATTACCTTAAAACAACAAATAAATACCAAAACTAATACAAAACACAAACAATCACAATGCTACTAATAATAATTTCGAAATTTTAAACAGTAATTTTTAAATTATATTTTCATGTCGGAATGTTGAAATATAGCGCTTTAATTATACGACAAAAACATCTATAAATAATTGCAATGATTTCAATAAGCTCTATTTTCCTTTGGCGACTGTGGCCTGTGATAATCACCACTAAAGTGCTGCTTAATTAATTATATTTAACATTCTATTAATTTGATTGTAATTGGCTATTTGACTAAAACATCACAAAGACCATTTTATAAATCGTTTTTATGACATAACTTACTAGTCTCTTTTATTTGTAAAAGACACACACATTGTTGGCATACATTTGTAATGACTTTAGTGGTTGAATCAAATGTTACTTTGTGAAAGGTCATTCCCAAAATACATATATCCTACCTTTGAATCATTATGGTGTAAAATATAGATACAGCAAATATTATGATTATGTTTTAATGTTTTGTATCACGGGGTTGTACTCACGTTTATTTTTAACAGTCATTACATAGTATGTACGACTATAGTTTCGATCGCATTCGGCGATTTTTCTCAAGTCGAATGCTAGCACGCGGAGCCGTCTCGCAATGCACTTCGCAATGACTTGAGAAAGATCGCCGAATGCGATCGAAACTATAGTCGTACATACTATGTAATGACTATTATATTATATATACATTCCCGTGATATAAAACATTAAAATGTGTGAAAACCACGTTAGTTTCTATAGTAAAATTATGATTCAAAATACACATTTGAAACTGAATTTCTGCAATGTAATGTCTGTATCTATCAACTCGCACACAATCACACTAAACAGATATTTAATATGATAATTTAAGATAGAATGTTTTTTATAAGACGCTAGGGCAGTCACGTCATATATCCGTAAATAGTGATATCTAAAGGCAACTCTTAATTAATGCTATGTGCCACAGAAAACGCTAACCCCACTATTTCTATGTTTTCTAGGTGAATTATCTTCTATTGCGTTAGTAAAACATACCACAATAACTATACATATGAATCCAATGGCTAAAACTGCAATTATATTAGAACGAATTTGGCGTCGTGGCAAGCTACATAATTTTTTACAAGTGTTGTTTTGTTGTTATTCGAAAAAATATTCGGTTTTAGTTAGAAAAGCAGCCTGATGAAGGTTATGGTGGCTACGAAGTGGCATCCCTCACCCCCGCTAACCCATCCACTGCGCAGCGACTTTCTCGTGTACCGAGCCGATTGAGTTTGTATTGTATTATACCTTAGCTGTGTTATAATTGGCTATAAATTCCGCTTAGTAAAATTACTACCTAAACACAAACTCCAGTCGTAAAAGTAACAAAATATAAATAAGTTATGCTAATAATAAGAAAATATGGCTTGCTGCGCTTCACTATCCGCTCAACAATATACATCCTTTCACGAATACGAGTAGCAATCTCAAACTCACTCCATAGGCCGACTCATACAAGTCGGCGGATGTGAAGTTAGCTACAAGCTGCGCAATATCCAATCCTTACTGAAGCTCACATAAAACTCCGCGTTGATTGTGTTTCGCGCAGCTTGTAGCTAACTATCCGCCGACTTGTATGATTCGGTCTATGATATCTTCTTTTATATACAGGTTTTATTCAATCAGTCATACAAACGATTTCTAACAAATTTTGAAAAAAATATTTTAGAGTTTTTTACGATGATGGGCGTATTCCAGAATAAAGGTTTTACTTTTACAAATTTTAAATCCGCCTTAGATTGCAGAAAAGCTCTAGGGCAAATATAGTATCATTTTAAGTAAAATTTACTTAGAGAGAATATGTTTTTGTTGACTTTTATAGTAGTTCCTTTGGTAAAATATGATCATGATGACGAAAAAACAATGGCTGATTTGACCCAGCAGTTCAAGGTCAACCACGGATATAACATATTAGAGTGAACTTGAAAAGACCCCCAGCATAGAGGATGTAGCTCCTGGATTATCATATCTAAGGTTTATGAACACTGAAAAATACAGGTAGAACTCTTGCGCTAAAATACTAAAGCATTACAAACTATAAATAAATATCTATCTTTGCTTCAAAACGTAGTGAAGTTAGCTAGTTAGTATAACTCATTACTTCTCTATGGATTGTTGTCAATGTTCATTTTGGACACAACCCATTTCATTCAAATGCAGCTTGTCCTGTTTTTTCCGTGTTCAAAGTCCTAGGTTTATGTTTTTATGATCATGGGATCTATAATTCACTTTCGAACAGCTAGAACGTATACGAAACTTTACGGATTCTCCATAGAATTAGAACTAAAGTAAGAGAATACTTACTAAATTTTGCTCAAATAAAAACTCTGTTACAGCTGTCTTATTCATATCTGGTTAAACAACATACGCGAGAGTGAGTGGAACAAGAAAAAAGCATTGTCTGTCGGCATACGTCAAAATTACAAGTTGGAATGTCAAAATGATTAAAAGTGGTTCCACTTTGTCTTTTGCGATATGATCGGAAAGAACCCTCTAGTTCCAGTAAGAAGGTTCAAATCTCTGATCATTTTACCTTACTACTTTTTACCTTTTTGAATTTGGACGGCCGAGATAGTTCAATGCTAGTTTGTAAACCCTAGTGAATTACGTAAGTTCGGGTGTTTGTGCATCTTTTTCTAACACCTTTTAAATTTCATATTTAACTAGCGACCCGCCCCGGCTTTGCACAGGTGTATTATACATATAAACCTTCCTCTTGATTCACTCTCTATTTAAAAAAGCCGCATCAAAATCCGTTGCGTAGTTTTAAATATATATGCATACATAGGGACAGACAGCGGGAAGCGACTTTGTTTTATACTATGTAGTGAAGTGGGACGAAGTGATGTATATCTATCTCTTGCTATTTTAGTACGGTTACTACTATTACTCTAGTTCTTATTCTATGAGATTATCCATATAATCCGTCAAAGTTCCGTATACGTTCCTAGCCGTTCATAAGTAGATCCCCAGAGTTTTAATCTACAGCCACACTACAGCCCCTTGTAGATTCCCTACCTCTTATTATAAAGGCCATAGACCAACATAGCCAATGCCATAGCCAAGATGTACGTGAGGAAATCGGTTCAGGACCTCCGAGGTCAGTTCAGGAAGCGGATGGACATCTTCTGTTCGACGTCGGTCCGCTCGAGCGCGCGGCAGAACTCCTCGAACGAGATCATCTGGTCGTTGTTGGTGTCCGCTTCGAGAATGGTACGCTCGGCGATGCTGGTCAGCTGCTCCTCACTGAAAAGTAACACTCAAAGTGTTATGGTGCGTCCTCACTCTCACATCGTATACAAGTCGGCGATCTGAAGTTAGCTACAGAAGCGGTGCTCGTGTCGCGTCGTGGAGAATGTGGCGGTACCATTATATGGTTTCAAAAATTGATGTTCGGAAGCATCGCCTTCTGTATAATAATTTTTCAATTTGTACTGTACAGTTTCAGCGCTTTCAATAGTCCACAACAGGACCTAGACCTACCCACGAAGGGTGATTGAGCCTTATCCACCACGCTCACTGAATGGTGGATTCACATACGCCATCGAATTTCTTCTACGTACATAACTATGTTCCTTCACCGAAAGGGCAGTGGTGTGAAAACCTGTACGAGTACATAAATTCCAAAGAAATCATTGGTACGGGACCGGGGTTTTGAACCCACGACGCGACCTCACGATTGTAAGGCGGGTGTATTTACACGGCTTTATGTTTTCGATTTGTGCGAGTACCTAGCTTTACCACATAAAGTTATTTTTCGCCAAAAATGGCATAACCGACTTCCATCGTATACAATAAACGAATATTTCGCTCGAATTGTTGACATTATTGTTGACGATATTGTTGTTTACGATTTCTGTAAAATTTAAATGGGACCACATCGGAAGTACCACCCTTTCCAACTAAAAAATAATTTTACATTTTACATCTTTTGACAATGTAATGATGTACACAATGTTGTTGAACTGTACTGTACTGTACTGTACCAGCCTTTTTGATAGTCCACTGCAGGACGTAGGCCTACCCACGAAGGGTGATTGGGCTATTATCCACCACGCTGGCCCAGTGCGGGTTGGTGGATGCACATACGCCATCGAATTTAATCTACGGACGTATGCAGGTTGCCTCACGATGTTTTCCTTCACCGAAAAGCCAGTGGTGTGAAATTCCGTACATAAATTCCAAGGAATTCATTGGTACGGGACCGGGATTTGAACCCACGACCTCACGATTGTAAGGCGAGTGTCATTACCACTAGACCACCACGGCTTGAACTGGTTGTTGAACTGAATAAATGAAATACATATTCTAAAATAATGATTCATTGTCAAGTTGTATTTAAATGTATTATGTAAGGTTAACCTTGAACAATGCAATAAATCTTATTATTAGAATGAAGATAAGGCGATCTGCGTATAACTGCATGCTTACACATATTACTAGAAATAAATAAGCGATCAAATAATACCTAGCCAGAACATTGCAATAGCACACAAGTCGAATGTAAAATGTCCAATTTATACAGCATAATAAAAAAATAATAATCTGCCAAGTACGAGTTGGACTCGCGCATGAAGGGTTCCTTACTTACCGTTATTAATAGCGAGCAAAAAAACTCCTAGAAAATTACGTTTGTTGTATGGGAGCCCCCCATAAATATTTGTATTTTTCTGTTTTTAGTATTTGTTGTTATAGCGGCAATCGAAATACATCATCTGTGAAAATTTCAGATTTCTAGCTATAGCGATTCATGAGATACAGTTTGGAGACAGACAGACAGACGGACAGCGGAGTTTTAGTAATAACGTCCTGTTTTTACCCTTTGGGTACGGAACCCTTAAAGGAAGTGTATTGTTAAGTTATTATAAAATGTAATTTAGCAGGTACATTAATTGTTAAAAAGCCATTATCTCAGTATATACGAGTAATTCCGTACTGTGTCATTTATTTTTTTCTGTCATTACATTTGTGCTTTATATATGTTATGTATGTCTATTTATGTAGTGGTATTATTATGTGTTAGGTATTGTATGTAGTATATTAGTATTTAGGTCTATAGTATAATTTTTAGTATTTATTGTACTCCCCCTTCAAATATTTTTAGCACATTCCTTTCCGTACATGGCTTGCCTGGAAGAGATTGCTTCCAGCGATAAGGCCATATAGTGTTGCTCTGGCGTTGTATTATTGTTTTTTTTATTTTGTGTGTACTATAAAGAGTTATAGGTATTATTGTCACAAAGGTACAAAAATGATTGCAACAGCAGTTGGACATAAGGTTCCACTCCACTGAAATTTTATTGTCCTTATCTTTGCTTATGACCATGTTTTTAGTTTCAAATTTTGCTGTGTCACTGCATAATTGGTTGTTCCAAATTTTACACTGTATTGAATATAGGCTAAATCAAACTTCATGGCGGCTGCGAACACGAGGCGAGTGGTTATGACTAAATGCATATGAAAAACTAAATGCATATAAAGGCATGATGACTAAAAAATTATAACTAACCCGTCAGATAGACTATCAAAAGTTGTTAGACACGATTTTTTTCTTTTGTCAATTAAACAAAAATTGATGAAGATATAGCCCGTCTAAGTTCCGCGTGACGTCACAAGTGCCACACAAATGTATAGACTTCTGTGAGAGAGGCGACGTCACTCCCAAACTTTGATAAGGTTTATCTTTGTCATTTGTTTTTTGATTGACAAAAGAAAAAATACGTGTCCAATATATTTTTATACTCTAACTTATGGACTAATTATAGTAATGATTTTATTACCCAGTCATCATGCCTATTATATTCAATGATAGCGGCGCAAGAGAGGGGATGTGTGCAGCTTTTAGCTAACTTCACAGCAGCCAAGAAAATAGTTGAAATAATATGTGTACATTATTACCTGATGTTAGCTCCAACCATCATGTGCAAAATAATATGTGTACATTATTACCTGATGCTAGCTCCAACCATCATGTGCAAAATAATATGTGTACATTATTACCTGATGTTAGCTCCAACCATCATGTGCAAAATAATATGTGTACATTATTACCTGATGTTAGCTCCAACCATCATGTGCAAAATAATATGTGTACATTATTACCTGATGTTAGCTCCAACCATCATGTGCAAAATAATATGTGTACATGATTACCTGATGTTAGCTCCAACCATCATGTGCAAAATAATATGTGTACATGATTACCTGATGTTAGCTCCAACCATCATGTGCAAAATAATATGTGTACATTATTACCTGATGCTAGCTCCAACCATCATGTGCAAAATAATATGTGTACATTATTACCTGATGTTAGCTCCAACCATCATGTGCAAAATAGCCAAGAGTTCATCTCTGGAGATTTTCCCATCACTGTCCAGGTCATACATGGAGAAAGCAACTGAAATTTAAACAAATAGCACATTTTATTACACAAATTATACTATCACTAAAATTAAATAACCTACTTAAACTAAAAAGAAAAGAAAAATAATACTAAAACTTTAAAAAAAAAAAATATTACATGTATAAAATCAAAAAACTATATTTGTTTTTAACACTATTTTGATTGTTAATCTATAATTTGTAATTATTGTATGACATTGTGTATATTCGGTAAAACTATATTTTGTATATACATATATTCTCTTCTTAGGTCTTTCTAAAGGCATACAAGGCAAGTAAATCTTGTAACAACCAAATTATTGCAAAAATTAATTATTCCAATCCATATGTAGAAGAAATGTGAATGGCAATTAAGTTATATTAGAATCAGACATACTACAAACAGTAAATTACTTTTTACTAAAAGAAAAAGTGATCAAATCAAGGAAACAAAGTAAAAAGCAAAGTAGGAATCAATTGCTTTAAACGATAAGAATGCCTTTTGTGCCATTCTTCTGTTACTTTTATTCCTATTTGTGGTGTCAATAAAGAGCTATCGTATTGTTTTGAAACATTAACTATGAGTAAATCTATTGCAATATTTAGTAAAAATTACTAATATCCTCACTTACTAAGAAAAAAATCAAGGTTCATGTCATGACCAACCGGTACAAGGTCTAATAAATGCAAAGTCATCAAGCTTGTCATGTTGCAATTATACATACATTTGGTGACTTTGTACACAAGATATTGCCGTCTTTATTAACCTGCATGGCAGTGTCCCCAGCAAAACTGGCCATTTACTTATGGCCAGTTTTGTGGTGTGGGTAACTGACACCGGGTGGCTAGCCCTGGTGTCAGAGCTTTTTAATTCACCGGAAGGCCTCTGACATGGCTCAGCAGTTAATACAACCGGGCCCACAATTTAATGTGTCATCCGAGACACGGTACCGCTCAATTGTAAATGCCACCTGAGGTCACCCATCCGAAGACTGACCGTGTCGAATGTTGCTCAACTTTGGTGATCGCTAACAAAATCCTAGTCAAACTACGCCAGCCATTCTCAAAGTGTGTTTTATGGAGCCCTAGGGTTCCGCAAAGACTTTGTAGGGGCTCCAGGGCAATAATCATGGTAATGAGAAAAATTTGAAACAAAAACAATCTTTTAGCTACTCCGAAATGTTTCAAGACATTAATTATTTTTGAAGAATTTGGCCCATACTTGTCTCACTTAATGCGCGCTTGTTTTGAGACATTTTCCTGAAAAACTGAGTACAAAAAATACATTTTTGTTTACTTTAGGGTTCTGTCAAATATTCCACTTTCCAAAAGGGCTCCGTAACCAAAAAAGGTTGAGAACTGCTGAATTACGCTATAAGCGCTAAAGGCTGGCATTATATTGATACTCACACTGCAATTTCTCCTCCCTACTGTTCCGCTTATTATCCCTATTCTTCCTGATTGGCCTGAAGTGAGCCAGCACTCGCATGAACTGCAGGAAGTTCACTCGGTCATCGTGGCTCTCAGTGAAGAATGACTGGACAATGCGCTCGCTGAGGGGATTGATGGCTAGTTCTGGGATACGGAGGAAGTCTTCCCGGGATAAAGTGCCACAGTCATTTTTATCTAGCGATGTGAAGCGGGAGTACAGTCGCTCGATTTGATTTGGTGTGACTGGAACATTAAGAATTACATGATTCAGCAAGAATTTGAAGGCTGAGGAACTACCCAGAGCATTGGTAAAGAGACATTATTTATTTGATGATCGAATAATAGAGAGATAGGTCTATATAATTTGATTTGGACTTGATCAATTTTTTTCACAATGTCCTCCTACATTATTAGTAGGTATAGTGGGCAGGATAATATAGATAGGGAAGTAAATTGTTGATGATGACCCTATGCAAGGTTAACTAAAGCTTTGTTTGATGATACGTTAATTTGTAGTCATTGTTATTGTTGTAAAATTTTGTAACTTACATCCTGTCTCTTCTTGTATTTGGGCGATTTCTTCCTCCCTCAGTAACAATGATGATTTATTGCCCATAATGGAAGAAAGGACACTGATATCACGCTTGCACAAAGACCTTTGGTTCGTTAGCCACTGATAAGCCTTGTGAACGATTAAGGTACTTATTACAGCAAAACTAACTGATCTTTTACGCTCACTAACATGAAACGTGCGAAAGCCACAGAAAATTATTGTTTGTAATGAAAAAAATATTAAGCGATACGTTTCACTGTATAAGGTGATATTTCACACTTCGTCCATTAATAATTAAATAATGAAAAATTTGAGAATTAATAAATCATGAACTTTGTTCTTCGATTTTGCTTTTCTCTTTTCTTTGAATTTGACTCGGCGCTACCAGATGACCAAGTTTTAAAAGTAACGGTAATGACGAAAATGAAAAATAATATGACAGTTGTAGGTAGTAAAAATACTATCTTTTCTTTTTATGAAAAAAATTGGGCTGCTGTCTGGTCACCAAGAAGGTTCGTTATCTTATGGAGAGCAGTAGATTTACCTAGTTCACCAACGTTTAAGATGAAAGACCGAAATTGATGTATATACAGCTTATTAATTTAACCAATATTGGTTAAATTTGGTTTATATGGCAATGAAAAGTCTGCCGTACTATGCCGCATTTCGCAAAAAGATAAGTTGAATTGCCGTATATTACGGCAATTGCCGTATCAATAACACTGCTATTCATTATAATTCTTATATCATTGTTTCAACAAACCTGTTTCGTAGTATGATTTTTTTACCTACTCAATAGAAATGACTGTTTTAATGGTTTTTTGAAGGGTTTGGTGGGCCCAAACAAAGTATCAAGTGGCGTTGAAAATTTAAAGTTAATCTTTAGCGGAGCTGGTGTTAAAATATCTTATTACCAACTTATGACATTTTTGGTTAATGAATTTGCTAATAGCCTAACACAGCATTTGTTAAGCTGACATGAAGTTCAGGATAACAATTATTAAATCGATTGATTGTTTAGAATTATGTCCGATGAACGATTTCTGATTTCCGTCATGCGCCATCTAGAAAAACTGTGTGTGTCTATGACCTGAAATTATGTATAATTTGAAGTGGTGCTTCGCCTGCACAAATTACACAAGGTTGTAGAAAATAATGATCAACGATTGTAGACAACAATATGTTATGTTTGTCATGTGTAGTTGAAAAATATAAGTAAACAATTACAATCGGTGTTACTTTATTAATGCTATGGTAACACTTAAAAGTGTCGACATGAATATGACAAGTCGAACTGACAGTACACTGACAGTGACAGTAAATAGCTCAATATATTTTTTCTTTTTGATTTTGGCTTCAAATACAATCATAATTTAGAATTGTCAAAAAGTAAGGAAAAGAAGGATCTGTTTAAGATGGTTAGCGCACATTATATTGCCATAATAATTGGCATGAACAGGTAAGTAAAATTTTAAGTATTAATATGTTATCTAATATGTAGGATTTTCAGCAAACAATTACCTACTTAGATGATGGTTGCTTAGATACGCATGCAATAGTGAATTGAAATATTCTTTATTACCAAGTGAATTCCATCACTACATACGTTTACTTATTATTTATGTGTGAAATATCAAAGAAAACACAAAATGTTGCTCTCAAATGTGATATAGTCACTATCACTACGGAAATTAATCAAAATTAATTTAGCTAAGTCATGAAGTTTGTGGTTGTTGACATTGTGACAGTTTTTTAAAGTTTTCAAAGTTCAACATGATTTTAAAACGTTAGCCAAAAATTACTGAAATAAAAACAATGAGTATCTTGAAACCATCAAAGGACGCGCTCCATTCAGATAAGAAATCTAGTATCGCAATATCACCAAGCGTTACGGTTTCAGAGAACCCAGAATCAGAGTCTAAAGAACCTTTACACACGTTGGCAGAGGTGGCCGAACCAAGTGAAATATTCGAGCAACCGCAAGAAATAGGAGAATATGAGGAGATATCACCAAGAATATTTGGTTTGAAGGATGTCCGAGAGCCGCTTACAATCCCGTCTCTGAATAATGCTATTTACGAACTCGGCATAGTCAATTTATGCTGGCCGAAGATCTTCGACCCAGTCTTCGAGACTCGGAAGTGTTTCCCGAAAAACTATTACACGAATAGTAATAAAGAGCGTCTGCTGCTTGCCTATTGCGAGAATTTCCGCCGTCAGTTCCTTTTTCACCATAAATTCAGGAAGCCGTTGCTTTTGCAGTGCCCTAATGAATGCGGGTTGCAGGTACCAGTGTTTTATTTATTTGCCGGTAGATGGCGCTAGGGGTTCTTCTTTGGTAGACACAGAGCTATTTGGTAGAGCAACAGCAGTAGAGCTCTCTGAAAAACTTAACGTAATCTTTTCAAAATCCGACATTTTCAGACACGTGAATTGGTTGTAATTAGAAGGTTCAGTAATTGTACCCTATTATCCCAATTACTTGATATTTTAAGTAATTTCATTAGACATAATATAGTTTAGAATAGGGTAGGGTATATTATATAGGGTATAGGCGCTAATTGATGTACCTTCGTTACCTTCCTACAATACCTATGTATTGTACCTAGGTATAAAGTAAATATTTTAACTTCTCCAGTAGGTAGATATATAATTACCTATAAAGTAATTTTCATAATTTTGTTGGTTACAGAACAATGTACAATACTTGTATAGGTACTGACGTATGAGGATCCAGTATACTTACTTAATTTGTATAGCTTGATATTTCATAAAAAAATAATTACACGGTTACTAAATTATATTTTAGTAGCTGTTTCCTAACGTTGCAGAAAATGGTGTGCACTTCGCTGCGGCCTACGAAGTTGTGCTTCGCCGATACCAATCACTGGAAGGGCGTCGCACAGCTCGTCTCTGACTACTTCGTGTACGAGCCCCTGACCAAACCGATGCTGCACGTGAGTCTTTTAGCCTAAATAGGCGTTTTGATAAGAAATTCGTTTTATTTAGCCTAAAAAGATTTATATTTAGCTAGTTTAAATGGGTGTTTAATCCATCTATGCGCTGCACAGCCTCCCAGTAGCGAGGTTAACCTACATGGCAATTATGATTGTACCGGTAACATACGAGTACGAGTAAAAGGTTGACGACGATTGGCGCAAGAGGGAATAGTCTTGTCTGTCTAAGCTGCTGATGATGTAGATGATGACTAAATTAACAAAATGATTGTTCTACAGTAGAACTGCATGGCCTAAAGGTTTCGAGATACCTAGTACCTATTACGAAAACTAGTACCTAATCGAGAGCTCATTTTATTTGGGAAGGGTCCTCATCAAGACTGTCATTTTAATTTCTACGTTCACGGTGATAACTATTTGCAAGCATGAGTTTTAAAATATTAAACTGCTTATATTCTTTGTTAGAAAGAATCCAAATTGATTTAAGATATTTTGACTTTAATGCAACTTTGACGCATTTTGCATAGGTACACCTACACAGTGAAATGAGGCTATCATACATGCAAAAGGTACCTATTAGTAGTCAGAAACTGCGCCTGAAATCATCAGAATAATATCCATTATGTTGTCGTCTTCAGGATTGATGGCCGCATGCAAATGAAACATCGCACTTAAGATTTTAATGAAGTTTAATTGTTCAACATTTCCGAGATCACAAACCGTGATAAGAGAATCATTTTAATATTCCAATTTTTAATTTTGTACAAAATAACATCACTCGAATTTTTTTTTTCCGGTGGAGCTTAATAATTCTATCTTCGATTGAAAGGAGATACAATTTTTGAACTCGGTTATCGTAAATATTAAATACAATCAGTAAAGCGACGAGTCGGGTGGATCCGTCGCACTCGGCCCCTTAACATCATTGGACAATCTCTTAGTTTTAACATTAAGATAATACACTCTATTAATTAGGAATGTACTTACAATAGTAATAATCTCTCAATAATTTATAATTTTGATCACAGTGTCCTTAACTGTTAATTTTAACGTATAATACAATTCCGAGTCGAATAATGTCGACGTTATAAAATACTGAGCAATAGAAAAACAATTACACAACGAGTACCTAGCGCTAACTCAATAGATTCATCTATAATCTTAACAATATTACCTTGTTCGAACGATTGGCACAACTTCCGTCGCGTCCTTCGATATTTGGTATCGAGACCGGCGCGGGCGCACGCGCGTCGCGCACCCCTGACTTAGCATTACTTGACTTGAGGTAGAACTTAGGGATCCGACTATAAACTATAATAGGGTACAACTAGGAATGTAATCGATCAAATGGCAACATACAGCAGCGGTATCACTTAACCTAAAGCGTTTACAGTTCGTGTGCATCGGAAACGATTCGATGGCTCATTAATTAGACAGCGAGAAAATTTATCAACACCCAATATTACCGTACACTATCCTAAGCTCGATCGGACTCGGAAACAGATCACCGGAGACAAATCGAAACGGCGCATACGAAGAGCACGGGGACGGCGCCGGAGCCGCCGGCCGCCGTCCGCTTAATCCTAACAACTAAACAAAAATAATGCATAGCTTTTCTTTTAGAACAAAGAAATTACGCAAATTTGGCTACACATATCACAAGTGAACGCTTACTGGCGACGACGTAACTATGTACATAATTGAAGTATCCCTGTAGAGAGCGCGCGCGCGGCGCGGGTCTATTTCCGTCGGGCGGCGTGGTCGTGGGCGGGCGCGGGCGGCGGCGGCCGGCGGCGCGAGCGCAGGTTGAGCAGCAGCGAGCGCAGCTGGTGCACGTGCATGCGCGTCACGCTCGGGTCGCCGCAGCCCTCCAGCCACGCCAGGAACTTGTCGCCGTGCTCCAGCGCCTCGGCCGCGCCCTCCTCCCACTCGGCGTGCGCGCCCGCCGCGCCCGGGCTGCGCGGCTCGGCGCGCGCGCCCGCCGGCGCGTTGTTGAACAGCAGGTTGTCGAGCACGGTGCGCGCCTTGGTCTGGCTCTTGGCGGCGTCGAGCGCGCGCTCGCCGCCCGCCGCCGGCTCCTTGTTCTCCGTGCTGATGTCGGGGCTCACCGCCGGCTCCGCCACCCGCGGCTCCTCGCTGCTCGAGTCGCGAGCCTCCACCCGCCGCGGCGGGGTTTGCACCAATCGCAAGGGACTAGTCGTGCCTACTCTCTCCTCGTCCTTTCCTTTCGTTAAGTGCGAGTAGAGGATGTTTTCTGCCGTTTTGTCTTTCGGTACCTGCGAAGCCGATTTGTGCTTGTCCTCCGGGAGAGGCATCGCTCCCCCGAATTGTTTGTAGTACTGCCAGAGCCAGGAGTTTCTGTTGTAATCTAAGTGTGAATTGATGGGTGCGGCGGCGGGCGGGACCGGCTTAGGCTGCAGCGGCGGCTCGACCTTGCCGAGGTGTAGCGGGTGAGCGGCCGCGGTCGTCTGCGCGGACAGGTCCAGCATGGCCTGCTGGGTCTTGAGCCAGTACCAGAGCGTGTCGTCGACAGGCTGGGCGGCCGACGACGGTGTGTGGTGGTGGCTCGATTTGGAGCCGCTGTGCCGGTAGGGGTCGGAATGGTGCGACTTGCTCCGGTGGTGCTTGGTCTCGTTGAGGTTGAGGACGCCGTTATGCGCCGGCTTGGGCGAGCGCACGGAGCGCAACGCACGGCTGGCAGGCTGCGCCGACAGCGCCGACAGGCCCGGGTTGAGCTGCGCCAGCAGCGTGAGGTTGGTAGCGATCTCGTTGAAGCTGAGGCCGAGGTGGTTGTGCGAGAGCGGCGGCAGGTGCGCCAGGCCGGACAGCGGACTGATGGCGCTCATGGAGACGGAGGCGCCGGGGTCAGGGCGGCGCTCGCGCGGCGGCGGCACGGGTGCGGGCTCGGCGCGCCGCGTGGTGAGCTCGACGGGTGCGTCGGGAACAGGCGCGGGCGCGGCCGCGGTCAGGTCCAGGCCGCTGGCGGGCGAGGGCGAGCGCGCGGGCGCGGCGGCGCCGGCGGGCGACTCGGTGCGCGCGCGCTTCTCCTGCGGCTCGCCGTCGTTACTCTTGTCGGTGTCGGGCGAGGAGAGGCGCGAGCTCATGTAGCGCAGCTTGTCCTCGTTCTTGCACCAGCCGCGCAGCGTGGACTCGGGCACGCCGATGTCGCGCGCCACCGACGCCTTGGACTCGCCGTCGTTGACGCGCTGGATGGCCTCGATCTTGTCGCCCGGCGTGAGAGCGCGCATCGGCCGCTTGCCCTTCGTCGCCATCCTGCTGGCGCCTCGCGATCTGCAACAATACAGATTCATGTTCAGTCACCTTGCCACATTAAAAGCGTCATGTTGTGTACATTTACGTTCATGGATTACTAACGTAAAAGTATATATACCTTCTACGTATGTCCTACTATGCTACCTGAGAGGTTATTCAAACTGCTTTGTTTTGATATTACAATCACAAACAAAAAGCGCATCGTATTTATCTCCAACTCGTAAACAACACGCTATCAGATATCTCGGCAACTAAAAACTCGACGCATAATTGTATTTAACTTGCGCGCGGATAAAGATACTAGGTTACACGAGAGCGCAATGAACCGAATTCAACAATCGATAAACAATTAAAATAAATACTAAAAGGTATTCTTCATCTCCTCCCGTCCATCCATTCCACCACAAACGGGAGAGGCGACAACTATAAAACAAATTTAGGCGGGAAGCTATAAAGTTGCGAAAAGATAAACAAAAAGAAGACATAAAATTATGACCTACGACAACAGCAGGCGGCAAAAGTTGGCGGGTCGTTGACACGGTGACCTTGCGAGCGGTTCGCGGCTTGCGCCGGCCGCCGTCGGATGGCGCCACACGTATGTTTGTTTTATTATGCACGAACTTTTTCGGATGTTTTTTTTGTGTAGGATATGCACGCGGTTTATTTTTTTTCTTATTGCTATTGAAGTAAGTAAGTAAGCTTAAAATGTTAATAATGAACCTACACATATAATGGACATAAAATAAATGTTTTTGTTGACAGAAACATAAAATTGTAATATCAACCGGACGGCAAGCACTGTAACTTTTAATGTTTTGCTACGAAAGTTGTATTTTTTTACGTTGATTATTTTAGCATTTTTTCCTATGAAAAAAATTGTATACATAGTAAAAAACTTTTCTACGAGTTTGCTACGGGACCCTTGGCTACGCGCCTACGAAGAGGTCTACGACTAATAAAAGATATCAACGCGACTGTGTTTTGAAAAAGATAGATAAAAATAATATTTTATTCTTTTATGAAAAAATAACTAAAGCTTTACCGAGATTGAGTGATACCTAAATAACATGTAAAAATCTTTTTTACAAGTAATGAATTTAATTTTTTTTGTAGGAAATGAGAAGAAATACTCATTTTACTTTTTTTATTTATTACTAAATTGACACATGTTTTTAATCAAATGATGTATTTTTTTAAATAGCGACAGTTAAAGATACAGTTATTCACATCTCTTTTTTCCGACATGCAGTCATACACTAAGTTTTGCTTAAAAAATGCACAAAATTTAATATTTTCGAAAACACAAAAATCTTTTATTAGATTGATAGGTATTCAAAGTTTTGAAATAAGTAATTAACTAGCAATTTACCATACTTCTTTCATTTATAAGCAAAATTATTATTTACTGAACGAATTAACTAGTCAAGATCGGAAAAATATGAAACATCGAAGGTAGAAGAAGCTTCAAAAGAAGCGAACTGAAATTATTACATACCAATGCGTTCATTTACTAAAACTTTAAATTTTTTAATCACAATTGAAAAAGTTTACATCTCGATTCAAATTTTTACTCCCTACCGCAACTTGTTAACTTTACAAGTTACATCAATGTTTTCCCAAATCTATTCACCTAGGCAACCTAACGCGGAATCAAAACAAATACTCACTTGCGGGCGGCACGCTCTGTTTACAATTTTCAACAGTCCAACACTTTTGCAAACAAACTGCTTGCATGAACAAACTCCTTGATTGTCACAGACACTGATAAACACCGGGTACGACACGACACTAGAGTAGACAGTCGGGAGCGCGGGACGACGCGCGATACGTGCGCCGGGGATAGCGCGGCGCGACACAGTGCCCGGTGACTCTGATAAGCAGCCGCGGCCGTGTCCGCGACCGGCCCTCTCCTTTGTGTCCGTCCGACCCCCCGCTCCACCCCGCTGCACCCCCCCGCACCTACCACCCCGCCCCGCGCCCGCCACCTCCCCCGTCTTACCACCCTCTCGCCTCCGTAAACACGAGGCGGCCGTAATTAATAAAAAACACCGAAACTTTTCTATCTTCCAAGTTCTAACTTTCCAAGTTGCGCGAGGATTTCGTCTCGCGACTGTCTAGTCTAGAGAGATAGTTGCTGACCGATTCCCGCTTTCATACTTTTGATACTTTGAATATCTTGTTATGTTTTCGCTGAGTTTGGAACTTCGTAGTGGTGTGGTTTATAAAAAAATGAAAAGCATATTTGTATGCTACAGAGTCTCGTAGCGGTTGCTACGATTGATTTATGTTTTGTGTAGACGCGGCGTAGCATTGTTATTCTTTGTTTATGCAATAGCCTGTGAATGTTGAGAAAAGATGCTGTTTCTCGGTTTGTTTGTCATTGTACGGTAACTACTGGGACTTTTTTATCAAGTCAACCTGAACTAATCTGAACAAATTGGCACAGGATTGAGATGAGTTGCTTACTGGAAGGCCTATGCTCAGCATTGGGTTCCAAGTTGAAAATTATGTCGATGAAGGAAGTAGGTATACATAATAAAGTCACTAAAACATTTCTCAGGACCCATATTTTCAATAGTTTGCCACGTTTGGCTTTGACTATCTAACTTTGACTGACTTTACCCTTGATTTATTATAAGATGAACCTAGTGAAGGTAGATGAAAATCAGCCCGCTTTTATAAACAAAAAATGAACAGCCTTTTTAATTTCATTTATTTTTTATTTGTTCCTATGCGATTACCTCGTGTAAGCTCGTGTTCCTTTGAAAGTACCTATATTTTCCGAGTAGCTTGAGTCGTTTCGTATAGTAAATAGTTTTTATAACACCTCATCGCAATAAGTAGGAATTGTTTCATCTAAAGGAATAGGTAGGTACATTATTCTCTTCTAAAATGACGTATAAAAACCTAGGAATACATTATTCTTTATTCTAAACTGACAGATAAAACCGCAGTTCGCAGCTAGCTCACGTACCACAACAATTTCATTGTCGATCGTACATGAACTTGTAAATAGTAATTATAAACTTACTAAGTAATTACCGGGAACAAGACAGGTGTGGTGTGACTTCGCCACCTGCTCTTCGCATGCTGATTATTTCGCATGCGACATTATCGTTGACGTAATGAACCTCTTTAATTGCACCTTTTGATTTTGTTATTATTCGTTTATTGCATTTTATTAACATACGTAAATCTTTGATTAGGAGAGGGTTGCATGAGTATTAGCAAAGTGCATTTAAAAGTTTAGCATGTTTTATTTTTATTTATTCCTTGATGTAAAAGAGTGTTACGTAAGTACCTATAAGTTTATGTTAAGTATTGTTTCTCTATCTGTATCTGTGGCCTCGTAGTTTCCTAATTTATCTAGTATAATAATTATTATCACTACTATAACAATAACATTAAGTATTATAAATCTTGTTTGGACTAAACTTAGTTTAACTACAGAATTGACAAAAAATTCGTCCAATCCTTAACTCATGAATGCTCATTGGAAATATTTAGAAAAAATTCACGAGGAAAGTATAGTTTATACGCGAGTTGTATGAGACATGAGATGAACTCAAGAATAAGCGTATAGGCTGAATAATAATAGGTCGGCGGATGTGAAGTTAGCTACAAGCTGCACATTATCCAATCCTGACTGAAGCTCACATAAAGCTGCGCGTTGATTAGATATTGCGCAACTTGTATCTAACTTCACATCCGCCGACTTGTATGGCCAGTCACCACAAGTCAACATAGCTTTTGCCACGTTATATTGTAGGTATAGTACCTAACATATTACGTGGCAAACCCTATGTTGACTTGTCTATACCTAATATAACTTGGCAAACGCTATGTTAACTTGTGGTGACTGGCCATGCAGTTTCACTGCAAAGATAGACGATACAGCCTTATAAGATCACACCAACGAAGCTCAGCTGAAGAAAATTATAAAACCACCTAATAAAACGAAAGTAAGATTGTATGAGCCGGGTGGTGAGCCCTGGTGTCAGAGATTAAAGTCGCCTAAGGCTAAGCTAGCTCGGTCCTAAACGGTTTGACTAAGTATTAAATACGTCATTAAATTCATTGATAAGTAGGTAATTATCGAATAACTATATAGCGACCCGCCCCAGCTTCGCACATGTGTATTTTACATATAAATCTTCCTTTTGAATCAATCTAACTTTATTAAACTAATTAATTAACTAATTAACTTTATTAAAAAAAACCGCATCAAAATCCGTTACGTAGTTTTAAAGATATAAGCATACAAGGGAACAGACAGCGGGAAGCGACTTTGTTTTATACTATGTAGTGATAAGCATCGATAAATATTTACTGGAATAATTACTGGAATAGTTAGACGTTCGTCCTCGCGTGGGTGCCAGACACTTAAACAAATGCACGATATGTAGTTACATACATACATACTTACACACAACTACACGTATAATGACGCGAATCGGCAATAACATTCCGTCGATCTTTATTCCAAAAAAAACAACAAAAAACGACGTCGAAGGTCTTCTGGCGAATCATTCGGAAGTTGGAAGCTGTTAATTTGCATCGAGAAAAGATCTCAAAACATTTACATAGGTAGGTACTCTTTTAAAAAAATATTATGTTGATATTGTCGTTGTTTTTAAACATTTTAAAGGAAGAAAAATGGATAACAAAAAAAGTCAATATTGGGTTCCAAAGTCACGTTTATACATTATTTTTAACCGACTTCCAAGAAGGAGGAGTTTCTATGTTCGTCTGTATGTATTTTTTTGTGTATGTTCATCGATAATCTCGCCAATTGAGCACCGAAGTTTTAGTAAAAAAATAATTTTTCGATTCGGGTATACCTACTCCCGATGTGGTTCCATTTTAATTTTACAGAAATCGGCTGAGCCGTTTTTGAAACATCTCAACAATAATGTAAACAATTCGAGCGAAATTTTCGAATTTTGGACACGATGCGATGGAAGGCGGTTTTACCATTTTTTGCGACAAATAATTATTTTACTTCGCAAGTGTAGACTTGCGAAGGTTCTTAGAAAGAATGTATAACACCATCAATTGAAGCAGTGGCGTAGCGTGCCTTAGCGGGGCCCCGTATAAAAATTTGTTTGGGGGCCCTTATGCAGGGTAAATATTTCTCACAAAAGAAAAAAAATGCTTAAAATTAAAAGAAATATTTATTCATAATTATCTATCTGTCACTTTATCCAAAAATGTTACTTTAACATTTTTTTCAAATTAAATACACGTTGGTGGCCCCTGAAGCTCGGCGCCCCCGTATAATTGATACGGCAGATACGGCGGTAGCTACGCCCCTGAATTGAAACTAAGATGTTGAATAAAAACACACGTATTATTTTAGTCTGTACATCGAGAAAGGTGAATGTTTTTTTCCTTTTAATCTTGTCTATGTTGGACCGCTCGTTGGTTACGCTGCGTTACTGTTACCAATATGTAATGAGCTGTAGTTTCTTATACCTAAACCGTAGTTATACGTAATTCAGGGCGGTATAGGTAGGTAGGAGTGTTTGCGAGGCCACACGCCGCCGCCACGGCGCGATTTACGGCGCGCCTGCCGTCGCGCGCTCGCTGTATTTCGAGCAATGCCGATCTCTGCGACACCATAATCATGGATATGGCAATCTTAGGACAATAATCACCATTGAGAAGATCTTTCCTTGATCCTTTTGGGTTTATGGATTATGCTATTAGCCACGTTTCTGCCTACGTCTGTATTTTCGGTTCGGTTCGGTAATCCCATTTTCTTCTTAATCAGTGTCTTCTTTGGTCTTGTCACCTTGTGTGTTGTAGCGTTTATTGCGTAGTTTGCCTGGGTGACTGAGTGTCAGCGATCACCAAAGTTACCTAAGCAACTTTCGGCACGATCAGTCTTTTTGGATGTCTTTTTTATATGTTTATTTTGGGTGGGTGACCATTGGGCATTACAACTGAGCGCTACCGTGTCTTCGATGATACGTCAAATTAAAGGCCCCGGTTGCCATGTCAAAGGCCTTCAGGCAGCTTACGAACTCTGTCACCGGCTTATACGAATTTAGGTACTTACTGTACCATCTGTCTCGGTCCTGTGCCAATCGTGTCCAGGTTCAGCCCGCTCATATTTGCATTTGTTGATAGTATAATTGCTTGAGGACATTGCACTGCAATTTCAGCGTATGTTTGGACCGAAAGTTTTCATGCTTTCCGAGTGCAAATCGGTATTATTATCAAACCTTCATCCTGTAGTGTGTAATTTGTTAATTACCTAAGTCTTTTAGTCAATAAACTTAATTTGACTTAGCAGACACAACATATTTCTCGTTTCTTCGGCTTATTTTAATTAATGATTAATGAAATAAGCTTCTGTATCATAAGATCGCAAAAAAAGCAATCCTAAGCATTTAAGCAAATGATTTAGGTAATACTCAGCTTTTCTCACGGTAGGTAGCCCAATAATCATCTAATAAAGCCTCAAGCCCCAGACTAAATCTATTAATTCTAAATACAGTTGTTCATTGAATCGGATTATGGCATTGTCCGAAGTCACTGTCTCGAAGAAGGCGCTCAGGTAGTAGCTATTATCTAATCTGTGGCTCAGGTAGTCGCGCCCCGAAGGACTGTTAATATACTTAATTTTATCGTAACCTAATCTTTCGGTTAGGTCATCCTGCGGGCTTAACATAAGGACCATAAAATAACTCTATCGACGTGTCAGAGCGTGACAGAGTAATGATGAAGTATATATCTGTCACCTTTGCACACGTCGGTAAACTCTTGTCGTGGTCTTGTATGCTAAGACTGCTGGACTTCATTAACCGACTTCCAAAAAGGAGGATGTTCTATGTTCTTCTGTATGTATTTTTTTTGTGTATGTTCATCGATAAAATAGCCAATTGTGATTCGAATCTAAAAAATCTTTTTAAGTTCGAAAGGGTATACTTTCGAGGTGGTCCCATTTAATTTTTTTCTAGAAATCGGCTGAGTTGTTTTTGAAAAATCAATAATGTAAACAATTCGAGCGAAATATTCGAATTTTGTACACGATGGAAGGCGGTTTTGCCATTTTTTCGAATAATAATTATTTTATAATCTACGTTGTCTATATGCATCGTTAAATAGTTTAACTAGTTTCACTGCGATAATTTAAGATTTTTATTTCAGTGATAAATGCAGTGCTGTAGCGCAGAGTTTTGCACCGGAAGGTATAGTTCAAAATTCTGGGTGATACAGACACGTGACGTAACAGCTTATAGCTCGTCTGGTCACTCAACCATATGAAAAGCATTTGCCAGTTAAATATTCCCTATGACGGTTTCATACCACTTAATTATCTTGGATTGTAATCGGACGCAACGTTCTCCATAATACCTAAAACATTCTGCTAAGACGCTAAGTGGAATTACTACACACCGTTTGCCTTTTGCAACCTTGCAAATTATATTTTATCATCAAATAAAAAAATCTTTTACCTAGGAAATGTCTTCTATGATAGTCATAAACGACAGGCTTGAAGTGTAATCAGACACTTCGTTCCCCAAAATACCTAAAACGGTAAACGGTAACACAAGGTTCAGTCTTTGCTTCTAGATAAGTAAATAAATAATAAATAAATTTTAGGGGACATCTTACACACGGTCTCTGACCCCAAACTAAGCAAAGCTTGTGATATGGCTGCCAGAGACTGATATACTACATATACATATTTTAAATACATACTTATATAGATAGTACCTAAATAACACCCAGACACAGAGCAAACACCTATGTTCATCACACAAATGTTTGCCCTGGGTGGGGATGGAACCCACGCCTCTTTGACCCAGAAGTCAGGGTCACTAACCACTGAGCCACCGAGGCAGTCATAGTTCGCTGTAAGATAAAAGGAACGTCTACGACAGAATTAGCGTTTCCGACATCCAGGCGCGGCTCTCTGGTGATTTTGTTATCGGCCCCGGGCGCACCCGGCGACATCCGACGCGCGACATTACCGCCCCCCGGCGAGCGCCGCGGGCCTCCACCGCGACATTACTGCACGCCGCTTGCCTTTATATAACCTTGCAAATTAACAATGTCTCATCTTAAAAAGTTGTAGCTTCCAATCCTGGCAAATTGGCAATACCAGCCCGGGTAGCACGGCAAGGGGAGAAAACTATTTTATCCACTCTTAATGTCAGATGTCATTGTCAATCCATACTTTATTTCCTCTTCGAGGGGATATAATGGTGGAAAGACTATTAGTCCCTTTGCCATGCTTCCCGTGCTGGAGTTATTCATATCGCTTAGAGGCACAATGACATTTTGATGAGTTTAATTTTTAGGTACGAGTAGGTAATTTATTCCACGAATTCCGACCATGTCGTAGGACGAATAATACAAGTGGGCGGATATGAAGTTAGCTACAAGCTGCGCGAAACCCAATCAAGCAGCTTTATGCGAGCTTTAGTACTGTGTGTGAGGCAATGACTCTCATCTCGCCAGACATTAATTGTAACGGGTGATTTTATGGTATCGCATTTTAACTGAATAATCAGATTTGATAATACACACATAGTACTTATGTCGATTTCTTTTTGACCGACTAAACGGAGGAGGTCCTCAATTCGACGCGTATAATTTTTTTTATGTATAACCACGCATAACTTTTTACGTAGTGGTCCGATATCGATAATTCTTCTTTTATTGGAAAGAGTATACTTCGGAATTGGTCGCATTTAAATTTATCGAAATCGGCTGAGCCATTTTTGATAAATCAACAATAATGTGGAAAATGCTACATCGATCCGTGCGTACTATTCGCGAATTCTGTACACGGTTGAAGTCGGTCATACCATTTTTTGCAAAAAATAATTATTCGAAGTTGATTACTAAACGCATATTTTTTTGTGAGCCATATGACTTACGGGTAGAGCACTAACCGTAAGTCGAACTGTCTGATCTAAAAGTGCCTACTTATACCTACCTAAGTACGTTTCAGTTTGTGAAATGCGAATAGTTATAGGTTATTACCTATAACTATTCGCATACTACCTATTTAACAAGAATCTAATTATCAATCCCGGTCACAACTAGATTTTTCATAGATCACAACAGAAATAACAAGCGACAGATGCAAAGGCTAATAAAATCGAGCAGCTATTAGGCTCGACTATGCGAGTAAATTAATTTTGATTTTGTCTGAAAAAGGTATGAACGGACGCATTAAAGTAATTAAGATTGCGAATCGAGGACGTTTCCTGTAATTACAGCTGCAGATGCGACGACATTACTTAAGGAACTACATTAAGTGCGTATAAAGGAAAGGCTTGATTCCTACAACGACCGCACCAGTCACATGATATCTTTCAGAACTATGCACAACACAATCTTAAGAACCATACTCGAATTGTCCTGGTACACAACAGAAACTAGCTACAGAACAGAAAGCAAATATTACTAATATCGGAAAACAGAAATACAGCAACCTGTAAAAAGTACAAACATCGACTGAAAAGACATCCCAAAGAGCTGGATGTGACACTCACAGATCAAGGATATATACCAAGGCTAAAAAGAAAGCCTGTCATAAATCAAAATAAAATCAATGTAACAAGATGAGATCACTCACTGGTGTGCACACTTGACATGTCAATAGAACACACCAAACATCTACTAAAAATGAAACTGAACGTAGATTTATAATAAAACGGAAGAAGCACTTGTAGAGTAATTTTTTTGTAACAATATTTGAAATGTTTATTACAAAAAAAAAATACTCTACAGGTGCTTCTTCTGTTTCATATAAATCTACGGTCAGTAGTCCGTCCTGGCTCAGATGATACGTTGTATTGTGGGTCTCGGTTGTTTTAACATCATCATGCCAGAAGCCTAAAAGCGGCTTAGAAACTGACACCAAGGTTAGCCACCCAGCCAATACAAAGTAATTTAAGTAAATATTAAAAAAATAATTAACCAGAAGCAATCAAATAAAACTTTTATTCTTAGATGAGTCAATTTAACAATAAAAATAAATCAGTGTTGACAATAGCAATCAGTGTTATCTGTAAAAAACACAGTGTAGGAAACTACAGTCATTTATTGCTAATTAGCACCTAAGATAAGAATGATCCTTTAATCGATGGTAATCAACTAATATAATATTGTCTATTACGGTTGCTAACATTTGATCTAATTGAATGAAATTTTATCAATATCGATATGATTTTGTCCGTCAACAAAATGAGCTTTTTCTGTATGCAAATCCAAATTGCACATATCCTGGTTAGTCTTTTATTTACAGCGGGTCGAACCGTGATATGATTGACTCAGGACAGGACTAATGCACATAGCATGGTGAGGGAGAGGCCTATATCCAACAGTGGGTTAAAGAAGGCCGTTGAGTATGATGACTTAAGATCATACCCCTTTACCACAAAAGATTTACACACGCTTTAAACACTTTTTAACCGTGCAATTCGTACTGCTAAACATTGTCTAAAGCATGCGCAAAACTTTTGTGGTAATAAGATGGATAGAGTTTACAAAACTTCTTTGTGTCGATGTCGTTCAGTTTTTTGTAAGTATATATAAGTAGTGTATAAAATGCACTCAGCTTAGTACCTAGGTACTTTGAAAGCAATAACTATAGAACCGCTGCTCTTTAGTGCTACATAATAGCAAGTATTTACGGTACATACTGGTATTTAATCCTCTCGAACCTCAATTCTCGGTAGCAGCGCTTCCTATGCGCTTACTCATTAGCGAGCTCGCGAAACCGTCGACCGAAGTGCATTTACTTGCGACTTGGATTTTTAAAAATTCTAAGTATTCTAGACCGATTCACAAAGATCCTAACTTGAGGTTTTCCAAAGAGCAATGGAACGCAGCGTGCTTGGAATTAAAAGAACGGACAAAGTTCGCAACAGTCCACTGCGTTCCATCAGAAGGGTATATAGTTGATGTCGGCCAGAAAGCCGCCTAAGATGGGATTGGGAGGGACATGTGGCGCAAATGCACCCCGACCGATGGGCCAGGATCGTCACGGTGCCTGGCGGACGACGCAGCCAGGGAAGGCCCAAGAAACGCTGGCGTGACGATCTAGACTCATTCGAGAGGGGCTTGCCATGGATCGCGACTCGTGGAAGGAAATGGGGGAGACCTTTGCCCAGGAGTGGGACATTTTATGTTAAAAAAAGTATGTAGTCTTAAGCCCAGCGGAGGCCAAAAGCTTGGTCCTAGGTCGCAGAAATAGTGCGGAAACTTACGTGTAAGACTAGCTCCGGCTCGTCCTTGGTGCAAAGAATAGCTATTGCCGTCCAGCGACACAATGTGGCTAGCATTTTGGGCTTCTTTGCACCGGGTAACGTCAGAGAAATAAGGTTTATTTATTTGTATAGTTTTTGAAGTTGACTATAACACTTATACCTACATATTTGTATAATTTTAATGTTAAAAGTTAGTTATTGTAATAAAAAAATCCGGAGTGCATATTTGTGTGATAAAGCACAATCTAAATAGCTAATTAGTGGTAATAGAACGTAATCATGAAAAATGCGAGTTCTTTCGGTATTTTCAAAAATAAATTAAAAATACATATATTGAACGATGTGACACTATTGAGTAAATAACTAAGTCTTACTGCTTACAAAATGCACTGTGGCGCATCCACGCACACAGCAGCGCTCGATTCTTTTGTTTCACTGCAACCGGTATTGATACGCGATACTACTCGTAGGACAGCGCAAATCGCAATATTGTAAACATTACACGATCACTATTAAGTATTTGGTTTGGGATAGGTAATTTCGAGTATGTAAAACCGTGAAATTAGTTTCTTTATTTAATAAACCTACTTTTAATGCTTTATACTTAACTAAAACGCATACCTTATTTTTTGTTGATTTTGTTTAATTAGCGGTAGGTACTATTGTTTAATTGAAAATGTTGTTTTGATAAAAATGTTAATAAGTATATTTTAGATTACTGTTTATATTTAATATTACTGTTTAAATTTAATTTGATAAGTGACTCATAATTACGACTGATTGAAGCACATTATATGTACTGTAGTGATTAAGTTCTCACATAAGTGAAATTGTTAATTTCTTGTTGAGAAAATAAATTCTTTAACCAGAATCCTCTGGAATCTACATTACCCTGTCTTGCGATACCACCGACCGCAGCGCATTTATTTTGATATAATTTGATTTTTTCCATCCTATTAACAAGTAGGTAGTTAGACTAAGTTTAACTATAATATACCTAATTAAAAAACCCCCGACACAAAAATATTTGACAACAAACTTTCAATTGACAACCATTTTGGGCACATTTGTAGAATTTTGGTTCTGCCATCCCCACTTTAACCCACCATAACTCTTAAACGGCTCAATCGATTTTTATAAAACAAAGCTAAGAACACTCTCGATTAAGTCTCCTTTCATCCAAAAAAAAAAAAAAACTAAACTGAAATCGGTTCAGTGGCGCTATGATGCCACAGACAGACACACAGACAAACAGACACGTCAAACTTATAACACCCCTCTGTTTCGTCGGGGGTTAAAAAGCGACGCGAGTTTGTTATGTATTATAAAGCACTATTAGAACAGCTAGTTCGCAGTAATAGGTAGATAGTACCTACGCAATCCTCTCGAACCCCACTTCCCGGAGAAGCATCGAGAGAGCTTACTCATTACCCTGTCCTGCGCGACCGCCCGCGCCGACCGAGACACGTGACGCGATGACGCCCCGCAATATTTTTAGGGTTCCGTACCCAAAGGGTAAAAACGGGACCCTAGCCTAAACTAGTTAACCTAACTAGTTTTTATTGTTATAGCGGCAACAGACTTATATGTAAATATTAATGCACCATATACGTAAATTATAGTATAGCATGTACCACGCGCGGTATCCACGTTTTAATACATTAATCGGCCAAGTACGAGTCGGGCTCGCGCACGTAGGGTTCCGTACTGTATGGGAGCCCCCCTTAAACATTTATTTTATTTTAATTTAATTATTTGTAAACAACATTGAAAAAGTATTATTTACAGCTACCTACATATTTAAAAAAAATTAATACTTAAACACAATTATTTACTATTGAAGTGAATATATAGCTAAATGTTCAGTAAATATGTATTTCAATCATCTAACTGTAACCGTTAATAATATCGATCAAGAAACGGCTAAAATTTTAGGTTTGTGGTATGGTAGCCCCCTTTAAATATTAATTTTATTCCGTTTTTAGTATTTGTTGTTATAGCGGCTACAGAAATACATCATCTGTGAAAATTTCAGCTTTCCAGCTATAACGGTTTATGAGATACAGCCTGGTGATAGACAGACAGACAGACGAACAGACGGACACCCTCCTCCTCCTATGGTCCTACCGACCTTGCGGTTATAAGGACCGAAACTGTGAGCAACCTGGCCCAGAACTACACCAGCTTACTCTACAAATTGTCCCTTCTCTATCTATACACTCTCCCCCTTGTGGGGGACGGACAGCAGAGTCTTAGTAGTCCCGTTTTTATTCTTTGGGTACAGAACCCTAAAAATACATATTTTCATAGAAGTTTGTCAATCAGTCGCGCCGCCAGCCGCCAATACCTACTGGTGTTTAGTGACGTCATGTTTGTGGTAGAGGCGATAAGGGAGCGTTGGCCCGCCAACTCCGCCAAGGTTCTGGCAGCCCTCGCCACCACGGTCAGGGAAAACCGCAACTGATTGCTGGAGAGTACGTGGACAATAGCAGATTGCTTGGTACATAAAACAAGTATCATTATTGACTGTACGAAAATGTTGTAGGTAGCCGAATGTTCCCTAAAGCCCTGGTTTTCTAGGATAGCGGTGCCGTATTGTTCTGACGTTATATGTTATATTGTCTCTCAATTTACCGTGCCTATTACCGCTTTCTAGGAAGCCGCGTCATTTTGTTTGCTAAAACAAAGTGACGTCTTGCTTAATTTCAGTTTAAGGCCATGACTGACACCGCTATACAATACAATACAATTTATTTATTGATAACGTCAGTTACATGTCATAGTAATAATGATTAATTAATGAATTCCAGTCAAACTTACATATCAATTAAATTTAACTTCATTTAACATAAACTTAATTTTAATATAACGTTGTACTAAAATAAATAATAATAATTGTTAAACAGATTGTTATCACAATTATAAAATACGTAATATTAATTTATTTTATTATTAAAAATAAAGTTGGTGATCGTTGTCAGATCCATTTTGTAATGAAAATTCACAATACCACTTCTTTTAATTTCAAAAAATCATTTACGTCGTAAAATTGATTGGTCAATAGCCATGTTTTTAATTTCATTTTGTTATATAGGTACCTATTACCAAAGCAGAGCTTTATAGGTTGAAAAGAGACGACCAGCAAGCATTAACTAGCACAGTATACTAGCTGTCCATCCCGGCTTCACCCCGGTATGGATTGTCTTCGACGTACCTATTAACATGGAACATCTCACATTTTGCGATTTTAGTCTTGGTTGCGTATTACAATGAAGAGTTTGGTACTCTTCCTTTTTATTTGTATATATATCCTAGAATATTGTCTAGAGATACACTGAGATTTCTAATAAGGTCGATTGAAAGCTGCGGTTTTAATCAGTTTATGTATCCACCTTGTGGTTGTGGGAGGAGGACTTATGTTGCGCTTGGCGGTACGTGTCTTACGACTATGGAAACAAACTATAGGTACGTTTACGAATTGAACAAAGACAGATCTTAAGTATTTGCTATTCAATATGACAGAAAAAATCTTTATACGCCTTAAACAAAATTCAACTGAAAAAGAAAAATGCCCCAGTGTCTTCAAGTAAGTGGGGTAAAAAGAAAAAAAAAAGAATTTAGAATATCGGTTTCAAGTAGGTACTTAAAGAAAAAGATATTATCATCGATACTATGGTAAAAGTTACACTAAAGTTGTAAGCACACCCACAGGAGCTGGGAGAACTTTCGTTACAGACGAGGCTCTTTCACATTTTCCAAAGTTTTCAATCGATAACCGAATATAAAAGCGGCTACACCTTAATTTCTCAGTATTAAGGCACCTAACAACAACACTGCGAGGTATTCTCGTAGTGCACGGGAAAACCTCTGTCCTTATCTAACTAATTACATATGAGATAAGAGTGTGAGAGCAGCTAAAACAATCTCAAGCGTACTAGGTTGCCTCATGGGTTGGGCACTTATCGGCCTGAATATACGAATAGGACACGTCTGATCGTTACCCGTTGGAGATTTGACTTCAACTCGTAGTCCTTATTTCATCGCCTCAAGGTTAAGTTTCGAACGGCTTGGCTGAAGTAAACAACACAATAAGTTTTCTCTGTAATTGTTATCGGAACACCGCGATGCAGCGCGGCGCACGCGTAGGGTTGTCAAAGATAACTGCAAGCTGTAAAGTTGAATAGGTACAATACGGGGATATTTTTTTCTTGCAATGGGAACTGAATGCGCGGGGTTGGTGCCCTATTTTGTGAGATCATAATATAACAGCGGGTGACGGGTTAGGATGTTTCTTTGATAGTTGCACGTAATGCTGTTTACATAAATATGCCACATTAAGGCAGAAATATTTGTTCACAAAAATTCAGTGCAGGACGAAATCTTTTCCTACGCTTAATAAGATTGTTCTAGGTGCCCAGCACCCCATATACTCATAAAACAGTAAGTAGAATCTAGATTACTTAAAACCTCTTTAGTATAAAGAATTTGGTAAGTATGTAAGTAAAAATGCTTTCTCTTCCCTCAGAGCACTACCACCGGGTCCACCGGTATAGCAGTTGACAACAAGTATCTATTTGGTACTATTAAAATGTTCAGTCGTCACAGTAGGTACCTACCTACAGATTGAAAAATTAGGTAGATGGTACAGGCCACTAATCTGACGCGAAGATAACTCGTCGCGGCCTAGCACTAACGACCTTTCCGACACGAGCAGCTCGCGATATCGACTGCCGTTTATACATGTACTCAGAAATTTCACTCGCCCAGTTTGCGACATGGTACATACAAGGCTACTAGGTATTTTAGGTAGGTATATTTGAGGCTGCAAAGCGGTAGCCCTACCGCCGCGTCGGTTGAGGTCACGCGTCTGACGCGCAGATAACTTGTCGCGGCCCAGCCCTGTGACCTTCGCGCGACATGAGCACTGAGCAGCTGACGATATCGGCTGCCGTATTTTACTACCACACACAGTGTTTGATAGCACTCAAAAAAATTCCCTATGCTGTTTATCGCATTTACCGATGAAGAAATGCATTTTAAATGCAAGAGTAGAACACCCATGTGTCAAATTCCAATACTTTTTTTTATAAAAATAATTTCTATTTTGTGACCTTGACCTCAAAAAATGATTAAATAAATTCTGTAAGTGTATTTCATTGAGATATATTTTTTAGATTTATGTGGTTCGATGAAGGATCTTTAGGCGCATATTTTCCATTTTTTATTTTTGGAGAATCATGTCTGGTTACCAAGTTTTTATTATTTTTTCAGATTTTCGTTAACATTTTTTTTCTTCTAAAAAACGCAAAGGTGCGGCTTGTGACCAGTATTAAAAGATTCTTTTTAATTTGATCATTGAGTGATAAAAAAATCACGTTCCAAATTTGCGTCGTTTACGAGTTATCGAATTTCAAAGTTTTGTGTTAGGGTTGTCACTTAATGTGACCTTTCATTTTAATTAGCAATAATATTTTTTTTCCTTAATTACAATACTGTATATTATTTACACAAAATATATCTCATGCATATATTATCTTCCATATACTTCTATTTGCAATTTACATACACAAATAAGTTGTCAAGTGCGTGTTGAGACATGCAGTTGATAGGTTTCCGTAGATGGTGACGACGATTATAAATACCAATTTTTGCGATGTCTTTAGATGGTTGACTACTAGAAAACCGTAATTAAATATGAAATTTCTTTGTGAGGTCATTGACCTCTGAGCTACGTGCATGTTTAAAAATTGTACATACATTTACCTTTATTAATCAAAAAGTAATGATCCCACAGTGCTCAAAATAGTTTCCACGGATTTTTTTTTCATGTGGTCTATAAACTCTGAAAGATTGATTATTCTATTTTGGAAACTTTAGAAATTAAAGGGGGGCGGCCGGCACTCTTTGTTTTAGGTTTGTCGATCTATATATCAACAATGGTACATGTGATAAAAATCATTTAGGAAACCTTACATTCATTTTAGAAAACCTGCTCAACGATACATGTATGGGAGCTACCCCTTAAAAACACTCTTTTGCGTCGGCAATTCCCTTAGAAGATGGAAGCAAAATAACCCCAAAATCTTCAAAAGATTTGGAAGACGTAATAAAACTTTGCCTGACATCACTAAAGGAACCATCCGTAGTTTTTAAAAAAGTTTCTACGGTTACAAAACCCTATACATCGCAGGAAGCATTAGGTTTCATTATTGACAGGAGACTAAGTGTAGAAACATATAAACTTTTGAGACAGGATTTGAAACGTCTCGTGCTCGCGGAATGGTACGTACAGTCATTTAACTGGCACCCAATGACTCTAACGGTACACAAAATTCTAGTACACGGTGAAGAGATCATAAAATCATGTTCTCTTCCTGTCGCCATGCTATAAGAGCAAGCGGACGAATCGTGAAATAAATTTTGGCGCTCAGATAGAGAACACCATTGCCGGAAAATGAATAGGAAAAAAACTATGATTGACCTCTTTCACCGTGCACTGGAATCATCGGGTCCGTTGTGTCTATGGGACACTACAGATACTGCCAAAGGTCGTCCAATATGAAGAAAACTTGCAGGCGGCGGAGATGATGATGATGATGATGAAGATTTATCAAATGTTGACGAATGCATGGTGATACTCGAAAATGAAAATGAATGAAACAAAGTTTTCTATTGATTACAAATATAAATATTATATATGTTTGACCTCAGTGACAACCCTAAAATGCACCATTTGACCTTAATCCATAACTCGCAAACGACGCGTTAATGGAATGTGCGATTTTTACTGTTGATAGACACAATTAAGAGATATCTTTTAGTTTCGGTTACAAGACACACTTTTGAGTTTTTTTAGAGAAAAAAAATAAAAACCAAAATCTGAATAAAAATTAATAATAAAGTAACCAGTGGCGATTCTCCATAAATAAAAACTGAAAAATATGCGCTTATAAATCTTTCATCAAACTACATTAATCAAAAAAATATAACTTGATGAAATACGTTTACAGAATTTATTTAATCATTTTTTTAGGTCAAGGTCACAAAATGAAAAATATTTTTTTTAAAAAAAGTATTGGAAATTGAGACGTGGGTGTTCTACTCTTGCATTTAAAATGCATTTCTTCATCGATAAATACGATAAACAGCATAGGGAAATTTTTTGAGTGCTATCAAACACTGTGCCACAGTATGTGACAAGGTACATACAAGCCTGCTAGGTATTTTAAGTATATTTCAAGCTGGAAAGCATCAGCCCTACCACCGCGTCGGTTGAGGTCACACGTCTGACGCGCAGATAACGCGTCGCGGCCCAGCCCTGTGACCTTCGCGCGACATGAGCAACTCGCTATATCGACTGCCGTATGTGATATTATTATAGAGATATTCCTGAGCACATTGTGCTCAGGAATATCTCTCGCTGAAGCTTGTGAAATAGTATTTTTAACTATCAAAGGTATCCTCTAAATTAAACTGAGCCCACGGTGCTGAGTACGAGTCTTTTCTTATATTGCTGGAAGCATAAGACCAAAGTCGCTTGCTAAGAGCCGGTTGGCGTAGACCAGTAAGATAGTGTGTAGTTTGACGTACCTAGGGGAGTGTTCAGACAATTAAACATTTCGGTAAATCATATGACAAGACTATTTTATGACGCGGCGGATCAGTGTAAGTAACAAACACTTTTGAAAAAAGTTTCGTGTTGATTTTCATTCGTTTGTTTGTTTGACGGTACCATAACAGATGGATACCTAAATCACGTGTCTGTATAGACAAATAACTACTAAGCATTTAGGCAAATCTATCCTCCTGCTAATCTGGGATTTTGCTATTTCGGGATTTTGCTTAGGTATCTGTCCTTCTGCTGCAGAGACATAATAAAATTCACAGGTAACGTTGCGTAGATTTTTTTCTTATATGTATTATAAAGTGGCTAACGACCTCACTGGCCTCTTGATGATAAAAGGTCACCGCAGGCTATGGAAATTGGTTTTTAGGGTTCCGTACCCAAAGAGTAAAAACAGGACCCTATTGCTAAGACTCCGCTGTCTGTCTGTCCGTCTGCCAGTTGGTCACCAGGCTATATCTCATGAGCTAGAGAGCTGACATTTTCACAGATGATGTATTTCTGTTGCTACTATAACAACAAAAACTAAAAATAGAATAAAATATATATTTGAGGGGAGCTACCACTGCTACCATACAACAAACATGCATTTTTAGCCATTTTTCGCTCGATATTAATAACGGTAACAGGTAGACGCTTAAAATATTCACAGAATATAGACATCAAAAATAAATAACTAAATTAAAATAAAATATATTAAGGGTTCCGTACCATATGGTAGCCATATGAACCCTTCGTGCGCTAGTCCGACTCGCACTTCGCCGATTATTATTTTATTTCCAAAAGCTGCGATTGGTTTTTCAATGATGTTTAATTAATTTCCACACTCGACCACTTCATTGAGATGTATAAAATTTGATGTTTTGTTTTGTTTGGCCGGAAACATAACAAATTGTATCTTTTCGTCACAAGCAAGAAAATAATAATTTAACAAAAATCTTCAATCGTGTATCCACTCCACTAAATCAAGCCGCTAACAACAAATCACCAAATTAATACACCATTCTACAACCGGAAGCTCAACGGCTAAGCAACTTTGCAAACAAGCGCTCATAAACGGTTTTAATTAGTGTATTCTCCCCTTTATTAAGCTGAATACACCGGGAGGGACGCAACAGGTCCCATCATACTCGAATAATGACTTATGTTGGGGAATCGCTACTAACTTTGCGGTTATTTCTATCTAGCCATAACTATTACTGGGGCTATTAACTGGTTGTAGGTACATTTTCAATGTAGGGTAAGTTTTCCGGGCTGAAAAGTAATCTTTAGCTTTTGACGTGAAAAGTGATTTTTGGGTGTGTGTTGATGCTTACATAGGTTTGCGTTTGATTGAGTTATCTTCATAAACTAAAGAACAGGGTTATATTACGTTTGACTTGTGTATCAACTTGGGAAGCATGGCAAAGAGACAAATTGTCTTTCCACCATTATATCCCATTGAAAATCATCCATTATCCCAAATGAAGTATGGATTGACAATGACAACTGACATTAAAAGTGGATAAAACGGTTTTTTCCCTTTGCCATGCTACCCGTGCTGTGAGACCGTATGTCTGTTGGTGGCATTATACGTAGTATCTATAGTATTCTGTGGTGGCATTATATCTCTTAAACTAATGATCTGATTTCGATACAGTTCTGTCCATTAATCATCCATCAAATGGAAGAATCAAATCTATCGCTCAGAGCTTTTCTCAAAATTTGTGATTGAGTAAGTATAAATTAATAAACCAATTACGACTTCAGTAAAATAATTTCCGAGCACATCGCAGGTTTTCCAATTTGTTTAATATCTTGACAATGACCAATAAGTAATATGTATACTATACCAGCCTTTTTTAATAGTCCACTGCAAGACGTAGGCCTACCCACAAAGGGTGATTGGGCCATATCCACCACGCTGGCCCAGTGCGGGTTGGTGGATTCACATACGCCATCGAATTTCTTCTAAGTATGCAGGTTGCCTCACGATGTTTTCCTTCACCGCAAAGCACGTGGTGTGAAATTCCGTACATAAATTCCAAGGAATTCATTGGTACGGAACCGGGATTTGAACCCACAGTCTCACGATTGTAAGACGGGTGTCATTACCACTAGACCACCACGGCTACAATAAGTAGATCCTTTTAAATGTGTTTGTGCATTACATTTTAAGAATTAATCTTTTTGTACCTAAATGGTCATGTGGTGTATTCAGACATAAAAATACTTATACAGCAGTTAAAATAACGATCGACAAGGACATACAATACATATCAGCATCTTGTACTTGCCCTTTCATTGTTTTTGCTCGCCATTCCTAGATGTGCCCTTTGATATCTTCCCATCAAAACACGCCCTCTTCATTTACAACCCGTTTAAGTTTTTTTACACAAACTATTCTAGAGCACTCTACAAAGAAACAAGTCGCGACGAGTGAGACTCAAATTAACATCTTTTGTTCAAACTACTGAAATCCGATACGATTCCCAAAGAAATATCTTTTTGTCATTCATTCATTGAAGACAATAACGCTTGAAACGGCTTTATTTCTCTCGCGAGGTCTTCTGACCCTTCCTTAAACTATCGACTATTGTTTAGAACCAAATGTAAGGCGGCAGTCGCGGCTCTACACCTTTGTTTTTTTTTGCGCGTTATCGCGACTCTATGCCTCTTTTGTTGAATAGAAATGCAAAAGCGCATGGAGTTATGAATAATAAAATGTTATTTTTTAGATCACGTCCTTCAATACTGGCCGTGGTCCCATGAAGATTATATTGAAGTCGGTGTTCGTTAGATGTTATTTGGGATGGTATTAAAAGTGAAGAAAATGCGCCGTTTTTCCAAAATGTTGAACAAACGTCTTATTACGCCTCCTTACTCTGAGATAATAAATAAAGGTATTATAGGTAATTTTAATTTCCACCGTAAAGAAAGAAAATAATAAGAACATTATTTACCAAAATAAATTAATATTAGCAGATATCTAACACACAGAAAAATGGAATTTGAATACAATTTGTTCGGGAAAAGACTATAAGTACTTCTGCTTACATTGTGACAAAACCTCCATTGTGATTTGAACCTTTGACTTGACCTTGGTATCAATGTCTTTATAGCACATCTCTTTTTTGTAGGGGGTCAAAAAACCCGCGATTATAGTCTTTTCAGTTTTCACTGTTATAATAAACCAACATAAAACAAATAGTAATGGCAGATTAACGCTAGTAGGTTAGCTTTGTCGGAAAGGAGGTGTGTAATTAGTGAAATCAAATTTCTTGTAAACACCATTTTACATCCTCTACCTGATTTTACCCAACGCGTCACTCTCTTGCTATGTCATGACATAGAATATACAACAGTTACTTTAACATCAACCATAGAATACGTCATAGTTTTTAAGGTGTTGAACACAGATTAGTACAAAGTTTGTACGTCGTTTACACAGAATAGCGATAAGTCTAAGCGACTGTCGGTCAGCGATTACGGTCGTTCGGGGAACAACAATCAAATCCTCGTTTTGACGGCGAATTACACCGCGGCGACGGCCGAGATATAATTATGGTGGTGTATCGTGAAACAAAACCCGCTGTCGGTCGCTGAGTTATGACCGCGTCGTGATCGCTGGATGATTTCGGAAAGTTACTTAGTTATGGAACGTCCAGCTTTCCATTAAAACTCTATATTATGTATTTATTTTAAGTTTCTGTACAAAACTTTAAAAAAATCTTGCAATACCATCCACACCTAAGCAATTAGACGTAGCTTGCCACTCGAAGAAGAATCGTCAGCTTGAAAACAAACCAACTGAAAATTGCAACATACCTACTCGTAATAGAAAAAAAAACGTGTAGTAATCGAAATGTCGTATGGAAGTCGAGATAGGCTCGATTTCATTGTACACTTTTGTGAATGAGATTTCAGATTATGTAGTTTTCTACAAGGAATTGGCGCTATTTTTTTCCATGTTGTAGTTTGTTTCCAAGCTTTTCGCTGACAATGCTTCGCCGAGTGTGTCGTAAAGATGCTTCAAGGAAGTTAATCATTAGAGAGACATAACATTAATAAAATTGAATAACAAAATCTATAATCTCGAAATTATAGGTCCCATTTAATTACAGCTTCGAGTAAATAAAAGTAAATCATAATAATTACTTACCTCCATGTTTGATATCAGACTTTTTAAGCTGTAACACCTACAGTAATTCTCTAAATTGAGCATTTAAAACATAAAAGAGATTAGTGTCATAAGGTTGCATTATCAAAGATCTCAAGAAGAATTAAAGGGTCTTAATTTTGTAAAACCTAAAATAAATCAGCGTCACATTATGCAAATATGCAATTAATTTATAATTACGAACATACATTTCGAAGGTTAGTTACAGCGCTTTAGCAAATTATTTTTTAAATTAATTTTATTTAATATTTTAATGTATAAAAGGTAATTGTACAATGAGCGGCTTAATTAATTGCTAATTAGCATAGTTTTTAATTTTAATTTTAACGCAGAAATGCATAAGTTGTGTCCGCTCGAGTTACAGTGATTTTCTTTGAATTTGGACAATGGGAAAATCAGCTGCTCTTATCTGTTTCCCACCGGGCATATCCTGCGCCCGCGCCGCGGCCCGATGGCACTTGTAGGTATTACTTGGGAATGGATGGTGGCCATATTTTATCTGACGACGTAAAAGGGGGCTAGGCTTTTGGCCGGTATGTGTGCTCTGATCAGGGAAACAATGTTATTGTTGTTTCCCTGGGCTGAAACATCAATCAGCCTCGGTCACTCAGTGGTTAGTGAACCTGACTTCTGGTTCACAGAGACGTGGGTTCGATCCCCACCCAGGGCAAGCATTTATGTGATGAAAATAGGTGTTTGCTCTGTGTCTGGGTGTTTAAATATGTTTTAAAATATGTATACCTATGTAGTAAGTATATCAGTCTCTGGTAGCCATATCACAAGCTTTGCTTAGTTTGGGGTCAGAGACCGTGTGTAGGATGTTTTTATTTAATCAGAATTATGTTTTTGACCGGTATGAGTGCACAGATCAGGGAAACTACAAGAATCTTATTTCCCTGATTTATGTATGAGTGTAAGTATGTACGTAAGTTCGTTTGTTTCCTTCGAACTTTTAAAGTAGGTAGTATTTTTATACGGTAGTCGTATGACAGAATTGGAGTAACAATACGTCTATTTCTTTTTGACTTGTAGTCGTCTTTGGGCAGTATTATGCGTGTTTTGATATTTCGAAACACATACGTACAGATGTAAAAACAGTTTTAATTTATTGCCAATTGCCATAGTTGATAATTTTAAGGCAGAATGCTTTTTACTGTAAATAAATGAATATAGTAGATTAATTGAAATGAGTGATTTTCTTTGAATTTTGACAATGGGAAATTAGCTGCGCTTATCTCGTTCCCACCGGGCACATCCTGCGCCCGCGCCTCGGCTCAATGGCGTGGATACGTACCTTTAATGTAGGTAATACTTGGGAATGGCTGGTGACCACCATTTTTGTAGGACAGCGTCGGAGAAATTAAAACAACTCGCCAATTTCTTTTCTAAACTTACTGTCTAAAAAAGGAATTCTTACAAGACTTAATTAATCTCATAAGGATTATGTCTAAGGGCGTTTTTTGTTCATGTGGTTAGAATTTTGATAAGTCAGTTAATACATAATTATACAAAAGTGCATCAAATAAAAACTAAGGTTGAAAGGAAAAAGAAAAATCAGTTTATGCACAAAAGTTATTAAGCTAAAAACTTAGGTTAAAATCAGTTGATAGGTTGATACATTTTTGTGCATAGACTGCCAACCATTTTGGAGTTTAGATGTGTAAACCTCGTGCTTGTTTGTTTATTGTTACTCTTTTTCGCTGCAACGAACGTTCGACAGAGACGTATCGACCAGATTTTTGCATAGATATCTTAATATGCAAAATTTTGTGTCACGTTGTTTGTCCGCGATGAACTTCTCAAATACTGAACCGATTTTAACCAAATTTTGTACGCTGTGTGCAGCATTATTTGACTTGAAAGATAGGATAGTTTATATCAATGTACTATGGCATTTTTTTTTGAAATTTTAATATTATTATGTTAAAACAACCTTTGGCGGGTCAGCTAGTATTTTATGGTTGAAGCGTCCGAGAGTGTCATAAGCCACTTTTTATCCCGGAAGCCGCGAGTAAAAACTAGCTAAATAAAGGCTCAAAAAAGCAAAACGTGTGGTCACAACAGCTCCGGCTGCAACAAAGGCGGCCTCGCGTCCTTTCAATTAGTTTTTACGCGCGAGATAATTTACAACGGACGCGACGCTGCGCCGGCGCACATCCCGCCGCAGAGCCGATCGCGGGCGCTACCGGGGTAGCCAGCCCTAGCTTTAATAGTAGATCTACGATATTTATAAAATCTTTACTAATATTATAAATCCAAAAAAGTGTTTGTAGTTTTCATTTTACTTACGCTTTCTCGCTACCACGGAGATACTTAGAGATGTTATCTAAGTCAAAACCGTAATTTACCTATTTATTTGCAATCAAAATATTGTAAAAAGACTAGGGCAGCAATAAATTGCGTAATTTTTGCAGGTAAAAGTGTAGACGGAGTGAACTTGTAAAGCTAAATCAATTTCGCTTCTTCCACATTTCCTGGATTTATTACTTACTAGTTGACCCGGCGAACTTCGTTTCACTTCTCGCCTTTTAAACCTTCCCTAGACCTCCACGAACATTTCAAGACTAAGATAAGATAAATCCGTTCAGCCGTTCTCGAGTTTTAATCAGACTAACGAACAACAATTCATTTTTATTTATAGAGATAATGTCGTATACATTGTAAGGTTATGTTAATGAATCATTAAAATGATGATGATCTGCGCAGTTATGAGAAAAAAAAAACGTTTTTTTCTCACACTTACTGATACGTAACTATCGATCGAGTACCAAAAGAAAGTTTGTTCGGTTAACTTTTAGCTCGATGTGCAGTTTTTCGCCAACTCCGAGTTGGCAACACCGCCGACGTGTCCCGATTTCCGAAGCCCGTTGTCGAAGCGTAAATTACCAGCCTTTCCGGGAAACATTCACAATGAGTAAACACGTTCTCGGTTTCAGAACAATAACCAGTAGAAACCGAACGAATACAGGAGCTACATTTTGAAACCTACCTACTTCCCACTTCTACTATCGGGTGGGTACCTACTTTCTACTTCCTATAATAGGTATAATTAATTAATTAATTTTAGTCCCCACTCCTAACTTGTGCCATAGCAAATCAACTCATTACTCTTAATACCCCTAGAATGATTCCTGTCAAGTTTTTTACGTTTTGGATAATCACTATAGTATAAGAGTCAGCGTAAACAGTTACGAACAATTCGTGTGTGCGTTAAAAACCATGGTACTATCATTTACATTTATAAAAACAACTGTCTTTGGGTACAATACTGGACATTTCGATCGACCGAGTTATACCTCTGATTACTCAATGTTTACAATGAGTAAACGTCCTCAGTGTTTTGTTAAACGTCCTAGTCTGCGCGCTCCCTCTGTTGCACTTGGATAGAGCTCATGTGCACTGTTCGGTCAAAATGGGAATTTTGGTGAACTTCCTCCGCGGTTTCGATGGGTTATAGTTCAAACAAAGAATCTTTATAACGTCATAGGTGGTTATAAGATTTGTCTTGTAGGTGAACTCAACAGCGAAGCGAAGCGATGCGATACAGGAAGACCCTACTGCAGTGGACAATAAAGTTTTCGCCACTTCGGTTATTACTTTTATGAACTTTTTCCACTTCGCCGTTCAATAGCCTGGCGGGAACTGCAGTCTTCCTGTTTTCTTTTATCCGATAATTGGAGCACAATGCAAATTGTTGTTGAGTTTTACCCGATAATTGGAGCACAATGCAAATTGTTGTTGAGTTTTACCCGATAATTGGAGCACAATGCAAATTGTTGTTGAGTTTTACCCGATAATTGGAGCACAATGCAAATTGTTGTTGAGTTTTACCCGATAATTGGAGCACAATGCAAATTGTTGTTGAGTTTTACCCGATAATTGGAGCACAATGCAAATTGTTGTTGAGTTTTACCCGATAATTGGAGCACAATGCAAATTGTTGTTGAGTTTTACCCGATAATTGGAGCACAATGCAAATTGTCGTTGAGTTTTTGGTAGCGTTGAACAAGTTTTGTGTCATCATTTAACGACTTGAAAATACAATTTTTCGCGATAAATAAGATCGTGTATTCTGGTTGACAGTTGACTCTGGTGTAAGAGTTAAGAGTTTAAGACCCAAATACTCTACCGTCGTGTCACCATCGTCGCGGTAATTATGCTAAGTAAGTAGGGATTCATTGAGCACATCACAGACCTTGTTCCCTGATCTGTGGAGCACATCTATTCACTTCCCATATTGATGGTGTCAACTCATTTCCGTTAGTCTCTGACAAGGCTGACATCTCTGTTGCGCTAGTATAAATACTATTAACTATACATTATGAAATTTTAATTTGGTGTGGGTCTGAGTGTTAGTTGTCCATGTTTTTCTATGTGCTCTATGGCTCTTCAACACAGGGAATCCTAGTGAAGGGCAATGAGTGTAAAGCGTTATTTCATACAGCTACCTACTTACGCGTCGTGCTCTTCGTACCTACTTATGTACGTGGACAGTATGTAGGTAGGCAGTAGGTGTTTGACGTTGAATCACCTCGTGCGTGACGGTGGCCGGTGGCCGGCGACGCACGACTGTGAATATTTGTCACTTCAATGTTTGTGACACGAGGAGGTGGTGCGCTCTGTCATTTCAAAACAAATATAGTCGAAGAAATACATAGGTTGTCTAGTTTAGTCTAAAAGCACACCAGTCACCATCACCACATGTCACTAGGGAAAGTTGGGTACTTGATTAATTGGTCGAGTCCCATGGGGTCGATGATATTTTTTAAAGGAATAACTGTCTTTTTTTGCGATGTCATAGTTAGTCCCACAGAAAAATTTACTGGTAACGATAAGTGCAACGATATTCTTAAATATGTCCATCGTCTAGTCTAGAGTCTAGAGAAACACTTCGTTCAAGAGAGTTAAGAGTTCATGCGAGTGATAGGTATAATTGAATTAATAAAACATGGAATCAGATTATCCTTATCTGATCCCTTTCTTGATTAATTGCATAATTCACTAAAATTTTGTTAAAAGCCCTTCGTCACAGGCGGGTAAAAACCTTACATCCAAACGCAAGGCAGAAAAATCCTAGCGCCACTGTGACTTGGATAGTCATAGTTACCCAGTTATCATGCCTGTTTTAGTTACTTAATTAGGTATACATCTACTTCACTACCTACGTCACTAAATTCAAGTGTCATATTTTAATTACTTATATTAATGGATGATCTAATCCTTCCCTCGACTATAACTAAATAAAAAACCTAACGTGAGCGTGACCTAAAAAGGACCGCCGCTGTAAAACGTAGAAAAATCCCAACAACTCCAATTGAATGGAGTGATTCGTTGATCACTAACAATTTTTTTATGTTAAGTAGTTAAGTAAAAGTTACGTACTTAGTATTTAGTCACTTAATTACACTCTGCCAACGTAATATCCCTATAATTTATTGAGTAAAACGCCTTTTAAGGTTAAAACTTATATAATTACGAAACAATTATTATGCATCTATGTCTATATGACATCTCACGTTATCGATAAGAGCTTTATACGATCTCTTTAGATAATCAGATATCTCAAAGCGATTAGATTAGCATATAAACGGAAATGAAATCTTTAATGATCGTATTATTATTTTATAACAAAAAATTTGAATGCGAAATACTTAAAACAACCGGTAGGCATAAAGATTAAAGCAATGACCATATTTAATCTGTAAATTAATACATAATGTAATGTCTAATTTAGAAAATAAGTAAATCAACAGAAGTTCACATTAAGTTCGATTCCCACTTACTAATAAGTTCATATAAGCCAGGTCGCTAGCCCTGGTGTCAGAGATTTTAAGCCGCCTGAACATAGCTATGAAGGTCACTTACTGATTTTACAACATACATTTCAAAAAGCAATTTCGGTCTTTGATCAGTCGATAAAAACAATTATGTGTGCTGACTAAATGTGTAAAATAAGCAACTGTTCTACTTATTGCAATTTACGACTAAAATTCAAAAAAATTGAAGCCATAACAGAGCCATGCAAGTTATTACTCGGATTGTTCTCTAACAAGGGGGAACAATAAAAAGATGTAGCTATTTTCTTCTGTTTGCTGCTTATTTTTACCAGTTCAGTCTATGGCTCCCAGATATGCTACTTTTTCACATAAATAACCAGTTGCAGCAACCAGCTCTAGCGAGCCGGATCTCGGCGAGTCTACCATAAAATAATAAGAGTCTACACGCACGGACGCTAATAATAAGGAGAGTAACAATAATTACCGGTAGAGGCAACGTCGCGCCGCGTCGCGGGCATTATGGTGGAAAAAACGCGGCGTCCGCGACCGCGGCTCAGGTAGAGCCGCAGATTACGAGCATGCAGTAGTTTCTATGGAGCAGCCTAGGATGCGACAGATGAAAAGATCTGATATCATGCAAACAATAGGACGGACGCACGGACGCTAAATAATTAACAAGAAGTGGGAGAGGTACAATAATTACCGGTAGAGGCAACGTCGCGCCGCGTCGCGGGCATTATGGTGGAAAAAACGCGACGTCCGCGACCGCGGCTCAGGTAGAGCCGAAGAATATGCAGTTTCTATTGAGTAGATCATATCATCAGAGAGGCAAGTCGAGACAAATCTAATACAGTACAGTTTTTCTTACGGACGACATGTATCGTTAGAGTTCACTACTAGCAAAGACGCTAATAACAACGAGAGTAACAATAATTACCGGTAGGTAGAGGCAACTTCGCGTCGCGTCGCGGACATTATTCTGGAAAAAACGCAGCGTCCACGGCCGTGTCCCTATGTCGCGCCTCAGGTAGAGCCGCAGAATATGCAGTAGTTTTTATGGAGCAGATTAGGATGCCGCAGTTGGACAAATCGAGACGAGTCTGATACAAAATGCCATTTTTTTTACGTTAAGACGTGCAGAAGCTCTACGTGTTTGTTGTAAGTGTTAGGGGGCTTAGCGCAATCTCTGTCAAAATAACTTTCGCCATATATTCCCATCCTGTATAATAGTTCCTATGTCAAATAAATTATAAATGGTTATGGGATAAGACAGCAGTGCGGAGTTTTATCAATAGTAGTCAATTAGTTCGGATTATGGTATATGTATAGTTGAGTAAATAATAATCACTGGAGGTCCAGTCACTTACTATTACTTCTACATAGTGCCTCTTATTCGTAAGCTCGATATGAGAGTGACATGAGGCAATCTAATTCTCAAGAATTATTCTGTAACAGCAAAGTTATACATCTGTCTCTATATTCTGCTCGTGCGCTATAAGGATAATGAGAAGGCAGGTACACGCGGATCGCGGAAACAATGCCCTGGATACCCATCGTTGGGCCAGCCGGGGCCGTGGCGAAATCGCTAAATGCACCCTTGGGTTTTTGGGGAACCGTGGTAATTAGCGATTTTGACTAGTCAGCGTTGTTGGCGGTAGCGGCAGCTACGCGTATAGATAACAAAAATCAGCCAAGTACGAGTAGGACTCGCGCAAGCAGGGTTCCGTACTGTATGAGAGCCCCCCTTAAATATTTATTTTATTTTAATTGTTTTTTATTAAATTGTATTTACAACTAAACATTTTGTGAATATTTCAAGCATCTAGCTGTTACCATTATTAAGATCGAGCGAAAAACGGTTAATAATTCAGATTTGTTGTATGGGAGCCCCCTTAAATATTAATTTAATTTTGTTTTTAGTATTTGTTGTTATAGCGGCAACAGGAATACATCATTTGTGAAAATTTCAGCTTTCTACCTATAACGGTTTATGGGATACAGCCTGGTGACAGACGGACAGCGGAGTCTTAGTAATAGGGTCCCATTTTTACCCTTTGGGTACGGAACCCTAAAAAGACAAAAGACTACGTTAGTTGACTAGGCGCGCGTGTTATTTTGAATTTTGTGCTATCTCAGGAAACTTTTTTTTCGGAATAAAATGTTGCATAAGACACTCTCCGACCATTGAACTATTTATATGTACTTGACGAAAATCACTATCCGTTGCTCTTTTACTGCGTGAAAGATTAAAAGTTCGTATAGGATGGGTGGCTAGCCCTGCGTGAAAGAGTAGGTAACAAAATAAACAAACACACTTTCGGATTTTAATGTTAGTAAGAATAAGGATAGTAGAATGGATAACTTAGAGCTACCTATAAGTTATGTATGTACAATTATATGAAACCAACAAGATTACGTGCTCAACTATGTATTTACCAGTACCACGCAGGGTCTTAAAATATTGGCTTTAGAACTGTAAAATGCACACATTGCCTTTAGCATCGTGTTTATTACTCATTGGATATTTGAAGATCTAAAGTAAGTGCTTAGCAAGTCAATAATCGTGATTTTTTTATTCACACTTGCTGCTGTACTTTGATTGCGAGTCCTGCTGGCGTCTTTTTAAAAACTCTACATTTGAATTTACGTTACGCTCTTGCATGGCAGTTTTGATTTTAAACCGACTTCCAAAAAGGAGGAGGTCCTATGTTCCTCTGTATGTATTTTTCTTTTTTTTTGTTTGTTCATCGATAATTGCGCCAATTGTGAACCGAATCGAAAAATTCTTGATCGAATGGGTATACTCCCGAGGTGATCCCATTTAAATTTTACAAAAATCGGCCGAGCCGTTTTTGATAAATTAACAATAATGTAACCACAATTCTAGCGAAACATTCGAATTTTATACACGGTGGAAAGCGGTTTTTAAATAATTATCGTATCACTACATAGTATAAAATAAAGTCGCTATTTGTCTGTTTGTTTGTCTGTATGCTTAAATCTTTAAAACTACGCAACGGATTTTGATGCAGTTTTTTTTAATGGATAGAGTGATTCAAGTTTTTTTTAATGGATAGAGTGGTAGGTTTAAATGTATAATACACCTGTGCGAAGCCGGGGCGGGTCGCTAGTACATAATAATAGTGTTTGAATTGAATACATTGTAGACATTGTACTACCGCAACGGCACGTTTTGTTGTAACTCGTAGTCAAATAACATTGGCAGTGACCTTGAACCTGTTGGCGCGTGTTGTCTGCATCGCTAATGCCGCTGTCATATCGATCGCACGATTCGCATTTTACATGTGTCTGGTGACGCGGTGACGCCCGGTTTTGTCGTTTTTTGCATTTCGGGTTTTGCGTGTAAGCGGGAGTTTTTGTAGCTTGATAATAAGCGAACAGCTATAATTATTGTAGGGAGTTAGTGGTTAGTTGCTAGAGTTGCTACCTGAATGTATCATGTAGAAATCTGCATGACAAGCTACTTCATGTTATGGATATGTGAAGTCTGCCAATCCGCATCTAGCTAGTGTAGGTAATGGATCATGTTATGGCTTAATATATTTCGCAATAAGGCTCAGAAGAGGCTAGTGTGGGATGCACTATAAAATTAAAATCATTTCATTGATTAGCAGTGCGCCATCTCTCGTCAATACAGAAGTTCTTATAACTTCAATTGAGTGATAACCTGTCTAATACAAGTATCACAGGTGGCGCCGCCAACGCTATAAGTTGGTTAAAAAATGATAAACACTTCACAGAATTCGTCGCGAGTCCAGTATAGCGGGTTAGCTCAGGGGTCTAGAGCGTCGGGCTAGTGATCCGAAGACGCAAGGTTCGAATCCTGCATCCGCGACGAATTTTTGAAATGTTTATCATAAAAAGTAACTCTTTGAAATTAATTGAGCTTTATTATAATTATTACTCACTTCACCACCTCGTCAGCATCCTCATATTCTTCTTATTCGTCATGTCAATCGTTCAAAAATAGTTAAATTATTTGCTCCCAATGTTCGGCCAAAGTATTTAATTTATCTATATATAGGTACAAACGAGACAAAAGCCCTGTTTCGAGCTTTTATGCCCAACTAAAGAATTATCTCAACCTCGTTCTCCTTACGACATTTCTAATGATACAAACAATCGATAGACAGGTCCGAGCCGCCACTTCGGCTACCTAATAGGATTTATTCCCGGCCTATATTTCTATCCATTCTTCGCCTTTTACGAAATCCGAGAGCTGCAAGAGATACCGATCGCGCAACATGTCGCCGCGCGATTGATGGCGGCAATCTTCGCGGCCGTGCCCCTTCGACATTATAGCTGGCCCACACATACACAGCTTAAATACAGCGTACAGAGCCTGGCTACAGCCTGTAGACACCTACAGAGGCCGCGGCTACCCAGACTAGCTCGTACGCCTTATGCTGTGTTCGTATTGTACGTCTGTTTATCAGTTTTGTCATAGCGTCAGAATATTTTGGAAGGATGGTATGTGAACTTAATGAAATGCCAGGCGTGGAGACACTAGCTTGCAATATGTGAGCGCATTTTTTTGCATCTTTGCCTCTTCGACATTATAGCTGGCCCACACATACAGCCGCTTGTTTACCCACATAGGCAGTGGCTATAGGCTATAGGAGCTATAGGTGGTAGAGCTGTGTCGGGCGCGTATCTGTGTCGCACTAAGAGACTACGTTACCTACAGCTCCAAAATGCAGATAAATCCATCAGACGCTGGTTGTTTATAGATCTATTGGCATAATATAGGCTAGAGATGCATTAGTTCACGAAAGTATCCACTAAAGAATTGCGGGCAAAACCGCGCCGGTTGTTTACCCACGTAGGCAGTGGCTATAGGAGCTATAGGTGGTAGAACTGTGTCGGGCGCGTATCTGTGTCGCACTAAGAGACTACGTTACCTACAGCTCCAAAATGCAGATAAATCCATCAGACGCTGGTTGTTTATAGATCTATTGGCATAATATAGGCTAGAGATGCATTAGTTCACGAAAGTATCCACTAAAGAATTGCGGGCAAAACCGCGCCGGTTGTTTACCCACGTAGGCAGTGGCTATACGAGCTATAGGTGGTAGAGCTGTGTCGCACCTAGAGACTACGGTATAGAAGTAGCTCAAAAATTGCTGGTAGCTCTATAGATAGCTGCATAGATCACGTATACACTATATAAAAGCATCATCTAAATCTAAACATTTAATCGCAAGTAAAACTGTCAGACGCCGCTTGTTTACCCACATAGGCAGTGGATATAGGAGCTATAGATGGTAGAGCTGTTTCGCGCTGAGAATACATACCTCTAGTATTGCTCAAAAATAGCTACACACTAAACAATTGCCCACCAAATGTTGAAACAACTCATATGTAATACGTACAACGTACCACTACAACATAAAGACGAAATAGTCCCAGGCAAAACCGCTAGCCATCGCTTGTTTACCCACATAGGCAGTGGGTATAGGAGCTATAGGTGGTAGAGCTGTGTCGGGCTCGTATCTGTGTCGCGCTAATGGCGGCGGCGCGGCGCGGAGGCGGCGGTCGTCGCTGACGGCCGCGTAAAATGCGTGAATGTAAATGCGAGCGAGGAACGCCATCCGGCGCGGCCGCCGATAATTCACCGCCGCGACGACGCCGCCCGCTGCGGCCCGCCTCGTGCCTTTTACTACACACGACACGGGAGGATTATGAATCGACCAGTTTTCACATATTCTGTAGAGCATCGACAAAATTCGCGTACATTTTTGAGAAAATTTAAGAAAATTGGAATTTAAGAAAAACGGGAGAAAACTCTTTTTACAACTTAAATTGTAAAAAAATGTAATATTTTTGGTGTCAACCGCTTGAGTGAAATACCTATATATTGCTCGCTCGTACATCCTAATTTTTTCAGTATTTTTTTTAGTTTATGTATACTTTACAGACAAGTTTTTTTTTTTTTAAATTTTTTTTTTATTATTAGAACATCTTACACACGGTCTCTGACCCCAAACTAAGCAAAGCTTGTGATATTGCTGCCAGAGACTGATATACTACATATACTTATTTTAAATACATATATAGATAGTGTCTAAATAACACCCAGACACAGATCAAACATCTACGTTCATCACACAAATGTTTGCCCTGGGTGGGGATTGAACCCACGCCTCTTTGACCCAGAAGTCAGGGTTACCACTGAGCCACCGAGGCAGTCAAAAAATATTGCGTAAAAATATGAATTTTCAGAGGTTATAACTTTAAGGTTATTAAAAAAACTGTAAGACGTATAATCCTAGCGATTGAAGTTCTGATGACATGAAAAAAAACACTCACTTCGGATAATATTTAGAGGTAGACATGTTATTGTATGGTCAAGTTGGCGCTTCACAATTGCCTTAACAAAGGAAAAGAGTGCAGTCTACGCACTCGTTCGGTTCCGTTCGGTAAACTTCGGCAGATGTCTCGGGGACAACTGTAAAAGTGAAATATTTTCGAGGTCGCAGGTAATAACATGCACGCACAAGGTGCACGCTTACTTTGTAATTAATGGATAATACAAAATATCTTTCTATTGTTTACGTTATTCGGTAGCGATTAGAGTGCAATGTGACTAATGAGCTTAAAGAAGATTATATTATTTTTGCAAATAACAACTACCTGTGACGTGGAATTTTCCTAGAAAATTATTGCTTTGCCTTATTTCACAATGAAGAGGATCTCGTATTAACAATTCGTTCAAATTCAATCACATAAATAAACATTTCAACTTTATCATTAAGCCACCACCGCAAATCCGAAATATCAGCTCTACATTCCATTAGCCGATTCACACACTGTCATATCAGTCAAGCCACTGTCACGTCACAGTTCTGGCACCGCACCGTAACGTCACAGTGAAAAATATTCTTTCATTTGTCACATTGTCATAACCGTGTCAGTGCCGACACAGGCAATAACAGTCGCTGAAATGTGGGGTGGCTTGACTGATATGTGTGAATCGGCCTTTAATCGTCGGATATCAGAGCTTTTGTCGTCGTCGTATCGCCAATTATAAACCAGAGAGCGTGCCCGATCGCAACTCGCGTTACGTAAAAACGTGCAAGACCACTGCACTGTATACTACTGTATAGTAGGCGTCGTATAGCGTGTTATGTACGCCTTACGGTACGGGCAGCAATATCACCGTATTAGCTTTCGCCCATAACTCTGGACGACCTTACTTGTTTACCCTCGGCTACAGACCAACAGTTACTCGTGGATGCGCACCATAATGTACGAGATTTGTAACATTAGCAACGCTTAGGAATGCCGCTCCGCCTTTAGGTGCGGAGCGGACACCAATTTACGATCTAGACGAGAGATTTATGAATCTAGCCTACTGAGGTATTCTTTCGAGGCTTGGTTATTGTGCTGGGCTGTCTGCGGGAGATTAATGAAATTTGCTCCTTCTGATACCTAAAATTCGCTCACATGTTCGTGTTTGATATTTATTTCATTCATATTTACGCGGTAGATGAGCTTTATCATCATCATCATCGTCCACAGCCATCCATTTCGCTTTTCAATTCTGGGTTTTAAGTATTCTGGGTATAGGCGTCTTTTTTACTGTGCCATCTGCCTCGGTCATGTATATTTTTACGGTCATATGTATTTGTACAATTACATACTCGTGCTTTCAAACGAATGCTCAGAAGGATGGTTACATACGAGTAGGTAGGAACATTACTTACATTCAAGCTAAAAAGTAGTCAGTATGTAAGTAAGAATTACTTATTATTCATGACCTTATCCCAATTTCGAATTACAAGGTTGGTAAGTAAGTGTGTCTTTGTTTTTAAAGCTATACGTTGTACTGGCAGATTTAGTAATAATACTTGGTTCGCTGTTTTGCCTTGATACAACAGATGTACCCTTTCAAGCCATTACATAAATAATTACCCTTGAACGATGTAATTGAACATGAATTCTATTTTCGCCGTTTATCAGCTGTACAAATTCTCTTTGTATTAATGGACTACCTACCAATATATCGTTCAAGGGTGGTTCTATTCTAATAAACACAGTTCAGGGTAAGTTGTTAGTTTTGATGTACAGAATAAGCCCCTAAAAGGATGCTAATTGATTAGAAATAACCCTGTATAGCTATACAACGTACCAAACTGTATAGCAATCGTTTCAAAACATTATACTTAAGTTAAAGCGCTTATTAGCAGTGTTATGTCCAGTCTCATATCCCATTCGTTTCGTCAAATCGAAAGTCAGTGAGTGCAATTGTTTGGATATCTATTTTATCTAAATCCACCTGAGTATTGTGATGCATGCTCGATTTCTTCACTCGTATTGATTTCTCAGTGAAAAGATACAGATTGTGTAAATAACTAAATGGAAGTGAAACGTAGTGCTCGTTAAGCCAATACTTCACCAAAGCGGAGTGGAATTAAAAAGGAGTGGAACGGATCTGCCCAGAGCGTTACATTTGTTCTGTGAGCTCAATGCAGAAATATTATTGTTAACGACTGTGTTCCTATTTGATGTTGCTAAGAAAATATGTTAATAATGCTTTTGCAATCTGCATTATTCTTTAAGGTCACTATACAGGGTTATTTCTAATAAATTAACATTCTTTAAGGGGCTTATTCTGTACATCAAAACTTACAACTTTTGTTCTGCGACTTTTGTCAGAACTAAAAAAAAATTCAGATGTTCCATACATTTTGTCGCGGGTGAACGATATTTTTCTATGGACAACAATTTTTTTTTGAGTTTTGACAAAACTCGCAGAACTAAAGTTGTTAGTTTTGATGTACAGAATAAGCCCCTAAAACGATGCTAATTGATTAGAAATAACACTGTATAAAGAACTAACGCTCTGGCCAGTCCGCTTTGTCGGACTCTAGATCCAAACAGGCAATCCTAAGCTTATCGCGATGCGACACACTATGACTGTTACGACTCCAGTTTCTCCACAAGTCGATGACTTATGCTAATAGCATTTCAACCCTATCAGTTTCTTTCAGACCGTGGTAATTGTATTGATAACGTAGATAAGAGTGCATAGTTTTGCTGCGGTAGGTTCGACGAAGGGCTATTATTAATTCTTCGAAGTCCTGATTACGCCATTTAGCTTAATATAGAAGTGGTTGGGAACCACACTTTTACCGCGATTTATAGTTTTTAATCAGTTTCTTGTGCATGTTGATGATTTTGTTGGCTTCTATGGAATTACACCAACATTTTACAGTCTAATCTCTACTTTTGTAAATAGATAATAATCGCGTCAAATTATAATAGTTCTAAATCTTTTTTGGGTAAGACAGAACAATACAATTTAAATGATATATATTCTATAATATTCTTCACAATGCATAAACAAATACATATTTGCGCATACGAATATATGGGTACAAATCAATTAACATTAAAAGTACAATGAAATAACCGGCAGTTTCGGCGAGCATGTAAAAGTGGCGGAGATGCTTCCTTGCCTACTTATCTAAATCTTTGCAATATTTGTTATTCAAGCTATTCAGTGTCCTACTTATACAAGGCGTAACTCGCAGACAAGATGAAACTGCCGGCCCGGAGAAGTTACGCAGCATGCCGGGAGTCACGCAGGACGTGCCTTTTCAAAAGGGTATGTTTTTTGCGCGGCACACGACCTTTTCTTCACTCTTATCTAATTACTAAAAATCCGCGTATATTTGCGATATAAGATATAATCCACTAAGCATTTTCCCGATTAAAACAGCAAAATTTGAAGAAAGCAGAAAAATAATAAAACATGCTATACATAAACAGATACATAATGAACAGACTTGATAAATTGTCCAAAGATCTCCTCCTTGTCTATCTACCTAAATACATATGTTTTCGAGTAGTTAACATATTCGAGCTATGTAATTATTCAGTGTCCATAAAACGGTCGCAGGCATGTTGGGGGAATGAGCAGTCACGCAGCATGCCGCGACTCGGGTAGAACAGGACGTACCTTATCGAAAGGGTCCGTTTTTTGCGAGGCCGCTGCAGCCTGCACCCGTCGCGTCGGCCGCGATAAAGAACTATTACTCTTATTACTCGAGTCGAGAACCGCGGATATTCGTGAGAAACCGAGGACAGCGACGCCGCTCCCTAGTGAAGGGTTACTCCGTAGATATAGGCGGAGATACGCCATTGGCATCGCGCTTAGGGAAAGTAAAAATGATAGGACATGAAAAATTTCACCGTAAAATTCAGAATAGTACGAATTGAGTCTTAGGCTTCTTTGCTTATTTATCATTAAAATAATAACTTTTTTTGTAAACATTAATTCAGAAGTGTCATTTTTGTGATTTATAATATGTATCTAGCTAAATTCTAAAATAGAATTTGGCGGTTATGGTCACACAAGTGATAACTTCTCTAATGTTGAATAGTTGAATGTTGACAGAAACTGTGTTCTTTACATTTTCGTAAATCAGCGCTCCAATATTCGACAGAAATCTTTTGAACAATTTGTTCATGTCTTATCATGCCTCATCTGGCTATACACCGCCACCTCTTTATATAAATGCTCTACGGATAACTCGCGATCCCCGTACAAAAAACCCGAAGCAATTTATCGATGCGGTGGCGATGTCGCGCTCGCGTGAGACCCGCTCGTTCCGTGCGTTAATTGGACCCTTCGGTTTTTTGCCACGTAAATACGACTCGTAATTGTGGAGTTTAGGTACCGATTACTGCCGGTCCACACGGGGATTTTACCGTAAAGATGGATGGATGGTGATGCGGCGCCGCCACAGGCTCTGATAAACAACAGCTCTGGCAAAGCGTCGCATCCCCGCTTCGTTTCGCGAGGTCCGAGTGCAGCACCACACTACACCGTGTGGCATACCATTGAAATTCTTAGAGGGCCTATTAGATTATTCTATGCCTTCTTCTAATAATAGTTACTCTAGGACAGTCTTACTCGTAGTAACTGTTATCTAATCGATCTATAACTGTCTCATACATTATGTTATCTCTGAGTCAGTCTTTAATACACTCGAAAGACTGCATTTCAAATAGAAAAATCGAATAGTAGTGCCCTTATAAATAAAGTACTCGTAAGTTCATATAGGCCGGGTGGCTACTGTCTAGCCCATACAAGAGTTTTTAACCCGCCTGACGGCCTCTTACATGGGTAAGCGGTTAAAACAATCAGGACCCATAATTTAACGTGTCATCCGAGCCACGGTAGCGCTCAGTTGGAAATGCCATCCACGGTCACCCATCCATCGACTGTCCGTGCCGACCGTTGCTTATGCCTAGCTTCGGTGACAGCTGACAAATACTTATCTACATAGTTAAACTATACTCAACAGATCAGGGAACAAGGTTGTTCCCTGACCTTGTTCCCTGATCTGTGCTATGAACGCTATCCGCCTTACCACGATAGACTTAAACACTGTTTAACCGTGCAATTTGTACTGCTAAGCACTGTCTAAAGCGTGCGTAAAACTTTTGTGGTAAGACGGTAATTGTCCTTATGAAGGACAACAGAACGGCGCAGCAGGCGCACCGCACCATGTCGACCGACTGTTACGTAACGTCGGTCGCGTTATCTCTCGGTGAGTGTACGGTTGTCCGTGATCTGTTATCAGGATCGGCTTGCGACATTACTATTCATTGCACATGTGGTCGCGATTATACCGAGTAATTACCTGAATGTGGAACGGTGCCCGCCGCGCGCCGCGCCCGCCGCCCGACGCCCGGGGACCGGTGTGCCGTTGAATAATGTACTGGCAGCCATACGCGAGCCTTTATCGAAACAGCTCTACCTTTATTTAGATACCTACACTTTACCTACGTATACAGGGTATATGAAGGACATATTCTAGCGGTACTCGATTAGCTACTCATGGCTTTTAATCTGGGACCAATGCTAAAATCGCAAAAAATACGAAATTTGAATGACTAGATGACAGATTAATTTGATGATGTTCACACACGCCATAAAGTTTGGTTCAGCCAATACTCGTCATTATGATAAACTGTGATTCAGAGGCCAACACCGAAATCGGGGAAAAAATCACACAGCGGTTTCATAATTTCCATATATGTACATACCTACTTACATTTGACTGCCTCGGTGGCTCAGTGGTTAGTAACCCTGACTTCTGGGTCAAAGAGGCGTGGGTTCGATCCCCACCCAGGACAAACATTTGTGTGATGAACATAGGTGTTTGCTCTGTGTCTGGGTGTTATTTAGGTGCTATTTTTATGTATAAGTATGTATTTAAAATATGTATATATAGTATATCAGTCTCTGGCAGCCATATCACAAGCTATGCTTAGTTTGGGGTCAGAGACCCTGTGTAAGATGTCCCCTAATATATTTTATACGTAGACACGTAAGCAGATTTTTTTCGGGTCTCTTGTCTTTGCCTCCAAATAGTCTGTATAGAGTGGATTGCTTCTATGAGAGAAAGGCTTAAAAATAAAGCTGGTCTTTCCATGTAAACAAGGGCTTATTGAAACACCGAGCCCGCGCCCATGGGCTTTTTCGGGGTTCCACCGATCAAATTATAAAGTTTGTACCTACGCCGCTGCGACGTGCGCGAGTCGCCTCAAAGTTTTAATTCCGTAAACGTTGAGTTGCGTACACAGAGCCGGCGGTAACGAGCCGCCGTCGAGCGATTATCTCCACGACTAATTACATCCGCCGTCCGCGCCCGCTGTGACTCACCCGTCGACCGACGTCGCCGAAATGTGCCGAAATCGAACTTTCAAAATGTACATCTGCGCGGTCGATAGGCAACGACGACGGACGTGAGACGTGGAAATCTAGAGGCCTTTTTTTTGTAGCGGTGCGCGAGACACTTGAGCCATAGATTAAGATAGGAGTATGCAGGGATTTAAATGTATAGTATTTATACAGGGTTATCCAAAACTGGTGTACTAAGCCGAGAGAGGGTGATTCAGACCATCGTTATGAACAACTTTTACTATAAGGCCAAACTGCTGTTTCGAACATTTTAGCTTAACATTTACATTTAGCGATTCCGAGTTGCAGTTTTGTATGGAACAGCTGATTTTTTTTGTTCTCGAATTCGGAGTTGGCCCCATAGTAAAAGTTGTTTATAACAATGGTCTTAATTACCCTCTTATGGCTTAGTACAGGCATATTATTATATATTCTTTGGTACAGGGTAAGCAGATAACTATGTATACTGCCCGTAAGAAACAACTTTACGAAAATTTGATTCTCAACAGAATGAATGAACTGTTTGTACGGAACAGTTGATTCTCAACAGAATGAATGGAATAGCTGATTCTTTTTTTGCGTCTTCAGGTTTGGTGTCATAGTAAAAGTTATTTACAACGATGAATATTTATAATACACCTCTCTTTATAAAGCGACACTATATGTAGCAAATACTCATACATCGCAAAATACATGTTAACAAAACATAATATTATGTTACATTGCAGAATGCAGTGTTGCGTGTACGTGTGTGAAATAGTGATTTGTTGTTCTTTGTGAGTAATAAAAATGTGTAATTATGTTGGCGTTAGGCGTAGTTGTGATTTCAAGCAGTTTCGTGCGAAATTAGGTCTCCTTTAGATCGCGACGATAGATCCCATCTCGTGACTAGTCGTGAGATCTGAGGCCTTAGTATGAGACGAAAACTAAAATAGTCGTCGTTTGGCTCTATACATTTCAGTAAATGACCACCAACTCGCCTGATGGTAAGCGCTTACTCAACTCGTTTTCGCCCGAGGCTTTATACAAAATTATACAGGGTTATCGACTTGCCCTGTACAAAGCCGAAAGGAGGTGATTAAGATCAACATTATAAACAACGTTTGCTATGAAACGACACTGGAATTCGATAAAGAAATCCGCTATTCCATACAAAATTGCAACTCGAAATCGACAAAATGTATGAAATATGTTTTTTTCTTTCGGTTAGTCTTATAGTAAAATTTGTTAATAATAATGGACTGTTCGGCTAAATATAGCAGTTCTGGATATGGAATAACCCTGGATGGAGCAACACGGAAACTACTGTAGTTTACGTTTGCAAAAAGTATCATACCAACGCCTCTGTGGCGACGCCGACCGTGTGGTCGACGCGCTGCTCGCGTCTATACCTGCTGCCGTCGCTCGCGATCTTATTACCGAGAGGAGCAAAAAAAAAAACAAAGGAAGCGGCGAGCGGCGCGCGGCGCGGCCCTCGAGATTTATGGAGGCGCGGCGCCGGGACACGAGCCCCGGCCGCCGGTCGGCCCCCGCTCGCGGCTGCTTCCTGGAAGCGCGATGCGGGCGAGGGTTGGTCTGCAGCGAATATTGATTACCCGCTCGACTCGTACTATTAATAGGAGGTCGCCGACGACGCGAGCCGCGACCCACGCGAGTGCGTTCGCCTTTCCGGAATCCATTTCGCTAATTGCTTCGGCCGAGCGACCGGCGACCGGCGGACGGCGCGCGGACGCTTCTGCAAATTGTACGGAACACGACGCTGAATATCAATTAGGTGTCTAGATTAGCTCCGTGCCTTAGGAGATGGATCTGGTTAAGGCGGAGATGGATCGATTTTTTTAAGTGTATTAGTCTGGGTATTGGGAATATCTAGCACACCTAAATAATATGAATACGAGTTTGCAACAAACGCGCGTTTTTTTAGCTTTAACCAAGCCAAGGTTGATGATAAATCCGCTGTATAATGTCTTTATCTAAGCCCACACCCATAGAGCATACCATAACTAACCACAGTAATCATGGAATTTGTTATATTGTTACTTTAGTACCTAATTTTCAAATGAGGCTACTATGTTAGGTCCTCCACGTTCCCAATTCCTGTTTAGCGCATGGAAATTCCTTCATCATTTTCCATATCATTCTTAATATCTCGGTTAATAAAGAAGAATTTCGATTTGCGGGTCATATTAAATCATTTTATTCTTTGTGTGGGGCGATAGGTCCTGCACTGACGTCCCGCATGGGGTGTTTTGTGCATTTCCCTCTCTAGCGTTCCGAGCCAACCAAGCTCCTTGAAATAACGGAGCATGGCTCTGGACCGCTAGTAAGTATAACAATTAACTACTCCAGTGGCTTGATCATTAGAGCTTATGACTGAAGATAGCCATTTTCGCCTTTGACGGGCATATCAAGGAAGACGCTAGATATACCTAGTACCTACCTATGGTAGTAGTAGGTATTTCTCGTGTTTAGATCTCCATTGACGATGCTTTCAAATGGAATGCGTCCATTCAATGTTGCTTCTTTAGTTACATTATCGCTGTCGCTTGAAATGACGAATTTTGACTTGGCATACAAATAAATAATCGACCAAATACGCGTCGAAGTCGCGCAATAAGGGGTAATGTATGGGAGCCTCCCTTAAATATTGATTTTATTTTAATTTAATACTTAATTTGTTATTGAAGTGAATATACAACTAAAAATTCTGTGAATATTCAAACGTCTACCTGTTACTGTGAAAAACGGCTAAAAAAACTTCAAACAATGATTGTGTAAAATATGAAGCCAAACTTGACTTCACTAAATTGGCAACATAGATTGGACGCATTCCATTTGGAAGCATTATATTATCAGTGGGAACCCTATTGGCTACAAGCTGCGGATAGCCCAATCCTGACTGAAGCTCAGCGATGGGTTATCCGCAGCTTGTAGCTAATATCACAGCCACAAAGTTGTATGATTCGGACTATACGATGCATAGGGGAAAGCGAGTGCATACAGGTAGCTTCTAGAAAGTTCGTCGCGCTCGAACAATGCGTCGCCGACGATCGTTCGGCCGCGGCCGCGGGCGGCAGACACTGACCCGCCGCAGATTAGCTGCCAGTGCATGCGGATACTGTCACGCGAGTGACGCGTGGTAGCTATAGCTATAATGCTTGTAGCTTATTGTATCACCATGGGAAGCTTTAGTACCTATTCCTATTATACAGAAAATTGCTGCACCCTTATGGCAAAGAGACACATTGTCTTTCCACCATTTTATCCCATCGAAGAGGAAATAAAGTATGGATTGACATTGACAACTGACATTAAAAGTGGATATTGGTGGTAATCTCCTTGTAATCTCTGTATCTGTGTGTGATAAAAAGATAGTTTTCAAGTAGCGCTAAAGACGTAGCAGCTACATTTTTCAGATTATATATCTAAGTCATATATGTAGGTAACTATCCTAGGTTAGGTGTTTAGTGCATGCGGATATATTGTCACGCGAGTGTCGTGTAACTGGTAAGCGTGACAGTCATGCTATAAAGTTCTTAAACGAATAATACTCGTATAATACTAGAAGAGGGAGGTAGACCTAGGTACTCATGTGATGCGATGCGACACTTAAACTAGGGGCAGTTTTCAGATAGCTCCTTTGATTACCTTTGGCAAAAGTATATTTTTAACGCTTTGCAAAAACGCCAACAACCACAGGGTTATTCGGAAGGGTGTACTAAGTCGAAAGGGGGTCATTTCGACCATCATTACAAACAACTTTTACTATTGGGTCAAACGATAATTCAAGGAAAATAAATGTAGTTGTTCTAACAACAAGGTACAAGTTGGTACAAGTTAGTTGGTAAATGATCACCGCAATTTCCAGTTTGAAAAACAAATGTTGTGATTTCCAGGTATTCGTATGAATTTGTACCTACTATCTTGCTAGTTAGATCATTGATAAACAATTGAACTGACGAGGAAAAATGTTCCTCGTAGATACCTAAATCAGTCAGTTCGGCAACTCAGGTCACGAGGAAATACCCGTGGAAAAGCCAGCGCGCGATTGAAAAGATACTTATTATGAGCACAAAAGATTAAAAGGAGGATACATAATATACATCTGGAGACGTCACATTAGATATTCTGGCACGTTTCTGCCTGTTACAAGATCTGAAATACCCGTTCATTCTAAAAAGTAACTGCGAAGCAATCTTTCGTAATTATTATTATCTCGCGTCTATAAATTCATCGTACTTATTCTAGCAATTAACTTTTACTCTCGGCATTCCATGATTATGATCCTTTAATGTTTCCGGAATAGTAAGTTCATATGGTGATGACCACAGATCAGGGAACAAGGTTGATCTGTCGACTACGGAAATATGAATTAATGTAAGGGACAAAAGGCCATTTTTCAGGAGAGCCAAAAAACGATCGCAATTTTTTTTATTTCATTATATCTTTTTTGTTTCTTGTCTGATTTAAATGACTTCTAGGGCGAAATTGCATAAAATTTTGAACTGTTTATGTTAAAGATATCATTATTTGAGATATCCCTGTAGTTTAGGAATTGACATGTCCCTTACATTATTTTTTTCTGTTAAAATGACCGAAATTTTTAAAAAAAGTTAAGGTAACGTACATCTCATAATCAAATACGAGGTAAAATTGCAGTGAAGGACACGCTTCAATAGGTTTTTTTAAATAAATAGCCCCAAAAGTTTATCATAATCATTTATTTTCAATGTAATTATATTTAAAAATGTGTCACTGACGCTAAGTTAAAAAAAAAACAACATAAACAACTTCTTATGTAATTGAAAGTCTTAAGCCATACTTTTAAGTAAGTAATATCACAATAAAATGCGTTAGAAAACTTTTTAAATAATGAAAAACTAACGTTCATTATCATAAAAAGACCGTGTAGGAACTTTTATATTCAGTCTTCCATAATATAACAATAACAGCTTCCAAAGTCAAACTACGTATAAATCTTTGTAAATTAAACTAAATCATAATATAGTTCTGAACCATGTAACAAGAATAGTACTTATAAAAATTAAATTGGATTCATTTATGGCAACAGTTGTTTTAATTATTTGTGGAGCTATGATTAAGTTTATCCTATTCGTTTGACAAAACAAGGAAAGGCATGATCATTATTTCAATTCACTAAATATGACTGCAACGTACTAGGCTTGTATAGGTATAATATGACTTTTCAAGACTTTCCTTGTGTTGCCATATTAAATTTACAAGATTATATTAACTTATGTATTTACGTAACACTACTATGTAGGAACTGCCTATTGCAATCAGGCACATAAAAGGCGTAAGGCAATAAGGCAAGGCTGATTGCAATAGTTCCTACATAGTAGTGTTACGTAAATACATAAGTTAATATAATCTTGTCAATTTAATATGACAACACAAGGAAAGTCTTGAAAAGTCATATTATACCTATTAGTTAGTTACTATTAGTCTTCCATAAAGAAACAATAAAATCTATTAAAATAGATGATAAAATACTTATGCCTAGAAACATGTTCAGTCAAAATTAAACAAAAACAAATAGGGCACCTAAATATCCATGGTTTACCTATAACAAACTATTAAAAAATAACAAGACAATAACCTCGATTTTAGCAAATAAATTATTTGTAAGATGAATCTTATCAATCAATCACAACATAAGGAAAGACGTGAAAAACCGAATTCAAACGCTTTTATGTGACAGTTACAAATTGGCTATATGTTTTCAAGACTTACCTCGTATTGTCCAATGAAAGTCATAGAATTATCTTAACTGTGATAATAACTTGTTAATAATGTTTACCAGAATTAACATAAATACGAGTATCAAAACAATGAGAAAATCTTAGTCAACATTTTTGTAGCAATGCTTTCATGATTAAATTATAGTGAAGAAAAAATAAATGCTTATTCATCATCATCTATTCATGATTTATTGATTATTTAAATGATTATTCATTCATTTGAGGTTAATCCTAAAATTTACTGTGTGTCTTCATCTTCTTCGTCTGTTTCCAATGAAGTGTCTAAAACTGCACCATCATGCGGAAGATTTAGGTAATCCGCGTGAAATCTTCTGGGAATGTTGTTTTTATTATTTATTAAATGTTGTTTTTATTAGTTATTATACGTAAATACATAAGTTAATATCATCTTGTAAATTTAATATGACAACACAAGGAAAGTCTTGAAAAGTCATATTATACCTACACAAACCTAGTACGTTGCAGTCATCTTTAGTGAATTGAAATAATGATCATGCCTTTCCTTGTTTTGTCAAACGAATAGGATAAACTTAATCATAGTTCCTCAAATAATTAAAACAACTGTTGCCATAAAAGAAACCAATTTAATTTTAATAAGTACTATTCTTGTTACATGGTTCAGAACTATATTATGATTTTGTTTAATTTACAAAGATTTATACGTAGTTTAACTTTTTTTGGAAGCTTTTATTGTTATATTATGGAAGACTGAATATAAAAGTTCCTACACGGTCTTTTTATGATAATGAACGTTAGTTTTTCATTATTTAAAAAGTTTTCTTACGCATTTTATTGTGATACTACTTACTTAAAAGTATTGCTTAAGAATTTAAATTACATAAGAAGTTGTTTATGTTGTTTTTTTTTTTAACTTAGCGTCAGTGACACATTTTTAAATATAATTACATTGAAATTAAATTATTATGATAAACTTTTGGGGCTATTTATTATAAAAAAACCTATTGAAGCGATGTCCTTCACTGCAATTTTACCTCGTATTTGATTATGAGATGTAAGTTACCTTAACTTTTTTTAAAAATTTTGATCATTTTAACAGAAAAAAATAATGTAAGGGACATGTCAATTCCTAAACTACAGGGATATCTCAAATAATGATATATTTAACATAAACAGTTCAAAATTTTATGCAATTTCGCCCTAGAAGTCATTTAAATCAGACAAGAAACAAAAAAGATATACTTAAAGAAATAAAAAAAATTGCGATCGTTTTTTGGCTCTCCTGAAAAATGGCCTTTTGTCCCTTACATTAACTCATATTTCCGTAGTCGAATATTTATGTAAGAGGCCAACTATTATAGGACATGTCCCGTAGAGGCTGCAAAAATTATAAATCTGCAATCAAATCACTTTCCTATAAAAACCTCTGCCTGTTTAAGTTTGTTTGATTTTCAATTAATATTTGTTTGTCTGCGTAAGGGCCAGTGTATATTTTTGTAAATTGATGTAAGAGGCACATCGGACTTGAAAAACGTAACTTGTAATAGCGTAAGGGAAATCAATTGGTTAATAGGATGATAAACTTAACGTATGAGGCATATTGCATTTTTTATGTCTGTTAACGTACTTTTTACCCCTTATTTTTGATATTTTTGCTCACTTTTTTTTGTGGTAAGCGACATTTTTTTCAAGATATTAAAAAGTTATATACACCATTCGATAGAGCTCGGAATTCTGAATCTAACGATGTATATAACTCAAAATCACCAAAATGTCCCTTACATTAATTCATATTTCCGTAGTCGCTGTGGTGATGACATATGAAACTGAAACGTAGTCTTTTAGTGGGCCTTATGAATAAGCTCAAGATAGCCCAACGTACTATGGAGAGGGCTATGCTCGGTGTCTCTCTGCAGGATTGAATTAGAAATCCGACATAGCCCAGCGGATTAGCAAATTAAAGTGGCAATGGGCAGGGCACATAGTTCGATGAACGGATGCTCGATGGGGCCGTAAAGTTTTCGAATTGAGACCACGGACCAGCAAGCGCAGCGTAGGACGTCCACCGACCAGGTGGACTGACGATATAATAAAGATCGCAGGAACGCGCTGGATGCAGGCCGCTTGCAACCGGCCTTATTGGAAATCCATGGGGGACGCCTATGTCCAGCAGTGGATGTCCTACGGATGATGGATGGATGGATTGGATAGGCAAAAAAATGGCTAGCCCTGTTGTAAGTTTTTAAGCTGCCTGAAGACCTCATGGCTTTACGGTATAAACAACCGGGGCCTACAACTTAACGTGTCATTTGAGCCAAAACAGCGCTTAGTTGTAAATGCCACTCATGGTCTAGATTGGGCGTGTAGAACTGTAGAACGTTGCTGAGCGCAGAGAAGCTGAAGAGAGCTAAGAAACACCTAGTCAGACTACACTATGAGCGGTACCAAGATAAAAAGTAGCCTACGACACTCCAAGTTCTAAATTATATTACTTACATGCAAAAATCAAGTCAATACCTAAGTACGTCGTCGCTCCGTTGCAGCGTGAAAAAGTAGCTAGACAAGAAAACCATCAAACACACTTTCGAATATATGGATTACATTCCTACTATTTTTTACGCGTCCATTATGATTTCACCTTTTCGACATTCGGTTGTAAAGTTGAGTGAACGCGACGATTAGGGAGCGCTTATCCGAGAGGCGCACGTCGCGTCGGCGCTCGCGAGTGACCTCGCGCCTGCCATGATACCGGCGATACAAGGCCTGCGCACACTCGCTGCTTTCTTAAAGAATAATGTTGTAATGGTGCCGCCACACACTCCACGAGGCGACACGAGCACCGCAGCTGTAGCTAACTTCACATCGTAAACAAGTATACAAGTCGGCGATGTGATGTTAGCTACAGAAGTTTATTGAGAAGCTTTTTAATTTCCCATCGCCGACGCAACCGACCCCAGCGGTCGGTTGCGTGGGCGCAGCGGCCGCCGTGATGCATTTACTGCATTACGATGCGACAAATTAATTGAGATTATCATACTACTACACGGGACTTATCGCGCAAGTCCCGTGTAGTAGTATGATAATGTGTTCAAATCGCGAAAGTTTAAAAATAAAATTAATTGAGATGCTGTGCAACAGGCAACTTTAGCACCGCGTGTACGCAGGGGTCGGTTGCGCGGGCGCAGCGGCCGCGGTGATGCATGCGCTGCATTACGATACGACAGATAACGCGCCCGCCGCCGCTGACTCATTCCATATTCAAATTGATGTGTTTGTCCTATCGCTGTTTATCTTTTGGCGTCGTAACGCGAATTCCAAAACGTTTGTAGGTAAAATCACTACGAATTTAAAAGGTTGCTCCTGTACGTACGACACGTTCTATACGATAAATGGGTTGGTAATTGGTATGTACTGAATTGATTTGCGTTGGCCAGTTTTAGGTTTTGGTTTAAAGAATTTTATTTATCATTAAAGACATTTCTGTCGCTTACTCGTACATGATAAAAATAGCTTATAAATAACAATTTAAAATTTCGCTGTCACACTTTACACAAAGATGAGATAAAAAACCCAAAAATAACAATACAAATCAAAAGAAATAACGTTATTGACTGACTTCAAAATAACAGTAAGCAGTAGGTAGGCAGGTACACAAAAACAATACGGAAAAATACTGCACTCAATACTAGTAGGTATCAATTTGTTGACACACTTCACGCATCTATTTTATTTAATTAATTATCTAATTATATGCTGTTACAGATATGGGTTATTATGCATTTTCCGACAAAATATATTGAGCCAATTGCTTTTTGAATACGTGAAGTGAGTTTATATTTTTTATATTACAGGGTAATTTATTATTAAGTTGCGCTCCTTCAACGGTAGGCATTTTGGATTGTGTATCAAGTTTTTGAAACGGAATTTTGGAATCCTTACATAGTATAAAATAAAGTCGCTATTTTCGTTTGTTTGTTTGTCTGTATGCTTAAATCTTTAAAACTACGCAACGGATTTTGATGCGGTTTTTTTTAATGGATAGAGTGAAAGGTTCAAGAGGAAGGTTTATATGTATAATACACCTGTGCGAAGCCGGGGCGGGTCGTCTAGTTATCTATAGAATTGTTATCGTTGTCGAGTTCGCCTGTATTAGAATGCCCCGTGCCTGCTTGTCACTTCTGGTCACAGCTGTTTTCCTGTTTCTCAATATGAAAGGGGTTAGATTCCATATAAATCTGATTTGTGAGTAAGTAGGTACTTATTTGGTATTTCAGAGCTGTTAAAATATTATTATGGAGCTACTGTCTACCATAGCCATGCTATTACTGTAGGTAACCCGTAGGAAGAAATAATAATAATGGAACTGATAATAGGTAAATGCTCTCTCAAAACGATTTCCAAAAAGGTGGATTTTCTCGATAAGTTTTGATACCGTTGTAGGTTAGCAATAATTCACATTGTTACTCATATACTGGGTTATCCAGAATTGAAACCATCTGTTTCATAAATTTTGGCTATGGTTTAGAATATGTTAAATGGCTCAGGGGGGAGGGGGGTGCGGGGGGGGGGTCATCACCCTCCAAGAGTGGGGGGGTACGGAACCCCCCCCTTTCGGAGATATGAATTTTTTAGTAAAGTCGACCCAATTCATATTGAAATAAAGTTCATAATGAAAATTACTTGTACTCATACAAACTACTCTAGGGGAATCCTAGTAATATCAGTGTTACCAGTCGTTTCAAGCTGCCTAAAACTTATCGTAAAGTAACCTAAAGTCGCGTAATTGAAATTCTCTAACAAAACAAGGCTATGTGGATTAAGGAGCTCTGTGACACATTTCGAACCTAAATGATCCGTGTCGGATCTGTGATTCATTGAGACTTCCGAGTGGGCTCCCGCCAGAAACTCTGCAGTCGTCCCTGAGTGTCGCTGCGCCAGCCTCGGCCTTCGTTACGCTACGGAAGTCGCCTCCTACACTCGGCCTCGACTTGGCTTGCTCCACTCAGGACCTCCTTTGAGTTTCTGGCTCCCGCGATTTTAAAAAACACTCTAGAGTCGTAGCCACAAGACTACGTGGGGTCGGGGTGCCCCGATTCGGATCTGTGACTCATTTCGAACCTAAATGATCTGTGTCGGATCTGTAACTCAGGGGGTTCCGTACCCTCCTACTCTCAGCACTCCTTCTCCTTTCTGGCGCTGGTCAGTGCGAATCTTGCACCCCCGTCCCACTTTCAGGGAGTAATGCAACATCATGTGTCTGTGGGGAATTCGGAATTTAGGTGTTGGGAACCCTGCTCCTTACATTTCGCTCTATGGCATTTTTACTTTGTAAAATACGCCGTGTCAACAAAAATTCTAACCTAAAAAGTGAAATTTCAAAAATTAATATCTTGACAACCGTTTGTTTCCGTGATTCAAAACTTTACAAATATCCGTTTTAAAGCACATTCTATCTGTAAAAAAATAAAACAACACGAAAAGCCATTTAACATATTCTAAACCAAAGCCTAAAACTTGTTTACCATCGTCTGAATCACCCTCTTTCGTCTTAGTAAAGAGAAGCAAATAACCCTATTTAGTGTACCCATGTACAATCCTTACATAGTATAAAATAAAGTCGCTATTTTCGTTTGTTTGTTTGTTTGTCTGTATGCTTAAATCTTTAAAACTACGCAACGGATTTTGATGCGGTTTTTTTTAATGGATAGAGTGATTCAAGAGGAAGGTTTATAAGTATAAAAATTCCCGAAATTCCCACGGGAACGGGCACAACGCGGGTAAAACCGCGGGGCGCTGCTAGTACCTATATATTATACATAGCACTAGCTGACATTGCTTTTCAAACTGGTGAGTTTGAAAAACAATGTCAAATCCTTGTATGTTTTTTTTTCTCTTTGATTCTAGTATTTATAGTCTTAGCTGTATGTATTTTAAAAATATACTTATTATTGATCCTCTGGCTTCCTTTGGATAGGGGGGCGTGGGCGGTTTCAAGGTAGATCAATTGGGGGATTTGGCGTGACCAAAAAACTTTGGGAACCTATGCACTAGCAGAGTGTTCAGTCCATATCTACCTCTATAGCTACAGGTAGGTTTATTGTCTTGTTCACGTTGCGTCACCGCGAGCGGATATAGATAGAGGCATCGACCATCGATGTAGGTACCTATCCGTTCCTTCATTTTGGCCCCGCCATCGCATCCGTGCAGACTGCGGACGTCTCACGTCGCTCGCCCACGATGTCGCGGTTGGCTTTCTATCTTCAATGACACAACTCGATGCTTTTAAAATGTCGGAAGGGGCGAATGACCTACGAACCTAAAGGCTAAAGTAAGGTCGCGTATCCACCAGAGTCCAAAGATGGGAGGATAGAGAGGATCCTAGGATCCACTGGAATTTGTAGACGATAATTTTATTGATAAGTAGTTAAGTTTTTTCTTGTGCGCTGACGGCGCATTAAACATTTATCTTATGAAAGTGCTCAAGCTTTATTCATGAAAATACCACAAAATGCAAAGAGGTTTTTCTCTATACGCTATCCGCTATTTGCTAAAATCTAACCGAAATACTTGCGATTTCATCGAGATGACATCCCTACTATCTATATTATTGTTAGATACTTATTCACAAACCCACATAAGATCAGGGTTTATGTAACCATCACTAATTTCTCCTTGACCTTAGCGGTACCTATAATATTTCTGAGAATAGTGACATTCGCCATATTTTGCGTAGGTATTTTTCTAATCGTACTTAGGTTATTCTTTTCACGAGATTTTATGTGAGCTTCAGAAAATGTTGGGTTTGTCGAACCTTGTAGCTAGCTTCACAGCCGCCAGTTGCCTTTAGTGCTTCCATAAGTAAAATTATCATTTTATCAATGACTAGCTGCGCCCCGCGGTGTTACCCACCCGCGTTAGCCCGAGATAAAATATTTTTTCTAAAATAAACGTAGCCTAAGTTACTCCTTATTTCATCAGCTAAGTACCTGCCAATAAAAGTCCCGTCAAATTCGGTTCAGCCATTTCAGAGATTAGCCGGAAAAAACAGACAGACAGACATAAATTGTAAAAATGTTAATTTGGTGTATGTACCGTATATATATTCATATACATGTAGTAAAAAACGGTTATTTCAATATTACAAACAGACACTCCAATTTTATTTATATGTATAGAGTATAGATTTACATTTTCTGTATCTATCCATATACTGTGGCAGGCTCAACAAACGTTCGGGATCTCGCCCCCAAATAATTTGCCGATCACGTAAGCTCGGCCCGCGGCCCGCGGGTCCTAATCAATGGATTTTGATTTATTACGTGCCGATAAGAGCCTAATCGTCCCCCCATTACCGAGCTCGCTATATACAGACTAATTGGACTATCAACCGGAGTTGAAAATTATTTCAACGTACCTACTCGTAAGCTTCCGCGTGGGCGCGACGCGGCATCATTGCACTTTTTGCGTTAACTTGCGAAACTACTCTTAAAGTTTAAGTTGTATCCATTGACGGCAATGTTGGTTAAGTCTTGGGTTATTTGGCTTTGTAATCGTCAATAGTTGCCGCGTAAGTCTATAGGGTTGGTAATGAGAGCGTGTGAGAGATGAGTGGGTGCGTGGATCAGGGTTGCCAAGCTCGTAGGGTGTCGATACCTACTTATAACACGCGTAAGAATAGACTGCTAAAAATGGTACAGAGACTACAAAGTAAGAGTAGGTAAACAAAGTATGGATGACATGTGTGAAAGACGGTGTGATTAAACTGGGCCTGAATTCAGTTAAGACGAGTGTTAGATAGAGATGAATGGAATAAGTGTATCATATACTGTACCGAGCCTAAATAAATAAGTAAGATGAGGGTAGGCAGATGATGATGGTTGACATGAAATTTCTCATTATACACTACCTGACGGTGAAAACAATGAAGAAGAATCGAACAACCTCATGATACTTCTTATTGATTCGCTTGTTTTCTGTTAATGTTTAGGGTGTATCCAGTACATCTACGATAGATCTTGTGACAACTTAAAAGTCAAACATAAAATGCTGAAAGTATAAATTAAATGAAATAAAATAAAACTTTTTAATAAAGTAAAACACAGGTGTTACTCACGTTTGATGTGCTATGCGAGACTAGCCCGCGTGCTAGTACTCCGACCTTGAGAAAGATCGCCAAATGCGATCAAAACTATAGTAGTATCCTACTAAAAATCAAACGTGAGTAACACCTGTGTTTTACTTAATTAAAATGTACGAAAACCACGTTAGTTTCCATAGTGAAAATAAAACTTATTATAAGATACCTCACAAGTTATAGTAGCTGTTTATGAGCCTGTAATGTCCTACTGCTGGGCATGCTCGAGCTTTCCATACAATAACTTCCAAACTAGTGTTGCCAAACTAGGACATGCAGCCTGTGTTTCTGCATACAGCGTTCGATCTTCGTAACTTCTTGTTATAGAATAATAATAAATCTGCCAAATCTAGCTCAAAACGTGCTGAGTTGGCAGCCCTGGCGTGGTTTTTGACGCTTGCGCAGGGTCGTAAGTTTGAGCGTTTTATTTCGCAACCATGTGTACCGCTAGCCTCGCGACGGTAACTGTAAACAATGTCTTAAATAATTGGGTGCGGGCGCTTTATTCCATTTAAACGTATTGTGGTCGCAGCTTCCGCAATTATTGTTTCAACTAGTGCTAAGAATTCGTTATTGTGTACTGTTTTACTGCTCTGCGGCGTTACATTAACTTCATTTGATTAGTATTTCTTGTAAAAACTTGAATCTTGTGAAACGGTTTTGACGCGTCAGAGATAGGACTATTACTACTAGCTATATTTACAAAGTTATGTGACAGAAAATGTCTGAAAAGCCCATAAGTAAGACTTGTTCATAATAAAAGTGTAAATAACCCGCTTTCGGCTTTTTTGAATAGCCCTGAATAAGCCAATTGTATATTTTTCCAGTCAAAACATCGCAGAAATTCAAAACTAGTGTTAGAACTAAGTGACAGATTAAATTAACCTAAATTCGTCTTCACGAAAAGGTACAGTACATATTGTATTTAAAACATATTCTTAGTCTGAACCCTTTCGAGCGTACCGCACCACTAGCCGAAACTTCAAGCTCCAAGGAGGATTATTTCAATAGGAGCGAGTTTCGCTCTCTTACAAACAAAAACTTGGCCAACAGTTGGCAGCTCTCTCGAGGGCTACACGGCTACCCGTTCATAATTTAGTTTCCAGTTGCGTGAGGGATAGCTTTACCTAGCAATTTGGCTTAAAACCCCGGCGGCTACACGTTGTAAAGGCCACTTCTCAGAATTCGAGCCACCGCCGCCGCCCGCGCGTGGGCGACCCTGCACGGGATTACTTGACGCGCCCGCGAGCCTTGACAAATAATTCGGGGATTTATAAAAATACCGGTCAATATGGTCCTGCTAGTTTGGGGTTAAGTTGCGCTGCGCTGTCTATTTTTTTTTTTTAATATTTTTAATTGAAACCCTTAAAGTATGATTGTTTGTTCGCACTAACTAGATTTTAGCCCGCGTTATATAATTTAGATTTTTACGTTTATCCCATAAAAACCTAATATTTTTCCGATATAAAAAGTAGCCTATGTCACACCCTTTGAACTATACATGATAAAAAAAAGTACAAGTGGCTCTGTTGCTGCGTGAAAGAGTAACAATTCAACGAACACAATAATAGTGAGGAACCTACCTACATTAACATGAATGTGGAATTGTACCGTTTTGCAAACCTTAAAGGTTTCCGAAATCACATGTCACCTAAATCTGTACTCGCGTTTCTTCAACTACTGAACATTTGGCACTATGGTGCCAGTATTATGCATATTATTGAATTGTAATTTGAATGTGTCTCGTTTGACCGTGACATTGCGACGTTGCATTGACCAGCGCACCGCGACCGCGGTCTACGCCTTAGAGAAATAACGTACTAGAGGGAGTACTAAATTTTGCTCAAATAAAAACTGTGTAACAGCTGTCTTATTCATATCTGGTTATACAGCATACGCAAGAGTGGATGAAACAAAACAAAACGCAACGTCTGCCGTCTAACGTCAAAATCACAAGTTGGAATGTCAAAATGGTTAAAAGTTGGTTCTAATTTGTCACAGAATAAATAATAGTATAAGTATAGTGCTACTAAATCAAAAATAATACATAACGGAGCTGCGATCTTCTTTGTGAAGATCAACTGTCAGTGGTTGCGTGGCTATGGTTTGTCAACACCGAATGCCGGTTGTCGAGTTTTAATACAATTTATTAGAAATAACTGTTTCAAAGTGCTAAAACTATGTAAATTTGTATAAATTCTTTATGAATGGTGTATTTTATATCAAATGGCGTGTCTTATAAAAGGGTGCACATCGCATTCATCCCGAAAAAATAATAAGAATGAATTAGTGACTTTTCATCGGTGAGTTTTGTTGGAATATATACACTTTTTGTGATTTAAAAACAGCTACGTCTAACAGAAATTGTTTTAAATTATATTATTACGAGATTTTACATACATTTTGAAATAATTTGTGTAATTTTCATTCAATATTTTACAAAAAATAATAGTTCAGGTTATCACGTCATAGTGCTGTGGTAAAATGACTGTATCGATGTTTTTTTGATTATACTTACACTACTTTTTAGGGTTCCGTACCCAAAGGGAAAAACGGGACCCTATTACTAAGACTTCGATGTCCGTCTTTCCGTCTGTCTGTCTGTCACCGGGCTGTATCTCATGAACGAACTATGATAGCTAGGCAGCTGAAATTTTCACAGATGATGTATTTCGGTTGCCGCTATAACAACAAATACGATAAACTAAAAACGAAATAAAATCAATATTTAAGGGGGGCTCCCATACCTACAAGAAACCTGAATTTTTAGACGTTTTTCGCTCTATATTAATAATGGTACCAGGTAGATGCTTGAAATTTTCACAGAACATTTAGTTTTATATTTTCTTCAATAATAAATAATAAAATTAAAATAAAATAAATATTTAAGGGGGGCTCCCATACAGTACGGAACCCTCCGTGCGCGAGTCTGACTCGTACTTGGCCGATTTTTTTTTTAGATTTCCCAGAGATGAAGTAGTTAAAAATCAATGGATTACACTAATTTCAAGACCAAACTGGACACCAAAACCACACAGCCACATTTGTTCTTATCATTTTTCGGAAGATTGCTTTGTGGGTGAAAATATTAAACATCGACGTCTAAAACCAAATGATGTACCTACATTAAAACTAAATCAAACAATATTTCACTTCGAAGCAACTCCTCAAAAATGTAAGGTAGGTACCTACATTATTGTTATTACAGGTATCACACTCTAGAGTGAGAGCTTTGTCGAAACTATTCTGATATGTAAATGTATAATAATGACATGATTTATACAAATAATTGTAGGCGTGCGAGTTGAATGCAGAGCTTAGGAATGCGAATGTCTCCCCCCGCTATCCGCACGCCCAACCCGCCCAGGCGCGTGAGGTGGGGCGGGCGGATAGCGGGGAAGATGCTCCCGCTCTTTACCTCAGACCCCGACTGCATTCAACTCGCGCGCTATCTGTAGGTATGAATGTCAGACTGATAGATGATCTACAGCCCAAGCAGCTGAATATATAATCTTGAAATGATTCAGATAATTATTTTCAACAATGATGAAATATAGATCAGAACACTCCCGATTGATTTACCTTTAAATGAATTAATTAATGTCAGTTTATCTGTTCGGGAACTACAATGCCACAGATAGACACATAGACACGTAAACTTAAAATACCCCATCATTTTTGCGACGTTAAAATATAAATATATTTTCTTATCGATATTTTAATCGACTCAGTTACAACACTAGCATGTTGCTTATGGGATGACAATCTCATGTCACCTCCGATAGCTCAATCCTAGTTTGTGATACCCTTCGAAATTACGTAAGTTCGAGTATATGTACATCTTTTTCTAACACCTTTTAAATTTCATAATTAAAATGAGACAAAGAAATGTATTCTCTTGCTATTTTAGTACTCCTTCTTGTACTGGTCATTATTCTATGGTCTACGCTATTCTTGGAAGATATGCCTACTGACGAATCCTTCGCGTCATGCGAAAAATCTTATATAGTAAACATTATTAGTAAAATCTTAATATACCTACACTAGCTTTTTGTGTACAATAAATAGTTAATTATTTCATAATTATCATAAGGGTCTTACGTAGGGCATTCTCTGTTGGACATAGGTATGCTTCCTAGAAAGATTTACGATAAGAGGGAGAGAGAGAGAGAGAGAGAGAGAGAGAGAGAGAGAGAGAGAGAGAGAGAGAGACGCATTCAGCATCACATGAGTATCTAGCAATTATAGAGCATGATGAATTGGATCGCTACATTTAAAATACAATTTAATCAAATTGTCATTTATTAATTAGGCGTTTTTGTGTCAGTAAATAAACAAATTACGGCGTAAAATTATTTTAGATCAATTCTATCAAGACATATATTATACCTACCTAATAAACTGTAGTTTAGAAAAAAAATAAAAAACACATGAAAATCAGTCCAGTCACTTGGGAGTTGGGAGCTTAGATGCCACAGATAGGACATAGGTACATACAGAAATCGCGCCTTACATTCACAACACCAATTTTTAAAAATGTATTAAATTGTTGGTTTACGATTGTCAGTAAATTTACCATTGTATATAAATTATTGTATGTTTGATCCAAACAAAACTGTTGTTTCCAACTTATTATGTATACCTTACCATCTCTGTACACAGTTTTTACAATCAAAGGAGATATTGCAAAAATATATAGAAATTGGGCCACCAAAGGGTACAGTATTTCATAATTTGCTTCGTTTCTTTCGGATAATTATTTTCCCGTTATTTTTTACAAGAACAGTGTCCATTAAAAGTAATTTCATGTATTCGGATTGAAAATTACATTGACATTGTTTAAAAATAAGGCAACCATACTCTTCTTCTTTTATATTTTGGTGTCGCATGGTTTATGCATTTGCTAGTGTTACCTATAAGTATTGAACCTCATTTTTGTATTTTATCAATATAGTTACAGTCTAAGTCACGTCGTAGTTCGAAAAAGTCGCGGTCAAGTTAGACCTCAGTAAAGCATCGGCAAACTAATTAAAACTGATAGAAACATATTTCACAAAATAATAAAATGCGGCGACATGATTTTTCCCCGTTCCCGCCAAAAACCACCCGGCCATACTCGACTTGAAACATTAATAAAATGTCACAAATAACAAAAATAGGCTAAAGGCCTGTTTTTAATTAAACCGATTTCTATATTATCCTGTATTATTTTAACAACGAAAAGAACACGTTTCATTGCAATTCGTTGGATGATTTTTTATTGTTAACTATTACAGGATTTAAACACCTCGTAGTCAAAATATTTTATTCAGCATTCTCCGATCTTAGAAATATATGGTTACAAACATTTTTTTTATTCTTCGCTCCATTTTCACATCATTGATCCTCCTTAGTTTCTTTCCCGCCAAAAAGTACCTAAGTATTCATCCTTCATTCTCCTTTTTTTTTTAATATATAGATCTAACCCGTGAGTTTGATTACTAAAGAGGTTTCTATGTGCTACGTGATCTTCATACACCATTATAAGAATACAGCAATGTGAATGCGGGGCAAGTTACTTCGAAATAATTCACAGTTGTTTAGATCCATTTATACAGAAATATGATATAATATAGTACTTTTAAGAGAATATAAACAACATTACACTCATCACACTATTAATGATGGTTTTACAAAATTAATATAACGACAAAATGTTCTTGACTAATTACGATAAACAGGAAAATAAAAACCAACCTCTTACACGTTTGCCTTCGACTTTCTCGGTGACCCGCGACTTCACCAAGTAACAACTTAATCCTCCTCAGGGCCAGCGCAGTAGATATGACTCGTAGGCCTAGCCTATGTTCAGCAGTATACTTTTAAAAATTACAGATACATGAAAGGTAGATACATACATGTACCGTGTGTCTCTCAGAGATCTTATAATACTGAACCCACTTATATGTAGTACCTACGTTATTATGAACAACTGAAGATTGCTGTTGGTCCTATAATAAAAAATCCACGAAATAAATGAAACAAAAGAAACGTATAAAGTCTTGATCGAAGTATAAAGTACCTATAAACGTAGGTATCAATTTGATGTATCATTAAAGTCTGAGAAGTTTTGCTAACAAAACTAAACTCTTCAGTGCATTTTTTACATGTAGGCTATTAATTCTATGTACTTAGGTTATATAAAAAAGGTTATATGTGACCAAAATGGCAGTAATTCAATAACTGAGCAAAAATCAAATTGGAAAATGTGAAATTACTCATAAGTTAAGCATTTAATGCGGTTGTTTTACTCTGCGCATTTATTTATCATAGTTTATCGGATTTTTTGAGCTACTGTACCTAGTCTTAGCCCTTTTTGCAATATCACCTTTATTCTATTCTATTCAAAGTCGTTATTAAAACTATATCTACCTATTCATAAATGTGGCGTCTCGACGAAACCAATGTACACTGAAAAAAGTAATATTAAACCTAGGCGAATTAGGTATGTACCTATGTACTTAAATTCTTATCACTGAAAATACTCTGTTTAAATTTTAATTTCTTCGATTTCTTGATAAGCACGTATAACGTTTTGAATCCGCGACATCATTATTTTTATATGATCATCACGAAATTTAGAATTCACAAACGCACTAAGCACTTCTGCAGCATTTAGAGCTTCCCGTGCACTGGGACAACTAACAGATTTTAGAATTTGGTTGTCATTATCATCACTGTCATTTTCTTTGTTCATTTCAATATCTGGTGTTACGCTTTTAATACATGGTTCTGTAATAATAACAGATTCTACAACATTTTCTTTTTTTATTTCAATTTCTTGCGTTATGTTTTCAATAGATGGTTCTGTAATGTTATCTGTGTGCTCTTCTGTTTTTATTCTGTGTACATCACCCACAATTGCATTTTTGTCTTCGATATCATCTGGTTTTGAGGAATTTCCAATATTTGCTGACGTGCTGGGAGAACTAACAGATTCTTGAATTATGTCGTCATTATTATCCTCATCATTTCCTGATTTCATTTCAACATCTGGGGACATGCTTTCAATACACAGTTCTGTAATGCTCTCTGTGTACTTTTCTATAGTTATTCTGTAAGCACCACACTTAATTGCTTTATTATCTTCAACGTTTGATTCAAAAGCAGCTTCTTTGAAGCAATATTGTATTTTAGTTTGCGTGATTCTGTTCCAAGCGTCATATGCACTTAGGACAGCAGCGGCCAGTGTGATTTCTGGATTATTCAAGCTGTCATCACTTGCAATACTTGCAGCTTCTTCTTGCTTCTTTTGGTAGTTTGATACTAATGCCTGAAGGATCCCATGGTATGGTTTAAGAGCTAAAGTCAGGCTGGAAGGCAGGAAAACCAGAGTTATGCTTTTTAAGTCATTCACAGGCAGTTGAATATGAGTGTTCTTTACCAAAAGCAGTATCTTTTTTTGATTCGTAGTAAGATATTGATCCCAAGATCTTAGCCATGTAGTGAAAATCTCAGACGTTATCCAAGCAGCCCTGTTGTACACATAGTCCACCGGCACTTGTAAATGTTTAATGCATTCGTATTTCAATTTACCACTTACCAAGAGGTTCTTTTTAATTGTACCACTCATGTTCGTCGCGATCACGACAGATAGTGGAGTTTTTATCGTTTTTACTTCTTCTTTAGGTTTGTCATCTTCGTCGTTCGTTACCGTAATTTTAGTGTCGTAAAAAAGCTCCGTGTCAGCAGAAATAAAAATTTCGTCATCGGTAAACGGTGAACGTAAGTTGGGCCAAGTTTTTGTCAACCATTCGCTGACTGCATTACCTTTGAGCACGTCTTCGCAAGAAATCAACCCTTTGGAAATGTTGTGACGTACTTTAAAGCGGTTAATCCAGCTTATGCAGCAGTTAAAATCGGAAAGGTTTAGGATCTTCCCGAAGTAGTTTGCTTTTTCCATAAGTTGAGCGCTAGTTACACGTATTCTTTGATTCGATTGCGTCTTGACCCATTGTAATAATGTGTCTTCAATTTCATTTCTTGGAGAAGGTCTTATTCGCTTACGTTTAACATTGTTTGTCTCCAACAGTGACTCAATAGCATGTCTCTTTTTCCTGATCGAAGATATTGTCGAATGAGCCACGCCAAATTCTTTTGCGAGCTTTATGTTCGTCTCGCCATTTTGTAAGCGTTTTAGGATAGCAGCTTTTTTTGCGATCGACAAACTTTGTCGCTTCCCTGAAGACATTCTCGTAGACATCAAAACACGCAGTCTTGAGAAGTACATACACATTCACAGTTATTTAAGTGTAATACAATAATAACACCACTACGATATATATAGGCAAACAAAGTAAAATAACAACACACTAGACTAATTTTCTGAGAAAAACACGGTAGATAATTCAAGGTACGCGGACGCTCTAGTTGTGGTTCCAACAAAGAATGGCGCCGGCAGCCCCGCGTTCCGCACGAGTGTAAGCAGGACAGGTATACGTTACATGGGTACGTCGCTATAACCGGACGACACGTCGCACAATGCGGTTGGCCGCTCGAGTCGGGGAGTGAGTGAGATGGCTAGACGTTCTGCGCTTGTTTCTTTATCAAGGTTACGTCATGCGACGCTCGACTGGTCGCTCAAAAAGAAACGTCAATGACCTTTGTTATCGTTATTATTCCAAAATGATAAAGAGTTTCGTAAGTTATGAAACCTGAATTGAAACGTTTATTAATGAGAATATGTTTATTTTGAATCCTTGATCTCTAACCGTACTGTACCGGCTTTTTAATAGTCAACTGCTGGACATAGGCTTACCCACGAAAAGAAAGAAAGAAAGAAAGAACGTTTATTTCGTGACATACATGAACAATCACAGCTAATAACAAAAAGAAGAAAAAACGAGCAAACGACAAACATTTGAAACAGTACTTATGCAGCAAGTGCTCGCGGTATGCCACGAAAAGCGATTGAGACGTATGCACCACGCTAACCCAGCGCGGATTGATGGATTCACTAACGCCATTCGAATTTCTATTACGGGAATTAACGTAGGTATGCAGTATGCAGATTGCCTCATGATTTTCCTTCATCGAAACTTCGAAACCATAGCACGAATAAAAACAACTTAGTTAACAATACACACATTGGTACAATAAAAGTGATTTTAATCGCGATTGTAAAAACCCTTATTGCACGTTAACAAGATAGGTAGGAGATAATTGATTGGCCCTGATAACAGATTTCATTGAAATAAGTAGCCAGATCATGTCATCAGTTCAAAGGAAAAATAAAATACTCTTATTGACACAGGCCTACTGAAGTAAAACAACAAACGAAACAATTGAAAAGAGAACATTTCGAAAACATTATCCTGACACGAGGCGAATATATCAAAAGCTGAAAATAAAATAAAAAGTGTCCGCCATCATTACAAACAGCTGATCTCGACTAACATCTCTATAAAACCTTCGTAACATGAAACGTCTTACTAAACTGCTGAGCACTACAATTGCCTCCTTTAACTTAACAAAACAACTTTGTTACAATTCACTAAAGTTCAAATTGGCACAAAATTTGAGGTCGATGATAATAACAACAGGGCAAAGAAAGACCAGTTAAGTTTGAACCGTTCCGTGTCCCGTACCTTTGACGATTGCTAACATTTAAAAGAAAATGCTGGTAGTGCCGGGGTCTAGTGAGACTGGTCGATTTATTGAGTTGCGTCGGAAAGTTTTGCAGATATTGAAACGAATACCGCCACCTGTTGAATTCGGTTTGTAACTTCGTTAATGGGGCTTTCTATTGGCCCGATGAAGTCTGTCTTTCATTCATAGACCAGACATTCGATTCGACTTAATCTTGATCTATTGGCTGAATGATCTTTTCGTAATTTTCCTTTTATTGAAAATGATTTCATTTCTATCTTTTGTGGAAAACTGAGTAATATTTTTTATGGTTATGTCCGAGTCCAGCGTGGCGAAAGTTGGCTTTGCTCCACACACATAAAGGGTAGGTTATAACCGCGTAATTTGCTAGTCGTATCTCGGCAGTTAGATAAAAAGCTCGGCATCTGACCCACATATTATACGGCTCGTCTCATGTTTGGCACGAGCGGGCGCGGATCAATACGACGCGATCATTTGAAATTAGAGGCGAGTACGTTCAAAGGAGCGTTCGGGCAACGCAAGCAAGGGGAGCCGGGAGCTGGGAGCCGGATTATGCCCGCTTTCTACTGCGAACGGGAAATGGACAGGAATAACCGTGCGGTAGTACTTAGATAGTACCTACTGTCCTTCCACTAACGAGGAAAATATTTGGCTTTCCATTGCCAGCGGGCTTTGCGGGATGAGCTGGAGGAGAGCGAGCGTAAATTATGTATCTTGTATTTCTTGATAAACGAGACTGCGGAAGTTAGCGGATATTATGAGCGGAGTCCTTTAAAACTACACCGCGATGACACAGCGGATTTATTTTAACTCGCTTTGTAATTACTTGTCTCTTTGTGCGGAAGCCCTTTTATGGTTAAAGGACGAGAGTAAGAGCAGGAGTGACCATTAAAAATAAATATGTCAGTGCAACTGTGAACGGGAGACATGCGAATAAAAAAGTATTTTTCTACCGATTCGAAAATGGAGCTCCAGAACTCGCTCAACTCTGCAACCTCGTGATTCTTTCGTCTCGTTCATCATTTTTCAGTGGAAGCGCTTGCAGAAACTTAGCCAATCCGCCCGCAGTGGAAGGCAGGCATTACGCCGCGCCGGTTTATGGCGCCGGGCCGGGCCGCGCCGCGCGCCGGTCAGCGGATGGTTTTTTGTCGCGGCACGTACGGGCCCACCCCCGGGGTGGTGGAATGCGTTGACAGTACCGGAGCTTTGGGAAACTTGTCATTTTTTAGGGTTCCGTACCCAAAGGGAAAAACAGGACCCTATTACTAAGACTTCGATGTCTGTCTGTCCGTCCGTCTGTCACCGGGCTGTATCTCATGAACTATGATAGCTAGGGAGCTGAAATTTTCACAGATGATGTATTTCTATTGTCGCTGTAACAACAAATACTAAAAAGATAATAAAATAAATATTTAAGGGGGGCTTCCATACAACAAACCTGATTTTTCAGACGTTTTTCGCTTTATATAATGGTAACAGGTAGATGCTTGAAATTTTCACAGAATATTTAGTTTTATATTCACTTCAATAATAAATAATAAAATTAAGATAAAATAAATAATTAAGGGGGGGCTCCCATACAGTACGGAACCCTCCGTGCGCGAGTCCGACTCGTTCTTGGCTGATTTTATTTACCGAAACTGAACTGAAACAAAAAATTAAGAGTAACAGAGTAAGAAAATCAGATAAACCAGATGGCTAGCCCTGGTGTGAGAGTTTTTATAGGCTGCCTGAAGGTCTGTGAGATAACGCTGCAAGAAATAAATAAATAAATATTGTGATTAATTGATGAAGTCGTGAACAAATGTTTCCGTCCAGATAAGTTGTGTTATTTTAATTGCAAGAAAATCAATCAGGAAAATCTTCGAATTATCCCTACAGCTACAATAAATAATATAGTAAATAGATAAACACACGTAAAAGTGTAAGAGCCGGTAATATTATCGAGCAAAGCACAGAATAAATCTGCGCAAAAAGTCTGTTTGATTGTTGTAAGTATAAGTTAGTTACCTACGCTTCTCTTTTAGAAAATGAGAACTCCGAGAATCTCTAGAAAACAAATAAGTACCATCGGGCGAGTTGGTCGTCAAGCGCAGACTTATTCGCGATAAAAATGAAGATACGATCGGACTATCTGATTTAATATTATGAAATAGAACAAGATCAGTCACTGACTTCACAACTGCCCCCCTTCAGTAACAGCCGCGCGAGTAACGCGCCTCGAGACTGGGGTGGCGCGGGCAACGCGATGCGGCAATGTGACCGCGGGCAACGCTCTGCAGCCACTCGCTTATATTATACCTATCACTACTCTTATATTTGAAGTAGACAATGTCATGGAGTAGATGCAACAAGATTAGTAACTGACTTCACAACTGCCCCCCCTTCAGTAGTAGCAGCGCGAGTAACGCGACTTGAGACTGGGGTGTCGCGGGCGAAGCGATGCGACAATGTGACCGCGGACAACGCTCCGCTGCAACCCGCTAATATTATTCACGATTCTACTGCATTGCTACGTCCATGATTATGTATGGAATAGATAGAACAAAATCAGTCACTACTTACTTATCTTTTTCAGCAACGACTGCGCGAGTGACGCCTCGCCGATTCCATTTTCAAATACAACGCTATTCGTGTTGGCAGACCTATTTGTCTTATTTGTACTTGGGTGCATTTATATGAAGTGGTTCGTATTCGCCTATATTTTACATTATAAAAAGCCCACGAATATTCTACATCTACAAAATTATAAGTTCGATTCTTAAAAATATATTTTTGCTAAATCGTTAGTCATACCTAATTACTCGTACCTACATCGAACTATCCCTGTGTGGGCCGCGTATATTCCACAAAACGCGTTCCATTTTCAAATAATGCTGTTCATTGGTCAAGGCTTTAAGCTCTCTCCATTGCAGTCCACATGTAAATTAAAATGTAAATTAGAATAATACCTATCGAATCAATCATCAAACAGGATGTTTTTTTGAAAATAGAATGCGTAAATTAGAATAATACCTATTCTAATTTACACGTTCTATTTTCAAAGAATATCCCGTTTGATCATTGATTCGATAGGTCAGACTTCGAACTCTCGTCTCCTCTATCTGCAGCCAATCTGCAGCCAATGATGTTTCTGCAGCTTACAGAATTTTTAAAATCTAGTGTTCTATTTTTAAATAATAATAATTGTTAAACCCAGCATTTTTCTGTACTGTACTGTACTGTACCAGCCTTTTTGATTGTCCACTGCAGGACGTAGGCCTACCCACGAAGGGTGATTGGGCTATTATCCACCACGCTTGCCCAGTGCGGGTTGGCGGATTCACATACGCCATCTAATTTCTTCTACGGACGTATGCAGGTTGCCTCACGATGTTTTCCTTCACCGAAAAGCCAGTGGTGTGAAATTCCGTACATAAATTCCAAGGAATTCATTGGTACGGGACCGGGATTTGAACCCACGACCTCACAATTGTAATTTTCTGCAGAATAATTTTGTTAAATCCAGCATTTTTTTGCAGAATAATTTTCCAATTAGGTACAGCGTTGATCAAAAATTACTTCAATATGTACTCTAGTTTCAAAACTGCTCTCAACATTATTGGTTGAGCTTTTATAATGGCCAGCACAGCCTTTTTGTGAGCGGGTGTATACGTGGGTGCTGTTTTTAGAACTAAGCGACTTACTAAATTACTCTTTACTGAACTACAAGAAGTTTTTAAAAAAAACCTAGATGAAACTTCGATGAAACAGAAGTTCGTGAGTTGTGCGCTCGTAAGTGAAACAGCGTAGTGTTAGTTGCTTGGTCGTGTACCTTTTTGAGTAATCTTGATATTTGAAAAAGTTGATTAACATATACCTATACGTACTATTTTTAACCAAGTTCCAAAAAGGAGGAGGTTCTATGTTAGTCTGTATGTATGTTTTTTATCGATAATTCCGCCAATTATGAACCGAATCGAAAATGTATTTTTAATTTGAAAGGGTATACTCCCGAGGTGGTCTCATTTAAATTTTACAGATATCAGCTGAAAAATCAAAAATAATGTAAACAATTCGAGCGAAATATTCGAATTTTGTACACGATGGAAGGCGGTTTTGCCATTTTTTGCGAAAAATATATTTTTTTTTAAATCAAAAACGTTACAATCGACCGAAAGCAGCTTGCTAAAATAGCGATTTTGCTCTTCGGTTTCTGTAGGCGCTGCAATATTCATTGCATTTGGGAAATTCCTATTTATCTTACAATATTCCTCTACCTATACAGGTTGTTAAAAAAACTTGCGACTCGGTTGATAAACCACGGTGAGTCCAGAGACCAAAAAGTTAGAAAATCTAGTAGCCACGCAAAATACAATAACGAACACGAATGAGTAGGTAGATACAATGATGTTAATATCGTTGAGTAGATACATAAACCTTGTAAGTAGCCCTACTCACACAGGGCATACCTAACTAGCTAACTACAATAATACATTATGATTTGTATCTAAAATAATCACAGTAAGCAGCGAGTTACTCGTGTAAACAGGGTGTACTCCACGAGATCCCGAGTCCTCGTGTATTGTAATACGCGCCGGAGGCCGCGTCGCGTCGCCATGGCAACCCCCACCCTACCCACACCACTCCCCCCACACCTACCTGCTCTCATTAATATGTACACTTTGACCAACTTATGACAACACTTGACTGAGGGCGCTGCTGTTTCATTTACAAAAGAAAAACTGATTGATTTCTTTTTAAGCATGTAATTATAAATTTTGACCAGTTTTGTATAAAAGTTGGTGTAAGCTCGGCCGGACATCGTCCCGATAGATATCTTGGACCTTCGCGAACTTTGCCTACGAAGTACGAACTTGGAATATCGACTGATCAAAAATTGATTAAGTGTAAAACCCAGCGTTTGCTATTTCGCGCGTATTGCTTTTTTATCCGGCGTAAAAGCAGCATATAAAAGATCTCTCGGCTTTATAGACTAGTACTAGACGAGACTTTTGCTTGATGAAAGTTTTTCATGGTTACTTTAGTTTAGATCAGCTACGAAACAAAAGGCTGTTTTAAGTAGTTACCGACGAATGAGAGTTGTATAAATAAGTCGTTGGATTTATCCATATCGCAAAGCTCGATATATGCTGATGTCCTATGGATTTCCAAGAAGATGGAAACAGCTTACATCATGTTCCAGCAATTTTAATCAGGTTGTCGGTCCACCTCGTGGACGACAAGTAGCTAGTTAGCAACTAGTATTACTGACTTTAGCTTTATATTAGCTTTTAAAAATTATAGGACTCCCAAGAAATCATCCTCATATTTTATCAGCTGTAGAACGTCCATTTAGAATATTTTCAAAATTAGCTGTTTGATACAAAAAGTTAATTTCGGAAGTTTTATGAACTTCCGACAAAATGTATGAAATAGCAAATTTGTGATTGGTCCTATAGTAAATATTGTTCAAAACTATACGTAGCTATTTTTTAGAAGATGTTGGCAGCAACAAAAAAATAGATCACTGGAGCTCCACGTTTTATTATGTAGTTGGTAACAGTGCTAAAGTACCGAATACACAGGGTTGACACTGGCGCTAAAACCATCGTTTTATCGCGGTGACCCTGGCCAATTACGACCAACGAGCAAATTGTAGAACTAAAATTTCGCGCGAGATAAATTACTTTTGTTCAGATGTTGCGATGGTAGTGCTTTCAATTGGTGGTATAGTTAAGTTGGTAAGAGTACAAGAGGCGGTGACAGCGCTGGCAGTCACAGTCTGACAGTATTTCGTATTTGTTATGGACTGGGGGCTAGAGGGGCCTTTTTTCTGTCGGGAGACGTAGGTATACGTCTAGAGGTCTTGTGGACGGAGTGAAATTCACACAAAAACAATACCTATTATAACTTGTTTTGTCAATATTCTCCGTATAGAATAATCGTAATAATTTTAAAGGTCAGAGTGAATAGGTATGTTCTAAGTCCGCGTGCTTCATCTACTGCTGACCATCAGACGAGTTGGTGGTCAAGCGGATTTATTCGCCATGGAAAAAAATACAGTATATTGTATTTAATTCTCAGCTGTAAGCCATCGATTTTTAAGGTTCCGTACCCAAAGGGTAAAAACGGAACCCTATTACTAAGACTCCGCTGTCCGTCTGTCTGTCGCCAGGCTGTATCTCATTGTAACCGCCGTTATGTATCTATATATACACATAACGTCTGTTCCATGTACTTATGCTAAATGTCGACTATTTACTTTATAAATTATTAACTAAAATTTTCTGTCTCTCTCAGACTTAGTAAAAGTTGTTGTGTTTGCTATCCTTTTCATGCTAGTGTTGATCTTTAAATATTTATTGTTCTTAAAAGATTAGAGTCGTGAGAAGTTCTAGACAAAATACCACGACAGTTTGCTGGTCAGTGTTTGTTAGAGAGTCTAAAGCACTAAAGAATAAAGTCCAAAATTGCTATTCTCTGACACAGGTCAACCGCAAATTATTAGAAGCTTTAAACTTTCGAGTGTCTGAAGTACTGGGGTCTCTAAAATTCTGTAGAACATGTTAGGAAGTCATATTTTTTCCTTTTTATTTACTGCGTTGACAGAAATATAGTATTGAAATAAATCGAACACTGGAGATAGGGTTGTCACTGTTTCAGAGATATTTAATTATAGAAGTCTTCATGCATTCCATGTCAATATCTTGCTTACTTCGATTTTATGTCAGATTAAATAGTATTATTATAATTTTACGTGTTATTCTGAATACGAGTATATAAATTATACTATTTTCTAGTAATATTTTGAAAATTTATAAGAAAGCGAAAGTATGTACAATTTGAGAACCTCTCTACTTTTGGTAGTTGGTCAAAAATATAAATGTGTTAACCCTAGTTGTCCCTTATGCAGTCTACATTGCTTCGATAATATATCTTCAAGTGGTAACTGTCGTGTAGATACAGTATAAACTTAGACAGTAAGACAACTTGGTACGGTATTAGGACATTTAATTTCATGGCGAAAATAACTTTAAATTAAGTAAATAATGGTAAGATATGGTTAATTACGTGCTGATTGAAAGTAGTTTCAAACAATTTTACGAAATAAATGAAGTATTACAGGAATGACGGCAGACTGTAATGTAAATATAAACCTTATAGCAATATAAGATCAAATCACTTAATAATATAGGTACTGAAATACAAATAAAGTACTATGTTTAGATAGTAATAACATATATAGGTTTGTTTCTGTCGAAGACTCTATATTTGTGGCTAGTTGACTTACTGGTGAAGGGAATGATAAATAGCCCCAGAAATTTTGACAAAAACTAAAGTGATTTCAAGAGGTTCCATTTTTTCGTTCATTTTGCCAAAACAAATAAATATTTCTATAATTATTTTTTGAAGTGTTTGACAGGAATGGGATTCGTTGAGATTAGAATGATTTTACTGAAAATTAACTAGGGCTTTTAGAGACAGTTCGGGTTTGGTCGCGGTAAAGAATACTCGCTTTTGAAAATAGTTCAGGTGTTAAATTATAACGCGTGTGGAAATTTTGAAATTAGAGCTCGCTCGCTTTGCTCATTTCCCAAGTGTAAAAGTGAAACAAAAGCCTTCGTCGATTAAGGCTTATTATAGTGTTTGTGTTGTGAAAGTGATACATCATAAATCTCTTTGAGACCTTTGGCGATGCTTTTCAAGGATTCATATTTGCAGTACTTAATAGCTTTGATCAAATCAGATATTTGATGATGTTATCTTTCATCTAAGTAATAAAATCAATTTATAGCTACTTCCTGCTGTTCTCCAGTATCAAGGATAAAGTTTTGTGTTGCCCCAGGTCTCAGAAAGATTTCTAACTAAGTAATACATATTTTTTCAAGGTATTTATTTTCAGGCCTAATTTTCAAAGTATTTAACTTTCAGGTGGCGGTACTATAAGTACGGTTCTACCTTAGACTCCGTTTCTCTCCCATCATTTTATCAGATTACTTGATAGGCAAATTTCAATAGTGGTAGCGTAAAGTCCTTTTCTTTCAGAAGCAGCGCGCCACTACATTGTTTTGGGCCATCTAAGGGTAGACTATTTATTAGTTTTCCTTACGTTAGGACTCATAAGATGTATGTTTGGAAAGACTGAGTGGATGAGTGAGACTACTAAACATTTAAATTCAGCAACATATAGCTAGGCTGTTTTATAGTTCCGGTACAAACGAAATAATAACATATTCGAATGAAAACTTTTGATAACCTCATATTGCACATCTGCTGATTTATTCTCATATGATATTTGGACATATGAACACATAAAGCTGTACATATATTATTATGCTGTATGGGATAAGGAGATCAAAGATCTACAAAAGAAGATCAAACATCTGTGTAAGGAGATCAGACATCTACGTAAGGAGTTCAGAGTTCGTGTATCTATATTGAACGAGATCCAAAATATTTATACGTTCTCACTGCAAATTTGTATTTCAGTACGAGATTTGGAATATTTATCTTTACATGATTTCATATTTTGAAACATTTAAACACAATGTTTATTGACAAAGTATTCGGTTATTGAAGGTTTTCATCATAAACTAACACAAAACGGAAAATAATCTTATTGGAATTAGGTCTCCTTTCCCCAAATAAAAATTTATACGAAGAATCACTTTCTTACACACGTGCACACTAGATAACTCGAATAAGAGTCGGGCGAAGGTTTAAAGCTGGTCAGATGTGAGAGTCGGGCCCTTCGAACCCCACCCTTCCAGCAGGGAAAGCCGGCCGCCAGGAGCAGCAGCAGGGAGGGATACACAGGATATCCGGCCGAAATAGTGACCTGCTAGCGGTTGCTATCTCGCAACTGGATATCCGAACATGCACTAGGTACACACACCACACGACCATGATATTCCTGTAGGGATCAATTCGAGTCATGAGGATATCTCTTGGTCACAAACTACTTAGCTTAGGAATCTTAAATAATAACAAAATTTGAGAACCTTAGGTTCTAACTTTAATAAAAGAGTGTTTGGATGTATGACTGGATTAAGAGATGAATGAATGATGATCGGTAAGAGATAAGAAGGTTTGAAGAATTAGTGTCTTTAGTGGCGTGGTTAGGGTTAAACTTGACGGATTTGTTGGTCAACTTTGGAGCAAGGTGTAGAGTTGGCAGGGAGCCTTGCATTCTATTTCGCTTAGGTTTTCCCTTTATAGATCTTAAGGATCTAAACTCCAAATCCTATACCTGTTTTCCTTTCAGAGGATGGTGATAGCAGCGATGCAGTCTGGCGCAGCTCAGAGGGGCAGATAATATAATTCTCATTGTACTAATGTCATTAATCACTATTTCTTTTAGCATAATGTTGGCCACGAAGAGAGAAGAAGGACAGACTGCGGACCACCGATCGCTGTAACTGTAAGGTGTAGCAGATAGCCGGAAAACAAGCTAAGTTGCATGCTTTTATTTAACTTCACGACTGATTTTATATCGTTCATGACGTATTGTAAGATAACATAAAAGTCCAATTGACTTTTATGTCATCTTACCAGTTTTAAATCCCATTAATTTCATTTCATTATGTGTTTATGTGCTAAGCGAATGTTTTCTTGTTTGTGCTGGCGTTTATTGATTTTCGTTTATTTATTTTTGATACAATGAACTGGCAATACCTATTTATTTCTGATTATACTATGAACTGGCAACACCTATTGTTTTCTATTGATTTATAAATTTAGATAAGCTAGTGTCGGAACTACTTTACTACTTTAAGTTCACTATTTATTTCATAATTTATTTTTAAAAACACAACGTAAATCTTACACAACGATGAAGGGTCCATTTGAGTTAGATATTTACTAGACGATCACATTTATTCTTGGCCAAATATTAAATAAATAATTAATAAATAGGAATAGACTTACATCATGAACGGAGAATCGATATTTTCGCAGATGATGTATTTCTGTTGCCGCTATAACGACGAATACTAAAAACAGAAAAAAAAATAAGAGGGCTGCCATACAACAAACCTGACTTTTTTACCGTTTTTCACTCGATATTAATACCGTTGACAGGTAGATGCTTGAAATATTCAAATATTCACTTCAAAAAAAATAATTAAAAAAATATATGAATTTAAGGGGGGCTTCTATACGGTACGAAACCTTCCGTGCGCGAGTCCGACTCGCACTTGCCCGAATTTTAATGTTGTTTCGTCCAACGGGTAGGTACTGTTACGAGATGGGTTCTTGGATAATCAGTTAAAACGCCGATTGTTCACTTTGCACTTTATTGCACAAAATCACAGTACACACGACACAACTGGTTCGCACAAACACGTCACACTGGCACTGAAATTCACACAACTAGTCACTTCACAATCACTGGTACCGCACTTGAACACGAGATGTTTTCGCTCCGGTATAAAACGCGATAACTGCCACAAACGAAAACCATCGCCCTATTTATATCGGAATAAGGGTTCTCTAGAAATCTGTAGAATATTCGGTGCCATTGTGACTGACAAAGTAAACAAGTGTAAAGTTCGAGAAACCCTATTGTTCCTATCTAAAATATCTAATAAAAAAATCTAACAAACAACAAACAATAGACGCGACACAAAGGCCGGTGCCGCCTGAGTCATAAAACCATAAATCTCGCGGTTAAGTGTAAACAACTAGCCGTCGTCCCGCGCGCGGCCACAGATTAATAAATAGTTACTAACGGCGTGGCCTACTGCGTAACACCACCTCCTCCCAAGACATGCTCGTCCCGAGCATCGTTGCATCCGTGATATCGCGCCAATCGATCCACGTGAACTATTTTGGGGGCACCTCGAGGTCCTTTCTGTATGCGGAACGTCACGTCGTTGATCTTGGTCACCACTCGGTACGGTCCATCCCATTTGGCTTGTAGCTTTGGAGACTTTCCTTTGCTGCGTATGGGATTGTGCAGCCATACCATCGAGCCTTCCTCGAACCCAGGATTGTTAGCCCTTCTGTCGTACCGAGTCTTCATTCTTTCAGATGCTTGCTGGCCATGCTCTCTAATGTGCTCATAGATGTCGTTCATCTTGTTCCGGAGGTCACTGGCGTACTCAGTTATGGGTTGTGGTGAATCCGGTGGAATGCCAGTTATTAAGTCGGCTGGTAGCCGTAATTCCCGTCCAAAATTGGCAAAAGCGGGAGTGACATTGGTGCTCTCATGAACAGCACTTCGGTATGACAACAAAAATGGCTGGATATGCTTGTCCCAATCCCGTTGTTTGCTTCCGACTACTTTTGCCAGGTATCTCTCCAGAGTTTGGTTGAATCGCTCCACCATTCCATCTGATTGCGGGTGGTAAGACGTTGTCCTTGTTTTGTGTGCACCCATTATTCGGCACGTCTCTTGAAACAGCTGAGATTCAAAATTTCTTCCTTGGTCACTGTGGATTTCCAATGGTACTCCAAATCGACAGAATACTTCATGCACCAATTTGTCTGCTATCGTCGATGCCTCTTGGTTTGGAATCGCGAAGACTTCCGGCCACTTGGTGAAGTAATCCATGACGACAAGAAAGTACTTGTTGCCACTTTCGCTCACAGGAAATGGTCCGGCTACATCCAGTGCGATTCGCTCCCATGGTGCTCCAACATTATACAGCTTTAATGCTCCTCTGCTGCGGGTATGCGGACCTTTCACTGATGCACAGCTCGTACATTTCCGTACCCAGTCTTCTACGTCATCTCTGCAGTTGATCCAGTAAAACCTTTCTCGAATTTTCAAGAGTGTCCGTTTCACACCCAGATGTCCTCCCGAAAACCCTTCGTGGTACAGCTTCAAAACTTCAGGTATCTTTGCTCTGGGTACAACCATTTGGAGATGGCACTGATTGCCACGAGCATTTTCCCATTTTCGGCAAAGTACTCCCTCCTGAAGCACCAGACTATCCCATTGCGCCCAATAGCTCTTTGTCGTAACACTCATTGAAGCAATAGCACTCCAGTCTGGCTTAGGGGCATCTGATTCCATCCATTCAAGAATCGGCTTGATGTCGGCGTCTTCTTCTTGTGCAACCTGAAGGGTTTCTTTCCATTCGTCACCGATGTCTGCTTTGAGCATTCTGACGGGCACCGAATCTTTCGACTCATGTCTTGAGCAATGCTTGCAGTCCTCTGAGCATGGCCTTCTTGACAGTGCGTCCGCGTTGCCATGAGATTTTCCACTGCGATGCTCCGTGGTGAAGTCAAACTCTTGTAGTTGCTCAATCCATCTTGCCACTTGGCCTTCGGGATCCTTAAACTGTAGTAGCCACTTCAGAGCAGCGTGGTCGGTCCTCAGATGGAATTTTCGCCCGAGCAGGTACTTGCTAAAATGTCGCAATGTCTTCACCACTGCAAGTAACTCTTTTCTGGTCACACAGTAGTTCCTTTCCGGCTTGGACAGGGATTTGCTGAAATACGCAATCACCACTTCTTGGTCTCCTTTCCTTTGTGACAGTACTCCTCCAATGCCGGTGTTGCTGGCGTCAGTGTCCACGATGAACTCGTTCTCTGTGTCCGGGAAGCCAAGAATAGGCGTATTACAAAGTCGCTTCTTTAGCTCTTGAAAAGCTGCGTCGCAATTTTCATCCCAGAGGAAGGGTCGTTTTTCCTCAGTCAGTCTATGCAACGGCTTGGCTATGTCAGCAAAGTTCTTCACGAATCGCCTGTAGTAGGAGCATAAACCCAAGAATGCTCTAACTTCCGTCTTGTCTTTTGGCACAGGCCAATCCTTGACAGCACTGACTTTTCCTGGATCCGTCTGTACGCCAGCTTCGGAAATCACATGTCCCAGGAAATTCACTTGCCTCTTGAAGAAGGAACATTTCTTCGGACTCAGCTTGAGATTGGCTGCGCGAATCTTAGTCAATACTCGTTCCAGGTTTTGCAGATGGTCTTCGAAGGTTTTTCCCACAATTATGATGTCGTCCAAATAGACTAGGCATGCATCTCCAATCAGTCCCGCGAGCACTAACTCCATTAGTCTTTCGAACGTAGCGGGCGCGTTGCATAATCCAAACGGCATCACGTTGAATTGCCACAGGCCTTTTCCCGTCGAAAATGCGGTCTTCTCTTTATCTTTAGGATCTAGTTCCACTTGCCAGTATCCGCTCTTCAAGTCCAGCGTAGTGAACCACTTCATACCTGTCAGTGTATCTAACGTGTCATCAATCCTCGGCAAAGGATAGCTGTCTTTCTTCGTTACGTCGTTGAGTCGTCGATAATCAACGCAAAACCGCATACTGCCATCCTTCTTTTTCACTAGAACCACTGGCGAGCACCACGGACTGGATGAAGGTTCTATCACACCATTGCGTGCCATGTCTTCGATCATTGACTCAACTTCTTTTTCTCGAGCCACTGGTATCCTTCTTGGCCGCTGTCGAATCGGTGACACGCTTCCTGTATTTATTGTGTGCTTCACTAATCCAGTCTTCCCGTTGACAGCATCATCGAGAGCAAATATGTCGGTGTAGCGCTGCAGCATCTTCTTTGCCATCAGAAGTTCTCTTTCGGTCAGGTCTTTACGGGAATCTTCCAATAGCGTTGACACGTTGTAACTCCCAGCACAGTTGTATTTCTCCTTTGGTTGTTCTTGGCATCTGCGCATCCAGTCTACTTCTTCACAAGTACCAATTGGGGTTCCTCCTTTGATGAGTTGTTCCTCGTTACTTGTGTTGAGCACACGCACCATAGCGGTATTAGTAGTCCTCACCAGAGTTCGGGCCAATAACCATGGTTGATCACCTTCCGACTGTTCTATTAGCACACATCGTCGTTGATGTCCCAACTTCGGCGGTAATCTAACTGCCACAATGGTCTCCGATCTAGGTGGAAGAACTGTTCTCTGCAGACAATAAACCTTTCCTGATGTGGCGCCTTCCATGAAGATTTCTTCTCTTCCACACTTCAAGATTCCTTGGTTGACGTCTATCTCGCAATGATGTTCTCGCATGAAGTCAAGACCCAGAATGCAATCGTCAACTATATCAGCCACGATGACCTTGTGTCGAAAAGTTTTCTCACCCAGCTTTAACTCCACCAGCTTCTCTCCTCGGACGGATATGTGCTGACCGGTCGCTGTCAGAAGTTGAACTGTTTTGCAGCTTTCGAAGTTCGGAAGAAAGCGCTTAGCCAATCGGGAACTGATGACAGTACGAGAGGCTCCAGTATCCAATGTCAGCTTGCAAGAAGTTCCATTGATGGCACCATTGATGATCAAGCTGTTCCCATCGTGAGCTTGTGAGATCAAAATCTTTGGCTTTTCTGGCCCGGATAACACTCGCCATTTTCCGCTTTCTTCAGCAGGTCGTTTATTCCTCCATAGTGAATGCGTTGCCTCGCGATCCTTCCGTTCTTCCAATAGTCGATCGTCCCTGGTTCGGCATGGCTTTGGGCAATTCTGCCATAAATGGCCTCTCTCTTCACAGTTGTAGCATCTTGGACCAAACCTCGTACGATGTGACGCTTCTTTAACTTCCTTTATGTGTTGAACATCTCTCGCTGGATTTCGTACAGCTTCCACTTCCAAGGCTTGGGCCAAAGCTTCCTTTGGGGTTTTATGATGCCCGAGTTTCACTGCAGTTCTAACTTCGAAGTCTGCTATGCCGTTAGAAAATGCTTCCACCAAATGTTCGTCGTTGGGTAATGGTGCTGACTGATAAGCCTTCCGGAACAGTTTCTCCACTTCGACAGCCCACTGCTGAAGACTTTCGTTGCGACGTTGCACCCTGTTCTTTAACTGCGCTCTGTACACACGCTCTAGGTGCTCATCGCCGTAGCGACTCTCCAACATTTCCATTAAATTATCGTAGGTCACTTCCTTGCCCACAGCATCAAGAATACTCAGAGCTTCATCGCGAAGGCTCATAATGAGGGCGTTCTTGGCTTGGTCCTTGTTCCATCCATTGGTTTGAACGGCAGCGTCAAATTGAATTTTGTAGGCTGACCATGATGATGTCCCGTCGAAAGGCGTCACTTTAAGCTTCTGTGAAGCTGGCGAGAAGATTGTAGGTGCAACGGTTCCGCCTCCAGACTTGATAACGTTCAAGGTCCTCCTCACATCGGCGATTTGTGTTTCCGCCTCGAAGATGCGAGATTCATGCTCCTCCATCTTTTTATTGTGCTCCTTTATGCTGGCGTCGTGCTGATCGACCGTTTCCTTGACCTCTTTTATCTCTTTGCCCAAGGTCGTCTGTAAGCTTGAAAGGAGTTCTTCTTTTTGGCGGGCCTGTTCTTCTCTGTTGCGGTCCAATTTTTCTTCGAGCTGACGAGTCTGTCTTTCATTGTTGCGGGCCTGTTCTTCCATTAGACGAGCCTGGTCTTCCAGTAGACGAGCCTGGTCTTCCAGTAGACGAGCCTGTTCTTCTTTGTTGCGATCAAACATCGACTGCATCATCGACATTATTGCAGCCATATCAAATGCTGCAGGGACAGCTGGTGATACAGCAGGTGCCACAGTAGGTGCTGCAGCAGGTGCTCTTGGATTTCTGGAGTCGTCGTTGGTTGCCTCGGACTCGCTGCCTTCCATTAACAGCGAATAGCTTCCGAAGCGTCGTGTATCGACCTCCTCCTGGCGGCGCTCCTGCTCCTCTAGTCGGCGCGCTTCCTCCTGTCGGCGCTGACTCCTTGTGCGCGGCGTCTCATCGTCGTATGGTGTTACCGGCATTTTCAATTATCCACCCTTCTGACACCAAATGTTACGAGATGGGTTCTTGGATAATCAGTTAAAACGCCGATTGTTCACTTTGCACTTTATTGCACAAAATCACAGTACACACGACACAACTGGTTCGCACAAACACGTCACACTGGCACTGAAATTCACACAACTAGTCACTTCACAATCACTGGTACCGCACTTGAACACGAGATGTTTTCGCTCCGGTATAAAACGCGATAACTGCCACAAACGAAAACCATCGCCCTATTTATATCGGAATAAGGGTTCTCTAGAAATCTGTAGAATATTCGGTGCCATTGTGACTGACAAAGTAAACAAGTGTAAAGTTCGAGAAACCCTATTGTTCCTATCTAAAATATCTAATAAAAAAATCTAACAAACAACAAACAATAGACGCGACACAAAGGCCGGTGCCGCCTGAGTCATAAAACCATAAATCTCGCGGTTAAGTGTAAACAACTAGCCGTCGTCCCGCGCGCGGCCACAGATTAATAAATAGTTACTAACGGCGTGGCCTACTGCGTAACAGTACTTTGCGACTCTATATTTTTAGCTGTTGTGTCGTACTCGTACTGAAAACTCTAGTTTACTCTACGAGACCAATTCTTTTTTAATTCATTTGGGGATTTAATTTTGTATGTAAATACTAAGTAATTCATAGTTTCGGCGGCAGGACTGATATCGTGTGTATGTATGACGTATGTATATCTTTTATAAATTGAATTAAAACCGTAGGTACTCATAGATACTGTGAGAAGCATCCTAGGAGGGTGTTGATTCCCACTTTGAGAATAACTAGTAAAGGACAATCGGATACAGTTGTTAGAGTGCGACTGATGGTCTATTAAACTCTATAAGGTACATCACTGAACAATGAAACATACCAGAAAATGTTACCTAAATAAGTAAATATATTTGGGATGTCTAACACACCGTCTCTGACCCCAAACTAAGCGAAATTCGCATGTACCTATAGCGTAAAACAAAATAATTCACACGTCTGATCACACTAAACTAAGTATGGTTTATTGTAAATGTTTTACAAAGTAAATCATGGGGATATACCTACGGACTAAGTCATAATATTGAAATAAAAAATGTTTAACATGAAAATAATTGCGGTGCGTTGATGTCTTTTATAGAAGAAAATGAACGCTGCCATCAATATTTTAAAAGATACAATTACTTAGATTTTTATCTTATTTGAAAGATAATTTTTAAAACTGTTTTTAAGGAATGATTAATTCATTGTGATCATAACACGAACATATTAGTGAAGGTTCCCTTAAATTGGAGTGTCAAAGGCACACCTAGTCTATACACGGACTTTAGTTATACTTATAACCTACTTAGCCTGTATCATTTTCCAACTGAGCGCTACCGTGGCTTGGATGACACGTTAAATCGTAGGTGCCGGTTGTTTTAACTGTTTAGCTATGTCAGAGGCCTTCAGGCGGCCTAAAAACTCTGAGCTAGCCACCCGGCCTACACAAACTTACTTAGACTTTAATTAGACAAGTACTTACACATTTTCAGTTATGTTACATGTAGGCATAGGCCGAATCGACATCGTGGCGGCTGTAATTAAAAAAAAACAAAATTCTTTCAACAAAATTCGTACAACAACATAAGGTTACGTCTTCGAGTAAATATCTGTAGAGCCACATCCTCTAAGTGAAAGTAGTAAAAAAAATGTCCAAGCGCCGTCATATATACTGATTTCTATATTTACATTAATTAATTCACAATGACCCATTTTCTCGAATCTCGATGTTATGTCACCTAATTAGTGCTTGTTTTGACATCGCGCGGCGTTGTAGTCGGCTTGCAATCGCCTCACGACTAACTAAAAGCCTGCCCACTAAATAGCTTGGGCATAGTTTTGGCTCGGACATTTTTTTTTCACGATTGTGACTCTATAGATATTTTCTCGAAGGGTTAAACAAAAGAAACGAAGCCACCCGCAGTAGTCAGGAAAACTGTGTCGCAGATAGCAACGCCCACCTCCAGTAAAGAATTTTACAAAATATATACATAGTACATAATAATAAATATACAATTATAGTACATGTAATGGTAATGGTGCACAAAACCCAATTAAATTAAATTTAATAATAAATTAATAAACATATATTAAAGGATATCGTACACACGGTCTCTGATCCCAAACTAAACAAAGCTTGTGATATGGCTTCCATAGAATGATATACTACATATACATATTTTTAAATACATACTTATAGAGATAGTACCTGAATAACACCCAGACACAGAGCAAACACCAATGTTCATCACATAAATGCATGCCCTGGGTGAGGATCGAACCCACGCCTCTTTGATCCAGAAGTCAGGTTCACTAACCACTGAGCCACCGAGACACTAATTATTTTATGTTCCATATTTTATTTTATTAATTCTGACTGAAGTTTACGTAACAGCCGCGCGAGGATTGGGTTTCGTTTTTATAGCAGCAGAGTACTAGCCAAGACAAGTAAAACGAGCCCAAACACGACGGGTCATCTTGTTTAGTATAGGAGTTCCTATGGCCACCTGCCGACTCCATCATCTGATCAGCCCCATAGTACCATATTATTGCATTGTCGATATACATACATATGCGTGCAAAATTGCAGCTCAATTGGAAATCGAGAAGTTGGTCAAATTTAACTTGCAAGATTCCACCCGAACTTGCATACATAACATACATAGGTACAAGTAGCGGCACGTAAGTCTAGCGCTGAGGGTACTGTGGAGGGGGTGGCTGCGCATGTTGACCGCCATACTAAACTTATGCGCAGGCAACCCGTCCACACTTCGCTTAGCGCTAGACTTATATGCCGCGACCTGTACATGCATTGCAAATTAAATTAAAGCTTGTAATATTAATAGGCTAGCTTTAGTCCAAGAGAAAGCTCCTGACTTGAATGAGGCACACAATACTACACGACACCTATCCGAAGACTGATAGTGCCTACATTTTGCACTAAACTGACAACTAGCTGCTATTTTAACTAGCTAGGAGAGGTTAGCTGCTAGCCAGGAATGTGTGTGTGTGTGTGTGAGTGAGTTATGATAGCAGTAATCCTATATATCGATGTCCCAACACCTTACGGCGTCCATGTGTGTACCTAACGCGGTACGTGCCACATCTGGCGTAGAACGCATCGCTGAACGATGCCTGTGCTGCACATACATTTAATATGTTTCCAGTACCTAAACATCTTAAATCATTGTATACACTGCTTCTTTCCACTGCTCATTTCTTAAGTACGTCAAGTTGAGATCACCATAGTTCAGCATAACGGTCGGCACGGTCAGTCTTCGGATTGGTGACTAGGAGGCCTAGGTCTCTAATGTTTCAACCGTCAAGCTACGTCGGTGGTCTTCATGCAGGTGGCTTAAAAACTCTCATCATCATCAACATCCACAGCCTTCTTTATCCCACTGCTGGGTATAGGCCTCTCTACTGTGCCATCTCAAAAGCTCTCACACCGGGACTATTCACCTGGTCTGTTCAAACGTTAGGTAATGGATTGTTCATGAAACGATTAATATATTATTTTTCTTTGTGTTTACAGTAGTAACAACTTGGAATATTTTCGTATTGTTTCTAAATACTACATCGCACCGGTGCAATTTTCACCTTTCCGTTTCCAGCTAAATTTGAAATTGCAAAATTGTATAAAAGTGTAGTGTCTAGTGGAGTTCAGAGCATGACCTTGTAGCATGCCTGTATATTAGTTTTATTTGATTTGTTAAATGTTTTATATAGTTACAGGCCGTAGTTCAATAAATTGTTTGCTACATTTTTACGCTTATTTTGAAGCATGACACGAACACTGGGGGCCTCTCTCTCTCTTCCTGGCTATGTATCCCACATGGTGATGGGGTCAGCCTTCCTCACTTTTCTCCTCCACTTCGCTCGATCTTCGACATCTTCTTCGGAAACACTGCACTCTCTCATGTCCCTCAGCACTACATCCCTCCATCTTGTCTTCGGTCTGCCGGTTCTTCGACCCGGGATAGAAAGTTGCAGAGCCAAGTTGCCTACGTAGTCCGTTGGTCTTCTCCTAACGAACACTGGGGGCCTACTGTGAAATATTCTTTCTTGTTCCGCCTGTACGAAATGGACGCAGTATTTAAGCACGGTTCTTAGCTTGACCTTATGAATAGTAACGAGTATATTTTGTACAAATCTCAGTCACTGTTCGGCACGTTCCGTGCTGCGAAAGCTCGCCTGTCGATCGAGCCACATTTGGGGGCTGGTCGCAAATGGCACCACTATCTAAGCAGATTACCGACATTACTGGCCTGCGCTTCGGACCGAAATTATTCCACCAAAAAACTAGACGAAATAACCTCTAGGATCCGCTAGATTAACTTTGGGTATCTAATTTGGCCTTTACTTGGGGCTACCAGATGGATTATTTAAAATTCCGGAGCGAAAGTCCGATTTTTAACAGATAAACAGATAAACATTTTATTGATAATTTGTCAAAATTATGAGTCACAAAATTGAAAACTAAAACATTAATTGAAAAATCCTGTAATTTAAATAGTAAATCAAAAAGATTATTATGATCAGTAGCCAGTCAGAAATCCATAGAGTAGGCCTGTGTCCAGCAGTGGATGTCTTACGGCTGATGAATAGATAGATGATGACTTCTTTTTTAAATCATGATCTTTGGATTCAGGATCTAAATTCCTCGCGGCCCGCAGTGCTTTGCGAGACGAGTCCGAGCAATGGTATAAGTTTTAGAATTACAGTATTTTTTTTTTAAGTAAGTATTAGAAGAAGAAGAGTAAGTTTAAGTATTAGAAGGCCGCAGAATACGGTCAAACTCGACCAACTATGGTCTAGTCAATATAATACTTGAACCGACCGACTAAAAAATTACTTTATAATAAAATGTTCCTTTGTATTACTAGTAAAATCCGGAAATTTTAGGATCAATCTCGAGATATGGCAACCCAGCCTGTACTCTACTTGTTAGGTATAATTTTCGCGAATTTGGTGACGTCCATGAAAGTTATTCCGATTCAGTGAGTCCTACATAAGTGTAATTGTTTTTTTATTCTTAGATCTTTTTTATGTGAATGTGTACTTCTGTTTCATTTTATGCCGTGGACGCCAACATAATGTTTAAGGTCAAAGTGATGTGTGTAGATAGGTATCAACATAATTAAATTCACCGCGCATTATAGGGACAGTGCTGCCAACTCTTTTTGGCAAAAACGCGCTATCAGCACGTCAACAACGCGCTAGATCGCGCTAAATGGTACCTACGAAAAAACGCTCTATAGTTGGCTCAAAACAGTGATAAAAGTAGGTATAATTATATGTCGTATATTAAAGTAATAATAAAAAAAATAATCGGCCAAGTACGAGTCGGACTCGCGCATGGAGGGTTCCGTACTGTATGGGAGCCCACTTAAATATTTATTTTATTTTAATTTTTTTATTTATTATTGAAGGGAATATAAAACTAAATATTCTGTGAAAATTTCAAGCATCTACCTGGTACCATTATTAATACAGAGCGAAAAACGTCTAAAAATTCAGGTTTGTTGTATGGGAGCCCCCCTTAAATATTTATTTTATTATGTTTTTAGTATTTGTTGTTATAGCGGCAACCGAAATACATCATATGTGAAAATTTCAGCTGCCTAGCTATCATGGTTCATGAGATACAGCCCGGTGACAGACGGACAGACAGACAGACAGACGGACAGACGGACATCGAAGTCTTAGTAATAGGGTCCCGTTTTTCCCTTTGGGTACGGAACCCTAAAAAACGTTTATTGTTCATAAAAGTTAACACAAAAAAGTTGTACACTAGATCCCACACTGGTTGTGTCGTAGGATCCAGGCTCTTTCGTTTCTTTCGTTCCGTTTCCGGCTTTTAGATTGTAAACAAGTATTTTGTTCTGCTGCTCGAAAGTTTATTCTAAATAATGTAAATAGTGATTGACAATACTTACAAGACACAAAATTGTCATGCCAGTGGTCGGCGTACTTAGATTTTATTATCATTTTGTGACTAGATAACGGAGTGCACTGAAAAAACAGCTTTTTATCATCACAAGACACCGTTGGAACCTACAATCAACCAAAATCACTCAAAATTATTGGACTAATCACAACCGTAAGTTTTTGATTCCAACCAAAATGAACATCTGATTGGATCAGCTGTTAACTGTCACTCCTACGCATGCATGACCAACATTACAAAATAAAGTTGCGTTCAAAAACGGTAAATTTCTCTCGTCATCATAGACAAAAACTGTCATAAGCGCAGACTGATATTTTGGTGAGACCAGCATCTTATGACTTTCCGCTACTTGGTAGAATTTAAATTATTTTAAATATGACTACTCGATCAAGGGCTAAAGCAGATGGAAAATCTAACATTGCAACAAAACCAATCGAAAATGAGTCCCAGTCTATTATTAAAAAATATGAGAGCACTATAAACATTCTTAAAAAAGATATAACAGAAAAAGACAAGTTAATCAAACGATTACACGACGAACATGAAACAAATTCTTCTGAATTCGAAAAAATGTGTGAAGAAAGCAGCACATTACGAAAAAAGTTAGCATTGTCTGAAAAGTCCAACAAAACACTTCTGGCTGATGTAGATAAATTAGATGAAAGAATTCACGATCTAGTAGAAATAAATAGGATCTACGAAACACAATTAAACAAAGGCTTAGATCCCATAAAAAATGAGTTAAACGTCATGACAACCAACTATAAGAATTTACAATCAGAATATAGTACATTGCTGGTACAGTCCGCTGATAATATGACTACAAAAAAGAAAACTAAAAAGAAAACCCGTAAATCAAAATTCTGCACGTGTAAAAGAAAATCAATAAACAAACTCAAAAAATTGATAGCGAAACTGAACAAAAAGATAAACAGTTTAAAATTGGACATAAGTAAATATGAATCTCTTAATAAATCAAACGACGATTACGACATGTTTACAAACAACCAAAATGAAGAAATAATAGAGATGAAAAAGGATCTATCACAAGAAAATGAATTACTTTTAAGTGAATTAAAAAGAAGAACCAGTTTAATAGAATCTCAGCAAAGTTTAAACAGCATATTACTAGAACAATTGAACGTATATGGATCTGATTTGAAAGACAATGAAAAAACAACGACAAAAATCAATTACATTGATGAAAAAATACGAGGAATCGAAACATTAATTGAATACATAGAAGGAGATAAGTCAGAAAAAAGAAACCGAAAAGATGAAGCGGTGAGCGGAAAAACCCTTGCTGATGTATCCGGAACACAAGCGGAGAATAAAATTCTTACACCTATCCTAACAGACGACAAAAACGAGAATATATACATATATTCTGACAAAATAGGTCGTGACTTGGGGAAAAGACTGCAACATCGAGCATCAAAGAATGTAATCAACATATGTACTCCTGGAGCACCTTTTGAAAGAATCTTACATAATTTAAGCACGGGAAAGCGACTAGAAAATTCAGTAAGTGTATTGTTAATAAGTGAAAACCCAAAAATGGGTCGACTAGAATTCAGAATATGTCTTCAGTTACTCAATGAAATCTGCAAAACTCAAAAAGTATTTGTATGTACATTGCCATACAGTCACGACCTAAGCTATAATGAAAATATTTATATGTTCAATACAGATTTGTATGAAATGACCGCGGGAAATGATAATATACACATAATTGACGTTAATTATAATAATGATTTACTATATTGCAAATCAATCTACAGCAACAAGTACAAAGATATCTTGTGTAATGTACTACTCTCAAACCTCATAAATTCATCAGAAGACATAAACACTGTAGACAAATGTAGTAAGGTAAATAGTACTTTGTCTCTGAATGCCACTAATTCAGCGAATTTTTTAAGCCGGTCTCATCAGCATCATGTATTCGGATAGTGCATCAAAATATACACGGCATACAAAATAAGGAATTAGAGATAGGTTTGTTCTTGGAAAAATTCAAAATTGACATACTATGTTTAACCGAAAGTTGGCTAAAGGAATCTCAAATGCAATTTGGATTTCCCAACCATGTTGTTGGAGCATTTTTTGACAGAAAGCACGCTATAATGGGGGGAGCAATTATTTTGATTAATAAAGAGTTACAATTTAAAAAAAGAGAAGATATTGGAAATCTGTCTGTAGAACGCGATATCGAACTCGCATGTGTTGAATTAAAAGATTATATAATTGTAAGTGTATATAGACCACCAAGTGGTAACATTGACACATTTGAAGAGGTAATGGAAGATGTACTCAGAAAGATAACGAAGAAAAAGAAAAAAGCGTTAGTCGTAGGTGACTTTAATATAAACATCTTAAAACCATCAAAAAGGGTATCTACTTTCATTAATATTTTCCGTAGTTATGACTTGGATCCAGTGTTTAATGAACCTACTCGGATAACCGAAACCACTGAAAGTTGCATTGATAATGTATTTCTAAACTGTGAAGTACTTGAAAAATCTATTATTCATAAACTAACTTCGGACCACACAGGTCAATATATTAGTATACCAGTTACCAACAATAAAAATGCCAATTTTGTGTCACAAAAGCGTGTAGTAACTAAAAGTAAAATAATTAGATTCCAAAATAATATAAGTAATGAAATCGACAATTGTTTTAAATCAAAACTCAATAATCCTGTAAATCCTAATACGATGTATAATGCTTTGTCGAATATAGTTAAAAATAACTATGATAAAGAGTTTCCTAAAACGAATTTCACTAGGAAGATTAACATGTCTTTCAATGATTGGGCTACAATTGGCATAAGAAAAAGCAGAGATAGATTATACGAATTATACGGAGAAAAACCCTATAGACATGACATGACTTTCCAAAATTATGTGACTAATTATAGCAAAACATTTAAAAGAGTTTGTAAATATGCTAAAGCCATTCACTTACAAAGGCAAATTAACAATTCGTCTGATAAAATTAAAACCACATGGTCCATAATCAATCAAGAAACTGGAAAATCTAGACAACAAGTCCGCAAAATCAAATTAAAACAGAACGATAGGATTATTGATAATGATCTAGAAGTAGCGAATACTTTTGCAAATTTCTTTAAAAATATACCTGTAGAAACAACTAAAAATCTGAACACACAAAAAGATCAGGCCATCAAATTGCTTAGTGAAAATGTCAGTTGCAATCCCTCAAATTTTTCGTTTCACCAAGTTACTCCAGAAATTATTGTAAAAACTTTCAATTCTTTAAAATCAAAAAAGTCAGAAGACATTTGCGGAATGTCTGTCAAATTTGTTTCAAATATAGTAGAAATGTTAGCTTCGCCTCTTTGTGAAATTTTCAACAGCTGTATTGAAGAAAGCGTGTTTCCTGATTTGATGAAATGCGCTAAAGTACTACCACTGTTCAAAAATGGAAATTACAAGGAACCCGGAAACTATAGGCCCATATCAATTTTACCAGTGTTTAGCAAAATTTTTGAAAAGATTCTACTAACGCAGCTTATTTCTTTTTTCAATTGTAAGGGCATCTTCTACAATAAACAATTTGGGTTCTCAAAAGGTTGCTCGACAACAGATGCTGCAACAACATTTGTTGAGAACATATACGAATCCTGGGAAAAGGCACAGGATGTTTTAGGTATCTTTTGCGACTTGTCGAAAGCCTTTGACTGTGTAAATCATGACATCTTACTAAGCAAACTATATCATTACGGTGTCAGAGACGGTCCACTTGCACTACTTAAATCTTACTTAGCTCAAAGAATTATGCAAATTGATGTAAATGGCGTACTATCTGATGCAATGAGTGTGGATGTAGGAGTTCCACAAGGATCTATTCTCGGTCCATTCCTTTTTTTAGTTTATATAAACGACCTGCCATTTTTTGTTCAGAAACATGCTGAAATTATCTTATTTGCAGATGATACCTCCTTATTGTTTAATGTTAACCGAAAATCTTTAGATACTTCTAAGATTAATGAAGTACTTAATAACGTCTCGAAGTGGTTTAGTACAAACAATCTGGCATTAAACGCACAAAAAACCAATTGCCTTTGTTTTTCCTTAGTGAATAATAGGAAATTAAACCCTATTGAAATCGATGGAAATTCTTTAGCCATCTCCAACGACACAAAATTTCTTGGCATCACCTTAGATTCAAAGCTACAATGGGGTCCTCATATAAAACAATTATCAGGAAAATTAAGTTCAGCAGCCTACGCTGTAAGAAAAATAAGAGATTATTGCGATGTCCAGACAGCTAAAACTGTTTATTTTAGCTACTTTCACTCCCTTATGAGCTATGGAATTATTCTTTGGGGAAATTCGGCAGATTTTAAATCAATTTTCATACTGCAAAAAAGAGCTATAAGAGGCATCTACAGGATTGGACCGAGAGAATCTCTGAGAGAACTATTCAAAACCATAAATATTCTGACAATGCCATGTCTTTATGTTTATGAATGTATTTTGTACGCTAGGAAACGTCAACATAATTATACTACTCATAATTTAAACACTAGACTGAAAGGTAAATTAGTATTACCCAAGACCCGCCTTTCAAAGATACAAAAATCGTTTACAGTAAATTGTGTCAAATTTTATAATATCCTTCCAAGATGTTTGACAAGCCTTAATGACAGCGAATTTAAATCGTATTTGAAAAAATGTTTACTAAAGAAAGCATACTATAAAGTAGATGAATTCATAGAGGACAGAAAGGCGTGGCAGAAAATGAATATAATAGATGGTATTAATTATTGAAGATGAAATGGAATGTTTTTAGAATTTGAGTTAGTATTTTAAGCATATTTATTTTATACAATGAACATTTTATTGGACATTTTTTAATGTATTAATTGTATTTTATTGAATTTTTATTTCATAATTACTGACATTCTTAATATTATTTATTATTTGACAATTGCTTATTTATGACTATCGTTATCCTGACATTTTCAATTAAATTGCTAATTTTAGATTGATTTAATTTTTCTATTTTTTTTTTTTTTTTAAATAAGCAAATCTAATTCAATTTAATCTCATTTTAGTTCATCATTATTATTTGAGTGGTGTAAACCAACCAACCAAACCAGCTGGTGGGTTTCCATAACTCACATATGGCAACATTGTGTTGTTATTTTTAGATGAGGTTAATTTTAACTTATTTTGTTATTGTTTATTTATTTTCCGTGGTATTCTTGGATTAATGATTGGTTAGTTTATGATGAATGGTCGCGCGACCAATCATTAATCTAAGGTTATTTATTGTTATTTATTATTTTTTGTTTTTAACTTTATTGTTCATAATTTGAAATGTGCTTAGATTCATGACGTTTCAAAAGTGTATCTTTGGTACTTAATTGAAATAAATATATTTGAACTTTGAACTTTGAACTTTCCCAGACGGGGAAGGTAATACTCACACAATGCTACATTTTAAATATATTATGGAAACTAACTAACTTAGCATGATTATTTTATACGAATAATACAAGTACCTACATCAATATTTAAAATATTAATACGACCTATTATACTAGTTTATAAATAGTACACTGTTTTTTTTAATATAAGTCTTTATCAGAATAGCATTTATGGTGTCCAAGCTGAAAAACTTTCGTTGAAAATCTTTCGTTTCAACGTCAGAGCGTAGTAATGAAAACACTTTTGTTGCTACGATACATAATAAGAGCATTTCGGTGTCTTTGTTTATAAAAAAATATTAATTCGTTCTGTATAACGCTATTGTAATATTGATTAAAAACGCGCCAAGCTCTAAGTTGGTAGCACTGGCATCATCAGTTGATGCACTTGATGCTCTATGCGACGCTTGCCGGTGCGTGGATTCGAATACGTTACAGCCCCATAACATAAAATAACAATAATTTAATTATTTTAATCATTCTCTGCTTCTGAAAGCACTAGGTACTAGTACTAGGTAGGTAATAGTTTCTCGTCGTCAGAGCTCATTAGGTCTCAGTCTCGCGGGAGATGTACTAAAACAAGTTAAACCTAAGTTTGCGAACTCGACTGCCCGGCTCCCCGCAGTACCTGAACGAAACCTTGTGGAAATTCATACCAATTCCCAAATTTTCATTAATTTAATGTCAATTAGTTTTGTATATTTTAAGGTTAGGTACTTTTAGCCATAAAAAGTAGGGTAGAAACTTCGTATTGCGGCTGACCTCAGCCCTTGCCAGAGTTTTTAAGAATGTTTAAAGTTGCAATTATACCTAAGGGGGTGGGAAAGGCCATTAAAAATATTTACTATCTACTCACGTGATATTTTTCAGGTGGGATAGGCCAAGATGCATATTCCTTAATTACGAATCCTTGGGTACTAATTTTATAAATCCGAAATTGTGTGTTGTTGGTTTGTTTGCTACTAATTTAGGTATAGTAACAAAGGTCCCACTTGATTTCTTGTTGTCAATTAGAATATTCACCACTTGTATTCCCATGGTTCACTACATAGTAGTACGAGCTCTAAACAAAAGTGACAAGAAAAACTACTTAGACTTAGATAAAATGTACCTAGTTACATAAGCCAGGCGTAAGAGGGGCTCGCGGCAAGGACCTCGAAGTAAGTGAAAGAAAACAAAAGTAATTTATGGAGCCACTGGCGCGGATATTTCGCGCATTATGTACGACCCCAACACACACTTGATTGTACATACACTGATAAGTTGTTATAGAAGCACATAATTAACTCAAAAATGAGCTATAACTTGATCTAGAGGAGTCTCGGGGAGTTACTCGTAATTTCTGGAAAAACTTCACACCTAACATTACAACTATTGGTAAAGCTAATAAGTTCTCATGTTCATATACCTACTCGTACGTTTACAGAATAGTGCAGTTTGCAATGTGTGCATAGTAAACAGGTTTTATTGCGGCATACGCAGGTAATAATAGTAGATTATGTACCAAGAGAACCAAGTGGTGTCTTATGTCACGGGCGACAATTGGACCCTGAGCGTAGCGAGGGACTGGGTGTTTTAAGTTAATTTCCGAGAGAAGCCAGGGAATTATTTAGAGTCCTGAGTGAAACGAGGGGTTCAAGTCGCCCAAGACGAAGACAAACTTGGTTCTAGAGGTCCATACTCTACTTTTCATACATCCTGCGAGAAAATATAACCCCAAGAATATGAGTAATACTTACGTCATATATTCACTAAGTGTAGGTACTCATTAGGTAACTCGTTATTGTTCACAATAAATTAAAACAAATTAGGATATATCTACGAATTTTTAGGGTTCCGTACCCAAAGGGAAAAACGGGACCCTTTTACTAAGACTTCGATGTCCGTCTGTCCGTCTGTTTGTCTGTCTGTCACCGGGCTGTATCTCATGAACCATGACAGCTAGGCAGCTGAAATTTTCACAGATGATGTATTTCTGTTGCCGCTATAACAACAAATACTAAAAAGAAAATAAAATATATATTTAAGGGGGGCTCCCATACAACAAACTTGATTTTTTAGACATTTTTCGCTCTAAATTAATAATAGTAACAGGTAGATGCTTGAAACTTTCACAGAATATTTAGTTTTATATTCACTTCAATAATAAATAATAAAATTAAAATAAAATAAATATTTAAGGGGGGCTTCCATACAGTACGGAACCCTCCGTGCGAGTCCGACTCGTACTTGGCCGATTATTATAGAATCGGATCGAATTTATAACAAATAAATACTACATGAAAAAAATAAGACCATGGCCACGAGCATTGCAAAGAGATTTTATTCTATAAAATCGAATGTCGAATTATTGGTAAAAGAATTATCGAAATCGGTTGAGTAGATCCAGAGATTACCCCCTACAACCTCACAAACTCACAAACTTTACTTCTTTATTATATTAGTATAGAAGTATAGATACAAATACAAATACAAAATCATTTATTAAGCATAATGTTTACATTAAACCTTAAAAGTAACTTAGAGCTAGACTTTAGATAATAGGTCATTTTCGAACAGGTGGTATGAAAACGTAATTGTAGGTACCTACTTATCATTTTCCATATCCACAAGTCTTTTATCTCATATTTTCAGTGCGCGATTAGTCCTGTAGTACCCACATAAAAATAATGTGTTTAAATCCCGAAAGTTCAGAAATAACATCCACAAGTCTGGCTTAGGTGCTTTTTGGTGCATTCACGTAGCTATCGATTTTTTTCTAAGGACGTATGCACGATGCTTCACGATATTTTCCTTCAGCAAAAAGCGTAAATAAATTCCATGGTACGAGACTGGGTATGATGCCGAAGCCATGAAAACATGAATACATGTCCATGCATGTAAGATGCGCTTTTCATGGCTTCGGTTACTTTACTACAAGGATCTTACTGTATTCCCTGTCGTATACCACGTACAGTGAGCTGCGCATAACATTTAATGGCAGGCAGCAGGCATGCCGAGTATTGCAGCGGCCATCGGGCAGAGCTGTGTCGCAGTATTTTGTAACAGATCTCAGAATTCAGAGTAAAATACAACGACGGTGTCTATAGATATTTCACGCGTTGTGTCACGATCAAGAACATATTGTTCTAAATAAAGGTTCTTGTTGGATAGTAAATTGATAGGGTGCAAATCCTGTGGTGGTCTAGTGGTAAAACACCGTACAATCGTATCGTGTGGATTTAATTTCACAATCGTGTAAAAAAGTGCCCGAGTCAAAACCCTGCCCGAGCTACGTAGTGGGCAGGCTTTTTAGTTAGTCGTAAGGCCATTGCAAGCCGACTACAACGCCGCGCGATGCCAAAGTGCTCGGTTACAAACACTAATTAGATGACATAACGTCGAGGTTCGAGAAAACGGGTCATTGTGAATTATTTAAAGTAAATATATCTAAGTCGGTATGTATGACGGCGCTTTTTTACTACCTATAGACTGTGGCTCTGTAGGTATTCCAAGGGTTTCATGCATGAATTTGGGGATGGGCTTTCGCACTACTGGCATGTCGTTGAAGGAAGACATCGTGAGGTAACCTGCATCCTGGGAAGAAATTCATCGGAAAAACCTAAGTTTTGTAGTTGTTTAAGCTACATGTTCATAGAAATGTAATAAGAGGTGCACAAGCGATGCGCTAGGATAATATGGATTGTGATATCAGATCAATGATTTATTTAACATATGGATTGTGATATATCTAATCGATGATCTATTCTGTTTTTTTTTCCTCGCGCATTACTCATCTATACCTCACACATCTTTGGTAGATAGGCAGCCTGAACGTAAGGAGCTTCTCTCTATGCGTCAAATTATAGGTAACATATCAAGGAGCATAAGTGGAGAAAGCGCGCGGGGCGGCCACCCTCACCAACGATAGGCGCTTTAGATAATCACCGACGGTATTTTCGTCAGTCGAAGTAATTTTGTGCCAATGTCAACACGTCATGCGCTTGCGTTTTAAATACATAAATACGTTAAAATAATGCCGAATTGTGCCGTAAAATGGTGTGGAAAGAGTTCCAAATCTTCAAGTTACACTAAAGATGGAATATCATTTCACAGACAAGTGATTTTCTACTCAAATTTATCAATTTAACAATTTTGGAAAAAAATGTTTCGAATATTCAATTAGTCAACCGCACCCGTTGATGTCTTTCATGTTGTCTCTTTCTGATACACTGTAACATTCGTTAGCATTCCGTCTCTTTTGTTCTGATAGTGCTGTGCTGCTGCATCGCATCGATTTATATCGACAACGTTAAAGTCATAATATAATCATTTAAGTAAATATTTGATAATATGAATGTGTTCTATATTTTCAAGAATAGGTAAGTTAGAATATCATAATAATATAAGCATTATTATTTACGACATTTTATTTAAGAGTACTTGTTGTTTGAAATAATTTTCTCTGTTGATTGGTGTATGTTTTGTAGGCAAACAGACACGTTTTCATTCATTTCCATAGACATCTAGGAACCCTTATAATTTCATCATGTCTGTCTGGCTGTCCGTCTGTATGTCACACCCCAATAACAATGTCAGTTTTTCACCTATTCATATGAAATTTAGTACAAAGATATAATAACGTTAATTTGGACATGTTAAGAAAATCAATAGTTTTGTTTTTAGACCCCCTTCCCATATACGTGAAATTACGTATCGTTAGACAGGTCTAAAGATGTTTCTTTGAAATAGCAGTGAGACATATTTATCGGAACAGATAAAAAGAACAGATATTCACATGTAACAGAAAATACCTGTTACTCGTATACTATACCTATTCTTTCAAAGATCTCAAATAACAGGAGCCGGCATTTATATGTTTCTCCTATATAACATTTATTAGAAATATTTATTAAATCCGTTATACTGTATTTGTCAAGGTGAAATGTTCCTTAAAGCTTTCGTATAAGGTTCAAAACGAATTTCTAAACAAAATGAAGTGGTTTAAGGCAAATACATAATTATGGAACCCCACTTTTGAGCGTGTCCGACACACTCTTGGCCTTTATTATAATATATAATATAATTAATGATGTAATGAGTAATTTTTTTTTCTTTTATTTACACTTTATTGGTTTATTTTAAAATTGCACCCGATACGTACGCAGTGCTTACCAACCCTTAGAAAACTGATAAGTCAAAAACATCGATATCGATATTTTGCTAGTAACATTTTTGGCACCACTACAAGAACTGTTGTCATTGCGTCATTTTGGCGTCAGCCAATTACAGCCAGCGGAGCTTACCTCTCGCCCCGCTTAAAATCGGTGACCTATTGTTTCAAGAAAAAATGGGCCCACGCGCTCTCCAATGGTTATCATGCTCCTTGTAACATATCTATGCGTATTTCTCGAGTACACAAAAGTGATTCTGTTCTTTGTGGTGACACGGTGAAGTCTATCAGAATTATATAAACATAGCATAATAAAAAAATCTTTTTTAATCATATAAAAGCACAAATATTATGTAGGAGGGAAATACTAAACTGAACTACTTTAAGTTTGTGGATGTTTGTATAGTAATTATTAAAGCAAAATTTATTGGTCAATATATCTTAGATAACATATATGGCTGAGATGATGATATGAATCGTGGTTTTTTTCTTCACAACATGATAGATACATAGCTACTTGCTAAGTTATTTATTGGTGAATGGCGCATCTCTCTATAGGTATGAGTAACCGCATTTCTCTCGAGTACCCAAAAGCGATTCTGTCCGTTTTAGCGCACGGCTGCTAGCTCTCGGCAATTATTGTCCGTCAGCAAGGCGCGGCGCGCGGCGGGCGGAGGGGGTTAAGATGGCCACCGTAATTAATTGGCACGACGCGAGGGGCCGACCGCGGCGCGACTCGCTCGCTACGCGGCGGCGGCGCTAGAACCCGCGTGCCGGGTGACCACGCTTTCCCATTGGCTAAGAATTTCAAAATCTTTTACTGTACTGTACCAGCCTTTTTAATAGTCCTCTTGCAAGACGTAGGAAGATTGGGCCATATCCACCACGCTGGCCCAGTGCTGGTTGGTGGATTCACATACACCATCGAGTTTCCTCTACGGACGTATGCAGGTTGCCTCACGATGTTTTCTTTCACCGAAAAGCCAGTGGTGGGTACATACATTCCAAAGAACACATTGGTACGGGACTGGGATTTGAACCCATGACCTCACGATTGTAAGGCGGGTGTCACTACCTTTAGACCACCACGGCTTCATCTTCAAAATCTTAATTTAGTTGATTTTCTTTTTTTGGCTTTTCGCTTTTGTTTATAAGTCTGTGCTGGCTCTTGCTCTCTATTTTTGAGCTTATAGCTTGTTGAAACGTGTGCAAGAGATAAAATCTATATTATTGCGAAAGGGATAGCACAGATTTAGCATAGCGTGCATTATAAAAGCAATTTTTAATATTTCAAAAATCGTTCAGGTGCGAATCGGGCTCACGTACGAAGGGTTCCGTACCAAATGGGATCCCCCTAGGCCCATTTCAAGCATCTACCTTTTGCCAATATCTATTAATATCGACCAACAAACGGCAAAAAGTCACGTTTTTTGTTTGGGAGCCCCCCTTAAATATTTATTTTATTTTTAGTATTTGTTGTTATAGACAGCGGCAAGTGAAAATGTCAACTGTCTAGCTATTACGCTTCAGCTGTCACGCTTCATGACATACAGATATAGCCTGGTGAGAGACAGACAGACGGACTGACAACTGAGTCTTAGTTATAGGGTCCCGTTTTTACCCTTTGGGTGCGGAACCCTAAAAATGAGAACTGAGCTGTTGCAGTACACGCGGCACGAGAAGATATTGTCCTTAAATATTGTCCTTGTCCAGAGTTCTCTTTTTAACATTATTCATAAATATTTCAACCGAAAAAGCAATAATGTTTACATTCCTTTCCAATATTACTTACATTTTTTACCGACTTCCAAAAAGGAGGAGGTTCTCTTCTTCTATGTTCGTCTTCATGTATTTTTTTTTGTGTATGTTCATCGATAATTTCGCTAATTGTGAACCGAATTGAAAAAAATCGTTTTTAGTTCGAAAGGGTTTACTCCCGAGGTGATCCCATAAAATTTTTACAGAAATCGGCTGAGCCGTTTTTGATAAATCAAACAATAATGTAAACAATTCGAGCGAAATATTCGAATTTTGTACACGATGGAAGGCGGTTTTGCCATTTTTTGCGAATAATAATTATTTTCGTAATGATGTCTCCTCATTGGCCGCGCCATGGGCACCCCCACGTCGTCGACCAGCGATCCGACCGTAAACGTCTCACCCACACGCCGCGGGCGCCCACTCGCCGCTCGCCCATACCTACCTACCCTAATACACCCAGCGACCAGCCCAAACAGACCCCGCAACATGCTTTGATCATCCCCGAACCCTCTCACTCACCGAACAAACCTACCAACGCAAAAGCTCAGCTTACACTAGCCGGCTTCCAATATCGCACTATGCCATAGTTTGTCACATCAGGAGCTCTGACCACCGTCTCCAGTGACCCCTCCGGTACCCGAAACTGGAGCATAGCGGGGGGCGGGGAATGTCTCTTTGTGACGGCCGTGAGGTTCATACAAATTGCATGGGTGTGAGTGAGTAACGTTAGTGCTTGGACCTCTGCTCGCTTGAGCGTGAATTCTGTTGCGTAAGTTGGAAAGACGTCTGGTCCTCGCGATAGGTCGTAGGGGAGATATTAGGCGATATTGGGAGAAACGACTCGGGGTAATGAGATAATCGAGCGTTACGGGGCCCGTTTACTCGTCAGCCCCCGCCTCGGCTGGCGAATGTGGATCCTAATCTCATGATGACTGGCCAGAATACTACGGAGTTGCTGTTTTCTTTCGACGGTTTGACTAAACTTATGCTTTATTGGGGAACATTCTCGATTGTTCTCTTCTTCTCGATTGAGTGAATTAGTAGGTTTTGGGATGCTGGTATTGAAATTTTAGCTGAAATGCTTTCATGTAGGTATTATAGGTACTTATCTGGCAGTCGCTGCAGAAGTTAATAAGTAGGATGCGAGTGGTATTTAAGTATTATTTAGTTTTTATTTTCATGCCAGAGTTATTTCGTGATTGAGTTTTTATTTATAAACGCTTGATTGCAGGAAGATTAAACAAACTACTTAACTCATTTTTGTCAACTTAAGTTTTGGTTTTATAGACGAATTTTAATATAATTTTGTGTCATTTGACTAAATGGTTCAATTAGAATTCACTTTTTGAGCCTTGAGTCGATTTGGTTTTCAAAATATGTTGGTTTAACTTTCGCGATTTGAACACATTATTCTTATTCGTCGGCCTTAGTACACTTTTTACGCGATAAATCTCGTAGCATAAGAATAATCTATTCGATTCCTCTATAGACGAACGCTCGATCTCATAAGATTTCCTTTAGTTTATCATCTTCCCAATGAGCTGCATCTGCATGCATCACAATAACGTTTTTACGCGCGGTGCAGGCAGGTGTCAGTAAATCTAAAACTAAAAGTGCCGTCGTTCTGCGCCCGTTTTGCCGCCATTGCCGCCAGCGCCGGCTTGTGCCGTACCGGTGCCAGTCAGGCTTTAGTGATAATAAAATCAGCTGTAAATTCCGCGCAAGCAGTCTCTGCTCTCGTTAGGGCGCAGCTTTTGTAGCTATAGGTATTATATAGGTATGGTTACCGTTTCGATGCGCCTTGCGATTTTTAGAATGTTTTTTCGCTGAATTCTAATAAGGTCGGATTCCGTAGCCCTGGTTCAATAGTGACTTCTAATGAAAGTTGAAGTTCTAGACTAGATCTGCGCATTTTGTGTAACGGGGTAGTTAGGCTTTAATGATAATAAAATCAGCTGTATATATCGCGTCTCCCGATTTCTCTCTCAATAGGGTCAGCTTTTGTTGCTAAAGGTACTATAGATATACCTAGTACCTATACATATAGTTATACCTGGGTATCGTATGATTTTTTTCAATGGGGGAAAGAGCATTTTGATATGAGTGATAGTTGCTGAGAATATCCCACGTTAATAAATGAGTTCTCAGTTAAGCCGTGTGCACACTGTTTGCTCTACATGGGGACGCCGCCGCGTTCGTGATGGACGCACGCCTGCCGCGGCCCTAATTAAAATCGCACGAGGGAGCCACGCGCGACTCTCGTCACATGCCACGCTGTGTTTACAGGGATAGGTATATCGAACTGTAGTAATAATATCTAAAAGATTATGATTGTTGTGAACAACTTTTATTATTATTTGAGCCTTTAAATCTAGTGTGTATTAGTGTATTAGTGTTAGTATAGTGTGTGTGGTATATACCCAATACAAAATCAATGGTTGATCTATACAAAAATGTCTTGTACTTGTCACATATTTAAGCAAGTATATTTTACATTAAATTATTACACCCTTGTCCAGTAGTGGGTTAAAAGCTTTTAGTTAAAAAAATATAAAACACAGGACCGACGCAAATGGCATACTAAGAAAGATATATCATGCATAGGCATGCATATCTTTCTTAATGCATGCATAAAGAAACCTGTGTTTGATGATCTTTTACTCTATCTCTTCACATATATAAAACAAAGTCACTTCCATCGTCGGTAGGTGTACCCACCTAGTTTGATAATACTTCCTGTTACATTTTGGAATCACAATACCATGTAGTAGCAGAATACCCAGTGCAGTATAATACAGCCGCGTTTGCAAATCAAAGAGGCGGAGATTCCACGTAGCTACTCGTAGCTAATATACCAAGCTTATTACATCTGTAAGGTTCGTCGCGATCCGCGTGGCGCGAGTGTGCAGGCTGTAATAAAATCAGACGATACCGCGGCTTTCGCAGTTTTCCTCAGTAAATAGCCAGCACTGGAGGCGAGGCATTATACTGAACTACATGCTGTTTGTATGGAACGCTACAGTGTACATGTCAGCAGAGACCAGTCCATTATGGTTTTATTATTTTTTGTATTTCCTGTACTGATTATCCAAACAGGGATTAAAGTTGAGTGGTAATAATGGTAATATTGCTAAAATATGAGCACAGGACAGGGATAATTGGCGTAAGGGGGGAGGAGGCTTATGCCCTGCAGTGGGCCGAAACAAGCTGATGATGAGCTGTTCTACAGTCTTTATTTACAAAATGTTTTTTGGAAATGTTGGAAATAGTTGACTTTTTGTGATTTCAGGATTGATCCCGTAGTAAGTAGACGTTGTTTAACTTGACGTCCTAAAGTTGTCCTTGAGTGCATTTTGCGTAGTTATATTACCAAATTACCAGTATAGACCGAATCATACAACTTGGCGGCTGTGATGGCTACAAGCTGCGGATAGCCCAATCATTTCCTGATTGAAGCTCACTTACTTAACAGCTGCGCGAGGATTGAGTTATCTGCAGCTTTTAGCTACAATCACAGCCGCCAAGTTGTATGTTTCAGCCTATAACCCGGTATAGTTTTTGAAAACCTCATCATCATCATCTCGGCCAATGTTATGTATTGATGGAGAAGTGCATATTTGTTGACTACTTAAAAGTGTATAACTACCCTTTTTAGGGTTCCGTACCCAAAGGCTAAAAATGGGACCCTATTACTAAGACTTCGCTGTCCGTCCGTCTGTCTGTCACCAGGCTGTATTACATGCATACAACATGGCTGGAAACTTACTATCACAACATAAAGCCGTGCTTACACCGCCGCGCACAACGCGGGGAGTCTTGCGTTCGCGTTCGCGTTCTGCAATTAAAGCGTGAGGGTGTCTGCTCCCGGCTCCTTGCTAGCTTGCGGGATTAGATAGGCTCGTATAACTCACCGATCCTGCCGAAATTCATGATTTACGACGCGGCCCAGTGTACGTAGCGTTTTACACCGCGTGTATTTTGTTATTCGGCGCTTAATCATTTTGCGCGCTTTCAAAAAAGGAGGTGGTTTTCTAAGCGACTGTGCAGTGCCAGAAGATGCATAATTTTGTCGTGATAACGTCTTATAAATCAATGAATGCCGGCTGCACGTATGAAAAAGTGTCACGTTCCGCGTTTAAAGTATCAGAACTTTTGCTTCCAACTAATCAAGCTCCGCCATAAGCTCTGCGGACTAATTTTGTAATTTCCACGAGAACGGCGCGGCGTCCTGTCTCGTGCTGCGCACAACTAACTCGGACACTTAACCTAACTTATGTGTTATGGGTATGAGATGCCCGCTCTAGATAAGGTTGTGGTCCATATTTTACGACGGACTCACTCACGTGTTTATTCTAGCACTACTACGGGACAAGCGGTATTTTTGACCAAAGCGAAACGAAGAACTGCTTAAAGTCGAAGATTTTTCTTTCGAATGTTGAAATTCAACAAATCTCAACAAATTTGTTATGGGCAATTTTTGATTAGGAGGGTATTTCTCTCAAAAAGAGGGGAAATTTGCTAAGCCATTTTCGATACTAAATTCTAACAAGATTTGCGAGAATTAACCAAATCTATCAAGTGTCGAGATATACTCGTAGGCTTATGAAGATTCAGTTAAAGAGACTGATGTGCCGCGAGGTCTACTGTTCGGAAAACTACTAGTTTATAGGAATTCCATGAAGAGGTGGACTCTGCCTGAGTTTAAGTACATAGCGTAGATAAGGTATTCTACTATGTACGTCTTCAAGTATAGAGTAAACAGGTATAGAGACGGACAGGTTATTATTCTTGGTAAGTTCGCTACTTGCTATCTAGTTTCGAATTTATTCTATAGATTTGGAGTAGAAAACGACAAGAGTAAAAAATGAACTAGACTAAAACTTATGTTTCAAGTAGGTGTAAGCGAAATTAAAACGATTTATTCGCGCTCGATAAAGCAAAACGACTGTATTTAAAATCATAAGAAACATTGATTATCGATAAGAATCATTGATTGATGAGGTTTTGAGATGTACCTTCCTATTGACCGGAAAGTAAGTAAGAAGTAATTTGCGTTTTAGGTAGGTACCTCGTATCTTATTGTTTGTGAACGTTTCGTATCCGAATAACATCGACCACAGCGTCGCTTACCATTAGGCGAGTTGGTCGTCAAGCGCGGACTTATTCGCGAAAAAAACAAACGGCGAATAATGTAGTAATAACTATTGTTTTTCTTCTTCTTGCCTTGCTTTTAGTTCATTCCAGTGTTGGTTTTGAAAACGTAATTTTTCTTTAAGTATTATCTCTACGTGATTTTAATTCTCTGTTAACCCCAGTTAGCAGTAGCAGTCAGCTAAAGCGCTCAATCCTCGCGTCTTTCCTGAACACCTTGTACTTCATTACCAACGTCGAGATACTACGTAGTAGCCCCCGCTTCCTCATTACGTGCGGAATTCGTACAGGCCACCGTAAACCCGCGCTGGCGAGTGTAAAACGCGACTCGTTTCATCTTACCGCTTCCAAGGACCGAATAACTGGAAAGACATCTTGAAAATACTTTTTTGCTGGGGCGATAGAGTTTGACAGCTATTCCACTCATGAATTCGTACCTTGAATCTTTCTGCATGTCTTTTCAGAGCAGAGTGTACTAGTTACGTACGTCGAGATACTCCATAGTAGACCCCGCTTCTTCATTACGTGCAGAATTCGTACCGGCCGCCACCGCAAACGCGCGCTGGCGAGTGTAAAACGCGGCTAGTTTCATTTAACCGTCACCAAGGTCTGAATAACGCGAAAAACTAAATGAATGTATAATACTTGTAGAAGTACCTATTTACGGGGGCGATAGAATTTGGCAGCTATCTCATTCGTGCATTCGTACATTAAATCCCAGCGTCATCTTCATATCTTTATAAACAATTTGATTGCCAAAAACTTATTTCATATTAGCCCCAGCTTCCTCATTACGCGCAGAATTCGTACCGGCCGCCGTAAACTCACGCTGGCGAATGTAAAACGTGAATCGTTTCACCTCTCCACCTCTGAAGACCGACTAACTGGAGAAACTTCAAGTACTCGTAGAAGTAGGTAAGCTCTTTAGTCTCAAGAAGTTGTCTTAAAAATCATTTTACTGTTGGTAGGTATAATAAATTATTTGAACTAGTCTTTTACTTCAGTGTAAGCGCAAAAAATTGTTCTCTTAATACTTTCATTATCAGTAGGTAAAGATTTGTTACGCAGTAGGCCACGCCGTTAGTAACTATTTATTAATCTGTGGCCGCGCGCGGTACGACGACTAGTTGTTTACACTTAACCGCGAGATTTATGGTTTTATGACTCAGGCGGCACCGGCCTTTGTGTCGCGTCTATTGTTTGTTGTTTGTTAGATTTTTTGTGGTGTTTTCGTAATAATTAGGAACAATAGGGTTTCTCGAACTTTACACTTGTTTACTTTGTCAGTCACAATGGCACCGAATATTCTACAGATTTCTAGAGAACCCTTATTCCGATATAAATAGGGCGATGGTTTTCGTTCGTGGCAGTTATCGCGTTTTACCCGGAGCGAAAACATCTCGTGTTCAAGTGCGGTACCAGTGATTGTGAAGTGACTAGTGGTGTGAATATTCGTGCCAGTGTGAAGTGTTGTGCGAACCAGTTGTGTCGTGTGTACTGTGATTTTGTGCAATAAAGTGCAAAGTGAATAATCGGCGTTTTAACTGATTATCCAAGAACCCATCTCGTAACAGATTTTTAAGTTACGAGCTACGGTCTAAAGAAGCACTTATTTTTGTTAAAACTTCATGGTTTCAGTTTTTGTATGAACTATTAAATATTAGGTTGGGGAAAAAGTCTTTTCGCATTATAGTACACCTATGTATGAACTTGTAATAAAATCTCTTTGGCGATACTATTTGTATCTGGCTGGTTTCGGTATCATTGAAAGTTTAAATTTTAAAGAACATAATTCCAAATTCAAATTAGGAAAATGTGTGATTTTCATTTGTTTTTCGTACTGTCAAGATGAGTGAATCTAATGAAGAAATTCGATACATTTTAAAATTTGACTAACAAAACCCTTGGTCGCACAAAAGGAGGAAGAAAGAATGACAAAGAAACCTGGTGGTGGACAAAGGAGGTCCAGAAAGCAGTTCAGGATAAAAAAATCAGCTTTTAAGTTATGGCAGGCCACACAAACTCTGGAAGACCAGGAAACATATGGAAAAATAAGAAAAGAAACCAAAAAAGTAATAGCCATAGCACAAGCAAACTCCCAAAAAAATCTTTATGAGAAGTTGGACACAAAAGAAGGCCAAAAACACATTTATAAACTGGCGAAACAGCGTGGTCAGTGTGTAAAAGATCCTGCCAGGTGTAAGACCATAAAGGGTCCGAATGGTGACTTGTTATACAAACACGAAGACGTCATAAAAGCATGGCATCGGTACTACCAACAGCTATTGAACCCAACTCCGGCTACCACACAGCTCCCGGAAATGAAAATGAATGTAGAACTTATACCACCAATACATCCCGACGAGGTCAAAAAAGCTTTACAAAAGATGTCTAACAAGAAAGCTTTCGGAAAGACGGTATACCAGTAGAAGCTTGGAAATGCCTACGGGAGCGAGGGCTTGTATTGCTTACCAATTTCTTCAACTGTATGCTGTTCTCTTCTAAAATGCCAGAGGCACTATAGTTCCGATATATAAAGGGAAAGGTAGCAAATACCAGTGCAACAACTATCGCGGGATCAAGCTCCTGAGTCACACCATGAAGCTCTATGAGAGAGTGATCGACAGCCGTTTAAGATCCGAGTGCAACTTGTCCAAGAATCACTATGGCTTTGTACCTGGCCTATCCACCACAGATCCAATGTTTGCATTAAGCGTGATTGCTGAAGAATATCGAGCCAAAAATCTGCCATTGTATGTTGCGTTCCTAGACATGGAAAAGGCATTTGATCGTGTGCCAAGAGATACGATCTGGTGGAGCCTTCGTAAGAAAAACGTCCCCGAACAATATATCAACATCATTGCCGACATGTACAAAAACGCAAGATCAATGGTGAGGACGGTAGTGGGTGAAACAAAATCAATAGCGGTCACAGAAGGGGTACATCAAGGCTCTGTCCTGAGTCCCTTTCTGTTTTGCCTGGTTTTGGATGCACTCACTGAAGCAGCGCAGATTTCAGCAAAGTGGACATTTATTTACGCTGATGATGTTGCTATCTGCACCGAGAGTCGCACTGAGTTACATGAAGCACTCCAGTCGTGGAAACATCAGTTACAGGCCGGCGGACTGGTGCTGAGTGTTGCGAAGACCCAGTTTATGTCCTTTAACGAATCTGACCCAAACAACAACAATGCAATCTCTATCGACGGACAAATCGTCACCTTATGTGAGGAATACAATTACCTGGGAAACTTAATGCACTGTTCTGGAAATCTGGAAGTCAACATTCAGCACCGAATTGCCGCAGCGTAGCTAAAATGGAGGGAAGTAACTGGTGTTACTTGTGACAAAAAGATGCCGGTCAAGCTGAAAGGCTTGATTTATAAGACCATGATAAGACCAGTTCTCTTGTAAGGCAGTGAAACATGGGTTGCCACTCAAAAGAACATCCATACCATCCAAGTTGCAGAAATGAAGATGCTGAGGTGGATGTGCGGCGTTACCAGACTCGACAAAATCTGCAACGAGTACGTGCGAGGCAGTCTGGGCGTACGCGACATTGCCGACAAGATGCAGGAGAGTAGGCTGAGATGGTATGGCCACGTTAAGAGAAGACCACCGGACTACGTAGGCAACTTGGCTCTGCAACTTTCTATCCCGGGTCGAAGAACCAGAGGCAGACCGAAGACAAGATGGAGGGATGTAGAGCTGATGAGGGACATGAGAGAGTGCAATGTGTCCGAAAAAGATGTCGAAGATCGAGCGAAGTGGAGGAGAAAAGTGAGGAAAGCTGACCCCATCACCATGTGGGATACATAGCCAGGAAGAGAGAGAGACTACAAAAAAGGTAAAAATGCAACGCAAGCCGCGAAAAAAATTAGCGATGTTTATGGACCTAATGCAGTGTCTGTGAGAGTAGCACAAATTTGGTTTAAGCGTTTTCAATCCGGAAATTTTGATCTCAAAGACGCACGTCGCTCGGGTCGCCCTATTAAGGATAAAATGGATGCCATTTTTGAAAAAGTGGAGCAATATCGGCATATTAGTAATCACAACGTAGCTGAAGAACTGGGAATTGACCACAAAACAGTTTTGGCGCATTTGAAAAAAACTGGGTACACGAAAAGCTCGATATTTGCGTACCTCACGAGCTCACTGAAAGAAACCTAATGAACCTCATGATAACACTAGACCTCACACATCTTTAGCCACTCAGCAACAATTAAGAGAGTTTGGCTGGGAGGTGTTAATGCATCCGCCGTATAGTCCTGACCTTGTACCTTCAGATTTCGACCTGTTTCGGTCTCTTCAGAATTCTTTAGGTAGTGTCAGGTTAACATCACGAGAGGACTGCCAAAACCACTTGTCGCGGTATTTTGATCAGAAGTCCCAAAAGTAAATTTCTATAGCAATGGGATCATATCCCTACCTACAAGATGGCAAAAATTTATCGAACAAAATGGTACCTACATACTTGGGTTAAATGTAAAATAAACTATATTAAAAAATGTTTTGTTTTTTTCTTTAAAATGCGAAAAGACTTTTTCCCCGACCTGTTATATTGCATGATACTCTTAAAATACCGCTACTTTTAAATACAGAAATATATTAAAAGTACTTGCACTTCCAGATCCAAAGTAAGTAGATTTGAAAGAGACATGTATTTTTAAAATGAGAAGTGCAGCCTATTAGCAATGTAAAAATCCTATCTATATTCTACTACCAAATTTACTGTTATCGTACCTATACCGCAACTATACCGCAGCAGGCGCAGCAGCTCTACAATTTTCTGTCCTCGGTATCCAATGACTGGGTTTTATGTATCCCGCGCTTTGATGGCCGTTTAAACAGCGACGAGTCGGCCGGACGACGTGTGAGTCTTTATTGCTGAGCCTAGCTGCGTCCCGGGGTTGTTTACCGGTTCTTGTGCATCGATAAAGACTGAATTCCACTGCGTCATACTGGGTGGCTAATGATAACAATGTGCCTACACGTGCCGATCTAAATGTATGACATTTGATATAGAAACGTTCCGAAGTACAAACATTGCGGCGAGATGTTCTTGAGCCACGAACTAAATGTTTTACGACTAAATTGCTTGTTTTATTTCGACGAAAAAAATGTTGTTTTAGGCCTTCTCCGTTCGCCCGACGAGGTATTGCCCACAATGGATACATTACCGTTATGTGTACTGTACTGTTTCTTATCGCAAATTGGCTGCGTATTTTCCTCGGAGCCCTCAATTATTCGTAGCGTGTCACGTCGGGCGATACGTCAGCGGGCGATCACTCCCACGCGCGCGCTCCCCCCGAGCACCTTGTACTTTACCTGCCAAACTAAACAAACGCGGCGGGCGCGGGGCCGCCAGCCGCTGCCCGCCGCGCGCCGGCCTCCGTTACCGGCGACAACTCGCGACTTGCTCACATTAAAACCGAACACACTTTTCCGATAGTTTTTAGGGTTCCGTACCCAAAGGGTAAAAACGGGACCCTATTACTAAGACTTCGCTGTCCGTCTGTCTGTCTGTCTCCAGGCTGTATCTCATAAACAGTTATAGCTAGACAGCTGAAATTTTCACAGAAGACGCATTTCCGTTGCCGCTATAACAACATAATACTAAAACAGCATAAAATATACAGGGTGTCCCGGAATGGAACGATATCCCTGTTTAAGTGGGTCTCCCATACAACAAACGTGATTTTTTAGGAGTTTTTTGCTCGCTATTAATAACGGCAAGAGGAATGGGGCTAAGGGGGCAGGCACCAACACGGTACGTAACCCTTAGTGCGCGAGACCGACTCGCACTTGGCCGATTTATTTCATTGTTACCCGCCACTCCCAGACTTAAAGTCCGAGTTCGCGATAGATAGGTACGAGCATCTCCTATCGTACCCTCGCTTCTGTTGGCGTATCGGTAACGATTAATTTTACAAAAAGAGGGATCGGCCGGCGGCCGGGAGCCACGGTGCCCGTGTCCGGCCCGGCGGCGGCGATAACAAACAGAGCTCTGTAAAAAAGCACTCGACGCGACCGATTCGATGACCGAAGCTTTATTTTAACTTTATCGTTTTTGCGCCGTCCATAACTTGGCACCCTCTATGTGCGCCGAAAGCCAGTAAGTATGTAAATTACGGTCGCGAGCGCCGGTCCTCGGGTGCCCACTTATCTATTCAAATTCGGCTCCGGGAGCGGGGTTGCGTCGCCGGCCCGCGCTAATCAAAATCCGATCAGCCATTAAGTCCTCTCGCTATCTGCGCTTAGTTTACGAGCGGGGGCGGGCGCGCGGGCGCCGAGGGCGGGCGGGGGCCGTGATCACTTATTTATGTGGCGGGGGCTCGGCTCGCGCTGAAAAACTACCCTCGCGTCGTCGGCGCGGCGGCGAGGCGGCCAGGCACGCGAGATGCGCCCGTAAACCGCGCCGGCTTTGTAATCAACCGTGCCGCGCTTTTTATGAGACCGCCTTTTGCAGTCGCTGCTCGGGATAAATTTAACCCGCTATCTGATATTGAGGCGCGTATAAAGTTTTATACGCTCCGCCGCGGCACATGCGACGCTGGAACGGCTACGCTGCACCAATTTCACCGGGGAGTATGGCGCGGGTTTTAGAGTAGTAAAAGCTCGAGTGCGCGGGTGCTTTAGCGTTTTACGTGTGAAATATCTATTACGGCGGAAAATACGTGTATATTTAGTGCGGCGTAGGCGTCGAGGGTGTGTTTTCGCTGACCGGTTCGGGTCGCGTGTATTTTTACCGCGTCGACGGAATTAAGGGTCTTGCTCGCAGGGAGGCGGCGGAAATAAACCGTGTCCAAGATTTATGTTTAGAACAATGCTAATTATAGGTTTGTTCCTGAATAGTGCGACAAAACCTGACGATAACTTACATGATGCCTAATAGCGACTTAATGAAATGAAATGAAATGAAATATTTATTCCACTAAAATAGAGTACATATACGGTGGTCTAGGTTAAATAGTTCCTTCTATTTGCCATTTATTAGCATGTGGAAAAATGCACTTATATAATATTATAGTTATAATAGAAATACTCCTAAAATTAATTTAAATCAAGTCAAAGTATGGTCAAATTACGAGTAGATAATTAACAAAATGAAATAAAATAGAAATATTAAGTCAAATTAAATAATAAAACATATTGAAATCAAACAAATTTATAAAAATTATTGTTTACGCTTAATTAAAAATTCGTTTTTAAAAACATTTTTCTATTAGCCATGTCTTAAGTTTACGGCGAAACCTTCCATAAGGGAGTTCTTTCAATGATACAGGTAATTGGTTATATACGGTGACACACATGGCATAACAGTTCTTTTGAAATAATGTCAATCTTGGCCGTATCTTATATTGTATCTTAGGAGTTGGTATGGCAGATTTGCATATTACCGCGCGGTTGATAAGTCCGCTCTTCTATTTCTCAATAACTACTAGGTAAAGTAAAGAGTTGCTGTACTCTCAAAGCTTTTTTAATGAACTGCTGCGGTAAGAGCCCTAAGCTCCTATATCTTAATTTTGTATTTAGTGATTTGTTTGAATTTATACATGAATTTGGATATTGGATTTAGAAATAATTAGGTCATTTGATTCTTGTAGTAAAAAAAAAATACAAACTCCGATAAAAAAACTTTACCTTCTAATAAGAGCTGCTAAAGAAAAGTCATGTGAAACTTGCGGTCAACTGGTGTCCTTCACAACTCAATTAGAACAGCACGGCTCATTTTATCTTGGCTCCTATATACGGTTCAAATGGAAAAACTTTATAAGCTAAAAGTAATTAAATATTAAAATGCTTATCTTGCTAAAAATGCTAAAATCAATATAATAAAATGCTAAAATCTTACGATACCGTCGATAAAGTCGCAAAGTTTTTGAATGAAGACTAATTCCCCGCTATAACAGCATAAAACATCTTCGCATAAAAAAGGCTACTTACTCACAAGATAACCAGATAATATGAAAAAAGAATTTCTAATACTTCTATTGCTTTTAAAAACTTCAATAACCCCTCTAGAATTTGACTGGGGTGGTCCAGTTCCAGCAGAAGATGCCCTAGGGCTCATATGTGATGAAAATGAAAATGTTTTATTTTTCAACTTATGTTAATAAACTAAAACAACCTGCTGATGATGATAGAGTGTGATCAATGAACCTTTTTGTTCAACATCGAAGTCTGCCTGCTTCATCTACGACCACGACGTCGCCTACCACCAGGCTAGTTGATAAAGCGCGGACTTATTCAAATAAAAAAAAAACTTTACCTTTACCAGCCATTACAGTACTCCAATGTATGCCTAACCACGAAAGGTAATTGGGACATAACCACCACGCCGGCCCAGTGCGGGTTGGTGGATTCACATCGAATTTCTTCTACGGACGTACGCAGGTTTTCTCATGAAGTTTCTTTTTCCTAGTCCTAGCTTTTTTTTTTTAATTTAAATTAATGATCCACAGACTCCAGGGTCTGTGCCCTTTGTTAACTAAGTTACAATTGATAGGATGCGACTGTACAATAGAGATGGGTTAGTTTAAATCTTAGTCTAAGTTAGTAGTTTCAGTGCATTGCGTAAATGCCGCGAGCAAACCGGCGACCCGCAAGCAGCACCCGATCACGAGTGTGACGCATGTGCCAGCCATCGCTCTCCTCGACCATATTTGAGGGAGGAGAACGAACCGACACACGACGCCGCCGCAAGAAGGAGCCTTCGATGGCGAGAATGAATGCTCAGGGCGTGCCTGTACCTGTACCAGCCTTTTTTTTTAAATTGTCCACTGCAGGACGTAGGCCTACCCACGAAGGGTGATTGGGCCATATCCACCACGCTGGCCCAGTGCGGGTTGGTGGATTCACATACGCCATCGAATTTCTTCTACGGACGTATGCAGGTTTCCTCACGATGTTTTCCTTCACCGAAAAGCCATTGGTGTGAAATTCCGTACATAAATTCCAAGGAACTCATTGGTACGGGACCGGGATTTGAACCCACTACCTCACGATTGTAAGGCGAGTGTCTTTACCACTAGGCCACCACGGCTTGCACGCAATGCTAATTTCTAAATAATTCACATAGTTCATTCTTCATTTCTAAATAATTCACACATATTCACAAATAATGTGAATTATCCTAGCTTATAATAATAGCTTTAATTCGAATAAAACTCGCTACCTCTGTCGCTTACTCACCGTGCTGCAGTCCCGCGAGTGCGGTAAGGGCCATAGCTACCGAGATCGATGGCTCCGCCACCACCTGTGCTTTCTCTCTGCCCGCGCATTTGATCGGGGGGAAAAACGCCATGTCTAAACATATAACTACCTACATGTGAGTGCTTAGAGAACTACCGTCTTACCTAAAAGTTTTACGCACGCTTTAGACAATGTTTAACAGTACAAATTGCACGGTTAAACAGCGTGTTTAAATCTTTTGTGGTAAGGCGGCTAGGGTTTCAAACATTTTTATTACTTATATCCATTTTGTATGCTATTAGTATCAAGTGTACTTAACATGGTGCCTAGTGGTCTAGTGGTAGTAATATCCGGCTAAAAATCCTGAAGTCGTGGGTTCAAATCCCGTTTCCATACCAATGAGTTCTTTGGAACTTACGTACGGAATTTCACATCAGTGGCTTTTTGGTGGAGGAATAATAAACCAGAAACTTAACTAATGACAATACAAATTTATTTTTCGCAAAAAATGGTTAAACCGCCTTCCATCGTGTACAAAATTCGAATATTTCGCTCGAATTGTGTACATTGTTGTTGGTTTTTCAAAAACGGCTCTCGGATTTCTGTATATTTTAAATGAGACCACCTCGGGGAGTATACCCTTTCGAATTTAAAAAAAAATTTTTTTGATTCGGTTTACAATTGGCGAAATTATCGACAAAGATACACAAAAAAAATACATAGAGACGAACATAGAACCTCCTCCTTTTTGGAAGTAGGTCAAAAAACAACGTGACGCAACCTGCGTACATTTATACGTAAAAGAAATTCAATGGCGTATGTGAATCCACCAATCCTCATGAGGCCAACGTGGTGGATATGGCACAATCACCCTTCGTGGGTAGGCCTACGTCCTGTAATGGACTATCAAAAAAGGCTGGTAAGGGTATTTACCATGTTCTGATAAATAAACTGTCTGAATATAAAACATTACGAGGATTATGAATGAGATATTTTATGTAGGTACTTACTTAGTTTTATTTTTATTTTTCATTTATTAGGCCCAATAATGAAGGCGCCATCGTAAATTTAATAGCAACGTAAAAAGTTTTCTCTCTATCGAATGCCTAAAGTGAAAAGGAAACAGAAATAATCTAATTAGCTATTATAATTACGATGGCACCTTCATAATTGGGCCTATTATCGTGCTGGCCTAGTTTACTCTGCAAACTCATATTAAGCCTTGCCCTCTGTTAAAACATATGGGTGGAGATATAGATATCAATTTATCAATAACATAATACTACAAATATTTTACATGCCACAAAGTATGGAAAAACTGGAAATCTAATGAAAACACGAAAACAAGGTTCAATAACAGAAAACGTGATCGTTAGCCGGTTTTACAATAGATATGAAAATACTGCCCGCCCAACAACAACATTGGATATTTTTTCAGGCCCCACAGCGGTCGCGATCATGATGTAGGCAATTTTGTAAGATTTCGTATTTTTTCTAACAGAGTTTTCATAAAAATTAATTGTAATTCACAGTAAAAACAATTATTTTTCACCAAAAATGGTATAACCGATTTCTACAGTGTTTGAATAGTTCGCACGAATCAATGTAAATAATATACGCAACATATCAGCGATGTAGTAATTTTCAGTGGGCAGGCTTTTTAGTTAGTCGTAAGGCGATTGCAAGCCGACTACAATGCCGCGCGATGCCATAGTGCTCGGTTACAAGCACTAATTAGGTGACATAACATCGAGATTCGAGAAAACGGGTGTGACTGTGAATCTATCTATTATATAAAAGGCTTCGCTGAGTGACTGACTGACAGACAGCCTACAGCCCAAACCGCTAAAGATACGAACATGAAATTTGGAACAAAGATACATTGGACCACGTAATGGAGCACTAAGAACGGAATTTCGAAAAATCGACCTCTAAAGGGGTAAAACGGGCCCTTTTCGTTTGTTTGTAACTTTTTATTCCCTTTACCGATTGACTTGAAACTTTGTATACATGCTACTCAAACAAAATAAAAGTTACGTTTGTTCCTGTTTTTCCGAATATTCCTTATCTAATGGGTCAAATTGGGTCCCAAAGTTGGTGAAAAAAGCGTCTATTACATCCAACGAGCTGAACGGTTATGGATGAAATCTGGTATGAAGGAAGCACACAACATGTTTCAACACATGAACTATTATTATCCCGGAAATTCTATGGGGATCCTTAGGGATAGCCAAAATTAATCAGTTTAGGCTTCAACCCAATCCACTAAAGATAGAGACTTGAAATTTCGAACATAGGTACAATGTACAACGTAATGAAGCACAAAAGACGAAAATTTCGAAAAATCTACCTCTAACGGGGTAAAACGGGCCCTTTTTGTTTGCATTTAATTTTTTATTACCTTTACCGATTGACTTAAAACTTTGTATATATGCTTTACAAAGAAAATAAAAGTTACGTTTCTTCCTGTTTTTCCGAATTTTCCTTATCTAACGGGTCAGATAAGTTCCCAAAGTTGGTAAAAAAGCATCAATAATTACATCAGACGAGCTGAACGGTTATAAATGAAATCTGGTAGGTATGTAGAAAGCACACAACATGTTTCAATACAGTAACTATTTTATCCCGGAAAATCTATAGGCTTTCTTAGCAATAGCCAAAATAATCAATTATAAAGCTAAGAAAAAAGGGGTAAATGAATTCTAACGAAATTTGGTACGATGCTAGACAATAACACAAATTACCACTTGGGATACTGCTATCCCGGAAAATTTCAGTGGGTCCTTCAGGATATCAATTTCCTAAAAAAAGTACTAAATGACTGTTCGAAAACCGATGCAATATTGTTTGAAAAAAGCTCACCCTTTTAACTAATATATGACTATTAACGTCCTGGGAAAAGTCCCGGATTCCTTGTCTAACGCTAGACCAAACATCATATTTAAGCGTGAAAAATAACTTGATCGCGTTTTTTTTTCAAACGTAGTGAAATATCTAGAATTAAATTGAGATAATTTAGATCCTTCAATGGGGGCCAAATGGGCCCCTAATAGTTTATGAACGATTTTATTTTGTGAGCCAATAGACTTTAACTTAGGGTACATACGGATCAATAACTACTTACGTTACGATGGGAACTACCCTGAAAAAGCGAAAATTACCTATTCTTTACATTTTGTCGCGGGTCGATGAATTTTTTGTGTTGAACAGCTAATTTTATTTACGTGAGTTCTGGGTTGGTACCATAGTAAAAGTTAGTCAAATGATGAGTATAATGGAATCCTAGAACATGCCTGTCGTCTAGATGTAGGTGCGCTATGCATTTTTCAAATAAAATGTACCTTCTTGTGTGCTACTTTTTCGTCTGTACTTGGTCAGAGAATGTCTGAAAGTCCTACAAGTGTCTCGATCACTTTTGACCGCGTAAACGGTTATGGGCGAGATTGTCATTGGGTTCAGAATAATCGAAATTAAATTTCTAATGACTTAATGAAACATGATGAATACCTGTACTGGCCTTTTTTAGGGTTCCGTACCCAAAGGGTAAAAACGGGACCCTATTACTAAGACTTCGATGTCCGTCTGTCTATCTGTCACCATACCGTAATAGTTGGGCAGCTGAAATTTTCACAAATGATGTATTTCTGTTGTCGCTATAACAAAAAATACTAAAAATAGAATAAAATAAATATTCAAGGGACATACAACAAACGTGAATTTTAGGAGTTTTTTGCTCGCTATTAATAACGGCAAGAGGAATGGGCTCCCATACGGTACGGAACCCTTCGTGCGCGAGTCCGACTCGCACTTGGCCGATTTTTAATAGTCCACCACTGAACGTAGGCCTACCCACGAAGGGTGATTAAGCCATATCCATCACGCTGGCCGAGCGCGGGTTGCTGAGTTCACATACGACATCGATTTTTCTCTAAGGACGTGCCTATGCAGGTTGCTTATTTTATGACAAGTTATAAAATAGCGCGGTCCAAACCGTGGGCTATTAAAGTCAAAAAACATTTATTGTTGAACTGTGTTACATTGAGATCTTACTACTATTCACAAAAATATTGAATTATCAGTTAAGTCCAATATGGCCATAAAATAATTATTAAAACATGAAAAAATTATACAATCATTATTATTAAATTTAATTCGAATATTTTGCAATTTATCATCTAAAAATTGTCGTACTCCATAATAAGCTTTAGATACAAGTAAATTTAAGCAAATACTGAGACAAAGCAGGCCAATCCGTGGGCTAATTATTATCCTTGCAAGTAATACGACAACGTGGGCTAAACCAAGAGCTATTATTTTAAGCAAAAAAAGTACTAAGACAACGCGGGCCAAACTGTGGGAAATTACCATTTAAAGTAAGTACTAAGAAAATGCGGACCAAACCGCGCGCCATTATCATTTTAAGCAAATACTATAACGACGCGGGCCAGACCATGGGCTATTATCATTGCAAGCAATACGACAACGCAAGCCATACGGCAGGCTATTGTAATTTTAAGCAAGTACTTAGACAACGCGAGCCAAGCTACGTCCTATGAATTACCATATAAAGCAAGTACTTTCTAAGAATGCGCAGACCAAACCGCGACCTATTATCATTCTAGCTAAACACTGGGACAATTAAGGCCAACCCGTAGGCAACGCCTATTACTTGAAAAGATAATGCCTACTAAGCATTATCTTTTCAAGTAATACGTTATACGACAATGCAGGCGAAACCACGAACTATTATCATTTTAAGCAGTTACTCGAACAAAGCGGCCAGACCGTGGGCTATTATCATTGCAAGTAATACGACAACGCGTGCCAAACGGTAGGCTATTATAATTTTGAGGAAGTATTAAGACAACGCAGGCTAAGCTGCGTGCTATAAATTACCATCTTAAGCGAGTACTATGAATACACAGGCCAAACCGCAACCTATTATCATTTTAGCCAAATACTAAGACAATTCAGGCCAAACCATATGCAAGTAATACGTTATATACGATAATGCTTTGCTAAACCACGCCACCAGCGGATTGGCAAGTTGAAATGGCAGTGGGCAGGACACATAGCGCGGAGGACTGATGGCCGATGGGGTCGAAAAGTTCTCGAGTGGAGACCACGTACCGGCAAGCGCAGCGTAGGACGTCCACCCACAAGGTGGACGGATGACCTCATTAAGACCGCAGGATCACGCTGGATGCAAGCCGCTACCAACCGGTCTTATTGGCGATTCATAGGGGAGGCCTATGTCCAGCAGTGGACGTCCTATGGCTGATGGATGGATGGAAACCACGACCTATTATTATTTTGAGGAAGTGTCAAGACAACGCAAGCCAACCGGCAGCATTTTATAATTTTAAGCAAGTACTAAGACAAACGCGGGTCAAACCACGGGCTATTTTTATAAGCAAGTACCTGTCTACTGAGACAACGCGGGCGAAGCCGCGGGTTTTAAGCTAGTTATTTAATATAAATATAGAAGTCAGTATGTATGACGGCGCTCGGACATTTTTTTACTACTTTCACTTAGGGACTGTGGCTCTGTAGATATTTGCTCAAAGATTATTGTTGATTTTTCATAAACAACTCTGATTATGTCTGGGTATATAGAATACGGCATTGGTTATGTATAGATATGTCCTACCTGTAGAAAGAGCTTACTAAAAGAGAACCTATGAGCTCGTGGATGGAGATCGAGGCTCTTTCCATCCACTCAAACGGGCCCGGGGAGGACAACAACGGTGTTGTCGACTAGTCCACGTTGTCGTAGAGGTTAGAAAAGTGCTTAAAGTTCCGGTGCGTTCCCCTGGATATTACGAAGCTCCCAAGAGCACACAAAGGCCACCGAGGGGGTATTAGTGGGTACAATCCCACATAACCAGGCTGCACTCAAAGCACTCGGGTATCTTGCGAAGATTTCCTCCTCGTAAATAATTATTTTTCGCAAAAAATAGCATAACCGCCTTCCATTGTGTACAAAATTCGAATATTCCGCTCGAAATGTTTACATTATTGATTATTTATCAAAAACGGTTCAGCCGATTTCTGTAAAATTTAAATGGGACGACCTTGGGAGTATACTGCCCTTTTGAGCTAAAAAAATTTTTTTTCGATTCGGTTCACAATTGGCGAAATTATCGATGAATATACACAAAAAAATACATACAGACGAACATAGAAACTACTAGGTTACCATAACGTAGATATAAGTAGGTACTGCGCTATTACCAAGCTCTGTACGGTACGGTAAGTACCGCGGTACCTACCTAATGATGCTTAGAATTAATTTGTTTAATTTACGACACCTCTGAATGCACAAAACGTGAGAAGCCATAAAAACAAAAGTGCATTGGCCTTTTTATGCGAGAATGATTTATTTGTCCTCTACGTATCACTCTCTACCTCTACCTATCTATCTCTACGTACGAGAAAATAACTGACGGTTAGACGTCGATTTGCATGATATCTCGCTATCTTCAAACCTTTGGAAGATCCAAAGAACAATAAAAAAAATGGAACTTCGACGCAACAGTGCTTTGATACCCCCTCCATACTAGAGTTAAACGTTTAACGCAACCTTGTTGGAAGTCGCATTAGAAGTTTCACTTCAATAATACTTATTATAACAGACTTCAGGAAAAAAGTGGTTCTATTGGACTTTTATAGACTCTATTTCTATAAAATTTCAGTTCTATGTTAGTTCACGTTCACGTCGCTGACTATTTTCTACTTGAACCATAAAGTTTTCTTCAACATCTATCCACCATAGGACGCCCACTGTTGGTCATGGCCACATAGGCCTCTTCTATGGATCTCCAATAAGACTAGTTCAAAGCTACTTGACTCCTTGGATGTGACAGTGGTAAGTAAGCGCAGCATAGAACATTCACCCACAAAGAGGACTGGCGACCTCATTAAGTTCGCTGAAAGCAAGCTGCTTCTAACCGGTTTTATTGAATATCTCTAAGGAAGGTCTATGTCCAGCAGTGGATGTTCCACGGCTGAAACGAATGATAATATGGGAACGTTTATTCATTTTATCTCCGCTATTATCGTGGTTATGACAGCGAACCATTCGACGTTTGATAAACAATCTGAATCTCAGCCAAGACTAGCCGGGCGTCACGTGTGCATCCGAGATCGTTTCAAAAGACCGTGCATTTACAATACCTAAGCACCCACACCTATTTTTATCCATCCATCAGACGTCCTGGACATAGGCCTCCCCTATGGATCTCCAATAAGACCTGTTGGAAGCCGCTTGCATCCAGTGCGATGCTGCGATTTTGATAAGGCAATCTGTTCTCTTCAACCCCATCGGTCATTAGTCCTTCGTGCTATGTGCACTGTCCACTACCATTTCAACTTACCAATAGGCTATGTCTGTAACTTTGGTTCTTCTACGGATCTCTTCATATCTGAATCGATCTCGCAGAGAGACTCCGAGAATAGCCCTCTCCATACTTGCACTTGCACCAATGAGAATAGGTACTTACGTTGATGTCGCCTGCTGACGAGCCTTCATAACATAGCATAGCCTAAAATATTAATCTGGGTGAATCAAAAAACATGGTTTGTTTTGCTATGCGCGTATATAGCTATATACCTATGCAGTCATGATCATGACTAACTTTTATTTTAGGACGCATTTAGAAATCTGCATCTGTATACAATTATGCATGCATATTAGGCATCTAGAAAAAGGCCTTCGCTTTACCCGTCGCGCGAAACACTAAGTAGGTACCTATTGTAAGTTCGTATAGCACTGGTGTAAGAGTTTTTAAGCCAGCTGAACATAGCTAAAGGATTAAAACAACCGGGACCTACAATTTAACGTGTCATCCGAGCCGCGAGGGCGAGCACTCAGCTGTAAATGCCACCCGCGGTCACCCATCCGAAGATTGACCGTGCCGAACGTTGCTTAATTTCGGTAATCGCTGGTCAAACTACTCTATGAGTGCTACTAGACCCTGATATTAAAATTTTGCAAAGACTAACACCGCGAGATGCATGTTTATGAAACGAAAGGGTCTCTAAGTATCGTGTAATGTCATAATATTCATTAACCGACTTCCAACAAGAAGGAGGTTCCATGTTCGCCTGTAAGTATTTTATTTTTGTGTATGTATAACGATAATTTCGCCAATTGTAAACCGAATCGAAAAATTCTGTTTTGGTTCAAAAGGGTATACTCCCGAGGTGTTCCCATTTAAATTTTACAGAAATCGGCTGAGCCGTTTTTGGAAAATCATCACTTCATAGTATAAAACAAAGTCGCTTCCCGCTGTCTGTCCCCATGTATGCTTATATCTTTCAAACTACACAACGGATTTTGATGCGGTTTTTTTAAATATCTAGAGTGATTCAAGAAGAAGGTTTATATGTATAATGCACCTGTGCGAAGCCGTGGCGGGTCGCTAGTCAACAATAATGTAAACAATTCGAGCGAAATATACGATTTTTGTACACGATGGAAGGCGGTTTTACCATTTTTTGCGAAGAATAATAATTTTCTTTAGGCAGATCTGTTTGGTGGCTTATGTATGTATGTCTATATGGCTAGGTAGGTAAGTCCAGCCGCGGTCGCGCAGATAATAACCGCACTACGTCTGCGGGTGCACGTGCACGGCGCAATTCGGCCAGGGCTGTCAAAATGATGTTAATTTTTTTTGACATGATGACTTCTTATAAATCGATGAACGACGGCTGCACGCACGAGAAAGCATGACTCATTGTCACATTCCGCCTGAGAAAAAAAGTGTTTCACGGATTTTTTTGTTTATTTTTTAATACGACTTTACATCAATAACTACATAGCACATTTTTATAAAACCCTCACAAGCTAATTTAATTTAATTAATGTGCTATATTTTTAACGATAACGATAACGCACAGCATAGCATGCATACATAATTACAGTCAGATATATGTTATACAGCCACGGGTTGCTAAAGTTAACCTTCTTAGCATTAGACGAGCAGCCTATCTGTCACTAGTGACGAATTAGACTTAGTGATATGTAACCTCACTAGACTTACTAGATTGAAGCTTTTGGGTAAAACGTCCGCATACTACGCTACCTTATTCTTGTCAGCCATATGACGTGCACTGCTACACGTAGACCTATAATGTAGATCGCAAATACTAAGACCGGTTGGAAGCGGATTGCATCTAGGGGTATCGATTAGATCATAGATCCACTTTGTCGGTAGACGTCCTGCGCATCCCGGTACGTGATCACCAGTCGAGAACTTTACAATCTCACTACTTATGAAAATATCTTCATAAGTTTTTGGTTGTTTGATAAACGAAAAAAATCGTGGTGATAATCTTTCTGACGGACTAGTTATATTTTTTAATTATGAACCTATTAAGGGCACCGGTAGCGTAGTATGAAGGTACATTTGCTCATTTTAGCGCGCCTGGCTATGGACTCATAGGTCCATAGGCTCCCATATCTGCTTTACGAGCTGAATCCACGTTTATGTAACTGCCGAGATCTTGAGACAACAACTTTGGGCAACTTTCTTGACACTTGTTATTTTTGCGCTCGTAAATGCTGTTTTTGTCGATTGTCGGTTTGTGACAATGGCGGTAGACATGTTTGTGTGATCTCTTCCAGACTTTATTGGGTGATATGTTGATTTTACGGTGGTCGTATCGATTTGGTGTCTGCTGTACCGTGTGTTAGGGTAGTCAGGATAATACTGATATTTGTCTAAGGCGATTATTATAGCATCATCCATGCATTAGTACTGACTACTGATTCTTGCTATTGGTTATTGTGATGTTTTAATGATAGAAGAGCATATATGCTAGTTTCAAGGCACGTTTCAGTTGACTCTCCAGAGATCAGAGTGCTCCTAACCCATATGTAAATGTCCTAAACGTACTAAAACGACCCAAAAGTAAAAAATCGCTGCTTTAAATAATTATTGAAGTGAAACTTCTAATGCGACTTCCAACAAGGTTGCGTTAAACGTTTGGCGCTACCATGGGGGTATGAAAGCTTGAAAGCACTGTTGCGTCGATGTTTTACTTCTTACGCGCGGAGGGTCTCCACTTGCATTTTTTTCAAATTATTTTCAATTAAGGATTTAGCGCAGTAGCGCATATAGTAGCGGGTTTTACCGTTGTTGGGTCACGTTCTCTTAGGTATATATGGGCTAAGTTTTGGACGCGCTGCGCGAGGAAGTCTGCCGATACGGTGGCGCGATAGCATGGCGTCCAGTCTCAGTGATGCCACTTACCTTGCAGGATAAACTATAATTAGTGTCAATACAATCCGTAGTGACTCACGATCAGGAAGCGTGTGTACCAGCCCCAGTAGCGCGGCGTCTGGTCGCGCTATCGCGGCGGCATGATCGAATCGTTGACACCGCGTCAGCGCCGCCGCAGAGGAATGACCGCGCGTTAGTTGTCGCGTCACTTTCGAGAGGATATATAGCATTTTGTCTAGTAGCATGAGCCGGAACTCAAGTCAATAAATACTAATCATCAGGTAATTGAAGCGTGCGTGTCAGCCCTAGCAGCGCGGCGCGGTGGCGCGGCGTCCGGTCGCGCTATCGCGGCGGCATGATCGAATCGTTGACACCGCGCCAGCGCCGCGGAGGAATGACCGCGCGTTAATTGTCGCGTCACCTTCGAGCAAGGGCGGCTCGCGGCTTCACTCAGCCGCCCGCCCCGCTCCGCCCGCGCGCTCGCCCCCTCGCCCAAACATCTAGGGCTACCATGTTACCAGTTCTTGCAGGACTAGCCGGATATCGTAACCTAAACCAATCCTACAAAACCTACATTGTTGACATACCATTTTTGCTAAATAAAGCTGAGTAGATGGCGTACATTGCTATAATAGTAACCATCGCGGACTGAAATGCGACACCACCGTTTTTGCATCCTGTTAATTATGATCTGAATTTCTTCAAGGTTTAAAGCGAATAATTGCCTTCCACATCCAAGTGCTTTCTCTTCGGTGAAAATATTGTTTTTCTTCTAGGCGTACTTTTTGTCGACAATGCTATAATAATACCACACACTATTGATTAGTTAGCCATTTTACAAAGTTAATGCAATAGTAATATAATTATTGGATTTTTCGTAAAATGACTCGTAGCATTACTTACCTTGCCGTACGTATCATAGGTACGTAATTACGCATGTGTGCTGAGGTGTTCATCTTCTTCTAGGTTCTACCTATTCTATGCGCTACCTTGTGTTTCCGCGGGCAGATGTTAACATCGGAAATTGAAAAAAATGGGAGATGCCTTTGCCATACGACGGGAAAATTCATAAACTGAAAATAAAATAAACCGGACGTATTCCTGTCCTTCCAAACCAGTCCGCCTGGGAACCCTAGTGCGTCCGCGCGACCGTACCTCGTGCGTCACGTATGACGGTCACCCACCCGCGAGCGTGTTTTGTTTATCGCGGCCGAAACCTATACTCACCTACCTCACCTATACTATACCTATAGTTCAAGGCACCTCGGGACATCGATCAAACGTCCGTGACGAATATAGACGCCGCCGGATAAGCGGACGACCATTCTTGAAGAGAATTAGCTCTTGTCTTCAGTTGTTGCAATCATTGAATTGCGAAAATATTCATTCATAAACCATTTATTTGCATGTTATACTTTAGTATATGGATGCAAAAGATTATTCATGTAGAATAACCAGATATTATCATGTCATTTGGCTTGCAGTAGTGATGGAAAATTCTACGTGAGAAAAATATTGTAATTATCTCTCGCGAGCGTGATTTTTTTATCGTGGCCGACACCTACACTTACCTACCATAACTATACTTATAGTTCACCAGACAACCATTCTGGAAGAGAATTCATGTGAACTAGCTCTTTATAATGTCTCATTGCAGCCATAGTATTGCAATAAGTGAGTTCGTGTAAGCCGGGTGACTAGCCCTGGTGTCCGATTTTTAGGCCGCCTGAAGGCCTTTGGCATGGCTAAACGGTTAATACAACTTTAGCTTAAAAGTTAACGTATCGTTCGAGCCACAGTAGCGCTCAGCTGTAAATGCCACCCGTGGTCACCCATCCAAAGTCTGACCGTACCGAAGGTTGCTTAACTTTGGTGATCGCTGACAAACACCTATTTTTAGATATGATAAATATTGCATTTTATGTAAACGCTATTCCCTGTTATATTTCTTCTAGCACTACGCAGTGTGGCCATTTTAAAATAAAGATTTTGCCTTACTCGTCCGAAAATTCACCAACTCCCGAGAAAATATCTGAAATCTCGTAGTCTACGCGCGGCCGTGCTCGCAACCTATACTTTCGTACCACACCTATAGATTTAAGGTAATTGTACAGATCTCTAGATGTTTCTATCTAGCTGAGACTTAATTTTGCAAATTTCAATATCTCATTAAAACCACTAATACTGCATTTGTAGCTCTCATAGCATAGTTTGTCTTGGCGTATCTGACAATTACCGAAAGTGTTCCACGCAGTCTTTAGATGGATAACCCCGGGTGTCATTCATTATTATGGGTAATCGGCTGTTCTTTACAAACAGTGAAGGTGTCCTCGCGATAATTTTGTATATCTTTTGAGGCTGGTAATGTCAAATTCACCACTCATAGCTTCAAAAAGATAGGGATTTGAACGCAGGAATTCCGGGTTAAGGTCTACAGGGAGGCCCATGTCCAGCAGTGGACGTCCTGAGGCTGATGGATGGATGAACCCATGGGTCACCGCGACTTCTCCCTTACTATTCATTAACACTTAAAGCTATAGGTAGTAAGTATCTCGCATTGAGTTTTTACTATAGAGAATTTATTTAAATAAACCTGATAGGTATAACGTAGTACTTAGTAATCGTATACCAACGCGAGGTAATACAACACCTCATTGATCGTTCTCAAATTAGTCAGAAAATTACCGAATAATATTTCAAAAGTCCTCACAACATCCCCTTTTAAATTTCAAGCTCTATTATCTCCTCCTCTATAAGTTTATCTTTCTAGAAATGAGGAAAACAACGCACAGCGCCATCTATGATCATTTTCACGAACTAATTGTTATATTTTCTAAACTAAAACAAAAATTGTTTTTATTTGTTCATCACGGACTTTTCTTGTTTATTTATTTTATTTATAAATTCTGAATTTATTTCTCAATTTTTGTAGTAAGTAAATCAATACAATAACAATAATTACGTATCCTATGTATCTACTGTACCTACCTGTTTATTTTGTACTGTATGTACCTTATGTAGGTATTAACAATACTAATTTATGACTGTTTTTCTTTTCGTTTTATTTTGTAATTGGTTCTTAGATTTTTTTAGCTAGGTCATTATTATTAATGAGTTTGTTCTGAATCACTAAGATTACTTTTACTAGCTACATTTAGGTACTTACTTACCTGAAAGCCTAGAAAAGTTCAAATTCAATATGAGCGCTTACCAAAAAGAAATAAAAAGAGACAAGCTATAAAGCGCAAACGGTCTATTTTTCAGTGGCAATGAAAAGTTGTTTTGATAACAATCCGCAACTGCGGCTTTCGCTTTCATCCGAGCCCATTGCCCGACTAAACTAACTTTATTTCAATTCGGTGATGTGTGTGTGTGGTGAGGGTGTGTGCGTACGATCAAATATTAGGCAGTGGTGATTTTTCTTAGGCCTCAAATGGGTTTTACAAAATCTTTTTTCAAATATGTGTTTTGCAGATTTTTTTGTACATTACACGGACTATATATTTGACTATAATACAAATTAATTTAACTATTGTCTTCCCAACCGTGTAATGTACGAAAAGAAATTTTAGTCTACGAAGTTCACATGTTTAAAATCCACCCTTGTTCTGCAACATTCTTGATTTTATGCTAACGAATCGATCTGATGCGATCTGTAACCAGCAGCCGGGCTAGTATGCGCGCTACGAATTATTTCTTTCGTAGTGTTGAACGAGACAGCGTTGGCAAAGTATATATCTGTCACTTTTTCACATGTCGAAATGAGTTCTTTTCGTGGTCGCATGCTTGACTAGCTGCAATAGAGTTGTAGAGCTGTAGCTGCAGAGAAACCTGTAATATGATCACATAGCTGAATCGAATTTTAATTAAGAGTTGAATTTGAAGATGCAGTATGTGGGAAACATTTTTTAAACAACGGACCTTTTTGACGGCTCAGAATCTACTTTAAAAGTGGTATACCTCAGGATACTATTAAATACCCTTAAAGAGCACCAAGATCGTGCAGCCATTGTCCACGGAACCTCGGCATTGCTAATGCAGCGAGAAAGATGCCTGGCACAGCGGCTCCAGAGTTCAGCAGCGACGGTGCCTCTTCATTCCCCTGCCAGGAATAGAGAGGTTCCAGAGAAGTACCTACCTTGAAGTTTTCCACAGAAGCACTTTGAAAATTTAAAACCTGTAATAAGATTACATAGCCCAATGTTGAATTTGAAGTGGCGAGTAAGAGGTCTGGCATAGTGGCTCCGAGGCACCAGGCAGTAGCACACGCATTCCGACGGCGCGGCTTCATTCCCCTGTCAGGAATACACAGGCTCTAGAGAGGCACCTTGATAAGCTGAAACCTGTAATAAGATCACATCGCCTAGTATTGAATTTAAAGTAACTGAGAGTAGGAAAAACTTTTCTAAACAACGGCCCTTTTTGGCGTCTGAGAATCTAGTTTAAAAGTGAAATACTTCAGTATGCTGTTATACCCTTAAGGAGCACCAAAATCGCGGCAGCCATTTTCAGCGGAACCTCGGTATTGCGGTTTCATTCCCCTACCAGAAATAAACGGACCCCAGAGAAATACTTTGAAGATCTCAAACATGTAATAAGATCACATAGCTCAGTGTTGAATATGATGATGCGGTGAGTGGGAAATACCTTTTCAAACAACGTCCCTTTTCGGAGTCTGAGACTTTGAAATTGAGGTATCTCAATATACTACATATACCCTATAAGAGCACCAAGATCGTGCCAGCCATACTCCGTGGAACCTTGGCATTGCAGCAAGAAAGATGCCTGGCATAGCGGCTCCGGAGCTCGGCAGCGCACACATTCCTACGGTGCGGCTTCATTCCCCTGCCAGGAATGTACAGACTTCTGAAAGGATCTGAAACCTGTAATAAAATAACATAGTCCAGTGTTGAGTATGATGATGCATGTGAGCGGGAAACACTTTTTCATACTACAGCCTTTTTTGGCGTCTGATAATCTATTTTGAAAGCTTCGAGCAAATATCTATAGAGTCGATATCGTGCAAAAAAAATGTCCGAGCCAAAACTCTGCCCAAGCTACGTAGTGGGTAGGCTTTTTGGTTAGTCGTACGGCGATTGCAAACCGACTACAACGCCGCGCGATGCCAAAGTGCTCGGTTTCAAGCACTAATTAGGTGACATAACGTTAAAATTAGGGAAAACGGGTCATTGTGAATTGTTTAATGTAAATATCTAAGTCGGTATGTATGACGGCTCTCGGAAATTTTTTACTACTTTCACTTAAGGACGGTGGTTCTGTAGATATTTGCTCGAAGTTCGAAAGTGAAGTAGTTCAGCATGTTTTATACCGGGTGTTTGGTAGAGGTCCGACAAACCAAATGGGTGTGTTCGGGGACCCATTTGAAAAGTTGGCCAAAAAAAATCCTCTATTTTTTAAACATTTTTTTTTGTTGTTATAATAAATAAATAATTTTTACATCAAAGTTGAACTTGGATGTAAAATTTGTTTCTTTTTTTCACTCTATGAGCTCTACATCAGTTAGTTAGCTCTGATTTGTATCTAATTTTACTTTACGTGGCCTAAAAATAAATCAGAGACCAAATTTTAGTAGGTACAAACAGCCGGAAAATCAACAAAATTTAAAAAAAACAGTGTTTTTTTTTGGGGCCAACTTGTATTCTCCAAATGGGTCCCCGAACACGCCCATTTGGATTGTCGGACCATCTACAAAACAACCTAAATATCCTTAAAAAGCACCAAGATCACGGTAGCCATTCTCCGCGGGATTGCAGCGAGAAAGATGCCTGGCATAGCGGTTACGGAGCTCGGCAGCGCACACATTCCGACGGTGCGGCTTCATTCCCCAGCCAGGAGAAGAGGCACCTTGATAATCTAAAGCCACATAGTTTAGTAATAAGATTACTTTAACAGTCCACTGTTGAATATAGGCCTACCCACGAAGGGTAATTTGCCTATATCCACCACGTTAGCCAAGTGCAACTAGCTTAGCACACGACCACGAAAATAGTTTTGTCGATGTAAGCAAAGGATTAATGAGGAAGAATTTATCGATTTATTGATCGAGTGTAAGCGAAGATCTCCGTTTTAAACACGGCGATTTTGCTTTCGTATGTCTAGATGTTGGTTTTTGTCTACAGGTCGCATTTTACAACTAATCTTGACAAAACTTGGTACACAAGAATATGTATATTAATAGATTTTTTTGTCGTCAGCGATTTTTGATAAAGGGGGTTATTTCCCTAAAAAAGGGGGTTTCCTGTCGCGCTATTTATCACGAGATCTAGTGTTTGGAGAATTGCTAGTAAAATATAAATATATACTATATACTAAAAACTATGTTAAGTACTAAGTGTTTTATAGATACTTAAGGCCATTGCTAATGTCACAGCACGTAACTCTTATTACTTTCCTTTACAAACACATAAATATTATGTAGCTGAGCTATCACCACAGATATAAACTTGTAAAAAGTTATGAATGAAACCGAGAGTGCCGTAGTAGAGTAAAACCTCCCCTTACTACTCACCCCCCGCCCCTTCGCCCCCCTTTAGGGCGATTTGTTCACGCATTAGTTTTATTTTAAGCAGTTTCGTTTTATAGGAGATGTTTAATGTACTGTCTCTTTTAATTTATTTATCGTGGCTTTAGCGCTTTGATGTTGAAGGTTGTTCAGTTTTGCGACGTTTTAATAATATTCGGTGCTGATGTTTATATTGTATATTTTGAGTTATATGTATGAAGTGTATGAAAGTTGCGGTAGTTGTACCTGGTTGAGAAATCCTGTAGCTTTTTGCGTTTATAGTCTGGCTTTTCGATTAGTGTAGTGGTTTTATAGCACTTGATAATGTGGTTTTTCATATTGTATTTAAAATTGATTTTGAGGATCTTAAAGTTTCAATAAACTTAGGTAGTACCTACCTGGATAGTGATAATTCTATTTATTCTTGCTATATCGTTCCAATATCATCAAAATACGCGAGAAAATTATGATTATACCTGAACATACATACTCAGTTTCACCAGTGTATGCATATGCAACAGTCCTTGCTTTTTAGGGTTCCGTAACCAAAGGGTGAAAACGGGACCCTATTACTAATACTTCGATGTCCGTCTGTCTGCCTGTCACCGGGCTGTACCTCATGAACCGTGTTAGATAGGCAGCTGAAATTTTCAGATGATGTATTTATGTTGCCGCTATAACAACAAATACTAAAAACAGACTAAAATAAATATTTAAGGGGGCTTCCACACAACAAACGTGATTTTTAGGAGATTTTTGCTGGCTATTAATAACGGCAAGAGGAATGGGGCTCCCATACGGTACGGAACCTTTCGTGCGCGAGTCCGACTGGCACTTGGCCGATTATTTCCTGTAGGTATGCTATGCTCCAGATCACAGATACTTTACGATAGTGATGGAATCTTCCAAAATATACCAGTACGTAAATAGTAAGCTAGGGCATGTAGTGCGGGGCTTAGGTTGCCTAACCGCTGGCCCAGATACCGTGAGGCGCGGCCGCGCGCCTGTTACCACCAATCCACTACGCTAGGATGACGCGACGCGTTTGAATTTAAAGGCTGAAGTAAATGTAGATATAATCATATATCTTCTATAGTTGTGAACTAAGTTTGCTGTGAGACTGGCCGTGAAATCGCAACAACAAATTATTTTTGAAATGACAAAAATTTAGATTCCCAGCACCCTATTTCATGATCATGATGGTTCCTAAATGTGCTTGTATGCAAATAGCTAGGGCGCTTAGCGTGGGATTAGTTGTCTAATCGCTGAATTGTTTTGTTTTTAAAGGTTCTAAAAAACATTAACAAACTATATACAACTCTAGTGTGCATTAAATCCTAGAGCTGACAAGAAATAACAATGAATAAATACTTGTGCAAGCTAATAAAATTAACTTCTTTAAACTTATAGCAGGTAACTGAACAAAACTTATTGACATTGAAATGTGGCGACTAATCGCTGACTGCGATAGGTACTACGCTGGGACTTAGCGGCACAGTTTTTGACGTAGCATGCGTAGTACTCGTACGTGCCTACTGTCGCAGGTAAAATATACGTAGAGTTGTGGCAACAGTATTCGGGAAACCATGTCGTGATTAATTACAAAAATATTTCTGTATATTTTTGTACGTTTTACAAATGAATAAACTGTACTATTTACTTGGTGACCCGGTGAACTTTATATCACCTTCATCTATCAATCACACTGATTCGTTCGATTCTAATTTCAGTGGAATTTAGCCCTACCAAACTAAATATGGCAAGTTTTACGGGCAGTAACATTTTGTATGAGGAAATTAAATAGACGTTTTTAGTTTTGGTTTGATTTTTGGTTCCGTACCCAAAGGGTAAACGGGACCCTATTACTAAGACCCTGCTGTCCGTCTGTCTGTCCGTCTGTCACCAGGCTGTATCTCATGAACCGGACTATTTAGAGAGCTGAAATTTTTCACAGATGATGTACCTGTTTCGATTGCCGCTATGACAACAAATACTAAAATTAGAATAATACAAATACTGAAAGGGGGCTCCCATACAACAAACGTGATTCTTTTTGCCGATGGGCTCCCATAAGGTACGGAACCCTTCATGCGCGAGTCCAACTCGTATTTGGCCAATTTTTTTTATTATTTTCGCAACTATTTTATGATTACCTACTTACTTTCTTGCTGTACAAACCTCCAGAATTCTAAAAATAGTTTAAAATCAAAATTAGACTTACATTAGATTAGAGATATTAGATTAATATTACAAACAATTTACGTACTATTAATATCTCGTAGGAATGAGTTTAGCAAGGAGAACGATTTCGCAACGAAAAAGTCGCGTCGCGCAGAATAACCTAGTCAGGTTTAACCTTTAGACGGTCCAAGCCACCAAATGGGTATACACGCTTAAATATGCAAACAGTAGCTATACTCTGGAGGATGGGGCTTAGTATGCGTGTAGGCTTTATTATACAGGGTGTGTTAGGCGACGGACATATTCCTCGATATCATTACCTACTCATTACTGTCACCAAATTTTACTATGGGGTTAACCCTGAAATGGTAATACAGAGCGTATTAGATGACGGACATATTCTAGGATATTACTGTACCTACTCTATGTATGTACTACTGTATCTTGAAATAAAATTGTGAAAGGTTAAATCAGCTGTTCAGCATAAACAGATTATTTTATTTATATATTCAATTAGCACCTACCGCATACACAACGATAAATAAATTATTATTTATTATTTGTGTACATAAAATTAATGTCAAAAATATAAATACTTATGTCAAAAAATAATATTAATAAAATTCGCGGCAAAATGTACGGAGCAAATATTTTTTTTGCACTGAAATTGCATGGTATGGTATGGTTTGTCCCATAGGAAAACATTGACTCTCGACAAAAAGTTGATCCCACAAAAAATATTTTCATATAAAATAGGGCCAAGACGAGACTATATTTCTCATTAGCAAAACGTTATCAGATCTCATGTAAAGTCAAGCTTTTAACTCTACAGGACTTAACTCTACAAATCCTTTCTTCACAAACTTAACACCTTGGTCATAGATACCCATAGGACAACAACAATCTTCGGATGGGTAACCGCGGGTGGCATCTCTATCTAAACGCTACCGTGGCTCAGATGACACTTTAAATTGAAAGTCCCGGTTGTTATAACCGTTTAGCCATTCAGAGGACTTTAGGCGGGAGGCAGTAAAAGTAGGGCATAGTGATATACCTAATAATATTTTAGAATATGTTTGTCGTCTAAAGAAACACGAAACACCCCCCTACCTAGGGTATTAAAAGTTAAGCGCCGCACGTGAAAAACTGAAAGTTTGACTCAATCTCGGCTGGTGAATATAATATTCAGGCGTTAGTTGGTTTTCGGTACGAAAAGGGATTTTCATTAGGTATTAATAGTCTTGGCGATTAACTTGAGATGGTTAAATGAGAAATAACTTATGTCGGGCCACACATTGGACGGTGACTTGCGTCCAAGCTTGGCTACGAATTGAATAACCAATCAGAGTCAATTATTATTGGTTGATTTGCGTCCAATATCAGTTCTAAATCGATCCACAAATTGGAAAGTTGGAAGCAAGTCTACAGTTTTTAGCCAACATAGCCAATGTGTGGCCCCGGTTTTTGTGTATGCAGTAGTAATTTGAAATATTCACAGCTACGACTAGTAGACTACCACTAGAGGCTAACTGTAGTTATATAGTTAGAGAGAAAATACGAGTAACACTACAAACCTTGGCTCTCAAGAGATCTCGTGTATTGCAGTGTTACTCACACACACACACACACACTTTAAATAATCTATGTATGCACTTTTATTAGGATTTTATTGGGATGTTGTTAGTAAAATTATAATTTATTTGTATTCTAAATTATTGTAATCTGTTTTGGCCTTATTTGTGTTTTTTATATTAGTAAGATAATTATGTATTGTAACGCTGTTGATTACAAGAAATAAAATAAAAAATAAAAAAACCGTACCGCGGCAAGTGCAGCGTAGGACGCCCCTAAGGTGGACTGACGACATTAGAATCGCACTATACTAACCGGCTTTATTGGGAATTTACAAGGGAAGCTTGTGTCCAGCTATGGACGACTTATGGCATATGGATGTTGATGACTTCTAGTTATGAGGTTAGGTAACCAAAAGATAGGCCATGGATTGCACTGAATGTAAACCGCGTACGATTGGTCCTAGAGTAGAAATTGTTAGTTATAAAACCGAATTTAAAGAAACTTGAGAGTGATGTAGGTACAAAGCTTCCTCGGCTAAATGGTGTTGGTTCCAGCATATACGTAGATAGGCAACGTCCTTTATGTCTCACGACGCCGCTCGCCGTCGTGACGTTGCAGCTGCCAGCCGCAGGGTTAGGGTGGTTGTGAGATGATAGGTGGGGCGGGAGCGAGAGCGGAAATAGGGCATGAGCGGGTGGTATAGCGAGAGAGGAGAAAAGCCAAAGCTAAAGTGGGAATTACAGCGAAAAGAGAGAGAAAACAATAAAATGATGGAATGAGTCGAAGGAGTCACTTTTTTTCAGGAATTCTTTCCATCGAGGATCAAACGGGGAAGTTCACAGAGCGGGAGCGAGCCAGAGCGAGATAAGAAAAAAAGTAGAGCAGCAGTACCATGAGATCAAAGGAGAAAGAAATACATTAGATGTCTGGGAGCAGTTTGGTATTTGCTAGACGCTAGAGAGCGCCGAGCGGTGGAGTGAGAGCGAGAAAGAAAACAAACTATATCAGCAGCGGTAGAGAAAGCGGAGAAGAAAGTAAAACAGCAGGAGAGAGAGAGAGCGAGCTGAGTTTGGCTGTTAGAAACTTCTTTCTTGGAATTAAACAATCTTGAGTGTGTTGTATTGCCGAAGCTAGTTTTTCAGCTATATGGTGTTGGTTGGTTATTTGGGCAATGTCCTTTATGTCTCACGACGCCGCTCGACGTCGTGACGTTGCAGCTGCCAGCTGCATGGTTGAGGAGTTTGAGGTGATGGGTGGAGCGGGAGTGAGAGCGGGTATAGCAGCAGCGGGAGGTAGAGAGGAGAAAAGCTAGCAGCAATGAGTATGGGCTGTTAAATGCGGTGGGATTTTTTGAGGGAAATTCAAAAGTTTAAGACACCCAGTTTTTGATGTGTTTTTTCCATGAAACACCTAAAAGGGAATGAAAGGATTAATGATCTAAGCAGCTCTTAAAGAAACAGGGTTTCTAAAAGTTTTACTAATTGAGCTTTGAACTTCGATATAAAGGTGGCACTCGACCAATTGATGATTATAGCTCAGTTAGTCAATACTGAACTCTTAAATGCTACTTCTAGATTTTCAATTAGATCGATTACTTGACTCTACCTAATAAGTCACTATGTGTAGCCATAATATAGGTACTTATTTGGAATGAGACTCCGCACCATATAAGTTCAAAGAGAACAGTAATTCTTTGAGATTACATACTGCACGTGCTGTAAATAAATAGCAATATTTTTGCCATAACATTTTTAATAATTCGGAATCGCCATCTCCTCCACCACAGGCCGTACCCTTATACCGTCATCAGAGGAGCACGTATTCTAAGCTCGCCCATGCAAGCGGGCTGTTCGCGTTTAGCCCATGTATCTAGGTGCTCTACTGTACATAGCCTTATGTACTAGCCACTGGCCTTATGTACGTACTCGTGATTTCGCCTATGTGCCACATAGCTGAAACTGGAGAAACCAGTCTAGAATTTCTGGGAAGATCTTGCAATATTGGGCTGTAAATATAATTGAAGTGAGGTCTGGAATTAAAATCTATACGTTTGTATCATATTTGTATGCCGCAGAAGAATATTTGCTCTATGAATTGTTGCTATGCCGTATCACTATCACTACATAGTTTAAAACAAAGTCGCTTCCCGTTCTGTCTGTCCCTTTGTATGCTTATATCTTTAAAACTACGCAACGGATTTTGATGCGGTTTTTTTTAGAGTGATGATAGAAGGTTTATATCTATAATACACCTGTGCAAAGCCGGAGCGGGTCGCTAGTTTTAACTATAAAATTTACTATAGATCCCGAACTATTGAACTTGGATTAGCGTTGTTAGTAATTAACAACGCTAATCCAAGTTCTATAGCAATACCAGTAATATTTTATTAAGAGAAAAAAATTGCGTATTTTTAGTCACGCTAATGTTTCAGATCGCTTGACAAATACCTACTGTTTGACTAAGGAACTAACATTTTATAAGATAACTAGCGACCCGTCCCGGCTTCGCACAGGTGTATTATACATATAAACTTTCCTCTTGAGGCATTCTATCTATTTAAAAAAACCGCATCAAAATCCGTTGCGTGGTTTTAAAGATATAAGCATATATATAGACAGACAGAGTGGGAAGCGACTTTGTTTTATACTACGAGTATGTAGTGATACTGATGATAATGCCTGATTTACAGTTTCGTTTGAAGTGACAAGCCGCATATAGCGCGAGTTTGAACGCTAGCATTGGGTCGCTCCGTATCTCGCAACTGTGACCGTTTAGTTTCTTACACTCGAGTTAGTATGAAAACGTTTGACGAACCACTATGCGAGGCGCGAGTAAACTTAAGACTGATTGTACAAAAGCGTCTCGCCAAAACGATAAACGCTAATACATACATACTGCGTCCGTTGACAATAATTACCCTGTGCGGTGAATTCATCGGTGTCTGTGGCGACAATGGAAGGGCATCAAACATTATGTATCTTAACTATGATTACTGAATAAAAGCTCGCGTCGGTAGTTGGCGGCGTTACGTCGACGCGCCCACGCCAAACACGCAAATTCAAAATTCACGCTTACTTAATAAATATTATGCTTCTGCCTAAGAGAAGGTTATTTTTTTGTGTGGGAGTCTAAACGGTTTATCTGACTTAGAATTATTATTATGAGCTGTCTACAACTTTATCATAGTATTATACGCTGTCTGTGTTATGTGATACAAAGAAGGTTCGTTTTGCACTTGAAATAAGAAAATCTGAACTGTACACTCTGCACTAAGTATCGAAATGTTACCATTTACATTTCATAGGTACATACATACATTTTAATATAATCGATTGAAATGCATTACGTTGCATATTCATCGATTAAACTGCCACGCGCAGATAGTAGTGTAACCCTGTTTTGGCAAATAGGTGCCAAAACACTCTAGTGTTGGCAAATCATCGGGTACGTTGGTGCCAAAAACTTACAAAAAGTCACTGACAGCTTAAGTCGGATCTGCCGGCGACTTGGCTGTCAAGTGTCAACAAACTAGGTCAGGAACGAGAACAAAATATTAAAATTCGGTCGGAGTGAAATAAAATCACATAAAACCGTGTTAGACGGACTGGAGTCTTTCTTTGTCCAGCAAGCAGCCAACTGAGCGTACACGGGGTCGTAGGGGAAACAAGGCCGTAGCGGCGTCCTAACGAAGGTACGTGTCGGCAAGGTTGGTTTTCTAAACGATTCACTTGTTGTACAAGAACCAAAGGAATTGTCCCTTGATTCTACAGAAAACCACCGAAATCGAGTGAGAACAGGACCGCACGCCGACACCCTGGTTCCCCGAACGACGAACACCGTGCGACGTGGCGCAAGTTCGCTTGGCTGAACTGACTTCGAAACCTCGAAAAGAAACCCCTAAGACATTAGGGTAAGTTTTTAATAGCCTCTTATTCCTACTGTCTCGGTTAGGCTCTGTCTTTGTCAGTATTTTCCTAGACCCGATGACGTGTCGCATCCGATATCATTGTCGGCTTACCACCCCCAACTTGAAATGGAGGGCCTCGCTCTTCAAGCGAGGTCTGACCAAAGAACAAGACATTCATACTTGTTTTCTGTCCTCGGACAGGGTTTCTTTTTTTGTCCTACATATAGAAATTGTGGTCTACAACTGCACTCCAAGGCGCGGCAAGCGTCCTCCGGCGCGTTCCTCACCGTGCGGCGACGCGGCCTCTTTCTGCGTCTCACCCCGAGACCGCTACTAGCTTCTTGCTGCTTCTATCTGCGCGTTTCCGCCGTGGGCGACGTGGCTACCGCCCCGACTTGAATCTACCCCCGAGTATTATTGGTAACGCAGCCAACGGCTGCGCCTTTCTTACCTTTCGTGCTGTGCTTTTATTACTCAATTAACTTAAATAATTAACTAACACAGAGCATATTTAAAATTGGTTGCAAACTCAGCGAAGTAGGTATTCGACCACACGCCCTGTTCTACCCTGATAGCCGGCAACTATCAGCCCTTGTATTTTATGGACCTATAGTCCTGGCGCCCATTCTATTGTACCATTTAATTAGTAATTTAGTCTTAAGCCCCTCCGGCAATCAGTAATCCTAAGTTTTTAATATTAAGCCCTTCCGGCACATGGATCATAAGGTGTCTCATACCGATCTACGCCCCTCAGGCATGTAACTTAAAATTAACATTAATAAAACCAACATTACTTACTTTATAACTTTTATTTATCACCCCTTAGCATAGCTTTCCATCTACCATACATTTCTATGTTGAACGCTTTACCTTATACCTCATAAACTAGCATTACACTTTTAAAAGCGTTACAGTGGCGCCTCAACTGGTTTTAAGCTGAATTTGCAATCAATTCATTATTAGGTAGGATCTGTTAGGCAGCTAGAATGTACTAACATACTAATAAACAAGAACAATTTTGAAAAAGAAATTTGTGTTGTTTTAATCCTTGTGTACCCTATAGCTGTAAGATTTAACAGAATAGGTATTGTAATTCTCATTTTTAGGCAGTTTTTGTATTTTCAGATTCATTGCTATAGTATACCTGCATTATTTTGTTAACAGTACCTACCTACATTATTCATTTTATTTGCATTGTTACAAAATAATGTACTGAAACAAAATTTTGTTAACATTACCTACCTACACTATTCATTTTATTTGCATTATTACAAAATAATGTACTGAAACTAAACTTTGTTAACAGTACTTACCTACATTGTTCATTTTATCTGCATTGTTGCAAAGTATGTACTGTAACTAAATGCTAAAGTAGTTTTCACAAAAATATTGTTGCGGTGAAATATTGTTTAATGTATTATGTTTATAGGATAAGTATAAATTGTGAACATAGCAGTTTGTAAGCAATAATTAGGCAACTTAAAACTACCTGCGCTAGTATTTTAGATATTTCAGACATTTGTAAGCTGATTCTGCAACCACTTTATTTAAACTATCACAACTTAGTCTCTGTTTGTCAAACTTTTCTAACAAAACAAATTGCAAATTGATTTTTTCTTTGCATTTGAACAGCACGGAGTAATATTCTTTCTTACATAGTATATCATAGTATATCATTACTTAGGGTCAATAAGAACATACCAGTAGTCTTTCTCACTTCATTTATTGGATATTATTTCTTAACTTGAATACAACATAATGTCGGACGCACAAGACTCAGATGATCAAGTCACTATGCCTGACCCTGAGGCGAATGTCACCCGACGGTGTAAGCCTCTTAAACAGTCACTTAAGGAATCGGGGGACTCTTCTTCAGATGAGGAAGGAACCTCCTCGAAGACTTGTCGTCATAAAATAATCTATTCTCCTCCAGTAAACTTACGTTCTTTAAACCACAAGTTTAATGGACAAACATGTGTAGTAGCATATTTGGAACACCTCGACGAATTGGTTAGCTCTTCCTCTATCTCGGACAAAAAGCTGTTCCGCTCAGCTGTGGAACTTTTCACAGATTCAGCACTATTGTGGTACAGAGGGATTCGTAACACAGTATCTTCTTGGCAGGACCTCCGGCAGGAACTATTAAGCGAATTCTTGCCTCCCAACTATGAAGAACAGCTATTGGAAACAGTGAAGTCTCGCGGCGTCCTAACGAAGAAAACCACCGAAATCGAGTGAGAACAGGACCGCGCGCCGACACCCTGGTTCCCCGAACGACGAACACCGTGCGACGTGGGAGTTCGCTTGGCTGAACTGATTCGAAACCTCGAAAAGAAACCCCTAAGACATTAGGGGTTTCTTTTTTTGTTCTACATATAGAAATTGTGGTCTACAACTGCACTCCAAGGCGCGGCAAGCCTCCTCCGGCGCGTCCCTCACCGTGCGGCGACGTGGCCTCTCTCTGCGTCTCACCCCGAGACTGCTACTAGCTTCTTGCTGCTTCTATCTGCGCGTTTCCGCCGTGGGCGACGTGGCTACCGCCCCGACTTGAATCTACCCCCGAGTATTATTGGTAACGCAGCCAACGGCTGCGCCTTTCTTACCTTTCGTGCTGTGCTTTTATTACTCAATTAACTTAAATAATTAACTAACACAGAGCATATTTAAAATTGGTTGCAAACTCAGCGAGTTAGGTACTCTCGCTTTCACGCCCTTTTCTACCCGGCTATCCCGGTAGAACATCTTAAAGCGTTACAGCTGTAACACACTTTAAAAGCGTTACAGTGGCAAATAGGTGCCAAAACACTCTAGTGTTGGCAAATCATCGGGTACGTTGGTGCCAAAAACTTACAAAAAGTCACTGACAGCTTAAGTCGGATCTGCCGGCGACTTGGCTGTCAAGTGTCAACAAACTAGGTCAGGAACGAGAACAAAATATTAAAATTCGGTCGGAGTGAAATAAAATCACATAAAACCGTGTTAGACGGACTGGAGTCTTTCTTTGTCCAGCAAGCAGCCAACTGAGCGTACACGGGGTCGTAGGGGAAACAAGGCCGTAGCGGCGTCCTAACGAAGGTACGTGTCGGCAAGGTTGGTTTTCTAAACGATTCACTTGTTGTACAAGAACCAAAGGAATTGTCCCTTGATTCTACAGAAAACCACCGAAATCGAGTGAGAACAGGACCGCACGCCGACACCCTGGTTCCCCGAACGACGAACACCGTGCGACGTGGCGCAAGTTCGCTTGGCTGAACTGACTTCGAAACCTCGAAAAGAAACCCCTAAGACATTAGGGTAAGTTTTTAATAGCCTCTTATTCCTACTGTCTCGGTTAGGCTCTGTCTTTGTCAGTATTTTCCTAGACCCGATGACGTGTCGCATCCGATATCATTGTCGGCTTACCACCCCCAACTTGAAATGGAGGGCCTCGCTCTTCAAGCGAGGTCTGACCAAAGAACAAGACATTCATACTTGTTTTCTGTCCTCGGACAGGGTTTCTTTTTTTGTCCTACATATAGAAATTGAAGGCGCGGCAAGCGTCCTCCGGCGCGTTCCTCACCGTGCGGCGACGCGGCCTCTTTCTGCGTCTCACCCCGAGACCGCTACTAGCTTCTTGCTGCTTCTATCTGCGCGTTTCCGCCGTGGGCGACGTGGCTACCGCCCCGACTTGAATCTACCCCCGAGTATTATTGGTAACGCAGCCAACGGCTGCGCCTTTCTTACCTTTCGTGCTGTGCTTTTATTACTCAATTAACTTAAATAATTAACTAACACAGAGCATATTTAAAATTGGTTGCAAACTCAGCGAAGTAGGTATTCGACCACACGCCCTGTTCTACCCTGATAGCCGGCAACTATCAGCCCTTGTATTTTATGGACCTATAGTCCTGGCGCCCATTCTATTGTACCATTTAATTAGTAATTTAGTCTTAAGCCCCTCCGGCAATCAGTAATCCTAAGTTTTTAATATTAAGCCCTTCCGGCACATGGATCATAAGGTGTCTCATACCGATCTACGCCCCTCAGGCATGTAACTTAAAATTAACATTAATAAAACCAACATTACTTACTTTATAACTTTTATTTATCACCCCTTAGCATAGCTTTCCATCTACCATACATTTCTATGTTGAACGCTTTACCTTATACCTCATAAACTAGCATTACACGTTAAAAGCGTTACAGTAGATTGGTAATAATCGGCCAAGTACGAGTCGGACTCGCGCACGGAGGGTTCCGTACTGTATGGGAGCCCCCCCACTTAAATATTTAATTTATTTTAATTTTATTATTTATTATTGAAGGGAATATAAAACTAAATATTCTGTAAAAATTTCAAGCACGTACCTGGTACCATTATTAATATAGAGCGAAAAACGTCTAAAAATTCAGGTTTGTTGTATGGGAGCCCCCCTTAAATATTTATTTTATTTTGTTTTTAGTATTTGTTGTTATAGAGGCAACCGAAATACATCATCTGTAAAAATTTCAGCTGCCTAGCTATCATGGTTCATGAGATACGGCCCGGTGACAGACAGATAGACAGACGGACAGACGGACATCGAAGTCTTAGTAATAGGGTCCCGTTTTTCCCTTTGGGTACGGAACCCTAAAAAGTAGTAAAATCAGTAAGCACAACCTTATTCGACACCCGATCAAAAGTAAGAACCCAATCCGCACGATCCTCGCAGGTTCAATTCTAATTTCCCTTCTGAGTGTTTTTGAGGTGGTTGAAATAATTCTACCGTCGGGTGGCCACTCAGAAAATGAGCTGAGTTGCAGGTCGGGCGCGGCGCGGACTCAGCAACTAGCCAGCCGACGTTGCGGCTCTATACTCACGGACGGAACGAATGTCGTGCAAGTACCTAATTGACGGTAGCGCAAGTAATAGATAGACAGAACAAAGAACTCAGTGTGGACTGAACATTTGAGGTGTGTTTGAGTTAGTTGAAATAAATCTACGGTCGGGTGGCTACTCGGAAAATGAGTATTACGTCGGGCGCGGCGCGGTGACAGAAACTAGCCAGCCGACGCCGACGTTGGGACTCTGCTCATAGACGGGACGAATGTCACGCGGATTTGATGGGACAAAGGGCAAACCGTGGCTTTTAGACGTCAATATATTGGAGATGAGATGTGTTTTAGGAGGTCGAAATAATTCTATAGTCGGGTGGCTCAGAAAATGAGCTGAATCGTCGGGAGTGGCGGGGTGTCAGCAACTAGCCAGCCGACGTTACAGCTCTACTCACGGACGGGACGGGACGAATGTCGCACCAGTAATTGACGGAGCATAGAACCAATTGTGGCCATTTAGATGTGCATTTATGTGTTTGAGTTAGTTGAAATAAAATTTACGTTTTATAAAATAACGAAGGTCTGGCCGTCGTGGGCTTTTAGGCTATAAATCTCAATGGTCAGGAAAATGGTACTTAATGGTAATGGTATTTTATATCCGTAGTACCCGTATGTCGCGCAGGCGAACTATAGCGGTATTTTAGCTGCGTCGACACGCGAGCTCTCGCCCGCGCCGGGAGATTGCGGGGAACGGCGAAATAGACCCGCGTAATACCCTATACGTACCTACGGCATCCTACATTACACCTACATTTACCTATATTATTTACGCCTTATACGTGCCCGCCACTTACGTAGAGCAAGACTGGGTGCGAAACTTAAAACATCATTTTTGCGTGCCTCGTGTAGATGTAATTAGCATGATGATAGTGACTAGGCTATATTTTAAGTTGAAAATTTGTCGCCAATCACACAACACTGTGTTTTAGCAGACTATTATAAAAAAAAATAAGTCCATTCCTAGCATTTTTTAAAGAAAAATAATAAGAATAAAAATTCATGTTAATAAACCTAATAAGCATATAGCTGTTAATATCCACACACCGAAGAAAAATATTGTGTAGAAATGTTTATTTGTAAGAATTTAGACTGCCTCGGTTGCTCAGTGGTTAGTGATCCTGACTACGGGATCAAAGAGGCGTGGGTTCGATTTTCACCCAGGGCAAGTGTTTATGTGATGAACAGAGGTGTTTGCGCTGTGTCTGGGTGTATTTAGGTATTATCTATATAAGTAGGCATGATTTAAAAAAATGTAATACCTATATCAGTCTCTGGCAGCAAGCTTTGCTTAGTTTGGTGTCAGAGTCCGTGTGTAAGATATATGTAAGTCCCCTAATATTTATTTATTTGTTTAATTAATTCTTCTTGGTTTCTCCAACTAGTTAACTGAAGTTTTTCTAAAAAGGTTTTTTTTTAAGTTATAAAGCCTGAGATAGCCTAAAACATTGGTTTACTTTTTTTATTTTGAATATATCTCGTTAATATGTTTTTTTATGGACTGTGAGTATTCCGTGGGTCCCAAACTAGGCTAAGCCTGTATCTTGGTGGCCCTTGGTTTAAACGAGTTACAGATTTAAAAGTTTTGCGCAACTGAGAAAAGATAGTGCTGAATAAAGAAATTAATAATAAAATTAAAAAGAAACGAATGACTTAATGAGGCGGTAGTTATAATGATTTACCATACCATATAAATGACAGTACGTTAAAATTCTTTAAAGCTAACCAATTTGTTTGATAATTTTCTGTATTCAAATTCATATGTTGTGTAAATTTTTTTGCCGGAGGTGGGCGATGCTGCCATGCTGCCCGCGACAGTCGGTTTTCTGTAAGTAGTAACATTGATTAGTTCCATTGATGGTACTACTCAATGGTACTTCGCTAGTACCATTAAATTTAATGGTAATATCGAAGTATGCATACGTGAGTAGTACCATCAATGGAACTAATCAATGGTACTACTGACAGAAAACCGTCTTTCTGACTACTGCAGGTAGTATCGTTCCTTTGTTTAAAACTAAGTTTTTGTGCCAAATAAAATAGAATGTGCTAAAAATTACGTGCTAAGTATCTTTTGCAGTGATACCTACTAGTATTATTCAATTTACGACAGATATTACTGACTTGTTTGCGAAGATTTCCCAACTCCAATGTTTAAAATGTGCTAAGTATCCTTTGCAGTGATATAACTATTATTTAACAGCTCACGGTAGCAGCTACTGACTTGTTTGCCGAAGATTTCCCAACTCCGATGTTTAAACTCGGCCCAAAATCATTGGTAGATAAGATTCGCGCCTCCGGCTGTATATTCCCGAGATATACAAACAGCTATGTGCCGGCTATGTATTGCGTTACATAAGCCGAACTGGACGGCGACAGCTAGTCGGAGGCCGACCAAAATACGGCCACCTGCCGATCCCACCCCGAGGGCGACAGACGTGGTTTACGAGAAAGCGGACAGAGATTTTGCTAGCTAACTTTGAATGTTGTGTCTTTTTAACCGACTTCCAAAAAGAAGGAGGTTCTGTGTTTGTCTTAATGTATATATTTTTTTGTATATTCATAGATAATTTCGCCAATTTTTAACCGAATCTTAAAATTATTTTTAGTTCGGAAAGTATACCCTTCAAAAGTATACCCTATCGAGGTGGTTCCATATTTTACAAAAATCGGCCAAGCCTTTTTAAAAAAATTAACTATAATGTAAACAATTCGAGCGAATTATTCGAATTTTGTACACGATGGAAGGCGGTTTTACCATTTTTGGTGTAAATAAATTATTCTCGAACGGAGACCACGAAGCAGCAAGCGCAGCGTAGGGCACCCACCGACTTGGTGTACTGAAGATATCATAAAGATGGCAGGAAAGTGGTGGATGCAGGCCGCTTCCAACCGGCCTTATTGGAAACCCATAGGGGAATCTGATGCCCAGCAGTGGACGTCCTACGGCTGATGGATGGATGGAACTTTGGATGTAAAAGCTGTAGCCTCAACAATAATTGATTGATATACTCTTTATTGATTCACACACTCGGATATAACAATATACAGAAAAACAGAAGTTTAAATATAATACTAATGTTAATACCTACTTAATTGTAATATTATATAATGCATAATGTTGACAAGCGAAAAAACGATTGCACGTTTTAGCGTACGACCAGCACCATCTAGTTTATTAATGTTAAAACTTTTGATTAGTCCAGAAAATAAGTATAGATTTGCTCATTGCGATTTACACAATTAACACGTGAGATTTACAAATAAATAAATGCCCAATGCCCGCAAATAACAAAGTTAATAAATAAAATTTAGAGATGACTAAGTATGAAAGGTTCGTCTATAGATCTCATTTCTGATTCGACCTAACAATATCTTTTTCCGTACTCAATTTTCGAGATGAATTTGAGTGACCTGAAATGAAACCATAGCATATTCTTAATTTTAAAATATTCTTGTGGGAAATTGGGTCACGCGTTGAAGTCTTTTCTACGCTACACTGCACTGGCAATATCCGCCCCGTTATCCACGCTATTCCACAACTCGACATTTTTATCATCAATTTGATCACTCGTGCGTTGTTTTATTGCGAGCTATAATCGCTTGTCGCGCTTCTTATCACAGAATCCAATGCGTAATCTCGGTACTCGACACAAAGCCTGCCCGTTGCGGTCGCCCGTCTTGCCGCCTCCCGATTGTGCCGCTTATATACCTGTGTATTTATGAGACGCTCCTGTAATCACTGCCTTCTGGAATATTCTAGACAAAGAAGGTAGGTACCTATTCTCCGCGAGCATTAGCGGCAAACGATTGAACGCTAAGCGAGTACCGGGAATCGCGAAAGGGACTGGCTTTAGAGCGGGGAGCTCTCGGGAATAAAATTCGAAGAATTGTCTGTCAAAGTTGGAGTTACTGACCGTGAAAATTTGATTCGGTTTGTAGTTAAGTGCTTTTCCGATTTTGTTAGTGGAATTTTCGTTTCATATTTGTTCTAGCCTGAATAATATGGTCTCTTTTCAAAAGTATGTATACTTAAATCAAAAAGAAAACTCCAAGGAAATTCGTATCAAATTTAATCTTTAACGATTTGCTGCAGATACAGCATGCTTTTTGGAAAATATTTAAATGAGTCAAAAAAGTTCAATATTTTATAGATGAGAACTGAGTAAATTGACATATATAAACTGTTTTTTAACTCACTTCCAAAAAGGAGGAGGTTCTATGTTCGTCAGTATGTTTTTTTGTGTATGTTTATCGATAATTTCGCAAATTGTGAAACGAATCGAAAAAATCTTTTTCACTCGTAGCTCGAAAGGGTATACTTCTGAGGTGGTCTTAGTTAAATTTTACAAAAATCGGCTAAGCCGTTTTTGAAAAATCAAAAATAATGGAAACAATTCGTCCGAAATATCCGAATTTTGTACACGATGGAAGGCGGTTTACCATTTTTTGCGAAAAATAATTATTTAAAACAATTTTTTGATAACTTTATTTGGCAAGCGACTGATCTCAATTAAGGTACTTATTGGCCACTGAAAAACTTCAGAAGTTCTATGGTTCTATACGCTTGATTTGTTAAGCGTATAGAACCATAGAACTTGTTTGCTAACTACTTTATATCGGAAAACAGCAAATATTATAACTAGTCAAATTACTTTTATCATACGGGTCGTAATAGAATTCCCGCTCGAGTCAGGTGAAGCACGAGAGCGCGTGTTTACGACCAGCTCATAACGAGCTCTCGCGGTCGTAAACCGGCTGCAGGTCGCAACCAGGTCTATCAGCGTCTCTTCGCGAGTGCCTTGTCACTTCACTTTTACAGCGCGGTCGATGATAAAAAATCGGCCAAGTACGAGTTGGACTCGCGCATGAATGGTTCCGTACCATAAGGAAGCCCCTCGGCAAAAAAAAAAAACACGTTTGTAGTATGGGAGCCCCCTTAAATATTTACATGATTTTGTTTTTTGTATTAGTTGTTATAGCGGCAATCTAAATACATCATCTGTGAAAATTTCAACTCTTTAGCTATTACGGTTCATGAGATACAGCCTGGTGACAGACAGACAGGCGAAGTCTATTAGTAAGACTTATAGACATCGAAGTCTATTAGTAAGACTTCGATGTCCGTCTATCCGTCTGTCTGTCCCGTTTTTACCCTTTGGGTGCGGAACCCTAAAAAGCAAAGAACTTTATAGTAACTCAGAATCGATGCGGGTATATTTTAAATCCGTTGGTTTTGACTATACGTCATTTCAACTATTAAAATTAATAGAAGCCAGGCGGCATTATAATCCTACAGAGTGATCGGGATTTAAAATTGGTCGTATAGCATAACATGCAACTAAGAAGAAAGTTGTGCAGATGTACATGCAATGACACGTCAAACGTTTCGATTAGGACGTACTCGTATTACAATAAGAATAATCATAGAGTGAACAATTTGCCGTGAAGTAAGCCGTGGTGGTCTAGTGGTTGTAACGCTGGCCTGTCATTCTTGAGGTCGTGGGTTCAATCTCGGTCCCGTACCAATGAGTTTCTTTGGAACTTATGTACGGAATTTCACACCACGGGCTTTTCGGTGAAGGAAAACTTCGTGAGGCAACCTGCATACGTCTGTAGAAGAAATTCGATGTCGTGTGTGAATCCACCAACCCGCATTGGGACACCGTTGTGGATATGACCCAATCGCCCTTCGTGGGTGGGTGACCAGGAACCTGGTTGTTTTAACCGCTAAGTCACGCCAGAGGCCTTCAGGCCTATGCGATCTTCCTTACTTTTGTATGCCCCCTTAATTATAATTTGAGTAGCGTGTGACGACGCGACATCCAGCTCATGAATGTAATCACACACGCTGCTAGACCCAAAACAATTATTCCGTATTCGGGCACTGCTAAAAATTCATGCGGTCCAGTTAGAGCGCGGCTGCCCCGGGCAGTGTTGCCAACGTAGGTAATTTATAGCTATTTAGTCTAATTAAATGGCTTCGCGACGACAAAAAAAAAACGAAAAAATTGGTGACTACTACTTTGTAAAAGACACGGAACTGGTAAGTTTGAACAACATTAGTGATCAGGCTTCCAGATCTCTTACAGGGTTATGTGGAAAAAAGAACGGTTACGTATAGGCCAAATTAAACTATAAGGCGTCTCCCTGTGTCAGCGTAACACGAGGCGAGTCACTGCGCAGTAGAAACCTTGTCCCAACTGCGAGGGGAGAAATCTGCGCAGCTTGTTGCTAACTTAACAGACTCCATTAAATTTGATTGACGTTCTTTGACGGACTATACAGGGTCATAGGTATTAAACGGAAAACCTTTTTAGGGCGGGTCTAGTACATCTAGACAAACAACTTATACTGGTATGGATCATGAAGCTTTACTCCATGACGCTGCTAAGATAGATTGGAGTCCAGTTCTTGATGCGGAGTCGGTAGATGAGCAGGTTACTATTTTTAACACGCTGATCACTCAATTATATGACGTGCATGCTCCAATACGCTCCATCAAAATTAAACAGCTTCCTGCACCATGGCTCACCGATGACATAAAATCTTTGATGCACAAAAAGGCAGTTGCCAAAACCAGGTACAAGTTGCGTCCTACTGAGGCGAATCACGCCAAATACGTCCTGGCTCGAAATCGCTGTAATAAGGTGTGTAGGGATGCAATGCGTCGCCATATTCATGCTTCAGTTGAAGATGAAAACCCAGCAAGGGTTTGGAAATTTCTTAAGTCTATGGGAATTGGCAAATCTCGTCAAAATACTTCTCCTAACAATATTGATCTAAATGCTCTTAACCAACATTTCTCTTCTGCTTCCGCTATGCCGGACGCAGCTAAGAATCCAACTTTAAGTTCTCTTTCTGCCACTCCAACTCCCGACTTCTCCCCTTTTACGTTCAATCGTTTCACTGAATGTGATGTTAAGAGGAGTCTAATGTCAATCTCCTCCAACGCGGTTGGCGGTGACAATATAAGCCGGAACATGCTTTTGCCTATTCTGGACGTTATCCTTCCTGTCCTATGCGCTATTTTCAATAACTCCACCTCTAGTGGAATTTTTCCTGCATTATGGAAAGACGCGCAGATTATACCTTTGCCCAAGAAATCCAATCCCAGATCCTTTTCAGAATATCGTCCAATCTCTATCCTTCCGTTCCTGTCCAAAGTTCTTGAGCGTCTCGTTCACAGGCAGTTGAACGATTTCCTCAACGTACACAATCTCCTTAATCCTCTCCAATCCGGTTTTCGTCCTGGGCATAGTACTGTGTCTGCGCTTATTAAGATCACTGACGACATACGCTTGGGTATGGATGACGGTAGGCTTACTATTCTAACTTTGTTAGACTTCAGTAATGCCTTCAATACCGTCGACTTTGACATTTTACTGGCATTATTTCGCTCTTCTAACATATCTCCATCAGCGATCGATTGGCTTCACAGTTACTTGTATGGGCGCCGGCAACGTGTTCGCCTTGAAGATATTTATTCCTCCTGGTGCAATACTGCAGCTGGCGTACCACAAGGCGGCGTACTATCTCCTCTTCTTTTCGCATTTTTCATAAATTCTATATCTCAGTGCCTTAGTTCTTCCTACCACCTTTATGCAGATGATCTTCAAATTTACACACAAGCTAGGCTAGATGATCTGGACTCTGCGGTAGCTAGAATTAATAATGATCTTTGCCGGATTAAAGAGTGGAGTAATTCCTATGGTCTGCAAGTCAACCCGGCAAAAACTCAAGTTATTATTATTGGTAGTTCGTATGCAATCTCAAAAATTGATTGGGCTAAACTCCCTAGTGTTGTTTTTGACGGAATAACATTGCCTTATAGTGAGTCGGTGCGAAACCTTGGGGTTATGTTCGATCGGTCCTTAAACTGGGACGTACACATAAAGTTGATTTGTAGTAAACTGTTTGCTGCTGGTAGCTCGTTGAGACGACTCCGGAACTTTTTACCCACTGCCACTAAGGTGGCGCTCGCACAGTCTCTTCTCCTCCCCATATTAGATTATGCTGACGCTTGCTTTTTAGATCTCACCGAAACTCAGCTAGATAAACTTGAGCGGCTCCAAAATTATTGTATTAGATTCATATATGGCTTACGTAAGTATGACCGTATATCTCATTTTCGCGCAAAGCTCAAGTGGCTTCCAATTCGCTTTCGACGGAATGCACATATTCTCCATCTCCTCTACAACATCCTCTTTAACCCTTCAACTCCTTCTTACCTAAAAGACCTTTTTTCCTACTGGCACACCTTACATTCCCTCTCTCTCAGGTCCAAAGAAAATCTTAAGCTTAAAACACCATCCGCACGCTGCGAAACTTTTTATGGGAAGTCATTTGCTTTCCAGGCAGTTCAACTTTGGAATGCTTTGCCTGTGCCGATCAGACTTTCTCCATCACTTGCCGTGTTCAAAGAACAGGTTAAAAATCATTACTTGCAATTGTCCGCTCGTTGATAAACGATAGTGCTGTTGTCTTTATTTTTTTTTTTTTTTTTTTTTATTTAACTAGTTCTATAATATTTTTTTTTTCTTTTGTTATTATAAGTATGTTTAGATAAGTATGGTAGGTTAATTTTATGTACTTTATGTTTATATAAGTATTTATTAGTATGTACTATGTATGTAAATGTATGTTTTATAAGTACGAACT